>OW971933.1:18625000-21125000 GCA_943193695.1 Acrobasis suavella
AAACAAAAAAACTAACTAATACTAAACTAATAACTTAAATAACAAATAATAAAGCCCTGCCAAATTGCTGCCCCATTAGAATGTCCCCAAAAGACAGCATTTCCACGTTGTGTGGCAATGCTTATTTTTTGAGCCAGATATCGAAGGATAGCTCTCTGGTCACGCGTCATTACATTACAGTAAATTTTAGGGCTACGTTGTTACATATTTTATGTGCCGATGGTATTTATAGGTTGCAAAAATGTAAAACTGCATAAACATGACATTTCGTTGCCTTTCTCACCTATAAAGGATTTCATAAAAAAGAATAGGGTATTGATTTAGAATAGAGGTAAGTTTCATAATATTTGAGTTTGAATGTTCCTCAGAAACATTATACTAAAATAAAATCTCACTCAAGATATTATGATAGGATACGAAAAGTGTAATCGCTTGCAAGCGAAAGAGGATTGCTTCCTCACTCAACTCACTTCGTTACAAAGATTTATTTAAGTAGATAAAAGAGAAACAGAAAAAAAGAATGAGCTTTATGAAAATCAGTCTCATAAGACTTTTTTTATAGTTGACCTAAGTCATTAGGTCAACTATAAAAAAAGTCTTATGCTTATATAAAGCTTAGTATACAAGGTATTACACGTCAGTGTAATACCGTGTGTACTAAGCTTTATAGGCGCAAAAAGAAATGCCACTCTTCAAAGCCACACTGAAACAAGAAAACTTTGTTTTTGTTTTTCTTTTACGTCTCGTTTATAAAACGAAAGCGAACCCTGCATAAATTATTATTAGCAAATATAATTTTATTTGAGGAAAAGTAATAAAGTTATTTATTTGCAAAATCCATACTGAATAGGGGTGAAGACAGGGTTAGAAAAGTATAATTGTAATTTATTTATTTATAAAACTTTATTGATCCACAATTAAAAATTGTTTACAATGGCGTACTTATCGCTAAAACCGTTCTCTCCCAATTAACTATAGGAAAAATAGATAAATAATAAGTCCGTCTTTAAGATTATCCAAAAATAATGGACCCATATTTTTCAGTTTGCCAAAAAAATAAAATTTCACAAAGATACGAAGCATCTAAGTTCCGGAGTGGGGGCTTGCAACGTCACCTCTATGTTAAAACAGTACATAGCCGTGACGCCATGCGAAATTACAATGCGCTGTATCTTTGTAATTTCTTGTTTCTCAAAGAAAAAATAAAAACATTTACAATATTTGATAATCTAACCGGTGAGCGAAAAATATTTTTCCATTCGTCAAGCCTATTATTCGTTTTTGCTTTCAACACCAAAAATGAACTATAAAAATTCGCCCAAGGGTAACCTAACCCTGCATCTACTTATAGTTCTTCAGATTTTCAAATTGACTTCTGTTATTTTAGAGATTATTAACGAACAGCAAAATACGAGGGCGACACTGAAAGTCTTTAGAACTGGCCACTTGTAAACAATATAATAAAAAAATAAGGTTAAATTTTGAAAATGGAACTCTTTGCCAATATTATTGAGTATGTATTTTATTAATTTGTCATTTGTTGTACGATTTGGCGGCAAATTGAAAATTCTCTGTGTCACGTCACGACAGCATGAATTTAACGCGAGAAAATTTTCGTGCAATGATTTTTTATGACTTTCGTTGTCATTTAAGTTATGATAGACTTCGATTGGCCTTTCACAATGAAGCGCCATCTCGTGCCACTGTTTACAACTGGTTTAATGAGTTCAAACGTGGTCGCACTTATCTCACCGATAATCTGCGTAAGGGACGGCCTTCTACGGCGACGACTGAAGATAACATCAGTGTTGTACTGCGTATGATAGACACTGACAAAAGAGTGACCTATCAGCAGATTCGAGCCAGTTTAGGTATCGGTATGAGCCAGAAACGAAAGGAAACAGAGACATCAGTTAAAATTTTGTCTTGACCAGGCCCTCGATAACCTTTCAAACTATTCTATCAACTACTGTTTACAGTTTAAAGTGAGAACGTAAAGCTTTTCTACGCACAATTGCGAAAAACGGCCACTTTTGGCGTATGTGCGTAGAAAAGCTTCACATTCTTACTTTAAACTGTAAACAGTAGTTCATAAAATAGTTTGAAGGATTATCCAGAGTCTGATCAAGACCAAATTTTAAAGGATATCTCCGTTTCTTTTCAAATGATTTATTTCAAATGGGGGCAGCACTGGACCCCAAAAAATTCAGGTAGGAATTAAGTGGGGTTTTTGTAGAGATGGTGGTACTATCTGTTTTTCCTCAATACAATTAACTTGAATGGTATTGGAATTGAAACCTAGATAGCGCCATTTAGATATAAAACAAAGTTTAGATTGTGATAAAGAGCTAATACTCTTCAAACTGCTCCATCGATATTTACAAAACATAGCTAAGAACCACCGCAAGGAAAAATAATTTCACGTGAAAAAAACCGCATCGAAATCCGTCCTATACGAGACCTACGATGCCACAGACAGACCATACACACAGACAATTAAACACCTCTTTTTGTCGTCGGGGGTCAAAAATCGTTTTAGTATATTCTGTAAGACCATGTATTCACATGGTCTTACACTTCTTCACATGGTATTCACAGGGTCTAGTTAATGCGTAGCCGACTGTAAAATCTTTAGAGACGCTAAATCGCATGATCCGTCCTCTACACCCTAAGATGACGGACTAGATAGAGCTGTGATGGCAACTGAAGTGCATTCTCGTGCTCTATGGGACATGGCTTTATGTCACTGACTAAATATTTTAGTAGACAACACGACTGCTAGATTTTGACTGTACTCGTATAGTATACTACAGAGTTTTTTTTATGAAGCTTTTTAGTTTTGTACATAGGTTACGTAAAAGATCTGATCTTTCATGACAACCTCCGTGGCGTAGTGGTCACCATGCTAGTCCGCCACCCAGAGGTCCCGGGTTCGATCCCCGGTCAAGGCAAGTTGGAAAATGGCCTTTTTCAAATTGTCCTGAAGGGTCTTGGATGTTTATCTATATATGTATTTGTTATAAAATGTAGTATCGTTGAGTTATACATACTAAGGAGGTAACTCAGCCCGTCAATATGAATAGTAACTTTTCCGTTAAGTGACCTCCTTAGTATGTTTTTCAGCAGTACATTAACTGTACTGTAATGGAAGATCTATTTATAGTTAGTTATTTATTATTCGTTGTTTGTTTACAGGAAAAAATTGTTTATATTTTGCACTAGGTAAACGGTCGGCCGATGACGGCTTAAAAAACAAAGAAGACTCTCGTGTCGTTCTTTGAACGGCTTAATTCAAAATGTATAGAAGCATTAAACTTGCATTAATAGCAAACAAAAATAAATCCATACAACACAACGAGTACATCAACATTCTAGGAGCAATCTAATAAAATTTAACTCAACAACATTCTATTCAAGCTGAAATCGAGAGAGCACGGTCGACTTAATATTCTGTTTATGGCTTTGAAAAGGTTGAAAGAATTGAGGAAACAATGTTTAATCTGTGTCGTTTCCTTCTTAAAGCTTTTTTATTTAACACAAAGAAGTACTTTACAAAATTACCGGTTTCCAGTTTCTATGGGCACACTTGTGAATGCCGCCTACGTTAAGGGCTCTTTTTATTCTGATTTTCTTTTATACCTTTCTATACAGGAGTAGTGTAAATAGTAAAATGCATCATTTTTAACAGACTTCCAAAAAGGTGGCGGTTATCTATTCGTTGGATTTTTTTTGTATATTCACCGATTATTCAGTTGCCTGGACCGATTTAGAAAATTCTTTTTTGCTTGAAAGGGCTAGTTAGGATACTTCTTACATATTTTTACCAAAATCGGTTGTATAGTTTGGGGATGAAGTTAGAAATGTTTTATTTGTTGTCGCATACAAGCATCAGTGAGATTTTTGCACCTCTCACACCTTTTTATGATGATTTAGGAAAAAAACTTGATTTCACAAGCATTAAGAAGGTAGAAACCCTAACCTAAGGTACAAGCTGCTTCTAATTCTGGATTGTACCCCTCGATGACGACCAACGAATTGGATACCATCAGTCTGTGGATCTTTTAGAGTTCCGCACCCAAAGGGTAAAAACGGGACCCTATTACTAAGACTCCGCTGTCCGTCCGTCCGTCTGTCTGTCTGTCACTAGGCTGTGTCTCATGAACCGTGATAGCTAGAAAGTTCAAATTTTCACAGATTATGTATTTCTGTTGCTGCTATATACCAACAAATACTTAAAACAATAAAATAAATCTGTATTTTTACAAACCAATTTTAAATATTTAAAATCAAAATCTCAGATCGAACATGAAACAGATTACGGACGTATGTTCCATTCAATAATAACAGCGTACAGTGCATTTGCAATAAATCAATGAGAAGTGAGTGGATGCAGGCTATATTGACAGATGCAGAGTCGGCGCTGTTTGACTTTACCGTACTGCCATAGTACTGGACATAAAAACAGGTGACAGAAGGATATTTATGATTTAATAGGGAATATAAAAAATATGTGTTATCTATAACCAGTTCATCCATAAATATTCAAAAGTAAAGTACTAACAGTGAAAACAGAATTTTTTGAAAAACGAAAAATTGGTTGAAAAACGAAAGAGATATAACGATTTAGCAAAAATATGTCTATTTCACTCGCAAAAACATTAATTTCTATGGCAAATGTATAGATGATATGGACTTTTTACGTCACCAGTCCATATCGGACTTTCTTTCTAACTGAAACTTTAAAGTGTCACATGTTCGTCGCTGATTAAAATATTTTATAAATTCTTTCATATTTGTTTTCTGTTGTTAATAAGGATTTTATTAAGCAAATAAAAGAAATACGTGCATATTCTCTATTATAACATTTTCAATAAATCTATGAGGCGTTGATGTAGGCTATATTTAGAGATGCAGAGCCGGCGCTGTTCGACTTTACCGCACTGCCATAGTAGAGGAAATAAACACAAGTGACAGAATGATGTTGATGATTACATTATAATATTTGCAAAAAATTATGAAAAGCGAGTGCATGCAGACTTAATTGACATATGTAGAGCCGGAACGATATGATGTAGAAATGTTGTACTCGTATTTGTTTGAATCATACTATCAAGTTTCCCAACAGGTGGGAAACTTGATAGTGGTACACTTAAAGTGAACATGGACAAAACGAAAGTAATGATGAATGTCCATGTCGAGCCCCTACCTGTTTGTGTTGGGAGCTCCACACTCGGAGTTGTAGACCAGTATATCTACCTAGGTCAATTGATCCAGACAGGAAGTTCCAGCTTTGAGGAAGAGGTCTTTCGACGAATCCGACTCGGCTGGGCAGTGAACGGAAAGATAAGCATTGTCTTCTCGTCCAAAATACTTCAGTGCCTCAAGGCGAAAGTGTTTAATCATTGAATATTACCTTATAGTGATGACTTATGGCTCTGAAACGTGGTCCCTTACTATGGGTCTCATAAGGAGGCTCAAGGTCACTCAACGCGCTATGGAGAGGGCTATGCTCGGCGTTTCCCTATATTAAGGGTTCAGATCTCGGAAAAGATTTTCTTTTTTGAACTTTGGAGGTGACTCCATCATAAAGTACGGTAATATAGAAATTTCATCTGGAATTTGTTAAATTTATAAAAGGGTCTCACATGTCACAGAAGTCCAAAGGACTCGTGGGATTTTTCGAAAATAGAGTGAAAATATTATTTCATTCTTGGTAATACACCATTAGGTTAGCTGTCTGTCTAATTAGTTGTTTTGAAAAATAATAATATATAATTGAAGGTTGTAAGCCAAAACAATGATGGCGAAATGAGCTTGATAATTTTAATTAGGAATGAAAATAATTAAAAATCGGACCGGACGGCATGAAAAAAGTGAAGAGAAGCATTTTCCCGGCGACAGTACACATGATGACTAAAATTAAATAAATAAAAAGATGCGTACTTTGTTTAACTCTACTGTGGCACCGGGCTTTTATTTGTTATTTACAATGAACGTACTCACTCTGCTATAGACAGTTTATCCAACTATACAGTTTACGCCAGTTCTATTTAGTTACGTTACAATTTTGAAAGTAAAAGACATTGCTTTAAAGTTGTTCACATGAATAAAAATATGTTGTTTTATTTTTTGTAACCAATATTAGATACTCATCATGAATTTGAAGAGCGTTCATCGCGCTTGTCTATTGCGAGTTGATGAGTGGATAGTAGATCTGACTTGGCCCAGACTGCAGCCGTTGACTTCCATTAAGCAGAGACCTTCTGCCACCAGATTAAGTTCACACCCTATCCTGGTGCAAGCATTTCAGGTCAGACCTTTGATGGATATATCATCATATGAGCCCTTAATCAGCTTTATTCTACGTTCAAAATTGGTTGAACGTCAGCGTTCACGCCAGCGCTCACGCCAGCGCTCACGAACATGAATCCAGGATGTAGCACTGAAGGCTGCAAAACTCAAATGGGACTGGGCTGGGTACAAATATCGAAAGTCTAATAACTCCTGGGAAAAGTCCATCTCTTTTTGGATTTCGAAATGTAAGAGAGACCCGGTAGGCCGAGAACGTGAAGGCGAGACAAGTTGGACAAATTTAATAAGAGCTAGAACGAAAAAGCACAAGATAGAACCGAATGGAAAAAATAGAGAAAGGCCTTTGCCCAGTGGTGGGATATATAATGGCTCTTAATAATAATATTGTCAGCGCGCTTGAGGGGCCCATTTAGTGGGCAGCAAGCCATCACCTGCCTACAATAGGTAGTTATCATGATTACGGTAGATTCTATTGCAATATCCCAACATCAACCGTACGTGGCGCACTATAAGTTTCCGGAATGAATATGAAAAAATACTATTAAAGGTACAAAATTAATTTATTGTTTTTCAAAATAATCTCCCTTGGCGTCTATGCACTTTTTCATTCGATGAAACCAGTTTTGAAAACTTTTGTGCCACTCCTCTGTGGTGACCTCTGAAACGTGTTTTTCATACTCCTCGACAGCCTCTTCTGGTGATGAAAATCGTTGACCGCGTAATTGGTTCTTAATTTTTGGGAACAGAAAAAAGTCACAAGGTGCCAGGTCGGGACTGTATGCAGGATGACTCATGGTTCTACATTTTTCGCCTTCAAAAAGTCGTTTGTCTGTCTGGCCGTGTGAGAACTAGCATTGTCGTGGTGCAGGATGATACGGCGTTTACGGTTATTTTTACGGAGTTCGTCAATAACTTCCGGCAAACAAATGGTCGTGTACCAGTCACTATTCACTGTACGACGATTCTCAAAAGCAACAGTAGCCACGTGTCCAGTTTTATTAAAAAAAGAAGCAATCATCCGCTTAGATGCACTTTTCACGCGCGCCACTTTGGTTGGTTTCGGCTCATCTTGAAAGACCCATACGCTCGATTGCTGCTTTGTTTTGGGATCGTAGCAATAAATCCATGTTTCGTCACCTGTTACTATGTCCCACACCAAATTTGACGCACCTTCGTTGAATCTGGTAAGCATGGCACTGCACCAAGTGACGCGGTCCGTTTTTTGAGCCTCGGTCAAGTTGTATGGGTTCCACCGCGAGCACAGCTTTTTCACACCCAAATGTTTGTATAGGATTAATTGTATTTGACTCATGCCTATTTCTAAGGATGCGCGAATTTCATGGTAGGTCACATGCCTGTCTGTTTCAATCATACGGCGCACAGCATCGATGTTTTTGTTGGTCACAGCGGTGGACGGCCGACCATCGCGAGATTCGTCACTGAGATTGATACGACCACGCTTGAATTCTGCAAACCAGCTATAAACAGTTGTCTTGCATGGTGCTTCATTGCCAAAAGCTGTTTCAAGCCGAGCGATGCTCTGTTGAGCTGTCAAATTACACTTAAAATCGTAGAAAATCATACTACGAAAATTTTCCCGAGTTAAATCCATGTTGATGCAGACACACAATTTTTTAAATGGCGCCACAAGGTAAAAACGAAAGACAGTCAGATGAAACAAACTGCATTCTACAGCCAAAGAGTTTTATTTTCAAATGTTGCAATAAATTTTTAAATATTGTTTATGTAAGTGGCCAGTTCCGGAAACTTATAGTGCGCCCTATGTATTCATAACCCATAAATCTATCCCTTTTTGCAATAGATCTTACTCCTGCCAAACATGTTCAAGTACCATTATATTATACCTTTCATAGGTGTATCCAAGAATGGGTTTCAGGCGAGAGCGCCACATAACATAAAATTTTCCAAAAGGCCTTTACGAGATGGATCCCCCCAATGCAACCTCTCAAAGGACTGGGTAGAATGATTTAAAGATTCAAAGATTTAAATGTTTATTCAGTAATTAGACCTTTATAGGCACTTTTACACGTCAATAAGTATAATTTACGTTACGTGTAAAGTAAATTAAAATATAATTTATGTTTTAAGAAAAGCTTAACGACCACTGCTGAGAAGAAACGTAGTATTGGTCGCCTACTCGCCAGAAGGGCTTTGTCATATTATTTTGTTCAAAAAAAATTATATAAGTTACTTTGTCATTTTCAACAATACTAAAACATAAAGATAGTATTAGTAGTAAAATTTCTAAATTAACCAACCAGCCTAAGTGAGAGCTTTTCTTGGGTCCGCCATCGTTCTTTAGTTTTAGACATCAGCGACAATGTAACAAGTTGCAAAAACTGCAACTTGTCAAGTACAAAACTAGAAGACGATTGCCGTCTGGTTTTTGTCCCACTTTCTTGCCTCCTTTACTCCTTCAGACTTCAGTTTGTTGGCATTAGACAAGGATTTACGGTGATCTAAATGTATGGAAAGAAAGAGGAATTGTGGTTGGATGAAGTAAACGTGGCGACAATCGGTAGCGGTGGAAGGCAGAAAAACCAGCTGTATTGGACTGAAGTATTTCACTTTTAAACGGAACAGAGATCGTACGAAGTAACATGCTAATCCTTATCTATGGAAAATCAATTTAAGGGAATAATTTTACGTTAACATAGGCTTATCGCTTAATGCATTGTCCCTAGTAAAACTAGAAAATAGTTTGTCTCATTAGCTTAGGTTGGTTGCACTTTTACTTAACAACATACCAAGTCGGAAATTATATTAATGAAACTTAAAAAAGAATTAAATATGTAGAAAAAAATCTAACTAGACGGGTTAGAATTTTTATTTAAAATGTTTTGTTTACAGATATAGTTTACAGACACAAATAATTTTTCAATACTAAAAACTGACTTCAACATCAAAATACACAACCGTTTTCAATAAAATGTAAATGGGACTACCTGACAAGTATTTCCTTTCAAAACAAAAAAAAACATTTCTTTAAATTGGTATGGCGTCTTCAAGTAATCGGTAAACATTCATAAAAAAAAAACATAAACTATTCCGACGAATTGATAATCTCCTCCTTTTTTGAAATAGGTTAATAAATAGAACCTTCTTTGTTTGTTTTACAGGCTGTTTGTATTTGTTTATGCTACTACTTAATTACTTAGCTCACGTAACATATCAGCCATTACGCCACAAATGTAATGTCTACCGAGAATTGGACGGATTAATTAAAAATGAAAACGTTATACAAGAGGAAAGTAAACAGTTTCAATGTAAGTGAAACATGATCTTAAAACATTGACGGTACAAAAATAAAGTTAAAGTATTACTCTGTTTAGTATATGTTTAGAATAATTGCATATTTAATCATTGTATTTTTTTTTGTACGTTAGTTAAAACTATCATTGAAGTTTAAATAATACCATAATATAGGTTTACTTCTAACGCGACACATAGGTTTACCTTTCAAATCACGTGAAATACACTGGTTCACTATTCAGTTTTATATCTATTGTCATCATCATCATCATCAGCTTTCAAAAACTCACTGCTGGGCATAAGCCTCCCATTTTTACGCGCCATCCCGTTCAGTCGGCGGCCGCTGCTATCCAGTTTTTTCCAGCAACTTGCTTGATATCGTCGAATATATCTCTCTATACTTTCAGTGTTTTACTCCCCGATGAAGCACTCGTTAAGTGATAACGCAATCTTGAGTCCTGAGAACTCACACTCTGTTGGTGTAAATTAATCCGAACTGTATTACACTGCCACTTTCTAAAAGGCATATTTTTCACACGGTGGAAATATACCAGGTTATGGAAACTTGTTTTATTTGGTTTTGATTAATTAGCGGTTTCTAGAAGTTTTTTTATTGTTTTTATGACATTTTTAGGGTTCTGTACTAAGAGGGTAAAAACGGGGCCCTATTATTAAGACCCCGCTGTCCATCCGTCCGTCTGTCTGTCACCAGGCTTTATCTCATGAACCGTGATAGCCAGACTGTTGAAGTTTTCACAGATGATGTACTTATGTTGGCACTATAACAACAAATACTAAAAACAGAATAAAATAAATATTTAAGAGAGCTCCCATTCAACAATTATATTAATAACGGCAACAGATAGAGGCTTGAAATGTTCACTGAATATTAAGTTGTATGCTTACCTTAAAATTAAATAATTAAATTTAAATAAAAAAATATTCAAGGAGCTGTCATACAACAAACATAATTTTTTTATAGATAATGTATGGAACTCTTCGTACGCGAACCCGACTCGCACTTGGCTGATTATTTTTTAATGCGGACTCAAAAACTGAAGCCTTAAGTACTACGTTTTTAGGGTTCCGTAGTAAACAAGGAACCCTTATAGTTTCGCCATGTCTGGCTGTCTGTGTGTCTGTCCGTCCGCGGTTTACTCAGCGACTATACATACTAGAAAGCTGTAATTTGGCATGGATATGTATATTACTTATGCGGAAAAAATGGTAGAATAAAAAACTGATTTTTTTTTGGGTAGCTCCCATATAAGTAAAGTGAAAAGTCAATATTTTTTTCTCGACATGCCAATCATGTGGGGTATCGTTGAATAGGTCTTTTAGAAATATTATTAGCTTTTATCACCGTTTTTCGATTTAAGGATCCGTTTTTAAAATATTTGGTTTTAAAGTGAACATTTTTGTTAGAGTCACGTGTCCCCCCTCTATCTGCTAAACGGTTATATATGGACACGTTAAAATTCACAACTACAGTATATATATAACGAACTTTAAAGAAAAACTATCAGAGCTAAGTAGAGTTTACAAATTAAAAAGTTATTGGCGCTCAATGTACACTGTAATATAAAATATAAAATGTACACGGAAAAATAAAATTTCGTACAAATGAATAGAAAATTAGTTTTTAGATGCTTTCAGTGGCATGAATTTAAAGTTGGCATTTGTAACTACGGAACCCTAAACTGAGCGTGGCCCGATATGCCCCCATTTGTGACCCTAAAATGCCGGTTAGGTTGAAGGGACAGGTCTACAAATCCATCATTAGACCTGTCCTTCTATATGGGAGTGTAAATGTGGCCTTTGCTTGAGCGGCACAAGCAGGAATTGCGTGTCACGGAGATGCAAATGCTGCGTTGGAAATGCGGAATGTCACAGAGAGATCGTGTGAGAAACACCCGCATCCGCGGCAGCCTTCATGTCCGTGACATAGCAGACAAACTGCAAGAAAGTCACCTACGCTGGTACGGTCACGTCCTACGGAAGCCGGCAAGTTACGTGGGAAACAAATGTATAGCCATACCTCCTCCGCCGGGGGCAGGCGGGGTAGACCCAAGAAGTGCTGGCTTGACGTCGTCAAGGATGATATGCGTGCTAATCGTCTTACAACCAAGAATGTACAAAACCGTGCAAAGTGGAGAAGAAAAAGTCGGAAAGCGGACCCCGGGCTTCTCCTTCCTGCCTTCCAGCCTTCCAGCTAAGGTCGGACCTGGGAAAACGCTGAGATGAGAGAGAGAGTTGGAATAATGTGAATGCTTGTTAAGTCATGTGCAGCTTCAAAAAAATACAGCTTATAAGAATTTGGTAGTTAATATAGGAATGTTCTGATCCTATAAGGTAATAAAACTGTCAAAGGGTTCTCCGTGACTGAATTCATGTAAGAGCTAAAAAATATTTTTCGGAAGTTAATTAACAGTCACATGCTCTTTGATTAAAATTACTTTGTGTGCTTGCACCACCAGTCAGTTTAATGCAAGCTATTGCTGGCCGGCGTCTACCCAACTATCTCGTGGAGAAGCGAAACATGTATCGCATGTGCCACGGCCGATGTTGCTGCAGCCACTACGGATGCAGCGGCATAGGGACCATCCATAAATTACGTCACAAGAATTTCATGACTTTTTGCCTCCCCCCTCCTCCTTGTCACAGTTGGTCACAATTTTGAGACCCCCTGTGTGACGCCAAAGATACCAATATTTTATTTAATTCAAAAGAGTGAAAAAAAGTAAGCAAAGCTTTTAAATATTTAACTGATAAAGCTGGAAATATTTTAATGTTTTTTATTTTTAGTTAAAATATTGTGTTTTATTGCTTAGATATATAATCCCTCCCCTTGTCACACAATGTCACACGTCATTGACACCTTCCCTACCTCTTAATGTGTGACGTAATTTATGGAGGGTTCCATAGGCGGGGGAATGCATCAGCTGATAGTGGCGGGTGCGCTCGAGCTGTTGATGGCGGGTGCACTCGAGCTGTTGGTGGCAGGTATGCTGGGACCTGGGCCTAACGGTAGCAGTTTAGCACCGGCCGGCAAAGATTAGCATTTACTAACTAGTGGCAGAAGCACACTATGTAAATCCTTATTAAGAATGTAAATATTTTTGTGTAAGTATATATAATGAATATAAAGCTCCCTAACAAATTTCATACAATAAATTTTATCACAAATAAAAATATCAACTTAATTCTATCATAATGGATTCTTAAATAATATATGAGGCAGTGTACACCCACCGTCAATTTAGGCAAAAGTAAGAAAGCACGTAATAAGATGACGTCTCAGATTGTTATATCCTTCCTCCTGATTGTCGCGAGTATTAAATAAACGAGGTCTAATTCTGGAGATGTGCCGGGATACGTTAAACATTAACGAAGGAAGTCAAAGAACAATGTGACGCTGATTTGGGCATGACTTGTGTGTAAATTGCCCCGAGCGACGCGCTTCTGTTTACTTGTTTTAAATCTTCACTTTAGGTTATTTAATATTTTTATTTACAATTGGTTATAGTTTTGAAAATACATGTACACATCCCTTCTTTACTCAAATCAAATAAAGCCGTATTTACACGTAGGAACAGAATTAATTTTCTTTAAAAGTCAATAAATAAGTATCTAAGGAGAGGGATGAAATCAACAAGGCGTATTTCGAACTATTCCGCGCTTTGAAAGATACCCTATACCATTGGCTTCATAACTGTCATCAAACTATGTAAGAACCTTTAGGCAACATGAATAATCTGACTTCAGAACCTATTTGGCCACATACGCCAATTTAAAACTAAGTCCATTCCTTCTTTAATACAATTAAACGTAGTAAACGTTTAATTGTATTAAAGAAGGAATGAAGTTACTTATATTTTCTTTAATATTCATAAAACAAGTTAGGGGTATCCTTTGTTACTAATATTATTTTTTTTAAGTATCTTTTGTTACTAATAATTTTTAGCATTGGAGTGATTATGACTAAACCTGACTTAATATAAAACATCTTCAAAATGTAACTTTATACGAAATATAAACGAAGTATTTACATTTCGTTATTTAGGTACGCACCACGAGACAGCTTGCAAAAATTACTCGAATTATTTAATGTGTGTTGAGTAATTAAAACTTGCAAAGTTATAATTAGTTTAGCAAGAAACAAATAGCGAAATCTAACACATGTTCTAGACATGAGCCGGTTTTGTTTAAATAGCTAACTTCGTTAAAATAAAGCGAGTTTGTTGAATGTTTGTAGAATTCTCTTCACTTCTGAATATATTTTACATGATGAAGGAAAATTATTTGTGTTGGGCTAATTATTGTTGTACAAATAGACAGTCACTTCAGTCTTAAATAAGTTTTTTTTCCACAAATATATTTTTATAAGCGTTTTAACTATTTTTCAAAACCAATGAAACAATACCAGAACGGGAGTTTTAAAAAGGTTTGCGTTGTGTGAATTATTAATGCAAAGTCTCATGGCCACCTTGCGATATCATGATGAGTATACAGCTCCTTGTTGTTAGTGACTTACACTGGTGTCCAATTTTTCTAGAGCTGCCAAATCTGATATAGCTTGACAACTGCCATACAATGATGATAGCAGGGACAACGAATTAACGTGCTTTTCAAAGCGCGGGGGAGCTCGAAAAATTTGTATGCCACCTGTGGTTACCCATCCCAGTGTGGACCATCCCCAATAGGTATTGCTTGATTTGCAAAAGCGCTAGTTATGCATTCTTCCACTGAGCCACCGAGCTCCTTGACATCTCTATTTACTTTGTCATCCGTTTTTCACATTATATATGCTTAATTTCAGCTCAATCAAACCCAATCAAGTAAAACTGCTTTATGAAAGTAAATTCGAGCACGTTTAATAACTAAACTTGCTCGGGGAAAAATTCTAAATCAAAATATCTACGTAAACATAAGAATATCAAGTCTTATAAAACTAAGTTTTCAATACTGACTTTGGTCTACCTAGAAACGCTTCTCGTCTAGTAAAAGCGGCCACAGTAGTGCTTGATGGCGGCTTTTAGCGATACGTTTCTTGCTTTTACACAGAAGGGGCGTAAGAGTTGCACAAAGTTGAGCTATAGCCCCGGGCACTCATAGAGCTCAAAGGACGCCGGGTATCAATGTCAGAATGCGCTTGAAAATAGTAAGCCTAAAGACTAGATCATTGGAATTAGTGTTCTATAAATCTTGATATATTGATAGAACACTTATTCCAATGACAGAAGGTATTCTAATGTATTAGTAGGGGAAGTAGTGACTGCAATACCATCTAACGTGGGATAAGTTCCCTTTGCAACTGTAATATTCTTGTGACTCCCGATAAAAAAGAGGTGTGTTAAAAGTTTGACGCTAATATCTGTCGGTCTGTCTGTCTGTGGCATCGTAGCGCTCAAACGGATGAACCGATTTGAAGCGGTTTTTTCACTTGAGGAATAAGTTCACTTCCGGTGGTTCTTACTTAAGTTTGATGAAAATCGGTTCGGTCATTTAAAAGTTTTTAAGGGTTAAGGCTTGAAAGTCTGGGCTTTCTCTAGCAAATAAGAGATGGCGCTACGGATATTAGGTCGTATTTGTAGTTGCGCTAATCATCACTAGATGGTGCTCTTGACAGTCGGATTTTTTTTTATTTTCGTAGCAAATTTTTGAAAGACTTGCGATAACATCGTCAACATCCAATACATTAGCCTTTAGAAGAAGTTGATGTAATTTGTTATCCCACCAAAACACATTCTGTCTTATTATAAAACTCGGACTAACCTTATTACTAGATTTAAACCATTATCCGCCCAAATCAAGAAGACTTCTTGCAACATGTCACCTCTTTAGTCACTGCCAACTTCATTTGGGTGAATATTGGTTTAAAGCAAGTCCTAAGGTTGCTCTGTGTTTTATATATATTATAATAAGACGAATTATGTTATAAGAGATTTATTTCATTTCATAACTCATAAACCTTTCATTTTTCTTGCAATAGATCCTTTTTCTGCTGAAACCTATTCATGGGTACACGTTTAATTGGTATACCCAAGAATGAGTTTTGGCGAGAGTGCCACATAACATCAACTTCTCCAACAGGCCTCTACCCACGTGTTGAATCTGTAACTCCGTGCAAGACTCTCAAGGGACCGGGGTGAAGAGGGACAAAATTAATCCCAAAAGAGATGTATACCTTTGAACAGGTTTTTGCCTCCTAGCATTATTGAGAATCAGTAATTATGTCAAGTTGCAAACTCGTCTACGAGTACATGTTGATGGATCCTTATTTCTTTTTTACCCGACTACGCAAAAGCCAAAAGAAAGGGTAATGATTTTAGCAGTCTATTAATGTAAGCTAAGCATGAATGTATGTTATAGTGTCTGAATATTTATGTGTGTATCACTATATCCACATCGCATAACCAATTTTCACAAATGAGATGCCAATCGGATCGTCATTGTTGTCCAGGTGACATACTTGTAGGATACCATTTGTATGCAAAATAAATGTTACATACAAAAAAGGAATTGTTATTTTGTTTCTGTATCGAGTGGGGTATCATACGAAAGGTGTAATAAATACATTGTTAGCTGTAAGCATTTTTCCGTAGTCGGGTATTAATTTTTTAAAACGTATTGGACGCTAACAATCATTGGGAAAAATACAATAAAACCTTAGTTATTAGGATTTTATTTGTTCTAGATTGTTATACTCTGTAACTTAAATACTCCTGATTTATTATAAATAAAGGAATACATATGAAGCGCATTGGCGGACCTATTAGCTTGTTGACCATTACGCCACGGAGATGGATTTGAAAGCAAACTTAATAAATAAGGTTTTATTTGGTTCTGTTCAATGACTGTTAGCGTCCAATAGTCCTGCTTTCGAAATAAATTATTCGTTTTACTTTTTTTTTTGTTTGCATCGATTAGGACAATATTGCGTTGCGCTATTTTGCAGGGCGTCATCGCAATCTCGGCCAGGGGAGAAGGTGTTGCTAACGTTGGCACTGCCTCTACCCAGTCTTTGCGGGTCCCGGCTTTCAAAACGGCCTTTGTTTAGCTGGATGCAAAGCAATCAATGTTTTCTTAAAAGGTCCCAAGTTTGTTTTGCGACAAAGTGAAAAGGGTAGACGAGACTTTACAAGTTGTTTGAATAAGCGAATAAACAGTTTTCGAGGTTTTCCTTAAACCAACTTTTTAAAATGATTTGATAAGTTTGATTGATCCTTTATACTAGTAACTGGCGTAATAAGAAAATATTGATAAAAAAAAAAACTATATGCAAAACATCCGTTTTTACTATAATAATACGTGTCCGTCCAGTCACGCTCAAAGTGCAGCAGTATCTAACATCGAGACTTAATTTTCCATATGTTTATATGATTTTTACCAATTTAAAAAAAATAATTATTTTTAGTAATTGTTTTTTTTTTTAAGAATTATGTATTTATTGTGTAAGATTTTTTAAGTTGAAGTAATAAAGCTTACTTAGTCATTGATCGGTTTGCTTAAATTAAGTTTTTTTAATATTGTGCAATTCGATAATATCATTGAACATTTCTTAATATGTCATGAATACATCGTTTTTCGTGAGTTGTCAAAATTTACTAAGAATTTCTAAATCGTATATGAATAAATAAATAAATATATAGGGACAAATTACACTGTTTGAGCTAGCTCCAAAGTAAGTTCGAAACTTGTGTTATGGGATACTAACTCAACTATACTATATTTTATAACAAATACATATATAGATAAACATCCAAGACCCAGGACAATTTGAAAAAGGCCATTTTCCAACTTGCCCTGACCAGGGATCGAACCCGGGACCTCTGGGTGGCGGACTAACATGTTGACCACTACGCCACGGAGGTCGTCGAAATATTAAACTAACCATGGATGTTACTGTTGTAATCAAATATAATTCAAGTTAAAAAGTTCAGTTCTAATTTTCCAGCTTATTCTCATTACTCGTAAAGTGTTTTGCTAACTAATTACGTAACTATTCCTATAGGATTCAAACTTCCTACCCCAATTTCCGGTTTTCAATATTGGCGCTATTAAGCCAAACACGAGCCTTTACCGAAACTACATATTTTCACTTCTTTGCCTTTATGTTTTCGAAAGATGCTAGAAAAATCGTGAAAACAAAATGGACATTTTTGATCAGCAGCTTTTGTTTTGTTTGAAGCAGATGATATCGTTTTAACGTAGTATGGGATTCATTGCGTAGAAATTATATTTATCATATTCTTCCAAAATGAGACATGTTACATGAGGCATCAATGCTGGATATGATTTCATTTATTTTGCTCTGCCACGTACATAAATTAATTTTTAATAATCTGTTATTAACTTTTATTTGCCTTTTAATTTTTGAATTCTTTTTCAATTTGACGACCTCCGTGGCGTAATGGTCAACACGCTAGACCGCCAATCTGGAGGTTCTGGGTTCGATCCCCAGCCAGGGCAAGTTGGAAAATGGCCTTTTTCAAATTGTCCTGGGTCTTGGGTGTTTATCTATATAATATATGTATTTATCATAAAATATAGTATCGTCGGGTTAGTATCTCATAACACAAGCTTAAGCTTACTTTGGGGCAAGCTCACTCTGTGTGATTTGTCCATATATATATAAAAATTATCAACGTATAAAATAATAAATAGAAAAGTAATAAAATTTTAAAATTCCTTTTAGTTTATCAACAATTAAGTAAGTTACAATGTGAAAAAATATAAAAAAAGATGATTACTATGATCAATGATGACAGCCGAGACCAACGGCTGATACGTGCCTTCCAAAGCACGGAGGAGCTTCACATTAATCCCGGCTGTCATCATTGTATGGCAGTCGTCAAGCCATGTCAGATGCCTTTAGGCAGCCTGAAAAATCTGACACCAGTGTGGACCACTTACATACACGAAAAACAAACATTATGATCAATATCAGACAATTTTTCTTAGTAAAGTAAAGTAGAAAAAATACTCTCAACGTTTTCAATGAAAATCGATCAGCTGATTGCACAAGTATTCCGAACAGTCTTTATTCTTTCGATACAATTCAACCGCTAGTAATTTTTTTTTACTGAGCATTTGCGTGAGCCTATAAATAACCAATATTCAGCGAATTGGTTATTTATAGGCTCATGCATATGCTTGCATATGCTCTTCTGCTCCAAATTAAACGAATCCCTTTACTAGGTAATTCTCTAAATATTCATTATATGTGATACTCCTGTTCAATTTACATCAATTAATTCATAAATGCATCAGTACAAAACCGACAAGACGTTACGTACCCAAAGAGTAAAAATGTCCGTCCGTCCGTTTGCCTGTCACCAGGCTGTATCTCATGAACCGTGACAGCTAGACAGTTAAAATTTTCACAGATGATGTATTTCTGTTGCAGCTATAATAACAAAATATATGTCGTTATTAGTATAGCGACATATATTTTGTTAAATAGAATAAAGTAAAGATTTAAGTGGGGCTCCCATACAACAATTTATATATAGATAATGGTACGGAACCCTTCGTGCTCGAGTGCGACTCGCACTTGGCTGGTTATTTTATTCTCTTGATGGCCAATACTGCAAGGCAGAATAAAGTGTATATTATTTCCAAGTATAAAATAATACTTACATAATCCTTTCAGTCCAAAAGAACATCGAATTAACTGATAATTATCCAGACCGGTGAAATAAATTTATTATGTGAAGCCGTGAAGTAAGGACATCGGATTAAAAATTAATTACAAGTTTCAGCCAAAGCTTTTTGGGACTCGCAGAAATTTTATCGTAAATTCGCCGAAAGCCTTTGCTTGGGTATAATTCAGTGGAGGGCTTAAAGTAATAATCTAGACCACGGATTTTTGAACACGTGTTTTTAACGAGTTTGGTTAGTTATTATTTTAACATTCATTTATCGTAAATAATCTTTTAGTTTGTAAAAGAAAATTGAGCGGTGATTTTTTTAATTAATCTAATTAAGCTAATGATGGGTAAAATTGCCGGAAAGCGCAAGGTGGGACGTAGCAAAATGTCATGGCTGAGGAACATTCGACAATGGACTGGTATCAAAACGGTAGAACAGCTGTTCAGACTTGCCATGGACAAATCAAGATTTAAAGAGTTGACTGCCAATCTTCAGGAATGAAGCGGTACCTAAAGAAGAAGAATTAAGCTAATCCTTTTTTATTTTTTACAATTAGTTCTTTACTATCTTCAGGCTATTTTACATTTGTATTAATGTAGTTTACAGCAGACCAGCATGGAAAACATAAGATATACCTCAAACATTTTCAAGTAACCTAAGTAACCATTTATCAAATAGCCACGGTATCAGCTAGCTACATCCGTACATTTGTCGCAGGTCAAGCGACTGTCGCGCTCAGTACGGCAGCGTCCATTTCCGTCCGGAACCGCGGTCTGCGCCGGAACTCGCTACTGATGTTACGTTAACTGGGGATCAGATTTAAATACACATATGTTACATAGTACTGAGCTATACAAAATACATTAAAAGTAAACTGGGAAATGTATTTAATAGTGAGCATGCAAGTAACCTATCCATGTACCTAACTAACCTATCCATGTATCAAATAGTAACGGTATCAGCTGGCCAAATCCGTACATTTGTCGCGGGTCATACGACTGTCATGCGCAGTATGGCACCGTCCATTTCCGTCCGGAACAGGCAGCGGTCTGTGCCGGAACTCACTACCGATGTTACATCCACCAGGGATTAGGTTTACTTCAACGAAATATTGCAGTTATGTCTTACCTATGTGAATTTCTGTTCTTATATAAGTAATTTAGACAAAACTGAATGAAATATTTTTGAGAAACAAAGATATTAATCAAATTTCCCGTGGCCATAAACGTTTCTTGAAAGTCACAAAAGCAAACTACGAAACTATTATGTTTACTTTGATAAAAAAACAGGTTTTTTTTCATTTTTGAACCCACTCAACAAACAACTTTTTTCTTTGTTTTGTCTTTATTTGAAATTATAGGAAAACAATTGGTATTTCTTATATTTTTATGAATTAAAGCTGTTCCAGAATCATTTCTTGCACTACTTGTTTTATTTTTTAACACGAGCATTTTTTTGTTAATGAAACAAAAAAAGTCACTATGCTTTACGAAAATGGCCGTCAAAAGATTTTTCTATTTAATGCGTTTTTACATATAAATATCATTTACTCGTAGAGTAAGCTCGTTGATGGATCAAAAAAGCATATATTTCACACATGTATAAATTAATAGGCAAAAGCCACTTATGCAAAGTAAATGCACTTTGAAATTGTTATCTAAAAAGCTATTTTATACAAAATCAAATTGCGACCGTGCTAGGACCGTCTTTTAGATTTTTTATGTTTTTTTGATTTTTGTTACATAATAATATAACACATTATATGTGTTTCTCTAAAAAGTCAAATTATACGAAATTAAAAATATAGTTTTAAAGATTCATTGGGACTGCAACAGTCTATCTATGTAAGTTATATTGTATATATGTAAGAAATATTTAAAAGGATGTACCTATCTAATGAGATCAGTAATTGATTGTTAAAAAAAGTGTAATTTAATAAGTTTTCTTGTTACAATCTATTTTAAAAATATAGCACACAGTAATGTTTAAAGTATATCCGAATGAATGCATTTCAAGTAAATACATAAAAAAGATAATAAAATGTCGGTGCACAGTCCGAGAGCTGTAAATGTTCCGAAAATGTTAATGTAAAAAAATAGCGTGTCGGGCCTCCGAGTGTCGCTGTCGCGTGCTCTGAGAACGTATCATTATGGACGTAATCGCGGTCTGAGCTCTCGTACCTTCTTGCTATTAATTTGAATTTGTAATAATATGTTTAAATTTTTTTAACCTTTTAGAACGAAGTTCCTAAAGGGGGCTAGACGGAAAAAATTAAGACCAAAAGTTGTAACGACACCTTTTGTTCATTCAAATTTATGAAGATAATAAAAACTTGATTTTAGAACGCAGAAAAGAGTTTGAATGTAATTTAGACCTATTTATATTTATATTTTACTTCGTTCCATCCGAGTGTCCCTTGATACCTCTCAAGTTTTTTTTTTATAAGATAAATTTTCAAAATCATATCGCTTTTATCATAACTATCAAAGCCTGTTTTATACATCTAAAAAGTCCAATTTTTGTTTTATCGAAAAATGCTTTGTTTTGTAACTTGGATTATTTACTAAAGATGTAATAAACAAGTAAGTCATTATTGGTTTTTAAACTATCGCACTTTGAACACATTATGAACGTATATATAAATGGGGCTTAGTACGAATCTTTTTTGTTACGACTAACGTTTCGAATAGAAGTAATATGCTTCGTGGTCGCAGACAGATTGGCTGGAGTGCAGCGGTGTTTTCTTGTTGATAGTGAACGCAGATTTTTTGATATCTTTTAATAATGACACTACCTACATTTCATAATGACCTACATAGTCTTTGACTAGCTTAGTTAGGAGAGGGCTATGCTCTGTGTTTCCTTACGTGATTGAATCAGAAATGAGGAAATTCGTAGGAGAACAAAAGTTACTGACATAGCCCAGCGGATTAGTTCGTTGAAGTGGTGGCAAAAAGGTTCTCGAATGGAGTCCACGTACTGGAAAGCAAAGCGTAGGACACCCACCCACAAGGTGGTCAGACGACCTGATCAAGGTCGCTGGAAAGCGCTGGATGCAGGCCGCTCTTGATCGGTCGTTATGGAAATGCTTGGGAGAGGCCTATGTCCAGCAGTGGACGTTATGCGGCTGAAATGATGACAATGATGATGACATAGTCACGCATTAACCTGTCTGCGACCACGAAGGATGTAACTCCTATTTGAAACGTTAGACGTAACAAAAAAAGGTTTGTGATAAGCCCCGTTTATATAAACATCCATTAAGTAAGTCAATATTTGAGAAATATATAACTAAAAAAATACTACTATACTACTAAAATGCAACTAAAATTCAGAACCTTATAATATTAAGTAATGATACAGATACGTCATTACGTCTTTATCTTTAACGAGCAGACAAAACCTAAGGCCGACTCGAAATTTACGTTTGGCGAGAAGATGGAAAAATGGATTCAAAATTATAATAAATAGTAATTACAAGATATAGTTTGAAAAACGCCTGTGTAAGAGCGGTTCTAAAGCCTGCTCGTAATTCCCGAGACGATGGCAAGAGGTCACACGGGATGACGCTCATTCCGTGGTGAAACGGGTGGTCTTTTTAGGCGGGACTAGGCAAACATATATTTGTGCCCTTCTCCGCGGAGGCCTTGAGACCCTGGGGTGTGGAAGCCCGCCAGTTTAGATTGGGCCAAAGGCTTAGCCTGGCCATACAACGCGGAAATGCCGCCAGCCTCTTGGGAGTTAAAAGTGGCGACTTGAAGACGATTTTTTGTATTAATTGATGTTTTTATTCTTATTATTAATTTTAATTTAATTTTAAAATTCATCTTGCGAAAAATACACAAAATTTGTTTTTCTGTCTGTTTACGGTTTATTTGATCAATAAAATGTTTTAAAAACTAAGACTCGACTAGGGGAAGATTCGTGCCGAAAGGTACGGTTATGCAATTATTGAAAATATTTTTTAAAATTTGTTAATTAACACCTCTCTTTAATACCCTACAGGGTATTAACACATTAATTTTATTTTTTAATTGATTTCTTTATGGCCTTTATAGAGGGCGCCATATTGAATTTAGGTACTGTAACGTCATAAAGCCTTTAACCAGCGGACAGCCAAGACGCATCCAACAATACTTCACTTGTCAAGGTATCATGAAAATTATTAAAAATACGAGGGCATAGATGAACATACTTATAAATTGCGGCGAAACACACAACCCTCCATTTGGCTTCGCCGTAGTCGGGTAAGAATAATGATATAATGATTACACAATAACATTTATGCCCTTGTATCCGACATCGCAATTAAGAAAAGGCGTTCGACGTTCGTTGACATGGCTGAGCGCTTGTTTTAATTAAACTAATACGATATGTCGTGATCACGATTTCGATATTTACCCATTGATGCCAAATGTTGAGCAATCTTGCCAATTTTCGGTACATTGACTTGATGACTAATTAAAATTTATTAAACACATGCCCTAATGATTGGGTTGAAAGTTAATTATGGGCTTATGGCAATAATTTTATGATGGTGACGAAGGAGGATCCGAAGTGGAGCCATCATTTGATTCTGATTTTTTTGACGTACATAAACTTAAGAGCGGCCTTCCCGTCTTACTTATCATACAAACGCTCGTACGTGATTATGGCGTTGCAACTGATCTTTCTTGAAAACTTTTGAACTAACAGGTATCTTGTGGTCTATTTCTAGGCTTTTATCGAAATAAAAAAAAAACAATTTACAAAAAGGAATTCAGTATAAGCCTTTAAAAATCTGCTTTTTTGTACAAATTATAGATAAACTTCGACCGTTCATAAAGTGCACATAAATTGTAAAGATAAAAAAAAATATTTCGATACAAACCTCACAAATATAATGAAAATTTTAAATAAATAAACATTTATTTCACACTTGTAAGGCTTGCTGATAAATACATATCACCTGGAATAAGTTTTATGATATTTCCGCACCCTGTGAATAGTTAATATTCGTTCAATGGTAAGTAATAATAATACTAATTTCATTCAATGGAATGCAAACCAAGCCCTCATGTGCTAACTAACTCTGTTTGCTTTGCCTTTTCTTCTAGCATTTTCTTCGATGAAACAACAGGCTTTTCAAACTATGCTCGCGTTGACGATAGAGCGGCCGGGAAGGGCCGCCTTAATTGACATTCTGCTGCACAAACATCCAAGTATCAAAATTTTCACATTTAAAATTCTATTAGGATTTGACGACCTCCGTGGCGTAGTGGTCACCATGCTAGTCCGCCACCCAGAGGTCCCGGGTTCGATCCCCGGTCAGGGCAAGTTGGAAAATGGCCTTTTTCAAATTGTCCTTGGTCTTGGATGTTTATCTATATATTTACTTGTTATAAAATATAGTATCGTTGATTTAGTATCCCATAACACAAGTCTCGAACTTACTTTGGGGCTAGCTCAATCAGTGTTATTTGTCCCTATATATGTATTTATTTATTTGGGATAGTGATATTTCATAGAATTTAGTTGAGCTTATTACTTACGTTGGTATACATAAATACAAAATGCCTTATCTATGGCTATCATCACATAGTACCTAGAACATTTGTATTATAGTACGTATGGGTCTTGTGTGAAATCCTCAGCAGTATATTTTAAATGCATTATTAACATAAAATGAATATAAAAACCTTGACACTGGCATATTAGTAATGTAATAATTCAAGTATATAAATGTCTTCTTTACGCATACAAATAACCTAATGACAATATTGACATGAAAATGCAATTTGGAACGGGTAAATGCCAATAGAATTAACATTATTATCCTTAAGTTAATTTACCTACTACTAATACATTTAAATTGTGTTTGTGGGTGGCCTCAAACTTTAATAATATAATGTTTTAGCGTGTGTATGTGGCCGACACTGATGTCAAATTTTTAAACTGACAAAAGCATCTGACATGCATACTATACACACGTGTCAAGTCTTAGGTATACGCAAAGATTTACAATATTCAAGGTATATGCGAAGTTTTGTCATTCAGTATTATTAATTAAAATTGCCTAAATGAAACCTTGAGAAATTTCAATGACGTTTCAGAGACTTTAAATTGTAGGAACTTAAATTCACTTGTTGTACTTATAATACCTAGTGAAAGAATTAATTTAAATAAATAAGTAAGACGAGGGTATTAAGAGTGGCTTGTGGAAGTTCATATTGAGTGTAGGGCTTGCTTACCTACTAAGCAAAAAATAGGTAGTTGCAAGGGGATAGGTAACACAAAATTCTCGATCAAATTTAAAATTTAGTCCACAATAAACGTTTTGTAAACGTTTATAATTCACAGCTTTTAAATACTTAGATATTTGGTTACGTTCCAAAATGATATCGCAAACTATATTTTCCAATACCCCAATATTCGATGCAACAATTTCTGAATTAAACATATGCACGTCGCGCCGGTTTGTTAACATTCCGAGTAAATTCCAATATGTACCTAATTAAATGAAAAGGGTAGCACAGTATTGAACGTCGAATGTAACACGAAACATTACCTGCTCATTGGCGAATTTAATAATGAATGCGTACTTATTGCTTATTATTTTTATTTTTATCATAGACAAAAAATTATTTTCGTAGACAAGGATATGTTTATACAACGTGGAAGGGACATACCCCTAATAATTCGAACCAAATACTATACTAGATCACTATAGTGTATTGAAATGAGTAAAACAGCCGAAACACCAAAAAAATTTTCGGCATTTCCATACAAAAGTGTGCAGCCGCCCGGGCTTTTTTTGTGCGACAGCGGGGGCTCGTAAGGTTAAAATGTTGTCAGGAGCCGGACGCCAGAATGATTATTTTTATTCTATAAAAAGTGTACGTTTCTAAAACATATATTTTTTCAGTCCTTTCACACAATCAGAAGAAGCCCTGGTTTATTGAACAAAATCAAATAAATCTAGAAACAGATGAATATAGAAGGCGAAGGTATGGTCTAGTGACTAGAACATACCTAATATTAGTTTTTCGCCTTTTATTTATCGACTAGACTAGACTCTATTCGATAAATAAGAGGCGAAAAACTTTTATCGCAGTGAATATGACATAGCATGACGAGTATGACGACAATAATGCGAGACAATATAATTAATAAAGTCCAGTAATATGTGTCGATGTACTGCAGTCCTACGTTGATAAACTAGCCCTAAACTATGAACTCGCGGATATCATAATGTCTCGACATCTCTTTGACTTACGTTGTTTGAACTTAAAATTTCTTTTAAATAAGAAAACTCAAGTGGGACTTAGCTGGACATGTGTGCCGTATGCAGCCGGACAGGTGGGCCCAAAAATCACTTTATGGGTGCCAGAACGACGCAGACGCAGGGGTAGACCACAAAAGAGATGGCGGGACGATAAAGACTCTTTCATGAGTGACTGGCAGCAGACTGCTCAGCATAGGGACGTGTGGAAGGAACAGGGGGAGGCCTTTGCGCTACTTCTTTACGAAGCGCTGGTATAGGTGTCTTTTCGTTAAAAATAAATTTAATTTTAATATACTTTACACGTAACATAAATTATACTTATAGACGTGTAAAAGTGCCTGTAAAGGTCTAATTACTGAATAAACATTTGAATCTTTGCCCAGAAGTGGGACACAAAAACAGGCCAAAAAAAAGAAGATTTTACATCAGCCGTCATGAGATGCACGGGTACTTACATTCGAGTCTAATTTAACAATCTGTTGTAGGAGTATTATACCTTCTACGGATTGTTATAGACTAAGATACCTTCGCTCACTCGTTCAGTAAATATTACACTAACAAATAGTTTAACAGATAAAACCAAAAAGGATCATTAAAATATAAATCCTTATTTCAATGTCAATAAACAATTGATGCTTCCCAATTGTCTTACGGAACCCGTTTATAGCCGATAGCCACTAAACAAGGCTTAAGAGCCTTATAAACTATCCCTTATATGATCTACGACTAGATTTACTAGCATTTAAGACACAATTACGACTGGCGTTAAAGGCCGTAAAGATCGTTTTGTCAGGGTTGTCAATCAATCGCCATAAGTATTTAGTTCTTTTTCTTAAAAACTCTTCATGGTCAGCGTGTGTTTTTATAAGTGGGCAAATAATAATAATAATTTTTAACATGTATTTTTTTTTAATTTTTATTTTCTCGTTTAGACATTATATAACTAGTGGCTTCGTGAGCCGTAGACCTCGCGAGTCACCCCCGACCCGTTGAAGTTTATCAGATAAAAAAGTTGTTCAGACAAATTTGCGTCTTAATAAGGGTAAAAAAAAGTTTTTATGACATTTTAATGACATTATTTATATGACAATCTGTTGAGAAGTATAGTAAATTTAACATTATTTGGATCGTAAACAACCACTTTAGAATAAAACTGTGTTGCAGTTGTTTGCGCCAAATTCCGAAATAATGATATTTTTCCAAAATAATAATAATCCACTAAGTAACTAACGAATAATCTCTAATACGAGTATATGTTAATTCTTTCTTATTCACTACATCTTATTATTACTATCAAGTTTTTTGGCATAAGATTGCATTAAATATCGAAAAAAGTAAAAATTATCTTTTACTTTAAAGTATTTAGATAACCATCTTTTTAGTTTAAACAAATGCTCAGCCATTCAGGTTTTGCAGGTATTGCTTGTGTACATAGCTTAATAGCTAGACTAAGCTATTTTTATTACCAGTGCTCTCCGCGCTGTAGAATTTCAGTTGTGCGGGCAAAAACTCCCGATATAAATTTTTGTGCAAATAAACCACACACGAACTAGTTATAAATGGATATTGTCAGATTAATTAACAACACGGCTCTTAATTGATAGGCATTTTAAAATAAAAGTTCATATTAGACGTATCATAAAAATAATCAGTTGAATTATCTAAAATAATAAGGTTTTATAGCCTTATGGACACAGATTCTTCCTACAAAACTGTTAGCGATGTACTCGTAACTGTAAGTATTTGTGTATCAGTCAATGATAGCTGATCAAGTATTGAAATAAAAATACGCTAAAATATTGAGTACGTACTTCGTGGTCATTAGAAGTATCGTAGCTCTACTATGAACTTTTACAAAATATCAATTTTACCAATTCTTTTTACAGATATATCAAAGTATTTTTATCATAGAATTATGCTTATCTGCAGAAGAATTTGTTAGAAAGGGGACATAAAAAGGGAATCTAACAATAATAAAAACATGGTTGACGATGGTGCCTATATACTATATAAAATAAATAAAATCTAAACTAAAATAATTAAATGAATAAAGAGAATAATAATAACGTGGTTGACATTGATGCCTATATAGATACTATACGAAGTTATTTCTAAAATCTTAAATATAGACCGAGATCACATTCATAAACCTTTTCTAACTAAAACTGTTCACACACTAGGTAGGTAGTCTGAAACTACTTTTACCTAACTGTGTTCCCCACAAATTCATTCCTTAATTTGAAGTAAAAGACGTTATACACGAGATAATCTCCAGAGCCGAGCTCTGCGTTTGCGGGGAATGTGAGAAATTTCCAACTCGAGTGCACTCCTGTCTGCGAATCCAAGAACTCTTTGCACGTGTTTTCTTGCAAAACTCGTTTATACTCGTAACTTAGAAATATTATCACGTCTGAGTTCGTCGCCTCGTTTCAGTTTTAATTTTGAAGGTAAGCAGTAGTATTATTAAAGTCGTATTTAAGCTACTTTAGGTTGTAGGAACTCGCTAAGATTTCTTGGGTTTGTTCTATATTAGTTCTCTGCACATTGTGAAACATTAATATCTGATTCTGGATCGGTCTGCTAAGGTGAGTTTCACTTTTAACTACAGACTCGTTATGGAAAGCAAGGAGAGAAAACGCCGCACTACATTTTTTAAAGAAGAAATGAGCGGGTCTTACCTGTAAGACCAAGAATAGCATTTATATCAAAAATACAATAAAGGCATTGTGTTGGATGCTGGATTTACTGGCATGTCTAATCTTCGGAATCAAGTTAGAAGAATAAGTAATTCGAAATTCAATTTTGGTTTTTAGAGAGTTCATCAATAATTATAATCAATATACATTCATATATTTTATTTATTTAACAATAAATAAATTATATGAATATATTTCCAAAACCTGATTTGATACTTAACTGTCAATCAAAAATTTAATAAGACTAATTATATGGTTGTAATTCTAAGTGTAATTATTAATAAATGTTATTAATTCTATTAATCATTATTATGAATTATGAAATGTACTTTTGCTTAGTAATTAGTTACTAATTATACTATGTTTGATAAGTGAGTAATGGTGTGAAGTTGTTGCAAGTCATCTCCCATCAAAAGTGTTCTTACTGTCACAAAATCAGTTCTTGAGTCAGTCTGCTTAGAGTCTCCGAACCAGAAAGATAAGTATAGTGTATTTATGTTGTGTTACATAATTAATAGTGGAAAATCGTATTTAAATGTGAAGCGTTGTTATATAGCTAATGTCACATGTTAATTAATAATAATAGAAATAATACTTGTCAATATCACTAGGAAAGCCTCATCTCTGTCATGACTCAGACTTTCAACGCGGTGGTAGAGTCTCAGAATAATGTTTATGAGATATAATATTCATATTAGCGTTATAGCAATAGCTTGATTGAATAATGTTATGTGCATTAGTAATGTTCTTTACTAATGCACATTACATTGGGCTCCTTTAAATTAGGAGCCTATCAATTGCATGGTCAAGGATAACTTGTATGGTCTAAACGAAACGCCAACCATATAAATCATTTATAGCTTCAATAAAATGGTTCACAACTGGCAAGCAACTTGCACCGTCCAAAATGGGCCTTTAGGCGGCCCTTCCCGGCTGCTCTGTCGTCAACGCGAGCATAGTTCGAAAAGCTTGTTGTTTCATCCACGGCAATGCTAGAAAAAGAGGCAAACCAAAAAGAGAGAGATAGCGTCTGAGGGCACGGTTTGCATTCTATTGAATTAAAATAGTATAATTATTAACTTTCCATTTAACGAATATTAACTATTCATAAGGTGCGGAAATTTTGTGTGAAATAAATGTTTTGTTTTCCAAATTTTCATTACATTTACGGCGTTTGTATTGAAATATTTTCTTTACCTTTACAATTTATGAGCACTTTATAAACGGTCGAAGTTCAGCTAAAATTTGTGCAATAAAGCAGATTTTTGGAAGCTTATACTGACTTTGTTTTTCTAAATATTATTTTTTTATTTCGATAGAAACCTAGAAATACCGCACGAGATACCTGTGAATTCAAAAGTTTTTAAGAAAGATCAGATACAATGCCATAATCACGTACGAGCGTTTGTATGAAAAGTAAGACGGGAAAGCCGCTCTTAACACTATAAGTCGGGTACAGTACAGAAGATCAAACGGATGGCTGAGGATACTTCACCAACAAAAACAAAGTTCTTATGTTATACATAGAAAGGCTCAATTTGAATTATTATGTCGAATGTTATGTATTGTCATCATTTAAACTAAAATGTACGTACTCTTTAGTACGTAATTTTTTCACTAGATTCAAAATATTAGGTAGGCAACCTTATTTTCTATTTACGAATTTTCATAAATAGGCTCATCTGCTTATCAAAGAGAAATAAATTTCCAATCAAATTAATATCTTGTTTTGTAAACAAAACATTTAAACTTCGTACTGGAATAATTTTGTGCTTAAACGAATTAAAATGGTATTAGTGCTAGTGCTGTCCAAATTCTGTAGTATTTATTCATGTTCTATCTAGTATTCTTAAATATTATCATTCATTATTTAAGAATACTTTTTATACAATCATCAGATTTTCTAAGATAAGACTGTAATTAAACACACTTTCATTTTATAATTTTTGCGGAAAAAATTATAACCTTTACTTATTAAAATAGAGTTTGTAGTACGGCACGAGCCAACGTGGTCCACGTTAAGTGTAATTTACACTAGATGTGTCTACTCGTAAGTGTCACATCAAGAAGAAAGACATCGTGAAAAAAGAAAATATAACTATCTGGATATATTGTGAAAATAGCTGTAGCATTGTACTACTTAATTTTGTGTGATTTTTATTCATAAAATCTCCTAAAAAAAAAATATTATAGACAGTTGTCAATTGCCAATTTTTTTGTGGAAAACCTGAATACTGTTTAAACCAGGGGTTATAATTATTTGATTTGAAGACACTTCTTAGATAGATCCGTTTTCTAGCCCGGCACAAGCCGACGTGGACGATAAGTGCCATTTACACAAGATGTGTCTACTCGTAAGTACCGCTTTGAAAAGAAAGACATTACTGAAAAGAGGCAACTACGAGTAAATAGTATTTGTTGTGAAAATAGGATACTGCAGTATTAACGTATGTATACTTTTTTTTATATTTATAATACACAGGTAAACATAATTAACCTTTTTTATATAATATATAACCTTTCTTTTTAACAAACATTTTACTGTATGTCGAATAGGAAAATAAAAATCTAGAAAGTTGATCCTTCCCTGGAAAGCAACTTATCTATACTTACTGAGGAATTACCAGGCACCATTTAAGAAAATTAATAAAATGGCCTGATGATTTTAATTTTTTAGGGTTTCGTAGATACTATGTCTGCGTCTGTCCGTCCGTGGTGGTCAGGCGTAAAACACAGAAAAGACGTAAGGTAAAGGCGCGGCGCAGACGCGGCGCAGGCGTGGGACAGATAAGGCGCAGATGCGATTAAATTATATAGAAGACGCGAAGAGACGATACAACGATTCATTATACAGACTGATTATTTTTCGATAGAATGTCTTCCTCTTCAGAAGACGACGATGCGTTTGCCATGCTGCAACACTTGACGCTGACAAAAATTTGCGGGTTCCTTAAATCAAAGAATGTTTGCAAGATCACAATATTTTTGAAAGACCTATTCAACGATACCCCAAACTTACCAATCGATTGGTTACACGAAAGAAAAAAAAATCTTTTTATTTTACCACTTTTTCGGTATGATTAATATACACACTCATGCCAAATTACAGCTGTCTAGTTCTCATAGTCTCTGAGTAAAACTGCGGTGGACAGACAGATAGACATGGCGAAACTTTGTTTACTACGGAACCATAAAAATGGAATTAAAATAGTGATGGGCTGCTAGCCCATATTTTATATTTCCCTCTATATTTAATCTTGTACACTTCTATTACTATGCTCCGGCTTGGTACAGTCGTACAATGATGGATAGGATATTGTTCAACTATCTCGCAGAACTGTATGATAAATTCTATATCGTCACGCATTTTTTATGTTCATAAGTACTGCTCATCCTGTACAATAAGCGTGCTTTGCGCCGCTCCAGTTGTGCTGCTTACGGCACGGGACAGGCGACGAAGCGGCGTGCCTGCGCCGCGCCGCTTCAGAATATTTTACGTCGCGTCGCCTTCATACATTTTCTATAAAAACGTTTTGAGGCGGCATCATGCCTGTGCCGTATCTGCGCCGCGCCTTCACCTTACGCCTTTTCTATGTGTTTTACGCCAACTCAGAGACTATTAGTACTAGAAAGTTTTAATTTGGCATGTGTATGTATATTAATTTCGTCGATAAAGTGTTAGTTTTTTTTGTCGAGCGAACCATCATGATGTGTAATGGTCGTTGAATAGATCTTATAATATTGTGAATGTGGCCCTACCATTTTTCGATTTAGGGCTCCATTTGTGAATTTTAAAGTACAAATCGGATCGAATCAAGTGCACCCCCCCCCCCCCCCCCCGCCTGCCCTCTGTCAGCTAAATGGTTGTATATGGACACATGAAAACAATCACGGTAGTAGTATAAAAGTAGGGTATGGAAATTTCATTGAAATGAAATAAAAATTGTTTGTTGACGTTTTAGTCGCTAAACCGTGAGGTGTGAACTCAAAGTCGGCATTCGCAACTACGGAACCCTATACTGCGCGAGGCCCGTTATTTTATAGGTAAACAGCAACAGTAATAAAAAAAAAAGAAATATACTAGATTTCGGTCGACGTATTCCTAAACATTACAGAAATTTCAATTAGGTACAAGTTACTTAATATTTGCTTCTACGCTAACTCTCAGTATAATTATATGAGCGAACTTAATTAAGTTTTATAAGCTCGCATTGCTTACGTGACTGTTGCAAATGCTGCCTTATATTATTATCAAAGTTACTAGCTTATTATGAAATTGGATGTTTAATAACTCCATTACACTTTGATTCTAACTCGTGTACGGTTGACTTTATCTAGTTATGATTGACTTTACCGTTCTTTGCCTGGCAAATAATGAAATAAAGAAGTGAAATGTAGCAATTTATACTTATAAATAAAAATCTCCAACAATATCTTATGTTTGTTATTTTTCGTTCAAGATGCCTTAAGGCTTCTGACATAATTCAACGACTACCATACAATTATGACGGAACCAATGTGTTGTGCGTTCCGAAGCATGGAGAAGATAAAGAAATTTTTATGCCATCTGTGGTCCCATCTTATTGCGTACCTCACCGGGTGTCACTTTACTGGCGATACCGCCAGTAATGCGCACTTCCGCCGGGCCACCGTGCTCCTTTAATTTATTATGTTATTGAAAAATCTGACACTAGTGTTTTCCACACACGAAAAACATACAAATAAATTGGAACAGATATGTAATAAAAATGTCACTACCATGAAAAAAATATTTTTAACCTACATTCACGATTCACATTGACTTTTCAGTGGTGAACTAAACACGTAGTGATAAACTAGCGTAGCAGTTCAACGATGTTTTAGCTGTAACGAAACTACGTCGAAATTCTGTCTGGATCGGCCATTATTTATACTGCACTTGCTCTGTGTTTGTTTCGCTGCTGTTTGTAAATGTCGAGAGAGGATAGCGTGGGAACTGAACTTGGACTTTATTCTGTTCCTTTTTGAAATTGTGAATAAATTCTCATTAAATTTTTTAGCAACATGCCTTCTGTATGTACATTGCGGTTGTAATCACGTAGTCAGGGAACGCAAAGCAATTTCGACCAATATAAACATTCTCCTTCTAAGGCAATACTTTATTAATTTTTTATTATTAGTACTTTCCTAGGTCAAAAATAAATTATTTTGTATTGATAAAAAAATAAAATGTCACAAAATAATGTCACTTCATGATCATCATCCGAGAGTATTCCCGGTTGCATCCTTAGCGGTAATGCTTCAGACCCCGGGGTCAGCGGGGACTGCCGTCTGACTTCCGCAACCCAAAATAGACCAGAACCAAACATTCGATAGGTTTAATTAGCCAACGCTAGATGGCATTTAGGACCCACAGTTTATATGTGCCTTCTGAAACATGTTCCAGTTATATTTGAACCCACGACCGACAAAATAATGTCATTTGTCATGATCATATCCATTTTCAATGTGATTTTAGATTTATTATTGCGGAAAAATGAATATTAAGAGCGCTATTTCAACAAAACTACGACGTCATAAGTCTTTATGTCACACAAATCCTATGGGAAATGTTTGTTTGGACGTTTAGTGAAAAGTATCTGATTTGACTTGTTGGAAAGTAGCTAATTAAACAAATGAAACACTTATGTGAGATAAATGTACTTATACAATATTACAAAAGAATATACTTTAATCGTTCAGCAATCTCTTCCAGGCAACCGGTAATTATGGACACAAAAGAAATTTAGTCAGGTGAGGTGCAACTTTGTAATGTTTTGCACATGTTTCGCTTTCCGGCTTTTTCTTATCTAAGAATTCCTTGGGAAAGCATTTTTGCGAATAGTCAACGACAAACCTTCCTTGGAAATGCAGTTGTTGCAAAAGATATTTCAGTTTGACTACCACAGGAAGAGATGGAGTGTTGTATTAGTGTAACATACTTTTGTTACAATATATAATCCCAATCTTATCCCAACTAATATTATAAATGCGAAAGTGAGTTTGTAAAATTGTTTGTTTGTTACCTCTTCACGCTTTAACCTATTTACAACCACTGAACCTATTAAAATAAAATTTGGTATCTATATAGTTTGAGACCCAGGGAAGGATAAAGGATAGTTTTTATCTCGAAATTTCTACGGGGAGCGAAGCGAATTAGTGTTATATTTTCTTTTGGCCTACAATAAAGAGTTATCTATCTGTCTATCTATCCTTCCAATACTCTTTATCTTTGGTCTTCACATATATAGATAATTAAATTTATAAAACCCTCAGCTTTTAATTTATGACTAAATACTAAACAGCATAGTTTTTACATCCCAACTCAAAATAACATCAATTACCAGTTATATACTGTCTGAACTAGTTAGACCCAAAACTTTAATAATTTACTGCCTAAAACTGCTGTCGTTGAGGTTACTGTTGTTTGTATACAAATGTTCTATTATGACCATTTACTTCATTTGTGATATAACTTTGCGGGGTATGAAAGTTATTTGTATGTGACATTGGAGCCAATGTTAAGTGTTTTATGGAGATTAATTTTACTCCAAGTTTATTTAAACATGTTCTCGAATGCATGTATGTGCTAATTTAGAGCTAAATATAAATTGTTTTGGTTTTCATTCTTTTAGGTTTATACCTATATGAAAGTCCAAAAACGAGCCATGTAGAATTGGAGACCAACTAAAAGATAAAGCATCATGTCGTATCCAGCGCTGAAGAGTAAGGCTAAAGACCGAAAAGTTTGGCGTATGCTCCACGAAAAGAGTCATTAAGCTCTTTAATAAGAAGAAAGAAGAAGAAGGATTATATGCGTATCATTGGGCCTGACAGTCAAGGAAGTCGAAGACTGTAGAAGACAAAAAGTTGAAACAAATAAATATATTTGGCTCAGGTTAAAGATTGGCCACATATTCTAACAACCAAACCTTAATTCTGCTTGGGAATACATTTGTGCAGAAAGGTTGAAGTAGGTACCAACAAAATTTATGTAATGAAACGTTCTGATAAGTTATAATTAGAAGCTTAATCGAGATATATTAAAACAAACCAAATATATTTCTGTAGGTTTCATTTGCAATGCTATGCGGTACGAAACTATTTAGATTTGGTCGTGTAATTTAGTTAGGTACGTATAATAAATTTAAATTCGTTCATTCCACCAAAGAGATTCACTGAAATATAGGTAGAGTTGACATATGTTCATAAGCAAAACTCAAATATAGTAAGTTATAATTGGGTAGCTTAAATAATAAGCTACCAAATTATAACTAGCTAACTATTTTTGTACAATATGTTAATCTTAATAAGTCCACAAATCATCGGCCACTTTTGGCTTATGTGCGTAGTAAAGCTTCAAACAAAATTTTAAATGATACTCGTATCTCTGTTTCCTTTCAAATAATAATTTTAAATGGGGACAGCAAGACTAGACCTCAATAAATTCAAATATCCCCTTAGGTCAATGTAGTGTCTATTAGATGCAGTTTTAATATCTCTGCTTCCTCTAAAATACATAGAACATTTCATTAAACTAGTTGATTTGCCGAGGTGATTTGTAGCCCCTTTGCATTTGGTGTGATTGTAGAATTTGGTCTTTATTTACGACTATATTACACATTAAATCCAGCGCTGCCAAAATCCTGTAAATAGTTGGTGTCACTGATAAGTTTTGTAATTTACGTTTACAATTTTAATTAGGAAATAATGTTTAATGTATTCTAGTATAAAAACATATTATTTTCCTACTTACTACGATATTTTTTCTATGCTTCATCATCATAATCTTAGCCATTCTTCTGCCTACTTCTGAGCATATAGGCCTCATACTTGGTTCAATGCTGTTTTTATCCAGTTTAAGGACTACTGAGAATTAACGGTGTGACACATACATGCATACATAAATATTATCGCGCCTATGTAGAGATTATGGACCTCCACCTCCAATCGATGCGACACCTTCCATTTCCATATTTTTGTAGGTAAATAATATATCTTATTTAAATATAAGTTGACACCGAAGTACTGCAACAATTTATAGTAAGTATATTTGATTACGATCACTATTTAACATACAACATAAAACTTATGACATGGTGACATTTAACTATCAAGCATGTAGTCTGTATACTATAAAAAGTAGGTTGTATAAAATATTACAATGCAAGTACAAGCCGATAAGATCAATTTAATGGTATTTTATACCGATACATATCTTAAAAGCTTCCTACTAATGAAAATGCCATAAAAACTAAGTCGTGTCATGTAAGAATGTTCGATTATGTCAGTAGAGAGGCATGGAGTGGGGCAGTGTAGTTCGTCGTGACATGTATCAAAGCGTTCATACTGGCCCAGCAAAATGGCGAGTAACAAAAACTCGCAAAAGAGAAAATTATTGGGTGGTATGAGTATATTACTTTCTTTTCCTGTATTGTCGAGTTAATCGCTATTGAGGTATATCTGGCTAGGTACGTCATGACTTTTCAATATAAAACAGTCATTTAATTAATTTTAATATTTTAACAAGTTACAAAAAATAGGCCATACTGGGTAATACCAGAAACGAATAATTAAAATTACAATTTATTACATAAAATATAGTTTTGTTAAAATATTTACGAAAGAAATAACCTGCACTTGTAAATCGAATTAGGACTTTGTGCATACTTTATTGTCCATCCCGACTAGTTGATTGTCGCAATCTTTGCCAATGCCTATTGTTAGTGTGAATGAAGGATAAGAAAATACCTATACTGAAAAATAATGGAAAGACTAAGTAATGAGATAATACATCTAAAACAACTATTGTGAAATCGAAAGAAAACTTGAAAATTATTAAGTGATACAAATATCCAAAGATAAATAAACGATTTTTGACTTTGGTTTTAAAGACAATCAAAAAAATAACTCCACCAATGTAAACCTTGTAAAACGGGCAGACATTTCAAGCTCAAGGTTTGAAACCTTAACCCTGCCTACTGCATCTGGCCATTAAAATAATTACAATATCAAGTCCATAGTGGCTCTAGATCGGATAGTTGGTCCTCGAGTAGCGACGTTAAATTGGACCAAGATCCCAGAGCAATTTAATAGTCTGAACGGGTTTGACCAATGTTGTGCTGTTTCTATCTTAGAACTGAATTTAGCACTGAAATTACATTTTATACCACATCAGTGGCTCTCGGGTTAAAAGTTACTATATATTTAATATTCAAATTTTCATTTTTAGTATAGTTTATGGAAAAACAAAATTCTACCGAAAACTTCCTTGTTACTGCTATGAACAACTTTTTTACCCGACTTCAGCGGAGCCAAAAGGTATGGTAAGTTATGTGGTTCGCTATGTATAAATGTAATATCATGTATGAGTCATCCGCTATGTATGATTCATACCGTGTTTAGTATAAAATGAAAGGGCTCAAATTGGCATATATTGAAAATGTATACATTGCTAGCTGTTTCTACCTGTTGTACTCGCATTCAATGGATGAACGTACTTTTGATCAAGAATCTTCCCGTAGTTAGATTTTATTTCTTAAAACTATATAATTTTTTTCTAGAACCACTAGTTTAAATTATTTCTTTCCATCGTAACTGCAACAATTCATTTCATGTCTAGAAAGATATACTCTTTGAATTTAATAAAAAAAAAACATAATTATGGTAGTAGCACTTCTAGTTATCCCAACTATCTATGGCTGCAAATGACAAAGGCGAGATTACAATTGGATTATTCAAATCTAATATTGTGGGTTGAGATTTGTACAAACGGAATACCTAACTGGGTCTGTATTGTACAGTATAGTTAGCTTTATCGGAACATACTATCTCGATCGAATCTATGTTCACAAATAAGATTAATTATGAATCTGTTTTATTCTAAGTATATTGGGCTATTTATCCAACTGCGCCAGAAGGAAGTTTATGTTTTTCAAGTGTATGTATGACGTATATTTTTGTAACGCTCTGCAGCCTAAACCTATACTTTTATTTATTATTATAATGGGGTATCAAAATAAAGAATTTTATGTTAAGATTACAAATCACAAAATATATACATACAACGTATACCTAATTTAGAACGAAAAATGCTTAAGAATATGTTGGCGGTATATTTACAATCTGCACAATATAACTATCCAAAATAATCTGTAATGTGCATATGTCTAAACTTTAACCATTAATACCTACTTTCCATGGTCATAAAAAATAATTAGTGGCCTTTCGGTCGGACCATTTACCCGGTATACTACAACTAGAAACAATGAGGCAAATAACAAGCAATTTTTTGATATTGGTATTGACATACAATATGTATTCAAAAATAGCTTGTAAAATATATTGTTGAATTAATAACGGCTCTTCGAATCCATTTTAAACAATCATTCAACCTCAATATATTAACTGAACCAATATTAATATGAATTAATGAGAACGAGGACTGCGATTTATCATATTTCACGCATATTAAATTCAAATAATCTCTATTTTTAAATAATATTCCGCTGGGTAAATTGTTGTAAAAGCCGAATGAAAATGACACATTAGGTATTCTGTTGTATTATGTAAAAACAAAATATGCATATTTTTTATGTATTTACTATATTAACCTTGGTACTAACGCTCATTGAAATTGAATATCAACATAATAATTTAGTATATATTCTAGAATATTTGTTTAAAGTGATTGCCTATTGTGTAGGCAAGACTAGGTGAGAGGCGTCCTCACGAACTTGCTGCTTGGTTTATCGAGAACAATAATCAAGTACAGTTTATTTAATACTAGCTTTTATCTGAAAACGAAGCTACGTGCAGAGGGACCAACTTTATCAACATTTACTTATTTAGCAACTTTATCATTTAAACTACCAAATACTAATAAGCATTTTAAAAGAAATCTTTAAATTTTAAAAATCATTTTATCGATGCTGGTCTGGGAGAATAAAAATAAAAGCTAAGAATACTTCATCTTTTCATACTCAGATTATGTAAGCTGATCGAAAAAATGAATATCCTAATTATGTATATTATTATTAGGTGATTCGGCTAGCAACCTATCATTATTTTGATTCACTTTTCCACCATCATAGATGAAAGCTAATAGAGACTTTTGGGACTTGCAGCCTTTTTCTCCTCTGCTTGTTTTATCTTCTTAGGGGTAAAAAGGCTTGACAGTGTATGAGCGTTATCACTTTCCAACTAAAATATTATCTAAATTGGTATTTATAGCATATGTCGGGGTAGTTTAAGTACTTATATTTCTTTCGTTATAATTTTTGAATTGACATTTATGAACTAATAAAAATATAAAAATAATCATTTTTTAGATCATTTTGTTAGAGTATTTTTTTATATTTTGAAATCTTTGTCCTTGACAATAACTTTTTATAAAAATATATGCAGAAAACCAATTTCACAACTAATTAAAACATTTCTATACGCTCTAGGGCTCTAGACTATCACATCACACTAATATTATAAAGGCGAAAGTTTGTAAGTAAGCGTGTGTGTGGGTATGTTAAAGAAGTAACTTCACGCGCAAGCGTTTTTTTTTTGGGCAATTGGCGAACCGATTTTGATAAAACACTTATATATACATTTTAGTGCTGTTTTATTGTATCTGATAATCCGCGGGTAACACTGCGGGGGTTAAAAATAATTTAATTGAAAACGTATTCACTGTGTCATCGTAATAGTAAAACAGAAGACCATTCTAAATTTAATTTATTTGCAAACGGTTAGCATTTAGTTAATTTACTTATAAGCCTGAATAGCAAAATTATTAATGCCTGTTATATCTCTAAAAGGCTATTTAACATCACGACGCGATGAAGCTTCGAAGGGCATAGACTATTCAATATTGAGTTAAGTATTGCATAAAATATTTTAGAATCGCTTTGAACTGTTAAATACTGAATATTGAGATTAGTAATAAAATATATAAGGTTTTGCAATGGTATTATGTTCAATTGAGTATTATTAATAGAGTTTATATCTTGAACGTGGCTATCTTGTAGTTCTAGGTTCTCTTTTGCAAGAATGTGAAAGAGTGGTAGTATCTAATATTTTAAGACGTATTTGTTAATTTTTACATTGAAATTATCTCCTAGCATTTCACTAGATATCTACGTAAGAAAAGCTAATCGTATGAGACTTTACCCATTTCTTAAGCCAAAAACAATTAACTTTGCGTAAAACATACGTAAGATATACGAACGAAGTATGCTTGCAGATGTAGGCAGACGATGTCTTTAGGGTTATCGTATGAAAAGTGAAAAATATTAACTTTACTATCATAACTTTACAACCATCTCAAGAAGTCTACTGCTAGAACAAGATGGCGATATAATATCACGTTTTTAACCTTGACGGGGTAGACAGGGCCCAGGGCCGTTAGACTCAATGGCCAAAAAAATAGTGATGGGTTGCTAGCTACTTCGCCTATTAACATGATTCTCATCTCATCCATTCCATTTTTTATACTTTCACAATTAGCGCGGGAAGAGAAACAGCTAGTATATCCTAAGTTTTTATTCTCTCCCCGTCCAGCATGGAAGAAAAAAGATCAAGTATTTTCAAAATTTCCGATTGGAAACTTATTTATTTTAATTTATCACTAGTCTCCATAGTAAAACGCAAAGTATAAGAAGCTCTAAGGAAATTCGACCGTTGAAATTCACCATCAAACTTTACGATCCATAAATTGTACCCCGCTGTTTTACAGGCACCGTTGACACGCAAAATCACCTTGATCAAGCTCATTCTATCAATTTTAGTGTAGCGTTGTCTAAGGAGATTGACAATTTGAGGCCGGGAGTTACTTACCATCTTACTTATCATCTACTACAGTCAAAAGATATTAAGGTACTAGCACAACAGTGATGCAGGTGTACACTGTGCAAATTATAAGCGCAAGCGTTTGCTAAACAAACCTGGGCTGGGCCCCCAGCACCCTTAATAAATCCAGTTGAAGCTTAAATCGCCCGACGGACTAGTGTCATTTCAGTCATTCCAGTCATAAAATGATTCACGTTCTGAAATACCAACTACTGCTTTAAAGGGAATGTTATATTCAAGCGGCCTAAATTGATTTTTCGCACCTGCCATCACCTTCCCACGATGAATAGAGTCGTCACTTCAATAGGTAATTAGTACAAGTTCCTACTGCACGATTTTTAAATAATGTTATTGTTTTTAGAAACAAGATTTTATTTATAATATTTATGAGACAAATTGATGATTTGCTATGCAGAGTCTTTAAAAGGTCGTCCAAAATTCAGCACAATGCATATAACATGCTTATGGTATGAGACAAAAGTTTAAGGGGATAATTTTTGTATGAAACACAGATCATAACAGCGGGAAATTTACCACGCAGGCAAGGCCACGGGCTTAAGCTGACGAAAAATCAATATGTTACCATATAATTAGTCACCAGAAACTACTCAAAGGCTACTGAACAGCTTTCTTAAATTGTTTTGGCTTATGCACGGTTAGGTACGGTGTTAGTGACAGATGAAATAACATGAATTTCTGAATAGACTACGGCAAGAGAAAGAGAAGCAGATCCAAAACGAGAAGGTAGAGGTTTTTGCCCAGAAGTTGGACATAGCTAGCTGTATAATAAGTGTATACAATAAGCTGTAACACCATGTAGATAGATAGATAGATAATCATTTTATTTAATCATGTAAAAAAGGCCTCAGCGAACATTCTACGACCAGATTGCAGACGTTCTGAAAAGAGGAGAAGTAAAAAGTACCCGCAGCCGAAGGGCATGTATGAAGAGATTGATGAGTGTAAATAGGCGTGATATTATGTATGGATGTAAGACCATGTTCTATCGTCACTTCGTCACCTCTATTACATCACGATTGGCACCATTCAATACAAATAGAGCTTGTAGGAAGTGTGGCCAGGCATTGTTTGCTTTGTCAAACTGGTTCATGTATGACTTGTTACAGTTTGCATATGAATGTCTTTATAAAGTGCTTTGTAATGCTGTGAAACAGCTTGCTCTAAGAAATATACATAATTTATTTTAATTACTTAAGTTTATTACATGAAATTGTAGTCGGCGGACTTAAGGCCGTAGGCTTTTTCTACTAGTCAAGCTACAGATGGTGCTGACATGCAAATATTTCGGAAATATGTGCAACAGAGAATTCACAAACATATACCCACCTATTAATATAAATTTATAAAATTCTACATATCCTACATCAATAAAAATACTAGATACTAGATATATATGAACATAACTACGCATCGTAAATATAGGTATATATTCTAACCGTCTGATAGTTTGTGCAGATAATGGTTGGCTAAATGGCTTTTGACCCTACATTGTATAAACCGATTATTTTACATTGTAATACAACTTTTGACAAAATTTTCAATACTCTAAACTCTTACTGCGCCAACTTCCTGACATCTTTCTTCTTTGGAGGAGGCTTATGTCCAGCTGTGGACACTAAGTGGCTGAAATAAAGATGACAGTTACTATTTATCACGTGTGTCTATCTTTTATTTTAAGTAATTTTTAAGATCAGTAAAATTGTTGGGTATATGTTGTGTCTGACTGATCATTTCTAAAAAGCAGTGGTTGCGTATAAAATGATGATACGTTCAAATATATTCTTTTAAAATTTTCATGAAATAAGTCCCGTAGAAGTTGTAATGTAAACAAAGAATAGAAAATAAGTTATCTCAGTTATCTCCAATCTAATAAAATGCTAAAGCCTTGACTAGGAAAATAATAAGTCAAGAATCTTAGAATAACGCCGGGAAAATAGTCGTTTCGTGGAAGATTAAAAAGATGCTGGAAAAATATTTCAAACGCGCCGCCAACAAGTTTTGATAGCATTAGGACATTTTCCGAGACGCCAGACAGAATATTTATTCTTCAAATTAGACTGTCACATTTATTTTGGTTTTTGTTTACCTCAGAAAATTATTGGAGTAAAAATAGATTGATGCAGTATGAGAAGATATTTAGGTAAATTTTTTCTCTATTGCACGCCTCATAAGCGGAGCATTGAGGTACAATCAACATGTCAGGGTCAAGCATTTTTCTGGACTTAAACTGTCTCTTTATATTTCCAAATATCATTACGTTATATTTTGTTGGTACAAATATAACGGAGGAGCCCGAGAAATTTTAATGCCACTTGTAGTAAACAAAAAAAAAGGTCAGATGGCAGTCGCTCTGTGTAAAAACTAGTAACTTCGTCAAATAACCTAGGTTAGGTAGCGGACCCCGGGCTCTAAAGCATGACCGCTAAGAATGCAACCGGGAATACTCTCGGCTCGGATGATGATGATTGTGGTCAACCATTCAAGTGTGGACCACGACGTCCACGACAAAGGTTGCTTGACTTGCGAAAGCACTAGAAATTCGTATTTCCACCGGGCCAACGAGTAATTAGGCTTTTCTAACTTCCACATAATTATGGCCATCCCACGCAACTCCTACGATAAACGAAAGGCCAAAACCAAAGGGAAATTATCTTGTGTTCAGCAATTAAGGAAGTTTTGCTGTAATATAAACAAAACGTATTCTCGGCTTGTGAGTCTGTAGAATCACAAATTAGAGACGTTACAGATGAAAACGTTGTTATGAATTCTGCCGCGTTTTATGGCCTACACAGGTTCCTATCGAGAAACTTAGTTTGTAGTAGTTTCTTATTCCAATATCACTGTTTGTGTGTTCCACATAGCCGCTTACAAATAGAAGTATAATTTCATACTCTCAGATACGTAATCATGTATAATCAGGTTTTGACTGATTCTACAGACTTTTTGATTTATTTCTAAACGCTTGGCATAGTTAACGTGACTTTCAAATATATTTACTCGAAAAAAAAATTTGCTTTTAGTTTGTAGCTGATTTATTTTAAGTAAAACCAAGTTTGACTGAACATCGAAAAGCTTAGGACCATAACTTTTTGACAAAAAGGCTATACTTATGGACAAAAACTTATCTTTAACTAACAAAATATAACGATTCTTGGATTTTGAAAACGATTAATTTATTTTCTCAAATGGGTGTTACATACTTATTTGTAAATACTCGTACAAGTTGTTCTTCTCTTAAATGTTGTAATTTGTGCTTGTATCCTGTTATGAAATTATCGTGGGCTGAAATTAATTTAATTCGGATACATCGATACCGCATTGTTATAACTTTGTGTGGAGATTTATGTTTTCGCGAAATGTGTTTGCCCTTTCGTTAACCAAATATACAAATTAAACAGTGTACAAAACTCGCTGATGAAGGATTTTTGGTTTCATTTTGTTTGAATTAGTACCAGTCATCTTCTCTTCTATCTCTTCCGTGCTAGTCTGGGAGAAAAAAATTACCGGCCAAGTGCGAGTCAGACTTGTACACGAAGGGTTCCGTATTATTTATAAAAAATCACGTTTATTGTATGGGAGCCCCCCTTAAATTTAAATTGTTTTAATTTTATTATTTATTTTTAAAATTAATATACAACTAAATATTCTGTGAATATACCAAGCGTCTACCTGTTGCCGTTATTAAGATCGATAAATATTTTTCTATAGCAAATTAGGTACAAAAACTTCTCCAAAATATAATTATTTAAATATGTTATATCATCATTATTTTAATAGACCTTGAATTTTTTTACTGCGTTATTTTAGTGAACAATGTATTTTAAATATGTGATTGTCTAAGAGTTTAAGCAATTAAGCTTATGTTATAATAAAACAAAACAAATCAAACAAAAAAAAACATACATTCTAATACTGAATTGAGATTCTCGACCGATGAATCATCTGTTTTTGCGTATCTCTAAAACGGTGTCATCAAAATAGTTATTAAACTAATGACTATAACAAATTGCATAAATCATATTATCTAACATAGATACGTCGTGTAAGACAATTTGGCTTTATGTAATGACTTGCGAAGCTCCGTTTACTCGAGACTCGACCAACTTGACTATGCACTTAGCTTAATTAGGCTAAACGTAATGAATGACGTTTATATCCAGTGCATTGGAGGTATTGATTAAAATGACGATTTATTTATTTATAAAGCAATTTTTTTTATAGACCCTAGTGACTCCATGATTTATTAGCGTTTTTAACACTTTCTATTATATCCTCATAAATAGTGTAGTCACATTACAGTACAAACGCTTGTTTAATTTCAAGATTTTTAAGAAATATCACTAAGAACTGTTTATAAGAAGATGTTAGCAAACGAATTTAATTTTCTAGTAAAAATTCTTAGTTCTAAGCGCATGTAAACCAAACATTACTAGTGTAGATGAGGATAACGAGACCCGAAACCATGACCTCTTGGCCGTGACCACTCACCGGCGTGAACTAAACTACAGGATATAAAGTTATGGGCCTTTTAGTGCTTACTCATACATTGAAGTGTGTATTTAAATATAACTGTAATTGTGCTTTTATATTTTAATTAAAGTGTGAAATATTTAGTCTGTTGTAATTTTTGGAACTCAAATTGATTGTTGATTGATAATAAAAGTACAGCTTGCTGCAGATATACTTAAAAATAAAAATATCATTTCATCCCTTACGTTAGTTTCAATTATGGTTGAGGAGCAAAAAAAATAATTAATAGCGTACTTATAACTGTTCAAAGTCTTATGCTTTCTCCCACCATCGTGATAAAAGTTTTTCCTTTGGGTCTTGTGGCCTTGTGCTTTGTCTGCTTAGAGTCGCAATATGCTCTTTCAAACCTATTGGCGATATAGACGTGACAGTGAATGTGTGTGCTTCTTTTTTGGCTTTTCTCTGCTCTTATACAAAGTGACTACTGCACCCTTTTTTATAAGATCTTACATTAACCATGTGGCGACAGCAGAGAAAACTACGATTTATCATCATCCATTTTGTCTCCCGTGAATATTAGGAGGCGGTCAAGCAACTTATTGATATCAGGGAAAGGGCAACAGCTCTGTGGAAAGACCATAATTCCCGAGACTACATTAAGATCAATAAATGAAAATGCACAAAAAATGTCTAGTTGTTTAATCACATAATCATTAAAATTCACAATTCTTAAATATATATTTAAAAATATTATTTTTAATCTGAATAATGTCAATATGAATAATAATTTATACACTTATATTCAGGACTTGGATGGTCTACAGGTCTATAAAGTGGGCCACCAACAGTGTTCATGCAGAGGCAGCATGAACACAACTGTTGGTGGCTCACTTTGTACCATCAACTGATCACTAAGCCGTCTGCTTGCCAGAGGTCTTTAGTCCGGTAGTGGTCTGATATACGCTGTAAAGAAGAAAAATAAAATAATTACCATGTCATTAATTGCCTAAAAGGTTTCGTGAGACTAAAAAAAAAAGATTGGGTTTCATTGTCAAAATTTCATTAGATTTAAAAGTTTAAAAGAAAGAAAAATATTTTATTCAGTGCAAATTATATATACAGTTCAAATTTTATATATAAGTTTACATCAGTTGCATTATTAAATAACTAAAATTAGTTTTACACCGATTTATAACGAAGTCAACGCGATACAACTAAACTTCATGTCAAAAACCGCAAAATTTGTGGGAACTGAAATGCCGACTGGTTTCGCTGATTCATTGCCTTATAGGCTTATCTCCGATGGTATTTGCGAGCAATGTTGGCACCTTTTACCATATTTCGAGTAAATGCTAACGAGGAATGAAGCTTTAAGTTCATGGCACCTTTATCTGTTAGCTAGAATGACATTTAATTAGCTAACTACGATACTAATTGTTTTGATTCTTGTCGTTTTTAATTTTTTCAACTGTTACCCTAGTTACTTATAATAATTATTTGCTGCTGATAATCATATTGGGTAAGATAGAATAAAAAGGAGGTGATGTGCTATTATTTTTGGTAAACCCATGGGTGGTCATCAAAGGCAACAAATAGAGACATATCGAAGGAAAAGAGCAATACCTTTGTTTAGCAGTTGGACGATATAGGTAAGATAAAAAAAAAGTAGTTGATGGTGCAGTTCACAAACATGTCATACAAGTTCGCAAAGGAGAATTAAAAGATTTTTATCTCATCTACTCGAAAAACAATGTTTTCATCCAAAAACATTTTGAGCTAAAGTTATTGCTTATTCTCTCGGGACTAAAAAGTGAAAAAGAAAATCTCTAGGGATTAAAACCAATTTCAAAACTGAATTTGTAATCTATGTAGAATCAAAAATAATGTTGGCAGTCCAGCAAAAAAAAGGAGATTTTTTTTAAAATAAAAGTAATTGGCACAGACGTCGTGATTTTTTAAATTTGGAATACACATTGTCGTCAATATGAATGAATGTAGGTAAACATTTTTATGTTCTTCGCTTCGGAAAAATAAATAAATGCGCTTTTTTTAATTATAATTCGGAAGAAGTATAATTAAAAAAGCGCAATTTTTCTCTTTGATTCGAGTTATTACAGAAGTTTTAGGTTATTCGTATTGACTTGTAATTATTTGTATAAATGTGAATTCTTTTTTGTAAGTTTAAGCCGATCGTGAATAGGTATCAAGTTTATTTATAAAAATAAAAAAATATGGAGGGCCATGCAAACAAAGTTATGAGTGAAGTATTTATCGTAAGTTGGTGGTCTACAAAAAAATATCTATTAGTACTTATTGTATGAAAACATCACCAAACACAGGTTAGTATTAATTTGTCAGTTGAAGTCTGATTAAGAATTGTATGTGTTCTGCTTTTTTTATATTCTGTTTCGTATTTGCTTGTACGTATTTCTCATAGATGGGGATGAAAGGTAGAGTGTGCTACACGGGTACAATAATATTTTTATCTCGGGCGATATACTTGAATCCCTCGCTTCACTTAGGATTCCACCGTTGAATTCAACTGTGGAATTCTTCGTTTCGCTCTGGATTCAAAGTAGCGCCCTCGCCTTCAAAATATTATCTTCTCCCCTTGTAGCACTATCAACTATTAGCAACGATTCAATCTTTTAAGAAAAAAAAGTCTAATTTTAAAAGGAAAGCTTATACCATAGAAAAAAAAATCTACTTAATAGTATAACTAAAATGTAAACATGTTTGATGCCTTTCTTATACTATAATCATCCCCGTCTTCTGGAAGAGACCTGTTTTGAGATAAGTTGTGCTTTTATACAACATTTATGTATTTTATGTATTATCTTCATAAATTTTATATGTAAAAGTAAATAAATAAAATAATCTAATATTACTTATACTGTTTGTTAGTCAAAGGAATTTTCTTTCTTTCTTTCCTTAAAGGGCTTTTGCGTAACGATGCGATACTGCAGGCTTAATATAAATAAAATAATATTACTTTGCTATTAATATTTTTGTAATGATCATACTAAAAGTTAACTAGTATTATCTATAAAAACACAAAATGCACCTTGTTCCTAATTAACATTACTAATTACCTATGCTTTCATTTCACATAAATTCGGGGTCTTTTGGTCACGACAATCTAAATAGAGTCATTCCAATATCGTGATCCAATTCGTACCATTTAGATACAATCTTAAGTTCTTCGATACTTAAACAGCTGTAAAAAAAATTGATTGACACATTTTTAAAGGCCATACATTATGCATAATTGTGTGATGTAAGGCTAGTATATTTATGAAGGTATAAAGCAAACAATAAAACAATAGGTGTATTTAATTATGTGTACACATGCTGCCCATTTCCTATATTGTTATTTCCGTTATATTTTTACTATACTCGGCTTAAGAAAAGACAGTAATATAAATAAATACAAATATACACGCACAAATTACACAGATTGAGCTAGCCCCAAAGTAAGTTTTAGACTTGTGTTATGGGATAGTAACTCAACGATACTATATTTTAAAACAAATACGTATATAGAAACAAGTTCCAGGTCAATCTGAAAAAGATATTTTTCCATCTTGACCTGATCGGGGATTGAAGCCGGACCTCCGGTGTGACAGACTGGCTTGATGACTAGTGGTCATGGATACAGAGGTCGTCCGTCGACAAAAAATATTTAATAATATAGCAAATAATGTTAATCTGTATACATCATCATCATCATTCTCGTCCAAATCTACCCACTGTTGTGCATAGGCCTCCCTTTTTCGCACTATTTTTTACGGTCCTGTGTCAGTCTCATCCCCGTCTGCTTCCCCGTCAAACTCACAATATCATTTGACCGACGAACCAGCCGGATGTCTGTCGAAAATTATATGTATCTATGAATATAGTATTTAGTATATATGTTAACTAAAAAGTATCAAGTTTAAATTTACTTCGTGGCTAGCTCAATTCGTGTGACTTTTCGTAAACTGTTTATTTATCTTTTCATTCTCCAAAGACAGATCAGAGAAAGCTAAGACATTCATTTACCTGGTGGTTTGAAGATAAGACTCAGCACCAAAAAGGCTAAATGCAGATAATTCGTAAATGCATCTAAAGATATTATTTAACAAGTTTCAATGACGACCTCCGTGGCGTAGTGGTCGCCATGCGCCACCCAAAGATTCCGGTTTCGAACCTCGGTCAGGGCAAGTTGGAAAATGGCAAATTTCAAGTTACCTGGGTCTTGGATGTTTATCTATATATGTATTTGTTATAAAATATAGTATCGTTAAGTTAATATCCCATAGCACAAGTCTCGAACTTACTTTGAGGCTAGCTCAATCAGTGTAATTTGTTCCTATATATCTTTTTATTTATTTAAGTGGATAAAAAAAGAATAACAGGGAATGCAGAAGTTGTGTGCGTCCAATATCATGGTTTTAATACGAATGACATTATATAAAACAACTTTTAACACATATTTCACATAAATCAACATGAACGGCGTTTGTTAATCGCACCCGTCAAAAGAAACGAACGCCCAGACATTGATAGACAGAACACTGGCGTAGACATACAGAAATGCAATTACAAGCAAAGTTGTCGATAAATGATCTATTAGACACGTCGATGCCTCGCCTGATTAACTATCGGAGTACAGGATTACCTGTAATGTGTTCCCGAGTAGAGAACTTTCCTTGTTTCCGTACTAATCCTTGGATTTGAAGCACACTGGGATCGACGAAATGACTTTTATCTAGCTTGCACTAAGACTAGATTGTGTGTCCAATTTTAGTCAGCGCTATACCAAGTGTTTTTTTAAGTAAATGACGATTAATTTTAATCAGCGCTAAAAATAAATGTTGTCATTAGATGACAACCATTAAGCTACTTCAGATGGCTTTAGATATCTCGAAAAATCTGACACCATTTTTAGAAGAATATGTTGTAATAAGCAATAAAAGCCTTGTGTACCTAAAAAGTGTAACGTACATAATCTATTAAAATTTCGATTGCTTTAATCAAAATTTAAATAGATTTTAAATATACAAAAAAAGTTAAAATAAAGGCCTTAATTGGAAACTCCTTCCTATTCAATAGGGAAGATAGAGAATTTACGATTTCATTTAGTATTTGTAGTCTCCTATAAGGCAAGTTCCATCTTCATGCAATTATGGGGTCTGAATATATAGGGGCCGTTTAGTGGCTTTGCCCTAGACATGGAGAGGCTGAGTTATGCCCGTTAAGCCAGCTGTTTACGATCTGGAAGTGTTTTGTCGTAAATTTTGCAACCAGTGTGTTGACATGTCATCTTAGATAGCTTAGCTATTAGACAAAGCAATTCTAAATCCGCTAGTTTCGAAATAGTCAAACCAGATACTTTTTACCCAATTACGTCAAAGCTAAGAGGAAGGGTAACGATTTAAGCCGGCTATGTATGTATATATGTGGGTATGTTTATTTCACCGTAGCATCCGAATTGCTTGTCCAATTTCCACAACTGATATGTCAATCGATTCGTCATTATTGTCCGCGTGACATAGGCTACAATTTGTATGCAAAAATGTATTTAACAAATGTTTCGTAAAAAAGGAAAAAAAACAAAAAAAAACTTTTATTTCTATGTCAATGGGGTATCAAATGAAAGGTCTTGATTACCAAATTTCAACAATACAACATTTTTGCCGTATATGGCTTCCGTAGACGGGTCACGTTTATCTTGTTCTTAATGTTAAAACAAACATTTTATATGGGATTTTGTACGATTTGATATACTAAGGATTCCGTCAAGGATGTCCCTTGTCACCTACTATTTTTAATATATTTATTAAATGTGCAATAGTTAAGTTCCTTGAAATGGATATGGGTGGAGTTAAGATTAATGGAAAGACAGTGTATTTCATACGTTTCGCAGATGACATTGCAGCCGTGGCGGAAGATGCTAAACAACTAGAGCAGATCGTTCATTGTATAGATGAAGTGTTCCATGATTTTGCATTAAAAATTAATACTTCCAAAACAAAAACATTAATAGCCTCTAAAAAGAAGACGCCCTACAATTTCATCACTTTAAATAACAAACCTATAGAACAGGTCAATAGTTTTAAATATTTAGGCAGTACAACAACAAATGACTCAACATGCTTCAAAGACATTATTCAAAGAATCAAAAATATCCAAAAAACTAAGAAAACGAATCATAAAAGTATATTTGGAGCATGGCCCTATATAGTTGAGAATCATGAACAATGAGAAAGAAGAATAGAGCTAGATTAGAAGCGTTTGAGATGTGGTGCTGGCGCAGAATGGAGGGCATTAGCTGGACAAAAAAGAAAACGAATGAGGAGGTGCTGGCACTTGTTGGAGAGAAACGAAAACTACTTTAAATTATTAATTCTAAAAGAAGGAAAATGTTAGAGTCAGCTCAATGATCTTTCACGCACTAATTTTATTACCTACTACTTCAAAAGAAAGTAGTAGGTAATAAATAAAATACTGACTTTGTACAAAAACTAATTGACATTATCTTACAATCTACCAGACACATTGATATATATGTATTCTGTTAATTATGTAATAATTTTAGCATTGATAAATACTGACTAAAAATCTACATGCCGTTGTACTGTATTCTGTTGCAATGCTCTATCAGGGTTCATGTTGTACCTACTAATTAAGAAGTGACTATGTGTGAAGTGATAGGTATATTAAGTTGGGGAAAAAGTCTTTTCGCATATAGTATGTACGAACTTATAATAAAACCACTTTGGCTACACTATTTGTACCTGGCTGGTTTTGGTATCATTTAAAAGTTTAAATTTTAAAGAAGATAATTCCAAATTCAAATTAGGAAAATGCGTGATTTTCATTTGTTTTTCTTACCGTCAATATGAGTGAATCTAATGAAGAAATTAGATACATTTTAAAATTTTACTACTAAAAAGGTAAAAATGCAACGCAAGCCGCGAAAAAAATTTGCGATGTTTATGGACCTATTGCAGTGTCTGTGAGAGTAGCACAAATTTGGTTTAAGCGTTTTCAATCCGGAAATTTTGATTGTCGCTCTGGTCGCCCTGTTACGGATAAAATGGATGCTATTTTTGAAAAAGTGGAGCAAGATCGGCATATCAGTAATTACGACGTAGCTGGAGAACTGGGAATTGACCACAAAACAGTTTTGGCGCATTTGAAAAAAAATGGGTACACAAAAAAGCTCGATATTTGGGTACCTCACGAGCTCTCTGAAAGAAACCTAATAAACCGTGTACTCATTTGTGATTCTTTATTACGACGTAATGAGACCGAAACATTTTTAAAAAAATTGATAACTGGTGATGAAAAGTGGATCACGTAGGACAAGAACGTCCGAAAAAGGTCATTGTGAAAGGCCGGTCATGCTTCACTGACTGTGACGAAACCCGGGTTAACTCGCAACAAGGTGATGCTGTGTGTGTGGTGGGATTGGAAGGGCATTATTCATTATGAGCTGTTACCACCAGGCAGGACCATCGATTCAGAACTCTACTGCGAACAACTGATAAGATTAAAGCAAGAAGTTGAGAGAAAGCGGCCGGAATAATCAACAGAAGGGGTGTGGTTTTTCATCATGATAACGCTAGACCTCACACATCTTAAACCACTCAGCAAAAATTAAGAGAGTTTGGCTGGGAGGTGTTAATGCATCCGCCGTATAGTCCTGAAATGGCACCTTCAGATTTCCACGTGTTTCGGTCTCTTCAGAATTCTTTAGGCAGTGTCAGGTTAACATCACGAGAGGACTGCCAAAACTAACTAAAATGCGAAAAGACTTTTTCCCCAACCTATTAAACGAAACGAAAACACAGTGTGTTGTCTATACCGCCTAAGTTGCCTTTACCCACAATACAACGTTAGAACGTCCTCCAGTGTTCTGTGCTAATTGATTGGTTTGGGGTTTGCATTCAATTCTAGCGTATTAAATTGAATAATGTAAAATAAATAAAATATGTAATTGACATGAAACATAAGTTAACGAATTTTGTGTAGTTTTCTACAGACACTACAGTATCCAAACAAGAAGTACCTCTTTAAATGTATAAATTGCATTTCAAGATATAATTTGCTTTTTGTTATTCACGTGATGAATGCCTAATTCTGTACTTAAAAAAGAAACAAGTTTTTGAAAACATATTCTTCATCATTGTTGAACATATAACAATCATTTTCAAATACCCTGGATTTTAAAGTATAAGTATAGCTACTTCTCTTCTCACGTAATAATAAAAGCCGATCGGAGAAATGAGCGAGAATAGAGGTGACGACAATATTAGAAGTATAAATTAGTCTGTCTTTTAGCTTATCCAGAAATAATGGACTCGTATTTTTCAGTTTACCAAAAAAGTCAAAATATACGGAGCATCAAAGTTCCGGAGTGGGAACTTGCGACGTCACCTCTAAGTAAAAATCGCACCTAGCCGTAACGTCATGCGAAATTTCAATGCGCTGTATTTTTGTAATTTTTTTTCTCAGAGAAAAAATACCTGTTCAATATTTTTAATAATCTTACGGATGGGCCAAAACTAATTTTCCATTTGTCATGCTTATTTAGATCATATTAATAGACGACCTATCAATCACTACTTTGATTTCTTATTGTTATGTTTAAGCCCATCATCTTTGGATTTAGCGACCCTAAATTCTGTTTACCCTTAAAGGATAAAGTCGTATTAGTTTGTCTGTGTCAAGCTATATTGACAAATAAGTATTAATGGTTTTCATATCAACAAAATAATCAAAACAGTATAAGCTTAATTATTTAGCAGCCTTGAACAATCGATACAAATTGTCCTAGCTCAAAGGTAACCGACATTACTGATTGATGTATATTGTAACATTGTGACTAACAAAGAACATAGAAGTTCATTAAATCCGTAATCTGCAATGTAATTATCTATTTTTTCTATCTTGATGAATGGCGAAATGACTTTATTTTTGGCGATTGTTACCCGGGGCGTTGTACAAATCTTACTAGTCGATCAGTCAAGGATTTGTTACTCCCACGTATGAAAATAAATAAGAGTTATTACTCGTAGTTAAAGTACTTACAGCAATGAATTGTTGAACTGTTATGCTCGTCATGAACTGAAGTATTCTACAGACTTTTGACATCAACAATTGTGCAAGAAAACAAAGGGACGATTATTTAGTATTTAGTATTTATTTAGTATTTATTTATTATTAAGAGATATTATAAATATCCTATGATAATAAACATATATTTGAATTGAATTGAAGTGTCTCAAATCCAGTAATCTTTTTTGATCAAAGTCAGAAAAGTCTCTTTTGAGAAACTTCTGAGTGTATTAGATCAAGAATACTTTTAAATAGTTAGCGTATACCTATAACTTTTTATGAACCAAGAAATCATAAAAACTATGGAAAAACAAGATTGAAGTAAAGCTACATGACGAATGCAAAACTATGTAACATAGATGCTTGACCTGCTTCTAATTTGTTTAAATGCTTTGTAATTAAGCTGTTTTGGATTTTAGTACAACTAAATGCATTCAGGAGAATTAGTACATCCATTTACGACAAATCCATGGATACCACTTTTCAAATTATCCATGATGGCTTGTGAGAAAAAAAAAGTTGGATATGACAGTTGTTTCTCTTACCGCACAAATTGTAAAAACCAATAACAATCTATCATTATTTTGATTCCCTTTTCCACTTTCACGTACTACAGTAAAACAAAGGACTGACGAGATCTGGATACAATCATGCTAAACAAAGGCAGACACCTATATATCAAGAGATATATTACCTTTGTTTTAGTTTTAGGCTATTGTCTTTATTGAAATGAATATGAAAATAAAAGACGTAATAATACAGTAGCAAAAGCCCCAATAAATAATACTAAATTCGCCGGCATACAATACGAGAAACGTTCATCCATTTTATATAATAAAATAAACATAATACTACATATATACCCGATGTCATACTATCAATGTAAGGAACAGATGCAAGAATGGCTTACATCCCTCAGCTACGATGAAACGGAGGAATTTATTCAATAGCTCAATGGTAGGTATTCAAATAAATATATACAAACTGACACACAGACATAAAATTAAAAACGGATATACTATGACCGACAGACAGACAAACTTCTAACTTTTATTATTACATCTATGGTATTTCTTAGTTTTAAGAATTTCTTGGCACGATTATACTTTGTAGTTATATAAATAAATTGTTATGATAAATCGAAGAGCGGTGTTTCCTGGCACAGGCATTATTATGCTTAAAAGGAGACTCTAATCAACTGTAGAGTTTTTGTATAAACTTTTTTTTAAATAAAATAATTAATATTATTATTATTATTGCAGCCTGTCAATATTGCTAATTAAATGAACTAAGAGTATATATTTGATCAGATATAAGTTTTGACGCAAACAGGAGTAGAATGCCTTGCTATTTACCTGTATGTATAGTTACTTAAATATCATTATACTTTGAAATAAGGTATCAACATATTAAGCATATCTATATTTTAATGTGCTTTGTACTTTTATATAGATCCTTTTTTTCTTTTTTTTTGCCGCATTTAAAATTGGCAGCAAATATTCATGTTCAGATGTCTGTCAGATAGACTTTTTTTAAATTTCATATCCATAGAATTTTCACCAAAATTCCCTCTTTTGGAAGACGATTTTTCTTTACACCTTATCCGACAGCTTATTTGCCGATATTACCACGTTTTATTTCAAATGGGTAAAACAAGCCTGAGACCGCGAGACCCACATGCCATCGCCTATTTTAACTTGATTCCGATTCTCGCCAATTCTTTCAATTTACGTGAGGAGAGTAGTAGCTGGTACATTTTACGTCTTCCTGGGTAGCTTGGAATAAATTTTCATGATCTCGTAACATTTGCAAAAAAAAAAGAAAAGTCTTCTAGCTCAGTATATTTTCAAATAGATGTAGAATATCAGATAGACGTAGAATTCTCGGGTGAACAAAGGGCGCGTTGGTTTTGGCCATTGTCTATGTTGTGGGCCGTCAATGGTGTCAATTCAATTTCGATCAGATATGACAGAGACAGGAGCACAATGCCACCCACAGCTACTGGAATACCTGTCAGCTTGGTGAAATTTCCGCACTTATCTAGTTTATTTTGATGTGAACTGACAAACACTTATTTCCTTTCTGTTTTATTATGTGTTTAGTCTTGAAAAAGGTTTTTATCGAAAGAATTATTTAAAATTTGCGACATTCATAGATTAAAAAAGAAATCAGCGGGAAGCGTATTTATTTACGCGGGATATATCGAAAAACTTAACAAAAATGAACTCAAAACAGGGAGAATCAAATATTGTAAACACTTATAAAATTAGTGCCATGTAGTAATGTTTTAATTATTATGCTGTTATAATCCACTTCAAAATAAAAGCTTCTAGTTTCTAACTATTAGATTTCAGTACCAAAACTATTACTGTAACTTAGTTGTACTAAATTACAAGTTTGAAACTAGAAGCATTTGTAAAACTTGGTTCATAATTACTCGTGTGTTGTTTTCTTTTTTACAGTCACTCAATGCAATTACATTAAGTGACAGCAATTTAAAAAAAACTACAATATGAGTAAGTATTATATAGTGTTGATAATTATTGGCAGCTAATACTTAAATGTTTGTAAAAGATATGTAACAGTTACAAGGAAATATAATAATGCACACAATAGCCGTATAATGACGTTTCATTATAAATATTAGTTCAAGTTTTTTATATCATTTGATTGAGTTGTTTACAGTTTTCTATGTCTCGAAGACGGAAATGATTTATTTGCTTCGAACGTATAGGTATACTTACTTTTTAATTCCTTCGAGGACCTTCGCAATTATTGGATCTGTTTTGCGTGAGCAACTGATGCCAGCTTCAGTTCTCGAACCAGCCCAAATCCTACAGGAGACTCAGGACGGCAGCTGGCACCGGGATCGCTTCCGCCATGGTTGCCGGGTGTTTTAAGAACAGTCTCGTAAGTACATATAATTGACTAGAAAAAATGGAATCAGGTTTCAATAAAACTTGCACCACTTATACACATCAGGATTTTTAGATCTGCATACAAAATACGCCTACTTAAATAGTTTTAAGCAGTCACATTCTAGACTATACTGATTTTCATTGTTTTGTTGGATGTAAAAAATAATTACATGTTAACTATTATTAGATATTAGCATTAGTAAAACAAAACTGTTTACACAAAAATCAATTGATTCAAGCAAATTTGAAACAATTTTTTTTAAATAATTTGGAACATACATTTTGTTAAATAAAATTACTCGGGCATAGCTATAGCTCTCACACGGGTCCTAGGGTCCAAAATGTACAAAGAAAATTTAGGTTTTGTCCGAGTCTCATGCAGCAATAGACAAGATTCTAAACACCAAGCTCAGTCATTTAGAAATTAGGTACACAACACAAATATTAAATAAACTCAGTTTAAGCTAGGTTAAAAATATACAATATAATTGTTAAACAATAAATAAATCAATAAACACTGCATATTTTAAGAACAATAACTACTGACCCAATTACTCCACGTTTTTTTACCACGTTTCTATACACCAATCACTCTTTTTATCTCGACTTTTTGTCAGAGTATATTTGACATGCAAATTAAGCTATTAAAGAAAAAACTGCGTGAATACGATCGTTATTTAGATAAAAGATAAGACGTCTAAAAACTTTGAGAGGCTCGTTTTGAACACTTTGTACGGAACAAATCAATAGCAATTTGATAAAAAGTGAATGATCGCTTATAATATTAATTGGATTATAATTAAGAACTACTAATCAATTGCTTTTGGCTTATTAAGTGGAGGTCTTTGTGTCATAATGTACAGTTGCTCGACTGATAAAACATTCAATGATTTAATTAACAATAATTAGGAGACTACTTGTCTAGAATTCTTTTTTTATCTTAGGGCAAACGAAGTATTTGCTGGAATGATGACTTACGCAAGGTGAAAAAATAATAGCCAAGGATCGCATTCAATAAAAAAGATAAACAAACACGTGGCCTTTTGAGACATTAAGACAACATTAGAATATCAAAAACATAGATTTTTTTATAAAAATATATACTTTTGACCAGGAGTGGGACGGAATAAATTAGAGAAGAAACAATGTATTCTTAGCTGTGTCATCCAGTCAGTCACACTAGAGGTCCCGAGTTCGATCCCCGGTCAATCCCGGCAAGTTGGAAAATGGCCTTATTCAAATTGTCGTGGGTCTTGAGTGTTTATCTATATATGTGTTTATATTAAAATATAGTATCGTTGATAAAAAATTAATAAAATATAATACTTTTAGGCTAGCTCAATCAGTGTAATTTGTCCCTATATATTTATTTGCTTAGTTTTTGTCTTAGAACCTTCTAATTAAAATACTAGGCATTATTAAAGTACTTATATGTATAAATAAACACCCGCTAATGACTCTAGTTCTAATAATAATTTTAATACATAAAATTGAAAACTAGTCACGCATTAGTTTAAACTATGTCCGCATTTTAAATTTGGTCATATTCTTTGAGGTAATAACAGATTTTATTACCCTTACATTATTATAAATACAACTATAATTTTTATTTATGGTAGAACTATAGTAAAAATTAAAAAAAAAGCATTGAACAAGAAATGAAATAAGCTAAAAATACCTTTTATTTAATAGTCTATCAAGAATATATAACCTATTGTTTACTATGAAATGATTTATAAAATAGATAGGTATTGAATGATGTAGTGAATATTTTGATAGGCATACGCCTATCAAAATATATTAGAGCCATTTAATATAAAGTGCCTGGTAAGAACGTACAACAAAATTTATGACGGTAATTTGTATTGGCAAGGTTCTGTTCGCGCACTCACGCGCATATATCCGCATGCGTCGAGGGAACTTACCATTAGGGCATCTACAAACTTGTGACTTCAGTTTAATATTAAGGATGCGATATCCATATTGTCTTAACACGTCGATTTTCATTATATTAAAAGATATTTAAAAATGTCACGTGTGAAAAAGTTACTGCGATACTTTAGTAGACGCTGCTGGATGCACATTTTTATGGCCTAAGGAAATGTTAGTAAAATCTCAGTGTGTTGTTGTTTATAATATGAATTGGTCTTTTATTTTATGTTTTTAGGAAAAAATAATATGTAGGTACTTCAGGTATGTTTGTTAGTTGTATCAAAACACTAGTGACAATTTTGCATCACAATAAGTATAATGAATTGAAATACCTGACTTGTGTTGTGAAACATACAACCCACGCAAATTATTCAGAGACAGTAAATTTCAATCTTGTAATTATTAATATAAACTTAACAATGAAATAAGTGTAAGCAATATTCCACTATTTTAATATTTATACCTAGGTTTGCTAATAAAATTAACATTATTTTAATTTGATATAGAAATAACATTTTCAACTAGCTGTCTGATAAACAGTGGCTATTTTGACATCTTCTAATTAACTTTTCTTGCGTAACCGTAATACATTTTGGAGAGTGTTCGAAGGCTCTTTTTGATCTCGTGAAACCCTCACCATTTCTCTATCGGACTACGAGGCGCGGACAGGGGTTTCACCCCTTTGTTGAAATACCTAAGTCTCGAACTAAACGCTTTGACAATTCCTTTTTGGTTCGAGTAGCTAAGGTGTGGAAACAATAGCCTAAACCAATAAATTGTAAAAAAAAAAAAAAAAACCTGTTGCGGGGCTGCCGCCTGTCTACTTAAAAAAATTAAACACGCTTAACTTTTCATTTTCCTTTTCTATTCCAACGGTTTACGCCGTTTTGTAAGAAACTAGGCAGTTTAGTTTTTGTTTCTTTCTCTATTTTACAAACTATAATATAAAATTTCTACGTATAGGCGATGAAAAGTTATGAACCAATGAATAAATATAGGTATTAAGTATTAAAAAATAAAATATTGAGGTAGGTCTATTGTATATGTATATTCATCAGATGATGATGTCATCAGCCTTTTAAAACCCACTGCTGGGCATAAGCATCCAGTTATGTATGTATTAGAAAAAATTAATAAATAAGAAAGTTTTTATCGTAACAGTAACTCCTAAAGTATATTGATGATTATGTTATTTATTAAGTCCTTATGAATGTTACATCATCTTAGTGTAAAAAACGCAGGTGCTTAGCCCGCCTAAATACTTAAAGATCTCAATATTACAACGTTCTAATTATAATTAAACAAAAACACTCAATCATGTAAGATAAAATCAATACGTCAACATTTTGACAGTGGCTAGTACTTATCGGGAGAAGGGATAAGATCTCTAGAAAATTCTCAACAATATTGTCGAAAATGTGATGAAATTTGTTTCTTTAGGAATAGTTGTAGATTTTTATCTGACTATGACTTACTACGTGCCTAATTTGTGAAATTTATTCTAGATTTTATTTGCAAGTTTAACTTAACCAACTTCTAAATTGTCTTGTTAGTTATGAATTTCATCATCATTGTAGTAAAAGTTTCTATAATTATGATGAACTTTTTAATTTTACTAAATGTTGATACAGATTAATCTTAAAGGTATTGTAAAATAAATAAACTGATAATATGACAATTTCATATATACGTAGACCTACATTTAAGAAACAACTTTTGTCGGTGTATTATATAAAATGACGATATTTGTAGGCGTAGAGATAGTGAACTCTCACTATCTCTGGGTTGTTGGGCGTTTCGGACCGTGAGTGTTTCGGATAGCGGATAATCGTCTAAGTACTATTTCTAAAGGGGGTTATTCGGACTGCGGTCCGAGTCGCCCAAGAACAATTTTGTAATGGGTCGATTCGGACCACGGTGGGAAACAATACAGTTCCCTCGTGGATTGAATTAGGTCAGAGAACATAATGAAGTTTTATCACACATCCTTTATAGTACAACCAGGCACAAAATAACACGTAAAAAAATAATGTACAAGTTATGTGTCTAACGCCCACTACGTAAATTTTTCGTCAATCTCTGTAAATAATATTGATTTGTTTACTTAGTGATGTTGATGATCTAAGTAAAAATTTGTGCAAGTTTAATTTGTTTATTTATTTTAAAATACATATTATTATTGTGTACATTTTTTAATTTTTTGTCGACCACTTTTTTTATTTATCTCTACAAATAAATAGTTGGTCCAAATCGAACTTACAAAAAAAGCATTGGGTAGTGGTCCGAATCGACCCATTCCAAAAGATACCATGGGACATTTGGACCGCTTCAACCACTGCGGTCCGAATGACCCCCTTCAGAAACAGTACTTGGGCGATTCAGACCGCGGTCCGAAACGTCCAACAAGAAATAGGGGATTTCTACGTGAACGCCTATCGCATTAAATTGTTTGAAAACCTTAGTTCTAAGCTCTTATGTATGTTTAGCAACCCTGGGTTCAGTTCGCAATTTAAATACCTCCCATTGTAGATTATATGAGTAGATATAAACGGTGGTGGCCAAGTGGTTAAGGCCTGGCTGTGAGACTGTGAGGTATGGTTTCGATCCTCACTGGGCGCAACTAGTGGAACTAAGTTTGTATTCATGCACATTTATTTTTAGGGTTCAGTATCAAAAGGGTAAAACGGGACCCTATTACTAAGACTCCGCTGTCTGTCCGTCCGTCTGTCTGTCCGTCTGTGGCTGAAACGTGATAGCTAAATAGCTGAAATTTCCACAAATGTGTGTTTCTGTTGCCACTATAACAACAAACACTAAAAACAAAATCAAATTAATATTTAATTGGGGCTCCCGTACAACACACGTGATTAAAATTAGGCGCTTTTTAGGCCGAGGGGACTAAAAATTCTTATTTCGCTCTTGAAATTTAAATCAAGGCACTGGTACATTGAAGTTGTAGGTGATTTGCTTGCATCATCGACCCCAGCTAACCCTGCCTTGTATTTCGTAATCATAAAGTAATTGTTCGTTCGACGTAAACACGAAATACATTAATTTGCGCAAATATAATATAAAGTAACAACTATCTGGGAGTATATCTTCGTTTAGTGTAATTGTCTGTTAGTTTGCCCTTTTTAGCTCTGTCTACCTTCCAAGGTATATAGACTCGATAGTATGTTACTAAACGTATTCAAAAGTTTGAAAAATCAAAAATTATTTTGACGTCGTACCAAATCGAGAGAACCGACTATATGACGTTTTGGCAAAAGTAAAAAAAAAACCGGCCAAGTACGCGTCGGACTCGCGTACTAAGGGTTCCGTACCATTATCTATTAAAAATCACGCTTGTTGTGTGGGAACCCCACAGTACTTATTTTATTCTGTTTTTTAGTATTTGTGAACATTTCAACTATCTAGCTATTTACGGTTCATGAGATATAGCCTAGAGACACACAGACGGACGGACAGTTGAGTCTTAGTAATAGAGTTCCGTCTTTACCCTTTGGTTACGGAACCCTAAAAAACACTTTCAGGTATTTTAATATATTTTCTTATGTTTCTTGGGTGGGGCAGGGGACAAGAAAATACGTTACTACAGTGCTTTTCTATCTCATTCTTGACTTGAACAACGAGCTTGACCGATATGAACTTCGTCTGTGCCGCAAAATCAGGTATTTTGTTAACGAAATCATATGTGAAACAGGCAATGCCTGAGCAAGATTTTATAATCATTAAACTGACTGCCAAAATGAAACAAAAATGTATATTAATAGATTTATATTAATAGATTACAAGTACAAAACCAGGGCAATTTGCTAGTCGCATGTAGTTTATTGTAATATTATATTATCAACACCTTACTGACACCTTATAGTAAATAATGATTGATTCGTGTTGATTAAAACAAAAAATCAAGTGAAATTTATTTATTGTCTCTTTAAGTCACAAGTATATATCTTTGGTTTTGGTTTGTTAACTCACCAATCACCATACTTCTTAATTCAACTCCTAAAAGTGATATGTAAATTCACCACCTGTCAATATTTAATAAATTTTTTTCGTACTCCCAAAAGATTTTATCTGTTTATAATATATATTACAACTTTTTGTAAGCGATGTGTTATTGCAATATATAACTACATAAAAAGAGCATACGTCGGGACATTTTTTCCTACTTTCGAAAATATATAAATAAATAGTCTGAAAACAATATAACCTTATTCTTTTTTTTTTCATCACAAAAAAAGGAATTATTTTTAACTATATATAACTATTTTAACGATTACTAAAATTTTACCTGCCTGTAATAAACATAATTTCCTTACACGAGTCTCCGAATACTCTTGTCCTCAAACTCGAAATAAACAAATATTCTAAACTGCAGAGAATGGGATGCACGACAATGGTGGATTGCAACACCGAGTGGTCGTGCTTAGAAGACGTGGGGCCGCGGAATCAGATAAATCATCACACAGCTAGCTGTGAAAGGAAACTGATTCATGAATTTAATATTTTTAATATTTTCTATTGTTAACACTTTGACTGCTGAAAAAGTGTGTATTTTGCGGAAACGAAAATATTATATACGGTGCGCTTTTTAGCAGTCGAAGCAACATTATGTAGGTCTTTTTTGCCGTGCTTAAATTTCCTAAGCCTGTTTCTTTTACTCTACCTCATTCCCGGCTTCTTTCTAAGCTATATTCCTTTACAATCGAGATCAACTTAACTTATAGTCTCAATATAGTCCAAGACCTTAATGATTTTTTATAAGAATTATACGGCGAAAAGTAAAGAAAAATATTAGGTATTTTGGTACAATAAATATGTACTGTTACAAGCAGTCACGTGTACATTGATTTTGTAAACAAGCTAGCAAGAAAGCCTTGACACAGGAGAGAGAATATAAAAAAGTGTGAGTCTATTTTTGCTGTCCCGCGACCCCATGTTAAGTGTAATAAGGTGAGGAAGAAAAAAAAAAGAAGTAAGCAAAGCAAACGAAGTTCTCCGGATACCTGGACAATTTGGCGTTTGTACACCTTTATGTTTGACCTTCCAAATAGGGTATATAAATTATCGAGATTTAATAAAATGGGAAGCAAAAGACCAAATTAATATAAAGTTCAAACAAAAGCTAAATTGTTCATGAGTTGCCAAAATGTGCCAAGGTGGTCAAACGACCTGACCAAGGTCGCTGAATGGCGCTAGATGCAGACCACTCTAGATCGGTCATTTTGGAAAACCTTGGGAGAGACCTATGTCCAGCAGTGAACAGTATGCGGCTGAAATGATGATGATGAGTTGCCAAAATATGAGAGGGTTAATAAGTTTTTTTTTAATCAAAATAAATATGTTTACTAGTTTTTAATAACATTTTTCGATTCACCTTATCTAGTTTCGTGGCCGAACAATAAATTGTGCAAGTGAGGACCTTTGCAGCTTATCGTCTCATACCGACCTAGCGAATATAATTTCCAGTAGAATTTAGTGTCATGGGTGTAAGTAATTTGTGTGACTAATTTGCCACTGTGAAATTCAGGTCCTCTTTTATCGCTGCATTCGTACATATTAGTTGCAATTTTACAATATGTTTTCTTTGAGTAAAGAATCTTGAAATTGCTGCTGCCTTCATTAAAGTTTTGTAATTTTATATATACCTAGTGCTAAAAACTAGAACACACTGGTACGTTAATACTAAATAATACACGTGAAAAAGTAGTTTCATCTTTAATGTTTATAAGTATTTATATTTTTTAAAGTGCTTTTAAATCTAAAATAAACAACTTTCAATATCATCGAACAAGTTATTTATCCCTACACATACATGAAAAACTTTTGCATAAAATAAAATGTATGATAAAGATCTAGCTCGAATTAATGGTTTTATCTTTTTATTCTTCACTTTGCGCTGTCTTCGCGATCCTTCTGTTGACCGTTGATACGCATAATATTTTCTCTGCAGAAGAAAAACCGGAAATCGCATTCCGGTTTTCGAAGTGACTCAGCTAAAGGATGCAACTGGGTACGCGCTGAGGCAACGAGAACAACTTAAGATAAAATAAATTAGTAAGCGTAGATTTTGCCTATTTAATTAGAGTTTGAATAAAGGAGCACAAAACATGGCAATAAATACCAATTAACACCTTCTAAACCAACTTATTGGTTAGCTGCAGGTTTCAATCTTCTGCAACATCTTTAGAATCGTGACGATAAATTAAACGGATTGGCAGTTACGTTTATGAATTGACTGTGTACATATGTACGTACTGACATGTAACAAAGTTAAGAAATTGAATTTGTGTACGATACCAATCACCATGCACATTATAGCGACTATCAAGGTATTTTCACGATACAAGTTGTTTTAGAAAGGCAAATAATATTTTAAGGGCATGCCCAAACCGCAATATTGAACAGGTAACTCAGAAAATAAATTTAGAAAAACGAAAAAAAAATTGTTCTACCTTACATATTGAGTCCTTTGATCGAGTTTCTATGAAATATTAAAAAAAAAACTTATCTTGATTTTCTTCCACTACACTTAGAGTGCTATAAGAAACGGAAGAAGAAGAAGAATACACACACAGTACTTTGTGCTCATTTTTTTATTCATATTTTATTTTAATAGCTAAAACTTTTATACGGAGAACAAGTATCACTAAGCTATTTAAAAAAGTACGCTTGTGCGCTAAATCATTATATACCAGGAAAGCTATAATAGATTCTAAAGATAAAATAAAGACAACGTGTAATACTATTAACACTGAAACCGGGAAAAACAAGCAACGTGATAATAAAATTGAATTAAAAATAATCAATAAGGTTCTTAACACAGATGAAATGTTGCCCAATACTTTGAGAGATTTTTCACAAACATTCCCCTGAATACATCCGCCCTACTAATGTCCTCATCTAAAAAATTAAAAGAACTATTTGCATACTAAAATGTAAAGATAGGTTAATATTTCAATACGTCACACCTAGAAATATCATTGATACTTTTAAAAGTTTGAATAATAAAAAAACTGGAGATTTGTGGGACATTTCAGTATCCGTTATAAGCAATATAATAGATGTAATTGCGCCTTACTTAGCTTCTATATTTAATAAATGTGTAGACGCGGGATCTTTCCCTGACATGATGAAGTTAAGTAAAGTTATCCCTTTATTAAAGTCTGGTGACAAAAATGATCCAACAAATTACCGTCCCATTTCTATTCTGCCAGCACTAAGCAAAATATTCGAAAAGTTAATTTTTAACCAATCATTAGATTTTATTAACAAAAATAGTCTGCTCCATGGTGATCAGTATGGATTTACTAAGGGTCGATCAACAAGGGATGCAGGTGTTGCACTTTTACAAAACATCTACGATGCTTGGGAGTGTTGTCAGAATGCAATTGGTGTGTTTTGTAACCTCTCCAAGGCATTTGACTGTGTAGACCACAAAACCCTTTTATCCAAACTTGAGCACTGTGGAATAAAAGGGAAAGCTCTCGAATTGATTAAATCTTATTTGAGTAGCCGAATTCAAAAAGTTTGTGTAAATCAAGTAAAATCTGACGGATCAACCGTAGTGATGGGTGTGCCACAGGGTTCTATCTTAGGCCCTTTATTATTTCTAATATATATCAATGATTTACCATATCATGTAAAAGACTGTAAGTTTGTACTTTTTGCTGATGATACTTCGCTTGTTTTCAGCGTAGATAGAAAAACTGACACCTCGGATGAGATTAATAATACTTTGTCGCGAATGTTGGAATCGTTTACGTCAAATAATTTAGTATTAAATGCAAACAAAACTAAATGTATAAAGTTCTGCTTACCGAATGTTATAAAAGTTCCAACACATTTAATTATTAATAAAGAAGCAGTAGATGTGGTAGATAACACAACGTTTTTGGGAATAACGCTTGATTCCGGATTACAATGGGGTGCTCATATTAAAAAATTAGCTGGAAAACTTAGCTCTACAGCCTACGCGGTTAGAAGAATTAGGCAGATGACGGACGTTGATACAGCGCGTTTAGTATATTTTAGTTACTTCCATAGTGTAATGTCCTATGGAAAATTGCTACGGGGTAATGCTGCAGACATAAATACCATATTTGTTTTACAAAAACGCGCTGTTAGGTCTATATATAAACTAGATGCTAGAGAGTCTCTAAGGGAACTTTTTAAAGACATAAATATTTCGATTCTCCCTTCGCAATTCATCTATGCGAACTTTATGTACGTGCGTCAGAATACATATAAGAAAAATTATGATATTCATAGTATTAAAACTAGAAATAAAAATAAATTAGCTTTTCGGTTAGAAAAAACAAAAAAGTCTTTTGTGGGTCTCAGCTTGCGTCTCTATAATAAAATTCCAGATAATGTAGTAGCGTTACCATTATCCAAGTTTAAAACTGCCGTTAAAAATCATTTATTCAAAAATGCTTATTATCATGTAAATTACTATTTAACTGATCAAAAATTCTTGGAAATAGTTGACTGCAAATTTTAATTGTATTTTTTAGATGTATAATATAATGTATACTGAGCTTAAGTGTAAATCTGTATTGTAATTGAAACATAGCCCATTAGGCTGGGTAGGGACCAATACTGAACTGGGTTTCTTGTGGCGTAATCTTCCTAGCAGTGGTCGTTCCGAAACACTAGTACTTTTTAGCTTTTGCACTAAAATAATATTTAAAAAAATTACCTTCAATAAGAGATAAATTTATCCTACATTGAATAAATTTTTTTTTTACTTTGAGTTTGACTTTGACTTTTACTAACACAAGCATATCCATTACCCTAAAATTGATTCCCATAGCCATTCAGAAAATTGTAAACTAAAGTACAAATAAACTTCAAGATTTTTTATAAACCATTTTATAGATTATGCAACGATAACATTTTTTTTAGGACTTTTTTATTTATTTTATCACTCAACTTATTTCGGTTTGACGATCAATGGCACAAACAAAAACAGTCCCGATGATCTAAAAACCTCCATTTCTATCATAAACAAAACGGGAAAGACCATTAAAACTTATAGTCTACTAAAACAGCCATTTAAAACTAATGGATTGTTTTTCTTCCTCTGCAGGCGACAATAAATAATAGGTGCCCGCGCTTCATCACATAGCGAGGAATTTTAAAAAAGTTCCGATTTATGTTGAAAGTTATTCCGGAATTCCGAGCCCAAATTATTTTTCACGATCGCTGGTCGCCGATGACAAACGAGTGCTTTTTGTTTTACAAGAAATATTCGTAGCGAAGTCGAAAATATTGTTCGATGAATCTTTTGTTATACTGACACAAAACGTTTTGTTTTCCAATCCGATATAAAATAAAAAATACGGAAACACACCTTTGTGAAAAATATCATTCATAACCACATCATTGTTTCTTTTTTAACTTACTGTACCTTTAGTATTTAGTTACCAATAATATCTATAAACAATATCAAAATGAAGAAAATAAATGCATCCTGAATCAGTCTATGTTAATTTGCAAATAGAGTCGGGCATAAGTAGCAATTTGAATTACAATAAGTATCTGAAATAATTCCAATTCAATGTCAGCCGAACTATACTTAGGGTTGTGGGAAGTAAAACAGTTTAATGAGGCCACAGCCTTAGGGGATTTTTCTGAATTACAAGTAATTGGTGGGTGTACATTAATCACGATTTGTGCTGTTCAGTCATCTCTGATTAAGTGCGGAAGCGATAAGATCTAACGTTAAATTGAAGGTATAAATCTTTTACTAACATTTTCTTATTAAAAAAATATAAACCATTCAAAAATAATTGTATGTATTGTGAAAAAAAAATCTCAATTATAAGTGTTTTAAATATTATAATGTTTAGTTGAGTAATTTAACGTTTTGTAAAGTTCTGTTTCACAGTAAAATAAATTCCTCCTTCAAATTCTCATAATATTTTTATTATGAAACACATTTCCAAATTGCAACGAAAACATGAATAGTACATGAGGGCTAGGCTTTTCTTCTTTTTCTTGATGGTCAATACTGTAAGGAAGAATAATGTGGTACAAGGAGGCCCGTAACATACGTTGTTTTGCTTTAATTAAAAACATATACTCGTTAAATATAACAATTTTTCAAAACTAGAAACCGACTTCATCCCCTGCTACACAACCAATTTTGATAAAATTCCTATGAAACCACCTGATAAGTATACCCTTTCAGACAAAAATGAAATTTTCCAAATCGGTCCAGGCGTCTTCGAATAATCGGTGAACATGCATAAAAAAAAGGTTGTGAACTTGTGACCAATTGTTAACCTCCTACTTTTTGGAAGTAGGTTAAAAAATGACGAATTTTAATAAAATATGTCTTTAAATCAGAATCTTTAACTGAAAAAATTTTACAATACCATGTTTTGATAAATAAAATAGTCTTTTTTAAGACTTGCTGTTTTAAAATTAGTATTTAGCAAATTTTATATATGTTTACACTTATTTGAGATGCACTGGTAGCTTAATATTTTTTTATTAAATTTTATCTCGACTATTGTGGTTGCTCGTAACGAAGTTAACTTTATTCCGAAAGGTAAATTGCGTTAGTCAGTTTTTTGTCAAAGGCTGCCGGGCCTAACAAACTGTCACTAAAGCTTTCGAGTCGTGTACTAGGATCTTGCTGCACGATTCAGCGAGATTATATTATAATTAAATAATCCATAATGGACGTAACTCGGCTTGGAACGTGCATTTAAACTATATTTAACTTTATGTTTTCCTAAAGTTTGGGAAACAAAAATAACTACGAGTATTTATTTAAAAAGATATTTTTATTTTATCGGCCTACCAGCATCATTAAAAAAATTCTTACAGGGCTTTCAACTTTTTTTAAATATTCGGAACGAATATGAAAAGAAGCACATTTGACCGCATCAGATTTGTAGATATATTTGTAGTCTTTATTTAACCAAACAAAGACTTATAATAATATTGGTTTACATCTAAAGTTATTTAAGCACAATAAGGTTTAGAAGACAAATTTGATAATTCCCATCAGCAACCGAAAAACTATAAAAGATATGCAGTAGGATCGTAGACTAAACGTGAATTTGAAGTTTGACAGCGGATACTACCGCGCAGAGCTCGATAGCAAAACTTTTAATAAAAATGTGTCAAAACCATCGACGCGTGTTCAAATTCTGCCAATCGACATGATTTTTATATTTTAAAAAGTTGCTTTCGATTCGAAAGCTTTGCTCTAAAATTAGTATTTTTTACCTTTGAAAATCCTAGTGTAAAACGTTACAAAGCAAGAATTTAATAAACTGAATATCTTTATCCATATTTTTATGTCGCGGATGTATCTATCTTACAAAAATATGATATAATAAATTTGATCAGCTCGTATTCATAAAAAAATATACAGAGGATTTATGGTGCATTTATTTTCCTCCTTGGAATATGAAGTAAAAAGTTATTTTTTTTATATGTGTAAGTGGCAAACATAGATGTTATATTTTTCAAGCTGCCGAATGGCATCTGACGTATCCAGACGACTGCCTTACCTACTATCAATAATGACAAGCGGGATCAACGGCTTTCATGTGCCTTACGAAGCACTGAGGAGCTCGAGAATTTTTTATGCCACTAATATGTGGTATTCAAGTACGGACTACGCAAGGGTTGCTTAACCACTACCAATGCGTAATGAAAGCACTACCAATGCGTACTCCCACAGGGCCAACAAGTTCATGTAATAAGCTAGTAAAAATGTGGCCACACATTGGTCCATACTCATATAATTAGTCCATTCTGACTCACTAAGAATAAGAAGTGAAAACTATTAACATTTCCATATTAACTATACGGTGTTTTCAGTTCACCATAATTGATTAAGTCCGTCGCCTTGACAAGATTAGGTTAAATTGTTTACATGTAATCTGCATCCATCACACGCTGATGATGTTCGGCATAACTAGAACGCATTGAATATATCAAACATGTTTGTTTAAAGGTATTATTATATTCAAATATCATACAATAATTACAACTGACTAAAATCGAACTATAAAGCTATGAATATACACTCGGACAACCGTTTGTCGGATATCGTCGTATTAGTGCTACTGTGGGAAAGAAAACGAATCTTAAGAAACTTCACTATTCAAATTCGGTCAAGTCTTCAAGACTATGCGGTCGCGAAAGAACAGACATTCAGGTCTACATACGTGCACACGAAAAACATTACCCTCCTGCTAGGTTGAACAGAGAGTAATAAACTAGTAATTCGGTCCAAACTTTAAAGTTACGACCTCTTTACAACCATAGAATGAGTTATGATCTTAGCAACTCGTGACTTATTTAGCTCATTTCCAAACTTAAAAATTCTGTTGGCTAGATTTATTACTCCATAAAGTTTCTATCAAAATAATTGACCGTGCTATAAATAAATAAACAAATAATCTATATTTTGGGTATAAAACCATATTAACATTGTACAATATACACATAGGTAAATTCAAGCGCTGAATTGCGGCCGTCTACATAATTATTACTTAACGCAGAATTTAGACTTTTCGAACCCCTCCCTCGTCCTTGTGCTGCTTTCGCATATCTCTTTATCACGTACTGTCACATTTGGCATAACCCTCACTCCCCTCATCGATGTAACGTAATATGCGAATGGCCCCTTTTTTTAGTAGTATTGAAGAACTTTGCTCGCACCTAAGAACTCGTAGGTACATTTATGGGTCGCTTACATAATGCACCTCAAATTATTATCTACTTCAATGTGTCGACTTAGTAGTCAAGTTTCTTGTGTAAGAGAAGAAGCAGAATTCTTAGACAACTTAACAAAAAAAAAAAAATAATACTATGTATGACACAATATTAATAAATCGATATTTTAGTAACAATAGTATCTGATAATGAGCTGAGAGTACTTCATTTGAAACTTAACAAATGAACCAGAGTTGATTAAAATATTACACAAACACATTCAACATTAATGATAAGTATCTAATTAAGAAATATTGTGGTTTAATTAAATACGAGATCGGTCTTAATGACCCGTCTTCTTAAGAGTACTCTAACTGAGCAAAAATAATGGCCTTGCTTTTTTCTTTTATTGATATGACTTCGTATTTTGTAACGTAATTATTATATTTATTCGACCACTTGACCTAGCAGCGCTAGATCAATTAAATAATGGCATTTGTTATAATTTTGATGTGTGGTTTTCATTGACTCGTGATGATTTGATGGGTTTTGGTTACCTTGGCGTTTATAGGCCGCAAAGTCCTTGTATAAAAAAGCAATGTTCTGGTAATTTAATGTATCAGAAATAGATATTAAATTACATATTTTGTATTTTATCGAATGTATTTATAAGTAGGTATATGTTAATGTGTAATTATGGTAAGGTTCTCCATTGGTAAAAATATAATTCTTACCAGCTACTGTAGATTACCACAGAGGATGGGACAAGCCTGTATGCAAGAAAACATTATAAAATCTGCTCTTTGACGAAATCTTCGGTAGAATGCTTGCGGTTTACAAATGGGAATCGGGTTAATGGCTGCAGGCGATTCCATCAACTAATTTAGGCACATCATTGGACAACTACACTTTGTCTCTAGCGGTCGGACATAGACTGGGCCTGAAAGTGAATGAGTCCCATCAGAGTGTATGTGGTAGAACCGTAACCGTGGCCCAACTGGCCACCACAGAAAAGTCTGCCAAACTACATGACACATATAATATAATGACATCATCCGAAGGGCCCTTGTCTCGGTAACCATTCCAGCCATTTTGGAACCAAGTGGTTTACTGGGATCAGTTGGCAAAAGGCCTGACGGGATGACTGTTACCGGAGTGGGCAAATGTCGGATTTGGGACGCCAGGTGCGTGGATACTCTCGCGTCCACGCATGTGACGTCTACGTCTGTGTAAGCTGGCGCGGCGGCTGATTCGGCGGAAGCTCTGAATCGCAGAAAATATGGAGATTTCCTTGGAAGGGAAAACGGTTTCTTTGTACAAAGAATTTCGATTGCGGTGCAAAGGGGAAATGCTGCCAGCCTTCTGGGTCGCTTCGCGGCAATGCGTAGAAGTCACTTTTTGTAATTTTTATTTTATTTAGTTTTGTAAAACATAAAATTTCAAAATATACTTATTCAAATAATTTTTATCTATGTATTTTCACACGTTGACATACGATTGTATCTAGTAGTCTTGTATCACTAGATATAAATAGTTAGTGTAACCTGTTGACTGGTAAAAAATAACCAGCGTTAAATCAATAACTCACCCGTGTGGTAACGATTGTGTATGGCTTGTAATCGTACGCACCGCGATGCATCCACTTTGGTCTAATATTAATATATTTAGGCCTTTTTTAGGATTCCGTAGTAAACAAGGGACCCTTATAGTTTCGCCATGTCTGTCTGTTCGTCCGCGGTTTTACTTAGCGACTGTAAGTACTAGAAAGCTGTGATTTGATACGGGTATGCATATTAAAAATGCCAAAAATGTGGTATAATAAAATAGTGTTATAAAAAATTTTTTAGGGTATCTCCCATACAAGTAAAGTGAAAAGTTTTTTTTTCTTGACTAACCATCATGTGGGGTATCGAACAGATCTTTCAAAAATGTTATGAGCTTGTCAATAACGTTTTTCGATTTAGGGATCCGTTTTTAAAATATTTGATTTGAAAATGAACATTTTTGTTAGAGTCAAGTTGCCCCCCCCACCCCCCCAATATCTACTACTATACAACGAACTTTAAAAGAAAACTATCAGAGCTAAGTAGGGTTTACAAATTAAAAAGTTATAGGCGATCAACTTATAAAATGTACTCGAAAAAAGGAAAATTTCGTACAAATCAAAGTTTTTAGACGTTTTCAGTGGCATTAACTCAAAGTTGGCATTCGTAACTACGGAACCCTACACAGCGCGTGGCCCGACACGTACTTGGCCAATTTTTTTCTATCACTTATTTATTCCTAACAAGGCAGACAGTGCTCAGAACCGCGAAACCCAAAAAATATTTAAGATGATGAGTAATGGTGGGCGAGAAGGTGAAAAAAGGAATCAAAATAATAATGGGCGAAATTTCGCCCATTCTATCTTTGACTTTTTCGACCTGCGCGTGAAGAGAAGCACATTCTGAATACCTTTGCTCGAAGAGCATGGAAGAAATTTTTTCTTCATTCGGACATGTATTTAAGCATTAAACTATCTAAACTAAATGAGCTCATTTGAGCAAACACATGAAAAGCTGTTGGTGAATAGCTTAAATTGGACTAGAACCTCGATTTATGTCTGTAAATGCGTTATCAGTACATGGCATAATTGCGCCGTAGAGAAATCGGAAAACGATTCGACTTAGCGCAGCTTCAACTAAGCTCACTGTTTAGAATACGCGGAGCGGAAGCCCGCATTTAAATGGCTGTAGTTTTAGTGTTTGATTTCATTGTTTATGTTTAAGAGCAGATAGTATGTAAATTGCCTGCTTATTTTAGTTTTTTTTATATATCTCGACTGTATTGCGATAGCTGTTCTAGGATTGAACATTCTTTTAGGATTATTTATCTACTGATCATGCTCGTAAGCTTTTCCCGCACGAATTTTGTTTTACATATGTGATAATGTCGCGCATGCGACACAACACTGGACACGACACGTGGTGCGAATGACTTCCTTCCATTCAAATTTGGAACAAAATTAATGTAAATCAAGTTGCAATTTGGACACACGTAACCGAAATGTGACATAACGCCAAAATTTTGAATTTATTGCTATTACTTTTTGTTTGAAGTTTGAATGGAATGGCAAGATACTTGCGCCTTAGTGAACGGTTAATAGCAGTAAAAATTGGGCAAAATAGTTAATACCTCCAAACTGTATTACCTAAATGCCGACACTATAACGCTATCTAAAATGGCATCCTGAAATCAAGCGCATTGTACGTCAAACTTCCAGATCCATTACACTGCGCCTCAAAGCTATCTCCTGTCATAACGCCAACGGTTGCAGCCACAGTGAGGCAGCTTAGGGAGGGCACTGCTCCACTAACGAGACCGATATCGAATAATTTTTCAAAGCTAGAAACCGACTTCACTCTACACAACCGATTTTGATAAAATTTCCATGGTACCTGGAAAGTATACCCTTTCAAACAAAAAAAGATTTTTTAGATCGTCCAGGCGTCTTTGAATAATCGGTGAACATACATAAAAAAAATAAAGGATCGCGACGAATTGATAACCTCCTTTTTTGGAAGTCGGTTAAAAAATATTAAAGATACAATGCCCGACAAAAATGAATATTTTACTTTTAAAGATTACCTTTAATTATTGTTTTATACGTAAGACCTGGTAACGGTTAACAGTAACAGGTTGGTGAAGGTTTTTAAGTATTTGTGATAACTCAAATATTTGATATCCGGATAAAATCCTGCTTGTGTGATATTTTTTCGCCATTTCTTATTTCTATATTAAGTAAGAACCGTCAAGAAAAGAAAACAGGCCCATTTTTATCATGATTCAACATGAGATTTAGAACCAGTTTTTTCAGCAGGTAGATATTTTGAGACGTTTGTCAGATTGAACAGAAAAGTAACATTTCGTGAAATTATGAGCAAAAAGTTGCTCTTTCTTTATATATCAACCCATAATCTTGTAATCATAGTTTGACAACGCTATATGCATTGTCAAACTATGATTACAAAAATCGAAATTGAAAATGGAGTATAATATTCAAATAAATCCATATATTTGAATATTCAGGGACATATTACACCGATTAAGCTAACCCCAAAGTAAGGTTTTTAACTTGTGTTATGGTATACTAACTCAACGATAAAGTGCATATTTTATCATAATAACATATATGTATAAATAAACACCCAAGACCCAGGACAAGAAAAAAGCTATTTTTCAACTTGCTTTGGCCTGGTTTGAATTCAGAACCTCTGTGGTGGACTAACGTGATTACCAATACACCACAAAGGTCGTCAAAATAAATAAGAAAATTCATTACCTACTGTTCGTAAAGTTTCCTTATTGCCCCCGTTAAAGCTAGTTACGCCCACGATAACGCCTAAACAGAATTCCTCTATTATGAATAAACCCAAAGCCATAGTATTATCGGGAGCGCCATCATCGATAAACCCTTTTACCTAAATGGCATATTGAGTATTCAACTCCCAACATAATGCCAGCGTCTTCGCGCATATGCCGGCTAAATGGGAGGATAGATCAGGTATGAGTAGGTTTGCTCACAGCGACCTACTTTCTGAATTGATTGGATAATTATCACAAATTGCCTTGGGTTGCTTTTAGTTGGTTTAGTGGAAATATATATTCTATTTGTCATTTAATGGAGTTTACTTGGACCGTCTTCATTCTACATTTGACAATACTTGCAACAATAATTCATAAAAAAATATGTCAATCTGTACCTAAATAAAATATTAAATGCGTACAATGCGACACGAATAAGTTGAACAAAAATGGCGGCCTTCAAAGCATTTTTGTACAAATTTCCGGCACGTAGGGTGAACCAAAATGGTGGTTATCGGCGCAAGTACAAATAATGCGCCGAGACCACAATTTTGGTTCAATTTACGTGTCGGGATTTGTACAAAAATGCTTTGAAGTCCGCCAATTTTGTTCAACTTATTTGTGCACAATGTACATTATTGTTTTTATCAGAACGAATAAATATTGGGGCATAGATTACCTACATATTATTTAACGTCTAACACAACTTACCAAAACTGTTATTGATTTAGTCCATGATGGTTGACTTTTCTCAAGAAACATATAAAAATTTCATTCCATAAAGACTCGAATCAGCTGATAGAACTATATTTCTATTTAATAAACTTAAACAACATAAATAAATAATATGATTAAACTAAATATAACTAATAATAAAAAATGAACTATATATAAATATGTACTGTAAATAAAATCAAATTATATAAAAATTGAGCCTAAATCACTGCACTAAATAGATCAAATTGTATTGTGTATTATAAGTCGACATATCAACTGAAAGTATTTTGAAATGAATAAAACGACGAAAATAAGTATTGTTGACCATCTTAGTTACTTTACTAAAGTGCGAGTTAAGTAACCCTTAACGTAATGGTTGCGCTGATGTTTCAAAGTTGTACCATCAAGCAGCTTTAATGATTCAAGAATGGCCGGGCTCAGGTAACGGAAGGGTTGACATAATTAGTGAACAATCTCCCTGAAATTGGGGAATTCGATACGATTCATGTAATCAGGTTTCAGCTGACAAGAAAAGGAAATAATCTTGGTCGTTCTATGACCAAATTGACCAACTTTAACCACTAGTTGTTTTTTTATGATTTGTATGGGTTTTTAGAGCGTAGCTACTCGAAATTTTGGAAGATTGACGAAGAGAATACCAACGATAGTATATTTTGATTATTATTATTTTCTCAAAAGACTTACTTTTTCTGGCAGTCGTTGAGCAGCAACCAGGAAAGTAAAATATACCCTCTTTGGACTATTTCTTATACACTTATTCTGAATGATCAGGATTCGATTGTAATTGCTGACATTTTTAGGGTTCCGTAGTAAACAAGGAACCCTTACAGTTTCGCCATGTCTGTCCGTCCGCGGTTTTACTCAGCGACTACTGCGACTTTAGTGTAGCTCCCATACAAGTAAAGTCAATTTTATTTTGTCGTCTAACCAATCATGTTGGGTATCGTTGAATAGGTCTTTCAAAAATATTATGAGCTTGCGAACACCGTTTTTCTATTTAGGGATCCGTTTCTGAATTATTAGGTTTTAAAGTGAAAATTTTTGTTAGAGTCAAGTGAACCCCCCCCCCCCCTCTATCTGTTAAACGGTTATATATGGACACGTGAAACAATTCACAGGTATAGTTAATATAACGAAATTTAAAGGAAAACTATCAGAGCTAAGTAGGGTTTACAAATTAAACAGTTATAGGCGATCAACTTATAAAATGTACTCGCCAAAGGAACATTTCATATAAATTCAATAGAAAATTAGTTTTTAGACGTTTTTAGTGGCATGAACTCAAAGTTGGCATTCGTAACTACGGAACGCTGCGCGTGGCCCGACACGCACTTGGCCAACTATTTGTTTTTATGTTCACAATGTGGCGGCCGTGTGCGCCAAGAAAGAATGGCGCACATTGTGCAGTACAGACCATTACCAATGGACCTAGAAAAAAAGGGTTAACTAATGATGAAATGCAGGTTAAACAAAAGAAAGGACAGAGTAGAAAGAAAGAGGGTAAGTACAATATAGCCCAAAGGTTCGACGTGCTTCCAAATATGGACCCCAAAGCAACTTATCTTAATAAGATATACAGTCTGTGTGATATGAACAAGGAAAAATAAATATTTTTATACACCTAACAAACGCGGTTAGTTGCAAAAATGCGAATCATATTAATGCGATGCATCTAGCAACCCATCACTATTCTGATTTCTTTTTGCCACCTCGCCATCATACACGATTAAAGTGGCCTTGGGTCTTGCGGCTCTAGGCACCCAGATCCGACAGATCCGTAGGGCTCTGTCTGACCCATTGGAAAAAAGACGTGATAGTGTCTGTACCTATATACCTAACAACCTATAACCTATTTGACATAGGTATTTCCATAGACCTAATTTTTTTTGGTATTTCAGTATTTACTTTGAGATATAAAGTAACCTAACTTTCATAGCAGAGCGCATCCCGAATTAGCATAGCACGTTTGATCTAATACAAGTTTGTTATTGCAGCTGCATATTTGCAGCTCCTTGGGGATGGATGCAGCTCTGTAAATGTATTACAGCGGTCAAGTTAAATCACATTGTGAAATGTAGTTTTGGTAATACCACATAGTTTATGCAGGGACTGGAAAACTTTTGCCTTTCTTATAAGTGAACTAAGTTCTTCACTCTCTATAAATTAAGTGTTTGCAATAGTATTATATGATTTTATAAATGCAATAAATAAATGAATACCTTTTGATATAATTAGTGCTAGGCCGTATATCATCATCATCAGCATAATTTCAGCCGCATAACGTCCACAGCTGGACATAGGCCTCTCCCAAGGATTTCCGAAATTGCCGATCAAGAGCAGCCTGCGAACGTGTACTGGCAAGCGAAGCGTAGGACACTCACCCACAATATGGTCAGACGATCTGACCAAGGTTGCTGGAAAGCGCTGGATCTTCTTCTTCTTGTCGAGTCAAAATGGTTCCAGTATAGTTTCTAATTCAAATTACATTTGACCAGTATGTGGCCACGGCGATCCCTCTGTCGTTAGCCTTAATTGAAGTCCTCGATGGTACACGACGTAGGGCAATTCAGACACGATAGAAGGTGGTCCATCGACTGAATGGCACCGCAGTCGCATAGGACGTTATCAGCGTGACGCCACCTAACTCGGTTTTCTCGACATCTCCCAACACCAGCCCGGAGCCTATTGAGAGACTTCCAGACTGACCAGGGGAGGTCTCTACCAGGTGGGAGATGCCCTGCAGGTGGTAGATTTGGCCCGGACGGTGGATATTTGTTTATCCATAATCCATAAGCGCTGGATAAAGGCCGTATATGCTAGACGATATTACTTAGTAGATCAGAATCTCCGAAAATTAAACACGGTTCCTATTTTGCAATACGAGTAATGTACGTTTTAATGGCCAACTAGCAAAATTATCTTATGATATTGTTACTACTCCATTAGCATGGAATTTATATAAGTACTAGCTGATGCCCGCGACTTCGTTCGCGTGGACTTTATGACTCCGGCGTATTAATATAAATAACAACTAATGAGAGAGAAAGATAGAGAGAGATAAGAAAGTACTTATAACAGTGTTAGGAGTTAAAAGTCAATATTATTTTAATTCTTTCCTTCGGGAGCCAATATGAAAAGAGCTGAAGTGTTACTTACCCTGGAGAAAGGCACATTAAGTTGGCCATGCGAAAAAGCAGTCCTTAGATAGACATCAGCAGCTTTAAGCCTCTAAAACTGTGACTTTTTTTCATAGGAAAGCAAGTAAACACTGTGTATTTGTAAAACTGTGTATTTTCAAAAGGAAAATTGTTATACGTGGAATAAATACAGTTTCACTGGCACCACTCACAGTAAACTTTAAGTGTCTCAGCAGACTATGCCGAAGTTTAGCGGCTAAAGTTCAGTTTCTAAAGTTCGGTGGGGATGACACACTAAATAAGCTGAAGTTCAGCCGCTGAAGTTCGGTGGAAACGCCGGACTGTAGTGATGTGCCGATATGAGAATTTAATCTTCCGTCTTTGGCGCGTCTGCGGCGAACGGACACGGGAGCGGAAGAGGGAACGGAAGTGGAAAAGGGAACGGAAGCGGAAGCGGGAGCGGGAGCGGGAGCGGAAGTGGCAGCGGCGGCGGAGGCGTCGGCGGCGGTAGCGGCGGCGGCGGCGGCGGAGGCGTCGGCGGCGGTGAAAGCGGCGGCGGCAGTGGCGGCGGCGGCGGCAGCGGCGGTGGCGGCGGCGGCGAGAGCGGGAGCGGCGGCGGCAGTGGTGGCGGCAGTGGCGGCGGCGGCGGCAGCGGCGGTGAAGGCGGCGGTGGGAGCGGCGGCAGCGGCGGCGGCGGGAGCGGCGGCAGCAGCAGCGGCGGCGTCGGCGGCGGCAACGGCGGGAGCGGCGGCGGGAGCGGGAGTGGGAGCGGGAGCGGGAGCGGGAGCAGGAGTGGGAGCGAGAGCAGAACGGGTACGGGAACGGGTACGTGGAAGAGGGAACGGAAGCTGGAGCGGGAGCAGAAACGGCAGCGGCGGCAGCGGCGGTGGCGGCGGAAGCGGCGGCGGCAGTGGCGGCGGCGGTGGCAGCGGCGGTAGCGGCGGCGGCGAGAGCGGGAGCAACGGTGGCAGTGGCAGCGGCGGCGGCGGCGGCGGGAGCGGCGGCGGCGGCGGCGGTGGGAGAGGCGGCGGCGGCGGCGGCGGCGGCGGCGGCGGTGGCGGTGTCAGCGGCGGCAGCGGCGGCGGGAGCAGCGGCGGTGGCAGCAGCGGCGGGAGCGGCGGCGGGAGCGGAAGAGGGAGTACGGGTACAGGTACGGGTACGGATACAGGTACGGGTACGGGTACGGATACAGGTACGGTTACGGGTACGGGTACGGGTACGGGTACGGGTACGGGTACGGGTACTGGTACGGGTACGGGTACGGGTACGGGTACGGGTACGGGTAAGGGTACGGGTACGGGTACGGGTACGGGTACGGGTACGGGTACGGGTACGGGTACGGGTACGGGTACGGGTACGGGTACGGGTACGGGTACGGGTACGGGTACGGGTACGGGTACGGGTACGGGTACGGGTACGGGTACGGGTACGGGTACGGGTACGGGTACGGGAACGGGTACGGGTACGGGTACGGGTCAAAGGCATCGGAAGTTCGGCATTATGTGTTGCTAGTAATGCAAATAACATTGCAGGCATGCATTGGCTGAAATTCAGCCCCTGAACTTCGGCATACAGTGCTGAGACACTAAGTTGGGTTCCGTTACACAGTTTCGGCGGAGTCAAATTGCGCATTCGCATTATTGGCCCTCCGACATTAAGACTTATTTTGTGAGCCGAGAGTCCATTTGCTGCAAGTGAATTAAGAAACTCAACTGGATAATTGGTGGTGTCGTCAACAACTCTATCCAAGAAATTAACAATAATTTGCGTCATAAGTTCTATAATAATAGATTTTTAATTTTTTGGTGTCAATATGGCGCGTTCACATGTCCAAGAATTTTTCTGGTGTGTTATGCTCTGAAGGTCCGCAAATTCTGAACTTATAAGTTCTTCTTCGGACGAAACAACTTTTTTTTGGAAAAATTTTCAATGTACAGTCACATTTTTTTACTCTTTTATTTGTAGTATAGATTTAGTATTTTTTTGTTCAACGACAACAAAAAAACACCATCTATAAAAATTTCAACTGTCTAGCTATAATGGTTCATGAGATACAGCCTGGTGACAGACAGACAGACAGACTAACAGTCGGACGGTCTAAGTAATAGGGTCCCGTTTCTACCTATTTGGGTAAGGAACCCTAAAAATCGAATAAAATAAGTATTTATGGGGGGCTCCCATACTACAAACGTGATTTTTCATAGATTATGGTACGGAACCCTTCGCGCGCGTCCGACTCGCGCTTGGCCAGTTGTATTATAACTCAACAAAAAGTTCTCATCAGACTTAACAACTTTTGCTAAGGCGGCATTTTAATATATCTTATAGTTTAGCTGGACCATTATAGTTCTGCATCATGTGTTCCATTTTCCAAAATCAATTATAGCCTATATGTTGCCTAGGCTTCACAGCTATATAACAAAAAAGTTTCATTCGAATCAGTCCAGTATTTCCGGAGATTAGCGTGTACAAACAGACAAACAGACAAACAGACAGACATTTTTTTTTATTTTCTTACTCTATTACTATATTATCTCCATCGCCACAAATATTTTTTTTTGAAAAATTTTCAATGTACAGACACATTTTTTTTACTCTTTTATTATAGTATAGATTACATACAGAACGGAATCTTCTAAAGTCCTTCCTAATATGCGTCCCCGTTCCCCGTCTTCGCACCTCTCCCCCGTTCTCGCCTTTCGAGGTTGCTGCAAATACAGCCTGCAGCCGCACGCTCAACACATCCACAAACGGGGACGCATATGGCGACCTATGGAGATTCCGTTCTTCATTTGATACTTGGGTATATTAATTCTGTACCGTTAGTTCCAAATAAACGATAAAATATAAAAGAAGAATTTATTATATTATTTCACTTGCCTTATAATAAAAATTTAGGAAGCCAAAAAGAAAGTTTTGCGAACCTGTTACTTTTTTGATTTGGTTAAAAAAATGTCATGATGGTAAGTTTTAGATTTAGCAGTTTCAAATGTACTTATACCTTCTAGTGACAAAACAAACAAATAAACACAAGGTCAAAGAAGAGAATTACGAGAAATCAACACTATAAAACTGAAATGTTTGTAGGAAAACATCGTAACGGTGATATTTACGAAGGATATGAAACATTTATTATCCGTGAATAGACAATAACCGATAAAAATCAAGTATTACAAATCCGTGATAGTCTCAGATGTGTTTTATTCGAACATTTGGATAGTCCCGCAATAAAAGCAGAAGAACTTTCTACGAATAAATCTAGATTTATTCGCCTGTCTGGGGATCACGAGGCGCCTCACCATTGATACCTTAGCGATAGATACTAAACTTTCCTGTTTATGGTGAACGCACATTTATCCAAGCTGAAGGCGTCGAATCGATGAAAGTTTTTAAGGTCTCGCATATCTATCCGCACCGAAAGAAACGACCGCGCCGAAAGAAATTCATCCGAATTCGTCTAGGACTTCTGTGTTTCTTCCAAATTCGGACGATTCGACGCGGTCAGGTGTGCAAGGTTTCATAGGATTTCATATAAAGAATTCTAAAATTCGTTTCGTTCGGCTCGTTCGACGCGTTTAGCTCTGATAAGTGTGCGTTCACCTTTACGCTGCAACAGAGAAATGTTTTTATCTGATTTTTTTTATTTTTATTGAGGAAGCAAAGGTTTGTTTAAATAAGCAAGAAAATAGTTTTTATACTATTCTCCCTCTCAAAAGTTTATTTTATTCACTGAAAACAGTGAATAAAATGCACTTTTACTCACTATTTTGATGTTTGAATTTAGAACAATTTACTCTTAATTTTGTAATTGTTCCAATTTTAATATCCATTTTAATTAATTTAACCTTCTTTTTTCTTCATTAAATGTCTATTTTCGCTTTAAATTTTCTTTTTAAGCGACTTCCAAAAGAGGAGCTTATCAATTCCTCGGAATCTTATGTTTTATATATGTTGATCGATTTATTCGAAGACGTTTGTACCGATTTAGAATATTCTTTTTTTTTTAAGAGAATACCTGTCATGTGGTTGGTCTCAAAATTTTTTAATTGAAAACAGTTGTGTAGTTTGTGGTGAAGTCGATTTTTAGTTTTGAAAAATTATTCTCGTAGTCGTGGTATAAAGTGTGTATAGTATGCAATTCTTGAATAAAGCGAATTTACATCGAGGGCCATGAATCACTCGCATTGCTCAGGATTCTAACACTTCATTAATTAATCATCATGAATCACTCCCTACGGTCGTGATTCAGTCGTTAGAATCCTTTGCCTGCTCGTGATTCATCTATGGCCCTCGAAGTAAATCCGTCCTTTATTCACTAATTGCATAATATACTATTTTATTTAAATTATATATCTTTCTCGCATATTTTCCCATTACCTTTGCTCAGCAGTGGAACGATATAGGTTAGAATAAAAGATCTTTTTAAGTTTTTAAAAGATTTACTGAAGATTTTTTTGTATAAGTGCCAATATGAAATTTATTTTAACAACAACAAAATCTTTAAAGCAAAAGATAAAGATATATTTATTTGCAAACACATTGTAGTATACATTTATAAATGCAATTGGTACCATATAATATCGTGCTACATGTTTTACCGTCATCGATGTGCAAATAGCCAAATACAGGTCTGATATAGGCTGTTGAAAATTTATCATTTACTTCAATGTCATTGAGTGTTGAATAAGTTGTAGTTAAGTAGTTAAATGCGAATCAATTATCAATTTATTTTAATTCGTTATTTTTTTGTTATGTGATATGTATTAATTTTCTAGAGACTCAAATCTATCTATCACTGCAATTCCAAGTACCAATAATTTTAAAAAGTATATAATAATTTAACTAGTGTGATTTTAGAAAAAAAAAACTGGTTTCTATGTCTAAAACATACGCTCAATGGCGTCTCTCTAATGTCGATACTAAGTTAAGTCGAGGTATTTGTTTCACCGAGATGGCCGACAAAATTACATCGGGTAGATTGATAATAGCACAGTTGTATGGTTTTATTGCGGAACATAAAAGGAAATTATCTTATTTGTGTATTATACTTTTACCTTTGCCATTGTATTTATGAGTCGTAAAGTAATGTCATCACAAAGAGAAAGAGAGACTCAAGATATGTCGCTGGCTTGACAATTCCAACGATTTTATACGTGTCAATTGTTTCACCCCCAAAGTATAGACAAGAAAGCAAACTAACTATGACGAGACAGACTAAGCACAAAATCATTAGATAGTTGTCTGCTAATATTCTTGGTTTTATGAGTTGAATGTAAGTAATACTTTTTTGTACACCATAAAATTTAATATACACGCAGAAAAGACAAAAAAATTACAAAGGCATAAAATGTACAATAGGCAGTCTTAAATCGATTGAAACTACTCTATTTTTGATTAGTGTTGAAAAGAAGATTTGCATTTTTTTATTCAGTCTGGGATCAATTGAACTCTGTGAAGTCTTTACTTCGCGAAATATTTCTTTTGTTATTTAAAAGGTGTTCAATATCTAAATCAAGACTGCCAAACGATCTAAATGTCAGAATACCACAATAGTAAAGGAAGACGTCAATCTAAAACATAGTCGTGGTAAAAAACTCATATTTATATCCGCGTTGCATTGTCAGTTGGCGTTATATCCAGTTATATCAATTGTTATGGTTTAAGACACGCCCTTTGCAGGAAGCATTCTATAGTAAAAAGTCAAATTAATTTATGTCGGGTAACAATACAGGTGTCGTGACATGTAGTAACGTTTGCCGTATTTGTATGCAAATCAGAGTTGTCATGTCTCTATCAATCCATTTTAGTCTGCGACATTTTCATTAGATCAGCTTATTATTTCCTTTATCTCTAGTATATCTTTATAGTTTGCTGAGTAGATAGAGCATCTACTTGTATATTCTAACCCCCATATTCATAAAAGTTAACAAACGTTTGTTAAAGCTTTTTCAGTAAAAATGTGTGTTGTCTCGCTTTCACTATGTCAAATATTTAAAAGAGGGAAAGAAACAAAATTGATTTTAACTAAAACAGGTTTCGCAAACGGCTGTCAATTTTTATGAATATGAGGGTAAATCTTTGTAGAGCATAGATCTATAAGAGCCAAACATCACGTTTAGATGGAAAAAGAAATTAGAAAGTGAAGGACTGCAAGACAGGTGGTAAATTTTATTGCGCATTACTAGCGCTACTAAAGCGACACCGGGCGTGGTCCGCACTTGGATTGGTGACCACAAGTGACATGAAAATTTCTCGAGCTCCTCCATGCTTCGGAAAGCACATATAAGCCGTTGGTCCCGTTTGTCATCAATGTATGGCAGTCGTCAAACTATGTCAGATGCCTTTAGGCAGCTTGAAAAATCTGACACTAGTGTTGGCCACTTACACACAAAAAAGCAAGCAAGCATTGATATGATTTCTTATAATGTCATGATTCATCTTACAGTTTAAACGGAAAAAAGGACTAATATGCTTTTTTTGCACTTTTAGCAAGAAACCGGTACTTAGGTACGAGTATAAGTAAGTTATTTGACGTCAGCAAATATTGTAAATGTTGAATCTGACTTTGTTAGTACAATCTACGTCATTTTCTTTTCTGTATCCTGGGTTATTATTCTTTCTCCCGATTACACGAAGACTATCTAGACTAATGTGTAATTATTATTAGAGCATACTTAAGAGGTGGTTCCATAGAATTTTTATCAAAATCGTTTCGTATTGAGGTTGGTTTTTAATTTCGAGAAATTATTATCAATCCTTGATTTTGTTACCACCAAAAGGTCTCAAGCTTGAAAATCAACATTTTCTCTTTGCGAATATAAAATTAGGTCATTACGAAAGCGCCCGAAATTATTTGATCCATTTCATTAGGCATCATCTGTTTATTCCGTGCGATGTCTTGCTTCGCGATTGTTCTCGGGTTTCTCAATTCAGACATTTGTTAGGAAAATTTAAGTAAAGGAGTATTCACCGAATGTTTAATTTTAAAAATACTTATTATTATGTATCTTCTTCAGATTGACGGGTCTTTTCACCCCGGACCTTTGATAGGCTTGCATGGGGATACAGATCCAACACGCAGAGGCCCTTTATAGAAGTTGATGTAATTTTACACACATCACATTGCTTAGACATTATTGACATGGGGCTTACGGACAATCTGATAATACACAGAACTAACGCGTGACATACGCGCAGCTGACCAAAAACGACTCAAAAAAACTTGCCAGAACCCTTAATACAAAAATAAAAAGACGAACGTCAATTACGATTAAAAAAATCGATAGTTGTACAATGGATAGCTTTAATTCAATAATGCCAAACCATCAATAGGCTTACCGAAAGTATCGACAGCTCTTTTAGTGCAATACTATTGATTACCAACAATACTATCGATAGTATCGATCGATGACGACGGAAAAACTATCGATAGTATTGCTTTTCTTAATAAAAAAAAAATCGGTTGTATCGATACTACGGATTGTTTTGAACGATAGATTGTAACCATTATTTCAATATGTAACAATCGTCATTGGTGTTGCAGACTGTGCGATAGCCGATGTCGTGCACATTCTGTCGCAGCGACAGTCAGTGACTGTCCCGAATAAAATGTTTGGTCAATGTGTCATCATCAACGTCGTTCATGTATCGGCGATAGTCTTTCGACAGTAGACTATCGAGTAGCAACACTATACTTTGGAATTTTCATTTGAAAGCGAATTCATACGGACAGACGTAAAAAATACATATACGTGTGTAAATTAATTCTGCTTAAAGGTAATAAGCATAATGATACTGCCCGGACAATTTAATAATTTAAAAAGTTTTTATCACATTGCCCCCTTTTTTTGGCCATTGTTTACACTGCACGGATATTTATTATACTGTTGAATTAATCACTTCGTACATAACACATACATACATAGAGGCGAACCACATAACCTTCCGTATGGCTTCACCGTAGTCGGTAAAAAAAAAATGATTTTGACAAACAAGAAGTCTCCTGAAAAAATAGATAGAAAAAAATAGATAGAAATATTGACGTCATTTTTTTAATTATTTATCATTTGACTTTTATTTTTTTTTATGTTTCGGTTATTGCACAATAAAACTCAACATCTCAATAAATTGTTATTATTCTTTTTTCTTAATTTTGTTGAGCTAAATGATACATTCCACAACTTGTTAATACTCGATTATTGCAATAGTATTTTCATTTCATCGCAATTTTATTAAACTTACTTCGAATTTAAAAATAAATAAGCATCAATCCACCAAATATAAACGCACCCTATTTATTTCAAGGCTTGCCACGAGTTCGTAATATTTGCCTTAGAAATTCATCTTTATTTACAATGTTCTCGCCTTTGGGTGTTCTTTGTTTCATTATGTAAATTGTTACTCGTACCTAATTTCAAGTGTTATGAAACGTGAAACATCGATTCCTATAAAGTAAAGGATTTGTTTTCCGAATCTCTATTCATTATTCTTACTTATAATATATTAACTTTTAATATTGACGACATTAATTGACGACCTCCGTGGCGTCGTGGTCACCATGCTAGTCCGCCACCTAGAGGTCCCGGGTTCGATCCCCGGTCAGGGCAAGTTGGAAAATGGCCTTTTTCAAATTGTCCTGGGTCTTGGATGTTTATCTATATATGTATTTGTTATAAAATATAGTATCGTTGAGTTAGTATCCCATAACACAAGTCTATAACTTACTTTGGGGCTAGCTCAATCAGTGTTATTTGTCCCAAAAAAAAAAATATATATATTATAGATCTAGAGAGAGAACAACGCATTTTTTGTTTGTTTATTTCTTAATCATATACAATTTTTTTAGAGTTAGCTTTTATAGTTTTACAACAGGCGACATGTCAAAAAAATTGTCTAGGAATACTCTTACCATATATGCGTCTGGTTACATAGACTACATTTTTGTGACGTCATTCACCACTTTACTATAACCATAATGTAGTAACGCATTGAAAAAGCCAAGGCTTTACTGGTAAATTTGTTAGTAAGTGTAACGACATTTATTAATTCTGTTGGTACGATACCAGGTCTAATGATGCACTTAATTTGATTTCGATCTTATGTTAGAGAAATAAATATTTACCAAGTGTTTTCTTTTTGACTATAAAATACTTGAATATGTTCCACATTTCTCGACTCAAATGTCGCCGCTACTTTCTGTAAATTTATCGTCCAACATTTTAGAGAATGGAGCCAGCGTGCCTTTCTTACGGACACTGACAATATTTAACTCTAGTATTACGAGTATAGTGAGTGCATTCGTTATTAAATATAGCTACGCTATGTCTGATTTGTGTCTAGTTTATTACTATACAACGTGACCTAGTAACACCAGATACCTAAGGTTATGAAGCAAAATCCATGATACTGAACTAATAGATGTAAAAGTAAGGTAATGAACTGGTTGCAGAATTTATTGTTGAAATATGGTCTCTAATTATTCTCACAAAAATATTTATTATATTTCAGTTTGAAATAATGTTTCTACATAAAATCATATTTACTCATAATGAATATTTTTGTTTCCATATATTTTTTAATATAATTTTATTTGTCTTGAATACAAATTAAAAATAAATACTTATTTTTATATACATAAAACAATTTATTAATAATAGTTATCACTCATAATGTATCTACATTAATATAAAATTTATTTTAACATTATTAATGAAGTCATAAAGTGGGCCCCAAAATCTTCAAATTATTGGGCCACCCCCGCCGCACCATAACCTACTATAATATTGACCTGGGTGGTCAAAACATGACTCTGAAAGAGCGAGTCTGCTGTTAGCTGCTATTCTGCCACATAGGTGATCCCCGACGGATAAAACATTATGAGAAATATATATATATATATTTATATTTATATATATATATATATATATCTATATATATATTATACCTTTTGGTTAACCCTACTTTTAATGGGATAAGGGAAGGAAGAAAAAGATGTATATGTCTACAAACAATATGAACAAAAAAATTATGTCAAACTATGGCCAGAAGAATGATATCAAAGACATTATGACAAAACTATTTTTTTTAAAATAAAAGAACATTATTATAAACTATGATTATGGCTACAGAACCATTATTACAATAAACATTATGTGAAACAATTTTTATGATAACAAAGTTATGACAAAGTCCTTATGACAAACCATATTATGATTGATATACTGATGAGAAATGAAAATAAAAAAAAAACGTGAATAGACTTTTGACTCCCGTCAGTGAAGAAGTTTTTTGAGCCTTTTCTTTAACTCATCATCTGGTGCAAAAAATAAAACAATAGCTAAACAATTGACCTGGAGGAATTCCTCCTTGTGACAGGTAAGTGTTAAGGAAAAGATGGCAGTCGATACGCTCTTCTTTTACTTTTCATTTATTACATTACTATTTTCGTTTCAAAATCAACGTTGGTATATGTGGGGTTAAATATATATATCCCCTTTTTTAAATCATAGATACTTTTACATATAATTATGTGCATAAGGGACCATCAATAAATTACATCACATGCATTTCATGACTTTTTGACTTCTCCGACCTCCTTGTAACAGTTAGTGACAATTTGAGATGTGTGTGACGCCACAGAACCAAATTTTTTTTTATTTAAAAAAACAAGCAAGCTAAGCTACTAGGAAAATATTTTTCTAACTGATAAAGAAATATTTTATAGTTAAAAATCTTTATGACCCTTTCTCCCCCTTATCACACGATGTCACACTTCATTGACCCCCTTCCTCCCCCTTAAAGTGTGACGTCATTTTTGGATGGTCCCTTAGCATAATATTAAAAACCACATTACCTTTTTATGAGCCAGTGTGTAGGTTTTGTGGCAGTTTTACCCAGACACATTTTATTTTATTTTTCCTTTGCATCACTAGTACCTAACACCATAAAACAACATTTAGTTTTATGTGTGTGTGACAATGACCATAAAAACGGAAACCAAAACAACCGGGCCGCACAAATAGTAACGTACGTACGTAATTTCCTTGCAAACTGTGGAAATGTTAAATGGTCGTTTCGATAGGTTGGCTTTTTGCGGCAATCACTCACAAAAACTAATGTTTTGTTCATTTATGAAATCTTTACAGGATATATTTGTACTAAATCACAGATATATGATGTTAGATACCTACTTATTTATTTATTTACTTCTACACACAGTTTTATCAAGGCACATAGGTATGATTCATAGAATTCAAATTAAAAATGATTTAACCTATGAAAAAAAGGATCTTTTAGAAATAAACTTAGATGCCTTCTCTTTTAAAAAAAGGAAAGTATATTTCCTTATTTATATAGTAAGTAAAGAACGAAAATGAGTTTAAAAAGTCATGTAGGCTGTTTTTTTTAGATCTACTTGAAGGTAAATTAGCAAAAGGTATTTTCAGCAAAGATTTGCTATCTAAAATTTACAGGCGTTACTTAACAAGCTACTTACACTACACACACGAAAAACGACAAACACTGAACAAGCGACTGTAATAAACTCTTGAAACTGTGAGTCCGAAACTGTCTTAAAAAAACATTTTTTTTAATATTTTGCCAACTGCACGTCTCAAGAGTCGTAACAGCTTTCTCAGGCAGTCAAATATACCAGCCGCAGCAGCTCCTGATGCAAGAGTTGCGCAATGGATAAACAATAAATATTCACCGTACGGGCCAAACCTACCACCTGCGGAGCAACTCTCACCTGGTAAAGACCTCCCCTGGTCAGTCTGGAAGTCCTTTGCGACTGCCATTCAGTCGATGGATCACGTTCTATCGTGTCTGAATTGCCGTATGTCGTGTACCATCAAGGACTTAAATGAGGCTAACGACAGAGGGATCGCCATGGCCACATACTGGTCAAATGTCATTTGAAATAGAAACTATACTGGAACCATTGTGACACGACAAGAAGAAGAAAATTATATTTTTTGTAGACTTAGTGGCTGGAATATGCTATTTGTTATTTTTACAAAGCTCTAACTATAATTTATATAATAAAACTCCTTGAATCTAGGTACCGACGTAAAATATAATTGAAATTGTTACAAAACAAAAGAAAAATCTTTAAACTTAGCTTTATCAGTTGTTTCAACAATTTACAATAAACCATTCAGATTCAAAATAAACCCATCACTGCACACAATGGGGATAACAGTGAAAAATGTCCAAATTGATATCCGTGGATAATCTCTCAATTAAAATGTATGGAGCCAATGTTTGTATCGCCATCAGATTGAAATAACAGGCTTGTTCTGCAGCTTTTCGTCATCATCCAGCCATTTGTGTGCGGACAGCGGGACAAAGGAGATTATTTTTATTGCACTCTGAAAGTGCAGCGGACCGACAATGTGTGGAATTGAGAGGAAAATCGATGTGCCAGTGCCTATTACGATCGTGCGATAGTTTGGGGCTATATCTGAGGGGCTATATTACTGTATTTGATGCTGTAACATTAATGTTTTTAGTATGTACCTTATTAATCGGTGGATAATTTTTAAGAAGCTACGAAGAAAAATTAAATTTTATTGGTTGTATTATAGAAAAGAATTGCATTAATGCATTGTGGATAACGAGGAAATTTAACTGCAGAGTTCAGGTGGGGATTTCAATGATGCGCGAAATGGTGCGTGAAAATGTATAGAGCCAATGTTTGTATCTCGATCAGATTGAAATAACAGGCTTGTTGTACAGCTTTTGGTCATCATCCAGCCGTTTGTGTGCGAACGGCGGGACAAAGGAGATTATTTTTATTGCTCTCTGAAAGTGCAGCGGACCGACAATGTGTGGAATTCAGAGGTAAATCGATGTGCGAGTGCCTATTACGATCGTGCGATAGTTTGGGGCTATATTACTGTATTTGATGCTGTAACATTAAGATTTTTAGTATTTACCTTATTAATCTACGAAGAAAAATTAAATTTTAATGGTTGTAGAAAAAAATTGCATAAATGCATTGTGGATAACGAGGAAATTCAACTGCAGAGCTCAGGTGAGGATTTAAATGATGCACGAAATGGTGCGTGAAAATAAATAGAGCCAATGTTTGTATCTCGATTAGATTGAAATGACAGGCTTATTGTACAGCTTTTCGTCATCATCCAGCCGTTTGTGTGCGGACGGCGGGACAAAGGAGATTATTTTTATTGCTCTCTGAGAGTGCAGCGGACGAGCAATGTGTTGAATTGAGAGGAAAATTGATGTGCGAGTGCTATAATCGGGTGATTAGTAGTGAGTGTATTACTATTTTCGATGCTGAAATATTCACCTATTTAGTACTTATTAATCTGTGAACATTCGTTACAAGCGGGCACAAACATTGCATTTTATTCTTGAAGGGCATCCGGTTTAATAAAATCACATATGCATTATTATCAGCGCTAACTTAGTGATGTGTTACTTTTTTCGGTGCTGACAATACTCTAGTATCTAATATTATGTACTAAATAAGAAGTTGCAAAGACTAAATTTAACTTTTAAGAGGGCCCTTCCCGGCCAGTTTATCGTCAACGTGAGCATGATTTGAAAAGCTTGTTGTTTTAGCCAGGGCAATGCTAGAAGAAGAGGCAAAAAAAGAGTAAGATAGCGCCTGAGTGCTCGGTTTGCACTCAATTGAACGAAATTTTTATTAATTATTCATTGAATGAAAAACAGGGTGCGGAAATATCATAAAACTTGTTCCAGGTAAAAAGTGTTTTCCAGTAAGCCTTACAACTTTATGACATAAATGATTTTCATTTAGAATCTTTATTATATTTGCAAGGTTTGTATCAAAATATTTTCTTCACTTTTATAATTAACGAGTACTTTATAAACTGCCGAAGTTCAGGTAAAATTTGTGCATATTAGCAGATTTTTGAAAGCTTATACTGAATTTCATCCTCCTAATTTTGATTTTTATCATGATATAAACCTAAAAATAGCGCACAAGATACCTGTTAGTTCAAAAGTTTTAAAGAAATATCACGTACGAGCGTTTGTATGAAAAGTAAGACGGGTTGGCTGCTCTTGGGCAACCGGTTATAGAATTTTTCGCACAAATTCATTCCCATTGAGGGTCGGTAAAAACGGATGTTAAAGCGAGCAGCCGATTCATAGTTATTTGTTTTGTATGTAACTGATTTTTTTTCGCCACTTATTGTTGTAGGAGAGAAAGCCAGAAGGTGGACACATGGCTGTTAAGCAGTGGTCTGATAACATAAAGCGGTCTATGAACTCTGTCACAAGTACAGTAATGTGTTGTCACTGGGAATATTCCCGTAAACATTTCCGGAAATATTTCTGAAAATAGAAATTTAGGGGAATTGGACATATTTCCGTAATTTTACAATGGGAAAATTCCCCTTTTTGGAATATTTCCAGCGGCACATCACTAGTCACAAGTATTGGTCAGTAGTAAGTATGTATACGAATAGTAGTAACAAATAATTATGTCACACATACCATTGCACTGAAAAGAGTGTAAAATGAATTCTAAACAATAATTCGGTACAACACTCTCGTCAGCACTAAGAACGTAGTTAAAAATTAATGAAAATAAAGAAACATAACTATATTGCTAATGTAACATAAGCGAGGCGTTTTCCAGCTAACGAAGTAGCGTTTTGTGTCTAAAAATGATAGTGCCGGATGCCATCGTAAATTTCATAAGAATCAGTAATTTTATAATTTGTAATTTGTAAGTTCTTCCAAGACAACATCCAGTGTTTCTTTCAATTTTGTCACTCATCGTTGAGGCTGGCTTTTCTCAGCACTGGGACACTGAAATAGGCTAATAAATTGATAGCTAGTAGTTTGCTTCGAACTGTGAATTTTCGGACCCCATATTTCAGCAATTCCTGGACCAATTTGGCTGATGTTTAAAATAAAAATTCTGTTGGCTACATCTACAATCTACACACCTAATAATTTTCATTCGGCTCGGATCAAAGATATTAGAGTTATTGTCAAACAAACATACATACAAACGCCGGATTTTTCCAGTAGACTCAGAGAACTTCGCTCGATAGTTCAATTACATATCCTATTTATATCATAGAGCTACAGATCTATTTCTCTTGACAACTTCTTTAGTAATTTTATAATTTGTAATTTGTAAGTTCTTCCAAGACAACATCCAGTGTTTCTTTCAATTTTGTCACTCATCGTTGAGGCTGGCTTTTCTCAGCACTGGGACACTGAAATAGGCTAATAAATTGATAGCTAGTAGTTTGCTTCGAACTGTGAATTTTCGGACCCCATATTTCAGCAATTCCTGGACCAATTTGGCTGATGTTTAAAATAAAAATTCTGTTGGCTACATCTACAATCTACACACCTAATAATTTTCATTCGGCTCGGATCAAAGATATTAGAGTTATTGTCAAACAAACATACATACAAACGCCGGATTTTTCCAGTAGACTCAGAGAACTTCGCTCGATAGTTCAATTACATATCCTATTTATATCATAGAGCTACAGATCTATTTCTCTTGACAACTTCTTTATGCACGTCTTTTCTAAGACGAGTTCCTTGCCGGACAAAGCCGTCTATTCACAGAATTCACACGAATTCTCTGCGGGTCCGTCTGTCGCATAATGTGCACTATTATTCACAGAGAGGATGTAGCCTAGTTCAAAATGACAAAGATCCTAGCTATGATAAATTAGGATCGCGTATTCTTTGAAACAATTGCTGGGAGAATAAGAATGGCTTTGGTATCTCTGTTTAGGTTGGTAGGGAAATTAGATTTTATAATTAGCTCTTGCAATGTTTTCAATTAGGGTTTTCGGAAAGTAGGCATTTTGTCAAGCAAATGAGCCAACTGTCACCAGAGATCAAGATATTTTTTAATACCGCTGACTAATCAAACTCTTGATATTGTCGTCCAGTTTGAGGCAAAAATGTGAAACATTTTTTTTTAATTAGTGTTTTAATACTTGTAGCTTATTATCTCATCTTAACTTATCTCTGCTTTGGGGTCCATATTTGGAAGCACGTATATTGTACTTACCCCCTTACCCTACTCACCCGCATCAAGATTTCTAAAAAAGAACAGCATAGAATGCAGCTTCAGAATGTCAACGGTGCGTAGTGTCTGTAGTCCTTTAACTTAGGATATGCTGATCCAAAGAGGTCCATACGCTTTCCAGCCATTGAGTCGCAGCTACACAAGATGTGTTTCATTGTCTCCTCTAGTTCCTCACATGCCCTACATTTAGGGCTCTTAACAAGTATCATTTTGAAGAGATGACTGTGATTATGAAAATGTCCTATCAGGGCTCCCAAAAGAGTTCTTGTCTGTTTTCTGTTATATTGGTATAATCGTTTGTGCCACTTGGCAAAGTCTTCGCTGAGTGTTTCTTTGGAGCATACTTGTAGCTAACATTGTTATCAGATTTTTTGAACTGCAGCTGACGTAGCTCAATTACTGACGTCGTTTTATAACAACAGTCATTATTATACACTAGTGAAATTAGCGTGCAGGTTTTCTCGCGATGTTTTCCTTCACCAGAAGTAAGTAATGCTAGCTAAAAATGACCGTACACTTGCACCAACTTAGAGCGAAATAGGTACAAGTTGCGCCTAGTGAGCACCGAACTCGTGCCCCACAAAATATGTACAGCCAGTTCCTAAACGGCTTAGCCATCACCTCTTATTCGCATTTGGATGAAAGGGGAAGTAAATTGTAACTTCAATAATGGTTTCGTAAAGGTACACTTTTGTAACACTATTATACCGCCCACCATCTCAGAAACATAATAGAAATAGCTGTACATGAACTGAGCGCGTGTTGAATATATCTGTGTTTCGGTATCACTTGGTAAGATGATATTGATTATCTTGAAACCTATCCTTCTATCTTCAAAAGAAACAACCCGTCAAAAACTTCAAAGTTTTATCCAAGTTTATCCCGATTATTATGTATCCTGCTTAATTTTGCAAACAACATTACGGTTTCAATCCAAATTACGCATTGACCGACTAATTAATTGTTTCGAAGTATCAATAATATCGTTATTGGAATAGCTAATAATAGCTATTTATTGTTTTAGAAGGCACTGTTATGTTTTAATTACCCAATTTATTGTTATCGAGGTTTTCGGCGTTATTAATGATAACAATTATTTTGATAGCCAAACAATATTGTTTGTTTTCAGTTATAAAGCGCTAATTCGTATGGATTCCAATAAACAGTGCTGGAATAACTAATAAACGAGAAATGTAGTTAATAACATTTTGAATAAATTGTTTACAGTCAATATTTGATGTGTTTACTTTGTTTTTCAATAATTTGATGTTATTCCTGCTTCGAACACAATACAATGCTTAATTTTTAGTGAAATGTAATACAACGTGTAACGGAAAGGGGGTATCAACCAGAAAAGGAGTAAACATACTTATCAATGAGAACAACTTTTACTTTGGGATCATCCCTAAAATCGTATAAAAAAACCTTAACCTCCATACAAAATTAAATACCTACCGTGCCAAAATGTATGGAGATGCAGATTTGTTTTACGATTTCAGGGATGGTCCCGTAGTAAAAGTTGTTCTCATTGATTAGTATGTTTACTTTATATATACTTTATACATACTTTCCGTTACAAGTTGTATTATATCTCTTTCATGCTGGTCTAGGAGAATAATAAAATAATTTACCAGCTGCGTAAAGACCGATGGGAAAATGGAAGAAAATGTCAATAATGTTAATAGGTGACGCGGCTAGGAACCCATCACTATTTTGATTCCTTTTTTTCCACATTCTCACCCATCGACACGTTTATAGTGGCCTTTAGACATTGCAGCTCTTTATTCTGCCAGTTCTACCCGCCGTATCCGAAACAAAGACGTCATAGTAAATAAAAAATTAACCTTCGACACGCAAAGAAGAAGTGTAATGTATATGTATGTGTAAGTATTATAAACTATTTGACTAATTCTATAGATATTCTAGTAATTAGAGTAGGTTGATTTTATGTACTACTTGTATCATGAACGGTCATAAAAATCACAACATGCATAAGCCCTTTTTCCGGGATTTCGTTTCGGGTTCCGTTTTCTTTGGAGTCGGCGCAGTGTGACCATCTCTTGCATTCTTTCCTGTTAGGCGAGGAGCCACCAATCCTGAAAGCTCCGTGATCACGGATTCTAATATTTAAAAAAAAAAAAAGTTAACGTTTACACGAACAAGATTTGCTTGGTCGGCGTGGATTTAATTGGCCGGAAATATTTTAATTAAATTATTTATTATTAAATTTCCATAATTTTTTTTCCGTCATCACGGATTTTGATCAATCTTATATAGAATTTTGTGTAAATTTAAGTTCAACAAGAAAAATCCGGCCGACCAATGATTTTTAGCCGGAAAGGTCACGCATACCTATTTGAATGGTGTGATAAGGGGTAAAATTTATCCATTATCACGGAAACCTTTTTTTTTTAATTCACGCGTTTTAATGTCACATTTATAGTTATCTTGGTATGCGTGCTTACAAACTGCCAAAAGTATCGCGCATACCAAATTTTAACTCTTCGCTTTTTAACGGTTTCTATATTTCTGTAAAGAGTGAGTGAGGCAGATTTTTGGTTCAAGTTGAAACCTTGCATGAGTTCGTCTCTTTCTATTCTCTACGAATTTAACATTTACCTGCCTGAAAGATAGACAATACTGTAAAGTGAGGTTGTTCTACGACAGGGCTGCATAGTGTTATCTCTCTTACTCCGGTTTCTTTTCAAGTTCATAAGACTGCTCCAAAAGTAAGTGAGAAAAGAGTAACATCGAATTTATGTTAAAGTTCCATAGGTCTTTCTCTCTTACTCCGAAAAGGTCACAGCATACCTACAATGTCCTACAGCATTTTGAGGGTTCAGATCATTTCGACATTTCAGGCTGCTGTTTTCCTAGCTGTCAAAAGTGTCGTTATTTTGTATAGCTTACTACGCATCAGCATTCTAAATATATTTATTAATTTAACAAAATTACTGTTGAATATTAAAAAAAAATTTTTTTGGATTTTTAATTATTTAAAATTGTCAAACCGTCTAATATTTGTACATCTTTTGATATTTTAAACAGATATTGATTTTTTGGTGATATTGTGTCCATTTCAGTGATATAGTGACGATTGATTCAGTGTACTGTTGCGTTATATATAAAAGAACATTTAAAGCACTAGATCCAATCTCAGCTTTTTATCATAACAATTTCAATATGAAGTATTTTATTTGTAATACATCAACTAAACAGAAAATTACTCCGTTTTCTGGAACGGAAGACGCTTTTAAAAAATATAAAAACGTGCTGAGTTTCCGGAAATTAAAAAAAATCAAGTATCAAGATTTAAGCTTAAATTTTGATGATTTGAACGATAATGGTTATCATCTCACGTGCTATAAAAAAATTATGCCCATACCAGTGAATCATAGAGAAGAATTCGCTAATTGCATGCAAACTGTAAGTAAATATTTGTGTAGTATTTCAGCTTTTGGTGTAATAATAAATTAAAAATACAAAAAAAATAAATGAATCCAGTAAACTCGAACCATTGTGGTACATTGGCCCATCGGCACCGTTAAAGGTTGAGGAAATATTAAGTTGCCAACAGAATGAGGAAGAAAGCGAAGAATCAGAAGAAGAGAGAAATGATAATTTTGATGATAATGATGTAGATGATTATTGATTTATAAACTTGAATTAAACACATTTTTTGTATCAACCTTCATTTATTATATAATCAACCCAAATAATGATTTTCCTGTATTTCCTCTTTTCCATATTAATTAGTATAATAAATAGTTAAAAACTTAAGGAAGAGACCAGAGGTAGAAGAAAGACTCTAAAAGAAATGTCATCAAGTAAGTGAAATCTAAAACAGTATAATCCTCACTCACACAATAAAATTTGGTATGCGCGAAACTTTCGGCAGTTTCTAAGCACGCATACCAAGATAATTATAAATGTGACATTAAAATGCGTGAATTAAAAAAAAAAACAAAAGGTTTCCGTGATAATGGATAAATTTTACCCCTTACCACACCATTCAAATAGGTATGCGTTTCCGGCTAAAAATCATTGGTCGGCCGGATTTTTTCTTGTTGAACTTAAATTTACACAAAATTCTATATAAGATTGATCAAAATCCGTGATGACGGAAAAACAATATGGAAATTTAATAATAAATAATTTAATTAAAATATTTCCGGCCAATCAAATCCACGCCGACCAAGCAAATCTTGTTCGTCTAAACTCTCTAAACGTTAACTTTTATTTTTTATTAAAAATATTAGAATCCGTGATCACGGAGCTTTCAGGATTGGTGGGTCCTGGACTATGTCTCTCATACGACGTTTTTAAGGATCCGTAAAAAAATGAAAAAATTGAACCCTTATAGGACCACTCGTGCGTCTGTCTATCTACCGCCTGTCACAGCCATTTGCTCCGAATCTACTAGATCAAATCAGATGAAATTTAGCCTAAACATAGTAAGATGCAAAGTAAATAAATATTTTTTTATTTTAAATAAGGGTCATTTTGGCGGGACAAATAAAGAAATCTAAAAAATATTTTACAACCCTCAAATGAAAGGGCTTGTTATGAGAATCCGAAATACATGTTGTTATATTTTTTAAATAGTTTTAATTTTATTCACGAAAGAAGACGAAAATTGACCGTTTCCTCCCCCTGATTTTCGAAACAATTGAGCCAAAAATTTAAAAAAAATACAGATTATTGCTTGTAGATTACAGGAAAACTATAAGAATTCTATCAATTAAATATAAAGTGGTAAACACAATATAATACGTTCACTTACGGAAAATCTTTGGCATTGTACGGAACCCTCTTCACGCGAGTTCAACTCGCACTTAGCCGGTTATTTACTGTTAGTTTCGCTATGTTATAGTTTTTTTTTTTTTTTTAGAAGGCTATTCACTTCTACAGTAAAAATTATGTTGAAAGTATGAAAACATTCTACTCGTAGCTCATATTAATGAATTCTTCATTCTACATGTAATTATTTTGTAATTCTGAAAAAAAAATATTAATAATTTAATTCCGGAATCCCGGAGGCATTAATATAAACTTTTCTGTTCATTCAAAGCAATCTACCTACTCCGATTATTGGATATTACATTTAAATTTAAAAATATGACCTAAGGACTTTTTAACCCCGTCTGTCTTGTGTAAGTTCAGACTTTTGCCCAGAAGTAACATAAGTACAAACATACATAAAATACCATAGGTTTAATTAAGCTTAGTGGTTTATCTTCACACTAAAGACTCCTTCATTAAATCAGGCCAACGTGCATTGTAGCCATTTCTCAAAGGTCTCTTATGAAACTCTGACTAAAAGCTGCAATAAGACCTGGGATATTGCGACTTTGATTAAAACGAAGACGCGCCCTCTCGCGGATATTTTGCGCTTGCATAAAAATTATTACCAGCGTGAAACGAGTGCAAGAGAGAAGAGGACCGTACACGCAATGTTTTGTTCATGGTAGGTTGGTACTTGCAACTGATATTAATTCTTATTTACAAATACAACTGTTTTAGTGACCGGAAATTATTCTGGCGCTTTTAACTTTTGAAAAATCCTTTTTTAGTTAAGTTGTTATGGAAAACGAATTAGTCTATTGTTATTTCAATCGTCGAAAATACACGTTATTTTTTGCTAAGTGCCTATCTATATGACTGTACATTATTCACTTTCTACAAGTGCATTACCATTCCAAAACTAAATTTTAATGTATACAGAGTGTTTCTGATTTAAATTTCAGCCCATATAAATCAAAAGACATGAAAACGCAAACTCATCTTGGCGTTAACCCTTTAAAAGGAAAATTCACTTTTGAATTCTAAAATTGCAAGCAAAAACAGCCTCGGAACACGGGTGAGAGATGTAAAATTAAAATTTTCATTTAAACCGAATTTCCTCAGATAGTGGAAGGTTTGATGAAAGTTTTTATCATGTGACGTGTGAATTTTCTCTCGGATTTTTGGCGAGCCTTGGAGCGGGTTTTCGCCGCGGTAGATGCAATTTGCTTAGTTGTAACCTCTTTACCGCTCTAACTGTCGGCGGAGGGGCGAATTTCACCCGGGATTTCTAATTTCAAGCTCAATTTGAAAATTTGTCTACTATCGCTTTACTATCTCGTTTCTTGGGATATTTTAGGCTTGTCGTTTTCAAGTTTAAAATGTTTGAAAATCTCATTTGAATTAATTCGCGTCCGTGAATAAGGTTGGTTGCGTATTGTTCTAAAGATTAAATGTCGATTGGGAATGAATTATGTCTTCAAGTTTAGGGTTAGGGATAGGTAACTTGTTCAACTTCCTATCAATACGAGTAAGTTTGAGTAGCATGATTAATGCTGATTTTGTGTTTCCTTAAAGTAAGATCGCAGTTTACATACATACAGAGGAACAGGGCGGGAAGCGCTTTTGTTTCAGACTATGATTTAATAATTTAAAAGTACATACTTCATCATTATTATCTTATTTCAGCTACGTAACGTCCACTGCTGGACATAGGCCTCTCACAAGTATTTCCAACATGACCGATCTAGAGCGGCCTATATCCAGCGCTTTCCAGCGGCTTTGTTTAGGTCGTTTGACCACCTTGTATGGGTGCCTTACGCTTTCGCTTGCCAATGGGTAGTTGCCATGTGAGAACCTTTTTTTGTCCTATCGGCTTTTGATTCATCGCGCTATGTTTCGCCTACTGCTACTTCAACGAGCTGATCCGCTGGCTATGTCAGTGACTTTAGTTTTCCTAAAAACTTCCTCATTTCTGATGAGATCACTAAAAATTGAAGTAATATAAATCCAATATAAAATCGGATCTAAATATCCCAAAATGTAAGCATCACGAGTCATAATCCGCCTGGGCGTCATAATGAGAGCAATAACTCTCTTAAATGTCATATAACACATGTGCACAATCCGAAAGGTCTGAAGGGTTCACTAGGGGAGCCCTTTATGCGCAATCGGGTAAAAAGGTCAAGAATTAGTTTTCAAACAACCGTCATTACGGGAGATGAATGATCAGGGTAGAGAACGGTTAACTTATGCTTAAGTAAAAACTAAATACTATTTTTTATATTTCATAAAGTTACTAACCTCACCTTCTTTGGAATTTAAAATAATAGAAGACCGAGAAGGTCTATTTTTTTTTAAATAATATAAAATAAAGTAGCTTTTGGCCTTTTACTTAATTATTGTTCATTCTATTTCTTCTCAATTTCACACGGCCTTGGCATATTTTTGGAGAAGAAAATAGAAAATGCACCTCGGCACAGAATAAGTACTAGTGCACACGTACAGAAGTCTTACTTAGAAAAGAAATTCAAAGAAATATCTACTCGATGTGGTTAGCGCTATGGTTTAATTTAGTTCACGTCAGAACTCCTCACCTCTTCGTTAGATTCCTAGACATCCATTGTAAGGCAATTTCATTCTTATTTCTCTGGACAAACGATTCATGGGGATAGTGTCTTTCACGTCCGTAAGTAGATAAGCTTTAATCACCCTACACGTGCTCCCCGGGTGGTGCTAATTGAAAGGCAAACGCCGAGCATCGGGCAGAGGTCAATTAACCCGACCACCTTGATATCAGATACAACCAGGGCGGCTTACACAAGCCGTGAGGACTGGAAATATCCTCAGAACCGGTGTTCTAAGGCCAAAATCCCTCATGCACAGGATAAACAAAGAAAGGCTCCTAGTCCCCAAATGTCCTACTTGGCCCGACCGAGGCAGCGGTCGGTCAACAACAGAATCCCTGGGTTTGGCAGGCCGCAACAAAACGATATATTTAGCTACGTATAGCGTTTGGACCCTACTTGACGATGAAAGACTCCACGAGCTTGAAAACTAAGTATTGAATACCGTGGATGGGTCGCTGAAGTCGCGGCAGACCAATGACACGGTGGAGAGACGACATAATCAAATCAGCTGGTCCACTATGGAAAAGAAAGGCGCAACAGCGTGAGGAATGGCGTGCAATGGAGGAAGCCTTTATCCTGCAATGGATAGAATAGGTTGTAAAAGAAGAAAGAAATGGGGAGTGACACAGGTCTAACCCTGGGCAGCAGATTTGAGAACAGGAAACGCGCTGAGATAAAAAATAAAGTAAGGCGTCGTCTGTACTTCAATGAGATACTTCAAGTGGCATGAACATTTCTGGAGTTCTCTGTACTTCCTGAGATACGTTATGCCGTTTATTCTGGTTGCCATCATTGTATGGCAGTCTAAAATAAATATTTCTGTTTTTCGATCTAAGCTCGAGTGACTCCCTGTTCGTCAGCGTAGACAGCAGAGAATGCTCTGTACACTATTTTCTATTCTAAAGAATCCATTTGCTCCTGAATACTTGAAGAGTAAATTTCAATATCAGTCTGTGTCCCACAGTCGAGAGCTTCGCTCTAGTCATACACTTCGATTAGAAATTCCTTTGTTTCACTCCAATTTTATGTTTTCGTCTTTCACTCAGGTTATACGATTCTGGAATGCCCTGCCTAAGGATCTTAAAACTATTTCGAACAGATATCTGTTTAAGAAAAAAGTCGACACGCGTTTACTCTCTCATTGAATGCAGCAGAAATTTTTATACTGGTTTTCTATAGTAATTAGACATATATATTTATTGTATGTATTGTTATGTATATATATTATTTATTTATGTAAATTGTAAAATTATATGTTTATGTTATATGTATTTAATATGATATATGTTTGGAGCATACTGTTTGAGTACCTTACTTTTACGCCTACTACACAAAATTTCTATTTATCCCGAAGGTTGACTGGTAGAGAATGCTATTAGCAAAGTATTAAATAAAATAAAATAAAAATGAAATTATAACAAGAGGCCACTCTTACCCATATGAAACACAAAATGCAAAAAATGTCCGTCAATCACTTGCAGGTCGTCATAGCATCGTCAATTACATGTTCCACATATCTGATCACTTAGATATGGCTGCCATTTTCCAGTTTCCGCCGGTAAATGTACATAATCGCCAACGTTCGGATAGCAGCTGGCCTTGTTAGAACAATGTCGCTCTCCCGAGTTAGCTCGTCTCTTAGTGAGCCGTGAAAACGAACAACGATAACCTTTCACTGTCACACAAAAGGCGCATTCAGCCGCGAACAGCTAAAATTGATTTTTGCTCATATTGGACCGAGTACGGCGCGCCACTATTAACCCTCCCGTTGCAGCGATAAAACAAATACAACATATTCTGTCCACGACGTTCAAGACTACTAAAAATATTTTTAAATCGAATATAGAACCAAAATGTTTCAGATTTTTCGACAACATGAACGATGGGATTTAGAATTTAATTTGATTAAATATTCGTGTAGGTTTTCTGTTTACTTATATCTCCTTTACTTTCACGGGTCTTATCACCCCGGTCCTTTGAGAGGCTTGCGTGGGGATACAGATCCAACACGTAGAGGCCCTTTGGAGAAGTTGATGTTATGTGGCGCTCCCGCCAAAACTCATTCCTGAATATACCTATGAAAGGTGTATCCTTGAATAAGTTTCGGCTGGAGAAAGATCTATTGCAAGAAAAGGGGAAAGGTCTATGGGTTATGGAATGAGTTTGGGATGGACTGATGCTGGGATATTGCAATAGGAACATCACCTGCCATAATCATGATTACTGACTATTGTAGGCAGGTGGTGGCTTGCCGCCCACTAGATGGGCCCCTCAAACGCGCCGACAATATTTGCCGGCAAAGGAGCAACACCGGTGCAAGCGACTCAGGGGTGTCGAGAGGTGTGCTGCGCTTACTCCGAAGTTACTCGCGGCGTTATGCCCTTTAATTACTATTTACTTATATTATTATGTTCTGAGAATGGCATAAAGTGTATAATTAATAAATAGTGCGAGTCCAAAAAATGCCAGTGGTGCAGGTTACGATGCGAGCCTTGGCGAGCATCGTGATCATAAGGAGACGCCTTCGAGCATTTTTGAAGTACTTATACAATACTTTTCTACGACAATATTTACTATATAAAATACAAAAATAAACAAAGAAAAACACCAAAGAGCATAAATCACTAAAAATACGAAAATATTTGACATATTATGTTAGGCATATACTATGGTAAACTTTATTCTTTTAAATTGACGCTTACTTCCTATAGTGACTATATTAAAAAAAAAGATTTTCTTATTTTGACAGTAAAGAATTTATTTCGTAAAGTTTTAATTTTAATACGAACTGTATGAATTCAGTTATTTGTTAAGTTGATAGTTGTGCTCTTTTTATTAATTTAATGTTGATCGAGCAAAACCTTAACCTAAGTGCATTTACATAGGCACTAGGGTGCATTGATGTAAAGAAAAAAGATCTAAGTTTACTAGAAGTATCTTTTTGGCGAAATCACGACACATGTACTATTATATTAGGAATAGAATATAGATCATATTATCTATGCTCTTATATTAGTGTTCGGGACCATTCAAAAGACAGAGCAACAAAAGTACAGGAGTAGCAAAATACATTGTTATGTCATAATTATTAATTATAAGGTGTTTCCGGATCGATACGACATTGAAACCATCAAAAAACGAGTCTATATTTTCCTGAAAGGCCGGTAACGCTTCTGTTACACCCCTGGTGTTGCAGTTGTCCATGGGCAGCGGTGATCACTTAGCATCAGGTGACCCGCTTGTACATTTGCCACCCTATTATATAAAAAAAAGAATGAATGAAGGCTGTCGGTTTGGGAGGCTATTGCTCCACGTCTGTGACACCTTTTCTATAATTATTGACAATTTACATACTCGATATGAAAAAATGAATCAATATCGATCGAAAATGTTTCAGATTTTTCGACCACACGAGCGATGGGATCGAGGATTCATTATGATTCAATATTCGTACGGCTTTTCCATTAACTTACATATGTTTTGAGAATGTAAATTAAGTGCGCAATGAATGAATATTGATTTACAAATGAATGTCCAATCAGGCGTGAGGCGCAATTTTGTCGCACACTGATTCACTGAATGAATTTGATTTTTGATCGCGTAATTCAGCCTGCCCTTTTTTAAAATGAAGGCAATAAATTCAATTGTAATCTCTTTTTAGTATTTGTGATATTTCGTACTGTATAATAGTTCATAGGTTCTTTTAATAATTTTTTTTTCGTAACTTATTTCAAAATTATTGTCACAAAAATTTATTAAAATGATTAAAATTCTATCCAAAATTTTATCTCAATTAAAAGTCTCAATTAAAAGTCAAACAATTACTTGTTTGACTTTAAATAAGTAAACATTCGCCAGACGATAACAAACTTACCTATAGTTATTATCTTAGTAATTACAACCCATTCCATTTCAATTTATAGATGTGTTTTCGGCACTCTATATTTTTCGATACTCTATGGGCTTGTCCCTTAGAAAAAGGTCTTAGTTCATGTGATTTCGTTATAAACACATGGTGATAGTGCGTCCATTTAATTCTTTTTGCCATTGGATCTAAGTTATTGAATCCCGCTTTGAATTCGTAACTCTTCATTTAACCCCATATTTCGACTTTTCAACCGAATGCTAAATTGTCTAATGGTTTTGCGCACTTTTGTAAAAAACGCCCACTTTTGGCTTATGTGCGTAGAAAAGCTTTATGTTATCACTTTAAACTGTAAACAGTAGTTCATAAAATAGTGTGAAGGGTTATTTAGGGCTTGGTCACAGCAAAATTTCAAATGGTATCACTATTTCCTTCAAAGCTTTTCTACGCACTTTTGTGAAAAACGCCCACTTTGGGCTTATGTGCGTAGAAAAGCTTCATATTCTTACTTTATACTGTAAACATAAAGGTTGTATAAGGCTTGGTCAAGACAAATTTAAAATGATATTTCCTTTTCCTTGCATATAATTTATTATATTTCAAATAGCATTGGACCCCGAAAACTTCATGTATCCCCTTAAACGAATACCTTAAATAATACTTGTTAAAAATAAGAAGCAGAGAAGAAGATTTATCTATCAATGTATTCCTGTTCCGATTCAAGTTAAATCCGAATCGTCACTTAAAATCTTTTAAACATTGAAATCGATTGTGGTTTTTTGTTCGCAACTGTCGACCCAGTCTTATAAATGATTCGCGGAGTTCTCGTCGTCGATGGTCGATGCCATATGCCTCTTTTACATTTGTCCCGGTGGCCCGGCGGGAGTTCGCATTACTTTTTCGCTCGCCGATACTCGTCTTCTATCTATTCCTCTACATCGCACAAATTTTATAGCAAACTCCTTTATCCAACAAGTTTCACGGTTCTGGAATACTTTACCCGTTAACGTCAAGGACATTTCAACTACATTTTCTTTTAAAACAAAAGTCCACTCTCATCTCTCTAATCTCATCTTCTAAAATAATGTTTATTTTATTTTTACCATCATCACTTATTATGTATATACTGTTTGTATATTTATGTATATTTATTAGGATTAGTTTAGTAATTATTATGCGCCACAACTAGATCTCTGTTTATCCTTATGGTTGACTGGAAGAGAAAGCTTTTAGCGTTAAGTCCACCTATTGTAAACAATTGTATCTTATGGATCAATAAAGTTTTAGAAATAAATAAATAAATTACTAGCGCTTTCGCAAGTTAAGCGACACCGAACGTGGTCCACACTTGGATGAATGATCACAAGTGACATAAAAAATCTTTAGCTCCTACGTGTATGTAGAAACGCTACGTTAGGCGATAGCTTCGAAAATCTTACACCAGTGTAGGCCAATAACACACACGAAAACAAACAAACAATTCTCCCGATTAGAAAATAGTTACTTACCTGGATATAAAATGATGTGTCTACTCTAGCTCATGAGGGGAAAGACGTAATATAATTTATGTAATGTATGAATGTGTTTTAAACGATTTTTTGATACATTTAGAATTTTTCTTTATGTTTAATAAGTTTGGTCTTGATTTCTGAGATTTTAAATAAGTGAAATATTTCTATTTGAGTCTTTAATTTAAGGTATTAAAGCTGTATACTTTTAATACTATGTATAAACTAAATAGAACTAAAGGGATCAGCACATTGCCTAGACTGAATTACATAAAAGTTCCAATGGCAAAAATTGTCGTCTATACATCTACCTACATCTCCCTAAATGCATAGGTATATATCTATTAAGACCGTGTGCTGATTCATTTGAAATCCTTATACGCAATGTATTATTTATGCCGCACAATTTTGTGTTCATAGATTCATTTTGCTAAATGCGTTTGCTACTATTTTTTGAAATGTACTCTTATTATGTGTGACGACCTCCGTGGCGTAATGGTCAACATGCTAGACCGCCAATCTGGAGGTTCTGGGTTCGATCCCCAGCCAGGGCAAGTTGAAAAATAGCCTTTTTCAAATTATCCTGGGTCTTGGGTGTTTATCTATACATGTATTTATCATAAAATATAGTATCGTTGGGTTAGTGTCTCATAACATAAGCTTAAACTTACTTTGGGGCTAGCTCAATCTTTGTGATTTGTCCGTATATATTAAATTATTTAAAAAAAAGAAAAAATAATAATATATAATAATTTTCTACTTTAAAAAATATTGTGGTTCTTGTCCTTTAGTTAGTTATAACTAAACTAAGACTGCAGTAGCTTCATTTAAAAAACATCGCTACTTCAGTTGCCACATTTGGTTACTTTACTTAGATAACTTAAATCGTAACAGAAAACAATTATAAATAAATCGTTTTCTACACTAAATATAAAACATAAGATCTTTGCACGTGTATTTAATATTGCTTTTTTTAAGTTTTATTTTAGGTTATCATTTAAATTAACACAGAATTTTATTTGTATTATTTAATGAGTGAGATCTCCACATCTGCTTAAACCATACGGAATGTATTGAATATGCGCGAAAGGTAGGCTGGAATATGAACAAAAAAAAAGTTTTCGACCATTAGACTGTGGTCTTGTTTGTGAAGTATGAATTTTCTTCCATTTGTCTCTCTTGTCCGCAAGCCGTTTTACTTACATTCGTAAGATGAATTGGTAAACCTAGTACCGTGGTTAAACCATTATGCTGAATCATCACTACATATAATAAAACAGTAAAAACAATTGTCTGTTTATTGAATATATTTAAAAAAAATTGCGACAAAGACAAAAAAAAGATAAAAAATCTGTCTGTTTGTAATCACAAATATCCGGAAATGCTGAACGGATTCAAATGAAACTTTTTTGTTATATAGCTTATAAGCTTGGACGACATATAGGGAAAAATAAATTTTGGAAAATGAAACACCTGATGTAGAGCCAGAATATTCCAGCTAAACTATAAGAAATATATAAATTACGCCTTAGCAAATATTGTTAAACCTGATGAGCTTTTTTGTTGAGGTATTAAAATCGAAGATCTGGAACACCTGATGCAGAAACAAATTCATTTGCATAAACATATGTTTACAAAAAATCGTTGATGATCTGATGTGGAAATCTAAGAAGTTAAAGACATACAACTTAAGTATTTTCTTTTGTATCTACATTAATTCGTATTTATATTAATACGCCAGAATCAAAAGTTACACGCGAACGAAGTTGCGGGCATCAGCTATTCTTTTATAATACGTATCTTATATTTTTGGGCCAGTTTGCTTACACCGTTCATCTATGATTTTATTAAATTTAATTAAAATAGAAGGATATAAAATATTGAAAAATAGACTTAAATCAGTTTGATGTTTTAAAATTCACAAAGTTCTACCAATAAAAATAAAGTATTTAATAAAAAGTTTCCAAGCAAACAAAAACAGAGCCGTTGAGCTATTCACTAACATTTCATAGCGCAAAATACAAATTTTATTGCTACCATTAAAGTTAGCAACATTTCACATTTCAGATATCTATTCAATTTCTTATCAAAAGTAGAATTTGAATAACGGCATTTGGAACTGAAGTTTGTAAGAGGGGACGACTATTGTAAGAGTTGACGAAACTTCTCTAATATTCGGAGTGGAAATTTATTCTTTGGCGTTCATTGGAAAATACTTTGATTTTGGGTGCTATTTGTTTCGCATATTTTTTTTTTTCTTAAAAAGGAGGTGTAAAATTTTTCTTTACATAACTTAAGGCCTGAGAAAGGTGGATATGCATATTTCAGGAATTATGCAAAAATAAGTTATTTGTAATGAATCTTGTCTTCTATATTATATAAAGATAAAAGAAATGAGGATGAAAGATCGTCTTAAGTAGACGACTGTTAAATAAATAATGTTTACGTAAAGTTCCGTTACGCCAACCCATTGATGTCGTGAAATATAAAATTATATTCTGTAAAATTGTGACTATTTTAGTTTTTTTATGCAAAATGATGAGTAAGTAGGCAAAGAGCATTAAAATACGCGCGTGTAAACAAGACTCCAAAATTATGTAAACCAATACGTACTCATTGAGATTCAGAAAATTTATTCGCAAATCGGTAGGATGGTGACAGAGAGACTGATCGACAGTGTACGTTGATGAATTGGCTCGAAGGTAATAATTCGACGGATTTACAAGTTGACAATATTAATTTCCTGGGTCGATGTAGGCGTTTTGAGATTAATTTTGTTTTGTTCTACTAATGGATAGGTTTTGAGAATAATGAGATTTTGCTGTTTTGGATTTTCACTGTTTACAATAGGAGTTATTGTAGTTTGGATTTAGTATTTTTACGCTTTTTAAAGGCAAAAAATTATTTTCTTTAATTTATTTTTATAAAGCAGCACAAGATTTTTTCAAATCGGGTTTACTATTAAGAATTTATACATCAAGTACTCTTAATTATAATTTCCACTAGTGAAATAATACTTTTCAAAATCGTATTCGTAAATTATTATAGGTACATGTGATGTCATAATATTATTGAAAGAAACGTGAGATGACATTAACTAAATATATAAAAACGGTTTTACTCACGTAGTGTAGTCGGGAAAGGCCGTCCCAATTAACACTCGCCCTGATGATGATCGTCTAAACCGATCGAATCTAGTCGTTCTTTTCCGACTACACTACGTGAGTAAAACCGTTTTTTATATTTAGATAATGTGATGTCCTCTATTCATGAATTAGAATAGAATATTAATACTTCCACTTAATGAAAACAATTTTTCCTGTGCAATATGACTAGAAATGTAGTAATGCGACCAAATATCAGCAATACTTCTAAATGTACTGCATAATTAGGTACCTAATTCTCAGTCCAGCGTTCACGTTCATATAGGAATTTGCACTTAAACAACTTAGAATACATCTTAATGCAATTAGCAACAGCACCGTACAACGGGGACAATTTTCTATGCAGCTGCATTATTATGCCCTCAGAATGCAAAACGCTCTCTCCGCAAAACAACTAAGTACCACCTATGTACACACTGCCTCAACTTAATTTAAAATTTTACTCACACCAGCTAAAAGCGTTTTGTTGAACAAATTTTATGGAAGTGCTTAACAGGTGCAAAGTTTGGCTCGAAATTGCATATTCAAGTTGCATAAGTTGTGTTATATTAAAACTAGCTCCGAAATGAAGGCGTATTAGATTAGAAACTTTATTAAGTGAGTAAGGAGAGTCAATTTATGCTAATAATGCTGGAAAGAAGAAAAGAAGAGACTAGGTGCAACGTTTTATAATTCTATTTCAAAAAATATTGTAAATTTTAATTATCAGTTGTATAGTACAACTGAAAATGTGAATAATTAAAAATAAAAAAATGCTTTTTGTATAATTTTTCAGTTGGACTTTTAAAGTGTGTTAAATTTAAAATATTCTCAACTTTTTTATAACAACATTTAAAAATAGGTTGCGAATATTATAGTTCTTTAAATATATGAAACTAGTGATTTAAAATCTACGAGTAAGCTACATAGCCAGTAAACTGTTATGTTATGTGAATTATTTATTTTACAAAAAAGACACAACACAAATACAAAATAAAACAATACAAAAGCGGACTTTTATTAATATTAGGGCGAGGCTAGGCGAGGCTCCATTCAAAATGAGCAGTGATTGCTGTGTTTTAGATAACGAATAAGATTTACATGTCTAGATACTATTTTATTTCTTTCGATGTGATAATATCAAAATGTCGTTGGCTGTTAAAACACAACACATCCTTGCTCATCTTCAATGGAGTCTCAGCTTTATGAGAGTAGAAACAGCATGCATGCCATTCCCAAAAAACTTTAATAACATACAAATTGACAATAATAAATTTAACTCTTAAATGAGATTAAATTTATAAAACTCGACTTAATCCACAGCTTAAACATTAATAACTTAATTAAATATTTCACAATTACGTTTTTATTGAAGAGTACAAATACTACAAAATAATATTTACTGAGTCTGAAAAACTAAGAACAATGTAAACACACGCGTAATATTTATTTGGCGATTCTGCATGAGTGAATATTTTTATTTTTACAAAAGTAAAATCCGAGTAAACTATTTACACAGCCAGCACTGTGATGTCAGAAGTCCATGATAATATTCGGATTTCCAACGAATATGAGATTCAAGCATTGAATACATCCAATATACAAGCAAATTGGATTTAAAATATATTTCGTTGTGAGGCAATATGAATAAAAATCGCATGTGGCAACAAACCTCCCTTTACCGGTGCTTCGTATTGAAATTTTGCATTCGGCAAAACGATGAGCCAGCAGTAACTATAAAATAAAAAGTTTATAGAGAACCAAAAAACTTCGGATGCACATGGGTGTGTGGTTTGGTGCACTCCATAAAAAAGTAAACTAGACAATAATTTAAACAAAGGTCTTGCTTTAGTTTAATTTAAAATTTTGTTTAATTTTCTACTTTCTACTCTTATTTATTCTTCATAAATAAAGTACTGTCTTATTAGTATTGAAATAAAAGTTTTATCTTAGAATTTTAAAATTGTGCTTACAGAATTTTCTTTTTATGGTTTATTTTTGGCAAAGCAGTCTATTTAATTCTAGATATAAGTATTTCACGAAAGATTTCACCTGCATACCTATACTTTATTTAATCAGCTTTTCGCGTAATTCTTCTAGTGACACACAGGAGATCAAAAATGAACCTGCAAGCCAAAACAATCTGTCTCATATCAGCGTATTCCCAGTTCAATTTCAATTTATTTATTTATTTCATAATGTACATCAGTTCTAACTACTAAAAGTCACTGTCATATAAAAAGGTACACTATGAACCCTGATATGGATGCACCCATGAAATGGAACGGCAAGCGGATTTTATGTTATGCAGAGATTAATTCACAAATATAAACCTAGAATTTTATCCTAGTATATATGTATTTAAATATAACTGGTAGATATTTGAAATATTATGGTTAGTATGTATTATTATTATTTGCGAATGTTTATCATTTGTGTTTAGTGTCAGTCATAAACGTAGTCTATGTCAGTTTTTTATTCAGAACATCAATTGGAATATATTTTTTTATCATTAAAAAATCTTGTCTATTGTATAGTATGTTTAGTAATTAAAATTTGTTTCAATTTATTTATGAAGTCAGAATTTTTTTCTTCGTTCAGGTAGGGATTTATAAATTATTATTGCCATTGTGTGTCACGAGCACATTTTTCATTCGTGTGGGATATCTTCGTGGTAAGTCTTCTTTTTTAGTGTAGAACTGAGGATATTTTCGAACAAATTTGCCGTCTTTTAATATGTAGATCGATGGTAATGTTAAGAATGACGAGAATTATTCCGTATGTGCGCCATGAGTATGCATACGCATAATAAGCCGTTATCGCATTTTGTACATTTGTGGTTTTTTTAAGTTCTCTGAGTGCGTAACGTGATGACGATAGTTTAGTTGCTATTTTGTCAACATGTGCTTTTCAGTTTATGTTTGTATCTAGCACTAAATCGAGCAACTGAAACATATTGACGCTTTCAAACTTTTTCCCGTCATAGCTATAGTCTATTTCTAGAGGGTGTAACGTTATTTTTCTATAATAAAAAAATAAAAGTTAATATAATAATTAGTATCAATCGACATCGATTGATTTACAATAAAAATCGATACGTGCACATCCCTTTATCATTCACTTCATTCGTTTCGTTCCTATGATTGCTCCGTTCAATTGAAGTGCTGTTCGGGCATTCTGTTACGATCATCGGCACGGCGAGTTTGTTATCCTGCCTCTGATAGCCGCCACTAAAAAACGCCGTTAGCTTTTGTAAAAGTAATAAAAAACGTAAATTACAGTATTTTAAATCAAGTGATTTTATCTCCCACTTTCGGGTAAGTGAGAACAAAATGATTTAATAATTATCGTAGTGTATTTTTGTTGTTTTTGTCATTGCATTTGGTTACCGCCATTTTGTTGTTATTTCCTTTGTTCAGCCTTTGTTCTAATTTGCCACATGGTTGCAAAAATTGAAATTCAAAGTTATTTCATCAATCATTTCACAAAATCATGTCAAGCATATTTATTTCTGCCTCATTTGTAATGCTATAAACTCAGAAATAAGTATTTTTAGGTTAATAAAATGTTAACATACATAATGACTATCATGGATTTAAATCGCTGCCTTATGCTAAATTTCATGTTAATTTCATCCGCTTCTGCCTTTTTGTGACACCACCACCACCGTTTGTAAAATTGAGCACTGCACAGCCCCCTAAATAGTTTTACTACGGTTGGTCACAAAAGGTACTTGAAATGCTGGAGCTCTTCCCTTACGCTTTCGTTCATCGCTTTCCAGGAACTCCGTCGAGGCTAAGAGCTTGCATAATCCCAGAGATTTACCACAGACTGCGACTGAAAGCATCACTGCCCTAGGCCTAGGCTAGGGCCGCGGAACGAAGCAAGACCAGATCGGTTGCAGTCCACCTACATCTACTGCCGTCATCACCTCATAGTCCAGACCACCAACGGCCACGATCGGCCACGACCGTCTTCGTTCTCCATACATCAGGCCAGTGCAAAGTGAAAGACATTAGAAAGTGCGAATTTCGTATAGTGACCCTTCCCTACGGTAGTTTTAAGTTCACTTTTGTAGAACCGTTAATTAAAAAGTGTTAATTGTTAATTTGTTTTGTTTTTGTCCCTACACGCTAAACCAAAACACGACAGTGGCGCCCAACGTGGGTATTTGATTTAAGTCGTCAGGTTTGGAATATGAAGTCAGTATTGATACAATGTCAGCGAATTATACGCACGTATGGTCTATGGTTTTTGGAAGGTCATTAAAGTAAACAGCAGGCATCCGACAACTCTTCCGTGGGGGATAGACCATTTCATTTGCTGAACGTCTCAAAGTGGTCAATTTCCACAAACTGCTCCCTATCCTGCAAACATGATTTAAACCACGAGTAAGCACTGAGCAATTCCTCTTATACCTACTCCATAAAGTTTGCCGAGAAAAATATTTTGCTGAACTTTGTCATATGGTTTTGTCATGTCAAGCATTATAACAACCCCATATTTTTTGCTATTTTATAAATTTAATGTTTCTTGAATATATTTGTTTGTCGCAAGTGTGGTCGAACGATTTTTCCTAAAACCATTTTGGCAGTCGTTGAAGATGTCAAATTTTTCGCAAAAGTCATTTATTTGTATGCACAGTTGCGCCTCAGCTGTATTGCTGAGAAGCTTAGAGTCCGCTTTTCGGCTTCTCCACTTCGCACGTCTTCAGCATCCTTGGTTTTAAAACCATTGGTTATGTCACAACAATATTACTATGATAAAATTTCCAAATGTTTACAAAAAGTGTTTGCTAACGTCGGTAAGACAATTTTACATTACATAGGTTTTTTTAAAAATTTGTTACATAAGGAGTTTTTGTAAAATATTGGATACATAAGGAGTTCTTTTTCTATACTTTCATTACATTATACCACCAGTGAACTAAATAGCTCATTTCGATGTAAATGCGGCCGTGTATTCGCTGAAAGAGCAGTATTGACGATGGCCACACTCAATGCGCGGTTCGATGTACAATGTGTGTGTTTAGAAAATCTATTGGTTTTTTATACATCATTTCATTTCAAGCAATTATATGGTACAATTATGCGCAACTTGATTGAATGTAAAAGTCGAAAGTTCATAATATTGATAAAACTTTCAGTTATTGACTTACAAAAAACCGTCTAATGCGTGACATTGATCTCCACAAAAGATTTTCAGAAAGACACGCCCTGTGTTCGACCTTTTCTTGCATTGTTACTCAGGTCGTCTGACTACCTACTAGGGTCTTACGTGATGCACAGGGTCCTAAGTTGCACTTGTCGAAACGTGGTTGAATTAACAATTCGACGCATACTGCCAGAATCGAAAATTACCTGATACCCACGTGACCATGCCAACTTCTAGATTTTTTCTGTCTTTTTGATATAGTACATTGACAGTTGTTTATGTTTGGTTTTATATTTTATACAAATTGGTGTCAGCATGAACAAAAGAAATATGAAATATTTAAAACATTGGACACTAAAATCTCAAAGGCTTTTAAAAATATTTTTCATCAAAGCTGCATGCATTTCATCGAATATTTAAAAAATGAAAAGTCAGATGTTTTAACGTATAATATGTGCCGTTTCTTTTTAACTATTCAATGCAATTATAAAATCTGAATGTATCATAATCGCATTTTACCGCAATATATTTCTAGAAGAACGTAAACAGTATCATATCCAAAATCCTTTATTCTAAATTACTTTCCCGAAGCATGGTTGTAAAACTCAAAAAAATAAACAGCAAAAAAGTCAAGTTCTATAAAAAAGGCACAACCGCAAGATTTATGAGTCGGTTTCATTGGTTGTGATTTACGTTGCGGCGCGAATATTAAAGATTCGTATTGATATATTATTCCTTTATCCCCTATTCTCCCTGTGCTATTTACGTCCCCCTTCTCTCATAACGTTCATCGTCCTTTTTACCGAAGGACTTGTAAAAACAGCCTCGTTTTAAAAAGAATAAATACTTCAATGCTCGGTTATTATTTTGATAGAGGTATTATACCTTATAAATGCATACATAAAATAGGAAGCTAATGTTTCAATTTTACTGACAAAATATTTTTTTTATGTAGGTACCTTTATCACACTTATTATTTTTCCGAAAGAAGAAACTAACCTTATCGGTATACTTTATTTTTTTACAATTATTACAATGCGACACAATAAGTTAAGGGGCTACCTGAATATTCCGGGGTCCAGTGCTGCCCCCATTTAAAATAAATCATTTAAAAGAAAACGGAGATATTATTTAAAATTTTGTTTTGATCAGAACCTAGATAACCCTTCAAACTATTTTATGAACTACTGTTTAAAGTGAGAACATGAAGCTTTTCTACGCACATACGTCAAAAGTGGCCGTTTTTCGCAATTGTGAAGCTTTTTACGTTAATTTAAACTGTAAACAAAATATTGTTCATAAAATAGTTTAAATGGTTATCTAGGGTCTGATCAAGACAAAATTTTAAATGAAATCTTCGTTTCCTTTCAATAGATTTATTTCAAATAGAGGCAGCACTTTAGATTTATTTCAAATAGAGGCAGCACAATTCCTTAAACAAAAATTACGTTCTTTAAAGCATTTTTGTACAAATTCAATTCAATTACAATAAAATGGCGGTTATCGGCGCAGTTACAAATAATGCGCCGACGTATTATACGTCTTCATCCATAAAAGGGTCTTGGTTCACATCGCATAACCTACATCCAGTTATCATCAACACTTACTGTGAAGTAGAAGAATAAATTACGAGAGGAAGAATAATTAATATAGTTATAAGTATTTACTACAAAATGAATTTGCAACATATTCGGGTTGATTTTATCTTACAGTCTTTTAATCTGAAGATCTTAGGAAGGAGGAGCTCGGTGGCCCGGCGGGAGTGCGCATTAGTAGCGCTTTCGCAAGTAAAGCGACACCGGGCATGGTCCGCATTTGGATGGGTGACCAAAAAATCTCGACCTCCTCCATGCTTCGGAAGGCACGTATAAGCCGTTGATCCCGGCTGTCATCATTGTTTGACAGTCGTCAAGCTATGTCAGATACCATTAGGCAACCTGAAAAATCTGACACCAATGTTGGCAACTTACATACACGAAAAATAACAAATCTTAGGAAGTAATAGTAAATTATTAACCAAGGGGATAAAGCAGTGTCTTCTGTCGCGGGTGACGACTTAAATCGTGAGCGCAACGAAGGACTCGAGGTTTACTCCCGAGCGGAGCGAGGGTGTTAAATACTTAAATCACGAGCGAAGCGAGGGATTTAGGACGAGTCCTGAGTGTAGCGACGGATTTAAGTTCACCTAAGACAAAGACAGCTTTATCACCGAGGAAAATACTCTAATTTTCGTACCATTTGCGAAAAAATAAAGACAATAATATCAAGAGACAAGCATTTATTAAAAGATATATACATAAAAGATACAAAATGTTTTACGTTGTAAATAAATATAGGTACGCAGAAAACTTGGCTGTATGTGTGAGACGCAAATGACGCTTTGCTTTTTCTTTTTGGAAAACTAAACAGTTGGTGTAAACAAACAATGTCATGACTTGATTTAGTTTTATATTTTATGAAATTTTAGTGGTTTTGTGGACTTTGCGGATACATGTTGTCGATTCAAAATCGTTGTTTTTTTACGCTTAACAATATAGAAATGAATTCAGTTCAGTATAAATTTCTGTAAGAATTCCAAACTTAAACCACATTCTCCCTCTAGAGGGTGAATGAAATTCAGTACAATTTTCTTTCCCTGTTTTCATTCTTGGTCTAGAGCCTGAATGAAATTCAGTACATTTTTCTTTCCCTGTTTTTAACAGATTAATAATGACTATTGTTATGTTCGCTTTTTGTGCCATAGAATGTGCCTGTTTTGAGCAAATGGTACGAAAAAAATGTTTTGTTTTTAAAAACAAGCTGCGGAAGATAATAGAAGCGTTCGCAATATAAGTCGATAAGTCCAACAAAGAAGCAGCCACACAATAGTGTTCATTGTACGCCGCTCCTTCCGTCTACCGCGTATCTTATCTTATACCTTTCAATTATGTTATATATATAACCTACTGCAAATAAAGTCACTAGCTGTATTTATCTTGAGCTCATTATATTCTCATAAAATTGTTTGCATTTGTGAATCCCCTAAAAAGCAAGAATTAAAATAGTAATTCTTTATTTACTTTATTTATTTAATCTTTATTGTTCATTAAATATTAATTGTACAGAACAATAGACAAAATCCACTTTGTAGCCACTATTTTATCTCTTAGTTACTATATATTAACATTTAAGATCCAGGCTCTTTATGGTGTCATGTAGTGAAAAAAAAAACGACCAACTGCGAATCAGACTTGCGCTCAAAGTGTTCCTAAATATCCATAAAAAATTGCGTTTATTGTATCGGCGCCTCATTTAAATATGTTTTTTGTTCTGTTTCAAGTATTTGTTGTTATAGCGGCGGTCAAATCCACCAAACCGCACAACCGATTTTGTTAAAATTTCCATGTGATTCTCTGAAGTATAACCTTTTAACAAAAAAGTTCCAGGCGTATAAATCGGTGAACATAATTAAAAATAACGGGCCAAGTGCAAGTCGGACTAAATCATGAAGGGTTCTGTAACATTATATATAAGAAATCACGTTTGTTGTATGGGAGCCCCCTTAAATATTTATTTTATTTGAATTTAATTATTTACTTTTAAGGTGAATATGCAACTAAATATTCAGTGAATATTTCATGCGTCTACCTGATGCCGTTATCAATATAAACCACGGCCAAAAAAAAAAACGCGTTTGTTGTATGGGAGCTCCCTTCGATATTTATTTAATTCTGTTTAGTTAGTTGTAATTTAGTGGCATTGGTTCTTATAGCGGCAACAAAAGTACATCATATGGTGATAATTTCAACTGTCTAGCTATAACGGTTCATGAGGTACAGCCTGGTGATAGACAGACATAGAAACGGACGGATGGACAGCGGAGTCTAAATAATTGAGTCGCGTTTTTACCCTTGGGTACGACGACTCCTCCTTTTTGGAAGTTGGTTTAAAAGGTGTATAGTTTCATACCTGGGCCATAGTCTACGACATCAGCGATCTCTTTTAGCTTATAATAATGGGCAAAATTGCAGAACAAAGAAAGATTGGGTGGGAGGAGAAAGAAATCCTGACTGTGAAACATCCGAGAGTGGACCAGGATAGCAAGCGCTGCTGAGCTATCACCGAACTTAAAACAAAGAGGACTACACCAAACTGATTGCCAACCTTCACTAGATGGAGAGAGACCTTAAAAAGAATATCCACTATCATCGTGGACTAATGTGCGGAAGATCTAAGTCAATAAGTCTAACAAAGAAGCAGCACGTAATAGTGTTTCATTGTACTCCGCTGCCCTCCATCTTACTAGTGTAAGATTATGACCTATCGCTGATAAGCCTCACTTTGCTGACGTCACAAAATTATTTAGTCGACATTAGATCTGTTCGCAAAATGACTTCGGAAAACGTTAACGTTATTCTTAATATGACTCATTATTAGTTTATTATTTTATACTGGTTAAGAAAAAAAAGTAGAATATACCAGCTGCTTATCATTTAGCGCTAATTGTAAAAGCCGATAGGTGAGAATTTTAATCATTTCAAAGTAATGCAGCTGGCAACCCATCACGGACTTGGCTCTCTTTTTCCATGGTAAAGATCGGTCAAAGTCAAAGTCAAAGTCAAAAATCATTTATTTATCATTGGATATTTGTATCACTTGAAAATTGTCATTTTATTTTCTTTCGATTTCTTAATAGCTAATTTATGACGTCAGATCTTTTACGTTTTACTTTTACTTACAACTAAGTTTACTGCTGCCTTCTAAGCGCAAGGACAGAAGAAGCGGTAACAAACTGTACTGCAGCATTTTCTCCAAAAACGTCTACCTTACAATTATACTGATATTAAAGTTAGATATGTGGACTAAAAATACATTGTTATGTCATAATTATTAATTAAGAAAAATGTCAAAATTTAAATTAATGTCAATTTGTAAATAAAGTACATATACCGATTGTACTCAAATTATGACGTTTGTGAGTGTATAAAAACAAACCTTTAAAAGGGGCCTGCGCCAAGCTTAAGCAAGACGTTTTTGTCTTTAAGATAATCATAGGTTCCGTAATAAGCCTTCTCACAAAGTACTTTCTTTACATAGGCTTTAAGTTTTCTATCTGGCATATCAAGGACCGATTCTGACAATTTATTATAAAACTTTATACAGTTTCCCTTAAACGATTTACTTACTGTTTTTAGCCTATTAATACGAAGTAACTAAATAATTTTTGTTACGTAAGTTTCAACCCTTAAAATCACCTGTTTTATTAAATAAGGCATTTTTTTTTCTAACATACATTATATTTTCAAATATGTACTGGGATGGTACAGTGAGTATATCAATTTTCTTGAAAAATTCTCTTAGGGAGTCTCTCGATCCTAAATCGTAAATAAATAATATGGCACACACATATAAATAGATGTCACACGATCTCGTTAAGAGTGGCCTTTTGGTCTTACGGCCCTATACACCGACTATCTTGTTATGGATAAAGGAATGCTAGTTTTACAGTCTAGTATTAATATAGTTATATTAATAGCATTGTTTACTTAGGAATCCATCGTTTATAATATAATTTGGCCTACTGGTCACTTTGGCTCAGCAGTATCCGCGATTTATTGCGTGAAATCGTGTCAAGTATCGCTTAATGCGGGCTAAACCTCTATATCACCTACCTGCTAATGTCACAATATTTTGTGCTTTTTCATGGTTCAGGCAAGAAACACGTATATCGGTTGTTATCTAGTAACGAGCCTTAGACAGCATAAAGAAATAAGGTTTTGAGTGCTTTACCGGATCGGGCAGAAACAAACCAAATTTGACAGTCTGAATAAATTAGATATTTGGTTTATACTATTTTTTCTAAAAAAAAATTAGTTTTAGAATAAACATATTTTTTTTTACATAACGTTTCGCGAATAAGTTCAACGTCTACTAAACCGACGAAATGATGTATGGAATGGGGCGCGGAATAAGAAGGCGAAAATTTCGCGATTCTTAGGAATAAACGAATGCCTAGTCATCATCCCCGTAATAGGGACCGATTGTGATCTTTTCATTTGCAGTCAACCACAAGTAATTTCGCCCCAAGATGGAGTTATAATGAACGCCAAAATTATATTATATCTCTGATTACTCTATTGTTCCTAAAGATTTTGATTAAACGGGTTTCTGTTGTACAATTTGTACGTAAAGTCTGAAGAAATTATTCGAATTAATGAGATTTTGTTTCTAAATGCCGATTACACAGTTTAATTTGGCTTGATTAAAGGCGGGAATGATTTTGAGTGTAATTAAAAGTGGAAAATTGAGATTGTATTTGCGAAAAGAGAGGTTGTAGTAAACATAAATCCGGCCAATTGTGTGTCGGTCCACGCTCAAAGTAGAGTCTAAAAGTTACAACATCGAGATCTTATTTTCCACAATTTTAAATATTTACTATCCATTTTAATCAAGTTATAACTTTATTTTAGTTCTTAATTGTTTTTTAAGATTTAAGTATTTAGTGCGTGAAAAGCGGAAAATTAAGATTATGTTTGTGGATTTAAGAAATTCAAGAAAGTTTGTGTTGTAAACTTAAAAACGCGAGTTTGACTTTACCTAAAGCTATACACAGTTTTTCTTTCAGTTATCCGTTCCGGTAGCCTCATTAAACTATTGGAAAGCGCTCGTGCCATATATTTATTTCTATAGACATGCATCTTGTCCTTTCCGGTAACCGGACCAGACTTCCAAACCGAAGACTGTGTCAGGAGTGCTTTTCGAATACGTTTTCTATTTTATTTTCGGTGCGTATGTGTCAAACCTAACGTATATTCAGTGATTCCGATGCAATCGGCCCAGACCAGACCGAACCAGACATCTATTGCAGCCTCAAAGGCTGAAATAGGGCAGATATGGCTCCCTCATTTGAAATAAATTGTTTAATCGTAAATGTGGTGATAATTCGCCTTAACCCGCTAGTGTAACATAGATACGTGTGTCAGTACTACTTTTTATCGTGAGTAACGTTTGTTACATTTACCATATTGCGTAAAAACACAGTGACGTATGCTGAGATGGGCATGTTGCGTGAATGTTGAAAATAGGTTGTTGTTTTTTTGCTTGTAAAAGTATGGTCACCATCAATCAAAAAAGCAGCTGATTTGTTAAAGTCTTGAATATAAATGTATCAAGTTGAATAACAAATGAAATGAATATTTTGGGGACACGAATTTAGTGGTAACTGAATAAATATGAGTTCTCGACTGATTAACTTAACTTATTGTCCTATATGTATTCTAGTAATGCTGCAGTGCTTTTAACTACAGGTTTTTCTTGCCTTTCGTAGCTTTTTCATCTTACAAAGATTCATTCAAAAATCGATTTCCAGTGGTAATAGAATCTTTTTAGGGAATTAATTATATAAGACACTGTTACTAAGTTAATTTGACATATTGATAAAAAATATTCATTTAAACTAAGTACCTATGATTCATACTGCGAGTAACTCTGTAAGATATACAACCACACGAAAGTATACGAGTCGTTTTGAAATATCTAACGTCTTGTTAAATTACACGTGAAACGAATTCAACTCGTCCTTGTTTTGCTGGCGACATTGATATTATACTCCCTGGATTTTAGATGTGTTGCGTCAATGGCAGAGAGAAGGTAATATGGAGGCATCTCCAATTAACTCCATTAACAAGTGCAAGCTTTTAAATTATAAAAGAGAGCATCACACGTATGATGCTTTTTCTGCTTCAAAATTTCATATTTTAGCAATGAATTGATGCTTGATTGATTATCCAATAACGTAGGTCTAAAATACGAAATATTGATGCGGTCTTGAACCTGAAATTGAACTGGGGAAACCATCTGTCTCGACAAAGTAAAGGTAGGCAAGATGCTGACCAATGGTGGCTCAACAGGGTGCCAAATCGTCAGACATACAAAGACAACGACAGTCAAAGTCACGGCTCGCTCCTGGATGAGGGCAACTCAGGACCTAGTTGGCTGATATCGGCAAAGAGAAAATGATGCAGTGGGTGAAAAATAGCACAGATGACGATAATGATGCACACATATTGTAAAAATAAAAATAAAATAAAGTAACGTTTATTTGTTCAAAGAGTACATACATACTACATCTTTATTTGTATGAGCGAAGCCGAAAATTAAAATAACAAAGTAACCAGTTTGAAAAAATTAACCATACATTTTTAGAGTAAATGCGTATTATTAACACTTAAACTAGATACCTTCATCGGTATTTGACCTATTAGACAAATAAAATAAAATAACGTTTATTTTTATCAAAGTAACCAGTTTGTACATGAGTTTAGAGTTTCGCGATCACAATAACCAGTTTGAAAACATAACATGCATTTTTAGAGTAAATTAGTATTATTAACACAAACTAGATACATCGGTTCATTTGTCCTATTAGAGGAATGAACAGGTGATAACAATATTATAACTTAAATAATGCAAGCCATAGGAAGTTTCTTTTCGTGAATTCGCTACAATCGATACTCTTGAATCAACTACTTTATCGTTTACTTTATACTCTCTCTATACTTAATGCAAAAATTAAAAGAAAATTTCGCATTGTGTTAGGGGTTACCCTTTTGCTGTCTATAGGAATAATTATGTCAATGGCTTCACAGCAGTTAAAGTCGTTTTATGAAGGAAGCGAGTAACATATTTAGCGAGTATAGCCGGGGTATACTATGTTGTCTTAAAAACTTTATAAACATTTTTATTGTAATGTCTGTTTTTGCTTATTATGATGTAAGGTTGGAATAAAATCTTTAATGTTGCTAATGGAAAACAAGTGCATAGTATAGTATTTTAATGTTCGAGATGTAATGTTTTGATTAAAAACATGCATGTTATGCATGGAACTTGTTTATTAAATATCCGATTCCCTCAAAAGGCTTTTACGATCTGCTTGATAAGAAAAGCAGCTGGTCATTCAAATTTTTTTTTTCTTCCATGGTAGCACGGAAGATTTTAATTAACATGACTGAAATGAATATACTTTGTTCACCTATATTGTTTATTTTCGTCAAAATATCGTATAAGTAGCCATTATTCCCACAATCTTATTACCCGGAAGTAGAAATGAATCCACCTAGCGCGTAATCTCACATGTCGCGTGTGTCGCGGCGACTGCGGAAGTGACTATAAATCGCGCAACACCTGTCGCAGTGATCTAGCGCCCGTAATTCAGGCGTCGTTTGTCGCCGCGACGCGCGACATGTTGCATTAAGCTAGCCGTCTTTACGTCCTATTATGTAAAATAAGATTTATTTTGCATGTTTTTTTTATTTGCTTAATAAAATCCTTATTAACCACAGTAAAAAATATGAAAGATTTTTTAAAATATCCTAATCAGCGACGAACATGTGATTAGTTACACATTAAAGTTTTAATTAGAAAGAGAAGTCCGATATGGACTGGTAACGTCAAAGTCTATATCATCTATACATTTGCCATAGAAAATAACGTTTTTGAGACTGAGATAGACATATTATATTTTCGTAAAATCGTCATATCTCGTTCGTTTTTCAACCAATTTTTATTCTGTTTTCACTGTTAGTACTTTACTTTTGAATATTTATGGATAAACTGGTTAGATAACACATATTTTTTTCATGCATATTCCCTCGAAAGAATAAGCGAAGATCCAAATCATGTTAATGGGTGATGCGGCTAGTAACCATATATTATTCTACTCCCTATTTTAGCTTCACGCCCACCATCACGCTAAATAAGTTTAGGTTAGGACTAACGGACCTAGGCTCTGACCATTCTATTTAGGATAAAGAGGTGAGAATGTAAATGTTTAATTGTATAACAAGTAGAAGGGACATACCCGTAATAAATCGAACCACATGCTATACTAGATCACTGTAGTATAATGAAGTTGAAAAAACAATCAAATAACCAAAAAACATTCGGCATTTTTCTATTCAAAAGAGTGCGTCCGCCCGATATGCAATTTGTATGGAAATGCTGATTTTTTTTGGCTTTTTGTTAGTTATTTAATATTATTATGCTATAGTGAACTTTTTAGCCCATGGTTCGATTTGTTACGTGTATGTCCCTTCCATGTTGTATAATATCTGTTTGACATGTTTATTGTTTTACATAATTACGCGTAAGTCTTTAATTCCTTATTAACTTAACTCTAAAGATTTCGGCTAAATTTGGTAGGTTTTGGGACCGTAAAATCGATCTAGTCGTTTCATTTTAATATAAATTCGAGTTCCTGATGTACTTCATCAAACGAAGCTCGGTCGCCCAGATACTGAAAGCATTACAGCAGTTACTATGAATCAAACCTTTTACAAAGATAATAAACTTAGATCGCAGTGTAAATTGTAACAGAATACCCCGTGTCGCAAAAGTTTCGCTGTCAATTACTGGACCGACAACGCGGTGGGTGCTGAACTTTTGTTGCCTGCACCGCGTGCACCGGGAAATATTATGGCGGGAATCTTTAAATTTCTTCGAGCGAGTCTCTCCTGCAAGTTTACTAGTAAAGGTTGAAATGTCAAAGTGTCATTCTTGCATTTGTACAATTTTCAATAGTATATTTCTTAGAGTTTCGGAAAAAAGTGGCTGTGACATAATGACGGACAGACAGACATGGCGAAGGCATAAGAGTTTAGTTTTTTGCCATTTGGCTACGGAACCCTAAAAATATCAAAGTTGTCACCAGTTTATAAAGAACTACATTCCTCTTTGTTGAATTCACAAGAAACCCGAGGTCGTCCACTACGATTTGTAAAATGTCTCCCACTTTTATTAGGAAAGCCACGAGTTTACATCATTGATCAGGAAATGTAAATTTACCCACAACGTAACGTAATGTAAATGAATGATTTTTGACAAAGGTACACACTTAGATTAATTGGGTAGATAACTGGGTCAAAAATAAATTATTCGGTAAAGTTAATAAAATAAAACATCACAAAATAGTGTCACTTTTCATTGATCTTAACCACCATCATTGATCTAACCATTTTCAACATGATTTTAGATTTATTTAATGCAGAATAACGAGCGCTATTTGAAAAAGTATGACGTTACTGTTATGATTTTCATACAAATCCTATAGAAAACGTTTGTTTTTTACTTGTAGAAAAATTGTTTGATTCCACTTTTCCCTTCAGGCGGACTTTAATAATGCTGTTTTTCTATTGTAAGGCATTAGGAGACTGGCAACCTAGGACGGATGAAAAAAGCGTCGGACGTCCTGCAATGAGATAGGACGATATAGTTAAAATCGCAGGTCGCACCTGGATGAGACCAGCACAGGACCGAGATTGATGGCGTTGACGACGACAGGCCTATGCTGAGCAGTGAGCCGAAGAAGGGCTAAGATGAGGATGAAGATGTTTTCTAAAACCTCTCGGTGTTCCCTCTGGGCTCTGATCCCTGTGTCAAGATAAATATAAGGACAAATTACACTGATTGCGTACTAGCCCCAAAACAAATACATGTATGATCCAAAACCCTAATATTTTTATAATGATTAGCTAATTAAACTACGTTTTATAATAGTACTTATAAAGATAAATACCCAAAACTCAGGGCAATTTAAAAATTCCATCCTAATGATAAAAATACCAACCATTTCAACATGCACCAGCTGAGGATTGAATCCAGTACCTCTGGAATGACGGACTAGCGAGTTGACCATTACGCCACGGAGGTCGTCAAAGTTTGTGAACCTTATGACTGCTCCAACTCCACCAAGTAACTAAGTACTAAAGTATCTAAAAGATATTTTACACTTTCAAATAAATGCACCGACAATTGATCGCTTTTCTCGACTTCTGGGAAAAGTGGGAAAAATACTCATTAGCGGAACGAGCGTTCGCAAGTCAAATGTGTTTTGTTTTCTTTTTGAGATTTGTTTGACTTGGTTCGGCCAAAAAATAATGACTGTGATTAATTGAAATTTGAGTGCTTTTTAATATGGTTATATAAATAAACATTGTTTTACCAAATGTTTGTGTTTCTTAGCTCTATGACGAAATCTGGTTGGTACTGGGATTGATTCCCAGCCAGAACAAGTTGGAAAATTTCCTTTTTAAAATTTTTTGGATCTTAGGTACAAAATATAGTAGGTATCGTTGAGTTGGCATACCAACAATACGAGTTTAGAACTTAGTTTGGAATTAGTTCAGTGTTTTTGATTTGTCCTAATCTATTTATTTATTTATCTAAACTTTAGTCAAACCACGTTGGTGTCTTAAAACCAACTTCATTTTTTTATATTCCAAATATTGAAAATAAAAAAGATTTTAGAATGTCTTTCCTCTATTAAGTACTTGTACTAGCTCTGTTTTATCAATGCATTATTAGATAAAAGCGTGCAACAAATCCAATTTATTATAAAATCGTTCTTTTTCTATATCTAAATAACTGAGCATTTTGCCGCAACGTTCCAAATAAAACCAAGTTAAACAAACGCCAAACATTCATTGTATCCAAATCTCCAGCAACAATCAAGGGGTGAAATTTACAAAAAAAGTCTAAAACAAAACGCGTATCCAAATTTCCATCCGCAGTGTCTTGTTTTCCTCATTTCCTGCACCAACGGCGGGAAATAAAATCGCCATCAACCCGCTGGTAATTTAAAAATAATGCTGCAAAAATGTAGGAATGCGAATTTGAGGCAAATTGCGGTGTGCCGGATCAGGCGCCACGCCGGCTGCCGGCACCTAATGTTGGTTAATTCGCCTTGTCCGGCTGTTGGATATGTTTTGTGACCGGTTTTATATTTTTGGATTTACAAGAAATCGCAGTTAACTTACACCAAATTATTGCTGTTTATATGTTTTGTGAGTTCTTCTTCTTAGCGAGTCGGAATGGACTAATACGTATATTATATGAGTGTGGACCAATATGTGGCCACATTTACGCCTCTGTCATTAGTCGAGTTGGGTCTTCTTTTGTACAGGGGGTTGAGCTGTTGGGACATGACAGTAACACAGTCACAACGATCGTTGTTTAAAATCCCCCCATTGCTCGGTTTCGTGACATCTCCCAACACCAGTCTGAAGCCTGTTTAGGGACTTCCAGACTGCCCAGGGGAGGCTGATTTTATAATTTTGGATTTACAAGAAATTGCATTTGACTTTCACCAAATTATTGCTGTTTTTATGTTTTGTGACTGATTTTATAATTTTGGATTCACAAAAAATTGCAGTTGACTTACGTACACCAAATTATTGCAGTATTTTAAATAAATAAGATAGAATAATTACATGTGTTGCGCTCTTGTTTTCTTTTTTTCATTTTGCTTTACAATACAATTGGTCGAGCGAATTATAAAGCAAAAACCTAATATTGCCGGTACCTAATATTTGTGAATTCGCTTTGTCCGGTATTTTTGTGACTGATTTTCTATTGGTAGTTTATGTTTGTTCATGTGTGTTGTACTTACTAAGTACTGATACAGGCGTAGGTGAAAAAGTATTTTATTTATCATCAAAAAAGGATTCACAGCAATAAGCTTCTTTAAATCCTACTAAGACAATAATTAAAAAAACAATAAAAACTAATTTGGAGTTTAACTTTGGGCGCCGTGTTGGCTGCTTTCGCTTTGTCTGTCAGTGTTGGTTATTTGTTGTAACTGTTATCTTATTTTCGATCCAGGTCTTTCTTGGGAATGCAGTTGTAGCACGAGATGTTTATGCTTAGTTCTTTAGTCGCCACTTACGACATAGACGCGAGTATTTAAGCACTTCTTGGCCGATCTATAAGAATAGATTAAAAATTGCTACATATAGAACAATAGGCAAACTTAACGCTAAAAACGTTGTCTACCAGTCAACCTTTAGGTTATACAGATAGTTTTATGTAATGTATCTCTCTGATAAAACAATATAACCCCACCCAGTTTTGGGTCGATTGCTTTGTCTTGAGGTGGACATTAACATTTTTAGGTCATTTTTATGAATAAAAGCATGTTTTACTACGAGTTTAGCTTATACGACCTTTGCCGAAGAAAAAAACACTGTTCTTTGTTTAAACGAGTTTAAAACCAGAATTCCTTTTAGCAAAGAGCTTTATAAAACTTTACATTATAAATACCCACACACTAACTTAACGGAACACGTCTACAAAATAATGCACAAAATTTCCCCAAACATGGCGGAAGTTTGCTTAAACACCGAGAAAGTTTCGTATGCAAGTTCGTAGGTTTCGTTTTATGGACACTTATCCTCTTTAATGGGGATGCGTATGATTTATTTAGAGCAACCACTTTTGCACTTTTTGGGATTTTTATACCTACTTATCGCTTCTTTTTCTTCGTTGTTATCATCATCCTCCCGGTTGCATTATCAGCGATAACGCGAGCTCGTGGTCCGCTACCTAACTTGGGTGATTTGACGAGGTTACTGGCGAAAAGAGGGGTGTTTATACACGGTCATTTTTTATTGGTTTTATAAGGATCGTTAGTAAGACCTAATTAGCTAATCAAAATAAAAATTCAGGAATAAAATATGTTGACTAAAACTCGAAATTAAAATCGTGAGATCAACTAGTAGTACCGCCGCCCGGATAGATTGTGAATTCATCGCGGTCATGCGTCAGTTATGAACAGGCGTAACTACATGGTCTCGATCGAAAATAATTTTCGCAACTTTTTTATCTTATGTAATACACAAATTTGGATTACGTATGATTTGGATTAAATATGGAAAGAGGAATTTATTTTTTCCAAAACCAATGAAAAGTCAGCGTGTATAGTTTGACTCCATGTCTGTCTGTCTTTCTCTGTGGCGTCGTTGTTCTTGATCAGATAGATAGATACAGATAGACTGATATCGATGTGTTTTTTTTTACATAAAAGCAAGTTTCCCTGCGTTGGTACTTAGCTAAGTTTAATGAAAATCGGTTCAGCCGTTCAAGTATGGGGGAGAACGCTTGAAAGTCGGGATCTTTTTTATTTGCCTGGAAAATTAACTGGTTTTACATTTCACTAGCACATCTTATCCCTAACAGGGCAGACAGAGCCCAGGGCTGCAAGATCCAAAAGCCACTTAAAGCGTAATGGTGCACGAGAAGATGAAAATAAGGAATCGAAACAGTGATGGGTTGCTAGATGCATCACCTATTGACATGGTTTGCATATTCACCTATTCCCTCGGTCGGCTTTTACGATCCGGTAACTATTAACTGGTTACTTCTTTTTCTTCGTCATGTCGATGTAGAGACATATTAAATCGTAAATAGATTGAGGTGTTTTTTTGCGAAAGTCAAAGTTAGTGCATTACTTTGTGCGATTCCGCCACCTGGTGGCTGAATCGCACAATGTAATTCAAATCACAATATACTTAAAAAATCGAATTACTTCCGAGAGGAGGCCTCATAAACAGCATTGTTGGTGCACTGGATCAAGTCAGCTATTGAACATAAAGCTGGGTACGACAGCGGAGAAGGTGTGGCATTGTCTGTTTCGGTTGGCCGTACATTCTTACTGCTGAATTCCTTTGCTCTCCTTTTGTTAGCTCTGCATACTCTTAGGCTAAGACCTTCGTAAGATGTCTCCATTTTAAAACTTTAGTGACTAAAATACGCAGGGAAAATATGGAAAAGTAAAACAATTCTATTATGAAGACACAGCACCTTCAACATTGTTATTTTAAATTTGCCTAAGCCTCCTCTGAAAGCATGGCAGAAATAATTTGTTAGTGAGTTAACTGATGAAATTGTGTCATAATTCTTTTGCTTGTTTTGTTACTCTCTGGTAAAAATATAAACACCTACAAAAAGGTAAGCAGACCGAAAAAAGTACGGGTCAGTGACAGAATACAGGTAGGCTGAATAAATTTAGATGTGGGCGTATGCGTTAATGGAAAAAATCCCTAATTTGTTTATGTCAAACTGTGATTTTTGCACCACAAAACAAAGATATTGTAAGTTTTACATGTTATTAATACAAAGTTCCATAGACTACATTTAATTTTAATATCAGGATTAGGTAACTGGGAAAATATGTACCCCAAACTTAATAGTGCAGAAAGAAGCTAGCTTAAAATTTTCTAAGCTTTAAAAAAGACAATGGGTTTAATATGGCTTTAACAGTTTTGTAAGAAAGTTTAATAAGTAAATATGGAAATAAGTTGTAATATCTCAACAATCTTAACATGTTGTGATAAACACCAACAATCTTTATCAATTCAGAAGTCAGAATAATTCTTCAAAAGTATCAGTAACATTCAGTTCTTGGAAACTTACTTTATATTAGTAGATTACTCATGTTTATTTTTGTCATTGACATAATTTGCCAATACTGATGTTATACATGATGTCGTAAGTAAAATAATTCATTAAACGGCTAGTCACAGAATAAGTACTAATACTCACGTACAGTCTTACTCAGAAAAGAAATTTAAAGAAATATCTACTTAATGTGGTTAGCGATATGGTTTACTTTAGCTCGCGTCAGAACTCCTCACCTCTTTAGATACCTAGACATCTATCGAAAGCCAATTTCATTTTTATTATTCTGGACAATCGATTCATGTAACTGAGTTTTCCCCTTCGAAGTGGTCGCCGCGCGCATAGTAATAATGTAGGTATATTTTCAATACCTAAACGGGGAGTGACACAGGTCTGGCCTAGTTTACTTATTTATGTTCGGCGGAAAATAGAGAGTAAACCTTACTATACTAAGTAAGTAATAAAATAGGACACATTGCTTCATTATAATAAAAGTCTAAGGGATTCTCACTCGGATGTTTTATGTTCACGTTGTAGGCGAAAATAGTATTTTTTTTTTGTGTAACGATACATACAATTCATAAATGTCAGTTTACACAAACAAAAAACTGATTGAAAATTGTCTTGTAAACAAATCATTTTTTTTACTATACAAAGAACCCAACTCATAAAATGTGTAAACACTCTCGACCGAGTCTGCTTTTAAACAAAGCTAAATTAAAATCGATTGATCAGTTTGAGTAACACGATACCAATGACAGTTATGGGGCTTCCTTAATTTTTCGGGTCCAGTGCTGCCCCCATTTGAAATAAATCCTTTGAAAGAAAACGGAGATCTCATTTAAAATTTTGTCTTGATCAGACTCTAGATAACCTATTTTATGAACTACTGTTTATAGTTTAAAGTAAGAACGTGGACCTTTTCTATTCTACGCACATTAGCCAAATACGGTCACATTTAGCTAATGTTAAATGTTTTAAATAATATCTCCGATTCCTTTCCACTCGATCCCGGAAAATTTAGGTACACACGTCAAACCTTTAAAGATCTAAAAAAAAAACAAAGCATTTCATTCGTTCACTTTATTTTCTCCGTAAGTAGCACCATTCGATACTAACTCGCTTTGAATCGTGTTTGCTAGCAGGCACTCGTAATCTTATGGACACATCGAACTAACAAATCAATCGAATGGACACAACACGAAGCGCAGAGACATTTCTACTGAGAAAATCTTGGACGAGAAAATAGGATTCAATCAACATTATTCTTGAGCAACTGTATTTTCCTAAAGGAATCACAATTCTAGTATTTGTAATGTAAAAAAATACTCACATTTTTTACTTTAGTTATTTACTAGCTAATAAATCAATAAATAGAAATCATTTATTTTCAGAAAGAGTCCATACATATATTTTACTTGTGCCAAAAAATTATTTAAATAAATATTATTATAACTGCTAATGCTATTGGTAACGCTGCGGTTACCCGCGTTATCAAAGGTTATTTGACAATCCCAAAGAAACACACATTTTTTTGATTTAGAAAATATTTTATATATACATTTATATTAAGTTATCTGCAGACTAAATGTTATTCCGCTCCGTTGAACCGTTTTGTTTGGATCCATATAAACACATGTCCATCCCATAATATTTTGAGGCGCCTATCGCAATTATTTTCTCCTAAATTTTGACTGGTAAAGAATGCATAGCATTAAGTTATATAGTCAATATTTTTTTTGTAAATAAATAAAAAAACATACATAAAACATTGCATTTATAATATTTAGATTGTTACACTGATTAGCTATGGTTGTCGAGCTGAAAAAAGTCCCCGGGTGCATTTTTAATTTGTCCAGTGACATAAGTTCCATCTGAAATTGTTACTTTGAATTGCGCGCGTCCAGCGTTGGGCGTCATGCTGCTGAATTGATGGAACTAATTATGGTATTTCGGACCACAAAATGTTGTGAAGATTATTTGCGAAGATTTGCGAGGAGAAACCCATGAGAGTTGACTGCGAGTAAAATAAGTCAAAATAAACAAGATTAGAGGTTCGTTGTCTCATATAAATTATTTTAGTAATGCTGTGCAATATTTGAAGCTAATAAAACATGTGCGATGCACGATCGCTTGCCATCCAAAATTTTCCACTTTATTTTGCGAGCTCGAGTTATAAAATTCAATGTACATTCGAGTAGTAAATCCCACAAGCAATCCAGATTTAAAATCTTTCATCGCGACGATACCGTAAATAGAAAGAAAGAACATTTCATATTTCAGAGATCTTGGCACATAAAAGCGATAGAATTTACAATAGTGCTGACAGGCGTACACATACAATAGTACGAGTACTGAAGAATACCGAATGTATTCTTCAGCAAGTCTTAGCCGAAGTAAGCAGTGATTTATTATATTAAAAACCCTACGTTATCCCGGAGGAATGGGTCGCTGACGTGGCGGGCTCGTAAACTGTTCCAGGATTTAATAAAATTTATTCAGCCCGCTCTTTGGGGACCGACAAATCATAATTTTCCTAGAATAGGTCCTTATTTAGTTGGGACGGGAAGTTTTAGAGCTAGTAAAGTTTATTTGCGTCCGCTCAAGAGAATATGCTGAGTGGACCAGCCCTTTCTTCGTTTACGATCACAATACACGACTTGACATACTATTCGGCTGAATAATGAGGCATTTCCCTTTTCATTGTTGGTATTTGAATTTTAATGCAATACAAAGCTTTAAGTATGTGTTTTTAATTTTCGTTTTTTTATAATTTTCACATTATGTGACATGTAAACTACAAGATTTCAAAGTACCTAATTGTACATAGGTCATATATAATTAATTATTGTCTGAATTATTGTGCGATTAATATATAATATACTTGTTTGCAAAACATATTATTATATTGAATGAATGTTTGTAAATTCATTGTTGTACAAAAGAAAAACACAACAAAAATTCAAAAGAAAACAATACACAGGATGACTTATCCCTGTAAATTGGGATCTCTTCCAGAATTAATCAAAATAATTTTCCTATCCAAAACAAAGTTGTGTCTATTGTTTTTAAATTCATTAAAATCCACGTTACGTTTTTAGGAAAATAGTGAAAAACCAGACTTCAAATTTTACCTTTCTATTTGGGTTACAAAGGATAAAACGTTCGTTTTATCTTAACAATAATGCCTCGCTCTTCAACTTACTTCGAGTACCGAAATAGAGACAAAGTAAATAGTCTCAGACATTCTAAATAATGCAATCTTACATAATGCCACTTGGAACGAGAACCTTAGCATTCCTACGCAGCAATCATTATTAACACCTTAAACCTCTTTAATGCCGTATTGAAGCAAACCGCCAGGTACACACCATAGAACTATATGGCAAGAACTTACACAATCAACTTGTTTCAATAGAAGTACTAAGTTAGTCCTGCCAGAAGCGGAGATAGCCAAGGGGTTTAGGCAATATAGCCGTGCAAACAAACAGCCTTACAGATATGTAAGTAAGGCACGATTTCGATCGTAACTAGGCGCGATTTATACCGAGAATGTACTCATATACGGTCATTTTTAACTACCCCCATCTGCTTCCGGTGAAGAAAAACTTCCTGAGAAAACTTACATACTAGTTCAGTAGTGTATAATACGCGTTATGGCTTATACATGGCAATCATTGAGCTGCGTCAGATACCCGTAGGCAGTTCGAAAAATTTAAAAACCTTATTCTTAAAATATCTGAATTGTTTTCTTTCTGTGAATTTGACAGATAATCATCCTATAAAAAGAAGAAGTAATATAATACATACTGCGAAGTGTAATATACACTGACTATAATATATATTGAGCAGAGAATACGTGAAAACATCTGTAAGTTCTGTAACCATATGAGGTAAATGATTATTGTCACTTCTGTACAGAGCAATAAAACTCAAGTCCTTGTCCCAGTCTGATACGAAGTCTCATTATTCAAGCAAATTACTTGAGATCCAGTAAACCCTTGATCCTAACTGTAACATGTGGCTCGGCGAAGCACTAATATTGCGAATTTATTTATACGTCTGCACAAGGTTTGGAAACCCGGTTAAGGTATTCTAATTTCCCCTACTATTTTCAATGCAGTTTATTTTTACTTTATTTTATTTCTGAGCAAATTAAAGTTTTGTTTACAATATCGGGTAAAGATTATATGTTAAATGAGATGAAGCTCGATATTTTAAAAAGTCTGACTTTAAAACAACCGCGATGAATAATTATTTATTGCTTAAAATAATGCATACGTGAATTAATGCAAAATAAAGACAGACATTAAGTATCGTCTATTATGCTGTTTGGATCAAACAGCCTGTGTATTTGTCGGTTTTTCGTGTGTGTAAGTCGCTCTAACATTGGTATCAGATTTTCAAGTTGCCTAAAAGCATCTGACATAGCTTGAGGCTGCCATCTATTGATGACAATCGGGACGAACAGAACAACACTTCAACCGAAGGGCTGAAAAGCGTGAGATATTTTATTTCCGAAATCTGTTTTCCATCCCTGCGTCTGCAACGAAGCCATCTCGATCGTGGTAGCTGTAAGCCTACAATTAACCTCAAGTGAGCGTTTGTAATGAATGTTTCAATAAATCAGCCAAATTGCCCGTTATTACGCGTCTTACATCACTTTAATTGAGACAGAGGCGTCAGGCGGTTTTCGGCAACTTTGCGAGGATTATTATGATCTAAGCGCAAATTCTGGACCTTCTTACATTAAAAATATAAATATATATTTTTATAAATGGATCCTAAATACCCGTGATCACGCCATAATTTGAGAAATACTTTACAGATTTCTTCAATTTTTTTTTTAATTTTCTAATATTTTATAGATGGTTTTTACGGCAACAAAATGTTCAGACAGAACACCATCTGTAGGGTTCGATAGTCACAAACTAAAAAAAAAATAACATGTCACTTCGTTTTTTAAGTTTGTGACTGAGTAGAATACGTTACTCAGTATACAGTAATCTGTAGGCTATAATAGCCAAACGAGGGTTACCAATTATTAAAAAGAAAAGAAACAGAAATCCCGACTGCCTTTTTATATACCCAGTGTCACTCTCAGAATTAAGACGAATCTAATGATACCTCTCAAGCTTAAATCCATCGTGCCGTTCAGGCTGCATATATACATACATACATACATCCTCTTGAAAACACAACCCTCCTTCTGGCGAAGTCGAGTAAAAAAAGGTACACCCGGTGGCAGCACAGTGAAGTGAAGTCCAATAACAAAGAATAGTAACCCATCCAATAAGCTGCTGTTATTGGATACAATTGATGCAGCAAAAAAGTCAATTGATGGTTCAATCACAACGGTGACGTCAGGTTGATGGGACCTGACGTCACCATGTTTTAGAAAACTCTAATTTAATTATTACGCTTTTTCGTAATAATAAAATACATAACATATTGTACCGCCTTCAGTTTAAGCGTTTATAAAACGGCTTAATTTGGCTCATTATTCTGTTATATTTTCAGCAGAGCGTGATCAGTTGAAATTAATGTAATTTATGTTTTAATTATATCTCATATGAGCGCACACGCCTTGGATAATATGCGGAAAGTATAAAGACTTCAATAACCACTTTGATGTTATTTCCTTGCTCTTTAATATCCTTTATTTTTGGAGTGAACATACAAGGTTTTGGCAATTTTCTACCTTCAGTACCATTTAAGTAGAATCGCGTAGGATGATTATAATTGTGCTTACCTTGAACAGTGCTTATGTTTATTTGTGATATGGAAATTGAAACTGTGTACACAATAAACCTACGCGCCCGAAATTTATAAATAAAATGTATTTGATTCACACTAAAATATAAAGTTTGTATGTATGGACGTATGGATGTTTGTTACTCTTTCACACAAAAACGGCTGTACGGGTTGGGATTAAGTTTTCAGGTCCTCAGGCAGGACATTTCAGAATCGTATAACTTGAAGAGTGAAAGGCGAAGACCTAAAATTGGAACGAAACAAAGGAATTTCTAATCGAAGTGTATGACTAAGATTTGTGTAATATTTATATAGAACTATGCCGAACTAGGGCGTTATACACATTACGGGACGATTTTATTTCAACCCAGATAATTCAATGACCCTACCCTTCTGCTCCGTAATCAGAATAATAGGTAATAAACATTGTGACCACGAAAATCTAAAATCGGATTTTGGACAAGAGAACGGGAGTAGTTCCACTGTGCAAAGACTTTAAGTATCCATTATGGTTATAGGCATTTCCCTCATTGCTGTAAGAGTCTTTTAGTACAGCAGTGAACACGAAATAATTACGTTGAATGACTATTATCATCTGTAGCGTCCCGCAAACAACATACTTTACTAAAATCCACTTCTTCATGACAATTTCAGCAATACTTATCACCAAACTAATGTCCGCGAGAACTCCATTTATCCATCGCTCTAATTTATGGCCCTCTTAAGATTCACTTATAGTACACTTCGTCTTTGTCATTGGTTAGGCAAAACAATATATCTTTACCATGTTCGTGGCCATTTATTATTCAAAAAGGAATCGCTTTTCCATAACGCTGAAGAATCACGTTCATTTTTCCCGACAAGCACTTTAGTGTAATTTGTCTTAAAAAGTTTTAATCTTAGTTTCATCTAGATACAAATTGAACATGTTTCTTTTCGGAGCAAATATTTTTTTCATGAAACTAATACTTCAGTCTTATTATTTTTCAATAACTTTTTGGGATTGAAACTCCCTTCGATTAAAACAACTTTTTTGAATGTACGATGATACAACTACGATTACCAGTTATTTTTATTTACCTATAAAATAAAGTTGGTATGTAGTCTTAAATTCCTTCTGACAGCGAAGAAAGCACTGTCTTTCTAAGAATATCTTTAAAAATCTAAGAATCAATTGCGAAAACTAAAGACTGTAAATAAGAGCGACGTAAAATCTCCTAGGATGCTGGGAAATCTTTCTCATTTATTTACTTATCCAGTTCAAAGTATTTAGTAGTCAGCTCAAACTCCAATGAAGAGCTGTCTTAATGGGGATTGCAATTAAATTCGCGACGAAACTACGAAAGCTTAAAGCTTTGGTTTATTTACTTTAATGATATTATACAGTTACATTATCACATCTTTTTAACTAGTGGGGTAGACAGATACTATCCAAAGACCACGGTTACGTAGCACGAGTATGTTTTTGCTCATAGTAGTCCAGTTACAATAAAAAGAAATTGTACGCAAATCGATGTACAGGATAGCTATTTAGTACTTTAGGTCTTCTTCTTCGCGTGTCGATGTTTTTTTTTTATATTCTATTAGCCCAATATTGAGCTACTCTGACGGCGTTATCAGTAGCCACATATAAATCATCCAGGGTGCAGGTAGTAGTGCACCAGCGGAAAGATAGCAGGTTCACCATAGCTTATGGGGAGGAGCCACACTCGCACACGTTTTGAGAGCTAGAATTCATCTTCCACCTGGACAAAAGCTCTCCACAGCGACCTACTTGGGTTCGCAGCCTGTTAAGCTTAAATTCTATGTGTTAGTTTGCAATAAAACTTTGAATACGTTGTCACAATATAATTTGTTATGTTGTGACAACGTATTCAAATGTAACTAATAAACGATGTACCATTTACAGAGTCACAAAGTGGAGCTGAGCAGACCAGTCCCCCTGACACTGACATGTTTACGAATTGATGCATTGATCAACTATCGCTGAGTTCATCTATGTTAGAGAAAATCCAGCAAGGAGACACTGAAAATTCTCAATATCATATTTGTATTGTTTGTAGTATATGTATGTATTTTATACACACAATAAGTCAGGAAAGTCGTGTAACAATCGAATAGAAACACATTTAAATGCATATAAGTACCGTACGTAATTTAACAGAACAATGTAAGTAGTATATATGTACATACACAATATATAATGCTGTACGAGTATTAATACATAGACAAAGGTTGATATCTGGCCGCAGGCTGATAATGGGCAGACAGCTAAATGTCTAATATCCTAAGCCTGTGCGTTGGCTGATTATGCAAACTGACATGGAAATTGATATCCGATAAGCAGATAGATTATACCATGGATTATGTTATGGTCAATAATTAAATCAAGGCTTTTGTGGTTTAAATATTACAAAACTTTGTATAAGAATGAGGAAGTAATTTAACTAATATTACTAGTAGATTTCAAATAGTCATCATCATCTGAAATTAAATTCCATACAAAACCTACCGAACAAAAAGCTTAAAGTAAAACCTTTAATATGTTTGAACTATTTCATATTACTGGTTTTTTATATAGAAAACTATCTTATCATATTGAGTAGGTGAGCGTTTCGTCCCATTAATTTTCGTCGACGACGTTTGACAAAAAGCTACTTTCGAAAAGTTCAAAGAATGTGTTGTGCGATTCGTCCCAAGATTGTTAATATTATATTTTTAAAATTTATTTTGTACAAACAGTAACACAATCTTAAACAAAATAAAAATTAAAGACAAAATATCGATTTGGAACCCTGAGACCACACCGCTAGTAAGCCTAATATATTAATAATATCTTATTCGTTTGACTTTTTTTCCGACATTACTTTCAAAAAATCAATAGGACGAATCGCACACAGAATTCTAAATACTTTTCTGTGTGTGTGTGTTTCGTCCCATTGCGATTGGGATGAAAATTTTATGAGACGAAACGCTCACTTACTCAGTTTATTTTGTTATGATCCTTGGGTTTAAACTATACAAATTATAATTTGTATAGTTATATAATTTGCTTTTTTAAGAGTGGTTGAAAAAAAAAGAAATCCTGGTTACGAAACATCTGAGAGTGGATGACAGCAAGTCCTGCTGAGCTATTTCTCCAAGATAATGACAACAAGGATTACACCAAGCTAAACGCCAAAATTCACTAGGTTAAGAGGCACCTGAAGAAGCTGTTTCTTATAATTATAAATCAGGTTAAACGTCTTGTCTGTGAGCTGAGTGGGAGCCGGTTAACATGCATTCTTATTTTATCTTGTACTTTGAGGTACTGCGACGCATTCTGCTATCTATTTCCCACATAGAGTTTGGGTCAGTAATAGACTGAACTCGTCGCGTGATTCTGTCTAACGCAACATACGCCATATTGGGTACTCTGCAGGGCTAAAAATAAATTATTTGGTACTGTTAAGAAAACAAAACGTCCCAAAATAATGTAATTGATCATATCCATTTTCAACGTGATTTAGATTTAATATTGCGCAAAAACTGATATTAAGAGCGTTTTTTCACTCCAAGAAACTATGACGTCACTAGCCTTTATTTCATACAAATCCCATAGGATTTTGGAAAAAGAATCTAATTGGTGTTGTTGGAAAGTAGCAAATTAAATGGTTAGAGTAGGTATATAACAAAATATGTTTTCCATTCATCTGTAAATACCAGATGACAATAGCCAAAAGCGATGGCAGCTAGAATACTTTCATAGTCCTAAATGGGCCATTAAGTCTTTAATAATGGTTCACAGGTGGTCTACGACCCAACACCGTGGATCCCGTTTGTTAATCGGTTTTTAATTACTTTTCTATTTCAAACTAAGGCAGTTTTGGGAAATTACACCATTGTTGTTATAATTTTGGGTAGTAAGATTTCGGGTTTCATGATTCCGTGAGTTTGCTCGTTTCCTAACTTTTTTATATAATTATGTCCTGTATATATTTTTTGTGCTATAAAGGACAGTTTGTTGTATTGAGAGGTAATTGAAAGTCAACATTTAAACAAACACGTCTGCTATAATATACATATATTGTCGAGTAAATGCTCATACAATTGTTTTGATAAAAAGACGAAAGATATGTCTCAAATCACTGGAATCAGCCACACGGGACGAAGAAGTTATTTGAGACCTTTTTCCGTGTTAGTCTGACAGAAAAGAAAAAAAAACTTATAATGTCCCAGCTGATTATCTTTCCGCGCAGATCGCAAAAGGTGAACTCCAAATAATGTTAATAGACGATGGGAGCGACTCATCACTGATTTGATTTCACCCTTTTTCACATTAACAGTTCTAGCCAGAGGTAGCTCGATAAATCTGTCACCAGTATGACCTAATAGCCAGTTAGCTACTAAAAGAAGAAGATAAAGATATGTGGCAACATGTACAGTAAATAAATAAATAAATAAATATAAATAAATAAAACTTACTAGAAGGAAAGATAAAAGTAAGAGTGCGTCCAGAAGGATCAAGAAAGAGCTATGTAGACCAACTGAAAGGAAAGCAAGGGTATGGAATATCAAGCGCTAGCTAAAGACCGAGAAGTTTGGCGCATACTCCACCAACAAGAGCTACTTAGCTCTTAAATAAGAACATGAATATACTTTTAGTTTTTCCTTTAAAAAGACCTTAATGCAATTGCTTATATTTTGCAATTGCTTACATCTTATATCGGCGTCCCCAGCCGACTCGTGACTCTCACCGCTACAGGAATCGGCACTCTCAACTTAGCTCGGCTCGGAGTTTCGTGAATGAACATTTGTTTGACACTTCTACTTCAATTTCAGGCAAATACGAAACTTTCACGAGGTTTTTCCCTTGTTTCATTGTGGCGACACAAATCAAGACTTTTCTTGCTTTTATTTAGCTGAATGGATATTTTAATTTGTACGTGAGTCAATCGTTAAATCTTTAATTTTATTATTATTTTACTACTATTTTAAAATGTTAAATTTCTGTTTTATAAAATATGCCTTATATAATTTATCAATTCAGTCATCAGTTTCAACTGGCCGAAAATTCTTTTGTCCGTCCGTCTGTCTGTTCTCGCCTACAGGTCGTATTTCTTAACCGATTCTCATGAAATTTAGTGAGCAGGTTCGGTAATTAATTAATTATACAGATTTTTTTGTCGAGCCAGTTTTATGAAATTATTAAAAATGGCGGAAATATTACAAACGGGGTTACAAACTTAAAAAATCTCATATCTCATATTTCAAAAAAGAATCAAAAATGTTGTTCGACTTTTTTGTTATTATTATTAAGACGCAACTTTTTTGTCTCAAAAACTGTTTTATACGATAAACTTGAACTTGTTTATAATCGGCAATTCGCCAAAAAGTTGTATAGAAATCGATTTTCTGTATATTTTGTATTAGTAGTGCATTCAGTATAATGTCGTATAAAGGGTAGTAACTGTGACGTCGGCGATACAGAGAAAAAAATGGTTTTTATTTAAACATACCATGTGCGGTATCAAATGAAAGGGCTTTATGAGTAGATTACACGGTAATAAACTTCACTCCCATATTAGTCAAAGACACCGACTACTAATAAGTAGTACAAAAGTTAAATATACATTGAAATGAAAGAAGTTGAAGTGCGTTAAGTAGGAGAGGGAGTGAAATTGAGCAACTTTCCCCAAGGAACACGTACCAATGTATGAAAAATATTTATTGGCTTTTTATTTAAAGCATGATACTGTGAATCATTTTTATGTTTGAAAACATAAAAATTATAAACTAGAATCCTAAAATAAAAATAAAAAATAAATGAAAAAGATTCGCAGTATATGCTTTAATATAAAAGCCAAAAAATATTTTTCATGTTTCGATATATATTGTTCCTTGGAGAAAGTTGTTCAATTGCACTCCTTCTCCCACTTTACTTGTTTCTACTTTCTTTCCAGCATTGGTAGGTTGGTTTAAAACTCTTAAATGGCTTTGCTAAACCAAGGAAATGCTAAAATATCGGTTATATCGTAGTTGTAAGAGCTCGCGAGGTCTACTATTCTCACAGAACCACTAGTTTTATATTGGCATATTAGGTATGGCTTAAGTAGTTAACAAGTAACTATGATATGAGCTTCATAAAATTTGATTGGCGAGATGAGACCAAAAGATACAATTTCGAAAATGAGCCAAGCCGTCAAGCGAATTACTCAATGAATGTAGTCCAATTATGGGGTTGTACTTCCAAGGTTCACTAGATTATAAATTAGAGAAAACGGAACATACGTGGGGCGCACTATAAGTTTCCGGAATGAATATGAAAAAATACTATTAAAGGTACAAAATTAATTAATTGTTTTTCAAAATAATCTCCCTTGGCGTCTATGCACTTTTTCATTCGATGAAACCAGTTTTGAAAACTTTTGTGCCACTCCTCTGTGGTGACCTCTGAAACGTGTTTTTCATACTCATCGACAGCCTCTTCTGGTGATGAAAATCGTTGACCGCGTAATTGGTTCTTAATTTTTGGGAACAGAATAAAGTCACAAGGTTCCAGGTCGGGACTGTATGCAGGATGACTCATGAGTTCTACATTTTTCGCCTTCAAAAAGTCGTTTGTCTGTCTGGCCGTGTGAGAACAAGCATTGTCGTGGTGCAGGATGATACGGCGTTTACGGTTATTTTTACGGAGTTCGTCAATAACTTCCGGCAAACAAATGGTCGTGTACCAGTCACTATTCACTGTACGACGATTCTCTAAAGCAACAGTAGCCACGTGTCAAGTTTTATTAAAAAAAGAAGCAATCATCCGCTTAGATGCACTTTTCACGCGCGCCACTTTGGTTGGTTTCGGCTCATCTTGAAAGACCCATACGCTCGATTGCTGCTTTGTTTTGGGATCGTAGCAATAAATCCATGTTTCGTCACCTGTTACTATGTCCCACACCAAATTTGACGCACCTTCGTTGAATCTGGTAAGCATGGCACTGCACCAAGTGACGCGGTCCGTTTTTTGAGCCTCGGTCAAGTTGTGTGGGATCCACCGCGAGCACAGCTTTCTCACACCCAAATGTTTGTGTAGGATTAATTGTATTTGACTCATGCCTATTTCTAAGGATGCGCGAATTTCATGGTAGGTCACATGCCTGTCTGTTTCAATCATACGGCGCACAGCATCGATGTTTTTGTTCGTCACAGCGGTGGACGGCCGACCATCGCGAGATTCGTCACTGAGATTGATACGACCACGCTTGAATTCTGCAAATCAGCTTTAAACAGTTGTCTTGCATGGTGCTTCATTGCCAAAAGCTGTTTCAAGCCGAGCGATGCTCTGTTGAGCTGTCAAATTACACTTAAAATCGTAGAAAATCATACTACGAAAATTTTCCCGAGTTAAATCCATGTTGATGAAGACACACAATTTTTTAAATGGCGCCACAAGGTAAAAACAAAAGACAGTCAGATGAAACAAACTGCATTCTACAGCCAAAGAGTTCTATTTTCAAATGTTGCAATAAATTTTTAAATATTGTTTATGTAAGTGGCCAGTTCCGGAAACTTATAGTGCGCCCTATGTACTAGTTTAATCTGTTTAACGTATTGCATATGTATACTTACCTAGGTAACTTTTATATAAAATTTAAAAATATGGAATTTTTCACCTTAAACTAACCAGAGTAATCAACAATATTCCGGAAACCGCTACTATAAAGTAGTTCATCCAGCAATAAGTTAAACAACAAAGTTTGGAGTGCTGATTTCTGTTGTGGTCATGGCCTAGAATCCGAGCTGGGAACAGACACAATGCTCTAACTTGCGGAAACACTGTTCTATTTGGGAAGTTATAAATAATTTGTTTTTCTAACCTTATGTCCTACTGCTGGGCAATGGTCTCCCCCATTTTCATCCAGGACTCTTGGCCCTATTTCTGTTTATCGATTATGTGCGGAGGAGGAGATAGTAGTTACGGTCCGGTCTCACCTAAAAAGCGTCCTTTCTACTACTGTAGCATATTATATAAGTATATTATAGTAAGTATGAATGTCGAATATCTAAATAACTTGCTTTCTTATATACTTTCTTCGGCGCTACAACCCTTTGAGGGTCTTGGCCTCCACAACGATTCGTCATCACAACCAGGTTCTTTTTACCATGACCAGGCCTGTGTCACTCGCCGTTTAGATATCGAAAATATACCACTTAAACTTAGTAAACATACTATACAATGTGAACAACTTTTACTATGGGACCATCCCTGAAATCGTAAAAAACAAATCTGGTCCTATAGTAAAAGTTGTTCACATTGTTATCTATGTTCAGTTCCTTTCGGGTTCATACCCTTTTCCATTACCTACATGTTGTATAAGCTTTTCAAGTAAGTTTAAAAACTACCCTGTTAAAATTTTTTGGTCGTCTTTCTATTTTGAGTTTAAACTTTAAATGGTTAGTATATACACTTGAAGGAAACTTAACATTAAGTTATAAAAAACGTAAATAATTAATTATTTACAACTGAACAAAGTTATTTTTTGTTATTTACGTTTCGTATTTAACTTAATAAATAATAAATAAATAATAAATATATAGGGACATATAACACTGATTGAGCTAGCCCCAAAGTAAGTTTGAGACTTGTGTTATGGGATACTAACTCAACGATACTATATTATATTACAAATACATATATAAATAAACACCCAAGACCCAGGACAATTTGAAAAAGGCCATTTTACAACTTGCCCTGACCGGGGATCGAACCCGGAACCTCTGGGTGGCGGACTAGCATGGTGACCACTACGCCACGGAGATATGTTAAGTTTCATTCAAGTTAACCATTTAAAGTTGTAACTCAACTAAAAATAATTATATTTTGCCTAATTTAGATTAATATTAACATGTAAGGGAGGTACCTAGTACTACGCTGGGAAATTTTTGTATACCCTTATATGTTTGTCAAAAAGTAGCACTTTCTTGCAAATCATTACGAAATCTTTTTAATAAAAAATAATAATAAAACCCGAGTCAACATCTATTTTATGATACACAAGATAATGAAATTGTTTCCAAAACTGATTAATGTAATCTAAATTTTAATTGTACTTGCGATCTTCTCTTGCCAGCTGTAACTCGATTACCACGCATAATATCTTTGTTCAATCATATTGTTAAGTTATTAAATTTTCATGAGTAAGATTAAGTTTTCTTATTAATTTTCATTCCGTTTAATTGACCCGAACTTTGTAACACGAATAGTATAATACATTAATTAAATATTTAACTCTGCCTGTGCTATCTGATGGCACAGCCAGTCCCAAGTCCGGATAAAAAAGAGGCTGACCATCTGTCATGGCAAAGAAGTCTTCTCCAGAAAAGAAGTTCAAAGGAATATCTACTTAACGTGGTTAGCACTATGATTTAATTTAGCTCGCGTCAGCGCTTCTCACCTCTTCGTTTAGATACCTAGACATCTATTCAAGCCAATTTCATTCTTATTACTCTGGACAAACGATTCATGTAACTGAATTTTCCCCTTCGAAGTTTCGGGTTGATACATCGCGTTGATACCGTTACACTTTGTATAAGTAGAAAGACAGCAGTTTTTTTTTGTTCGTGGTTAGAAAATTATTTACTAGGGGGCGACTGGACCGAATTTACGGCCTTTGGCAGATTCAATACTACCACTTCGTGTTTCTGGCCTTACTCGCCCAAACGCCCTTAGATTTCAATAAAATTCTACGTCGAGCACTAGAATACCTCACCGACATATTAGCAGTAATAATTTAAAGATAATGCTCGAGTAATTTCGCCCCGGGAAATCTATGGGCTTTAATAAACGGCAAACGAGTCTATGGGCACAATTATTTAACAAAATTACTGCTTTACATGATACCCTTAATGAAATAACAAACACTGCAGTGCCCGGATTTAATTTGACAATTTAATTAACATGTTTTCTGTTGGGTTCGTACGGTACAGGTAGAATAAACTCGCCTTTATTCTGGTTTGTATTGATGACTGTTTTTGTTGGTTAAAATAAACTCTGTTTCAATTCTATTAAATAAATATTGTATTTTTGCTGAATATAATAAGTATTTATTTGTTAAAGTTGCTCCCACACAGCAGTTATATAACGTTATAAAACATTGTGTAACACGATAACATTCTATAACAAAGTGTAACATTTTGCTACAACATGTTATACAATGTAATATGTTATAAACGCTCCAACACTAGTTGAACTCGTTGTGTAACATAATTCTGTAGTATAAAGTTATATAACATCACTAACAATTTATAACTTTTGCTATAATTTGTATTAAATGTTAGACAACAAATGTTATGCAACATTCTCTAACATAACGTAACTGCTGTATGGTAGCAACTTAACGTATGTTTCATATTTTTAACCCCTGACAAAAAAGAGAAATAAATGGGTTGATTTTGATGTGGTTTTTAATTCACTGTACAACAAAATACAAAAATACACTTTTATTACCAAAAGTACGAGGTAAAAATATGAACTGAGATTACAGAATGAAGATCTAACTTTCCAGTGTTTGTTGTTAGGGACAAGCCTATAACGAAATAGTTTCGGATCCCTTCCATTATTTGTACAGAACAGGTTATTTGCTGCCAGCCCATTTTTAACGCTCGTTGGAAAGTTCCTCAGGGCCGCCCAAGGAATTCCACTTTGTTAGTCGGGGACAAACTCGGAGAATTAATTTCACTCTTCACATATTAAAACTTTATATCACATTGTGAATTCTTTCGTCTTCAGTTTGTTTATAACGCTTACGAATCTAGAGAAAGAGTATGTTTGGATATGTGTATGTTATCTTCATCATATTAATATGTTTGTGCAATCGTACTAATGGGATACACCGGTACTATTTGTACAATAAATAGTACTAGTGGGATAAAACAGTGTAATTTGTACCATCAGTGGTACTGCCCAATGGTACTGGGGGTGGTGATCCGGAGGGGATTTTAGCATTTTGTTCATTTATTTATTTTTCAATACCAGTATATTCTGTTTTTGCATTATAAATAGAATCTAATATCTGGAAATAAAATCTGGACACGCGGCAGCATGTCAGAGCCAAGTTCAAAGGAAGGAACTGGTGGCACAGCAGCTGTGTGTAAACAATACACGAACCATTTCGAGCTACTTTTGACCCCTATACAACTCGACACGAATATGGTGTGGGACTTCTCCTTGCTGATGATGATGTGAAGAAAAGTCTTCTGGATTGGAAGCCGATCTCAGACAGAATTATTACTGCGCGCTTTAATTCTAGAGTCCGAAAAATCACCATAGTGCAGTGTTATGCACCTACAAATGTGGCAGAGGGAGAAATTAAGGATGACTTCTACAGCGCACTCCAAAACACCCTGAATAGTATACGCAAGCAGGATATAGTCATCCTAATGGGAGACCTCAATGCACAGGTGGGTGGTGATAACACTGGATGTGAAAAACACATGGGCAAACACGGCCTTGGTGACCAAAATGACAATAGGCAACGATTCGTCGAGGTTTGAGAGAATTATAATCTGTACATCGGAGGGACTTTCTTCCTACATAAGGATGTCCATAAATATTCATGGACAGCACCTGATGGCATTCTGAGAACCCAGATCGACCATCTTGCCATCAGCTGCAAATGGAGAACATCGCTACTAGACGTTCGCAACAAACGGGGAGCAGACATCGACAGCGATCACATGATGATGGTTGCTGAACTGCGCCTCAAAGTCACAACTGCGTGGCGAGCGGCTAGCGTAAGCAAAGTGGGACGGAGGTACGATGTTAGAAAACTGAACGACCTTGACATGTGTAATACATTTGCACTAGAACTCCGAAATCGTTTTTCGAGTCTTCAAGTGGACGCAGACGCAACCATAGAAGAGGAGTGGAATCACATCAAAATGGTCTACCAAGAAACCAGCTCCTCTCTCTTAGGACACAATAACTCAAAGCGGGATGATTGGATCTCCGACGCTACTTGGAACCTTATCCAGATGCGAAAGGATCTGCACATCAAGATTCTCGGGGCTTTCAATGAATCTGAAAGGGCCAGCCTCAGGGAACAGTACCGGCAGATACGAAGACGCATATACCGTAGTACCCGAAGAGATAAGAGGCGGTGGGCTGACGATGTAGCTGATCGTGCACAAACAGCTGCCGAAACTGGCAACTTCAGAGAGCTGTACAGTGCCACCAAAACACTGGCTGGTAATAAAACAATTAGTAAAAAGCCCTTGCGAGACAGAGAAGGGAAGCTCATTGCGACCTCTGAGGGGCAGTTGGAACGGTGGCGTGAGCACTTTGAAGAAGAAGAAGTTGTCTTTCGCAAACCAAATTCAGCACTACCGGATACACCGGCAACCACAACACCGCCACAATTGCTGGATATCGATATATCTCCACCTACACGAGACGAAGTTGAAGCTGCCATTATATCAGTTAAAAGTCAAAAGCAGAATATCGAAAGCAGTTGAGTCTTTACTTCGACTTGAACAAGCTGGATTTCGCCCCAATCGTTCTTGTACAGACCAAATTAACACCATAAGGATCATAATTGAAGAAGCATCAGAATGGCAACGGGAGGCTTACTTCACGTTTGTGGATTTCGAAAAAGCTTTCGACACTATACATTGGCCCAGTATTTGGTCTCGCCTGGATGAAATGGGAGTCCCGCCAAAAATCAGGGATCTGCTAAAAGCCGTCTACAAGAAATACTCTTGCAAGGTAGCTCACGACGGTTTGCTATCAGCAGACATCGCAGTTCACGCAGGTGTTAGACAGGGATGTCTATTATCACATCTGCTGTTCCTCATCGTGTTGGATGGTGTTCTGCATAAAGTGAACGACGGCAAGCGACGAGGTATAGAGTGGGGGTTGACGGACCAGCTGGACGACCTTGACTACGGTGACGATCTCTGTCTACTTAGCCACAAGCACGGTGATATGCAATCCAAGCTGGATGACCTCCAACGCGAAGCGGGGAACGTTGGACTTAAAGTTAACGCGCGTAAGACCCAGGAGATGCGTATAAAGGGAAAGAATTTGCTGCCATTAACGCTCGGAGAAGAACAAATACAGCGCGTGCAGCAGTTCACGTACCTTGGAAGTGTCGTGTCGCAATGTGGAGGGACTGAAGAGGATATCACATCGCGAGTTGCTAAAGCTCGAGCCAGCTTTTCTCAACTACGCCCCATATGGCGGACTAGGAAACTCACACGTAGAGTAAAGCTCAAAATCTTCCGTTCCAACGTAAAAACAGTCCTACTACGAGGGGGGGTCAAAAAGTTCGCGGAACGGAGGGGAAGGGGGGTGAAATAAAATACTGTACTATTTTTCTTTTTCAATATATTCCCCCTTAAGTCGAATACATTTTTCAGATCTCTCTATTAACTTATTAATACCGTCGAAAAAAAATGATTTGTCTTTGTCCTCAAAATAGGCCGAAATCGCCGACTTGACTTCTTCATCATCGGAAAATTTCTTCCCCCGAAGCTCTTTTTTTAATTTGGGAAATAAAAAATAATCACAGGGGGCTAAGTCTGGACTATAGGGAGGATGGTTTAACATTTCGAAGCCACAGTGATGAAGGGCAGCCATCGCAACGCGGCTCTTGTGTACCGGTGCGTTGTCATGCAAAAGCAGCACACCCTTTGTCAACTTTCCCCGCCTTTTCTCCTTGATTGCTTCTTTTAATTGTCTTAGTAGATTAGCGTAGTATTCTCCCGTTATAGAAACACCCTTATCTTTATAATCTATTAATAAAATACCCTCTGTATCCCAAAAAACAGTTGCCATGATTTTTCCAGCCGATTGTGACACCCTGTATTTCTTAGGGGGGGGCTGACCCTTTTTATGCCACTGCATAGACTCTTGCTTCGACTCAGGCTCATAATGATGAACCCAAGTTTCATCTGCAGTAACAAGTCTTGCAAAAATTCCTTCCTTGTCGGCGCTACAGAGGTCTAAAAACTCCTTTGAATACTCGACGCGCAGCTGTTTCTGTGGTGGTGTGAGCATTCTTGGCACCCATCTTGCGCTGACTTTTGACATCCCAAGATTGTCGTGTAGAATATTTAAAATGGTTGTAGGTGATACTCCAACCATTTCTGCAAGTTGTTTCTTCTTCAAACGAGTATCCTCCAGTATAAGATTCTCCACTTTTTCAACGATGTTTGAGGTGGTGGCCTCAATCGGCCGTCCTGAGCGAGGGTCGTCTTCAAGAGACTCTCTGCCTTGCTTGAAAAGGCTATTCCACTTGTACACCATGGTTTTCCCAGGGCAAGAGTCCCCGTATACTGATAACATTTCTTCCAAAATTTTCTGAGGTGGTTTTCCTTGCTTAGTGAGGAACTTTATGACGGCACGAAACTCGATTTTTTCCATGTTCAAGTTTTTCTTCCGGATTCACTTGTTTGATCGACGACAGGTCAAAGGTTATTGACACAATCAGGTTCAAACTTGGCATATATACTCACAAAGAGTTGCTCATTAGTTACTACCTGCGGCAGGTCCCCCACCCCCCGCTATCCCCTCCATTCCGCGAACTTTTTGACCCCCCCTCGTATATAGGTGCAAAACGTGGAAGGTCACCAAAGACATCACGCAGCAAATTCAAGTCTTTATAAATCGCTGTCTGCGACAGATATTAGTTATCTTTTGGCCTGAGAAGATTTCTAATGAACGCTTGTGGCAGCTCTGTGGTGAAACACCAATCGATCACCAAATAGCTCGTCGCAAATGGACATGGATCGGCCACACGCTTAGGAGGGATCCCACGCACATTCCAAGGCAGGCACTGGAATGGACTCCTCAGGGCAAGAGGAAGCGTGGTCGACCAAAGCAGACCTCGCGACGGCCGGTAACAGCGGAAATGAAGACAATCGGGCTATCTTGGCCTGAAGTAAAGCGCGTTGCTCAAGACAGAACGAGATGGAGAAGTACGGTACCCAGGGGACATAGGACAATAAGTCAAGTCAAAGTAAGTCACAACTCGAAACCTATGTAACCTAATGTAGCCTCCCATTTTCACATTTATGTTTTTGGTGGGATGTAAGTTTACTTTATTTTAGTAGCGGTCTTATGAGGATATTTATGTGCCAGTTTATAATTTTACAAGTATGAGTGTCAGATTAATTTTATGTTACTAGTGAATATTAATATTTAACTCAGTACATAGATTGAAAATTTGATAGGTAGCGAATGAGTTAATTGAGTCTGTATTATAACATTCAATTTGCACTTTGGAATTAATATTGCTCCTAATTAATAAAATTCTCCGAATAGAATGTATTGTTTCTGTGCGTATATATTTCATAATTTGAATACAAAATATATATGTATAAATGCAATAATTACTGGATATAAGTATTCAATATTGCGATGGGAACTAATCAGGTATATAAAATATGACATATTGAATTATTGAGTTTTCCGGTAAGAATGCTCATTGTTTCTTTAATAAGCTCGTCATGTTTCCTAAATTGCATAATATTTTATAAAGTAGGTATGTTTTAAAAAATTTACACTCTGTATCTCTAAAGTAGTACATTTAATTTTCAGAAAAGAAATGTTGCTTCTATTTTCATGTTTCATACTAATAATGATGTCAAAGTTTCAACACAGCCTTCTTTTATCTTGTCTATCACTCACAAAAGAAATGAGCCAATTTGGAAACTTCGAGCGAGATTTATTAGAGCGAGTAAAAATCAGTATTGGCCAAATGAATACAACAAATGAAGTCTGTAATGATGGAGATTCTTTTGTTCTCAGTGATAAAAGATTCGGACGAAAGTTGCGTATTCTGTTAATTTCGACAAAAGACTTTACTTTTGTCGCAGGCACTTCTGCGATTGGTCAATCTGTAAATGTACATTGTACGAATTAAAAACAAAAATAAGATAAAATATTTATTTTGTTAAAATACTGTTTACGTTTGTATCTAGAACTTTTGCAAAACGAGAGACTTTTACTAAACCACCTATGAACTTATTTTCAATATATCCGAAGACCCATTGACAAGGTGAACTCAATTTCTTGATTATCTGTTTAACCAGACCTCAGACCAATTAGCCGTCGGCCACCTATTCTTTGATAGCTATAACAACTAATCGGTTTATACCTTTTTTAATATTGAATGAATGAAAAACTTTTTATTGCACCAATACAAAAAAAAAAATACATCAAAAAGGAAGTTTAAAAATTTAAAATACTAGGTACAATCGACGGTTTTATCGCTTATAACGATCTCTTCCAGACAATTGGTGGATGGAGAGGAATATAGGTACGTCAGAAATAATTATCATGCAAAGAAAACTATATGTTAAATCAATAGGTATTTATGGTTACTTTTAATTTACATAATAAACTACACGTATATTCTATAAAACACTTACATAAACTACATATATACAATACAATATAACTTCTTATATAAGTTTAATAAATATATAAACCAATTGTTAAAAAATTTACGTTTACTCAGCTAGATAAAATTCTTTAAGTCTAATAGATAAAGACAGATTTATTATTATATTTAATCACCTTTTGATGAACACTCAATTTAAGCATTTAAAAAAAGTACTTACCATCGTATTCATAACATTTACTATGACTTAGTGGTCATCACCAATACAGTATTTTTTTAAAATTTGCTGTTGTCGAGTAAAAATGGTGCACTTACCTTCGTTGATACGTGAGTACAAATTAATTAGTAAATCCAATCCAGCAATAAAGGTGAAACACGTTCTAACGAAACACTTGATTTTAATTAATAACTTAAACAATATCTAAATAATTGGTAAGACGACCTTTATGAATCTTTTACGCTCACAATAACAATTTTGAAATAAGATACTCGCTTATTAGAGAGATTTTGACGTGATGTTTGCTAGACTGACTTAAAATAGTTAAGGTACACGTGCTGCGAATAAAATTTAGATTCAGTAAGGTTTTAAACTTTAGGAAAATTTATGAATGTCATGAAAAAAGTACATTCTTTAAATTAAGTAGTACATACATTAAATTTATTTTAAAAAATATATATTTTTTTAATAAATTTATAGTAAATTCTATTATATAATGACGTCTGTTAAAATGGTTTTACAAAAATGATGCTTAGGACATTGTAATGGTATCATGTCTTGGACACAACCAAACATCTATAGCCATTTTTAGTGATTATTTTCTAACTCTTACTCTTTTCTGCCTAATTTTTGTAGTTTTTATTACTTACAAAAAGTCTTCATATTAAAATTTTACACAGTAACATTTATGTTTCAATAAAATTCAGTTGTAATGCCATAATGTCAGCCATGTAAGGCTACCACCGACCCCTCACTGAATGTCGTACTTACAAATCGCGTCATTTATTTCAATCAGCAGTTTAGCAGAACGCCTGGGCGTCGCAAGTGACTGCGACATAAATATCTATATCTGAGGGTAGGGGCGCCAATTAACGCCGGTATTAACGCAGCTCAGGGGCGTAGGATAATTTGAACGCGAATCATGCCCCGTCTTAAGCCGGGTACAGACTAGCAGAGAAGGGGATACTTGTTTGGTAGAATTCTATACTCACCTTAATGCGTTTACCCCATAACATAACACGATAGACGTCCGATAGTGCCATCTTACTTCAATGTCTAACCACTTTGGTTTTTATTATCATTTCGTAGAGCTTAATGTTGTTTGGTACTGCAACGCAGGCAAGTAGCTACGTAAACATGCCGTGGCGTTTTAAGAATAAAAGTCTTGAAGTACCGTTTTTGAAACACGGAGTAGCTTAAACTAATAAGGAAGATGCATAATTTTTTTTTCGTGGTGCTATGGAAAGAGTTTCTAAAAATAGGCAAGTCCAAGAAAAAACTAACCTGCTAACCCAAAATCTCTTTAAGATATAAGGTTACAAAGTCCGCCTTTGGACGGTGTCTCCAAGCGCCTTAGAAAAACCGGACAGGAGTGACGTCACTTATGTCTCTTTTGTAGGCGTGATGTGAAAACATTTGCTCGGGTGCTGTGTCAAATATTGCGTTTGCAGGATTGGCCTCATAACAAAAGTAGCTGTAATTTTATAAAGAAAATCCTAGGGTTATATTATTTTAAAACTTTTATTACTTCGAAACTTGACTTTTTCAATCAACTGAAAACCAAAGTTAATGAATCGATAAACAAATATAATCGTTCTTAAAGGCCTTTTATATGTAAATGCTTACAAAATCAGAGACATATATTAAAATCTACTCATTATGCATCTTCTCTATTATACTAGTAAACCTAACAAGGCGTGAACCAATAGGCTCATGGTTTCCCTATAAAATATCCCCAAGATCATATCGAATTAATTCAAATTCTCAAGCAGTGATCCTTGGATCCTTTGGCTGTTTCATTGTTTCTCGCATTTACGCATGTTAATTACAAATTTAAATTCATAAAGCCTCGTACTAGTTGTCTATAACGCAAATTTAAAATTTTCTAAATGCTAAAAGTTGAGATTAAAACAAGAATTATATTTTTATACACTCATAAAAAAAGACCACAAGCCGCCCACCGTAAAAACAAGACGTGCATAGATGAAAATATTGCAATGGAGAGACTTTTCCTCAAGAGTAATTTAAAAGAAGAACAAAAATAAAACAACTATTACCCCAGAATTTCTCGATGTAGGAAATCGACTTTCACAACATAAAATTCAGTACATAGAGTTTTAGCAATTGAAGACTTTTATAGCCGTAGAAATAAAATCTACTGAACCCTATCTAAAGTCCCAGGTACCGCAGAGTTGAAATGCCTGCAGAATTAGCAATAAACTTTCATTCCGTTGATTGTCTTACATTTTTTACTTTACCCCACGCTAATAAAAGTTTGTGTTACACGAGATGAAAAAGGGAGGGCAAAGCTGAAGTAATATACGAAATTATGGAGATTTCGGGTCTAAGTAAGATTAAATGACTGAGTAAGAAAATCGAGCCATTAGCTTGCTTCTGACTTTTTATATGTATAAAGATGTGTTTTACACTATCACAAGTAATTATTACATATATCATCCTTCAACAAGTAATTATTACAAAAACAAAAAAGCCGACTGCTTGTTTTTTTTTTTTGTTTTTTTTTTATATTCCCAGTGTCACTTTCACTGTAAATACAAATCTAAAGTCATCTCTCAAGCTCAAATCCATCGAGCCGTTCAGGCTGCAGAGCGTGCCTAACAATTATACATGCCTACATTCATACATGCATACATACATACATATTCTTGAAAAACATAACCCTCCTTCTGGCGCAGTCGGGTAAAAAGGTAACTCTAAAACAAAAGTGACACTTAGTGAAATAGTAGGCCTGCCTATCCCATTTGCTTAAAGGACTTTGTTTTTTAATAAATGTTTGATGGATTCAAGTAAATTCCTCACATTAAAACTAACATTTACTGACCCAGACATTGGTGACCCGAGACTAGATCCCCGTTAGCTTTCCAGTACAAAAACCTACAATGTAAGCGGAAAAATGCCATCACTCTTTCAGAATCCGTGATGTGACAGATCGCGTATTGTCAGCAGTGTTTGATGTCAGTGGATTGACAAGTGAAATAAGAGGATTCATGTGACGAGCCTGAGTCACGAGTGAAATCATATGCTCTGTGTGGATGGAATTTCTGAATTTGTTTAGCGAGTTTTTGTGAGTAGTGTTAATGAACATATTGCAGTTAAAAGAAACTTAGTAATAGGTATTTGTATATTTACACTATACGCTAGGTAATAACATCGCTGACAGACAGGACTGTCCCTACATGCGACATTGTAGTGAAAGGCACGTGTACCGTGCCGCCCTTTTGTAAACAATTATTGTTATTAAAATATTTATTCTTAAAATTCTAATTCGGTATAAGACTCATTTTTTTTTTCTTATTTATATTAAAAAGTAACTAGATACGAAATCGAAAACAAAAAGAATTATTTTACTCTGCTCAAAGATAAGCAAGTTATAAGCCTATCAAATCTGGTGAAAGGGGAAACTGTCAATTTTCCAAACCAAAAAAAAATCAAATTGCCTATTGACATTTAAAATCGTATGTTTCCTTATGTGTGTGGTTTGATTTTATTATTTTTTTTTGCGACTTTGACATTATTATACAGGGTAACTTTTTAACCACCAGCCAAATTTTTTGGAGCAAGACTTTCTATGATACTGAACCACTTCTCATAAAATAAACAATTAACAAAAACAAAATAAAATTTAAATCAGCACTCCGCAATATATTATGGGAGGATGAAAAATTGTATCAATTTTTAATAACTTTTTTTTTATAGAAAGTAGTTCAATGACATTGACTGAACTTACTGCAAAAATTTGGCTGGAGGGTAAAGTTACATTGTATTGTACTGGGTCAAATAGTTAGTTACCTGAAACAAATGTATTTTATTTATTTATTTAATAAAGGTATCGTGATAGCATAGTGATATATGCAAATCGAAATAGTTTTTAAATACCTACAGACTTTATAAAAGGCATTAACGTTATCAGAATCCAGGAAAAAATAAAAACAGAATGCTGTGAACACAAAATCCGGCTATATAAGCGAAGAAATGCCATCACTCTTGCAGTGCCGGCGATGTGACAGATCGCGTATTGTCAGCAATGTGTGGCGTCAGCACGCTGACAAAAGAAATAAGAGGATTCATTCGCTCGATGTTGACGGAATTTCTGATTTTCTATGGTGGCCTGGAGATTGTTGTAGTTAAAAGGTACTTCACATTTCTTTAACATGAAATCAGATACGAGTAAGTACATATTTTATGTATTCATGTAGTATCTGTCCAGGCCTGGTTCAATTTTTATAATGCTGGATGAAAAATAAATTGCCCAATGTAATTTTTTTCTGGTTTTGTGTAATTTTATTAAAGAGCAGATTATATTGAGAGAATCGATATTTTGTGTCATATAGGTGCTGACGCTGAGCAACGGTAAACAGAAAAAGAATTGGCTTTCCATACCATTAGCCAAAGAGAAAAAAATATACTTGAAGTCAAAAATAATGATATAAAATTGAGTTACTGATTCAAGTGTTTACTTGTAAAAATAACAAAGAAAATGGGGAAAGAAAGTGCTTAAAGACAACAAAAATATCCTTTTAAGGAACATGAGTGTCACTTAAATCAACTCGAAACGTTCACTCGCGAAATATCTTGATTTGGAATATGTAAAGAGAACATGTTTGTCGCTTTCAGCGAAATTATGTTTTTTTTATTTATTCAAGAGCCACGTCAGCATTCCAAATCCACGTATATTAATTGAAGATTCTGTATTGTTTCAGCGAAATTGAATAATGTAAGAAACAACACAAGGCATTTCTGATTTGATGGCGACATTTATCGGTAATAGTAATAATGATGGGTCTTGGGTATTTATTTATATATGTAATTATTATAAAATATAGCATAGTTGGGTTAGTATGGGCTAGCTCAATCTGTGGGAATTGTCCCTTTATATTTATTTATTTATTCATGAAATTTAACCCTGGTGGAGCGGCATCCTGTGCTGCAGAGGCTGCCAAAAAGCGAAAAAACCCATGTCTGGGAGCCAGTTTCATTTTTCTTCCATTCGCAGTAGAGGCAGTGGGTCTTTGGGGCCCTGAAGCTAAGTTGTTTTTCAAAGGACATCACAACGCACCTCTTCGAGGCTACTGGTGGCCCAAGGGGTGGCAGCTTTTTTGCTCAGTAAATAAGTCTCGCTATCAAGTAAGGGAAATCTGACAGCATATTGGGTACCTTGACTCGATGTGGTGCGTTGGAAAAAAATTTTTTTCTTATTGTCATATGCGATAGCATAAACCATTTTTTTATTACATGCAATTTCAATTTACCATGCACTTTTTTTATTTATTTATTTGATTTTACTGCGTCAATTTATCAAGTCCATTTAAAGGGTTAATGTCAAGTTTAGATCTACTTATATAAATTATTTTTATGAGTATATTTACATACAAATCAGTTAAAAAAAGATTATTAAATGTTAATTTATTCGATGGCACCTTAAAACGTTCAGTGGATTTGAACGTGTGCCTCAATGAAACACAATGGAGCCAGGCGACCTTACCAGTACGCTTCGGTGGACTTGGAATTCGGTGCGCGCGCGATGTTGGTCTGCCGGCTTTCTTGGCCTCGGCACATGGGGTTGCGAGACTTATTACTGTCATTTTATCTCCCAATGGTGACAGGGTCAGCATACCTTATGTGCCTGAGGCGGTGACTGCCTGGTCGGTCATTAATCCTGGTGCGCCGTCTCCAGTAGCCCTCCATGCTCAGCGCGCTTGGGATGACGTCGGCGCTAAAAGGAAGCATAGTATTCTTCTGGACTGTGCCTCAAAGTGTGAGTGTGTGAGGCTCAAAGCTGTGTCGCGGTCAGAATCAGGTGCATGGTTGAACGTTTTACCTTCGCCACACTTGGGCACCTTACTAGACGATGACTCCTTGCGGGTGGCTGTTGCGCTCCGCCTGCGCTGCAGAGTATGTGAATCACACAAATGCATCTGCGGGTCCATGGTGGGGGCCGATGGCCATCATGCACTGAGTTGTCGTCGCTGTACCGGTAGGTTCCCACGTCACCACGCGCTCAACGACATAGTACGCAGAGCTTTCGTCTCCGCCAATATCCCCTGCTTATTGGAGCCACCAGGCCTCAGTAGATCTGATGGGAAGCGACCAGATGGCCTGACTTTGGTTCCGTGGAAGCACGGGAAGTGCGTAGTCTGGGACGCCGCTTGTGTTAGCACAGTGGCTACCAGCCACCTAAGTCGCACTGTCTGCGCGGCAGCGGCGGCTGCAGAGGATGCTGCAGAGCGAAAGAGAGCAAAGTTCGCGGCTATGGAGCCACATTACTCTTTTGTGCCCATAGCTGTGGAAACTATGGGCTGCTGGGGCGTAGACGCCAAGCGTTTAATTAGCGAGTTAGGGCACCGCATAGCTGAAAAGAACGGGGACTCCCGCTCCCACACGTTTTTGGTGCAAAGGATGGCTATTGCAATACAGCGCGGCAATGCCGCTAGTGTACTGGGAACCTTTGCGCCAGAAACGTTAAGAGGCGGGTTTTAAATGACGTATTTTTATTATTTTATATTAATAAATTTGTAATTTTGGAACTAACATTATTAAAAAATACTATTTATTAAATTTATTAAATTGGATATGGAATTGTGTTAATTAATATTGTAAATGTTAGTTATAGTTAGTCGGATATTCCTTTATCGTTTAAAAACTCGTTTACCGTATGTAGGTAGATTAAGATAAGTTATCATTAAGTTGTACCTCTGTACTATAATCTTAAGATTTTTTAAATTAAGAAAAACAGATAATAGCTGTAGAATTTTTAAGTTTGTTGGGCTTCAAAATCAGTTCAGCTGTTTTTGAGATATACACATTTTGGTAAAAAAAAAGTATTGCTAACCGTTAATGAGATTTTGATGAAACCACCCGGGAGGTGAAAGTCCCACACATTACGAATTTTTAGTTTTGAACGAGATTTCTGGACTAAATATCAAAACCACAATTCAAATATTAGTTTGTAATAATTAGTACATGTCGCACTAGATAGATATTAGTTTATTAGATTTGTAGAGACGTCGCACTACATGATCCTGTCTTTTAGGAGGTCTATACTATAGAGTACTAATATACATAAAAATCGTATAACCAATAATTTCGCACACTTACTAAAAAGCCGAAATGGCAAAAAGGTTAACGCATTCGAAACGATTCGTCAGACCTCAAGTTCTAATATCCTTAAAGGCAAAAAAAAGATACATATGTTTTTATAAACATTTAGTGTTAAGAGGATACTAGAATTTTTTCGGGTCCAATGCTGCCCTCATTTGAAATAAGTTATTTGAACGGAAACGGAGATATCATTTAAAATTTTGGCATGACCAAGCCTTGGATAACCCTTCAAACTATTTTATGAACTACTGTTTACTGTTAAAATGAGGACGTGATTTTATAGTAGAGGAGTTTTTATACGCATATGAGCCAAAAGTGGCCGTCTTTCGCAAATATGCGTAGAAAACCTTCAAATTCTTATTTTATACTGTTAACAGAAAATTGTTTGAAAGTTTATCTAGGACTTGTCAAGAATTTTTTTAAATGATATCACCTTTTGCTTTCAAATAATTTATTGCAAATGGTAGCAGCATTGGAACCCGAAAAATTCATGTATCCTCTTAAATATTTGGATGACCATATTTTTCGTTTTGAACGAGATTTCTGGACTAAATATCAAAACCACAATTCAAATATTAGTTTGTAATTTGCATTCTATATTTGCAGCTTAAATTGTTGACAAAAAATTACTTTCAAACATCAATGACATATATATTTAACAAGGTGTCACTAGATATTGCTGGACGAAAGTGAATTCTCTAAATCATATTTTAAATATTTGGATCACCAATGATTTCGCACACTCATTACCAAGCCTGAATAGCGAAACGGTCAAGGGGATAGATGAATTTTAGGGGTTCAGTACTGCTCCCATTTAAAATAAATTATTTGTAAGGAAACGGAGACATCATCATTTGAAATTTTGGTCTGATCATGCACTAGATAACCTTTCAAACTATTTCATGAACAGTTTAACGTTAGAACGTGAAGCTTTTGCTGCACATTTGCAAATAATCGCCACTTTTAGCAAACGAATCCGCTTAGTTGCAAATATAATTTTACATATGTTTTTTTTATTTGTTTCGGAATAACATTAATAAATGATTCTATATTTACAGCTTAAATTGTTGAAAGAAAATTACTTTCAAACATCAATTACATATATATTTAACAAGGTGTCACTAGATATTGCTGGACGAAAGTGAATTCTCTAAATCATGGAGTCGGCTCCTCTACAAGATATGCCAATTGTGATTTTTGTAAGTTTCCCATTCCACTCATGACTTGGTCGTGGAAGTACCGACTGACCAAGTATCATGAACGCAATTTCCACTGTCGCTTGCCTGGGCAGTAACTGTGCACAAATCGAAAGGATTCACTTTGTATAAAGTAGTCTTGGACATTGGCATAAAAGAGTTTTCCAACTTAGGCATGCAGATTCTGTGATATCTTCTTTGCGATATATTATAAATAAGATATATTTTACCCCGAAAAATATGAGGTTCATGTGGAATTTGTCAATTACCCTTTGACCAGCTAGGCTGTAATCACACTAATATTATAAAGGCGAAAGTTTGTGAGTGTGTGTGTCTATTTGTTACTTCTTCACGCGCAAACGGCTGGACTAATATTGATAAAATTTGATATGCAGGAAGCTGACACCCTGGATTAAGACATCGGCTACTTTTTCCGCGGGTAACACCGCGGTGCGCATCTAGTTTTAAATAAAATAGATTTATAGCAAGAATTGTCGAAAGAATACTTCGCTCACTATCTGCAATGAGGATAATGACGTCAAAGAGGTTCGTGACCCTTTTCCATCTGCACTGAGTTGCAAGATTAGGGACAGCTTTGCATTTCTAAGTCGTCGGTCATCTGGTCCATCCGTAGCAAAAGCTTGGAGCTACGTGGTCTACTTGAGTTCTACTTGAAAGCTAAATTCTTTCACATTTTCTTTTTTATTTTTACCACTGTGAGACACTCATCCGGGCAATCATCAAAAATAACAATGTTTTATTTCTTTAGCTATATTAAAGACCAACGAAAAAGTAAATGTAGATAATAATTTCAATAGAAAGAACCGAATTTGATAGCTGTGACAATTGTTTACTTATTTGACACTAGCTTTTGCCCGCGGCTTCACTCGCGTAGGGGTGTAATTTATCAAAATCCTTTCTTAAGGGATGTCTACGTCATAGTAGCTTTACGCATGCAAAGTCTCAGCCCAATCGGTTTAAAATTGACAAAGTTTCATACAAAGTTTCATCCCCTATTTTATCCCCTTGGGGGTAGAATTGATCAAAATCCTTTCTTAGCGGATGCCTACGTCATAACATCTACCTGCATGCCAAATTTCAGCCCGATCCGTCCAGTGGTTTGGGCTGTGCGTTGATAGATCGCTAGATTTTAACGAAATCAATGACTCTGATTATATAAAAGAATTACGTACGTTTTGTTAATCTGCATAATATATGTTTGAATACATTTTATATTTCATTAATAACATAGAAAACTCTAGCTGTCCTGTCTTAGACGAATTTTTTTATTTATCAAAGGATAACGGATGTGCTCTTTTCTTGCACGCAAAACGTGTTTTTCTCTCTATCTTTCTTACTTTCTTTAGCGACAAGGCTTGCAGTAGATCATGCAGAAAAATTGTTGCAAAATTCAACTCATTTTTTTTCCTGACTGTACTTTTTTTGCTAGACGAAAAGACTTTTTTAAATTGTTAATGGTCTTAGTCGCCAGATGAAAAAATATAAGGGGTAGGGAGCTTCGGTCCCAGTCGCCGGAATCCACCAATAAATTCCAGACTACATTTTGTGAAATGCACAAAATTGCACAATCACGGTGTCCAGAACATGCCGTCACCCTGTTACGGACAGCCACGTACAATGGACTCTCGTGTTGACAACCGTACTGCTAAGTTAAATACTAATTTCGTTATGAGAAGAACCAAAAGCGAATAATTAAAATCAATATGTTACCGATTTCTATGCAATTCCATGCTTGTCTACGAGAAAAGAAAAAAGTAGAATGTAAGCTCCTTCTCTTCCCACGGATATCATAAATCGAATGAATAGTTGTGAATCCGAATTCAGACGCGAAGTGGCTGGCAAACCATTTCTATTTTGTTTACCTTATCTAGACACACTGCAGCATGTCAGAGCCAAATTCAAAAAAAGGAACAGGCGACGCAGTAGCTATGTGTATATTTACACGAACCATTTCGAGCTACTTTTGACCCCCTTATAACTCGAAACCTTTTTAACCTAAATACATGAAATTTAGTACATACATTAACATCCTGTAGCTCATCTTGAATCCAAAATTTCAATAGTTTAGCTCAAACAGTTATTGATATAATAACGTTTAAAAACCTAAAAAAATTGATTGACCTCTTTTTCACGATCAAAACGATAACCTACTTCAATATGACCTGGAAAGTTGATGTTTGGCATCTACAAAAAAATATACTAAAATCTGTAAATTTCATACCTACATTTGTTTTTTTTTCTATTAATCTTATCCATGATCAAAAAGATAACCTACTTCCATATGACCTGGAAAGTTTTTTTTTAGCGTCTAGCTAGACAATTAGGCGTAAACAAAATAAAATTCAAAAATCAGTGAATTTCTTACATTTCATTTTTTCTTGCAAATTAATGTTATCCATGATCAAAAAGATAAATAACTTTCATATGACCTGGAAAGTTGATATTTGGCATCTAGGTAGACTATTAGGTGTATATAAAAGAAAAATTCAAAAACGGTGAATTTCGTAGATTTGATTTTTTTTTCAATTATTTAATATTATTAGGTAAAGCGCCTATGAAAATTATACGACCGAAAATTTCTTCTTTCTAAGTTTGATATTTAAAGGCTTAGAGCTTAAAGGTCATCATTTAAGTAGGTAGGTACACAATTTTGTAACTAGATAATTTAATTAAATAGTTTGAATTAATGAAAAACACTTTCATCTAGAATTCATTAACAAATACCTATTCAAATAAAATACCTACTTTGCTGTACAAAAAGTAATGATATTCCACCTAAAACATAAATGTAAAAATAGGCGCCAAGTTCAATATCCGACAAAAGAATTGAGATCTTAGAGGCCGCCAAGTTCTGTACAGAATCCTGAAATTTATTTATAAGAATCTTATCATTTGTCTTGGCTAGTTTGATACATGCTTATAGTTGGGTTATCATTTATCATCTTTATGTTATATCAAGTTATTGTTTTTACATTCTTTTTAATATGTGTCAGAACTGCTGGTAACAATTTATGTTAAGATTCTTATAAATAAGTTTCAGGATTCCCTGCAGAAATTGGCGGCCATGCAGACCTCATTTTTTTGTCGGATATTGAACTTGACTCTTATTTTCACATTTATGTTTTAGGTGGGATAATAAGTACGTCCACCATCGGTTGAAAGAAGCCTAGCAAAAAATACAAAGAAATATGTTGCAACCATCGTCTAGCAAGTAAAAACTATCGTGCAAGTAAATAATTTTTTTTTATTACCAATAACAAAATAAATAATAATTTTACATTACCTATAAGTAGTTATATGCAGAACGTTGAGCTGTATTGTATCAGTAGATCATTATTAATTCAAAGTAACTACATTTTTTGCTACTAGTATGCACTCTTACTCTCGTGTTGACAACCCTACACAGCTATGGACTAATGCATGGATATTAACTTTTATAAACAATAAAAAAATATAAGGATATATATGTACAGTACGTATAAGAAGTAAATATGTAGAACATTGAGCTGTTTTGTGTCAGTAGCTCGTTATTCATTCAAAGTTACTAACTACATTTCGTGCTATGCACAATCACGATGTCCAGAACATGTCGACGCCCTGTAACGGACAGCCACGAATAATGGATTCTCGTGTTGACAACCCTAGACAGCTATAGACTAATGCATGGATATTAATTTTCATAACCAATAAAAAAAAATATACAGTACGTATGAGTAGAAAAATTTAGAACATTGAGCTGTTTTGTGTCAGTAGCTCGTTATTAATTCAAAGTAACTAACTAAGTTTCATGCTATGCACAATCACGATATGACTAAGTTTAAGACTGCCGTTCAAAATCATTTATTAAAAAATGCTTATTATCATGTAAATGACTATTTATCTGATCAAAATTCTTGGAAATATTTGACTGCAAATTTTAATTGTAATATTTAGATGTATAATTTATGTATTGTACTAGCAGTGGTCGTTCCGAAACGCTAGTAGTTTTTAGCTTTTGCACTAAAATAATACTTAAAAAAAATTACCTTCAATAAGAGATAAATTTATCCATCATTGAATATATATTTTTTTTTTATTTTTGACTTTGACTTTGATCTCCAGGACATGTCGACGCCCTGTAACGGACAGCCAGGAATAATAGACTCTCGTGTTGCCAACCCTATACTGCTATGGACTAATACATGGATATTTATTTTCATTACAAATAAAAAAATAGTATAATAATTTTTTCAGTGCTTATAAGTAGTAAATATGTAGAACATTGAGCTGTATTGTGTCAGTAACTCGTTATTAATTCAAGGTAACTACATTTTGTCTTATGCACAATCATGATGTCCAGAACATTTCGACGCCCTGTAACGGACAGACACGAATAATGGGCTCTCGTCAGGCTTAAGTCACTCCCCGTTTAGGTATCGAAAATATGCCTAATATACCTAAAATATATTATATGTACGCGGCTCCCACTTCGAAGGGAAATATTCAGTTTAATGAATCATTTGTCTAGAGTAATAAGAATGAAGTTGGCTTACAATAGATGTCTAGGTATATAAACGAAGAGGTGGGGAGTTCTGACGCGAGTTAAATTAAACCATAAAAACCAACCAGCACCAACCAAATTAAGTAGATATTTCTTTGAAATGCATTAGTGAGTGAAAAAAATAGGACTTTATCATTTGCCTCCCATATTATAAGTACTATTAAACAAACCTCAAGCCTTTATTATTTCCTACGAGCAATCCTCTTAAGGTGGCCCTTCCCGGTCGCTCTGTTTTTAACGCGTGCATAGTTTGAAAAGCTTGGTGTTTCATCCAGGGCAACGCTAGAAAAAGAGGCAAACCAAAAAAAGAGAGATAGCGCCTAAGGGCATAGTTTTCATTCTATTAAATGAAATCAGTATTATTATTAACTATCCATTGAACGAATATTAACTATTCATAGGGTGCGGAAATTTCATAAAACTTATTCCAGGAGATATGTGTTTATCAGTAAGCCTTACAAGTATGTAAAATAAATGTTTTGTATTCAAAATTTTCATTAAATTTGCGAGGATTGTATTGAAATATTTTCTTTATTTTTACAGTTTATGAATAATTTATGAACGGTCAAAGTTCGGCTAAAATTTGTGCAAAAAAGCAGATTTTTGGAGGCTTATACTGACTTTGTTTTTCTACATTTCAAATTTTTATTTCAATACAAACCTAGAAAAAGCGCCCAAGATACCTGTGAGTTCAAAAGTTTTCAAGAAAGATCAGATACAACAATACTTAATACGAACTTAATACGAGCTAATAAATCAATATTTTATTATGAGGCGCAAAAAAATCCCGTAACCCATGTACGGTAACTAGTTACGCCAGGATTACCCGGACAAAATTATCCACACTCGTACTCTGCCCCGAGCTACGGCAAATTGAATTTTTTAATAAGATAAAAACCTAGCATGCAATTCTCGCGGCTCTAGAATTAATTTTCAAGTTTATTTTTACTTAAACCATAAATACCAGGTTTTATCAACGAAAATAAAGTATTTTACATACTTACGTAGATTACTAAAAAAGAAAATTCCTAGTCTCGGCTTTTAAATCCTGTTTGAATGCTTCGAGGGTATTTATTTATTTTATCTCTATTGTTTATCAAATTCAAATTGTACAAAACAATAGGCGAACTGACTAGTCAACCTATGGGTTATACAGACAATCTGAATATGGGTTGCAAGATAAAAGTAAAGTACAGTAAAAAACAGTAATGGCTAAAAAAATTACTTACTTAAACTTTTTTGTTTATAGGTACCATAATGTATAGATTTATACAAGCTTTAATATGTAATAATCCTAGTTTGTGTGTTTGTTTGTTTACTTTAAACTTGCATGATGACTTTAAACCACTTCCCAGCGTTTTAGCACTGAAATATTACTTACATGAATTGGTAAAAATTATGAAAATTTAAATTAACAACCTTAAATAAATACTTACATTAATAAAGCTAATATCGAAAGAAAAAATACATAAGTACCTAAGTGGAGTAGAATTCTTTTTTTTTGTCTATGGACTAAACCTTTTTGCACTTAAACCATAGAGTAATATAACCCATAAATAGTTTCTTTGATTTTTTTAGACAATGACGATTACAATTTTTTAGACAAATAATAGTGTTGGCCAGTTTCACACATCAAACACAAAGTATATCCATACGTCTGCCTGATTTGACGATCACATTTTTTTAACGCAAATAGAAATAATACTTTTACTACAAAAAGGAAAAACCAAAGTACCTACTGAGATATAAACGTTTAATTTTACATGAAAAGAACTATTGAGCACCACCTGATTTTTTAAATAAAGCCGTTCTTTTTCCCTTTTTATGATTGTTCTTCTTTTATTAGAGTACTTTTGTTTCTTTTAAGTGAAATTTCCTAAGTTAGAAAGACGGGGCTTCGTTGTAAATCCGTACTCACTCTTTGCGTCGTAAAAGTTTGCCGATTGAAAAAATGGTAACGTTTTTATATTTGGGTTTTTCCAAGTATTTATCTTACTCTGGATCTATGTGAGATAAGTTATTTTCAAAGTAGGCCATCTGGCCGATAAAACCTTTAAATTACAAAAAAAATATATCATATGCCTATTGTCTGTGATTATCATTCAAATTCATATTTAATAACCTTTTATACGTCAGTATTATAAATATTAAATGTATTGTTATTTGAGTACTGATATGGTAATTTAGGGACAACCAGGTTTCAATATTATAAGATGACTATTATCAGAACTAATGAAAAAAAAACCTAGTGAAGAACATACCTAGTATTATCCATAAAGAAGCAGAAGTTCTTCTACTTGTTAAAAATTGAATCACAGACTTATTTCTCTAGTAAACGCTTTTATTTACAAAAATATGATAATGTTTCCAAAAGGTCTTCTGAAAGTCCGTACTTTACTTATTTTCTTACTTATCATTTGTGTGCGATAAAGTAGTCTTAGTTTACGCAAATCAGAACAGATTTACTGGTACAGGGGTCCAAACTCACTCACTGAAATTTAGTACTAACACTATTTTTCCACTCAAATGATTATACACTGGTCGACAAAATTCTACATATTTATTTTCCCACTGGAACAAGACTAATTGTCTTACAGATTTTTGTATAGTGTATATGGACATAATTAAATTTTATTTCTAGGAGGTCAAAATTGGGAATAATGTTATATCAAAAATCCGTTTTTCCCAAATTCTGATATTTTTAATTATTTTTAGTAAATAACTAATAGTGTAGGCTATTCAATTTTGTAACTTAAAATGATGTAATCAGCCTTCAAAATCAAAACAAAATCTGTTTTACCTTTATACCTTTTTTATGTATAGAGATATAGAAAGATTTAAGTTACCATAATATTTCCCATACATTGTATACTGCGCGCATTGTATGGCGTTATCCCGACCCTCAAAAAATCTGTAATAAGTCTATTTTTTTAAATAATTTAGCAATGCTGTAAAACATATTATAAAATGTAAGGTTTGTACAGTGTTAAAATGGTTTTTGAAAATTGGAAAACTGAACTGAATCTATGGTATAATTTTAAAATTACCGACAAAATAATAAATTTGAATTTTTGACGTGATATATGTGAAATTTTAGACGTCTTACACATTTTTTATCACTAGATTCATGTTTTGTGTACTAAATTCTTTTAGAAATCGCTGCAAATATGTTCGTGACAAAATCTTGTTGTCCAATGTTACTGAGAAAATAAGTAAGGTCTGGCACCTAACCTAAAGCACATAGAATAGTACCTCCACGAAAGTAAAGGTAAAAAATTACTAAGTAAAATTATTATACCTTTCGTTGCCATGTTAGCAATGACTCACAGGGAAAACTAAAAATGAAATATAATTTATTCGCGAACTTAATGTTTATTCTCACGCAATTGGTTTCGTTACCCTCATTATAACACGAAGTATAAATTTCAAAATTGTGATATATTTTGTACACACGAAACGCGAGTTAGATCATAAATTATAAAAAAAAAACTACGAAAACATTTTCATTGCGTGTTAAAACTGTGTCACGCAGCAAAATGTAATAAATAACAATAAAATTATTATAAATGATACAAATTTTAATTGTTTACTTGGCAGCCTTCATAGAAAATTGGAAACTTCACTTGCCGAGCTACTCAGAGCTATACATACATATTGGAGTAACCATATCTTCCTTGACATCGTCAACTATCATGATTTTACTAGGCGTTATCAGGGTTAAATGCGAGCACAAAATAAAATAAGTACATAATCGTTTTCCATAAAATTTTATTCCATGTAATTACAATGCTTTGTCACTTCACTGAAACAATCTGTAATTTTAAAATAATTTCAATCTCAAATACTCAAAAAACGGTGTTTTTATTCCAAACTATTTGGAGCTAAAGCTACTGCTGATTTTCTCGGGACTGAAAAGTGAAAAAGAAAATTTCAACACACCCCTTCTGTTGATTAATTCCGGGCGCTTTCTCTCAACTTCTTGCTTTAATCTTATCAGTTGTTCGCAGTAGAGTTCTGAATTGATGGTCCTGCCTGGTGGTAACAGCTCATAATGAATAATGCCCTTTCGATCCCACCACACACACAGCATCACCTTGTTGCGAGTTAACCCGGGTTTCGCCACAGTCTGTGAAGCCTGACCGGCCTTTGACCATGACTTTTTTGCACGTTCTTGTCGTACGTGATCCACTTTTCATCACCAGTTATCAATTTCTTCAAAAATGGGTCGGTCTCATTACGTCATAATAAAGAACACAAATGAGTACACGGTTCATTAGGTTTCTTTCAGAGAGCTCGTGAGGTATCCAAATATCGAGCTTTTTTGTGTACCCATTTTTTTTCAAATGCGCCAAAACTGTTTTGTTGTCAATTCTCAGTTCTTCAGCTACGTCCTAACTACTGATATGCCAATCTTGCTCCACTTTTTCAAAAATAGCATCCATTTTATCCGTAACAGGGCGACCAGAGCGACGTGTATCTTTGACATCAAAATTTCCGGATTGAAAACGCTTAAAACAAATTTGTGCTACTCTCACAGACACTGCACTAGGTCCATAAACATCGCAATCGGCTTGCGTTGCATTTTTACCTTTTTGGTAGTAAAATTTTAAAATGTATCTAATTTCTGCATTAGATTCACTCATCTTGACGGTAAGAAAAACAAATGAAAATCACGCATTTTCCTAATTTGAATTTGGAATTATCTTCTTTAAAATTTAAACTTTTAAATTATACCAAAACCAGCCAGGTACAAATAGTATAGCCAAAGTGGTTTTATTACAAGTTCATACATGCTATATGCGAAAAGATTTTTTCCTCAACCTAATAATTCGTGAACATACATTAAAATTAATATTGTTCTCAATCTCACAATTTGAATTGAACGAGCGAGCGAAGTTCTCAGATTTCTGTTGAACAATCAGGCTTACGAGTATATGTTTGTTCGACGATAACTTGGGTATCTTTGATCAAAGCTTAATTATTAAATCTGATTGAGGTGTTGATATTGTCACTAGAATTTTTAAGTTTGAATATAAGCCAAATCGGTCAAGGCGTTGTCGAGATATTCATTTTTATTGTACTGAAAAAACTGGTCATATGATTTATTTGCCATTTACGTCCACATTACACTATCTCGCGCGATATCTCTCACAAAAAAAGAGCAACATTGCAGCACTTTATTTACGAGCACAGACTCCGAAGCCGCGACGTTTATAGAGATGATTGTGTATTTATTGCCTTTTAATGGACGAGCACATTCCCCGCACCAACATTAGCAAAGGAACGTCACTATTGATGTTATTTACTGCGATTGGAAGCGAGAGGGTTGTAGCTTTATAGGCTAATGTCGAATACTTTCATACTGTGCGATTGAACGTAATTTTCACAAGTTTGGAACACATAAGTAGTTAACCCCAAAATGTGATTGCGATCTCTATATATTGACAACCCATTAAAAGGATTATTTCATTTTCGATCTCAACACGTTTTAAAGATCACTCCAGCTACAATTGAGCATTGCAACTCGGTAAACTTCCTTCGCTTCACTTACTCGTTACATAAGCCTTTTTTCTCATATTGCACATTTTTTGATTCACGGAAAACTTTCACACTATTTACTCGCCATTTGCATCCACATTACACTATCCCGTGCGATATCTCTCACAAAAAGAGCAACATTGAAGCAGTTTATTTACGAGCACAGACTCCGGATCCGCGATGTTTATAGAGACGATTGTGTATTTATTGCCTTTTAATGTGTGAGTACATTACCCGCACCAACATTAGCAAAGAAACGTCACTATTGATGTTATTTACTGCAATTGGAAGCAAGAGGGTTGTATCTTTGTAGGGTAATATCGAATACTTTCATACTGTGTGATTGAACGTAATTTTTACAAGTTTGGAAATCATAAGTAGTTAACCCTAAAATTTGATTGCGATCTACATATATTGGCACCTCTTTAAATCGATTTAGTTCATTTTCGATTGCAATATGTTTTAAAAAGATCGCTCCAGCTACGATCGAGCATTGAAATTCTGTAAACTTTCCTTGCTTCACTTGCTCGTTAAATAAGCCTTTTTTCTTATATTGCAATTTTTTTTGATTCACGGTAAACTTTCACACTATTTACTCGCCATTTGCGTCCACATTACACTATCCCGCGCGATATCTCTCACAAAAACAGCAACATTGAAGCACTTTATTTACGAGCACAGACTCCAAATCCGTGATGTTTATAGAGACGATTGTGTATTTATTGCCTTTTAATGGGTGAGTACATTACCCGCACCAACATTAGCAAAGGAACGTCACTATTGATGTTATTTACTGCAATTGGAAGCGAGATGGTTGTATCTTTGTAGGCTAATGTCGAATACTTTCATACTGTGCGATTTAACGTAATTTTTACACGTTTGGAACACATTAGTAGCTAACCCTAAAATGTGCAATGGCAACCCCTTAAACCGATTTAGTTCCTTTTCATCTCAATATGTTTTTAAAAGATCACTCCAACTACAATCGAATATTTAAACTTGCTAAACTTCCCTTTTTTCACTTGCTCGTTAAATAATAAATAAACTATTGCACATTTTTTGCTTCACGGAAAATTTTCACACTATTTACTCGCCATTTGCGTCCATATTACACTATCCCATGCGATATCTCTCACAAAAAGAGCAACATTGCAGCACTTTATTTACGAGCACAGACTCCGAAGCCGCGACGTTTATAGAGACGATTGTGTATTTATTGCCTTTTAATGGGCGAGCACATTACCCGCACCAACATTAGCAAAGGAACGTCACTATTGATGTTATTTACTTCGATTGTAAGCGAGAGGGTTGTATCTTTGTAGGGTTATGTCGAGTAAGTTGTTTATTAAACCATAATTTGTACACATTTTTATAAGTAAGGAGAATACACAAAAATAACAATACTTAAACAAAGAACAATATACCTATATAACAAATAAGAATGTACAACAATATTACAAATAGCATTAAGGTTTCAAAGTTTTCTTTGGTTTTGCTTTATGGATGACTTTCGACTACATTGTAGCATTTGGTAGTACTACGGCTACGACTCGTAGCAGTGCTACGAATCGTAGCTGTATCGGGTGGGTCTCATTATTCCCGATGAGCATTCTCATGGACGGTGAAAGTGATACTACTTTTATCACTATTCCGTGGACAAAGGAATGTGTGTTCGCACACAAAATACGGATGATGACTGGGTCCGAAAAATGTTATTCTGGTTAATTTTTTTCACCGACTATCCAAAACAAACATGATTCATCCAATATTAACAAGCACGGGTTACTCACGTATACCACCCCTCTTTTTGCGTCGGGGTAAAAACCAATAACCGACAAGAAAAACCAATTTTTTGAAGATAAATAAATAACAAAAAAAAAAGAATGATTTCATAAGAATAAACATAAATCCCTCTTTTATTTAACACGTCAAACCACATTATCTCAGTAGGTAGGCTTTTTCAAACTAACTTTTAAAAAGTAATCAAAATGACGATCCATCTTAATAAAGTATAAAAAGCTCAAAAACACAGCGAGTGTTATTTATAAACAACAGTTCAATTTTGGACGAGTAATGAATATTTACGAGAGTACTGGAACTCAAAATAGAAACTAATCAGGAGTAACACTTCGAAGTTTGAAGCATATTCTCAATATCTTTTAATTAGCCATGGTTATCAAATATCTGCGAGAAATATCGACTTCAAACTGGGTTGGAATTAAAAGTACTAACTTTTGCTTAAAATAAGTTCTACAATACAATTTGAGATAGAAATTATTGTATACCACTTTATAGCATCGCCATCTAAGATGCGAATGTTGCTGTCATGGCATATCGCTTAGATTTTTGCAACTTTCCTTTTCCCTGGGACTAAAACTATACAAATGTGTTCAACTAGCCGGGAAATTTGTATTGAAAAGTATTTTTTCTTAATTTTAGAATTAAAAACGAAATAGTATTTTATGCAACAGTTGTATAAGGTTCATAAAATGCGAGTGGCGCAATTTACGATGCGAGGGCTCGCATCGTAAGGAGACGCCATCGAGCATTTTTTGACATACTTATACAATGTTGCATACAATACTTTTTCTACGACTACATTTACTAAAATATATACAAAAATAAACAAAGAAAAGTACGAAATACTACCATATGTTTGGTAGATACTAGTTAGTGTCTGGTAGATACTAAAATTAAGTCTTCCATAGATACCTATGGAAAACTCAATTTTTTTTATTGACGTCTTCTTAGTGACCATAAGTGCCATTTTTTAAACATGGAGTCACTTAAACGAATGTTTTTCATACAAAAAACCGTTTGTTCAGTGACTCCACGTTTGAAAAATGGCACCATATGTTAAAATAACGATTTTATTATGTTGGCAGTATGGTAGATCTAAAGAAAAAAAGTTATAGGTCTATGGCTAGGAGTATCGTTTTGGCGAAATAACGACACATGTGCTATTATATTAGAAAGACTATAGACTTTTCTGAAATCATATAATCTATGTTCTTATATCAGTGTTCGGGACCATTTAAAAGACAGATAACAGTACAGGAGTAGAAAAAGTTATTTATGTTGTCAGTATATTTACACCTAGTATCTTCAAAGTATTAATATAATAACATTATTAATAGTTACTTAGCTTTTTAACGTAAAATGATTCACATTTTACGTAGCACGAGTTTCACTTCTGTATTTTTTAATTTATACCAAGTTCTCGAAGTTGGGACCCATGTCAGGGTGTAGCCGCTGATGTTATAAGACATGAGCGATATAGGGTTGGGCTCTTATAGTGGGATAAAGTTTGCATCGAAGTTTTCCGTCCCCTTCTGATACTGACTTGGTAATGTTGTAAAGTAGCATCCATATCTCTTCCTTATTTACAAAAAATTTTTTTAAGCTATTTTTTATGAGGTACTTAAGCAATCTTTCCATAATTATACGTCTTTTGAAACAGGCGTTAAATTCACTAGTAATTTCACGTAGAAAAATATGGGTACACAACCTTTTTTAAAGAGCAATTTCAGACAAATAAAATATCTATCATATCATATGAATTTATGAAAAAAACATATTCAGTTCAGACAAATAAAATATCTATCATATCATATCATATGGAATTATGAAAAAAACATATTCATTTTCTGTAACTAAATGCCATGTAACTGCTAAAGTAGTGTGAGACACTAACTATACTCTGATATTTTGGTATACAATCAATTATAATGTTCAGAATTATAAGTAGGTACTGAAGGCATTATAGTAAAATAAAAAAAACGATCCCAGATTTTTTAACTATGTAAAAAAATAACCATACATGATTTCGACAAACATTATATAGATAACTCACAAGAGCAAAAGAGATGGCAATCAAAGTGACATGTGGCAAGAAATACAAAAGTCCAAATATCAGCCGTTATGTGCGGGTTTATATTCTGTCAGTATTCGGATTTTCCAAATTGTTAAGGCCCATCTCTGTGTTTTTGTTTTTCAAAATCTATTAAAAATTGATTCGAAAGTTGTCCGTTCTTTTCCGCTAGGTTTGCAAAATGTCAAAATGAAATGCAGATAGAGTTAAGAAATACATAGAGGTTATTATTATGGAAAACATTACTTAATTTAATGTATTTAGTATGTTTTAGTTTTTGTAATATTTGAAATTTTGTTTCTAGGAAAGAAAGTTACGGAGATATACACTTTTTAAAAAATGAACGTAATCGAATATTCCGTAAATTTCTCAACCTAAATGGTTGAGAAATTTACTTTAGAACGCTGTAATTCAGTCATTGCGTATTATAGGAAAACAAGCATCAAAATAAAATTTGAAGGGAATTTAATTACCTACAAATTTCATGTTCATTTTTAAACCAATTGGACGGACGTAAATTATAGGTTTAATTCTTTACATTATTGTGCAGAAATCTTTTCTAGCTTAAATGCATCTAACCAAAGAAAAGAAATATAAGCTAAAATCTGAAGAAAATTGCCAATTTTTTTAATAGGGCGGCGGGCGCGCAGGAGTTTAATTATGCAATTTGCATTTTAAATGGTCAATAACCATCCTGGACAACACATCGAAAAAATTCAGAACTACCGGACCTTTTGTAAAGTGACCGTTTGTAGAGGGGGGCCCTCTATTCACTGGATAATTGAACATGCTTAAAAAATACCAATTGACAAAGACAAAGTCAAAATCATTTATGTATCCTTAATAATTATAATTTTAACTAACAATTATACTAATATCAAAATTAGATATGTGGACTGAGAATACATTGTTGTGTCTTAATTATTAATTAAGAATGATGTCAAATTTGAAATTAATATCAATTATTAAATAAAGTACTTATACAGGTACCGATTGTACTCAAATTATGACATTTGTGAGTGTACAAATACAAACCTTTAAGAGGGACCCGCGCCAAGCTCATGTCACGCAGTCTGACTCAGTTCACGTCACGGAGATTACGATCACAATCTTTCATAAGTTTGATACGTTATGTACTTGAAATTGATACTTATCAAGCCTACTAGATCAGTACAGTCATTCCAAGTCGTATCTTCTGTTTAGAGGTCAACGTTATTACTATAACTAATATTAAAGAAAGAAATATAGATCTTAGACTAATAAAGTTACAAAAAAAATGTGCATTGATAGAATATTACGATATAAGTGCGTTATGGTGTTTATAACACACGAGGCGGAATTTTAGACCGAGCCAAAAGCAAGGGCGAAATAGAGCCGAGTGTGTTAAACCAATATACGCACATATATCTTACAACTTTTTTAAAATTAACTATGATGCACATTGTTGCTTTCTCGCCGTTTCACTTTTTTCAATCAGCGTCGCGCGCTGCCTATTGGCCAGCGCCGCGCATCGGGCCAGTTCATAAATTGAAAAAAAAAAAAAACCATTTTGAAGCTTATAAATATCAAATAGTGCGGTTAAATATAACTTCACTATGTACATTATGCACATATATATGAAAATGCTGATATTATTTAATATTCTTGATAGTTAAAAAAAAACATTATATTATAGTGATCTAGTATAGCCCGTGATTCTATTTATTATGGGAATTTACCTTCTACGTTGCATACCATCACGGATTTCATTATACAAATTTTTCGTTTTAAACATCTCGTCTTAATCATATAGGCAAAACTTAAATAAGAATAATGAAAGAAGCATTAATTATTTCTCAATCTTAAAGTAAACAAGCTCTCGAGCACTATGCGGGCTGCAGCAGCCCTCGGTTTTTTGTAAAGCTGTTGAAGTTGGTTGGAGTCCATGTCCAGTTGAGAAAATGGGTTAAATACTTAGTCGGTGGTCATTTACAAACAGAAAAATCCAATAGTTTCATTGTCGTAGTGGATTGTCCGGTCAATGGCTTAGTGTAAATGAAGACAATTCCACTGATCCGAGACAATAATCACGAGAATCGGTCAATTGGACTATGAGATAGTATGATTTAAAATTTTTGTAAGACAATGCTTTCCCCACCGTCCGCGCGTTGGATATTCCTGTCTCTTGGCTGCCTATGAACGCATGTTTTTAGCCAATAAGCCACTAGAAACTACATCCACAAATTAGATACGTCAATGTCAAATCTAATTTAACTAAAGCAGGAATAGAATCACGCATCATGGTATTATTTTTTTGTATTTTAGGGCCAACTAAGTCAAAAAGAGTTTGCATCACATCCGGCGACATTCGCATACATAATTTGTATTATCCAGGATCTTCAACATGGAACTCTCATAAGATGAGACTTGATTGACCCAATTCACCTCTCCTGTATATCCATGGTCTAATGACCAATCTTTTTTTTTAATATGGATTTCTTCCTCAAGGATATATATTTCCTATCTATAATAAGCTTAGCTCGCATGCAATTTTACACTTATCCATTTTACAAGCATCTGCATTTGACTTCACTCACTAAAAAGTGCCACGTATTGTCCTATATGTGAACGGCATTGCATTTTCATGGCATTGTCTTAGGTCGATTGTCCCGGTTATTGTCCCTGTGTAAATGGACCATAAAGTAAACATGAAAAATGTTTCGGCGGCCATCTTGGATCCAAAAGGTGATAGCAGTTTCGAGTTTCGCGAAATACTTTACCTTAACATACAAAGTTTCAGACCACTCGGATGTTCCAGGAGGACGTTATGAACGAAATAAGTTAAAATTCAAAAATGCAGACGCCATCTCGGATTTTAAAAAAATTACAGATTTGGATTTCTCAACACAACAAACCCTTGCATACAGAATTTCAATCAAATCGGATGCAGATGACAAAAGGCGGCCAACTCGTGAAATTATAATAAAAAAACGCTCAGCCCAGTACTTGATATAAGTGGCTCGGCCTACGGCCTCGCAGATGAGCTCAGCCTTCGGGCTCAGGCTTTACTTAGTTGCTTAGAGGAGAGGGGGGAGTTTAAGCTAGTAGCCCCCCTTTCCTGCTTAACTCTCCCTCCTCAGTTTGGTAAGGGCTCTGGCTTATGTAGCAATCATTACCCTTATCACCATGAAACAGGTCAAACAACCATGTCAATCAGTCAGCCAGTCAGTCAGTGGTAGTGTAGGTTTATATTTCTCAAAATCTAAAAATAAATAGAATCAAAGTTTCTTTGGCTGTTATGAAATTATTTTATTGCAAGAAAAACAGGTACTTATATAAAAACATTAGCTATTGATATTGTATGTCGAGTACATGAGAAAAAAAAATCTAAGCCGACCATGTCTGTCAGGTAACAACTCTGTGCCACTCTATGCTTTGACATTACGTCAAGTGACATAGTGTAAGAAAGTTACTCGTACGTTTGTTTACAGACTGTTTGGCCTATATCTATTTGTAATAGTATTCTACACTATGACAATAATTTTACGATATTAAATGTATTTTTTTTTATAAAGAACGATGCGTCCTTGCTCCGTGAGGTCCATCGGCCATCTGACAAATGCATGCGTAACTGTCACAAATGCATGCGTAACTGTCTGTGCAACAAGAACAGTTTATTTAAAATAACATTCGTGAAAAAACGAGACGACAAGTACAAAATTTTCCAGGAAGGTACAGTTCGCGAGGTCTCAGCTGAGCTTTGCATTTGTGTGAGTGATCACCAAAAGTAGAGTCTGACAAAAAACTTTTAAAAAGAAATTTTATTATGTTTTAGGTAGGTACATAAGTAGGAGATGAAAGGTTTAAAAATAAAATGTAATTAAATAAAGGCCACCTATGATATGTATGACTGATGAGTATGTGTTCATATGTAAGTGTGTCTGAGAAGTCAGAGATCAATATATCTATCGATATATATAAAAGCGAAAATCACTCACTCACTCATCACGAAATCTCGAAAAGTACTAAGCCAATGAAGATGAATTTAGCAGGAAGGTAGATTGTGACTAGGAGACGTCCGCTAAGAAAGGATTTTGGAAATTCCACCCCTAAGGGGGTGAAATAGGGGTTGGCAGTTTGTATGAATCTTCATCAGTTTTGAAGCGAGACAGATGACATTTTTGAATTAGTGGTTAGTAAAAAATAATAATCCATTTGTTGGATTTTAATAAATTGCAATCCCAGTTTAATAAAAAAAAAATGAATTTGTGTAGTCTACGTGGGCGAAGCCGCAGGTAAAAGCTAGTTATTAATAAAATTCAAATAAAAAAAAAAAATATAACAATTCTTCTACACCGGACATTGCATCTTCATCATTTTCATTATCACTCTCGTCTTCATTTTCACTCTCGTCTGATGTATCGTTTGAGTTGATAATGAATCGTTTCATTATATCATCAATAACGGCGTCGTGCCCATGAAACTTTTTTTCTTCTTGTATTGCGTGGTCACATACATTTCCATTCTTGTACAGTGATAGTGTCAACTTTTTCTTTCGCTAATCTCATAATGGTATCCATATTCATTGACTCGTTTTTTTTCGCCACGTATCCTTTTATCATTGCCCATATATTTTCAATTGGGTTGAAATCCGGGTGGTAGGGTTGTAGACGAAGGACGCTGTGACCATGTTCTCTAAGTAAAGAGTCAATTTTATATTCAATAAATCTTTGTTTGTTTTGTAATATTAATTCATATAGTTGTGGTCTAAGCATCGATGTAGAGTGATCGATATCACGATATTTGGGCCAGTCAATCATTTCTTGTTTACGACTATTTGAGTTGGGAGCGGGATTTTCTAACGAATTGTGGTAAGATGCATTGTCTACCACCACAACGCTATTGGGCTTTAAATTTGGAATTAATTGCATTTGTAACCATTTCATGTAGTTTTCTGTATTTATATTGTTATGGTAATCTCCATTTTTGATGAACATCAGCAGTGCATTTGGTATGAAACCATCCTCTCCGCCGGCATGAACTATATAACTTTAACCTTCTAAGTTCAAATTTAGAAGTATTATAATTTTAGATATTTTTAACCAAGTACCTACGTATTTTCACAACTATACCATATTTCAAGTTGGGTGTATGTTAAAGTGAATTTCGACCAGATGGATCGTTGACGTGAATAAGGTGGCGGGTAGTGGCTGGATGCGGAAGCCCTTTTTTAGGCGAACAATTAGCCGATAGGAACTTGGCCCCCTTTTTTACAGGTAAGTTTTTGGTGGGATATAAGGTACAAAGACTATAGATTCAATGGTCCTTGCCTTATTGTGACTAGAATTTTGAAATAAATAAATGTTTTTTTTTTTCTGTATGCACAGAAAGTAACTCTTTCTGACTAGTACTTGGGTAATATGCCGGAAGGAAAGTCTTTATTTATTTCTGACCGTACTTGGTGCGGAGCGGAGGCCGGCCTGATTGAATGGAAATCGAATGTGAGCGTTCCGCTAGATTAGGTAAATACAATCTTCGTTAAAATGTTATAATAAACTGCTTTCATGGGATATGAATTTAGTAATATTTTTGCAAGTAACGATGTTTTGTATAACTTTTGTTGGGTAATTTGACCCGTATATACTTGTCTGTTTTTTTTTGTAAATCTTTAAGTCTTTATTGTAATTATTAATAAATAAAAAATTCTTTGTTTAAAAGCTAAAAATCTAAATTAATATTCTGAGGTAAAACTTGTTTTCAAAAATTATTTTTTTTTATTTTACTTAATCTAGTTTGGCGGAAACTAAAGGAGAGTTATGTTTAGATTGAAAACTATATCAAATGTCCATCTAAATTTGTCTAGCGATTATTCGAATCGACTCTAACCGGCTATTTGTAAATCGAAAATCGAAATTTAAAATTACGCTCTCTCAATATACAAGTATTTCAACTCAGTTGATGGGGTGAAATTCGAAGAACAAAGAGAGTTTGCCAATTGTTAACACTAGCTAAATACTTTGCTACCCGTTTGTTTCTGTTTCGTATGTGTAAGTGGCCAACACTACTGTCAGATATTGCGAGCTGCTGAAAGGCATCTGACAAAGCCTGGTGGCTGCTATACAATGATGACACCTGAGACCAACGTTTTACGTGCCTTCCGAAGAACGAAAGAGCTCGAGAAATCGACAAATCGCCTTCAAAATATTACCTTTGTCCCTTGTAGCACAATCTACTATTTATCGCAAGAGAAATGGAACCGTAATAAAATAATTAAAAATTATAGTTCAAGTCACTATGACTTATATAATTATCGATAGATATTAAAAAATGATAAAAGAAGTCATAACATCGAATCAAGAATTATTAAATTAAACAAGCGTTTTCTTGGTCGCGAATAGTAGGTATAGTAAGATAGACATTAAAATAATTTCAATCCTCCACGTACTGAACAAAGGAAAATATAAGATAGGTATACACAGTATATACACTAGTAGCACACAGTATACGCAAACGTTACTGGCCGCTGGCTAATTAGGCACGCAAAGAAACGCTATCGCGCGAGCGCCACGCAATTATGTTAATCTTATTAGTCAATCCGCTACATCGCTGCAGTTTTGTGCAGTTGCGATGTTTTGCGCAAACAGCATGCAAAGCCTTTAGGGGCTTACTTGTGACCGTTTAGAACTTTTTAACCTTTATGTTTGCGTCCTAGCGATTTTTATTGTCGTCCACAACGTTTTCTACGTTATTACTTTGCAGACCATGAAAGAAATTTACAATGTAAGCAAAAATTTCAAAATAGTCTCACCTGGGAGAAAAGAAAGGACTTAAAATGTACCAGCTGTTGAGTGTGTTGCCACGAAAATTGTTAAATTCGATGAAAGGAATAGGGCTAGCAACCTATTACTATTTTGATTTCTTCCATCTTCTCGCCTACCATCTTGCTAAAAGTAGCCTTTGGGTATTACAGCCTTGGGTTCTGTCTACTTAGAGCTACAAAACCCGAAACGCTTTGTCTAACTCATTTAGGATAAATAAATACAAGTAACAGGTTTAACACAAGTTAAATGTACTTAACATTCAAAAAGAATACTGTTTACTTTAGTACCTTCCCTTTTAATAAACTAAAAACAAACAAGATTCCAGTTGTTTATCTGAGATTTCAATACGACAAAACAATATCGCAGTATTGAAGAGAGAACAAACCGTTTCGGAAAGCGATGCAATCCATGCTCTCTTATTGAATGTTTACTTGAGGCGACCCACTCGAATCCAGCGTTTTGTGTAGACTTTTATTCGAAAGATCTAGACTTGCCTCTGCCTGTACCTACAACGAGTGTATTGGACGTGAAATGACAAAGCTTAAATATAAAAAATATTGGTTGATATACTGTACTCATACATTTGCACATACTCGGTTTCATTCTACGCTTCTTTTGTTGTGCTATTTGAGCTACTTTATCTAAGTCTTAGGTCATCTCTTTCTTTACTCAGGTAGACACGTGTGACAATATTATGTATATGTCGCGGACGGCCGAATAAAGATGGAGGCAAAGCAGGGCGAGATTGGCATCTGACATCCCTAGTGACGTGAACTACCCACTTGGTTACTTACATTACGAGAACAGACTAAGGTCAGGATGAAAACTTACTTACAGTCACGTCACCTTACTGATGCTGCTGCATGAGAGACCTTACGTGGGCCTTATAAAAATGTGACGACAGATAGCGCCCCACCTCGCGCTGATCCATGAATTCCGACCACGTTAGTTTAATTCTCTGGCCCACACATATTCTGTGTCCACCTGGGCTTATCGTCCAGCTGAAACAAACTGTCATTGTAATAAATTGGTTTACCAATCCACATCTATTACAATAATCACGATTAATAAAGTAATCACGGCCAAACCACTGCAAACTACACGAACGAGCTGTGCACAGTATGGCCGCTTGAACAAGAATGTCCACCGTCCAAGCGTTTCCCCTGACGTTTCGGTAGCACGTCACTGCGACATTAGCGCCAACCGCCGATGCGGCAAACTCGCGTAAAGTGTCTCGGCGTAGTCAAATCAGCGTCTAATATAAACCGCGCCGACATAAACATTTATATCTCTATCTAGAGATAGACAACCAAAAATTGTTACACCTGATGTTTTCTCAGTGGTTAACCAAAACACTTGCGATTTGCTACAAGTTTAAATACTCCATGAATGAAGGAAAAATATATGTCGGAAAGTTTAAAGTAAATTCCCTTTTTTTATTATTTTTCACTTGCAAACAGAACGTTGTTTACTGCAGCGCAAAGCGGTTAGATTTTCAAATAGCAGATAGTTAGCAACAAGTAATAAAGCCGGGTGCCTTGGCGACAGTGACGCAGTCTTTTTCGAGCGGCCGTGCTGTGCACATCTCCTGAACAGTAATCCTGTTGACGGTAAAGCCCTGTTGGACACAGTATTTAATACCTTTGTGGGACAGAGAAATTAACTCATGGGGTTGGAATTCATGGGCATTTATCATCAGCAAACGGTAGGGCGCTGTCTTATTGTTACATTTTTATAAGGGCCACTTAAATCTCTCTTGCGACGACATCTATAAGGTGACGTGGCTGTAGATAAGTCTTCATCCTGACATAAGTCTGTTTTTTACCCCCGAAAAACAAGATGGGTGTTATAAGTTTGACGCTAACTGTCTGTATGTGTGTCTGTGTCCTCGTAGTGCTTGAGTGGATGGAACGATTGCAATGTGGTTTTTTTTTAGGTGAAACTAAGTTTCTTTGCGGTGGTTCTTAGATATACCCAATTCGCATTTAAAAATAAACGATATTATTAAGCCGCTGTTATACCGCAGGGCAAAAACCTTTCTTCCAGCATTTTCTCCCACACTCTTGACAACATTTGGATAAATAAAAAAAGAAACATTTTCAAAAATTCAAAAGTTTTTACACAAATAACTGTAAAGTGTTGTTTAAATGGACTATTTTATATTCACTATCCGATACACGTTTTCGATCGCAATATATTTAGTGGTGCTGGTGATTTGGGCCCGGTTTATGGACGGTACAGATGAAACGCCATCGCGCCGGTCTCAACGGTACTACATTTGGATTTATTCAGACGTGAAATTAAACAACTCCCGATGCTCCCTATAACAATCTACGCACTAGATTGGAGGGGTAAGTTCACTCAGATCATATGATGCTTTTGAGAAGATTCAGATCATATTTTCATCTTAGGCTTGACTACCAACGTCAGAAAAAGCAGTTTTAATCAAATTCAGTAAAGAAGAGGTTATCAAGATAATAAACCTTACATGAGTACATACTCAGAGGTATATCTGTAGCATGTAGCGAGGATCGAACGTGTTTTTTAGATTTAGTTGATGCAGATGCAGAGCCAGTGTTTAAACTGTTTTCTCTACCTACAACTGCTTTATATTTTCTGCTGAATTAATAAGAATAATAATTTTCGCTGAATTAATAATAACTATAAAAGGCGTCGGGACGTGATGACCCCAACGCCCACTGGATTCCCAGCACAGTCAGTCAACGCAGAGCTTGTGGCGAGCTGATGGTGAGTGGCGACACCACGTATCCTACCTCCAGGGGGGCCATACACACATGCGCTTACACACACACATACTCTCAGGTACACACCCCCTGCCTCTGTTTTGCCTTAACTGGCCGGCCAGAGAGGAGTCGCAAGAGCAGAATATACGCTCCAGGGTGGAAGTGTATTACACGTAATGGCGTAATAGATAGCTGGGTACCTTTCTCGCTAGATAGCTGGGTCAAGGGTTAGATACATAAGGCAGTACTACTAGACTCGGCACGCATTGTCAGGAGGTTTCTTTCTTCACGACCCTAACCTAGTGGAGTTTATATCCGTAGCGCCATCTGCTATTTGGCTGGTAAATTTAAAAAAAACCGTCTTTCAAGCGTTAACTCCCAATAACTTAAAAACGGCTGAATCGATTCTTATCATAGCTAAACCACCGCAAGGAAACAACTTGTTTTCACGTAACAATAGTTGATAGACAGACAGACAGACAGACATACAGACAGAAATACAGACAGACAGACGTACAGACAGCATGCAGACAGAAAAACTAACAGACAGACATACAGACAGACATACATACAGCCAGACATGCAGGCAGACATACAGGCAGACCTACAAATAAACAGGTTCCATAAATCGAGTAAACATACCCGATAAGCGGCTGGCAAGATATCTGGCCATTCCCATTAATTGATGTCATGAATGGTGACGTATTTTGTGCTTGATTTGCCCGGGAGGGTACCGTGACGGATTGCTAGCCTTGATTTGGGTTGGATAGTTTCATTTTAGGCTAATATTATATAAGCCTTTTAGTTTCTAATTAATCTTAAGAAACGCAAGCAAATGTAAGGCATTGAAAACACTATAATATTATTTAGATATACAATGTAGCTCGAATTGTCATTTAATTTGATTTTAAATATTTTGTTGTAAAAATGTATGTTTTATATTTTTTTAAAGGCTTGCGATATAAATCTTATCATCATCGCAGAATACAGAATAGTACTAAAGTACACAGCATACTACAAGGCTTCAAGAGAAATTATGAAGAATTAAGAAAGTACTGTTCTATAGTTTTTGCAGTAAAAAAGTTTGTAAGTTCCTTAGGTAGATGCATTGTGTTAATGGCATACCCCCCTTCTTCTTTTCTTCTTCCACTCGTTTCTGTCCTCTGCGATCTCTTTCCATTCTATTGCATACTTTCGAGGCCATCCCGGCTGCTCGTTCTCGGTTTTTAGTAACATGGTAATTCATATTGTATTAAATATAATCACATATTGACAAGCTCTTTATATCGGTCCTTAGAAACCAGTAATGATTCTATAGCCTATACAGGCGTCTTTTGTTTCGCCGGCCATTCAATTACCTTCATTAACTAAACAAAGATCCACCTCATGTTAGCCGAAGGGTAAAGGGACCGCTGTGAGGAACATGGCATCTGATTACGTAATCTGTGGAGATGACGTGGTAGCTCAAAACTGTTCAACGGTGATTTGAAGATAAAGTTTATTCCCGGGTTTACTGATAAACTTGACCCGACGGAATTGGAAATCACGTTTCTTTGGAAGATGTGATCTTACACTTTGAAACTAAGTGAGTAGTTTATGTAGGTACATTGATTTATGTCATAGTAAATATAATTGGAGGTTGAAGGCCTTAGATGTCCATAGACATTTTGGGAATCTAAAGTTAGTATTATCAGGAGGGAGGCACCAACACAAACGAAATAGTCTTAATTCGAACTAAACACTTAATCATCATTATCATCACCATCATCAGGTCTTTTTTAGTCTGCACTACAGGAGCACAACCTTCTCTCTCTCTCTGTACTACTAGGTCCATACTTAGGCAGAGTAGTCAGAGGATTTGACATAAACTCTCCATGCTGTATAGTAAACACTTAGTAAAAAAAGTTGTATCTAGTTAAATTGTAAGTTATTTCAAATGGCAATATAATGGAAGTGACCTCTGAAAAAGATCCTAACTGATATTATCGCAGAGGCACTGAACTAATAAAATTGTAATATTTCTTGAGATGTAAGCGAACTGTCTGAATCTATTCGATTTAAACGAGTCGAACTTTATCTTTATCTTATTTTGAAATGATTTGACTTAAGTTAAGAAATTTTAACTCTAACGAACGAAATTTTCCGTAAAACAATGAAAAAACGGAACCCTTATAGGATCACTCGTGCGTCTGTCCATTTGTCACAGCCAATTTGGTAGGATGGTGTAAGCCTATGACCCAAACGCAGATGAGCAAAGTAAATCAATATTCTTTGAAATAAAGACAATTTTCGGGGTCATATTACTAATATGTTATTAACATAATTTAACTAATTTAAAAAAAAAGTTTAGCAAGCCTTACTATGTTACATATCAAAATAAAGGTCTCGGTATGAGGAACTCAAATATATTGTTGTTATTATTGTAAAATAAATAAGTTTTGATTTCATTCATGAAAGAAGACAAAAAATTACCACCCCTCTACCTCTCCTCTCCTGATCTCCGAAACTACTGAGCCGAAAAACAAATTTTGAAAAAATACAAAATGTACTTCATTTCTTGTAGATTACAGGAAAACCTAAAAAAAATCTATCAATTAAAAATAAAATGGTTAACTCAATATAAAACGTTTGCTTACAGAAAATAGTTCACTAAAACACCACTAAATATCGCTAGTAGTACTCGTAGTTAACACGCTTCTTAATGTGAAAATTTCAAATGTGATATTTTGTATTAATTTAATTATTTGTACGGAATCACCTCCACGCGAGTTCAACTCGCACTTGGCCGGTTTTATTTATGTAATGTTCAACTTTAGTGTTTCAGTTACTAATAGAATCAAGCTACAGATACAAATGCTAAAACATATATGAAGACATGCTACTTAGAAGAAATAGCTACTTAGTGGCACGTGTGTCCATTCTTTGTTAGACATAAGCATGCTTATTTCTAGTGGGTCGTCTCTACGGGAAAGAAAAGTCCCCGTGGACCAACTAATGAAAAAAGGCGGTAGGACCACGGGTCGCGACTCTCAAAAACAACCATTGTTCGATTTTTAAACATGCTTCCTGTGGTGAGGTTAATGCGGGATGGGCGGCTGCGAGTTCTGGTCTGGACTCGTGTGAACAGGTTTTCTTTTTATAGCATTTGTACGGATCCCTGCATAGGCTCCATACATTAAATGTATTGTCAAGGTTGGGATGTCAAAGATGTCAGACAAACCCGGTCGCTAAGGCTATGTATGAAATCAAAAACGATCGAATCTGCCGAGTGTCTTTACTACACTAAATATTAATGCTATTTGTTTGAGTTGTCACAATAGTCAGTGTACTTAATGTAGGTCGCAGCTAAGTGCTGCGTTTGTAAAAAAAAATTAACTACTAAAATGTTCTGCTTTGCCTGAACAACATTCTAATAGGGTGTTGATTGGGATGAGGTGTCAAAGGGCATACTTATAACAAGCATACCTTTAACAAGCAAATTTATACAGTCAAAAACTATGCTATTTTTAAGTCAATCAACATGCTCAAAGCTCAATTAGTAGCATGTGTAAACTATAGCTTTGTTTATTTCAGGATTAGCCACTTACACAAAAAAGTATTTCAGGACAAGAAAATAATCACATTATTGTAAAACTTTCTAGTTACACAAACGACGAGGTGCAAACAAAAGGCCCATATCGCGTGACCGGTTATCGTGATGCTCACTAAAATATACCAAGTCCTAATTAAAAGTTCACTACGGAACGAGCCACGCCCTTGTTATTTATTACCTCACATGCTATAATGTCCTCTACTTCTGGCGCACAACATTTTTATTCTGTAAATCTGACGGGTGAAACACAAGCAAAACAAATGACAAACGACTCTGTTTCCCCCGTGGCCAATTAAATTCTCCTATTGTTTTATGTTAACTTATGTTTTTCACGTACACGCGAACTTTCGAATGCTTACACGCTCTCTCAGCAGTAAGATTGCATGAGTTATGTTTATAATTAGTCGGTTTATCGCAAAGGTTGGCATAAATAGACTCCTGTAGTAGTCGCGTGCTGGCCAATGCTCAAAGCTTCGTCGCCGACTGATAGCGTATCTACACCTGAAGATCGTAGTCTCTAACTCAACTTCACAAACTAACGCGAACCGCCGCGTTGTTAAACCTAACCACAACAGCTATACCCCGCGACGTTTCGTTAGAATCGTAAAGTTCCTCAAAAGGGGAAAGAAAATGACTCGATAAGGGTTTACTCGATGGGCAATTCGGCAGTAACATTCCGACTTAACGGATTTTAAATTTATCCAAATAGAATCTTATTTAAATGCGCCGAGACGAAAAAAGGATTTAAATTTAATTTTACATCGAAACCTGGAACTGTTCACGGGGGGAGGATTTCGATCATTTCTAATAGAATGACAAGATTTATTTTATGCTTGTGTGTTGAATGATTGCTCTTTTTCGGCTGAAACGATGGTGCGTGATTAAGCAAATTGTGAAGCAAAATGTTTTCATCCAAAAAGCGATAACCAGTTCGATTTTAAAGAGTTTTGGAAATGATGTAAATATTAAAGGGAACTAAGGCCGTTTTGATTTTTAAAATTTATATATACGTGAGACTTTATCTATACTATAATAATCTATACTATAATAAAAGAGTAAAAAAAATGAGTCTGTACATTGAACATTTTTCAAAGAAAAATATATGGGGCGATGGAGATATAGTAATAGAGTAAGAAAATAAAAAAAATGTCTGTCTGTTTGTCTGTTTGTCTGTTTGTACACGCTAATCTCCGGAAATACTGGACGGATTCGAATGAAACTTTTTTTGTTATATAGCTGTGAAGCCTGGACAACATATAGGCTATAATTGATTTTGGAAAATGGAACACATGATGCAGAACTATAATGGTCCAGCTAAACTATAAGAAATATTAAAATGCCGCCTTAGCAAAAGTTGTTAAGTCTGATGAGAACTTTTTTTTGAGTTATAATACAACTGGCCAAGCGCGAGTCGGACGCGCGCGAACGGTTCCGTACTATAATCTATGAAAAATCACGTTTGTAGTATGGGAGCCCCCCATAAATACTTATTTTATTCGATTTTTAGGGTTCCATAGGGTAGGGTAGAAACGGGACCCTATTACTTAGACCTTCCGACTGTTTGTCTGTCTGTCTGTCACCAGGCTGTATCTCATGAACCATTATAGCTAGACAGTTGAAATTTTTATAGATGATGTTTTTTTGTTGCCGCTGAACAAAAACATACTAAATCTATCTATCTACACTATAATAAAAGAGTAAAAAAAATGTGTCTGAACATTGAAAATTTTTCCAAAAAAAAGTTGTTTCGTCCGAAGAAAAACTTATAAGTTCAGTATTTGCGGACCTTCAGAGCAAATAACACCAGAAAAATTCTTGGTTACGTGAACGCGCCATATGGACAACAAAAAATTAAAAATCAATTACTAAAGAACTTATGACGCAAATTATTGTTAATTTCTTGGATAGTTTTGTTGACGACGCCACTAATTATCCAGTTGAGTTTCGTAATTCACTTGCAGCAAATGGACTCTCGGCTCACAAAATAAGTCTTAATGTCGGAGGGCCAATAATGCTGATGCGAAATTTGACTCCGCCGAAACTGTGTAACGGAACCCAACTTAGTGTCTCAGCACTGTATGACGAAGTTCAGCGGCTGAATTTCAGCCAATGCATGCCTGCAATGTTATTTGCATTACTAGCAACACATAATGCCGAACTTCCGATGCTTTTGCCTGAATCGGACCCGTACCCGTACCCGTACCCGTACCCGTACCCGTACCCGTACCCGTACCCGTACCCGTACCCGTACCCGTACCCGTACCCGTACCCGTACCCGTACCCGTACCCGTTCCCGTACCCGTACCCGTACCCGTACCCGTACCCGTACCCGTACCCGTACCCGTACCCGTACCCGTACCCGTACCCGTACCCGTACCCGTACCCGTTCCGCTCCCGCTCCCGCTCCCGCTCCCGTTCCCGCTCCCGCTCCCGCTCCCGCTCCCGCTCCCGCTCTCGCCGCCGCCACCGCCGCCGCTCCTGGCGTCGCCGCTGCCGCCGCCGCTGCCGCCGTCGCTGCCGTCGCCGCTTCCGCCGACGCCGAAGCCTTTGCCGCCGCCGCCGCCGCCGCCGCCTCCACCGCCGCCGCCGCTGCTGCCACCGCCGCTTCCGCCGCCGCTTCCACCGCAGCTTCCGCCGCCGCCGCCGCTTCCGCCGACGCCGCCGCCGCCGCTTCCGCCGCCGCCGTTGCCGCCGCTGCCACCGCCGCTGCCACCGCCGCTGCCGCTTCCGCTCCCGCTCCCGCTTCCGCTTCCGCTCCCGTTCCCTCTCCCGCTTCCACTCCTGCTCCCGCTTCCGCTCACGCTCCCTCTCCCGCTCCCGGCTCCACTACCGCCACCGCCACTGCCGCCGCCGCTTCCGCCAACGCCGCCGCCGCCACCGCTGCCACCGCCACTGCCACTCCCGCTGCCGCTTCCGCTTTCGTTCCCGTTTCCTCTCCCGCTGCCGCCGTCGCTGCCGCCGCCGCTTCCACCGACGCCGAAGCCTTTGCCGCCGCTGCCGCCGCCGACGCCGCCGCCGCTTCCGCTCCCGCTCCCGCTACCGCTTCCGCTCCCGTTCCCTCTCCCGCTCCCGCTCCCACTCCTGCTCCCGCTCCCGCCACCGCTCCCGCCGCCGCTCTTTTCATATTGGCTCCCGAAGGAAAGAATTAAAATAATATTGACTTTTAACTCCTCTCTCTCTCTCTCTCTCTCTCTCATTAGTTTTTATTTATATTAATACACCGGAGTCATAAAGTCCACGCGAACGAAGTCGCGGGCATCAGCTAGTTTATTAATATACAAACGTTTTTTTTCCGCAAAAACTTGCCAACTTTTTTTAAATTTAATTTAGTTATTTTTTTTTAATTTTGATTAATAAAAAAATACTTTTTTATAAAACACACAAAAATATACACAATATAAGAAGAAGAAAAAAACTTAATTAAAACTAAACAAACTAAAATACTACCTACTTTAATTAAAACTAAATAAAATAAAAATAATAAAAACTTATATTAAATTATATAAAAAATTGAGGCCAAATCGCTGCCGTCACAGGGCAAAGTACCCAAGAGACTGGCGGCATTTCCGCGTTGGATAGCAATACTTAGACGCTGTCCGAAATGCGCGCCGGCCCTTGGGTTCCCCAATTTTGACGAGCACCCCAAGGCCCTAAAGTCTCCACTGCAAAAGGCACAAATATATAGGGCTCCCCTAGAGCCGAATATTTGCGCCTCTTGATGGCTTCCGCTGCCGTCGCTGCCGCGCCCGCTTTTCGGGCAGTCGCTCCTACATGGGATGGAGCTACAGTGTCTACACATGTAGCATCTCACACAAGCGACCGCCCGTTCTTCCAAGGGATGAGCGTCATGCCGTCAGGCCTCTTGCCATCGTCCCGCGTGATACCATTCGGATCTAAAATAGGCACACCGGCACTGGCAAGAGCCCGACGGATGACGTCATTCGAGGTGGCGTGACGTGAAATACGCCCTGCGCTGCGGCGACAAGCCAGGCCATGGTGACCCAGGGGATCGACATCCCCACCACAGCGACAGCGATGTGGCTCATTCGTTGTAGCCCCTAATCGGAGATACTGCTAAACTAAATGTGGTTCTCTCCAAGAAGGTGCCTATACTTGCCGACGGTATGGCATTTAATCAGTAACCCGACTCCGGCTCACAGCTGGCTAACAGACGAGACCTCTCCACCTCACTATTCGTATTATCTAATAGTTGTTTCTGAATAAGTAGGCAGAGAGGCTCATCCCATTGCTGCTGCGAAGCCGGATTCGAGGGTAGAGCATGGCCCGGACCGGTTGCACCAATCCAAGCATCTCTGGCCACAGCTACCCCTACGTCGCTTAGCGACGGGCCTCAAATCTTACCGATGAGGTTAGCCGTGCTATAGACTGAGGACAGGAACGCTGGAAGTGCTACACTTGAAATTTTTCTGATCCCAAGACCACCGTGGCGAATTGGCAATGTTGCTTGGATCCAACTTGTAAATAAAAAATCAAAACTTATGGCCTTAGGTTTTTATAGAATCACAAGTCACACAATACTGAAGGCTAACTTATTTGTTATAGCTAATCATCGCCTGAGACAATAATTTTACGACAATAATTTTACGCCTATGTCCGGGAGGCACAATTAAATATGAAACAACAATATATCTAGAAACTTCCTATTCCGCAGCGTAGCATACGCGCACACAGTTCTGAAGGGGCTCAGTCATGTAAGCCGGAACGTTCTACCCGAATATGCGGCCGTGCAAAATTAATAAGCTGAATTTCTCATCTATAGCATCTCATAAATTACATTGATGGCGACGCGCAAGGAGAAAACCACATAAAAGGATTTTAATATAATAGAACAACAGGTAAAAGGATGTTTAAAATGTTTGTCTATCTATATTTTTTAAGAGCTATTATCTTGTCGGTGGAGTATTAATTTTCTTCCATTTGTCTCTCTCATTCGCCAGCCGTTTTAATTCGCCGTAGGACACGACGTTTACCTGTTCCTTTATTTGCTTCATGTAGCTATGCCTGGGTCTTCCTGGTCATCTTTTCCCTTCTATCTTCCCTTCAATGATATTTTTTCGAAAATGTTTGTATGAGAATTTAAATCTAAAACAGACTAAGTTGACCTTCCTACTAATGTTATTAAAGTAAATAAAATAAAAAAGGGTCGTATTATTTTGCTACAGTATTAAAGAATTTAGTTTTTGAAATTTAGATCTAAAAGTTTTAGCATCATTGTTAACTAAAAATTAACAACAAGATCTATTGGCTATCATTTACGTGCCATAACATACCATAAACATTATTAAACTTACCTAAATTATAAATGATTGGTCAAGTGCGTGTCGGGCCACGCGCAGTGTAGGATTCCGTAGTGACGACGAATGCCAACTTTGAATTCATGCCACTAAAAACGTCTAAAAACTAATTTTCTATTGATATTGTATGAAATTTTCCTTTTCCGAATACATTTTATAAGTTGATCGCCTATAACTTTTTAATTTGTAAACCGTACTTAGTTCTGATAGTTTTCCTTTAAATTTCGTTATATTTGCTATAGCTATGATTTTTTTCACGTGTCAATATATAACCGATTAGCAGATAGAGGGGGAGGACACTTGACTCTAACCAAAAATTTTCACTTCAAAACTAAATATTTCAGAAACGGATCCCTACATCGAAAAACGTTGTTTGCAACCTCATAATATTTCTGAAAGACCTATTCAACGCTACCCCACATGATTATTTAGTCTACAAAATAAAATTGACTTTTGACTTTACTTGTATGGGAGCTACACTAAAAAAAAATTTTTCCTATATTTTACTTTACCACTTTTTCCGCATAATTAATATACATACCTATACCAATTTACAGCTTTCTAGTACTTATAGTCGCTGAGTAAAACCGCGGACGGACAGACAGACAGACAGACAGACAAAAATGGCGAAACTATAAGGGTTCCTTGTTTACTACGGAACCCTAAAAAACCTGTATTAATTCTCAAACCTTATCCAAAAAGAGTTTTTTTTTTGTTAATTTTTGACTGCTAAAAATTGCGAGCTCCATCAAATCAATTGAATCGATGAAAGACATACATTGATTTTCATTTCCAATTCAGTCGAATTGAAATTCAAAATTGAAAGAGATAACAATAACCATTGGGAGTAATTCATATCTTCATTTCCATTCGAGTTTATTGTCTTGTACATTTTTATTGTGGACGTTTTCTAAGCTATCGGTGGTATTGTGAAAATAAGAGGGACCTTTTGTATATTTATTTGAATGAGCATATTGAAACGGGCCGCATCGCAACCTTGATTTGTACTTACCACATTTTACTTAACTTTTCTTTTTCACCCCTCCACTATGATTTATGTGGCATTTGGATAGTAGCTCTCAGGTAAGCCTACTTTTTATGATATAAAAACGTAGTTATTATGCACTAATCACGCTTTTCCGGTGAAGAAGGAAATGCCGTCCGAGAAAACCAATGTCTGTCAATTAAAAAAAAATGCACTAATCACTTCTTTACTTTATAGGTAATCTCAGTGCTTTTCAAAATGAAATCTTTTTCACTTAAGTCTTTTTTCTTTACAATCGGGAATGCATAAACACGTTATTGTGTTTCCGGCAATAAAATCCACATGGTGGTGGTTAGGCCAATCCAGCGCTATTCTTGATCTGCACATCAATGACTTTTTTATGTTATAGGACGGCAAACGAACAAGCGGGTCACCTGATGGTAAATGATCACCGCTGCCCATCGACAACTGCAACACCAGGGGTGTAACAGAAGCATTGCCGGCCTTTCAGGAAGATATACACTCGTTTTTTGAAAGTTTCAATGTCGTATCGGTCCGGGAACACTGCTGCAGGAAGTTGATTCCACAGTTCGATCGTACGTGGTAAAAACTACCTACTTAAATATTGCAGCTTAATACTAAACTGAGGCAAATTTTTACGTTGCAGCCAGACTGTTGCGGCCCGATCAAATATGCTCGATCTCCTATTGTGTGTTTGAATCAGGAGGGGAGAGCCACAAGCAAAAACAAAGACTCTTTCTAAATCAGCCCGACGCGCGACACGTCGTAGCTTTTAGTATTGTCTTACTGGTTTTGTGTGAAAAATTATTTTTTTAAACAGAGAGAAAAGATTAAGTTAAACTCGGTCTCTCCAAAGGATTCGATATTGAGCTCGCTGTATTGAAAAAATTAAAAGTGTAAAACATTTCGAACTTAATTTCTATATAGTAGAAATTTCTGACTCGCGATTCTCCACTTGTATAATTGAGTGTCACTCTTATTTTTATAGTCCTTTTTCTTAAGTGTTAATTAAATATGTCTATTTGATTCTATGTTTTTACTTAAACTTATAACTTGCAAAAATATCTAAGTATCAAGCAAATAAAAAGGTGTGAAACTTTTCAAACAGAATTTTCATAGAGTAGAAGTAGCTCACACGCGATGCATTTACTTTACATATTAATTCAGTGTCACTTTTATTTTTAGTATTCTTTTATTTAAGTTTTCATAATTCTGTCTCTGTTTCTTTGTTTCTATTTTGTTATTTATACTAATAACGAACTAGTTAACTTGCAAAGATATCTGAGTATAGGCATATAAAAAGGTGTAAATATTTCATATAGTTATAGCTAAAAATATCCCTAATCAGTAAAAAAAAAAACTCTAATCAAAAATACCACTTTCATATAGTAATAACTTAACAACATAATAGCTTAACAACACTTAATAACACTTGTATAATTCAGTGTCACTTTTATTTTTATACTGTTCTTTTACTTAAGTTTTTATAATTCTGTCTCTAGGTATATTTGTTTCATTATTATTATTTATACTAATAACGAACTAATTGACTTGCAAAGATATTTAAGTATCAGACATAAAAAGGTGTAAATATTTCATATAGTTAAAGTAGCTGACACGCGATAATAACTTAATAACACTTGTATAATTCAGTGTCACTTTTATTTTTATACTGTTCTTTTACTTAAGTTTTTATAATTCTGTCTTTATGTTTCTTTTTTTTTATACAAATACTCTGTATTGCACCATAAACTAAAAAAAAAACAAAAAACCGAAAACAAAGACAGAATCATGATACAAAGGTGGACCTATGGCATAGCAATCTCTTCCAGTCAACTTTTGGGTTGAGGGAGACGTGAATATTTGAAGATAGGCGGTGCAGTATGTCAGATTTTGTTATCTATACTAATAAAAAACTAGTTGACTTGCATAGAAATCTAAGTTTAAGGCACATACAAAGGTGTGAAACATTTCGAACATAATTTCCATATCGTAGATGTTTCTGACACGCGATGCGCCACTTGTATAATTCAGTGTCATAATTGGCGGCGCAGTAATTAGGGCAGCATGGTGCGCGCTTTAATAGCTTCGCCCGCAGTTTTAAGGAATTACTATCTTAATTACAGTCTGCACGAAACATAATTTAGTTAATTCTATCGTGAGGTATATGCATTTGAAATTTGGTTATTTTTATAATTCCAGGACGGAGAAAGATAAGATCAACGGCACAGTGTTTATAATAACTTATTGAAAAAAAAAACAATTAATGAAATTTTCTTTGGGTTTTGTAACGACACAATATATTTTATAGACATAAACTTTTTGCAGCTTGTTATGAATTAAGTAAAATAAATAAAGAAATGATATAATAAGCAAGGTTGCAGGAAAGCTCTGAAAGCAAGTCGCTTCCAATCGGTCGTTTTGGAAAATTTAGGTGGCCAATGTCCAGCAGTGGACTTCCTGTAATGATGATGAAGGCACGGAAAGAAATTTGGCTGGAACGAAAAAGAAAACAGTCGACGAATCAAAGCAGTAATGTAATGATGGCTTAGATAAGGAACGTAAGGAACCTATTAGTCAGAAAATCACTAGTTCAGTGAACTTCCTGCGGCCGTATTGATGATAATGATAGGAAGACAGATAAACTAAATTAATATCAATCTGTGTGATATGTACGTTAACAATGTTCTTTTTTATTAATACAAATATTTTAAGTGGTGATTCTGCCCATAATTTTGTACAAATTTTCCCAGTAAATGTATAAGTATCGAAATACAAAAAAAAAAAAAAACATTTTTTATAGTTACAATATCACGTGACTACTATCAATTTGTATGAGAATCCCACTTTTTTTCTTTCGTATTTCGATAAACATTTATCGGGAAAAGTTGTTCTAAATGATAAACAAATATTTTAACGGCTGATTTACCGTCAAAATATTTGTACTTAATAAAAAAGGACATTGTTTATAAAAAATGTATTAAAAGAAATATAAATGCTGTAATGCAATATTTTGACAAAAAGTAGTCTAGTCTATTCTACACTCAAGCTGAGTGTAAAATATTTGGACAAAAAGTAATCCAGTGCATTCTATTCTCAAGCTCACTATAAACATTTACTGTTATTAATTTTTTCTCAAAGGAAACTCGCAAACCATTATGAAAATGAAAATTATCTTCAAATGGAAAAGTAAGACGCAAATATAATATTTTTATACCTCAAGGCTATTTCTAGCTCATTAGTTTTCAAAAAACTCTTCAACGCACGACTTTATTTACCTCACGGATTCAGCGAATGAATTAAGTATTGGAAGAAAAAAGTTCTCTATATTTATTGGCTTGAAAAATCGAGAATGAATGAGAACAGTAACATGTGAAGATGGAAATTTAGTTCTTCCATGCTGCTCTGCGAGAAAAAAACACATCTGATATATTAGCTGCTTCCTTTCTCGTGGAGACTGTAAAAGCCGATCAGGGGAATGAGCGAGAATCGAAACCAATAGACAATGCAGCTCGGAACGGATTACTCTTTCATTCCCTGTTTGTGTTTTCACGCCCACCTATAGTATAGATCATCATCATTCATCATGATTTCAGCCGCATCACGTCCATTGCTGGGTAAAGGCTTCTCACAAGGAATTCCAAAATAACCAATCTAGAGCGGCCTGCATCCAACGCAGTCCATGTAAATAAACGTAAACGACCTCTGTGGTCTAGTAGTCATCACGCCACGCTGTCACACCAGAGGTCCCGTGTTCGATTCCCGGTAATGACAATGGAAAATGATCTTTTTCAGATTGACCTGGGTCTTGGAATTTTATCTATATATGTATTTGTTATAAAATATAGTATGGTTGATTTAGTATTCCATTACACAAGTCTCGTACTTACTTCGACTAGATCAATCCGTGTGGGTTGTTCATACATATTTATTTTATTACAAAAAAGTTTTAAATTCCTATTTATCTACTACGAGTGTCGTCAGAGACTGAGAGAGTTATAGGTAGCAAAAATAGGCAGAAACGACCTCTGTGCATAAAAATTATACCATCTACTGTAATCATCAAACCAACTGCTAAACTTAGTGATTACGGACAAATTCTTTCTTTATTGAGAGAGTCCAGTAGCATAGTGATAAGAGCTCACCTCTTGTCTGTGGAGCAACCAATGCCTTCCATCTCTCTCTGTCCAAAATCAAATCCTCATCTTTGTAGGTTGAAACTTTAATTTGTTGTTCCCGTTATTTTTTGAAACTATCTCTAGTCTTGCCGCTTCTTTCCAATATTAATTTTAAAAACACATCACGTTTAATTACCTTATGAGACATGATGATCCTAGGAGACGTAAAATGTCAGGGCAACTGCCCTAACAATTTCTCTCTCCTAGAATTAATACATTGTAATAATTTGACTTACTCTCCAATTCGTGTCAACATCTAATTAGTTTTAATATCTTCCATACTGATATTATTTAAAGACTCTGGAAAGGATACAAATAGATTAACAATAATTGTATAATATAAATCTCATTGCACTTTTTTGACATATATCTTAACTGCCACGCCATTTATTAAATACAAAAAGCTCCCTCATTCATCAATTTTAATCGAGTTACCAGGAATCGTTATTAACTGAACTTTTTTACAAAACGTAATGGGAAAACTGAGTGACTCGAATGAAAGAGCACTCGATTAATTGAAGTGTCAATTCTAGTTGCGCTCTTTCATTTTGCACTGATCGCACTTTTTGTTCCTCTTGTTGCCTATTGATTTACGCCAAATGTACAAAATTTATAAAAACTAATTATATTTTCTAATAAATTGACGGCCATATGATACCAGCGACCAAAGGAAGCTAAATTCTAGAATTCTATTGGGAAAGACCGAATATATACAAATACACATAATATGTATGACGTATATTTTATGTGAGATATTACCTTTTTGCAACTTTCGCTGTACTGTTTCGAAGCCCAGGGTGTTTCCTGTTTCTTCTTTTACAAATTTGTATGTCAATGTTAAACCAAAGATGTCGCTACCGTGCGAAGTGGAAAAGAAAATTCATAAGAATGTATTGCCAATGAATTCAGTGAAGCATTCGCTCGGTCCCGAAACTTAATTAGAACCTCAACACCATCATCATCGCTATTCTTTTACTCCTTCCTCTCACTGCTAGAATAGACCTATTTCAATGTAGTGTACATTGAAATAGGTGTATTATAATAATCCATCTCAATCCTGAACTCAAGCCAAATAGAGGGGTTGAACTGAGATAAATAAATATTCATCGTGGAAGGGTACCTACCCGTCATAAATCTAACCACACTTCATTACTATATAAATACTATAATGAAATTAAAATGACATTCAAAAAATTTTGGTATTTCTAAACAAAAGTTTGCCATTCCAATACAAATTGCCCGAGCGGCTGCTCGGCCAATTTTTTGCGTTTTTTGACTATTATTCTAATTTCATCATACTAAAGTGATCTAGTACAGCCCGTGGTTTGATTTATTACGGATATTTCCCTTCTACGTTGTATACAGACAAATCACACAGATTGAGTTAGCCCCCAAATAAGTTCGAGACTTGTCTTATGGGATATAGCGTATTATTATTACAGATATAGCAATAAATATCAAAATCTTTCAAATTTTTCAGAAATATGATGAAAGAATATCCTTATTAAATACATAATTAGTACAAGGGGAATGAACTAACGCTCTGTGTTTATGAACGTACCTTTGACCGTTTGACTTTGTTTTCCTTTGCCTCTCGCAACTAACCGCTTTTGTCGGTTTGCTGACTCGTAAACGGGTATTTAATTTGCCGTTTGATAACATACTTATGTCTTTGCAAGCAGTATTCATTATAATCTGTAATTGTATTATTTTGCCTTTTTGATATTTTAAATTTAAATAAAAGCCGTTGTTAAAATTACTTGATAAATACCAACCATAATATCTTTGTCACTAATAAGACTAAAAACACTAATAGTTTATCGTGTGCAAATTAACTTTTTGATACAGGCTGGCGGGTAAATTATATTATTAAAGATACTTTAAAAGCATAATAATGTTCGTTTAGTTTGAACGAGCACCTTTCATACTTAATGGCAACAAATTTGTATTTGCAAAAAAAATGTTTTAAGAGCTAATTAATTAAAGTACGAGAAAGAATAAGATGCACATTGAATAGAACTCAGTACAACCTAAATTCCAACTAATGGAATGAAAACGTTCCAAACTGAGTTTTAATTTTAAGTTATTAAAGTGTTGTGCGTCGTGAAAAGAGAATGAAAATCTCGGCCACTCCTCCAGTGATGCAGGCATAAAATAAAAAGAAAGGGAAAGGCTCAACCATCACACTGAAAATGGCCTTTGTATTTTGTGGTGCAGCTATGTCTACCCTACCCTGTAAGAAATAAATACATATATACATGAGTATGTACATAAATACATAGATACATACATATCACGCTTGTTTTCCACAGGGATAGGCAGATACATGAGTATTCTTTATTTCTCGGCTTCTATCGAGCAACAGAAGAGAAGCAGCATTCTAAAGCTTTTTCGTTTCTTTTTAACCAACTTCAAAAGGAGGAGGTTATTTATTTGCCGTGACCTTTTTTGTATGATTACCGATTATTCAAAGACGCCTAGACCGATTTCGAACATCATTTTTTTGTTTGAAAGGGAATACTTTCCAAGTGGTCCCATAGAAATTTTATCAAAATTGGTTGTGTAGTTTGAGGATGAACTCGGTTTTAAAACTTGAAAACTTATAAAATGAATATATATACAAATACCTGGCTATATAATAAATACATGATTAACGTATTTATAAATTTTATTTTATGTATTTATTAAGTGTATATAAGTATATATTTATTTAAGTATTTTATTTTATGTACGTTTATGTTGGTATGTTTATTAAATTATTTATGTATCTTCTATATTTATTTAGTTTTCTAATGTACACGCCAATTAATAAAAAGGTAATTCTCTTTTTTCCCATTTTCCAAATAAGTAGCACGTACGATTACGTACTATGTTTAATTTTATAATGTTTTTTTTGTAAATTTTTCAGGTGTACATGAATCATAAAAATTTAATTAAAATTATTAGTATAAGTTACGGAAGGTTAAAAAATCCGAAATTTTATTTTAAGACACTGTAGTAGGTTCAGTTATCAAAAGGTTCTACAAAATGTACATTATCATCATCATCATTTCAACCGCATAACGTTCACTGCTGGACATAGGCTCTACCAAGGATTTCCAAAATGACCGATCAAGAGCGACCTGCATCCAGCGCTTTCCAGCAATCTAGGTCAGGTCGTCTGAGTACCTTGAGCGTCCTTCGCTTCGCTTGTCAGTACGCAGTCGCCATTTGAGAACCTTTTTTCCCATCGGCCATCATTTCTTCGCACTATGTGTAAAATTTACATAATGTGTATATTTTTAAGCACATGAAAAAATTTATGTATGTTTATGCTGTATCTTTATCGGCAGCAGCAACGCGGTAACGCTAATGCAACTGGAATAATTAGAGGTTGGAAGAGGCTGTTAAAATGAAAACCTTGAATATTATCTGGACGTATATTAAGTCAATAATTAATAGGGGTGACGACAGGGTTAGAAAAGTATCATTGTAATTAGTCCGTCTTTTAGATTATTCTAAAATAATGGACCCATATTTTTCAGTTTGCTAAAAAAGTAAAAACTCACAAAGGTACGAAACATCCGAAGTGGGGGCTTGCGACGTCACCTCTAAGTAAAAATCGTACGTAGCCGCGACGCCATGCGAAATTTCAATGCGCTGTATCTTCGGCATTTTATATTTCCTAGAGAAAAGAAAAAATACGTGTACAATATTTTTTAATAATGTAACCAATGGGCTAAAACTATTTTCCTTTCATCATGCCTATTATATATAGTACGGCCTCACAGTGGTCCTTGTTAATATAATTATTAGTCATTCTGACTCGCTAAAAGATAAAGCGAAAGTCAATGAATAATGTTTTTTTTTCCATCGTTATAATGTCTTACCTCAAACTCTAAATAAGCTAACAAAAGAACAAATGACACTGCAATTGCGCAGAGCAGCATTTCACTCTTGTCGCTGTCGTGCTACTCGCTAAACTACTCTGTGCCCGCATTTTATATAACAAATCTTAAAATTTCGATGGAAATAAAGTTGCGTTAGTACCTCATGTTAATTATGTAGTGGTGTGATCGTTGTATACTATCGATATTTTGTGCCTCCCTGATGTAGGCGCAGCATGCGATGCGGGGAAGTTGACAAATGAGACTGGTTTTCACAGTATTTTTTTTTATTTTCCCTCAGATTCTCTTTTTAATGAGGCCGCTTTGAATGCCTTATCTAAAACGATTCATATTCTGAGATAATGCGGTATCACGCTATTCTATGGGGGTAAAAGTGTTAAAAACACTTTTGTATTTAAGTGAAATAACTTTTTGTATCTATTTAGAAGGAGAATAATAAGTTTTGCATTTTACCGTTTTTGAAGATTGATTTCGTATATAAAGAATAGAGCAAATCCAGTATTAGTATTATGATAAATAAATAAAAAATTCAACATTCAAATGTTTATTTAGTAATCATGCCTTTGCAGGCACTTTTACACGTCAATAAGTTTTGTACCTATACATTAAGTGTAAAAAAAATTAATTATTTAAAAGAAAAGCTCATTCGTATGTAACTCAATTTGCGATGAACTCTTTCTTCAAAAAGCCACCACACAGTAAGTGGACCTGGATGGATCCTAGTAAAAACGACCAGCCTCCAGTCAAGAATGAGATAGACTTCTTCATAACGACGAAGAAGTAGATATTCAATGATGTCTCCGTGATCAACAGGATTAAAACCGGCAGCGATCACCGAATTTTAAGAGGCATAATGAATATCAGTCTCTAACTCGAAAGGTCAAAACTGATGAAGTCTACGCTCCGACCATCGCAGAGCCAGATCCAAAACCCCGAGAGCTTTCAAGTCGAGCTCTCCAATCGCTTCGAAGGCCTCCAGGATTGCGTTTCAGTTTTTACAAACCCGTTGTTTAACTCGTCCGAGTTAAACAACGGGTTTGTAAAAACTGTCCAAGCTGTGGGATCCAAGTTTTTTAAATCCCGCCCTAAAAAGAAACCTCAAAAAATCTCTGCTCAGACCCTAGGCTTGATGGCAGAACGACGATCCATGACGCTGCAAACCTCCGAAGGCGCTGAGTCGTATCGGCGGCTCAACAGAAGAATTCAAAAGTCCTTGCGACACGACATTCGCTCCTTTAATACGAATTGTATTGAGGAGACGATATAACGAAATAAAGGTTCCAAAGTGTTTGCAAGGACTATGTCTACTGGGCAAAGCCGACTGACTAAGCTAAAGACGGAGGGCGGTAACATGGTATCGACCAAAGATGGGGTCCTGGCAGAGATCGAGAGGTTTTATGGGCAGTTATATACATCCGTTGCAAAACCTAGCGTGGATATGGCTGCAGATCCAAGAGCCAAGCTAACCCGACACTATACCGAAGATATCCCAGACAACAGTCTGTACGAGATTAGGATGGCCCTCAAACAGCTCAAAAACAACAAGGCGCCGGGTGAGGATGGAATCACAGCAAAGCTTCTGAAAGCGGGCGGAACGCCAGTACTGAAAGTCCTTCAGAGGCTCTTTAATTCCGTTCTGCTCGACGACGTAACGCCGGAGACGTAGAACAGAGGCGTGGTGGTCATTTTCTTTAAAAAGGGTGACAATACTTTATTAAAGAATTATAAATAGGCCCATCACGCTTCTGAGTAACGTCTATAAGTTGTTTTCAAGGGTCATCACGAATCGTCTCGCTAACAGATTTGATGCCTTCCAACCTCCCGAACAAGCCGAATTCCGAAAAGGCTACAGTACCATGGACCACATCCATACTTTGCGGCAGGTTATAGAGAAGACGAGGGAGTATAACCGGCCGCTGTGCTTGGGGTTCGTGAACTACGAAAAAGCCTTGATTCGATCGAAACGTGGGCCGTGCTTCAGTCTCTCCAGCGGTGCCGCATTGACCGTCGGTATATCGAGGTGTTGAAGTGTCTATATAACAAAACCACTATGTCGGTCCGAGTACAGTACGAAGTACGAAGGATATTCCATTGAATAGAGGCGTGAGACAGGGAGATGTCATATCCCCAAAACTGTTCACCGCCGCTCTGGAAGATGCCTTCAAGCTCCTGGAATGGGAAGGACTGGGCATCAACATCAATTGCGAGTATATTACTCACCTTCTATTTGCCGACGATATCATTGTCATGGCAGAATCGATGGAGGACTTAAGTACGATGCTTGAAGACCTAAATCGAGTGTCCCAACAGGTCGGCCTGAAAATGAATATTGACAAGACGAAGGTCATGTCAAATATGCACGTTGCGCCTTTACCTGTTTCTGTTGGGAGCTCCACCCTCGAAGTTGTAGACCAGTATGTCTACCTGGGTCAATTGATCCAGGCAGGAAGTTCCAGCTTCGAGGAAGAAGTCTTTCGGCGAATCCGACTCGGCTGGGCAGCGTTCGGAAAATTACGCAATGTTTTATCGTCTAAAATCCCTCAGTGCCTCAGGAAGAAAGTGTTTAATCAATGTGTGTTACCAGTGATGACTTATGGCTCTGAAACGTGGTCCCTTACTATGGGTCTCATAAGAAGGCTCAAGGTCGCTCAACGGGCTATAGAGAGGCTCGGTGTTTCTCTACGCGATCGAATCAGAAATGAGGAAATTCGTAGGAGAACGAAGGTAACCGACATAGCCAAGCGGATTAGCTCATTGAAGTGGCAGTAGGCGGGCACATAGCGCGAAAAACCGATGGCCGATGGGGCAGAAAGGTTCTCGAATGGCGGCCACGTACCGGCAAGCGCAACGTAAGACACCCACCTGCTAGATGGTCAGATGACCTGACAAGGTTGCATGGAGGCGCTGGATGCAGGCCGCTTCCGATCGGTCGTTTTGGAAATCCTTGGGGGAGGCCTATGTCCAGCAGTGGACTTCCTGTGGCTGGTACGATGATAATGATGATGATGTACAAAAAAGCTATCACATAACTTATTTGTTTATTTTCTGACTCTGCTTATGATGAGCTTTTATGTTTTTTACGAATAAGCTAATAATTCTTGTTGACCACATATACTAACAATACCACGGAACAATACACATACTGCCGAAAAATGGCCGCTATACCAATTCTCTGGAGACTTAGTGAACTCCATACTTTAACCCCGCCAGCTGTAGACTGGCTAAAAAACCTACCACAAAATTAGGGTTCGTGCAGTAACATGCCATACGACATGATGATGACTCTCAATTTTTTTTTATTTAGTTAATATATGAATTAAATAATTTTTGGAATATTCTAGGAGTCCGTACTCAGGATAATAATATTCTCCCACTACAAAATGGCGTACATTTTACGTCTTGTTTTCCACTTGCACGTAAATCTATTTTACGTCGATGCAGCTTCGTAATAAAGTCAGTTCGAGTCCAGACCATGTGGAATTGGTTTTGACATCCCGTTAGCAACAGAAAGAATTTTGTATCGGAAAGACGCACGTAACTATTTTGTAGTTTTGCTAGTATATTGTAGTATATTAAGGGTACGCTAGTCAGGTGTTTCGCCATACAAATTATGTAGGGTGATGACTCCGTTGTTCGGTATTGTCTGTTGAAAGTTTTTCATTCTATCGATTTGTCTTGTCGTTATCTATGCTTGTATGGAATCATAATTGTAAAATGATAAGTACTTTAAAAGTTATGAGTCTCAAAACATTCTGTTTCAACACGTAATTTTAACGCAACTTTGGGTACAATTAAATACCAGAAGGAGTATAAAATCTCTAAAACAGAATTCGTACAAGCATAGTTTGGTTATTAAAAAATTTAAATAACTTTACTTTTAATTAAAACATTAAGCTGTTTTATTACAAGAACACTTCTCCCAAACGCATACTCGTGAATTATTAGACGTGTAACGTAACGTTTTGTGCGATAAGTCGGATACGACACACTAGACTATAGTTCCGATGTGCGTATAAATCGGTGTAAATAGTTCCGCACTGTTCGTAACCGAGTCTATCCCTTTCTCAGCAAAATAGCACGCAAATAAGCCACGTGCGCTGACGAGTTCGAGTTCCGAACTAGCTCATCCTTAAGTAGGATGTTCAATTTAAGCAGGACCTAACAAGCGCGAAACATGTTTCACAAAACATGCCGGCCTTATCTCGTACAAAAAGTTTAATTATGGGTACCTACAAAATTTCCTGGTAAAAAAGACTTAGTAGGTAACTTTAAATAACGGTTAAAATTAGAACGCCAGAACCGAATTTGTACAGATAGCAAAAAAATATTTTTCATATATCGATATAATATTACGAAACCATGAAGGAGATAGAAGTTCTTAGAATGAACTTGAACAATTCGACGTTTGTATGTATTGTACGTTTGTTTGTTCGACGATAACTTGAGTACCTATCTTTGATCGGAGCATCATGAAATTTGGTAGACGTGTAGATACAGCAACAATTTTTTTTAAGTTTGAATTTTTTCTATATCAGCCAAGATGTAATTAAGGTATGGGGTCGCAAGTTCACAGTTTAGGGCGAACTACTTGTTTAGTATCATAGATTGAATTCACCCTTAAAATAGCTTCATTACATTTTCTAAGACGTTATATAAACGGACTTGAATCGATAATTGAATCTAGTGGAGCATGGCCGTGGCCACATACTGGTCAAATGTAATTTGAAATAGAAACTGAACTGGAAACATTTTGACTCGACAAGAAGATGAAGTGAAGCATGTAGATAGTTTATTTCCTAGATTAACACATAAATCACTTTTATCCTTGAAAACGGAATGGTGGAATTGTCCAGTAACACACTATACTTTGCCCATGTGGCGACACCGCTAATAATAGCTCCTTCTTCTATAACTAAGAGACAAGCTCTTGTCAGTAACAGCAGGAATTATAAACCAGTCACTGTTAAATTTAACGAATGACCGAATTTCTCCAAGTCTACTTGAACAATCTGGAGTGAACTAACATACATAGTTAGTTGGTTCAAGATAACTCGAGTACTTTTGATCGGAGCGTCATGAAATTTAGTAAGCGTGTAGAAGTGGTCAATACAATTTTCAAATTTGAACATGAACTAAATTAGTCAAGGAGTTGCCAAGATAAAGGGTTCGCGAGTTCACAGTTGAGGGCGAATTTTTTTTATTAGACATTAAGGTCCCATAGTTTGGCAAAAGCCTCCCCTTTTTGTTTCCAATTACTTCTATCTTCATCTGTTTCACTCCATTTCTTGTCAAAAGCGGACAACTCGTCCCTCCATCTCATCCTAGGTATTCTTCTGGACCTCACTTCATATATTGTTGAATGGTTGTTGAGAGCGAAGTAACTTGTTAAAAATAAATACCAATTTTTACTAATAGACAATACGCTAGAAGTGTTTGCTTATAGAAGAAAACTAAATCACATCAGCCTAAATCCCATTCTGTACTGTTTCAATCTTCCGTCAAAAATACAATTCTTAAATATTCCTATTAGCCAATTTCCCCGCCATATTGAATGAATCTTGCATTGCTAGATTAAGGCAGGCGGTGACGTTCACTGATCCGAGATAAAGAAAAAGCCCCGGGCCTATCTATGAATAAATTAATTTATTTTCTTAAGCCAAAGCCTAGCCGCAGGAAATCAAGGGCTCAGATATTCTCGTATAATACGGAGATACAAATAAGTAGAGGTAAGGGCACATTCATGCAAACGCACCGGAAGATCTAAACTATTTTTTTTTTATAAACGCCTGCGTACTATTTTATTTTAACTCTGGCAAATAACATTATTCTATGTCTTTTCCTTTCTTCTTTCTTTTTTTTAATTACAATGATGCTATCTGGTCAACAACGATCTATCGCTGAAAATAGATTTTTAAGCTTTCTGATGGTATAATATCACACGGGGTTTTGGTAAGCGTAAACGGTAATAGTATACTCGCTAGTCGCACTAGTACGCATCGAGTACAGTATTTTGGATTATTATGCAGCTATAGTCTATTTGGTTGGGTATTTAAAGGAATGTAAACAATCTTGACTTGTTTTTTTTATTGAAATATATACTTTATAAATCAATACCTTTGCTATTACAAATTATCTATTTTATAAATTATAAATTACATAATTAATTTGTAATTTGGTAATTAATTCATAAAGTTTATATTTCAATAAAAAGACATGTCAAAATTGTTTACATTCTTTTAAATACCTAACCGAATGGACCATAACAAGCTTTTTTTCAACACAGCGTCGCATCCTTAGATATACTAAACATTTGTTAATATTTTTCAAATAAATAACTTATCTTGTTGCTTTAACCACAACATACACTAAGTTGTAGCCATTTTGTAAATTATTTGATATGAATTTACAACGTGCCTTGTTCCGGTTTGTGTGGACGCACCTTATACGGAGATACAAATACATAAGTAGAAATACGAGTACAAGAAATCCCTTTGGCATGCAAATTACGGAATGAAACAGTAGTTGTCAAAGCGCGAGAAATACTCTGTGGAATAAAGAAAATATACAATTTGGGCGGTTATTTAGGTTAGATCGTGTTTGGTTGGGATGGGTTTGTGGAGGAAATACGTTATAGAGAGGATCGTGTTTTTCTGTAGGTAGCTATAACACAGAAAATGTGTATCATGTGCGTTATTCTAATAACTAGTACACTATTACATACATTGTAATTTATACCTATATGCCAACTGTCTGTAAATAATAAGATTCAGCCTAATTTGTCTACTGCAGCACAAGGACAGAGAATTAATCCTCACTGGGTGAAATTAAAATAGTGTTTGAACTTTTGGTTTTACAGTAATTATAAGTAAATAAGTCACCTTCAGAATTACGACAAATCTAATGTGTAATGATATTTTCACTGTCAACTCGAATCTATCACAAATTACTTGTATATACTGAAAAAATCCATCTAGCCGTTTGGAAGATATAAGGCGATAAAAAGAATTCGAACAAACATACATATATACAAGATACTATGACGTACAAATTTATATAACAAAGCTCTTCCGGCGAGAAGGCGACCGATAATGTGAAAATTAGGTTCTTTCGACGTTTGTTCTCAGCAGTGGTCGTTGCGAAGCCCTGGTATCGGTAGCATTTCTTAAAAAATAATACAAATTATTGACGCGTAAAAGTGTCTGTAAAGGTCTAATTATGAACGTAAGAATTTTGAAACTTTGAATACGCGCGAAGCACACAAAAATTCTTTGGCAGCTGGGTATTATTGATGACAACTTGTATCTTGATTTCTTTACAGCAAGCAGTTGTTTTACCGTTTTGATGGCAGTCAATTGTCGAATATTCCTCAACCATGACATATTGCAACCTTGCCCATAATTTGGGCGCATTCAGACGCCAAGCGCATGCCGAGCGCACGCTTAACCCATGCCTAGCGCACTTTGAAATCTGTTGCATATAATCTGAGTCTTATCACACATCAATACAACTCAAATTGCATTTAACAAAGTCCAATCGGGGCGACCGCCGGGCGTGTGCAAGGCGGAGGCAAGGCGAGCGCGTGGCTGGCGTAGGTGAGGCGTGCGCGAGTGGACTTCGGTAAATGCAATATGAGTTGTATTGATGTGTGATAGGATTCAAATTATATGCAAAAAATTTCAAAAATTGCAAAGTTCCCTAGGCGTGGTCTTTGCGTTCGCGTCTCGCGGCAAAATACGCGCAGAAGACACAGCTTAAGGTAAACAGTAATGGAATGAAATGGAATAATAAAAAAAAACAATAATTAAAACTCTGTGCGTTCAGAGCAGTTTAGCAGTTCTAGTAAAAGTATTCTAAATAAGGAGATGGAAAAATCATACTTACACTAACATGGATAACGTGTAACCTTGAGGAAAATTGATCGAAATCCAGAAATGAACATACAAAATACTGGAACGCCAGAAATCAAATGTTTCGTAACGTACGACCATCGTAATAAATGATGCAACATTATGTACGTGGGGCGCACTATAAGTTTCCGGAATGAATATGAAAAAATACTATTAAAGGTACAAAATTAATTTATTGTTTTTCAAAATAATCTCCCTTGGCGTCTATGCACTTTTTCATTCGATGAAACCAGTTTTGAAAACTTTTGTGCCACTCCTCTGTGGTGACCTCTGAAACGTGTTTTTCATACTCCTCGACAGCCTCTTCTGGTGATGAAAATCGTTGACCGCGTAATTGGTTCTTAATTTTTGGGAACAGAAAAAAGTCACAAGGTGCCAGGTCGGGACTGTATGCAGGATGACTCATGAGTTCTACATTTTTCGCCTTCAAAAAGTCGTTTGTCTGTCTGGCCGTGTGAGAACTAGCATTGTCGTGGTGCAGGATGATACGGCGTTTACGGTTATTTTTACGGAGTTCGTCAATAACTTCCGGCAAACAAATGGTCGTGTACCAGTCACTATTCACTGTACGACGATTCTCTAAAGCAACAGTAGCCACGTGTCCAGTTTTATTAAAAAAAGAAGCAATCATCCGCTTAGATGCACTTTTCACGCGCGCCACTTTGGTTGGTTTCGGCTCATCTTGAAAGACCCATACGCTCGATTGCTGCTTTGTTTTGGGATCGTAGCAATAAATCCATGTTTCGTCACCTGTTACTATGTCCCATACCAAATTTGACGCACCTTCGTTGAATCTGGTAAGCATGGCACTGCACCAAGTGACGCGGTTCGTTTTTTGAGCCTCGGTCAAGTTGTGTGGGATCCACCGCGAGCACAGCTTTCTCACACCCAAATGTTTGTGTAGGATTAATTGTATTTGACTCATGCCTATTTCTAAGGATGCGCGAATTTCATGGTAGGTCACATGCCTGTCTGTTTCAATCATACGGCGCACAGCATCGATGTTTTTGTTGGTCACAGCGATGGACGGCCGACCATCGCGAGATTCGTCACTGAGATTGATACGACCACGCTTGAATTCTGCAAACCAGCTATAAACAGTTGTCTTGCATGGTGCTTCATTGCCAAAAGCTGTTTCAAGCCGAGCGATGCTCTGTTGAGCTGTCAAATTACACTTAAAATCGTAGAAAATCATACTACGAAAATTTTCCCGAGTTAAATCCATGTTGATGCAGACACACAATTTTTTAAATGGCGCCACAATGTAAAAACAAAAGACAGTCAGATGAAACCAACTGCATTCTACAGCCAAAGAGTTCTATTTTCAAATGTTGCAATAAATTTTTAAATATTGTTTATGTAAGTGGCCAGTTCCGGAAACTTATAGTGCGCCCTATGTATTTCAAAAGAAAACAGCTTAGCAACGATTAAACCCAAGCTGTATCCAGACAATATGTAACCAGCCTTTATTGTCCTTTGGCTGTCTCTAACAAAGCGTGTAGAATCGAAGCTCCTTGTGTAGGCTTGCAGTTGCCTCGCTCTCACAATCCACTCAACTATCACAGTTGAGAGCTCTTTCTGTAATGGCTTGGATATTTTACCTCTTTTTGAAATGAGAAGAGGCTCTCTCCTCATTTCACAAAGAGGTAGGTACTTACTAGACTTAGGTTCTCTAGTAGAGAAAGAGAGAGAGTATGTATGAGGTAGATATCAGCTAAAGGAATATGAATACACGTTTTTAGGGTTCCGTGCTCAAGAATAAAAACGGAACCCTATTTTTAAGACTCCGTTTTCCGTCCGTCTGTCTGTCTGTCTGTCACCAGGCTGAACCATGATAGCTAGACAGTTGAAAAGTTTACAAATGATGTATTTCTGTTGCCGCTATAACGAAAAATACAAAAAAAAAAAACAAAGTAAAATAAATATTTAAGGGGTGCTAAGTATTTTCTCTATAATAGACCTAAAGATAAAGTACTTTTTTAAATAATACAAATCTAATAAAATAAACTTAAACAAATCAGACAAATAAGTAAGACTTTTGTCAGAAAATACCGGACTCTTAGATAAACCTGTTTAATTTTTTAAACGCACATTTTATTAATTAACACGCTAGGTATTTCATTCTTCTAAGATATACTCAGTACAAAAGAAATACCTCTAATACTACGTAGTAATTCTACGTTTGAACCAACTTGCTTTAAATATCTGTTATAGTAATAGTATGGGCTTGGACAATAATCTCCATGTGAAATTGGATTATCCAATCCAATTTCTATTCAAACAAAGGGCAAAAGGAACAAAAGGTATCGGGAAACATATTGTGGTTTTAGATGTACGTTTTGTTTTTGTTACCTCGTACGTGGTCGTGGTTTTTGCGCAAATGGAGAAATTTCAGACAAGATTTGTGCTGTGCAGACAAAAAAAAATGTTTTGCTTTTTACTACCCTGACTGCTATCGCAGATTGTAAATATTTTTTTGTGAATGAAAGAACTTTTTGACGGAAAATGACAATAAGTCATGATAAACATTTTCTTTGTGGGGAATTTCCCTGAAACCGTTGCGCGAAGAGGAAAAATGGCTGCTGTGATTTATTGAAGACTAATTTTGAATAGAATATTTTTTTTCGTTAGAGAGATACCTAAATACAAAATGTCTAAGACGTTTTAGTATAAACATTTACTTTCGAATGTTATCATAATCATTTATTTGTCAGACATGAATTGAAATGAAGTTGTTAGTTTACAGTGTAGAGCTTCATGCTGCGCCGCCAGGCATACAAATTTTGTATTTTAGAAGTCATTATGAAATATATTAAGTTAATTATTGTCTTTACAATTGTATAAAATTTTATAAATTAGAAATAAGTATTATTTTCTTACAAACAATTTTTATATTTTATTTTATATAACAAGTTCAGTCAGAGTTTGTCAGATAAGAATTCATCCAAGGATTAGCATGCTTTGTCAATTAGAAAATTATGTACAAGTCTTTTTATTTTATTTTAGTTTATAATGTCATTATACTTATTACATACTGACGTGAAAAGTTTCTTAATAATATTTTTATATTTTGTATTTAGGTTTGCCTCTTTTTCTATTAACATCTCGATGACCAAAAACAAAGTTTAGTCCGCTGTAGAATTCCAGATCGGGGACGCAAGGCGCTCGATACCCTCTCAAGAGTATTACTCGTATTATGAGGGGTCACGAAGTGAGGACGGCGATATTGCAACCCTTACCAGCGCCTTGAGAAGGTGAGGGAACTTCTCGTAAAACCTAAGGAGCAGGTGCAATCCATTTGTCGGGAGCGAAGTGTGGCCGTATTTCACGCAAGCGTCATTACTGACATAGCATAAATAAACAGAAATACCACTTTAGGCAGAGGACTTTATCCGCTATAGTCTTCTCCTTAAATCAAGTTGTATAGCAGAATGCAACCGATTTTACTAGCGCTAATTTTTCCGGCAATCTCATTTAAATTACTGATTTTAGAAGGTATACCGTGAAACTATATTGATTTGAATTTTAAGGAAGATGATCTTAGTAAATCCTAAATCATTTCAGGTTTTTACTTAAGATGAAACAGCAAGATCAATGATATTCGGAATCGCTGTTTTATTTACTTATTAGTCGTTGTTTAACTAAACTAAAACCTAATTGCGTGTTCGTTTTCTCGTTCTTAACAAAAAAACTTGTCAATGAGGCTGCCTGGGCCTGTGGCCTGTGGTGGGCAAGCGATGTGATAGTATCATATCTAGTTCAGACGAAGTAAGCCTTCTGTCGCACTTATATTGCGTTACTTTGCGTTGTAACAAAAAGGAAAGTATAATAATAAAAACCCAAAGTTACTAAAGGTGAATAAAGTAAGAGACCATGTACGGGAATGTTCGTTATGAGCTGTCGATTGAGTGTGTTGCTGACACTACATTTTTGGGCCACAATTTTCGTTGTTGTTTTGTTTTTCGTGTGTGTTCGCCTGGTCACGTTTTTCTTGCGCAAGCGCTAGTACTGCAGTTTTTATACAGCACAGCCGGGGGCTATTGAGCTCTTTATTTTTCATTTAGGTTTTTGGTATTTTCGGTAATAGTTTTCAAAAGTAGCGTCACACTTTATTTAATTCGTTTAGTAATTTAGTTAATCTTCTATAAGTACGGTACTTACCTAAGATTTTCGTTAAAATAATCCAAATTAAAGATATAAAGTTACCATATCATCATATCATCATCATACATATAATAAAAATCGTAACCGATCGCTGTCTGTACATGGAAGATAAATGAGATAAAATTCTGTTGGGGGCTTTTATCAACGCAATAGAACACAAAACAATGATTATAAAATTTTTTGTCTGTTTGTCTGTTTGTCTGTTTATTTGTTTGTCTGTGCGTTTGTGCACGCTAATTTTAGAAACGGCTGATTCGGTTGCGGTTTTCACTAATGTATTTGGATAAGCTTCATTTAACATTTACTGTTTGTTTCATTTAAATCCGATTATAAATAAAAAAGTTATATGAATTTAAAGAATCACGTCATACATTTTTGTTCGAAAAGTTGATTTTAAAAATAACTGTTCGATTGCATTGGCTAAAATCGTTAATCGTTATATAAAATGATGATTAAAAATTAATAAAAACCGGCCAAGTGCGAGTCGGGCTCGCACAGAAAGGGTTCCGTACCACTATTAGGACTGCCGGCAACGAGCACCTTTTTGCAGTTAATATGAACTCAAAGTACGCCGCAAAGAACCTACAGACAGCCCTAGACGCCCTGCCTGGCAGGCTCTTCAAATAGAGGTTCTTAGTGTACGTCAACAAGAAGCGAACATTGATCTTAGAGAAAACCAACCTCCTGCCATCCTTGAAGCTCTTCGGGGAAGATGTGCCGAGGCACCTCACGTCAATTACCTGGGAGTACCTAAAGTTCGGCAGATGTCTCATAGCGGACGTTAGGATGAAAAAGGGAATCCAAATCGTGATAGGCTACTATACGCATCACTAATGCTAAGCAACATGAATCAAATCTCGCCCATTCTCTTGATCTTTTACAATCTGCGTGGAAAAATGAGCAGCTGGTACATTCTAAGTTTTTGCCTTTCTCCCAGACCTGTATGGCATATAAATAAAACTATTTCAATTAAATAATTAAATTTAATCATTATTTTTATCTTATCGGCATTTGCAACTACGTAACCATTTAATGCGCGTGGCCCGACATGCACTTGGCCAGTTTTATTGAAAATACCAAAATCACAGTGCTCATAAACTAAAGTCCACGCTGACGAAGTCGCGGACAACAGCTAGTATCAAATAAAGACAAAGTACTTTAATTATAGATTCCGATTGTAATCATTTTATTTCTCTTCTGTGAAAATTTACAACAGGTATACAAATTTAGCAGTAAAATTTCTAAATAATCTTGTAAGATTTAGAATTTTCTTCTAATAATTGTTTAAGTATCATCAATGATTTTGACACAACACAGACTTAAAACCATATCGACTAACGGATATAATGTGTTAAGGAGTATGTATGTATAAGTATGTACCTATCTAGTACTTACCTCCAAATTTCATCGCTAACTACAACTTTTTAATCAAAAATTTTTGACATTTGATGAATGAAGATTTGACAACTACTTTTATTGTACTTGCATTTCTTTAGTTAATTTTTAAATCTTACAATATCCGTAAGAAATTATTAAAGTCACCTTCAATCCACCTAAGCAACTGTAAACTTAATTGATGGTTTTATATTTGGTTCCATGCTACGGCGTCCCAGCCTTAGTAATAGTGATTCCAGTGATAAATAAGAAGAATGGCTACCATTTAAGCGAAGTCTAGTTGTCCTCTAGACACCATTGTCTCATAAGAGATATATTACTTTCTTTTATGTAATTATTTTAACGTCCTAATGTGTCTAGTGGGGCGGGCGATAAATATTATGAAACATTGAGATAATTGTACTGCTTTTAATCAAAGAAATTAAATAAATGCTTTTTTAGTTAACGTTAAGTATAAAGTTAGTAAGGTTAAGTATAAAGTTAGTTAAGGTTAATAGAAACTGTACGAATCAAACTTTAACAAGCATTTTGGATTGAGCTATGTATTTATCTTTTGGAGTATTTTAATTCCAGAACCCAAAGTAATTAATAACATGGTGTGGGTGTACTTATAGAAGTTATTTAAACTTGCTATTTAAGAAAAATCTTTAACTTTAGGCATTATCTGATGATTAACAAAAGTAATGATAGATAACACGTGGTACATTTATTACTTGCAACAAAATGTTTTTATCGTTCCTAGTGGATATAAAATTGTACGGCATTGAAATACTTTAATAGTTCGTATATTCACCGCGTAGAAAAGAAAAGTAAATAAAAAAGTAGCTTTATGAAGCAGTAGCCAAAATATTGCTGTTTACGAATCTAATTAATAAGAAAAACAAACCGAGGCAGGTATGTCTGTTGCGATACAGACCGAAAGTTCGAACACTCGTAAAACTGGCATCAAGTGGGCCGTAAGAAGGCCAAAACTTTCTAAACTCAGCTGTTAATCTTTCGAGCATAAAGATTTTAGTATCTAAATCAAACAAGCTTGGAATTAACTTGAAATATTTAACTAGTTGTTCTAGTTTTTATAGGGTTTTTAGACATTCAAGATGTTGTACTTAAATACTTCTTTTTTAAACTTTTTTACCATTGCTTATTTCATTATTTAGTTCGTTCTTATTTGTCTTTAAAGTTCCAGAGTGGCCTTTTTCAAATTGTTTTGGGTATTGGGTGTTTATCTATATAAGATGTATTTGTTATAAAATATAGTATCGTTGAGTTAGTATCCCGTAACACAAGTCTCGAACTTCCTTTAGGGCTAGCTCAATTAGTGTAATCTGTCCCTATATATTTATATATTTAAAGTGTAAAACTCATCATCATCAGGTATTTTTAGTCTCTACTGCAGGAGCACGGTATTTATACTTCAAGAGCCATACTTGGCTAGAGTAGCCAGAGGAATTGTCCTACACTCTCTACGCTGGCCAGACTGGAGCTGGGTTAGAGAGGTCCCATCGATGTGTATAAGCTTTGTTTAGCTTATTGTTAGGATACCGAACAAAAAATGAAAAAAAAAAAACGGAACTCTTGTAGGATCACTCGTGCGTCTGTCTGTCCGTCCGTCTGTCACAGCCAATTTGCTCCGAATTTCCTGGACCAAATCTGGTGAAATTTGGACACAGATGTGCAAAGCAATAAAATTTTTTTGCATACTTATTTATTTTTAGGGGAACAAATAAAGAAACTAAAAAAAAATAGCAAACCTTACTGTGTCATTTATATCAAACGAAAGAACTCGAATTTTAACTTTCAATTGATTTTATTCATGAAAGAAGACGAAAATTGACCATTCCCATTCCCCTGATGTCCGAAACTACCTAGCCTAAAATTTAGAAAAAATAAAAACCAAATATAATCAATTGCTTGTTGATTACAGAAAAACCTAATAAGAATTCTATCAATTGTAAAAAATTAAGTAGTAAACTCAATATAATACGTTCACATACGGAAAATAGTTCACTAAAACACCACTAGATAGCGTTAGTAGTAGTTAGCTCGCATCTTACTGTGAGGATTTCAAATGTGACATTTTGTATTAATTTAAAAGCTTTGGCATTGTAAGGAACTCTTTCCTCATAAGTTCAACTCGCACTTGGCCGGTTTTTTTATTATTATATAATATTTCCTTAGTCGCTTTCTATGACATCCACGGGAAGACTAGAAGTGGTCCTTTTCTACTCTGTTAAAACCATACAACTTAATTAAATATAAAACTATATTTACTTCGCCAAGTTTAAGAAACATGTTTTTGACATGTCGGAGCCTAAAAGGAATTTCGCGGATATTTGCCAAAGAAATTCAATTTTTCATTCTGCTCAATATACACTTACATTGCTGATTACCTACAGGAATATAAATCACTTCGTATCCACACCAGTTCCTGAAAACTAACTGTCCATTAAGGATTATGAGCGCTGCAATCTTCGTCTAACGTATTACTACCATAAATCAAGACAAGCAAAACTGCTAGAACATACAAAAATCTCTGGTAAGTATAGGTACTATTGATATGTATAAAAATAAGTGCCTACTTTAGCTGATATGCACTATTTTGTCTGCTTATTTGGATCCCATTTCAATATTGTTTTCTTTTTTCTTCTAAATAGCATAAATAAATACAGTCGACGATTAAATTCCATTCTAATATTGTTTTATTAATTTTAACAACTTCAAAATATTAAAATAGTGACGAGTTGCCAAAAAAAATGTTTATATTGCCAATTAAATAAAAATCGTGACACAACCCTGTATATCTTGCTTTTTCCTTTTAGATTTTATTAGCTTCGCGGTAAGAAACTGAAGCATTCAACGTATTTTATCTTTTCTCTTAGGTTTGTATAGAATAAAAACTGCAAAGTCAACATAATCTCAAAAACACAATAAATAGTGGACAAGTCGTGGCCAACAGTGCACTATGTCATTAAAGACCGAGTAATTGCTCGCACGTCCTGCTAAAAGGAAAATATTCCCGAAATTTCGCCAAAGGGCTCCCGTAAATTGTGATTATCTTTAAGTATAGCGATGCTACCAACAGAGCCACTCGTAGTATTTTATGAGAGGAGCCATCTGGGTCCTTGTCGGCTACAATAAATTCAACGCACGCTGTTATGTCTTTTTCATGGACACTGAAGATATAAAGAAAGAATTTTATCACGATCCAAATTTTGTTTAACAACAACCAGGTAAAATAAATTGGCAGTCAATACGTGCGTAAACGGAACGTCAAAAGAAATAAAAGGCATATAACAAAACGGGAAACGGAGTATTAATTACGATGAGAAATCGTTGCCGTCATCTTTTGTCAGCAATACAAACGTATGGGATTTCAGGTTTAGGAGTTGGAAGCCATTATTCACGCGTTTGGCAAATATGTCTCCAGCGACCGCCCCACTCGGCAAATACAAAAGGAATTACTTTTATTTTTCGCCTCAACCGCAGCATGTTGCCTTATGATAAATCACTTTCGCGCTCTGCCGGAGTGCCGAGCAAAAACATGGAGACGGTCACGGACCAACTATATTGGGATACAGTTCATGTTACTTTTTATCCAAAACATGCGTAACATATACCTCATATTCGCATTTAATGGGGAGTATGTACGGAACTCATGTCTGTAATAAAAAAGGAATGGACAGAGATTTAAAAGAATATGACAGCCATTATCTAAAAATGCTATATAATAGTGTACTAATAGTGGACACTCTAATTTTTTTGCATTATTATAGTCATAGACCTGGATTTTTTTTAACATTAAAATCATAATTGCATGCAGATGTCACGTGATTGCAAGCAAAAAAATGGGATTATCGCTATGTTTCAAAGTTGACTTGCGTGATGCTATGATTTTACTTATAGTAATGTGTGTAATAATAATTGACAACATTTCAAAAAATTTATATTCATATTTTATATTTTTTCCTTAAAGAACTTCAAAAAAAAGGACATACGTATTTTTTCTTTTTCATTTCTTTTCATTATTTCTCCTAAAATTAAATTGTTTAAAATCTCTCCATTCTAAAAGAGCGTAAGTACAAGAGTTAGGATGAAACGAGTTTACATCTTTGCCATAAATTATAATTAAAAAATAAAACTTTTACTGACGTTTATAGAGTTGTGTTTTGTAGCAGTAAGATATCGATATCGATACAAAAACTTATGTATCGTAAAATAGGGTTACTTTGATTAATTTAAAAATTCAAACGCTTTTATCTCAGCTATTTTTGGCATAAAAATATAAATAAATTGACGACTTGGTATGTGGAAAACAAATGGCATAAAAATTACGCTTGTAATACTCGACAAAAAAAATTTGCCCTATCATCTCTGTACTTGAAATGGGGTTTTTGGGTAACCCACGTTATTTAACGGATTCTCATAGTCCCTTACAGAAATTAAGAACACAAAGAAAAAATGTTTCACTTTTTACTTTTTAAGTTACAGCGTTTTAAAGTTAATTTGACTGAAAATAAAAACAAGGGCTCCGGCGTACACGCGTTCAGAAATTTGGAAGATTTAATTAAAAAACCAAAAAAAAAAGCTATCATAAATGTCACCTTGTGTTTTGAAAGTTTTTTAGGGTAAAGAATTTTAGGGTAGCATTTTTCCTTACTTTATTTTTTTATAGTTTTTAAGACCTGGATGTCAATATTATTTTTATTTAACCTGAAATATCAATCATATAAAGGAAATATTAGCATTTCGTCACCAAACTATGTAATCATTTTAATGCATGTGTATTTTTTCCAATCCTAATTCTACTTTACTGAAAGAACTATCGATATTAGATGGTCTTCCTATCGAACTGATACTTCTATGGACAACACTACCTATTATCTCTCTCTCTCACTCGTGATGTCAGTTGTCAGATTGACGCACACGTCAATTGACAGCTGACAGCTTGACATAATTTTTTCACTTATAGATGTTCAAGCAAAAGCGTAACCTGTTAAATGCCTATATCCTTGTACTTTTGAGTTTTTTTCATTTATCTCTAAAAATATAACTCAAAAAAATCTGAAAAAATATTTTACGTGTTCAGAATTGCTAAATCTCGAAATGATTCTCGAATTTTCATACCTTTTAGAAATGTCAATTGGAAAGTTGATGGCTCAGTCCTTAATTTCATTGATTTAACTTCAGGGCATTACGCGCGTACGCGAAGCAATTACCAACATACAATGTTTGCTCACACGAAGGAGCGTTTAGACACGTTGTGTTGTAATGCAAAAGAGTTTGTTTTGCGATTTTTGCGTTGTCTATTTATATTTACATCAGTGAAGACGGTCTAGCGTAGAGCAAAAAGATACACGTGAAGCAATGTTCACTTTATCAAAGCAAACAAAGGACGTTTCTATAGTCTATTTTGAAGACGAGCTTACTTAGCCGGCTTATTGGCGCGTTGACGAACAACAAACAGTTTTCAGACTCTAGCGGGAATTCAGTACTTTCTTTGCAGTACATACAACGCAGTGTTGATGAATTTCTGCTTGCTTTTTGTAGTGTAAGAGATAGAAGTTGAAATATTACTCTGCTTTTTTATGCTACGATGTAAATTTTGTTGTGAGTTTGTGCAATGAGGGTGTGCTAATGAATTTATTTTGATAAGACGCTATAATCACAAATTGAGGCTAGAAATATTTTTTGGTATAGATAGCATGGCATATAATTTCTACTCAGGTTTGTAATGAGTCGTTTACTATTGAAAATGTGGTCATGAAAACAGATCGGGTTGTTCGTCCATGGCCGCTGCTCTTGAAATATTCCTCCACATAATATCTCTGTCTACGGCTTTTTTTTTTACTTTACAGGTTTGTAATGGACCCACCGAAAATACCAGTAAAGGGTACCAAAATTTTTCAGGACACAAAATGTATCAGATTATTAAAGATTAACTGCTAATTTTCACTAATTTTTGATCAGCAGATGAGTTTTTCGTCTCGTGATTGTCTAACACTAATATCAATTTTCCACTCTACATGGACCTTGCCCGAAGTTACATATCATACGCTTATTTCGAAGCTATTATAAACCTTTCTTAAGTTGAATAACAATAAGCAAATATTTAGTGAACCCTAAGAAACAATAAACTAAATGTTTGTCAGTGGATGTTGGCTATAGCGAACAATCAATGGAAGCCATCCAATTAACGGGATCTCACCGTTTTGCAGAATAGCCGCCATAATCATTACTGCTAAGTGTTTCTCTTAGTAAATACGGTTCTTCGATACCAAATATAAGGGTGTCAGAGAAAAGCTACATAATCCTTGAAGGGTATGCTCAGTATGTAGTATGAAAAGGCTTAGTCTAGAAATAAAATATACCTACCTACGAAAAAACTTTACTAATATATTCTATAAAAATTATGTCATCAGTTGATCTAGTTTATATAAGTCTGTAAGGACAGAATTAGATATAAATACTCTAAATTTGTTTGTTTTTATACAGTGTTGGTGTAGTTATTGTAAATAAAGTATTACAAAAAAAAAACCATTTGTATAAAAAAGTATTTGTTTTGATTGTTTTTCTGGGTAAGTTGGTTAAATTATGTACCTAAACCATGCATTAGGATTATCTTTTTTCCTAGTATATCTTCCATTAAACTTTGTTGTTTGTTTTACCATAATATAGGTACATTGTACATAGAATCAGGACGAAATTGTCTTAATATCCGACCCTTCCAAGCCTGAGACACATCGCCGGTCAGACCCTATATTAATTCTAAAAGCTTCGACAAACATTAGAATAAGACATGACAGTTGTGCCCCAGTTTAATCCGATTAAGATTTAAGTGCACGGCGCGTGAAAGCCAAGTTTTACACCCACAACTTAAGATAATGCGTGCATTAACGTATTTGCGTAGGATTATTTGGAACCTGTCTGGAAAATGATACCTATTTCTAGGAAGGTGGTATTGCGGATGAGATTTGTGTTAAGACTTATGATTGTTGGCCGCCTTTTGTGTTTGCACTGCTTGTATGGTATGCTTACATTAACATATTTTGTCTTCAATGAGTGATCAACCGATCATCATACAGGTATATTCGTGAAATGAAATGTAAAAAAAACCTTGTTAAAAATCGAATAACTTGCTCGATATAATAAAATTGTTTCTGAATAAATGTTGTAGCTTAATTATCATTCAATAGTTTACCCCGCATTGTGAACTCATGACTTCTTTGGTGATGTAACGATTCGCAAATACGCACTCGTTATTTCCAATCTCAAATACTTTGCAAACTTGCAAGAATGTATTTATCTTTTTTTCAGTCAGATAAAATATTATAGTCATTGACAAAAGAGAAGAAATTTGAGGAAATAAAAAGAAGCTGGGATCGAAACTGACATAGAAAAAATAGTTTTGTTTTGGAGATGAAGTAATTTTGTCACGGAAAATAAAAATAAAATCCGTCACTGTATACAAGGACAAACCGAGGTAAGGTTTTAACTCTATACTATTTTAAAGAAGATTATCACAAGAGGATATGGATCTTCGGATGAGATGAAAGGAATTATGAAGAAAAGGTATTTAAACTTTTGATTCCAATTTTACTACCAAGTCAACCCTATTTGGATACGGTGTTTGCATTGAAAGTATGTATGTCTACTAAGATGAGAGAGGTAGAATATTTCTCCCAGCCTTTGCCCTACATTGGACATAAGAAAGCCAATATGATCCATACATAAGAAAGCCAATGTGATGATAGATCCCTATGTGGGATGAATTAATCAATATATGTTTATTTCCTGTGTTTTCTCTAATCTGAGTTAATTATAGCTTTGTTTAATAAAAGCGACACGACGAGTTTACGATGAGATGTTATGATCTATGAGAATTCACCTATTCTGTAAGTGATTTGTACTAACAAATTCTGTTGTAATCTATTGACTGGATTATAGTCGATAGACCTTAGATTCTTATGTTCCAAAGGAACCTGAACGACATTTTCAATCTCTGAAGATAACATATTATATCACTGATGTGTTTATTATTTACTGATACAGTTGTTAACTAATTCACCTCACGGAATAATACTCTAGGAAGGATAAGTATTCACTTATCCTTCCTAGAGTATTGTCATCAAAGCTGGAGTTATGTAAAATGATTCAATTTCAGAAAACAATAGCTTTGTTATTATACTTACTCAGTGGAGTGGTGATTTGTCTTGGAAAAGTCGAGACTTGAGGTTGGATTGAATAATTCTGATACTTATCTATATATTATTTTGGGCCATCTAAACCGGCTGTGTTGGCATTTTACTGAGTTATGCAAAAGTCACGCTCAGAGGGTTTGTTTCTCACTGTAGAGCAAAGAAACTTCCTTCGTCACCGTCATGTTATGTACACACTTATTTAGAAAATCCTATTTCGTCATAAACATTCCCTTTGAACATAGAAAAGTTATGTTCTGGAATGAAGTCTACTGACTAAGAGGCTTATATTATAAACAACATTTATTAGAATTGTCTAAACCGATTCTAGTTGAGGCTAATCTATGGACATTGTTGCCATGCTTGTTGGACAAGCTAAGTCTTAGAAGACTTCTAACTATGAATTCTAATTGCTGTTTTAACATAATATAAAAGTTATTATGATGTTCTAAAAAACACGGAGAAGTCGTGTAGAACTAATAAAACTACCTACTGACAAAGAGGTATTTCTTAAACAATATTACAAATTATGTATACTATGGAATAAAGCTTCTATTGCTATCTGAAATGACTTCTTCTCATCTTCATGAAACCTTGTAATCGCAGTATTTATTTATTGCCGTATTTATTTATTACCCTCATATTTACTAGAACAACAGACAAGACAGACTAGAACAAATATTTGTAGAATGCTCTTCTAGCAATCAGTTTCCAGTTGATTTGATATAATACTTTGTCGCTCAGACCGGGATACTGAATGAATACAGATCTCGAAGCAGCTGGAAACACTTGGTGAGCTTTACTCGCATTCTTCCCTCTGTGTTTTGCCTGAAAAGGCCTATTAGAGTTAATATTTATGTACGATGCTGAGCATTTGCAGACCCTCGGATGGGAAGTGTCATGTCAATGGTTGAACTTACAGATGAATGCGGAAGAGGAGTGTTCTCTTTATCCGTAATAAACTAATGAGCGAATGTCTATAATATAAATATGTTTATGTAAGTCTATCCTTCTACATAAAGAACAGAACATGCTACAGAACTTCATCTTTCTGATTCTCTAATTTTTGTTTTATTATTTAATACAGAAACCCAAATACAACTGATTTATATGTACTATGAGTAGTGGAACGGAACTTGCTGCGCTAGAATCTGAGTTACTGCTTTGTATAACTTGGGTCCACTACGATGACGATCACCGCCTCATGATAATTATTATTGGGACTTGGCAGACTCAAGATAATGATTTATAGTAAGAGAGATTTCATGGTAAATAAGGGTATTTATAATTTATTTCTTAAGTTTATAGATAACTAGCTTTAGCCCGCGGCTTCGCTCGCGTAGGAGTTTAATTTATCAAAATCCTTTCTTAGGGGATGCTTACCTCATAGTAGCTTTATGCATGCAAAGTCTCAGCCCGATCGGCTTAAAAATTGACAAAGTTTCATACAAACTTTCATCCCCTATTTTATCCCCTTGGGTGTAGAATCGATCAAAATCCTTTCTTAGCGGATGCCTACGTCATAACATCTACCTGCATGCCAAATTTCAGTCCGATCCGTCCAGTGGTTTGGGCTGTGCGTTGATAGATCACTATGTCAGTCAGTCACCTTTGAGTTATATATATTTAGATTAAAATAGGTAGCGTTTAGGATGTTACATCTTGGCGCTGAGTGCCCAGGATGTCTCATCTAGGTTGTTACAGTAAGTACAGTCGGTAGCAGATAAAAGTAATTCCGTACGGCTTTTAAAGGCAGGGGTTCAGGTTTATCTGCCCCCGACTATATCTCAGTAAGAATTTAGCCCATTTGGTTTAAGTCACAGAATTAATGCAAGTAGTAATATAACTCAAGTTTATCTTTTCACATATTTTTTTATTCTAATCTACGCGTTTATCAATATATTTAAATTTGCGCTTTAAGATGTTCAAAATAATTCTGTGACACAAAGCTTGAATGTACAAGCAAATTTTTTATTTTATTTATTTGAGTCACAGAAAATCAGTTGAGATATTCGGTTTCCTACGAAAGTCCTGTTTGTACCAAATGGTGATGATAAATGGGTTATGATTATGAATATCTATACTAATAAAAATTCTGCGACTTAAAAAATTACGCAAGTTTCCTATTAGCAGAGTACACAAATAGAATTATTCACCTTTTAAATAGAAATCACCTTATTTTCTTCATTCGTAACGAGAAAAACGTTTTCCAACGATAAGGAAAACCCCTATTTGACACGAATAATAAATTATGACTTTTCGACCGCGTGTAAAAATTGTAAAAAAAATTATTCCCGTAGGTATCGGTGTGATATTTATAAAGGGGCTGCTACACTGTATTTTTTTTTATTATTACTTTTTCTACTCCTGTACTGTTATCTGTCTTTTAAATGGTCCCGAATACTAATATAAGAACATTTGTAATATGATTGCAGAAAAGTCTGTAACTCTATTCCTCATAATAGCACATGTGTCGTTATTTCGCCAAAAAGATACGCCTAGCCATAGATCTAAATTTCTTTTTCTTTAGAGCTAGGCGCCTAACTGCCTATGTAGATTACACTTACGTTAAGGTTTTACACAATCAACATAAACTTAACAAAAAGAAAAAAAAAGCGCTAACTACCAATTTATTGTATTAAAAATAAAACTATCCAATTTTTTTTTAATATTGTCCTCAGATATAGTCACTATAGAAGTAAACGTCAATAAAAAACAAGTTTGCCATAGATATCTCACCTAGTATCTGCCAAACATATTTTTCATTTTAATTTTTTTTTGTTTATTTTTGTATTTTATTTAGTAAATATAGTCGTAGAAAAAGTATTGTATGCAACGTTGTATTACGTAAGTACGTCAAAAAATGATCGGCGTCTCCTTACGATGCTCGCCAAGGCACCTGCGCCACTCAATTTTTTTTAACATTCTTATACATCTGTTACATAAAATACTATATTGAAACTTTATTGTTTTACAATATATAAGTGTAAACAATTGTATAAACTTAATAATTATCAAGTTATTGACACTGTTGTTGATGCAAGAAATTTATTGCATAAACAATCATTTAAATTATTTAACCTACCTAAAGACTACGTTTGTTAGGTAGATAAATATTTGATAAAAATACGCATACATATATTCCTTTTTTCGTTTTCGTTTACGTTTTCTTTTTACTTCATCCTGCGTCATCTTAACGGTCACATGATCATAACTTTACTAGACAAGCCAAGTCACGGTTTACACATACCAACCATATTTTTTTCGCTTCCCTTTATATACCCGTTTACTTTCATTTGTAGTAAACACTTTTCTAACAACGTTATTTTTCTCTCTCTTCTAAAAACATAAAGCGAACATGAGATATTAATTATGTTGTGATTGGTACCTATTTATAAGACCATGAGTATTTAATATAAAAGATTTATTTATTTAATACTTTATTTACCAATAATAAATGGCACAAAAGGCGGACTTAGTGCTAATAGCATTTTCTACAAGTATTCGTATTATGAAACTTTTTCTTGAACTAACTTTTATTTCTGACATTTGGAATAGTTTTTAACCGACTTCCAAAAAGGATTAGGTTATCAATTCATTGCGATCTTTTTTTATGTTTGTTCACCGATTATTCCAAAACGCCTGTTTTTTTTTGTTTGAATAGGTGATCCGTAAAAAAATTAACTAAAACAGTCGTGTAGTTCGGGCGTGAACTCGGTTTTTAATTTCGAAAAATTATATCGATTACTCATTACTCGAACAAAACGAAATAGTGTGGTAACAAAATATACGACCAAAAAGTTGATGTGGTTTTTTTTTTCAAATTATAACATAAGTCATAGGAAAAGTAAATCATAATTATTCATTGATTATCAAGCATGTGTTGACCATAAATTTACACCTCCTTTTTGCCGACTTGCAAAAAGTTGTATGTTCACGGATTATTCGAAAACGCCTATAACTATTTATTTATTTTTTTAATTTGAATGGGTATACTTTCAAAATAAAATACCGACTTTACCCCCAAACTACTCAGCCGATTTTGATAAAAAATCTAAAGGACTACCCTTTAGGTTTTTTATCAAAATCGGCTGAGTAGTTTGGGGGTAAAGTCGGTATTTTGTTTTGAAAAATTATATTTAAATATTTATACTAAGACTAAGAGGTGCAATGTACACCGATGTAAGCGCAACTTAAGAGCACACGGATATAATGAATTCGCTTACGAAGCGTTACGGTGCTCGGATCATTGAATATAGATGAGGGATCAAAGGAAATTACGAGTCGTCGATAAAATTTGTGCTGCGCAAAGAAATTCCGCTGCCTCCTTAAAGACATGCTCGTTTGCATGGCTAAGACTGTTTTGCATGGATTAGATGCAAAGCGTTTCGGTAAGTATGACATAAGATAAATATATAATACAGTGCGTCTAATATCTTGATATCACTCGACAATCATCGGAATCAAACGAAAATGTATGGAAATGCGATGATTGCCAAGTGACATCAAAATATTAGACGCACTGTACGTTTATTGATGACATTGGCGATTTACTGCCCTTGTTACCGAGACGGTTTCTATCCGAGCCTGTGCAGGCTTAGCTCTTTCACGAGCATGCTAGCGCTGGGGTCTTTAGCAAACCTCAATAGTGTCCTATACCTGACGACCGGACTAAGACACTATTTAAAACTAGGCTTGGACCCGGCGGAAAACCGTCTCGTTAACAAAGGGCTTTAGACGTTGTTCTAATTTCACTTCGCTATAAAGTGACTCCGCGATAATCGAGCGATCATTGCGTGGTCCTAACAAAAATCGCGCGTTTGAAATATTGGAATTGGAATATTAAAGAATTCTTAGCTTTTCAATGATTCATTTTCAAGTATACTTATTAAGATCAAGAAGCAATGGGACTTTATAGAAGACGTAAATCAAAAAGTAACAAAAACGACGCACTGAGATTAGCAAGTATCTCACAAGAAGCCGCAGGAGATACAAATTCACAAATTAACATATAAATCGAAAAGATTTACCCTAAACAAGATCAAACGAATTTGTCCGCATAGGCCTGATGACTGTAGGGAGGATCAGACGAGATGCGCTAAAGGTCCAGACAGTATCCCTATTTACATTTTGTACCCTTTTGATCGATAAGTTTGGTGTGGAGACGAAATTTCTTTGAATAAAAAAATCATGTCAGTTCATATAATTTAATCAATAAAGGAATAACGCTACATTCTTGAATAATCGTGTAGTAGTTTCGCCAAATTAACATAACATAAATCTAAAAAAATATATATATATACTCTTCGTTAAAAATAATATTTGTTATATTGAGAAATAATATTTTAAATTTTTCAAACATACTAAATAACAATAAAATTTAACAAACAAAACATATTTTTAATTTTTAAAGTTTAAGTAAGTAGGTATTTTGGTATACCAACTATTTACGTACACATCCTTCTTACCTATCCTTGTAACTTATATTTTTGCCAGTTTTTTTTATTATCTCCTTAATATTCTTATATGTAACTCCAATCTTAACACAAGACCTAAAAGCTAAAAAAAAAAGTTTAGTCTCCTCAGTAACAATTTTTTATGATCCTGAAAGGAAATTAGAAAATACTACTGTCGTAACTTGAGTAAAAATTCACTCTAAAAAGGAATCTAAAATCCTTATACCTAATAAATATAACTTTACGTAATATAGGCAAACCCGCTTATTGAGCTATAAATTTGGGCAGCAATAAACCTGACGCAAGGATCTGTATATCAAGAAACGTGACATTTCCCAATGTTCACAAAAAACTCCACATCGTTCGCAAAATCGTTTTTGTGAAAACAACGGGGCAATAAAGGGTCTTATTGTTATCCTTTGAATTTATATCCAGATATTATCGCTCTCATAAATTGTTACCGTACGGATGTCTGAAAAAGTGACCGGCAGTAGCCCTTCAGGGGAAAGTTCGGTTGATTTGCGAAGTAAGGATTTGCGTTCATTTAAAATTAGTTTACATAAGCAGATTCAAAAGATAAAAATGCCAGTGGTTGCTCTATTTTCCGATAGAAGAGAAAGAAGACATAGTATTACATTGTTTAAAGGAGTAACGTTTTAGGCAATTGGTGAAAATAAAGGGACAAGTCACACTGATTGAAACTTGTATTATGGGTTTCTAACTCAACGATACTATGTTCTATAACAAATATGTATAAAGATACATCGTTTTTTAAAATCCTCTATTTGAAAGATAAATACCCTTGAAAACAAAATGAAAAATAAAAATGCTTTATTATGTAGTAAGAATCTTAATAACACTTTAAAATACTCAGCTAGGTATAGAAAAAATTGACCTTGTTTACCATCTATGATATGTAGGGGAAACTTCTTTTGATTATTTGAAAAATCTACTACTTATGTAAGTTACTTTCCGCTACCAAAATATTTAAAAGGAAAAATACTATTTTAAAAAACTTCCAAAAGAACAATAAATGTATAGAAAACATAAGTTAAACTTAACGGAGAAAAGAAAAATGTAAAACTGTTCGCCAAAAGTGGCCACTTTTGGCAAACACCAGTTTTGAAACTAGACGGACTACCAATATTACTTTCAAAGGTTTTTTATAAAATAGTTTAAAGGTCTTTCTAGTCATTTATACAAATCAATTTTTTTATTATCACCATATTTAGTTTTAAACAATTTATTTCAAATGAGGGCGCCACTATACCTACCACTTCGTCTTAAGGGCTAAATCATAAACGCTAATCTTAAAAATTTCAACTTCTTTCCACCACACAACACTTTTAACATCTTTGCTAAATTTACAGCAGCCGCGCTGTAAACTCAAAAATAAAACATTAATTTGCAATTTGTGCGCAGCATCTGTTTTCTAATTGAGACATTAAGCGCGGGGGTTGAATGGGTCTCCTTTAATAACGGGCATACATAACTGATGGCGAACGAAGGTTAAGGCAAGGATACATCGGCAGAAAAGTATGCCTGACCATAGATTGGTTAGTGGACTAAAAACTGATTCCGCCAAATTTGCAGTAGGTGTAACATTTCTACATGAATACTAGACCTATTCAATGCATTACTTCGAAATCAATTGAAAATTGAAAAAAATGCTGCGTATAGGCAATACAGCATAATATCTCTTTTGAATACATATGATGAAAAGTATGCTTGACCATAGAGCAAAAATGGATCTAGCCAAATTTACAGTAGTTATAACTTTTCTGGATAAATACTATAGCTCTTTATTGCATTACTATCATCATCATTATTTCAAAAAGTCTATTTGATGTCTATGAGCAATATAGGCCTTCTTTCCACCATCAGAATGAAAAATCTCTTTTTTTCGGGCTGGCTATAAATACTAGCTCAGAAAACATAAACTAATAATGAATATACAGTAGGAATGTATATATAGTAGGAATTCCTTTTTATTGATTTTTTTGCTCCATCACGAGTATCATTAGATTACTCACTGGGAAGTCCTAGCATCATGTTGTAACAAAGATTACTGTAATAAATGACTATTTTATTTTATTTTATTTTTATTTTATCTAATTTTACACAAAATTTTAATAAAATCTAAAAATACCAACTTCATTGCCTTGGTCAATAATTGTAGACCAATGGTTATGTTCACTAAACCCATTACATGCGTCCAGCCCTCAAGCATTACAAATGGCGAATGATGGCTATTGCTCGTAATCGCCGGGAAAACGGGATAATTGACACGAGTGTTACAAAATGAGTTCTGAAATAAGTTCCAAGACCGTGTTAGAATATTGTTATAGACAAACAGAAAAAAAGACCGAACAGGGTAAAACACATATTCTTTTTTTACTGTAGGTTTTATTTCTCAATATTACAAACAATATTATCGAATTGACTTTACCCCACCCTGCGAGCGCAGCGATTTAGCTCAATTTTTTATGTCATTTGATGTTATTTGATATAGTACTTATATAGTTTGGTTTTTTATTCACAGTTACATTAAGTTTAGTCATAGTTTATTTATGTTATATAAGTTCTGTAATAAGTGTATAACAAAAAAATATAATTCGTTTTTTTTACGCCATAAAGCAAAAATTATACCAAAACCGCCAATACAGACCAAACTGTCGCTTTGGATCATTTTCAGGGACCAATGGTTACGCACTAATCCTGAACCCAAGCATTATTACGCGGCAGCAGCTAAATGATGGCCATTGCTGACAATCGCCGGGCAAACCCCGGATAATTGACACAAATGTTTCAAAATGAGTCCTGAAATACGTTCCGCATCCGCGACAGAATGTGCCTGTGAACTTGCATTACTTTTTGATTTCCTTTGAAAGAGATGAGGAATTCTTTGCCATTTTCCTTGTTGAGTAAACCCAGTTTGTAAAGTTGATATGATGTTATTACTTGCTCGTGTTATGTAAGTAAATATTTATATTGTATAAAAGTAGTTTTGAAGAATTTATGATACTACTCGTATATTTTTTGCATGTAAAGTTATTCTGCTTGCACTTAGATATTATCTAATGATACTACCTATACAGCTTGTAAATAAATGTTTAACAACTAAGGATAAATAATGACAAGGATAAATTGTCAATAAAAATATAGCAATTAAAGATTTATTGGCGACCAATTTAATTCTAAAAATAACCAAGTTTACAGGTAATGTTGTTTCGAAATGTAACCAAAATCAAAAATGTATAAACAACATCGCTTTTCACTTGATAAGGAAACACGATTTACATTCATAGAAACTTTTGTTTATGCACTACGAACTGATCCCTACTTTATCCACATAGATATATTCAGAATATGACACAACACCTCCACACGGATTTCCATCCATGGAAATAAAGCTCTATGAATACTTGTATAAATAAACCATTCCTTACGTCTCAGGAAGTTTCACATAAAAACGCGAAAATAGAGGGAATCGCGAGATACCCCCGTTTTATCCGTATCTATGATTTACGATTAAGGTGGATAGCTGGTATCTGCTGTTATTTTCGTGATTTATCGATACTGAGTTTGAATCCCAACACTAGTGGCCACCTGCTGAACGTTTTTCTAACGAGATTTATTTTGTGGGACGCCGAGAAAATCGGTATCCAGTTTCGTGTTCGTTAATTTTCACGTCAAAATAGGTTCTTTTTACTACCGAAGCAATAACTTATTCTGGCCAAAAAAAAATATTTTGGCAAAATTGACTGAGTTTCCATTCTAATATTGCGTTCTACTATAATACTTTACATCTTATAGGTTTTTTTATTTTTTTAAAATGTTAATATTCTAAGGAAATATTAATAATATTTTATGCAGCAGTTGTATTAAGAAGGGTTAAAAAATGCAGGTGGCGCAGGTTACGATGCGAGCTTTGGCGATCATCTTAAGGAGACGCCATCGAGCATTTTTAACTTACATATACAACGTTGCATACAATACTTTTTCTACTATATTTACTAATCAAAATACAATAATAATATATAAAGCTTTTTTATTATAAGTAACAACAAGTCCGGAGTGTTTTCTCGCTGCGGCAACACTGACTGGTTGCCGCGAGGGGCGCAGGGCTGCTCGAGCGCGCTCGCGCATGCTCGAACATGCAGTCGGCATGCTCGAGCATGGTCGAGCATCAAATTTCGATATATACTCAATTTTGCGACGTATGGTAATGGTCATACGATTATTTTTTCAGTAGTCACAGAAAGTGCTCTGCTCTGCGCTGCTCTTGGTGTGCGCTGACATTGTGGTTTTTTTGTTAAGTTAGTGTTGATTGATTAAAACTTTAACCTAAGGGTAACTGACAGAGCAGCTAGGCTAGGCTGATTGCAATAGGGATGTAGACTGAAATATTTTTTGGCTCATAAGATGGATTATTACAAAGGATGATATACGTATTCATCTTTTTGTATGCTGCCGGGAGGGACTAGTCAGCTCGGCTTCGCTTTTTTGACTACTTAATATATTTTTTTTATTTTTTATTACGCAATTTATGTTTGTTTACTTGTTCGCAAGCATTACATGTTATAATGTGTCAACATTGTATTATATTATAAGTATTTATTAATTTGAATACAATAATAATAATAATATGACAAAGCCCTTCTGGCGAGTAGGCGACCAATACTGTGAAAATGAGTTTCTTTCGGCGTTTCTTCTCAGCAGTGGTCGTTACGAAGCGCTGGTATCGGTAGCTTTTATTTAAAAATAAATTAAATTTTAATTTACTTTACACGTAACATAAATTATACTTATTGACGTGTAAAAGTGCCTATAAAGGTTAATTACTGAATAAACATTTGAATCTTTGAATCTTTATCTCTAATTAGCAAATAATGACAAAGATGTAGCGCTTTTAAATTTCGCGTCATGTCACGATCAGCTACGATTTTAACTGAAAGTGACGTAAATCACCCCCACTAAGAAACTTGCAAGCGATATCTTTGGGAATTTTTACTACTTTGCTAAACGAAAAATATGAGCCCTTTATTTTTGGATTATTTAGATCATCTACTAGAGATGATCTAAATAAAATAATATCTTTTTACCCAGTCTACATCCCGATTTTGTATATAAATAATAATTCGCTGACCACTCACGTTGGAAAGCGTCGAGGTCATAGCGCCATCTCTTTCTCGGCTTTCAAAAGGTAGAGACACATGGAAGAAAATGGAAGAGACCTTAACCCAGCAGTGAAACGATATTGGTTAGGTAAAAAAGGTAGGTAAGTAATAATTATGTTTTGTAGATTTTATTTACAGAACATACGTGTTGCGCTTCACTAGAAAAACTATTCTTTTTACCAAAATGTATACATAAATATAGGTAGGTACAATGTTTTCGCCAAAAGCAATTTGCTAGGGCGCTTCTTTCAATAGCCAATATTACTGAAATAGGGTTCCTCCAATACCATAGAAAATTTCATTGCATTTCTGTATGTAAATGTTCCCTTTGCTGTTTGCAATTGGCTTCTATTGGTTTCATCATACAAATGTTATTGAATGATAGTAATATTTATGGAAATAAACCTATTTATGTAACTGTTTTTCTAACTTGACTTTCAACTTATTTTTTTTTTCACGCTTACTCTTATAGAGAAGGATTTTTAAAAGTAAAGATTTGACGACCTCCGTGGCGTAGTGGTGGTCACCATGCTAGTCCGCCACCCAGTGGTCCCGGGTTCGATCCCCGGTCAGGGCAACTTGTAAAATGGCCTTTTTTAAATTGTCCTGGGTCTTGGTTGTTTATCTATATATGCATTTGTTATAAAATATAATGTCGTTGAATTAGTATCCCATAACACAAGTCTCGAACTTACTTTGGGGCTAGCTCAATCAGTGTAATTTGTCCCTTTATATTTATTTATTTTTATTTAGGAGATACATGAATATATGGGGCTCAGTGCAGCCCCCATTTGAAATAAATCATTTGAAAGAAATCAGGGATATAATTTTAAAAAATTGCGAAAATTTTCTAAGCACATTAGCCAAAAGTGGCCGTTTTTCGCTAATATGCGTAGAAAAGCTTCTCGTTCTTACCTTATACTGTAAACAGTAGTTTATAGAATAGTTTGAAGGGTTATCTAGGGCTTGGTCAGGACAAAATTTGAAATATCTCAGTCAAACGGGCAGCACTGGACCACATTCGAAATATATTAATTGAAAGGAAACGGATATGACTATTTAAAATTTTGAACTACTATTTATTAGTTTAAAGTGGGAACGTGAAGCCTTTCTTCGCATATTTCCCAAATGTGGCCATTTTTCGCAAAAGTGGGAAGTATCTCCGGCTACTTTCAAATATTTATTTTCAAATGAGGGCAGCACTGGACCCCGAATTTCTGTATCCGCTTCATAGGATAAGCCAACTTTTTTTTTAAACATGCATTTTTTTACATTAAATAATTATTTCGTCGATCCAGCAAATATCTTCAAGATCATGTAAACTACTGGTTGTTGGTGATATTTGATGAATGTAAAAGCAACAACAGATTGTAAAATCCGAAAAATTGCTAAACTTGGTAAAGTTAGATATATTTATATGCCACGGACGCCATTGTAGTTTGGTGAGGAGATTCAAATTTATTAAAAACGTTAAGCCAATTAAAAATATGGTACTAACTTCTGCTGATTTAATGGTCTAAGGCTACAGTAGGAACTATGCTAAAACGCCTTCTTGATTGACTGTATTTTTTTATAGAGCGTACAAAATAACTCAAATATTTTGCTTTTATATTATGTAACAAATTATACCACTATTTACAAAGTCTAGAAACCACAGGGGGGTCCTAAACGTACAATTGTAATTTTTTTGTTGGTTATTTCATTTTTCTCGGCTACCATGTTTATGGCATAAACTCCCTTTGTAAGGAAGCAATAAATTAATGTTATTGCACTGAGTCTGCTTTCAGGGAGGCATGCGGGTAGTCGTAGAATTCGAAAGCATTTTATGCAGTTTTCTGTTATTCCATAGTCTAGGTAACATGACACATTATAATTGTTATGTCGGATAGTAATTAAAACAACCGTATTGCTCCGAAGCTGGTTTATTACTAAGGTTAGATACCCTCAGTTACTTACATATACAGAAGTACCTATTTACATACAGAACATCTCCCTCCACAATTAATTTGGAAACCTGTAACAATGATAACAATACTATATCCAATAGGTAACAAAAACTACTTATACTATACATTTAGATAAATTTAGGTGCATGTCTACATATATTCGAATATTTCATTATTTATGGGTTTTCGTACCCTCCTAGAACGCCCGCGTAGTAATTCGTTGTTCAGATTACTATCAGTAACGCCTTCTGTTGGTACTACTTTTGAAATGGCCATAGACTCCGTTGGTCGAGGCTCCTCCTCCACCAACTCGCAGGCCTCCGCCCACTCCTCCTTATTATCATCATCATTACTCTCTTTCTCTGTCATATTCTCGGGGTCGGTTACTACCGGCACATCTTTCTCTCCTTCACCGGAAGCCACGGTAGGGCTGGAATATGACCGCGACGGCAACTCCACGAGCGGCGGCGGTGTCGCGGGACGAACTTGGGGAGCGAGCCAGGGCCGCTGAGGCGACGGTAAATCGCTCGAATTCGGTGTCAAGGAGCTACCCGTACCGACGTTTTCATTAATATTAGGCAATGTTAACTTCCTTATCTGATCTACGTGCCTATACCCGTAACTATCGTAATCTCTAAAATAAATTTGAAACATGCGACAACCTACTGGTTTAATTATTATTCCTGCATTCCATTTGCCTTTCCTAGCGATATACCATTTCGCCCATACAGCTTCACCTACTTTAAATTGTCTACTTGGTTTTAATGTTTCCACTTCATTGTTTATACTATTACCAATTTTATTATTTTGTGGCAAAATAAGATCCAGTCTGCATCTCAAACTGCGGCCGAACATTAGTTCAGCCGGCGATGAACCTGTAGCACAATGAATAGTATTTCTATAACTAAACAGAAAACTCTGCAATTTCTCTATAATTACTTTTTGACAAACATTATTTTCTGAATATATGCATTGTAACATTTTTTTACAAGTCTTTACAGAGTTTTCGGCTTGTCCGTTACTTGCCGGATGATAAATAGGCGAAGTTAGGTATTTGGTACCATTCATTCGGCAGAAATTATGAAATTCAGCAGAATTTATTTTTGCATCATTATCCGATACAATTACATTAGGTACACCAAATCTGCAGAACATTTCCTTTAACTTTTGAATCAGCGCAGTTGTAGAAGTGCCACGTTCCATATAAATACATTCCAACCATTTGGAGTACGCATCTACGACAATTAAATATATCGCCTGTCCTATAGACATGTAGTCTATATGAATACGGTGCCAGGGAGCCGGGGGGCGCGGCCAAGGCGCGGGGGGCGCGCTCGCCGGCGCACTGCGCACAGCCGAGCAGGCTGCGCACGCGCCGACCCATTGCTCAATATCGATGTCAATCCCGGGCCACCACATTCTACTACGCGCCGAGCTTTTGGTTTTTACTACACCGAAATGAGCCGAATGGAGTTCTTTTAGCATCCTTTCTCTAAAAACAGCCGGAATAATTATCCTATGTCCGCGAAATAGACAGCCATCAATCACCTCTAAATCTGACTTACAATTAAAATAAGGCGCAATTTGTTTACATTTTATTTTCCTAGGCCAGCCATTGTTCATGTACTTAATAACAGTCTGTAGTACCTTGTCCCCGCCAATAGCATGTTTCAAATCTTGGAACATAACCGGTTCCACAGTCTCCTCTAAAAATAGAAAATACCTAGAACTAGCGTCCTGCTTTATTTCATCAGCTACTGACATTGACAAAGGTGACCTAGAAAAATAATCAGCAACCTCGTTATTTTTTTCATTTATGTACTTAGGTATATAGTTATACGCACCCAATATTATAGCGTATCTTTGTAGGCGTAAAGCTGTCGTTACAGAGACCCCTTTGTTCTTATCGAAAATTGATAACAAGGGCCTATGGTCGGTTTTTAATATAAAAGGTTCGCGACGGCCATAAACGTATTGATGAAAATGTCTAACTGCGAAAATAATAGCCGTCGCCTCTTTCTGAATTTGGCTATAGTTCTTTTCGCTAGCCGTTAATGAGCGGGAAGCGAAGGCTATCGGCCGCTCGCGCCCTTCTGCGTCCTGGTGTGCCAGCACGGCGCCGAGACCGGCAGGGCCCGCGTCCACAGTCAGCACGAGCGGAGCCGCGGGATCGAAGTGCGCCAGCACTCGATCGCTAGCCAAAACGCCTTTTACATTCCGGAAAGCTTTTTCCTGTCGCTCGCCCCAATGCCATTCTACGCCTGCGCGCAGTAATTCATGCAAGGGATTTAATAATGCCGATGCATTCGGAATGAAATTCCTGTAGTAATTAACCACCCCCAGGAACCGCTTAACTCCTAGTACGTCAGTGGGTGCTGGTGCACAAAGAATAGCTTCCACTTTAGCAGGGCAAGTCCTTAAGCCGTTCTTATCAATGACATAACCTAAATATGTTACGCTGTCCTCAAAAAAACAACATTTATCTTTCTGTAGCCGTAGCCCTGCTTTTTGTAATCTACTCAAAACTTCCCGTAATCTAGACAAATGTACTTGCTTATTAGGTCCCGTTATACATATATCGTCAAGCCATATACTTACTCCTTCTACACCCGCCAACAAGGTTGCCATCGCTCTTTGGAAGATGGCTGGTGCACAAGATAGACCATAGACTAAACGCGTATAAGAGAAAAGGCCCTTATGCGTATTTATTGTACACAGTTTTTGGGATGATTTAGATAAAACGAATTGATTATAAGCATTACTTAAATCTAATTTCGAGTAATGCTCCCCCCGCCTATTCTAGAGAAAACTTCTTCTATTCGTGGTAACGGATACTTATCAATTTCTAAATCCTTATTCAAGGTGCATGAAAAATCGCCGGCTATTTTTAATTTACCATTCTCTTTTAATACAGGAACAATGGGTGTAGCGTAGTCTGAATAGCTAACCGGTTTTAAGATACCTAAACTCACGAGTCTGTCAAGTTCAGCACTTACCTTGTCTTTGAGAGCAAAAGGTACGGTACGTGGCTTGAAAAATTTAGGCGATGCACATTCCTTTAGCTTTAGATCTACTTCAAACCTTTTAAAACACCCTAGTTCATATTTCCAAAGGTCTTGAAATTATATCAAAAGAAGTGGCACTTCTTCGCAACTTTTATTCGTACGAATCATGTACCTGACCTAAAAGGGGGGGTCCGCCGCTTTCCAAAACATAAATTTTAATATCATGACTTGATTTTAAGTATTTTATGTTCGCTATAAAATACCCCAAAGGCATGATTTTATGTCCATTGTAAAGACACATGCTTAAATCGCTCTTTAACAATTTTTGGTTATAAAAATGCTGCAAATATAGTTTATTTGAAATAACCGAACTGCCAGATCCTGTGTCTAACTCCATAAGTGTGTCTACATTGTTCACTATTACTGATAATTTAATAGGATTATTGTCAACATACCTCAGGTTGTATAGTTCACATTCACTGCAATCCTCATGAACTGTAACCACTTCTTCCGAACCTATATTATGCACATTTGACTTTTTAGCCGTACACATTTTTTTTAGATGGCCCTTTTGTCCACAAGTCAGACATTTGTAGTTTTTGAACCTACACTTTGCCGCGTCGTGATTCTTCAAACCGCACACTGCGCACCGCTCTTCGCCCAGGTCGTGCCTGTGGGCGCGCTGCGCGCCGCCGCCGCCAGCCTCGCGCTTGCCGGCCGCGCGTTGGCGCTCGCTCGCGTAAAACACCGGCTCCTCCTTTATGTTAGGGGCTGCCGGGCCTGCGCTGCCCGCCTGACGCGCACACGCCGCCGCCTGCGCAATCTCCAGCGCTTTCGCAAAACTCATTTTTTTGGAATCTGCCTCAAAAAGACGATCGCGCACATGACCCGTTCCGAAGCCTATCACGAACCGATCACGCAGCAACATATCCAATTCGGCACCAAAATCGCAATATACTGCTAGGCCACGTAGCCGCGCAGCCCATCCTTCGATGCTCTCACCGTCTGATTTGATTGCGTTGTAGAACTTTGCCCTGTCGGCTAAAGTCGACCTTTTTGGTGAAAAATGATCATTGAGTAACTTCACCAGCGCACTATAACTTGATTCCTCGATTATTCGGATGCACGAGGTTCCGAACCAACCGATAGGATTCGTCCGACAAATTGGTTAACAGCACTGCACTTTGGTTTGCTTCCGAAATATTATTTAGTTTAATAAACTGCGTTAATTTTCCGAAAAAAACTTCCCACTCATGGATTTTATGATCAAAAACGCTTAAATTTCCAATATAATTTGCCATTTTAGAAAACGCGGGTAGACTATAAGCCTCGTCGCCAGTTGTTATGTCGGATAGTTATTAAAACAACCGTATTGCTCCGAAGCTGGTTTATTACTAAGGTTAGATACCCTCAGTTACTTACATATACAGAAGTACCTATTTACATACAGAACAATAATACATACTCAGATTTGCTATAAAGATTGGTTTGTATCTCACATATCATTTAAAGCTCCATGGAATAAATAATGTCCCATAACCATTCGCCGTGCAGTTTTGGGCAGAATAGAACCACGCCATGTCTTCTCGTGAATGCCGTAGAAGGCGACTTATAAAATACAAGCTAGACAAAGCTTAAAATATCAGTGAAGCCTCTCCATTCCGTTTGGCCAGCGTAGAGAGTGTAGGCCAAAATCTCTGGCTGCTCTGGCCAAGAATGGCTAAAGAGACTAAAAAGATCTGATGACAAACAAATGTGAACTGGTAGACAATGCTTCGCATTTAGTTGTACGTTTTGTCGATAGTCTTAAGATTTTTAGTGCAATAAGTAAAATAAATAAGATGATGATAAATAATTGTTCGGTGTAGCAACATCTAACAGTGACGTCAACCGCATCGCAGATCGATGCGCTCATAACATTTTCATTTACAGTAACATTTATGAACATTTTCGTGTAACATTTGCGATCTTCGAAATATAGTGTTTATTAACAAATTAATCTATCTTTAAACTTAACAACTCACCCTAGTTCAGGCACCCCCCAACAATAATAATGAAATAACTATTAATGGATAACTGTCTTCTATTTATCAATCGGTAGAATAAAGATCTACGTAACAGCTCTGGCCTGTGTGCCTTACAACAACCATTCAATATGAAAAAGAAAATATTGAAAAGCTCGGGGAAACCAGGCTTTACGACTAATTATTTAAAATAAGACAGTGACATATTAGCCGCAGCTATATCAGCATTATTAACTTAAGTACATTTAAGTCAACTCACGCTATTTATTAGAGGGCGCGCCGCGTTTAATTGAATATTGTCACGCGAAGCCTACGTTTTGCATATATTTGACAACGTTACAGATGTAAAACAGTGGAATTTTAGGCGTTCAATGAAGGCAATAAACCTACTTGAAATGATAAATTAAAATTTATTAATTTACTGTTATATTAGGATGGATCAAAATTAATAAATTTATAGACGGTACTTATTATAAGCGCTCGCACGCGTGATTATTTATCCGTAAATCAGTATGCTTCTCGTATGTGCGGCCTTAATTCATTGACTTCCATTATTATCGACACCAGGATGATTCGTCTGCATGCGTTCGTGATTTTTTGAAGTGAAAACTTCTTTAGCGGCATTGTATACTATTTTTGTAATGGGTATAAAATGTTAAATTCGCGTCAGGACACGTGACCGCGTCAGGACACGTGATCCTGATCGAAAATTCGTAAGACGGATGGAGAGCCGGCGCGGCGTAGGAGAGGAAGAATCCTGCGCCTGCTGTTTCGTTTAGGCGGCGCAGGGCGCTTGCGCGTATCACGCTGTAAATAAATAAATATTATATTCTACCACATAAATGATAGTTTTAACTGATAATTAAAGCAATTCGTGCAAAATTATACTCTAACCATTCCAAAATATCAAAAATGCACAACGTTAATATTCAAGTTTTCACTTCTGCCGGCACTCCCAGAGTGCAACCCGTCGTTTTTATTTTTATTTTTGTTTTTATACCTGACATGGTGAAGCCTTGCCTGGAACGCTGAGTTCGGGCTTCCAAGTAAATTCAAGGATGCAGCCAACATCTTCCATCCATCCATTATCTTTATATATAATATTAGTTTCATTGTGAGTTGACTTCATTGAAAGTATTTTTGTAATGGGTATAAAATGTTAAATTCGCGTCAGGACACGTGATCCTGATCGAAAATTCGTAAGACGGATGGAGAGCCGGCGCGGCGTAGGAGAGGAAGAATCCTGCGCCTGCTGTTTCGTTTAGGCGGCGCAGGGCGCTTGCGCGTATCACGCTGTAAATAAATAAATATTTTATTCTACCACATAAATGATAGTTTTAACTGATAATTAAAGCAATTCGTGCAAAATTATACTCTAACCATTCCAAAATATCAAAAATGCACAACGTTAATATTCAAGTTTTCACTTCTGCCGGCACTCCCAGAGTGCAACCCGTCGTTTTTATTTTTATTTTTGTTTTTATACCTGACATGGCGAAGCCTTGCCTGGAACGCTGAGTTCGGGCTTCCAAGTAAATTCAAGGATGCAGCCAACATCTTCCATCCATCCATTATCTTTATATATAATATTAGTTTCATTGTGAGTTGACATCCTTGAAAAAAAATGCTGCAGTGCAGTTTGTTACCGCTTAATGTGTACTTTGGAAGCGGCAGTAAATTTAGCAGGCAAAGGTAACCATTTGAAGTCAACAATTGTGTATCAAAACAAAGTGACGATTATAAAGAGATATTATTAATATCCTCCCCCTCCTCTACTATACTTAAGTCCAAAATCTTAATTCTTTCGTTTGAGGAACTACAAAAAAATATATTTTATTTGTTATGAAACCACTATCATCCCTTAGATATTTGGACGAGAAAGTCCCAAAATGTTTATAGCCAAGTTGCCAGGTGCCTTTTTAGGCCTCCGTAAAAGGTCACCAAGTAGGCTATCAGTGTTTTTCAACTTTATAGAGGTGAAATATTAAAAAAGTAGGTATGCGAACCCGATCGTAAACTCTGCTCTTTAAGGAGATAAAGGTCGATAGCATATGATCTCTATTCAACTTGCAGGCTCGTACGAAAAATTATTTTTGAGTCCCCAACAAATACTAAGTACGTGTGGCTTTATGTTTTAAAGCATTTTTGATCAAGTTTCAATATTTATACTAAACGATATCCCAACAATTGTGCTACTTTTATTTAAACTATCGCGTTGCAATCCATACGTTCTTACGGACTATCTAACTTATTTATTAAAAGTTATGTAAAAGAATTTAAATATTTTTTATGCAACATTAAAATACATTCACGAGTGAGCTGAGCCAAATAAGAAGAGGCGAGAATCTAAGTGGTATTATTATTATATGCCAATGAAGCCGCTAGATCAAGAGTAGAGCTATGGGGCAATACATTTCCAGATTCTGATATTCCGCCTGCTGAAAAACTTCCACCGGGTGCCGATCTCCCCTGGGCAGTCTCGAAGTCGTTAAATAGACTCTGGACTGGCGTTGGGAGTAGTCAAGAGAACCGAGTTAGGTGGCGTTTCTCCAAAAACAATAAATGCGAGTGTGGTGCTATCCAATCAATGACCCACCTATTGTCCTGTCCAAAAAGCTCCACTTCCTGCACATTGCAGGACCTTAATGAGGCAAATGATCGGGGAGTCGCCGCGGCCAAACACTGGTCAAATTTATTATAGCCTTTCGACTCGAGAAAAAGAAGGTGATGCGGCTAGGAACCCATCTTATGACGATTTGATTTTTCCATCTTCACGGCTACTAATACACTAACCATGGCTTTGGGTTTTACGATTCTCGATAAAGACGTGATAGTGTATAAAAAACATTCATGAAAATGATTTCGGAACGGTCAACGTATGTCGAAAGAATTCGATCTATCTATATGAAGGATCTAGAATAAAGGGTGATTGATGAGGCGTTCTTTGCTCCAGACATATTTTTTCACATGTAGGATTTTCTTTTCGAATAAGTTGCGTTGAGGACGATATTCATATTAGGTTGTCATTTAGAGATAACTTAATTTTAAAGATATTGTGCACAATACAACAGAATATCACATACAATATCACAGAATAAGTACTAGTACTCATGTACATAGGTCTTACTCAGCAAAGAAATTCAAAGAAATATGTACTCAATGTGGTTAGCGATATGATTTAATTTAGCTCGCGTCAGAACTCAGCACCTATTCGCTTAGATGCCTAGTAATCCATTGCAAGCCAACTTCATTCTTTTTACTTAAGATAACCGATTCATAATAGGCACCACCGCAAGGAAACTTGCTTTCACGTAAAAAAAAACTGCATAGAAATCGTTTCATGCATCCGTTCCAGCGCTACGATGTCACAGACAGACACACAGACACATAGACAGACAGAGATTAGCATCAAACTTATAACACCCCTCTTTTCTATCGGGGGTTAAAAATATATGTTTCGGAAGGCACGTATAAACTGTGGTTCCAGAACACCATCTCGCCTTTGCTCAAACCTATTCAAGGATTGGTTTTGGTCTACCCTTTGGGTTGCGGGGGTCAGACGGCAGTCGCTCTGTGTAAAAACCATGAAGCTCGTCAAATCACCTACGAGTACGTTAGGTAGCGGACCCCGGGCACCGAAGCGTTACCGCTAAGGATAGAATAGAATAGAATATATTTTATTTTCATCTGAAAAGGGCATATACATACACATATAATACTTTGCTGAATGCAGGCCGCTCTTGATCAGTCATTTTGGACATTCTTGGGAGAGGCCTATGTTGTTATGCGGCTGAAATGAGTATTAATGATACATATAATAATAGGATGCATCCGAGAATACGGGAGGATGATGACGACATATTCTAAAAATATTTGGAATACACTTTCAAACTTCTAAGTACACATAAGTCCAAAGGGGAGCTACAATTGCTATGGTCCATATAAAAGTTAACAACTTCACATTTACAACGTGCTATCAAATAATGATATGAAGAATAAAATTATTTATGATCGAATTTACTGCTACATGCACCGATCTGATGATTATAGTAAATATCAAGAGTCGTGGTTTATACACCAGGGTAAGTTAGCTAACATAATCAAACATGGTAATATTATGGTGACAAACAGCCAGAAAACTCAAAGGCCGCGAGACTAAAGCGCTGGACACACAGAAAAGACGTAAAACGTGGACGGGGCGCAGACATATGTCTCCTCCGCGTCTTTTTCATACAAAATTTATAGAAACGTCGCGATGCAAAACACACTGGAAAGACGGGGCGCGGACAGGGCACAGACATGACGCTAACTTGTCCGCGTTCTATGGTAGAACACACGGAACGGACGGGGCAAGGACACAAGCAGGCAGACGAAACAGGGGCGGATTGGGGGACTCGCCTCGGGACACGCGCATCGCCAGTGTTACCATAGATACGGATTTGTTTGTATCTGTCATTTCCGTGCCTCGTCTTTTCTATATGTTTTCAAAAGTCGCAACGGCACCCCGTCTATGCCCCGTCCTTGCCCCGTCTGCGTCTTATGTCTTTTTTGTGTGTCCAGCGCCTTAGGCCGCGTTCAGACGACATGCGCACGCCAAGCGCGTCAACACCCGCGTATAGCCCTATTTTTGCATATAATTTGAGTCCTATCATACATCAATACAATTCAAATTGCATTTACCGAAATCCACGTGCATACGCCTCGCATACGCGCGCGCCCCGCGCTCACCCCGCATAGGTTAGGTACGCGTTGGGCCCAGACTAACTGTGGGTCCTATGCGAGGTCAGCGCGGGTCGTCTGATCTCGCTCTTTTACACTTTAAAGAAATTTGAAATTGTCTGTCATTTAAGTATGACATTTATATTTATTTTAGGGTTCCGTAGTAAACCCTTATAGTTTTTCCATGTCTGTCTGTTTGTCCCTACACTGCACGTAGCCCGACACCACTTGGCCGATTTTTAATTTATTATCATTTTTAAATCTCGGTATCTTAAGCAGCCATCTTGCAGCTGGCCTGGAATAAGACACACAGTGTATATAAAAATAAAAAATTTGATTAATTGGCGCATTACTTTACGTCATATTTAGGGTTTCATAGTAAACAAGGAACCCTTATAGTTCCGCCATGTCTGTCTGTCTGTCTGTTTGTCCGCGGTTTTACTTAGAGACTAAATCTACTAAAAAGCTGTATAGGTATGTATATAAATCAAGCCAAAAAAGTGGTAAAATTAAATATTGAAAAAAATTTATGGTAGCTTTCATACATGTGAAGTAGGAGTATTTGTTCTCTTGACTAACCCATCGTGTGGTGTATTGTTAAATAGATCTTTCAAAAATATTGTAAGCTTGTAAACATCATTTTCGATTTAGGGATCCGTTTCTGAAATATTTGATTTTAAGTATATTGCAAATTTTTGTTATAGTCAAGTGTCACTCCCCTCTATTTACTAAACGGTTATATGGCGCGGCCTCTTATTGGCTATGGACGTGTGAAAAAATTCACAGCAGTAGCTATACATAACGAAGTTTAAAAGAATTAGAGCAAATTAAGGTTTTAAACTCAAAAAGTTATAACTTTATAAGTAACCAACTTATAAGATGTACTCGGAAAAGAAAAGTTCATACAAATTTAATAGAAAATTAAATTTGAGACGTTTTTAGTGGCGTAAACTCAAAATGGGCATTCGCAACTACGGAACCCTACACAGCGCATGGACCGACATGCATTTGGCCGGTTACTTAAATATACTTTTAATTTATCTGTGTCAACGAAAAAGGTCCTGAACCTAAAATTTTGAGAGCCACACTACGATCGCCAGAAAAAGCGTTATGTCGCGACTTACGATAAATTAGGCTCGTTACAGAGTAACAAAAGCGTGGCCGATATATATCACGCCGATAACGCTGCCCAGCAATTTATGTCCACCGATCTCGATAGCGATATATTGAGGTGTGTTTAGGGCAGTTCCGATAAGTTACGTACGTCATACATCCAACTTCCTACATAGGTACATACCTATACATAAGACCGTACATTGTACTTATGTATTTTAAATTGTAAAACTTCCTTTTTATGTAATTTTTTTTTCATCATCATCATGTCAACCCTTCTTCCGCCCACTGCTGAGCAAAGGCCTCCCTTCGTCTACGCCACCAATCTCAGTCTTGTCCTGCTCTCATCGTTCTATTTAAGGTTCATAACCATTTTTCCGATATCCCGTACGTTGGCACGTTGTAGATCACGGTGTTAGTAATGCGGTCCTGCAATCTGACGCCAAGCATTGTACGCTTCATGGCTCTCTGTGCGACCCTCAATTTATGTACAGTCTTTTTGGTTAGCGTACAAGTCTCGGCACCATAGGTGCGCAGGATACACTGATTGAATAAGCGGGTTTTCAGGCTCAGTGGAGCCTGTGTGTCTGTTTTTTTTTTTGTATTGGTGCAATAAGGAGTTTTTCATTCATTCATTTATTCATTCACACATACATACTTGCTGTCACGTCCTTATCCCTAATGAGACGGAATGACAAAGACAAAGCATTTTGGGTCTTACGGCTCTAAGCAGACTGAGCCCAGGGCCACAAGAATCAAAAGCCACTTTTAGCGTGATGGTCGAGAAGGTGGAAAAAGGATCAAAATAATGATGGGTTGCTAGCCGCATTTTCGCCCATCCTCTCGACTGGCTTCAACGATCTGTGCGGAAAGAAAAGCAGCTGGTACATACTACGTTTTTTATTTTCTCCCAAACCCGCATGGAAGATTAATTCTTATGCTCCCTACTAATATAAATGTGGGAGATGGCATGTTTGTTACTTAATCACGAAACAACAGCTCATAGGGATTGGAATGAAATTTGGCACGATGGCATGTGAACAATTTAGGGATCTTGTAGAATTTTAATTAACAAACTGCCAGTTTGAGTACGTGGGCAATGCCTACAGCAACGCCATAGAGTACTATAATATTACTGAAAAGCGACGCGAATGGATCTTTGCCTCCGAGATGAAACAGCGCCTACAATTTTTGTTCTGAATGATATCTTTCCAGCTGAGAACTTCCATCTCCTGCCGATCAGCCTGCACTGTATCGCTCCAGCGATATCTGGGTCATACTTATTATATAAAGATTAGTTTTTTTATACGTAAATTCTTCTCATCTAAGTCTACCTTACCTTTGGGAATGCAGTAATTGTTGCATGAGATGTTAACAATTACTACTTTACTCACCATTTACGACACTGTCTTGTGTCTGCATAACATCATAAAAACTCAACATCAACATCTCATAATGTATGGCCTTGGCCTAGGTGATAACCGAAGCTTGCGCCGCACATACATAATATCACGCAAATTACCTACACACAGGTGTAGGTAGACTGATAGACCTCCACTGGCTATGATCTCTCTCGCTTATTTATGTGTACACTCATCATTCTCTTCATTCATGATGACATTGATGACGTTTCATCTCTTCACATCCATATATTGTATACCACATGTACTGGGCAGGGACAAATACTGACCTGGGTTTCTTTTGGCGTAATCTTCCCAGCAGCTGTGGTCATTCCAAAACGCTAGAAGGTTTTAGTTTTTGCACAATAACAAAACATTTTTCAAAAAAATGACGTTCAATAAAAGATAAATTTATATCCTACATTGAATAAAATATTTGGACTTTGAGTTTGACTTTGACATGAATTTGGAATTAAGGGATCTTGGCATTAGATATTTATACTTACTTACACTTTCTCCGAGCTGGCTCAGCGACCCGAAGTGGATCTTGGCCTCCGAGACGAAAGAGCACCATAATTTTCTGTTCTGGATGACATGTTTCCAGCTGACTTCCATCCCCCGCAGATCAGTCTGCACTGTCTCATTCCAGCGTTATCTGGGTCGTTCTTATTATGTAAAGATTAATAAATCGACTGCTAACTGCTAACTTTATCAAGTCTTCATGCAATCATTTATAACCGTAATCTAATAAAAGCAATACGCAGACGCCATCATCAAAATGATACTGCGAGCGTTATTCAGAGGCGGAATAAATCGTACCTCATGCATTAAACATACAGCTCTTAAATAATAAGAAAAGTTCGGCGAAGGTACTATTGTTTATTCTATTCTTTCGTTCAGATTGGAAAGCCTTTTTACACTCGTCACAAAACTCGAGGGTACGGGAATAAATAAACAAGTACTTACTGAGATTTCTTCTCTTCTTCTTCTACTTTCACAGTCTAATCTATCCACTGCAGGATAAAGGCCTTTTTTCATTGCATGCCATTCCTCACGATGTTGCGCCTTTCTCTTCCATAGTTTCAGCTGCTTTGACGATGTCATCTCGGCATCGTGTCATTGGTCTGCCGCGTCTTCAAAGGATGAGCCACGGTCGGCAGTCCAATGGTTTTTGGCTCCATCTTCCGTCCTCTCCACGACTGATATGACCTGCCCATTCCCACTTTAGTGTAGCTAATCTCAAAAAATTATTTTAAAAAAAAAACGGAGATGTCTCTTTTTTTCGCATACTTGATTTTGTACTAATGTTCTTTGGCATACCGGTTTTGGCATTATAGTTCTTAGGCATCATTGTTTTTTGGCATACGGATAATTTTGGCATAACTAACTTTTAGCCTAATTTATTTTGGCATAATGTTAATTTGCATAATCTCCGTAGGTATAATAACTATAACACTTATACTATTTACGCATAACATTTTTAGGAATAACATAAACAAAATTAAATTATTTATAAGTGTTTATTTTAAATAATCATGAAAAAAAATTATAACCACCGGGAACAACTGTGAGAGCAGAAAGGAAGTTGCTTCTCTTCCCGCGCTTCGATCGTAGAGTCCGAATGAAGAAATGGGCTAACAATCCACCACGATTTTGATTCCCTTTTAAATTTTTACTATTTAGTCTTACATTTAAGGTGTACTTTAAATAAGTGCCTCATCAATACTTTATTTATTTTGTGCACTAGTCCCATTTACTGGGCCTAGAATACATTGGTTTGGGAAAAACAGAGAAGCTTTGTCTCGACCGTCTGTGATTTCCTTAAAAGCACCCTATAAAAACGTACGTAAAATATTTACGCTTCATTGCTCTAAACAATAAAAGTTTTGGGACCATCAGACTAATTGCGATATGTAAAAAACAAAAAATCGGGGATAAATTATGAAAAATAACCGACCAAGTGCGAGTTGAACTCACATGGAAAGGGTTCCGTACAATGCCAAAGATTTTCCGTAAGTAAACGTATTAAGTTTACTACTTTATTTTCAATTGATAGAATTCTTATCTTCTTATAGATTTTCCTGTATTATACAAGAAATTAAGTATATTTTATCCTTTTCTTAAATTTTAGGCTCAGTAGTTTCGGAGACCAGAGGGGTATGGTCAATTTTCGTCTTCTTTCTTGAATAAAATCAAAATCATTTATTATACAGTAATAAAAAAATAGATTTGAGATCCTCATAACGAGCCCTTTCTTCCTTTATATGACACACTAAAGTCTGCAATTTTTTTATAATTCCCAATTTGTCCCAAAAATGATCCTTATTAAAAAAAAATGTTAATTTACTTTGCACATCTGTTTTTGGGTCATAGAATTACACTATCCTACCATATTTCACCTGATTTGGTGCAGTAGATTTGAAGAAAATTGGCTGTGACAGACGGACTGACAGATAGACGCACGAGTGATCCTATAAGGGTTTCCGTTTTTTCTTCATTTGTATGGAACCCTAAAAAATGTTTTATCAGGTTGTTTTTGGAAGCACAGAAGCAGCATCGGGAAAGAATGAGTGAGATTATTTTTAAACACAAACAGAATGACATATGTAAGTTGAAGGTATTATTTAATTATTTTTGCATGCTGGAAACAGCTAGATGTATTGCACTTATGCGAAATAAATGATTTTGATTTTGATTTGATTTGAATACAGTGATGTAGAATTTATACATGTCTTCTTATTTATAATAACGTAATCATCACGTATTCTATTCTAGACTGTATTCTATCGAGAATCTTATCAATGTTAATAGGCGACGTGGCTAGCAAACCATCACTTCTTTGATTTCCTTATTTCATTTGAGTCTTACGTTATGCGGCTGAAATAATGATGATGATGATGTATATTTGTATCAGAAGCAGTCAAATATATATCTATGACCCATTGACGAAGCATTAATGGATGTGATATTATATTTTTTCTACTCCTGTACTGTTATCTGTCTTTTAAATGGTCCCGAACAATATAAGAACATAGATTATATGATTTCAGAAAGGTCTATAGTCCAATCCTAATATAATAGCACATGTGTCGTTATTTCGCCAAAACGATAATCCTAGCCATAGACCTATAACTTTTTTTCTTTAGATCTACCATACTGCCAACATAATAAAATCGTTATTTTAACATATGGTGCCATTTTTCAAACGTGGAGTCACTGAACAAACTGTTTTTTGTATGAAAAACATTCGTTTAAGTGACTCCATGTTTGAAAAATGACACTTTCAGTCACTAGGAAGACGTCAATAAAAAAATTAAGTCTTCCATAGATACCTAGTATCTACCAAACATATGGTATTATTTCGTACTTTTCTTGGTTTATTTTTGCATTTATTTTAGTAAATGTAGTCGTAGAAAAAGTATTGTATGCAACGTTGTATAAGTAGTCAAGAAATGCTCGATGGCGTCAATTTACGATGCTCGCCAAGGCTCGCATCGTAACCTGCGCCACTCGCATTTTTTTACCCTCCTTATACATAAAATACTATATGTAAATCTAAATAAAACTACATATGAAATAAACTGATGATAGTTTTTAGTATTATTTTAGGAATAAAATAATCAAAAACAATATTGTTAACAACTTTCTTTCTTAGTCGAAATAAAAACTTAGCATGTTAAACATAATAATGATAATTTAAAGTTAAGAAAGAAAATGATCTAAAACAACATTTTTCATCTTCAAAAAGCCTTCGACTGGAAGACTTCTCAGTGTTAATATAGATAAAGAAATTGTTATTTCCAAAGACATTGTGCATCCAAGCAAGCCCTTTATAACGACACCATTGAGATATAAAACAATATATTTTTGTAAATAAGTACTGTTCGTTGGAGACGTACTCGTAACAATGTTTCGGCGTTTTAAGAAGCTTCCAGTTCAACGCGTCGGAGAAGTCAATTTATAACGACGCTCAATTGTTTTTATTTGTGTTTTGCGATATCTTCATCTACCATTATTGAATAAAATACAATAAATTAATTAATTTATTGAATGTGTTCAAGCCGCCTACGATGCCCTAAAATTTTAAAGAGCGCACGCCAATTCGCTCTCTTTGAGCTTAGGTAATGAAAAACCCCGAGGGCTGTGTAAAATAGCCCTCAACGTAACAAAAAAGATATCAACATATGTATTATTATGGTTTCTTTAAAATGAGTAACTACTTGCATCACTTATTAACATTATTCGCCACGCGAGGATAAATCTATCACAAACTAAATATAATACACAATACGTCTCTTAGAAACCACAACTAAAGTCTAATTCCGGCCTCTATCCAAGGCAATAAATTTTCTCATATCTACACGTTTCGCCCCTCCACTTAATTATTCTAGGGATATCTATACTTTAGGCTTCGTCATCAGAGTTTGTTCGACCATGAAATTAGACCAGGTTCCACCGATTTATCTTTTGAATGAAGGTCTCTCATTAGCGTCTATGTAATAAAGTTTGTATATCTATAAATTTTAGTATAATCTAAAGTTTTATAAGTAAGCTGTGTTTTTTTTTATTTGTTTAACTTCATTACATGTAAATGCCGGACTTAAGGCAAGTCGCCTTTTCTATCGGTCAACCAACAAGTGATGCTGAGAAAGTAATCTTTTGGGGTAAATAAATCAGAACTTACTAAAAACAACAAAAAGGAGTAAACTTATTGTTTTATTGTAAGTACATTATGTACTCGTATATATCGTGAATAAACCTACACAAAAATAAACATATTTAATTTTCAAAAATAAACTTTACGTAGACTACATAAATACTATTTTTCTACTCCTGTACTGTTATCTGTCTTTTAAATGGTCCCGAACACTAATATAAGAACATAGATTATATCATTTCAGAAAAGTCTATAGTCTATTCCTAATATAATAGCACATGTGTCGTTATTTCGCCAAAACGATACTCCTAGCCATAGACCTATAAACTTTTTTTTTCTTTAGATTTACCATACTGCCAACATAATAAAATCGTTATTTTAACATATGGTGCCATTTTTTAAACGTGGAGTCACTAAACAAATGGTTTTTTGTATGAAAAACATTCGTTTAAGTGACTCCGTGTTTCAAAAATGGCACTTTTAGTCACTAGGAAGACGTCAATAAAAAAAAAAAATTTCCATATATACCTAGTATCTACCAAACATATGGTAGTATTTTGTACTTTTCTTTGTTTATTTTTGTATTTATTTCAGTAAATGTAGTCGTAGAAAAAGTATTGTATGCAACGTTGTATAAGTAGTCAAAAAATGCTCGATGGCGTCAATTTACGATGCTCGCCAAGGCTCGCATCGTAACCTGCGCCACTCGCATTTTTTAATCCTCCTTAGACAACTGTTGCTTAAAATACTATTATATAAGGTCTAACAAAATATACTGAAACTATTTTAACGGTAGGTCCAGTCCGTGACATTGAACAACATTGCCCAAGGAACACATAGTGAAATAAAAATAATATATTTTTCATGTATCACCTACCTTTGACTGCTGACTGTACCTCTCCGCCCAGCTGACACGCTCAGCTGTATGTAGCAAAAGTCGTCTACACACGCTGCGATTACACGCATTCACGAATAATCAAATGTTAGTTTGTTGCCCTAGTATAGTTATTAGGTACTCATATGTATTAAATCATTGACAACACTCTTTGAATAAGGTAGGTACCTAAGAAATTAAAATAATTTTTATTATTTTGACGAGTAACATTTCACTGTGCAGACAGCTTATAACCATATCTCATTCTTCACAACAGTAAAGCAATGGGTAATAATGCACATGCAATAGGTAATAATAAGAAAAACCGAATATACACTACACTCGCATATTTTGGCGACTAAACTCACGTGTTCCCATCTACAATACTTACTCACCAGAGTAACAAAATGAAACTGAAGTTATTTGTTGGTATAATAAAAGCATGTTATTCACACGAAGCGGTGTTTCTTTGAATACTAAATATTGATTTAGCAGTAAAAATTCACCAGTTAAATTTTCGCCTGCTTTTGTGATGGTTTGTTGGTTTCTTTTGTCGGCATATTACTTACAAAAATACTGTTCAAAACAAGCAAAAAAAATGTGCAATAAAATTTAAGTCGGCTCGTGCTCGCGGCGAGAACAAAAGGGGCCATAAATCTAAACCGTGGGAATGTTAACTAAAAACAAGATAAACAACAAAAAAACTTTCCAAGATCTGGTCAGTTTTGAGTTGCAACTGATGCAAATAGTATCACGCGTACGTTTTCTCTATGTCAAATTATAGGTATTCAACAATACCTAAATGGCATAGTTCAGCATTAAGATGTAAGTAACATTGTGTGTTATAATGCCAGCTTAGGCACATTTACATCAAAATGAAGTGTGAAGTGTAACGTTTTCTTTATTTAACTTATATTTTAATAACTTCATGCATCACATCATAGACGGAGGTCTACCTGAGTCTTAAAGCCTAAGGAAAGCGTGATCGAAAATTAATAAATGACATGACTAATTTGGTGAATTTGTTTCGTGACTGCGATTGTGTTGTGAAGTCGTGTCGTAAAGGCGTGATTGATATCATGGCGTCTAGCTACGTTTGTGGCTGCCTTTAGGTGATGCGGCGATAGACGGACGGCGCGGTACGTGCAGTCAAAGGTCAGTGTATATTAAAAATAATTTTCGTATTTCACTATATGTTTCTTGCGGAAAGTTCTTCAGTATCACGGACTGAGCCTACTGTTAAAATAGTTTCAGTATATTTTGTTAGACTTTATATAGCTGCTGACTGTTTTCGTCGATAATGTCCACGCGCACTGCTCTCCTTAACGCACGACGAGATTCAGCTTTCCGGATACCTTATTTATATTATTATTTTGTATATTTACATTGCATTTTTTTTTTTTTTTGTAAAATTAACTATGTCTCAGACCGTAGAAATCATAGCGAGCCGTAAGCAGAGGGGATAAAGAAGTTAAATTTAGAACTTGATCCTTAGTATTATATTACGTCGTATTTGAGGCATTTCTGTTTGTCAAAACTTTTAAACAACAAATACAATTAATATAGCAGTAAATAAATAATAATAAAGTCTCTTCACCTTCCAGCTTCTTTCTTCTGCCATTAATCGCCCTAAAATGACCTTTGGGTCATGCGGCAAAATATGTCTGCCTCATTAGTGTGCTAAGTAAAATGCTCGTTTTTTTTTTGTATGTTCAGTTACTAGCTTATTTTCGTCCCTACTTATTACCTACAGACGTTTCGAATACTGGTAAAACTTGATAGATTTTACCACACACAAGCTGATGGTTGCATAATACGTGTTAAAAAATTACTATTACAATATTAAGATAAGAGAAATATTTTTCCCCTTCCCTTCATTTCCCTTATCATTTGTCGGAGCGAGCATAGCTAATTTGAACAGGCCTATTTTTTGTCTTCCTAATGCTAAGGCCTAATAAAGCAAACCAAATTGGCCCTGCAGCCGTCCCTGAACTCCTAAACAAAGAGTAGGATTAGATAACGAATACACAAAAACAAATAAAATTGCTTTTCTTTGTTCCATTGTTCCTACCCTCATGTTTCACTTTGACTAAAGCCCCGTTGAGATTTCAAATGAGTTTTTTAGCAAACGTGAAAGTAGTTGTTTTACAGTATATCAGTTTTCTTTAGGTGAATCAATCGTATTTGTGTTGTATAAAAGTTGATATTAGTAAAACTAAATTTATGGTTTTTAAAAGGGTAATGCAATAGAATGCAATGTTTTAGTAAATGGGAAGAAAGTTGAGCCTGTGAAAGAGTTTGTATTCTGGTATACTAGGGATGTATATTTACAAAAGATGGCACGCATGAGGGAGTTGTGGAAAAAAAGCGACTGCGGGTAACCAAGTGAATGGAGCGTTGCATTCCTCTATGAGCAGTAGGTAGGTAGGAAAGGTATCAGACAAGGCACGTCTTGTTGTTCATAAGGGAGTATTAATATCTACTTTAATGCACTGTAGTGAGAGTCGGCTATGACAGAGAAAGCATAAAAGTAGAATAAATGCAGTTGAAATGCGAGCGCTGAGGAGGATGTGTTGTTAAAACAACACATCCTTCTCAGCGTCCTTCCTCCTTCTTTATTCGATCTTACAAGGTAACCCTTAAAAGATCGAATAAGGAATGAATAAAGGAGCGGTGGGAAGTAAAAGAGGACACTGTGACAATAGAGAAAGAGATGTCAACATGGTTTGGGCATGTAGAAAGGAGGGATGAAAAGAAATTAACAGGAAATATTTATAAGACTAATGTGAAAGGAACAGCAGGAAAGGGTAGGCCTCGGCAAACATACTGCTACCCAGACGTTCTAAACAGAGGAGAAATAAAAAGTACCCGTAACCAAACGGCATGTATGAAGAAATTGATGATTGTAGATGAGGCAAAAGAGGTTTGTCAGGATCGTAGCAAGTAGAGGTCCATAGTCTCCACCTGCCTCTATTGGAAATAGGCGTGATATTATGTATGTATGTATCAATCCTATTATACACGTAGGTACCTATTTTTGCAAATATTTATTTGTTAATTGATAGATACCTGGTTGCTTCACAGATAAGAGTTTAGCTCTTTAACAAGAAAAAAAAAGAAGAAAGGCTGTGGAGGAACTGTGTCGAATGCTATTGGTAGTTTGAAAAATCTGACAACAGAGTTGGCCACACGGAAAACGAACTACTTAAAAACGATCACCGTCGACATCCTTCTGCATTCCACTACCAATATACTACATGTAACTAATTAATCATCATCGGCGGCCTTCCATATCCCACTGTTGGGATAGACCTCTCTTACTTAACGTAATTATGACTACTAAATAATTAATTGACACCTGTCAACATATTTTCTTACGAATTAACAATAATATTAATAAAATCTATTCCGGGAGCACAAAATTATAATAAAACATGCCAGTGACTGCCCCGGCGCCTAACCAGTGAATTATTTTCCAGTTTGTATATGAGTCTGCTTCGAAATCGGTTGTGTTGTTTTGTCCTGCTGTTGTCAGTCAAACATGCCGTGTAATCCAACATCACAAAATTATCTTCTTTGGATGATTTTGAACCATGCAATGAGTGTGCTCCACCACGATACTTCAAAGGAAAAAGAGGTCTAAACATACACATATCTAGAGTACATAAAGCGTCTCAAAGCTGTAAGCCTGCGACTGCACCAAACGTCTCCATACAGATAAATTCCCACATTGATCAATTTTGTGAGACATTGGCCTTCTGTCAAAATACATTACCAGTCATCAAGAGAATCCCCCGAGAAGCAAGGTATACTGTGGCAGAATCACTAAAACAAACAATCGATAGGATTCTTAACGCTAATGACAGAGCAAGCTGGGAAGAATATCTAACTTTTTCTTACAAGGTTTTACATATTGCCAAGAACAATAATACTCATAGTAATACCTCATTGACTAATAAAATAAAATTTAATTGTTCTGCAAGATCTTTAGATAATTCTCTAAGCCACGTTTCTAAGATAAGCGACGGCTCTACTTACAACAAAAAAAAAAAAAGAATTGAGGGAAAGTTTTGTGACGGAGACTTAAAAGGCGCTGCTCAATTGCTATTTTCCAGCGGTACGATAGCTCCCAACAATGCTGAGATTCTCCAAGCCCTCTAATCAAAACACCCAAGAGCACAGGATACGACTCAGATTCCGAATCCAGACTTACCATCCAACTCCATCCAGCGTGTTTCTGGAGAAGAGGTTCTCGCAGCAATCTCGTCCTTTAGGAGTGATTCAGCAAGTGGGCAGGATTATCATCGCAACACTACAAGGATCAAGTAAATGTAACAATTGGTGGAATGGATAATATTTTGCTATTAAAAACAGTAGTCTTCATAAATATAATGCTTGCTGGCAGTGTCCCTAGTGAAATCACATTTATACTATATGGGGCGTCCAATCTCTGTGTATTTATAAAAAAGATGGCGGTATCAGACCATAGCGGTAGGAAATACAATCCGACGGATTGCTTCAAAAGTATGTAACAAACTCGCCCTGCCTACCCTAAGCCAGTTATTCCAGCCCACTCAAGTAAGTGTAGGTATCAAAAGCGGACGCGAATCCGCAGTTCACGCTGTCAGAACCTTTTTAGAACAAGGACAGGGCGAGGTATTACTTAAAGTAGACATAAAGAGCGCTTTTAATTCTATAGACCGTGATGTACTTTTAAGAGAAGTAAGCACTCACGCCCCCAAGATGTTTAATTCCATCCATCAATGTTATAACAAACCTTCAATATTTATTTATCAGAATAAAATTTTGTCTTCAGCTACAGGGTGTCAACAGGTTGACCCTTTGAGTCCTGCTATATTTAGTCTGGGAATAAATACTGTCATAAAAAAAAATGCGATCACCCTTAAATATTTGGTATTCAGATGACGCTACTTTATCAGGAGACGATTCCACAGTTTTAAATGATTCAAAGTACTGAATATATTATTATAGAATATTACATAGCGCTAGAATTATTTCCAAATTAAATGAAGTTGCTCCGGACATAAAAATAGTAACTGAAGAAACTTTATATGTACTGGGTGCACCTATACACAACGAATCTTTCCTTAAATATGTTGATAAACAGATTAAAAAATTTGAAGAATGTTCCGACCTTTTATTTGAAATTAGTGCACATATGGCTCTTCATATCATTCGATTTTGCCTATTCGTACCAAAATTCACTTCCACAAATAAGCGCATCTGAGAACGAAAGTTCTCAGATGCGCTTATTTGTGGAAGTTTAGTAATTCTTCATCCAAATTAGACGACATTATTGAAAATACTCTGACCAAAGTCCTTAACTATCAGGTAGAAGGTCTCGCGTGGGAACAGGCATCCCTACGATTCGGTGGAATTGGTGTCAGAAAGGTGACTGCAACATCACTAACAGCTTTTTTGTCTTCAGCACATGCCTCGAGCCCTCTGGTTGGTAAAATGCTCAACCCTAATTTGGGTGCCACTGTAGAGGTCTCGGGTGTATCTGAAGCAAAAACGGTTTGGTTAAGCTTATGTCACGATCAATTCCCCACATCGCCTCAGTCGCAACGACTCTGGGATCAGTTCCTTTGCAAAGGTGTGCACGATATGATTTTAGAATGTTGTGATACCGCAGTAGATAAATCTCGTTTATTAGCTGTATCACAAAAAGAATCAGGCCATTGGTTGCACGCCCACCCTTCTGCCAATACCGGACCCTCCTTGACAATAATACCTTGTCCATAGCAGAAGGTTTGAGGCTGGGTGTAAAACTCAATGAGCCCCACCGTTGCCGCTGTGGTGCCTGGGTCAACACACTAGGACAACATGGCTTCTCTTGCCATAGGAGCTCAGGGTGATTTTCACGCCATGCCGCACTCAATGATATAATCGAACGTGCACTTTCCACTGCCAATATACCATCAGTTCTTAGCCAAACGGTATTTTCCGCACTGACGGTAAAAGACCTGATGGTATGTCATTGATACCTTGGAAGTTACGGAAGTGCATGTTATGGGACGCCACATGCGTGGACACTCTCGCCCCTTGTCACATACCCAAAACTTCAACACATCCAGGAGCGGCAGCTCTAACAGCAGAATAATCTAAAAAGAGAAAATATTCAAACATTTCTAATTCTTACATTTTTATACCGGTGTCGCTAGAGACATTAGGCTCATGGGGACCAGAGGCAAAAATATTTATAAAAGATTTGTCTACGCTTCTGGTTGAGGCAACAGGAGACTTGGGAGCTGGTAGCTTCCTTACCCAAAGAATTAGCCTTGCTATTCAGCGAGGCAACGCTGCGAGTGTTTTGGGTACTTTGCCTCAATCAGATGCATTTGAGGAAGCAGTTCATGTTTAGTTTCTTTTATTTTCTTTTTCTTTAGGTTTTAGTTTAGATTTAAATAATTTAAGTATTTTAAGTTCTTTTTTGTTAAAATTTTTATTTACATCCTATGTATATTACCTTTATTTATTAATGACTAGTAATGATTCTGCAAAATTTTCGAAATTGGCGAAATTGAATCTGACGTGACACGATTTATAACTTCGAACAAAACGTCCAATACGCTCAATAATCCGTTGCATGAATCTTGCAATCCAATAAATATTTCGGATTTCGCAATCAACCGCCGACAATGCAATAACAATTGTGACAACTGTCTTTCGGGATCCAATTAAAGTAAATGGAGTTCTGGGGACCGGATTAAAGTTTCCATTCCGAATAAACATGGCGCCTGTCGAATGTTACTTGTGAGATAAATCTCTCCTTTATTTGTAAAGGGTCACATGACACAATGTTTATACAGTGGTCTTGCTCAGCATGGCATTATGGTTTATGATCCTTTACACCTGTCTTAAATGCTGAATTTAACAAAACAAAACTAAAAACAAACTTCAACGCCAAACTAGGCAACCAATTTTGATAAAATAAATATAAATGGGACCACTTCGCAAGTATGCACTTTCAAACAAAAAAAAATGATAACATCCTTCTTTTTTAAGTTGGTTGAAAAAAATATTCAAATAAAGATATTGCCATTGCATTGATGTACGATGCATAAACCTGTCACGGTTCATATCATAGCTTCTATTTTAAGAAGTTTTAAAGAAAAGAAAAAACTTAGACTGTTCTTGCTGATTCTGTTCCTGCACAGTTCATTAACGGCAAACCCGTGAATGGATGAGAGTGCAAATCGGCTCAGGCCTAAAATGTCCGTTTCCCTAAAATGTATTTTTCCCAAAATGACTGCTTTTCCATAATGTCTGCACAACTTTTGCATAATGTCTGTCTACAAGAATAAAAAAAATTATACAATGTTCGCTTTTCAGACAGTTCTTATTCCCGAAATAACTGCAAGCTTGAATATTCACCTTCTTACTATTATGGATATACCAGAAACGTCTTATTCTCAAAATGACAGCAAAAATTAACATGTAACATTTACCTTAAATATCTTTATCATTTAAAAGCGAAAAGCTAAAGGTCCTTCCCAGGCTCATATACCATCTTTAAACGAAATTTCATCTAAATCGGTTCGGCGCCTTAGCCGAGAAAAAGTATTTATTTTACATTTAGATCATTGATTTGACAATAAAGGAGACATTAAGGGAAAATAAACATAATAAGAAGATAGCCTATATAGAAAAGTGAATATAACGGAAAAGCAAAACTTATGATAATGCTAATATTATAGGCATGTAAATATTATGAATAGTCGCCTTCCTGAGATTGCACACATTTTAAAGAGCAGACATTTTGAGATAGCTTTTAAAATAGAATTCATATCATTGTGAGAACGCGAATGTTTTGAAAATTGTACATTTAAGAAAAAAAAGATATTTTAGGCCTCAGCCTACGAATCGTAATAATTAGGCGGGTAGCAACCCATCACTTTTGCATTTCCGGAACACACATACCACAATTTCTCACTAATTGATTCATAAGAATCAATCAGTGTGATTTCCATATTTTGTCAATATTAATATTAGTCTTAATATTGTCCATATTTTGACAATATTAAGATTAGTGTTAATATTGTCAAATATGGAAATCACACTGCAATCGCTTTGGTGCTCTCACAAATAAAAAAAAACCGGTTGTGGAAAGTCTTGTTGGTCTAAGGAAAAAGATTATTTTCCACCTTTAAGTTTACACCCATCCGTATAACAATGGGCTTTGGTTTTTTTTTGTAATAACAAATAAAATTTAATATTCGCGAGCCTTGAGCTAAGCCAATATAAAACTTGAGGAATAATAACTTCCAATCCCAAAAAAACTCCTCGTCTCCATTAACGTGGGTGACAAACACCCTACACTCTCTTACATCAGCCCGGCCCTAATACAGATTGACGTGCAAATCCCAGCCTTCATGCATAACCAAAAGATCATTAGAATTATTCACAGACTTAAGAAAGCGCTAAATTGTATATGGGGTTTACCGTGAGAGGAATTCAGGTGTTCCGACTCAAAGAAGTTATTTTTACTTTTGTGCTTCGTAAAGGTTGAATATATAATTAAAACCTCTTCTTCCAAAATCTTTTTATTTTTAAGAAAAGTAAAAAAAAAATGTTTTGACTATCCCATACGAGTATCTCTGCCTATCGCGAATGCGGTTGATGTCATAAACATAATATCTGTTTATAAACTATATGCAACTTTTTATTACATATAAGTTGAAACTAGGCATTATGAACATGGGTTAGTTTTTTTTTATAAGTTAATTATTCTGATGCACATTTTTCTTCTTGTGTGGAGTGGTTAGTAAGTTGCTGACTTATGTACTCAACATTAAGGGGATGCAAGAATTTTTCAGGGCCAAGTACTGCTTTCCTAAATCTTTTCTACGCATATTTACCAAATTTGTCAATTTTTTTCTAATGTGCGAAGTAAAGCTTCACTTCTGACTTTAAACTATAGTAGTTCACAAAATAGTTTAAATGGTTATCTAGGGCTTGATTATTACAGAATTTTGAATGATATCTCCGTTTCCGTATTAAATGAACTAAGCCGTTTCGTAAATGAGATTGGTGACAAAATAAATAATGTCTATCAAAATAACAGAGTAGGAAATGGTGATTTTCCACAATCGATGCGATATGATTAACTGAGTTATCTCTATGAATAAATTTATTAGAAGACGTGTTGTCTCCGGATATATATAGCGACCTCTGCATAATTTGTGCGGATCCGGCCCTCACTGGACCGAAACTGTGACAAAGAGATGCGAAATGACGATGTGTTCCCAATGGAACTTTCTATTTACTAACTTAAATTGGTAGGAACGTTGTTATTATTACGCGACTTACGGCGATTAATATCATTTTTAGCGAGATATTTCGATGCCCTGTGTAATTATCTGGGACGTGGAATCCATCCATAATGGAGCTTTGTAAAAAGTGTGTGCGAACAACAAAAAAACAATTCTACTGTACTGGCCTAAGCCAGAAAAGTAATATGACAATTTATTATTTTCTTGGCCGCTGCTTAAACAAAAGAAAATGAGAAGAATTGTATTCAGAATAACAAGACAGTGGAGTTTTTGGCGGGAAGTCAAGGGGTTCAGTTGGAGTTTGCTTTAAATTATTTTGCAAATTGATTCTAGTGGACTTTATAATATAAAATCGGTGTAGTTTAGTGTTATAAATGCTCATGCTCATGGACAATATGTAAAATGGTTAAAGTGGACACTCATAGTGCGGCTGTAGTGATATTTATTTGCGGACTGTGGTGGGCGTCTTTAGACGCCGTCCGCCACTCATTCGGCTATGAAAACGAGTGGACTCGTATAGATTTGTTGCCAGAAGCTCCCTTGAAGCAATCAAAGGACCTACACCAACCGTTGATTGTATAGTTAGGTTAGGGTTAGGAATAAAGAAATTGGCGCCCGCGCCATTGCTAACTAGACACTGGCAAAATAAGCTTCAACGAAGTTTAATCGCCAACAAGAAAAAAAAAAAAAAACAAGACAGTGGCATTGACGTTTCAGATGCTAGTTCTGTTTTGACATTTGGCAAAGACATTTAGCGTTTAATTTCATCACTTGTCATACAGCCAATTGCTACCACATTATAAAAAATGCGCTCATCGAGTATTTATATGTATTAATATACCACAATTTTAACAAAATGTTTAATTTTCGTTGTAAGAGAAAAAAATCTATAAAGATAAAGATTAAGATAAAGATAATTTATTTGCCAAACATGTGTTACAAGATATTACATTCAGTTTCGTCCAATCATGTTTACCATCACCGGTGTGCAAATTTTGTCAGAAAAGCTATCATCTATCATAATAATACTATAAAAAATATACCTACTTAATCTATAAACATTTTACGATTTACTATGAAACAAAGTCAATTTACAGTTTATCAGATAAGAAATCCTTAACACTATAATAACATTTATCTATCAAAAATAACTTAATTTTCTTCTTAAACAAAGTCAAATTTAATTCTTTATATTGTTTTGGTATTTTATTAAATATTATCGGTGCCATACCTAATACACTATCATGTAATAATTCAGTTTTAGATGTATGTATGCACAATTTGTCTTCACGACGGTTTCTTTCTACTGTATCAGACAATTTAGGAAACAGGTGAGGATTACTCTTTACAAATATAGCTGTTTCTAATATATATAATGACGGGAGTGTTAGAATCTTATATTTTTTAAATATCGGTTCACAACTATCTGTACTTTGTAGTCCGAACATTGCTCGAATACAGCGCTTTTGCATTTTAAATACTAGATCTTTATCGGTGGAATTTCCCCAAAAAATTATACCGTATCTAAGGACTGATTCAACTAGGCCATAGTATGCAGTTATTAGTGCATCAGTATTAACTTCATTAGATAGTCTATACAGGGCATATGATGAACTACTAATCTGTCTGCAAAGACTTTCAATTTGTTCTTTTCATTTTAACTTACAATCGATTATTATTCCAAGAAATCTAGTAGATGGAACATTCGATACAATGTTGCCCTGATATTCTATGTTGAAATTGTCCGCTTTTTTAGGTCTTTGAGTAAAATGAATAATGTTAGTTTTATCAAGGTTTATTTTCAAATTATTATTATCAAGCCATGTTATTATTGAGGCTAATGTTGAGTTAAGCAAAATTTACTTATAAACGTAAACGTAGGGACTATGCAAATAGACAGTCCAAGAGTACAAGAGGCTCACACCAAAATGACCGTCTAGAGAAATAAGGTACGCTCCGGTAGGCCGGTCATGTAGAATGAATGACGAAACACTGGCCTAACATATATATGTCACGTAGAAGATTCGGGAAGACGGATTCTGGAAGAAATCACGGTCTTTTTCCGAGGTCGCCCCTGATATTTGGATGTTTCTTGATTAATTAAACATGTCCGAATATACAGAAGTATGTTGTATCCTTACCTTCAGTCATATAGAGACAATCATTTGGAAAATCTTTCCTTTAATCTTGTGTTGTCTATAGTAGCTTTATGTGTTTTAAACAATATCACGTCTTTATCTCCAACAAGTCAGACAGAGCTCAAGGCCGTGAAACCCAAATGCCACTTTTAGCGCATTCTCAAGTAAAATAATGTTACTGTTGTAGTAAAAGAACTATTTTAATCTTGTAACTGGTTTTCGTAAAAAAAAATAGTAGTAGCCAACTGATTTCATAATTCACTCGTAACAATAATTGTTGCTTCTGTCAATTGCAAGGAAACATCAGCTCTTATAAGATTGGCACTCGCTGTCAATTTTAAAATCATCTTTGAAATCGAATATCCGGCTATCCGAGACCCAGAGCACTCGCTATGATTCCATTTTAAAGATAAAGCGTAATTGAAATGTCAAATGCAATTCATTGAAAAGGTTTAGATGTAATATTTAAGCCAAAATTTCTTTCTTGTTTAAATAGTTTGTTTTAAATATATAAAATATTTAAAACAAACTATATTTGTAGAGACCATTATGTTTTTGGATTTTAAAGCATCACAGAACAATATCCAAATTGAAAACATGTGATGAAAAATTTTCACCACGTGTGTGATCCTCAATCCTTCAATTACCACAACGGACTCTACTGTCATCGCGTCGACAACACAGTTGTTTGGACGCTCGTGTCGTGTGTCGGCAGACGTCACCGTACAGTCGACGTCGGCGACAGCTTTGAATTTTTTCGTCACATAATATACGCACGTACTTCTTCATTACTACGTATAAGACTTTTTTTATTTATTTATTTAGATCCTTACTTGGTGGGAGGACCATTACACTGTCTTTATTAAGATTTATTATAGCCCCTCATTAAATGCTATTTACAGAGAGATGAATTCAATAACTAGTTCAAACTTACAGCTGTAGTTATAAACGACGTTTAATGTGTAGTTGTCTGTAGTTCAATAATAAATCATAACAAGGTATCATCCACTTAACCGAAAATAAATGATTTCAAATAGCAAATAAAACGGATAGGATTATTAACAAGCGATCAGGCTATATTATGAGAAAATTACAAGACCAGGCCTGAGACAAACTGCAGCTAAAATGCCTAAGATGATGATGATATATTTATAAGGACAAGAGCAAAGTAAAAGAATTTTTCAAAAGTAAAAACCGACATCACCCCCAAACTACACAAACGATTCTGACAAAATGACAAAAAATAAAAAAATAAAAAAAAACAGACAAGTACCCATGCCTTTAAAAAAAAAGGTTAAAAATATTGAAATGTCCGTCCCTTAAAATATTTGTCCTATAAAAAGGGCATGCTGAACTTTTACTATGCTCTAAAAACATTACTCTCTTTCAGCAGTTGGGTGAAAAGGAAGCACAATTACATGCCCATCGTTGTCAATTCCATGAGCAGTGTTCCAGTTTATCGCGACACAGAAATATGATCGGGTGAGTGCAGTCTGTTTATTTGTCTTGTTAGAGAACCTATTGGAAAACGACAACCGTAGTGTACCCGAGATTTGTACGGCTTTTCGCCAATCTGATAACTTCCATTTTAAAATGTATCGACAGAAGATATTCGCTTTTGTTTATCTTAAATTAACACTAAAATCTAGATAGATCGAAACGATAATTTATATGTTCACACAAACCTCTCATGTAATATGTTCACTCAACCTTGACACTTGTTTGTTTGTTTTTGTGTATGTAAGTGGCCAACACTCGTGTAAGATTTTTCAGGCTGCCTAAAGGCATCTGACACAGCTTGACGACTGCCACACCATGATGACAGCCGGGACCAACGGCTTATACGTGCCTTTTAAAGGACGGAGGGGCTCGAGAAATTTTTGTGTCACTTGTGGTCACCATCCAAGTGCGGACCACGCCCGGTGTCGCTTAACTTGCGAAAGCGCTAGTAATGCGCACTCCCGCCCGGCAACCAAGCTCCTTGACACTAAGGTTCTAAAATAAAAAAACTCATTTATACAAATATAAAGCTGACGTCAACCCTTTTTTTTTACGAGATCTCAAGATTGGTCTTGTAGGATTTTTGGGTTTTAGGTATATTACAAACGAACTACATAATATCAAAGTCTTCACGAAAATTACTAATATAAAAACTTCTTACATTTTCACGCTTTTACAGAAATGTTCCAAGAATGTCAGCGGCAGTATGATTAAGTGAACCAGGTTTTATTTGTAAGCGTTTCTATTCACTGTCGACAAATAAGTTTTTATGATTTTACATAAAATCTGTGTTATTTGTCCGTATCCAACGTAGAAGGGACATACCCGTAATAAATCAAACCACGGGTTGAACTAGATCACTATAGCATAATAAAATGAAAATAAAACCAAAAGTAAAAAAAGAAAAATTCGGCCCTTTCATACGAAAGTGATCAGCCGTCCGGGCAATTAGTATGGGAATGTTGATTTTTTTTTATTGACTGTTATTTTATTATCATTATACTATAGGGGTCTAGTGTAGCCCGTGGTTCGATTTATTACGGGTATGCCTACCACGTTGTATATTTATTTATTTACATGCTAGAGTACTGAGATACAGGCCCTGCCTTCATCAGGCTCCAGTCTCCTCCAATCTGCACTTCTAAACCACCTGTATTGATTGCTCCTCAAGTTATACATATGTTACATATTTGTGTAGATTGTTGAAGACAATAAACTACTTTTTTACTTAAAAAAAACAACATATTGTTTACATTTGTGTAACACTGGAATAAAGTATCGTTGGCTTTAATAATAAAGTTTGATTTGATATCTCCTTAAAAAGTTTTGGAAACAAACGTGTGATAAAAAAGGCAATGTTAAAATATTAAAATTACGACCATATCTTCAGTAAGGTATCATAATAATTTTAAGTATTCAAGTCAAAGATATATTTTTTTTCTTTTAAAAAATATAAGAACCTAAACAAAAGTTTTATTTGGATTTGCAATTCTTAATGATAATTAATCTTTATTTATACGTCTAATTTATTATTTACAGTGAGAGGAAATTAATATAAACTGCTTTCGTAGTAAAAAAATAGGTAGAGAAAGATTTCCGTGACATCTTTATAAACCTTTAGTTTCGGTATTCTGTAAACATATTTTTATTACAATGAAAAGTCCAGACTGTATTCAATTTTCTCAAAGGGCATTCCACTTCGAAACAGCAGATGCATGCTCGGTTAGAGATCACAACACTCTCTCAAAACGTAAAAGGTAGTTTTGAGAGGAGATAATACTCTAATGGAATTGGTTTCTTGGAAACAGACGTGCATACAATGATATTTGTAGCGCACATTTTAGACAATCATCCCTTTCTGCTCAAACAAATTCATAACAATATTTTCTGTTTATTGATATTGGAAATTTTAAAAGATTTTATTTTTGTTATGGAATATTCACCTCAAATAACAAAAATCAAATATCTGCCGGAATTATCTTTTTGTGTTTTACCAAAATAACACACAAAATTCCGATGACAAAACGATCAGGATATGAAACAAATTCAAAACCAGTAAAAATGTGAATTCAACAAATTTATTCATACATATCAGTACCTAAAAAACCATACAAATATACAGATCCAGTATCGCGCCTTACAGAGTTTTTGGTGACACTTTTAAAACAAAATATAACCTCCAGCCGTTGTATATACATTTTTGTGTTATTATATTAAAAAGCTACTAAGGAGGTCCCGGGTTCGATCCCAGGTCAGGTGAAGACAAAAAACTTTTTCTGATTAGCCTGGGGCTTGGATGTTTATCTATATAAATATATGTATTTGTTATAAAATATAGTATCGTTTAGTTAGTATCTCATAAAACCAGTATCAAACTTACTTTGGGGCTAACTCCATCTGTGTGGAAAAAAAAGAAAAAAGATTTCTTAGTATAAAGTGTGCGTTCGGTCAAAAGATAACATCAGTGGGAGTCAACAACACATAACTTAGGCGCTATTTGCCCCGCGTATCCGCGGACAATTCTCATGGAGATGACATTCGATACGAGGGACTGCGACAGGTTATTTACAGAAGAATTGTAAACAAAAGGTTTCATGGTTTGTTTTTGCGGTGCATTAGGTTTCACAGTAGTAGTTTTATAAGGTACGTTACATAGAAATAAGGAGTTTCTTGAGTCAAAAATAAATTATTTGATACGTTAAATTAAACGTCGCAAAATAATGTTACTTGTCTTCGAACATATCCATTTTTACGTGATTTTAGATTTATTATAGAAGAAAACGTAATATTAAGAGCGCTATTTGACTCCAAGAAACAATGACGTCATAAGTCTTTATTTCATACAAATCTCATAGAAAATGATTGTTTTGTCGTTTAGAAAAAAGTATCTGATTTGAGTTTTTGGAAACTTCCTTATTGTTGTAAAGGCTTAGAAATAGTACACGTTTGTTCATGGCATAGGTGTATTTAATAGCTTATACATACCACGCTATCTTGCAATTTTACTAGAATAGCTGTAGCGTGAAGGCTGGTTAATTATTCTCATGTTGATTATACTTACCTAATACGAAAACAAGTTTAGCCAAATTTAAAAAAAAAGACTTTCAATCTTTCAACTCCTTTAACATACTCAGTCATTATTTAATAAAAAAACCTCATAGCGCGTTTTAGTTTTACGTATATAAACATTAGGACGACATCTAGTGATGAGTAGCGGAACGATCCGTAGCGCGATCTATTATTGGCCAGAAAAATTAGGAAAACCCCGACTTTCAAGCTTTAATCCCAAAAACTAATAATATAAATAGATAAAAACCACGGCAAGGGAACTTGCTTTAACCTAAAAAAAAAAACATTACGATCAGTTCATCCATTCGAGCGCTACGATGCCACAGACGGACACACAGACAGACAAATAGACAGACATTAGCGTCAAACTTATGATACCCCTCTTTTTTGTGGGGGGTTAATAAAATCGCCAAGTTAAGTTATATAAGAATAACATTTTATTGAACGTAAAGTTTACTGTCTTATTGACTCACATGACTCACAGACAATATCATAGAGTTCTAAAACTCATTGCAAATGGTTTTACCTAACAGAACAAGACAGTTACAGCTATTTGCAATTAGATTTCAGTATTCTAGGTAGAAAAGCGCTACTTTACGCTGGAAAGCGCTGGATGCAGGCCGCTCTAGATCGGTCATTTTGGAAATCCTTGGGAGAGGCCTATGTCCTGCAGTGGACGTTATGCGGCTAAAATAATAATGATGATGATTCTACGTTTCGGTGTTTTAGTGATTGTATAACATTTTTTTCTTGCACATTGCATTAATAAATTAACATCAACAACTGCCTATAAGCATTATTTTAAAGATACTCGTATACCAAAAATCGATTCGGTGCCAGAAAATGTATTAACCGAGTGCCCGGGGCTGTCGCGGGGTTGCGAAGGCCTCATCAATTCCAGGCTGATTTCAATGAAGCGTTTTCTTATTCATCGAGTTTCGTTAAATAACCTCTATTAATTATCAATAGGACTTGTATTGAAGCTCGGCTTTCAATTTGATTTATCGTCAGGTTACTCCAGTAAAGATATGTTTATTTATAACGTAGATATTGTTTGCGAGTTGAATGATTGGTTTAATTTGGGAAAATTTCCAAATTCCATGGTTTTATTCCGGAAATGGGCTTTTAGTGACTGATTGACTTGGTTTTTTACTTATATGACTGCAAGTAGCCTTATTGCCTGTTACAAGTTGATTGAAATTTTACACAAAATAAAGACGAAAGAAATTATGAGAAAAATATAAAGTGACTTAAACCCATCAAGGGTTTGAGTAGCAACTCATCACTATTTTCATTTCTTTTTATACCTTCTTTCTGCCCCATCATCATGCTAAAAGTGGCCTTTGAGTTTTGAGTCCTGCGCTGTCTGCTCAGGGCAACAAGACTAAATCTCTTCTCTCTATTCTCTTAATTCTCTAGACAAAAAAGTCTGCCCCATGCGATAGTGTAGTTGTATATTTATAAAAAGCATACACGAGTTAGCATATCTACGTCTATGACCAACATCAAAATAAATAGTAATCACAATAGCAAACAAAGTCCACTGCACACAATGGGAAACATTCCTTTCATTTCCAGCCCGCAGGTCAAAGTGGAAAAGTCGAAAAACTGATTGCATATACGTCGTCGTCGGAAAACAATAGCTTCGATTCGTTATCAAGCCACGCTTAGATTCGGCAGTTCGAGCAAATGAGTGTATTCTCTTTGGTACCTAGTAAACTCTAAAATATATGAGAAGGTTAAGTAAAGACTTTGACACGCCAGGAAATAGCGTGTCAATGTTCGAAATTCAAATGTATATATATTTAAATACGTGTAATAACTTCATGCTTAAGATCTTTATTTTGGCTAAGTGGTTTGCGGCTTAGAACTATAGTTAAATCGTTGAACCGTTCCGGCTATTTCTTCCTGACTTCGCATTTTCTTCGGCATCCTTGGGCGGCCAATGACATGCATAAATTATATTTGGAGAAGAAAAAGAAATAAAACTGCATTTGTACGGTGTAACATATACCTAACTATTGATAAAGAAGACGAAGATCATGACAAATATACGACTTGCTTCTTACTTCCCTCGAGGACATTTTTTCTACAGTAAGGTCCGGAATCGTCGGCTCAAACTAGCCCAGCTCCTGCAGGAAGCTAAGGACGCCTGGTGCCCTGCACGCCTTGGTTCCCGGTTTTCCTAGGAACCTTCTTCTTATGTGTGCGACACCATCGCACACCAGGAAGAGATAGATGGATCACAGTTTCTTCAGCCTCCATACATGCTCTGCACGGAGGGTTGATAATTAGGCCTAGGGTAAAAATGTGGTTTTTTTTTACTGCACAGTAACCAGTAATGATGTCATCATACGGTGTAGGTTTCTCCGTGGTAATGCTTACAGAAGTCGGAATAAGCATAATACAGAAGGCTGTCCCATTGGGGTAACGCCTCCTTGGCCAGCCGGCATATCCGAAGGGATTGCCATGATTGAGCTTGTTTGTTGAACCGCGTGCACACGAGCGACACGCCAGCTCATCCGCTGCATCATTACCCAGTGAGATACTGTGTCCTTAGATCCATTGAAGAGTGACTTTGTTGTACATATACATACATTGTACAATAGATTAATATCTAAATGTAGTATATCAGTCTGTTTGTGATAACAATCATTTATTTCATTACCAATGTCTTTATCCCTAAGGCGTAGAGTGATCATTTTAGGTTTTGCAGCTCTAAGCAGAGCCTAGGAACGCAAGATCCAAATGCCACTTTTAGTGTGATAGTAGGCGAGGTAGAAAAAAGAAATTAAAATAGTGATGGGTTGCTAGCCACAACGCCTACAAACACGATTAACATCATATCACTGCTGAGTTATATTTCACCGTCATCTTCCATATTAAAACTTATGACAGGTTATATCTTGATGCTTATTACTACACTTCTTGTTGTTAATTTAGCACATAGTTGAGTGACAAAAAGTATCGAAAACTTTTCAATGTTTTTTTTTTTAAACGTCACTGAAATTTGTTTTCAACGTCATTTAGATATCAATACAGAAGTCATGACATTTCCACAGTGAGAGAAGACGGTATAGCGAAGAATACACTTCGAGTGTCCGCGGGGTAGGAGGTTCAATTTTCTGTCACATAGTCACGATTGAACTTTACTTAAGGTAAGTTCGTTTTATCACAAATTATATTCCGTAAGTCGGACCATGTCTCCTCATCACTAAAAAAAAACTTGTTTCTAAAAACTAACTCAATTGTTTAGGCCCAAAGAGAATACACTAGCCAATGGCAGCGTTCTCAGCCGTGGGTATACAGGCTTAGTTCCCAGTCGCCGGATTCACCCATGACTCAACAATGGCCGACTTCAATCCACTGAGAGCACAAATCTCCAAATACGTTGAAATCTGTGAATCGTGTTCTGTGAATCATCCGGTGTTTTTCACGCATATTCGTGGAATCGGTGATTTTGATCAATAAAAGTAAAGTGGTGTAAAAGCTGTGTATGTTTTCATATTCTTTATTTAAAAGCTATTCTTAAGTTTTTGTATAAAGTATTATTTCAACCAATTTGACGTACATTGCTGGACATAGGCCACTCTTAAGGATTTTCAAAAAAGTGTAGGCGGATGTCGTGTACTTACATGCCTTTTTGCTCAATCGGACAACGGTTTGGTTCATTGTTCGACGTGCATTGCCTACTGCTACGCTAATCCGCTGGGCTTTATATATTATTAATTAATTTATGTAGAGAAGTATCCTGTAATATATATTTTTTTAAATAATTGTGTTCTAGTTCTGTCTCAGCTTTAGTATGCAGGAGCGTAAATACTACAATAATACACCTCTTCATATTCGCACTTATTTTAAAATCCTAATCAATCCTGCGTTCGAAAAAATACAAAGTTGTTCATATAACCTTTTTAGCAAAAACTCTGTCCTGATACAATCCAGTGCCTAGAAGCGGAAAGTGTACCATCCATTTCGTAAAACAATTATCCAAAAACAATTAACCAGGAAAACAATGACAACAAACATTGCTTCCTACGTCCACCGTTGTGCCATGAAAAAGTGTAATGTAATTGGACTGGATAAGGGAGGCCCCAAATAGATAACATCTGCAACTAACAGAACTTGACCAAATTCACACTATCAGAAATTTTCTTGGCTAGATAAGAATTTCGTCTAACGGTCACAAAAGTGTAAACTTGAAATCTATATGATAAAAATAGTTTATAACTGTTTCTGCTTTTGTTTATCAGATAGTGCAATATACTTCACTACGTTCTTAATGGAAAAAATGTATTTTAACTCGTTTCATACCATAACGAAACACCAGCGATTTTCTATGTATGTGTTTAGATCAGAATCAATTGGTCTGGGGTCCTTTAAAACTGGTACTTGGTAAAATTTTGTCCATCATGCGCGTTATTCAGTATACAGTGATCTATATCGAGGAACAAAAATCCAGACAATTGCGAATAAGGTTTCGTATCATTACATTATTTATAAAAAATAATGTTTGTTGTATGGGAGCCCCACTTAAATATTTATTTTATTTTATTTCTAGTATTTGTTCTTATAGTGCCAGATGGACGGACGAACAGACAGACGGACAAACAGACGGAGAGACAGACGGACAGGCGGACAGACAGACGGACAGACAGACGGACAGACAGATGGACAGCTGGACAGTAGAGTCACCGAACGAAGTAATAGGGTCCCGTTTTAACGAAACCCTAAAAAAGTACCCTGCGGACAGTCCATCGTCTGCGCAGATTTCAGTGCATTATAGTGCTTGTAAGCTGCTCAAGACAAGAGATATTATTGTCTTAAGAAGTGCAAAAGACGCTGTACAAAATAATTAGCTTAATGAGCCCAATGTAAGACCAAGGATTCTGTCGGTCTTTGTTTTATTGCTTTGGCCTTTTTATGGTTTTGACCTCGTGATGTGATGGGGCAGTTAAGATACATCCCTGACATTATGCCTGCATGCTATCAGAGGGTGAGTTTTTTATCCAGCACCCATAGTATTGGAGCAACTTTATTCCATGATATTTAACTACGTTTCAAAAAATTAATTGTTGAAAAATTAAAAATAAAATCATCCTTTCGTTGAAAATCCTTTCAGCGAAGCGCTAATTCGTATTGGAAGGCGAAATATGTTTTTCATTTTTCTTGATTGATATTAAAATATTATTACTTGAAAATGACTTTTTAGTAACTACTCGGTTGTAATATATTATTATTACAATTTGACCATACAAATGTAACAAGAGCTATAAGAAGAGATCAATATATATTTTTATTGCACCAACTAAGTGGCAATAATCAAAAGTATATTTAAAATATAGTAGGTACTTACATACAGATTATTATATTAAAACGTCCTAAGATTGATAACCGTTTCATTTTTAACTGTTCAACTTATTGTAATTACCTCATATACATATTTGTGGTAATTACTCAAGTCCCAAACGCCTTCCAATCAATGAACACTCAGAAAAATATGAGCGAAATAAAAGGTAGAGCATATTTTAACGTAACTAAGAGAATATTAAGTAAATCGTTTCCTTTTTATTTACTTTTGCTATAGAGCATCTTATGTAATGCTCTTTGATCACGAGATTGGCAAATATTTGGCTAAGCAGTCTCAGCTTGATCAGAGCCGGAAAAAAGGAAATTTTCATGTATTTTTCCGATTTTGCTTAATTATGTGTTGTCGCGATAATTTTTTTACGATTTTAACCGACTCCCAAAAAGGAGGAAGTTATAGAGGCATAGCGATCTCTTTTTAACCCCCGACGGAAAAAGAGGGGTGTTATAAGTTTAACGCTAACGTCTGTCTGTCTGTTTGTCTGTCTGCGACATCCTAGCGGCTGAATGGATGCACCGATTTCGACGCGGTTTTTTTACGTGAAAGCAGGTTTCCTTACAGTGGTTTTTAGCTATACCTTACCATACATGCAGTGGTTCTTACCATACATAGGTATGGTAAAAATTTACCCAGCAGTTAGGAGGATATGAGATCTTTATCACCTAAACCGACGACCTCCGTGGCATAATGGTCAACACGCTAGACCGCCAATCTGGAGGTTCTGGGTTCGATTCCCAGCCATGGTAAGTTGGAAAATGGCCTTTTTGAAATTGTCCTGAGTCTTGAATGTTTATCTATATATGTATTTATCATAAAATATTGTATCGTTGGGTTAGTATCCCATGACACAAGCATAAGCTTACTTTGGGGCTAGCTCAATCAGTGTGATTTGTCCGTATATATTTATATTTATTTATTTTAAACCGTAGTTTACAACTAGATGGCGCTATCTAGCGCATTAAAGTGAAAGGTAATTTCAAAGTATTGTGTGACTCGTCTTTCATTCAGTTGATTCATCGTATAGCTTATATAATCGATCTTACTGGTTAAAGTCCCAACTAACGCATATAATTTTTTTATTTCTATTGTTTACTTTATTATTATGTATCTTTTTTAATTATTAATAAAAAATGTAAAAATTTTCCGTCACTTTCATATTTTGGATTATACCTTATTTTGGAAAAAAATACGTTTTAAATATAATTTATTTTCTTTGAAAAAGACTACATACTTTTATCACTGACTGTACGGCACGTGAAAGTGTACAGAACGATAATTCCCCTTTGTGTTATCCTAAGGTTTGACTTACTTAGAAATCTAGACAGTAACAATGAACGTCGTCGTTAATTTGAGTGTCTCTGATTCCTTCGGTTTACGACCACGATTTACGTAACTCCTTATTTTACTGTCGTCTGACGTACGGGGATTACGGTATCTACGGAATACCTATTTATACTACATTTCCTTTACAAAATTACTAATTAACGTCAATAATATTTTATGCAACAGTTGTATAAGAAGGTTCATAAAATGTGAGTGGTGCAAGTTACGATGCGAGCCTTGGCGAGCATCGTAAATTGACGCCATCAAACATTTTTTGACATACTTATACAATGTTGCATACAATACTTTTTCTACGACTACATTTACTAAAATAAATACAAAAATAAACAAAGAACAGTACGAAATACTACCAGATGTTTGGTAGATACTAGATATCTTTAGAAAACTTAATTTTTTTTTATTGACTTCTTCCTAGTGACTTAAAGTGCCATTTTTGAAACATGGAGTCACTTAAACGAATGTTTTTCATACAAAAAACCGTTTGTTCAGTGATTTCACGTTTAAATTTATTCCACAAAAATGGCACCATATGTTAAAATAACGATTTTATTATGTTGGCAGTATGGTAGATCTAAAGAAAAAAAGTTATGGCGAAATAACGACACATGTGGTATTATATTAGGAATAGACTATAGACTTTTCTGAATTCATATAATCTATGTTCTCATATTAGTGTTCGGGACCATTTAAAAGACAGATAACAGTATAGGAGTAGAAAAAAATATATAATATCACCTAAAACGAGAAAATTCGAAAATCCAACGATTTCGATGAAAGGTATGTCGAGTTTTACTAGTGAAAAGTCGTACAAGCTAGATTTAATTTTGAAACTGGAACGGTTTACCTACATTAATTGGTCCATGAACCGCTGGTCAACAGAATCTTTAAACAATTAACTTTATTAACCTCTTTTCCTCCATGTTTTTTACTTGGTCAACCATGTACTTAATAATAATAATAAATAAAAGAAACAAAATCATTAAAAGAAAATTAACATCCGGGAGGCAGACTCCGGGCTCAGAAGCCGTTTACGTAGCTAAAGATGCAACCAGGAAAGTTCTTCTAACCATAAGGAATCCTACTCATTCGCGTATCGTAAGTATAAAGACATGACATAACTCATTTTTCATTGTTATAGTACTTCTATTTTCTCGGAAATAATAACAACATTATTAAAAAAAAGCCCGACTGCCTTTTTAGGGTTCCGTAGCCAAATGGCAAAAACGGAACCCTTATGGATTCGTCATGTCTTTCCGTCCGTCTGTCCGTCCGTATGTCACAGCCACTTTTTTCAAAAACTATACTGTTGAAACTTGGTAAGTAGATGTATTCTGTGAACCACATCAAGATTTTCAAACAAAAAAAATTTTTTGGCAATTCCCCATACTTAGAACTGAAACTCAAATTTTGTTTTTATCAAACCCGTACATGTGGGGTAGGATCATTGGATATCATCATTGGATAGGTCTTCAAAATTGATATTGAGGTTGCTAATATCATTTTTTCTAAACTGGATACGCAAGAGACACTTCCAAAGTGGTGAAATGTGTCCCCTCCCCCCCCCCCCTCCTGTAACTTCTAAAATAAGAGAATGATAAAACTAGAAAAAATATATTATGTACATTACCATACAAACTTCCACCGAAAATTGGTTTGAACGAGATCCAGTAAGTAGTTTTTTAATACGTTTATTAAAACATTGATCAAAGTTACAACGAACTACAAGAACTTTTATAATAGGTTACTTGCTGCTACGGAACCTTTCATGGGCGAGTCCAACTCGCACTTGACCGCTTTTTTATATACCCTGTGTCACTCTCACAGTAAATACAAATCTAACGTCACCACTTAGTCTATAATCCATCGAGCCGTTCAGGCTGCAGAGTGTGCCAAACATTTGAATTTGGCGTCAACAATCCGCCATTTTGGTTTGAACATAAGCATTTATACATAAATACAATCATACATTCTCTCAAAATCTCTCTTCTTCTCTCCTTCTGGCGCAGATGGGTCAAAAGCGCACTCCGGGCTCCGAAGCAGCACAGCTGAGGATAAATAATAAATAAATAGGGACAAATAACACTGAACTAAGAATGCAACCGCTAAGATGAAAATTTACTTATCTTAATATTACTTATTTTGTACTTAAATACCCTATTACTAAAAGACCACTGAAAGAAACCTTCACTTCGATAAACCTTCAGCAAACCGAGTTTCCGTTCAAACTTTCCCTAGCCGCGCGAAATTAAAGTTTAAAATGTTATTGCGGGCACATTATCGGATTAGCTGGCTACCTTTTAAAGCCACATCTGTTGTTTCTGAAGCCTCTTAACTTGAGAGGTTATTGCTGACTTACGGAAGAGGGGTCTGTTTTTGAAATAACTCTTTTTCAGTACAATAATACGATCTTTAAAGTATTTTATGGTAATACGTCTTTATTTACGAAATATATTTATTTGTAAAACATGTTTTTTAATTAAAGCTATATATGTAATAATAAAACACTATACTATACTATCACTTATTAACTAAAATAAACTTAAATACTACAAATTATCATAAACTTATATAAATAAAAAATGACCCAAAAATCTGCTAACTAAAAAAATTATTAAGACATAAAAATTTAATAGTTTGGTAGGTTTGGTTATTTCACAGGTTGGATATGGTTGGTTTGGTATTAATGCAGCAGAGAATAGCAATAGGACAAATTAAGCAAAATCAAGTTATTTATAAATTTAATTAGTACTTTTCTATTGCACTATACACAAAACTAGCAATCTAAAATAACCTCGCTATAACAAATTCAAAAATTAATTTTATTGCGGAGTTTGCGCTATATGGGCAAAACACTATACATAAACAGCTACTTAGATACTTACAAAAAATATGTCACGTGTTAAAACGTTAACTTTTTACCGCTTCGAGGTTAATTTCTACCTTAAGTACCATTAAGGGACATTTTCTAAAGGTCACCTGCCCACTCGTTAACAGACAAGACAGAAATGTTGCTAAATAAATAAAGCAGTTTCAAAATTCATAAATAAATTGTTAGTAATAACACTTCGTCGGTTTACGGAATAAAAATCCTTATTTGGAGTTGATTTGGGGCGAAAGTCCCACGGGTGTGATCTCGGTTCCACAATCAGGTAGGACGAGGGTCTGAGATCCCGCCATCTCAATCCATATATGTCGTTGACTGGTTAGTTTATAAACATATTATGTTACAAGCGTGTAAACGAATACGACAAACCAATGTGTTTTAGATTTAGTAAATTGTGGATCGGGAAACGTGTTTTACTGTCTTTGAATTGTGTTTATTAATTTATATAACTTCATACACAAATACAAGTATATAATGGCGGATTTAAAGCCTAAGGCCTTATCTACCAGTCAACCAAACGGGTGATGTAGAGAATTTCAGGGGTAGTGCAAAGCTTGAATAAAGTATGTGGTGGAATATAAGTGTTTTTTAACAACATAGTAAAACAAACAGTCTCGTGTCAACAATCATTGATATCTGCTACCTATCATTTGTAAGTATTGCAGCTAAAAATAAAATCTCATAAAAAACTACAACCAGGCACTATTTTGATTCCTTTCTAAAAAGGGGTCTAACGGGTCTAGGGGTCTAAAGGAGTCTAACGGTCCTGAACTCTGTTTGCTTCGAGCCGCAAAACCCAAGATGCTCTGTCTCCCCCGTTAAGAATAAAAACATGATAGTGTTTGTATATGTAAAAAAAGATTAACAGAAAGCACATCAGTGAGTAATAAACCCTGTACTTAGCCTCATTATTAAAAAAAAATCTGGTAAAACTAAGTGATATAAGGGTAAAGGGTAAAAAGTCATTTATTTCTCCAAAAATCACAGTAGATATATACAGAAAAAATACAGTATAAATGTTGCCAGCGCCGATTTAAGAAGACTGGAGACTGTTGAAGGCAAGGCCTGTGCCACAGTTCTCCAGTGCTCCCGCCTTTGGATATGACATACACATTATTGCTTAATGAATACAACAAACAAAATTATAAAAGAAGAAAAAAAAAACAAAAGCATATTTTAAGAGAACTATAAATATACATAGCATACACACACATAATATACATATATATATATATTGTTAGAAGGTGTTCCAGATAAGTATTAATTTCGATTTGGTGGGTTTATTTGCAGGTAATGCGTGTTTCAAGTATTGTAAGTTAAGTATCTAAACAGCCTAGTAAATTGTTATATCATTACATAAATACGAGCGCGTTTGTTTACATAAAAGTTGAAAATAAATATTTAATTTCAAAACTAAAGAAACTATTATTTTACAGAGCCTTATCTTCCAAGCCTGGAGTGAATTATTCCAGATCACCAATCAAATTCTGCCTAGAATGACTTTTATTTTTGCTACCAAATAAGCCTATTACGTTAGTCCTCGAACACAACATTGCCACTTTATTCCCACAATTGCTATCGTAAGATAAAACCATGCGATAGGAGAGAAAAATTGCTGCGTTATAAGCACGAAGATCCAACATGGAAAATATGAAATGCAATATAACAGAACATAAACATCTTTGTATGTGAGAGGCAACAATACTGATGTTTGTCTTTTAAGGTAAACGTAAACAAGTATTTTCTATAATACATTTTGTGGATGGTACTTATTTATATAGTTTTAATATCTGTTTGAACTTACTGCATTGAAGCAATAAATAACTGAACAAGAAAAATATAGTCTTTTAGAGTCGTATTTCCTATTCGATTTGAATCTCTATTTAAAGTTAAATAAGGTGATCGCAAGTCTTGTTGTGTATAAACTGCGTTTCAACTTTTTTTTTTTTAATTACCATTTAACATTCATAAAATGAAATTTTTACTTTGTAATACACATGTATAATGTTCATATAAGTAACTTTCATATAAGTAGTTTAGCCATCAGCAATGAAATCTGTGGCGTGTCGCGCAGTGTGATCGCTTATTAAATACTACTATCATATCATCATTATCGTTTCAGCCGTTAAAGTCCACTGCTGGACTTAGGCCTCCCCCAAAGATTTCCAAAACCACCGCTCAAGATCGGCCTGCATCCAGCGCTTTTAGCAACCTTGGTCAGGTCGTCTGACCACCTTGTGGGTGGGTGTCCTACGCTTCGTTTGCTAGTAAGTGGTCGCCATTCGAGAACCTTTTTGCCCCATCGGCCATCGGTTCTTCGCACTATGTGTCCCGCCCACTGCCACTTCAATGAACGAATCCAATATAATATAATAGTAATTAATAAAATATTAACATAAATAATACTTTTATTATTATTTTTGAACAGTAACGGCTTTGGCAGACGCTAGCCATCAGCCATGAAATATTCCACGAGTCTCACAACACATCATTAAGCGTGCCGCACGGTGTTAGCGCTCGCTTATCAATGCGTCCTTTCAGTAAATCTAAGCTCAGCGTAACTGACAAAAACAATGTCGAGTTTTTTAAACAAATTTCCAACCATACATGAAAAATTGTTGAATATATAACTCTATCTGAATTGGCAGAAGCTTCCATTCAGCACAAAAATATTCCGTAATACTTGTTAATGCGCTCTTTGGCAGATCAAGCCGAAACTGACAAACACAATCCATGTTTGTGGAACAATTAATGTCCACCTATACTTAATGTTGTTGATTCAATAACTCTAACTAAGTATTGGCAGACGCTAGCCGTCAGACATGAAATATACTGCAATACATGCGTGTCGCGCGGTGTAAGCGCTCGTTCATAAATGTGCCCTTTGGCAGATCTTGACGGAACTGACAAACACAATGCTCTGTTTGTGAGACAAATCTTCAACTATACTTATACAGAAAAAATATTTTTGAACAGATTACTCTAGCTCATTAGCAGATACTAGCTGTCAGCCATGAAATATCCCGAATGAAGTCAGCATGCGTGTCGCGCGGTGTAAGCGCTCTTTTATAAATGCGCCCTTCGGCAGGTCTCGACGGAACCGAACAATACAATGCAGTGTTTGAGAGACAAATCTCGAGCTATACTTACGAGTATACAGGAAAATATTTTTGAACAGATTACTCTAGCTAGCATTGGCAGACGGTAGCCGTCAGCCATGAAATATCCCGCAATACATCAGTATGCGTGTCGCGCGGTATAAGCGCTCGTTTATCAATGCGCCCTTCGGCAGATCTCGGTGGAACTGACAAACACAATGCCGTGTTTGTGGAAGAAATCTCCGACTTAAGCTTTATGCATGGTCGGTCTTGTGTATTTATTTGTAATTTTGTGTTATAAAGTTTATTTTGTATAATGATTCGCCAAGAGAAGGTTGAAGCACAGTTTCAAAATGGAATGACTTAAGCCACTTGATTGTAAAGAAATAGTTAATAAGCGGCTAAGTGCGCGTCGGACTCACGTACGAAGGGTTCCGTCACATCATCTATAAAAAATCACGTTTGTTGTATGGGAGCCCCACATGAATATTTGTTTTATTCTGTTTTTATTTTAGTATTTATTGTTACAGCGCCAACAGAAATATATCATCTGTGAAAATTTCAGTTTTCTAGCTATCACGGTTCATGATATTCAGCCTGGTGACAGACAGACGGACGGACAGACAGACGACGGATAGCTGAGTCTTAGTAATAGAGTCCCGTTTTTACCCTTTGGGTACGGAACCCTTAGAAGTAAATAGAGTTACATAGATTTGACAACTTGGGACATCTCCGAAAATCTCTAAAAATATAAGAAATCAAACACTATGTAAGTATAGGTACATTCAATTCTCGAGACCGTTAATACTATATATTTTTTTAAGAATATGTGTCTCAGCAGTATATTTTTCCCGAATCTTGATTTCGATTTTCAATATTAAAAAGTTAATGGACTGATCTCATTCAGATAAAATTGAGTACCTACTTTTTTATAACCATAACTTTGCAAAGATATAAGAATTTATGCGAAACGCTGACAAAGCTCGAGTATAAAGGTACACTTACTGATCGGTAATAAAACGTTAAAAAGTTATAAAATTATTCTCAGAAAGGGAGCTCGGCTTCGGCCAAGCGATAATATTCGATATGAAGGCGTCGTAAAATATTTTACGATTATTGCGATCTGAGACGCTTCTGGACAATTATAAAACTCTTTTACCTGTAATGACTGAAAACTGCATAATTGTAATAGGAATTTATGTTAGATTAAAAATTTTCAAGTGACATACAATACTATCCCTTTGAAACATTATGCATAATTTTTTTTCCGACTTCAACACCAAACTATACAACCAATTTTAATAAAATTTCTATGACAAGTATGCTCTTTTGAACCAAAAATAAAGATTTTTTTACAAATTGGTCCAGGCGCCTCCGAGTCATCAGGGAACATATTGATAACCTCCTACTTTTTAAAGCCGGTTAAAAAGACAGAACAGCTGAAAACTGATAATGATAGTCCGACCGCAAACGGGAATCAAAAATAAGGACATGTTGTAACCAAACGCAGTTATGCGTTCGGTTATTTTATGAATGTATACTTTTGTGTCAGCATACCAAAATGAAAACGGCAAAGGTCTTTTGAATTCCCGATATTTCGCCGTGCAAAATGAAACATGACGGAACAAACATTCATATCCGCACACCAGCTGTACAAATGAAGCAGACCTAACACTGATATACCTACACACTATCACGTTTCTATCCCTAACGAAGTAGACAGAGTCGAAGGCCAACGTTTGACGTCAACAATTGTGCAACAAAATAAAGTGACGATTATTAAGATATATTTTAAATATCCTATGATAATAAAGATATATTTCAATTTAATTGACAGAAAAAACCCAAAGCCACGTTTAGCGAGATGGTGGGATATAATATGATTCAGATTCTTGACACTTCTACCGATGGCTTTTACAATCTAAGTGGAAAGAGAAGCAGGTAAATTCTACGGTTCTTCGTTTCTTCTAGACCAGCATGAGAGGAACCATTTGCAATAAATTCCCGATATTTCGCCGAGCAAAATGAAATATGACCGAACAAACATTCATATCCGTACACCGGCTGTACAAATGAAGCGGCCGTAAGACTGATAGTACGCATATTTCACGGAAAGTAGTTAAACAACGTCTGCTTAATGTGGGAGGGACCTTAGGGGCATTCATTACTCAATGTAATGCTATATGCCGTAATTTTATGACCAACTTCGCTCCTATTGCTTTAGGGTTGAGTATTAACATATTTGGGCTGTTAAGAAATACAATAGACGTCCATGCTGGTTTGGCAGAAAAGAAAACCCCTAAAATGTATCAGCTGCTTCTCTTCCCGTGCAGATCGTAAAGGCCGATCGAGGGAATGGGCGAGAATCTGTTATAATGTTAAAAAGCGATGCTGTCAGAAACTATCTTTTTGTATATTTACACAAAATGAGGCCTGGGATCTGTCTTTCTTGTTAGTGATAAAGGCGTAGTAATTTTTCTGTACAGTAGACGTTAGAAAATTAGTTTGAAACTAAATTTTTTTTACTGCGTAAATAGACCACACTAGCTGAGTGCCACAGATAATACGATAACTGACATTCGCACAAGAGCATGATGGCTAGAAGTTTGACAATGAGACAAGTTTCCATATAACAAATCATTTATAAGCATTATCACTCGGGCTCAACCATCATCAAACAAAAATTGGATTTTCTATATATGTGGTTTGAAAGCATATCGTGTGAATGGGAAGTCTATAGTACCTTTACACATAAAAAATTATTACAAGTCTTTCGGAGTAGACAGAGTCAAGTGCCAGTCACAATATTAATTTATTTTATTGAAGAGTTTAATAATTCTTAAATAAGAATTATTAAACTCTTAATACTATTAATACTGAAATCAGTAAATTTATTCAGAAAAAAAATATTAATAAAAAATCCCGCTTGGATTGTACCTTGTTCAAGGGTACGCATCTATTTATTTATTCTCTAAATAACTTAATTTTTTACAGGTTTGATTAAATGTACCTTATACAATAAAAAAGCAACTGCATATTTATTAATTTGTATCTCACCAAAAACATACCTGTTAAAAAGGGGGCAAGTTCCAATCGACTAATTGTTCGGCTAAAATTAGTTGAAATCCAATCCAATGCCAAATTTAGATGAATTTTATAATCGATCATAATCATCTTCATCAACAGCCTGATCCACTGGTAAACATTTGCCATTCCCAAGACTTGAACTTGGCAGGTTTTCGTGCAGTACGATTAATACACTTGATTATTTGTATGATTAAATTTATTATTTTTATAATTATATTACCCTATTTAATAAAACCTGCTAAATTTCATAACGCTAGGATAATTGGAAGTGGCCTAGAGGTTTTGATTACCGGTCAGTGAGTCAGTCAGTGAGTCAGTCAGTCAGTGCCAAAATTTGCTATTTTCACAGGGTCATATTTCAGGATCTACTAAAGCTATAACTATGAAATTTGGCATACTGCTTTAGTACTAGTATATGATTGCTTAGGTACATTTTATCTCTGTACTTGCAATAGCCACTGAGCTACAGGGGGGTCAAAACTGGGTCGAAACGGTTCGTGTAAATAGTGCACGGCATGCGCGCAGCCTGTTGCTGGAACTTGGCCTGTGCACTACCGTACGCTTAGATTCTAAATGGAATAGCTAATGAAATTTGGAAGACAATTGATCAATGATCTAGTCTTATATTATTTCGCACAACAACAATTAAACTGAAATAAAACCATTTACAGCTAGAAATTTGTTCAATGTGCGACTCGTCGGAACCGGGCGACTACTAGAATGGCGCTCTTTACTGCCAAATGAAACGGTTTATAGTCAGGTGTCCCTGGAGCGATATTCAGTCCGTTTATCTATGCTACTCGTAGCTTGTTAAGACTGCAAATGGGATTTTACGACTGAATATTGCCTAGATTTGATAATATTGTAATGATTGGTAGTTCTGTTGGGAAATGCCATTTGAAAAGTACTCAGCATGAAAGTTACTTGTAATTTTAGTTAGAGTTATAGTGACTAACTATTTTCTAATCATATTCCATTTATCTGGCTTATTGTACCTATTATCGTAGACTAAGCTAAAACTGTATAATAGAACCATTTACATCTAGGAGTTTGTTCAGTGCACGACTGGTCAATACCAGGCGTCTACTGGAATGGCTCTCTTTACTACCAAATTAAACGGTTTATAGCCAGGTGTCCCTGGAGCAATATTCAGTCCGTTTATCTAGACTAGCTTGTTAAGACTACAAATGAGATTTTACAACTGAACATTGCCTAGATTTGGTAATATTGTAATGATTGGTAGTTCTATTGGAAAATCTTGTTTGTAAGTACAATACGGTATAATATCTCAGATTATGTTATAGTAACATGTAATTAAAGTTTTAATTATACATTGCTGTAAAATAGGATTTAGTCGAATTCAGCTCTTCCAAGACACAAACTTACTTATTTACAACCAAGAAAAACCTTGCCTGCAGTGTTTTATCTCAAACCATAAGGCCGACAACATTTGATGTATGACCATTTATAGCGGTCTTTAACGATCATTGCACTATAACAATTAAAGCCTATAAAACTGTATAATAGAACCATTTAAAGCTAGGAGTTTGATCAGTGCACGACTCGTCGAAACCGGACGACTAGTAGAATGACTTTCTTTACTGCCTAATGAAACGGTTTATAGTCAGGTGTCATTCAGTCCGTTTATCTAGACTAGCTTGTTAAGACTAGAAATGGGATTTTACGACTGAACATTGCCTAGATTTGGTAATGTTGTAATGATTGGTAGTTCAATTGGGAAATTTTGTTTAGAAAGTTCTTAAATACTCTTTATGTGAGCTATCTTTTTTCTTTACTTGATTTCTTAGTGAATTGTTATCATGTCAATATTAAGCGCTGGATCCAGGCCGTTTTTGATCGTTCATTTTGGAAATCCTTGTGAGAGGCCTGTGTCCAGCAGTGGACGTTATGCAGCCTTAATGATGATGATGATGCCATTGATACCAAAATTATAAATAAACGTTTAGTGAGATTATGTACAAAATATTGTCTTAAATGTAAACAATTAAAATTGGCCCCAAGTAGGCTGAAATTAAAAAAGCAGTTAAGATATTCGAGAATGAAAAATCTTACAGTCCAAGTAACTACACGAAGCTTAAAGTACTCAGTAGTAATTAAAAACAGGGCTTAGCGTAAAGCATGGCAATTTCTCTATGTCGAAAGCCGCCTTTTAAATTTATTTCTGGCGTTAGAAATAAAGTAAATGAAATTAAATTAAGTCACGTTTCAGAGATTTCATTATTTATGATATACTTTTATAGTAAGTAAGTGTTAAGGATGCATCCACGGTGAAGCTATCTCCGCAAATGCTCATAGAAGACTTGGCTTCAAGGAATAGGTATCGCAGTGACGTCATGAATTTATAAAGTCAGAAGACCGGCCTTTTTTAATTGCGTCAACAAGAAATTTACACAATATATTTTTTAATAATGGCACCTAAATCTATCCCGAAATCCAGTCGACAAGGGAAGAAGAATATACGAGACCACTGTAAGTAACCTACCCATACGAATATCTACTTTCTTGCCTGATCCTATGTCTTCCTGCTGAGCCTTCCAGTTTTCTTTTAACTAGTCCTCCATTTTGATTCTTTTTCCACCATCATGCTACGCGTGGCCCTTGAGTCTTATGGGCTTACTAAAAAAAAATACGAATCCTTTAATTTTGGATAATCTATTTGACGGATTAAATAAAATTATAAGTATATTTTTTACCCAGTCTACATCCCTATTGTCTTTTATATCTAAGCGCGTTCTCGATTGAGTTCGTAAAAGTGTCATTCAAGTAAACTTAGACGGCTAATTATTTCGACACAGTTCCAATTCCAAAAATTAATAGTTCGACCCATTCCAACAATGTTTCGACACTTTCGACAAAACATATATTCAACCTAGTATTAGTCCGACAGAACATACTTCGACAACACACACTTTCGAGAAACACTACTGCGACAGAATCCTCCCTCGATATGCACTTGTTCGACGTACCTCTATTTTGATGGAACATACCTACCATGTAATAACTATGCTGCTTTGGAACTCGAAGACCACTTTCCAGCTTATTTTTCACCTAGAATAAGTAGAAAAATCGGACGATTATAGCAATGGTTTTTCTTCCCGCCTGCAGTTAACCCTTCATGGTAACGCAATTGGTTTTACGGGCAGCCACCATACGAACTCCTTGAGAATGAGTATAAGTAAATAAATATATAAATTTAGGGAGGGAACAAATTACGCTGATTAGCTAGCCCCAAAGTAAGTTTTAAACTTAGTTTATTTGATACCAACTCAACGATACTCTATTTTAGAAAAAAAATACATAGGTATATATAATAAACACGAAGACCGAGGACTATTTGAAAAATGCAATTTTCCAACTTTCTCTGGATGAGAATCGAACCCAAAAACTCTGGCGTGTTAATTATTACTCCAAGGAGGTAGGCAAAATTATTAATTGACTTTTTATAAAAAAGTAAAAAAGGCCTTGACCAGTATTGGGACAGAAATTGCTCGTTATAATAATATAATAATAGTGAAAGAAAAAATATCTACGGTAATGCAAAATAATTGATCAACTCCAAATAAAATGATAATAAAATATTTCTTTTGCAAAGCAAATTCCAATAGCGAGGCTTATCCTCGTTGCGAAATGCTGTAAATGCTCGGTATCCGGATTTTGGGCTTTGTTTTTTAGATATTAAAAGGTTGTTTGATCAGATTTCAAGGTTTCCAAAAATATTATTTTGGAAGGCATGCGTATACATGAATATCTATTTATGGCTATATTTTTATTTTACTAATACATTTATTACGTACACGTATATTAATCCGCACTTTCTTTAAAATAAGTAAAATGATAAGCTGTTGAAGGGTTTTGTGTTCGTCTTATAGTTAAGCGGTAAAGGTTTTGTACAACCGTAAAGAGACGAATGGTATTCTTGTCTAACAAAGAAAGATAATGCCGCTGAAGAAAAATGTGTTCTCAAATTTAGTATTCGTCGAAGTATAATTTTTAGACCGACTAGTTCAAGTTATCTATAAATGTTTAGCGTTTGTTCTTTATTTCAAATCAGCTCTAGTAAGTATAGATAACAAAGTAACTTACGCGAATTCCATATATATTTAATCTGTGGTTAGGGTATCAACGTAATGAAAGAACAGTGAGAAGTGTCGAAACACACGCAGCGTTGAGTTTTACTATAGATTTTAACCACCACACACACAACGCGCAAGTTACGCGGGCAGAAATTGTATACGACGCAAGTTGCGTTGCGTGGAAAATGTACGATATCGAGCATAGAAACACCATTAGGGCCGGCGCACCCATGGCGAAGCGCAGCGCAGAGCATTTTTCCCTGTCAAACTATTATCGACATTGTCCTCTTTGAAATAATATCACAGTGAAAAATTCTCTGCGCTGCGCTTTGCCACATGTGCGCCGGCCATTATGTTTGTTTTATTTTTCGAGAGTTTTGTTTTGTTTTTGTAGATAAGCAACATCATATCGAAAGACTAGCTTGACGACTGCCATACAATTATGACAGCCGAGACCAACGGCTTATACGTGCCTTTCGAAGCACGGAGAAGCTCGAGAAATTTTGATGCCACTTGTGGTCACCCATCCAAGTACGGATCACGGCCGGTGGCGCTTTACTTGCGGAAGCGCTGGTGCTGTGCGCATTCCCTCCTGGCCAACGAGCTCCTCATTACACCATTAAAAACTCCTACACAAGATACGTTTTATTACATGCAGATATTTCCCATAATGATTGCTCAGTTCGGAGGTATCGGTTTACGACGGGCGCATCGCCATCGTTTGAATAAACATGAATCATAAATGTTTTACGGCCCCAGCTTGATATCATGGGACTTTTGATGATTTGTATTTAAAATTGTGTTGTGTCGCACCGAATATTGGTAATGGATGAAACACGGGTTTATATTTAGTATAAGGAAGCGAATGAGTTGCTTTACCTATCCAAGGATTGGTTCTGGTCTATCCCTTGAGTTGCGGAGGTCAGACGGCAGTCGCTCTGTGTAAAAACCAGTAATGTCATCAAATCACCTAGGTTGGGTAGCGGATCCCAGGTTCTGAAGGGTTACCGCTGAGACCAACTGGGAATACGGGATGATGATGAAGAAGCGTAGGAGTAGCGTTGGTTTATTACTAAATAAACTAATGTAGTTTTTAACAAAAACACAGATGTAAAAATGAATGCATTTTATTTTAAAATAAGATACCAAATGTTCTGAAAAAATCGAAATGGTAAGTTATGTGGAAATACGGCCATGCGGGTGTCGTCTAAACGCGCCCTTATCCCAGACTGTTTTTTTTAAGTTATCATGGAATCTTATAGAACTGATTTACGTTTTTTATAACAGTACAGCACTATAGGTGAGTAAAAAAGAAGTTCATGATACGGATTACATTTCGCATATTGGTTTTGCTAAAAGCAAGTAAGTACTCGTAGGTAAATTATGCAAGCCATAGCTTTATAAATACATACTTTATTGTAAGGACAACAAAGCGAAGTCTTATTAATTTCATTAGCATTTATAATTTTTGATGTTTAGCATCTATTCAATACATAATTATCAGCCTATGCATTAGTGTACTTTAACCATTATGGTGGCTAAATAGACTTCACAATAAATCCTGTTGTTTTCCTACAGGTAAACCAGAGCTTTGCCACAGCAGTTTGATACTACACACCTTTTCATCTATTTAGGTTATTATGCTTGCTTTAGTTGCCAACGGTAGAATTGGAACATAAAGGCCTCCTCCAGCATCTTCCAAGCTTTTTTGAATTTTGCTGTTCTCTGCCATTATTCCTCCCCGACCATACCTATTTACAGGCTATTAACCTTATTAGTTGTTTAACTTCCATACAAATGCGCGAAAAAATAGCAATTTTTACATCTGTGGGGGAAATCTATAGAAAAGAATATAATCATTATCATTGTCTGACCATGTAAATGGTATTTAAATAACGAAATGGATATACTGAATATATCCAATTTATATATTTGTGGGAATACATGTTTGGGCTAAAAAACAGTTTTTGTCTCTTTAGGTAGATTATTAAAAAGTATGGTTTATGGTCTTTTTTCTCTAATTAATAAATACTCGCGAAGATGCAGTGCATTTAAATTTAGCTTGACTTCATGATCATATACGATTTTCACTAAAAGGTATCTTAAATCGGTCCAGCTCAGAAACTTTGTGAATTTTTAATATTTATCTAAACGAAAAAATTTAAGTCCATTAATTTATAATAATCTAGTTGACGGACTAAATAACATAATATATTTTTTACACATTTCATATCCCTATTGTTTCTGCGATCAGCGTATATTGCTAGCAAGGCAACGAACTTCGTTGTCCCGCACTATCAAACAAATAACCAGTAAAATCTTATAAACGTGTTTAAATCTCATAATACCGGCAATCAGAGCGTTGGTGTCTCTTCGGCGCGTGGTATGGTTAGCAAAGAGAGATGGCGGGGAGCGTGATCCGAATCCGACATCGCACGATAACGCCCGATCCAGATTTGAATATGAAGAGAATATTAATGAAAAACCACTCGGCTCATAGTCGCGTGAGACGAGTGGAGCTGATTTGTTTCGATGTTTTCATTTATGAGGATACATTCCATACTTATACACTGAGTATGGATTATTTATGAATTTTCTTTTCATTAGACAAAATTAATGTGAAGAAGATTATATCATCATTGTGAGCTCTCAACGACATAAGCCTCCTTTTTTCTGTACCTTTGCATCCTATGGTACCTATTACTTGAAGACCGGAAAAGGAATATCAAATAGTGATTTTTTTTAATATTAAGCACCATATAACTCTATAAATTATGTCGAAGTTAAGAACGGACAAAGAAGCAATTCTGTTGTTGTAATAATTACATAAGTTTTGTAGCATATTTTTAAGAGCACATATTTTTCTTGCACTAAAATAAAATCGATTGGCTAAAAAACATCACCATAACCCATAAAAAAATCAAAATATAAATAAAACAGGCCTATAAACTTAATACGATTACGGCGTAGCAAAAATAGTTTCCTTGTTTATTTTTGTGAAAAAGCCTCTGCTTACGTCTTCGGAATGAGGATTTGTTGCTGCTAATGTAAAATGTATAAACTTTGATCTGCTAGAGTCGGACCCCTTACACAAGTTAGTTAGGAATAGATGCGACGCTTGGGCGTTTATCACGTCATCCATGTGACGTGTAGTGATGTGCCGTTCCCGGGAACCTTCCCAATAAATGTCAGGGAAAGTTGTAATTTTATTTAACAGACATTTTTAATCAATGCAAATATATTAAACTTATGTAAATGCATTACTTGTTATGGTCATAATACTCTATAACATTTCCGAGAAATGCGGGAACGTTCCCTGCAAACAAGGATTGTTTTGAATGAAACTTTGTGCGGAAAGCACGTGTAGAACAAAATTACTGTTAGGCTGGCTTTTAGCAATGTAAAGTGCACTTGGCTTGGCAAATGCTTAAAAAAATGAGTTAGTGACTGTTCTGCTAATTTTTTATTTATTTTCCTAACGCTAATCTTGGCAGTTTTAGTGGCAAGTTCCCGCCTATTTTTATCTTCTCAATTAAAAGTTTGTAGACTTTTCTACTTTTCATCTCGAGTTTACTCTAACTAAAGAGTCAGAGCTAAAATTGGCATCCGAGGAAAAATACCTTTATACTCACAAGTTTGGTGACACCACTCACACATACATTAGAAACATTGCCTTGTTAAAAAATATTGGAAAAAATCTACTACTACTTTTACGGATTTTTAACAATATGAAAAACTTTATTAATAAGCACGGGTTACTCACGTCAGAGAGTCAGCTACTCTACAGCTACACCGCCCGCGCGACGCATCACTAACATCAGTGTGTCGCGTAGTGGCTTCGTGTACGCGCGTTACTTTCGCCCTGATGAAAACCTCAGCATGAGGTCGAAACATGCCAGTAGCTGACTCTCTACGTAACTAACCCGTGCTTGTTAATAATGTCTGTGTCTCACGTTAGTTTTAATCAAAAAACATGAAAAACTCTGTGGTATACGGGGTTCAATTCATAACGTGACCTCTGACCTCGATACAAATGCAATTCCTACTATCACCGTCGCGTCGTGTTGACACATTGGAAACAGCGAAGCTTACCGACGGTGTTTACACCGATCCGAGATGTTTCGCTTCGCCGCATATCAATGAACGCCCATACAGCTCCAGCATAAGGGCTGTTATAGTTATTATACTATAGTGGTTTAGCATACTCTGTAGTTTGATTTATTATGGGTATGTCCCATCTACGTTGTATACATTTTAACGGTAAAAGTAACTACTCCATATTTGCGATTTCAATTTACAGTATTTGTTTTCCATGTGTGTTAGTGGCTAACATTAATGTAAGATTTTGCAAGCTTCCTAAATGAATTTGTTATGGCTTGACGACTGCCATACAATCATGACCGCGGATATCAACGGCTTAGCATGTTAAAGAGGCACAAAACGTTCGGCTATTTCAAATGTATCGAATTATAATCTTACCTCTAGAAGAAAGATGAAGTGCTACATGGTCAGATGCTACATGGTCAGATGACCGCTTCCGATCGGTCCTTTTGAAAATCTTTGGGGGAGGCCTATGTCCAGCAGTGGACTTCCTGTGGCTGATATGGTGATGATGATAATGTTACCTCTGATCACGATACAAATGCAAAATTATAACAATAGTGTCTCGTGCTGACAGATTGGAAACAGCGAAACTTGCTGACGGTGCTTATGTTGCAGCCATTTGGTTAAATCAGCCAGCTAACGCCTAGCCCGTTTATAAAAGCCGGTATTCAATTAAATGGCTGAAGGACGTCTAGCCAAGTCATTCGAACGCAACGTGTCATAAGATGGCTGAACGTAGTAAGTACTCGTTAGAATCATTTAGTTAAATTGAATATCGACGAATTTGTCATCAGTATATGGTTTGAGTTCACAAATTTATATACTACTCCTTACTTTTTACTAATACTTACCTATCCCTTAAGTAACTAGGTAGTCATAATTAAATATTTAAAAAATAAGATTAAATGAGATGTGTGAACGAAAAATAACATTCACAGCCGTTTGTGCTGTTGATGCCATATTTGTTTTGGTGACTACTAGCGTTGCAGTAAAATAAAACTAAACTAAATTTGAATCACTTGGCTAAGTCTTGATCTTCAAAGGGCTGATTTTCAATACGCCAAGTTGTTAAACGTTGAGTGATTTCAGTTCAATTAATTATGGGCATAGATATCCAACTGCATGCCTGCCTTCGAGGAACGGCCTAGGCGTCCATTTAACTGGCTAATTTAACCAAATAGCTGCGACATTTACACGATCCGAAATGTTTCGCTTCGCCGCATATCCATGAACATGGTAGATAATGTATAGTTACTAAAATAAATTAATTTTAAATAAAAAATACCCTTTAAATCGTTCGCTGCGGAAAAGTGCCCAGAAGGCTGGCAGCATTGCCACGTTATATGGCAATGCTTTTCCTTGTAATAAGTAATTACCAGCACCCTGTTCATCTGATGATGTTTAGTTATATTTATTTATCACTAGTGTTCCCTATTACTTACATTTCACAAAATAAATCGACTACTCGAAGTAACGAAACACACCCCAAGCTCCCCCTGTTTTCCCAATATCTTTTAACAGATTGTAGGGGATCGGTCATATTATCATGACGATGGTAACGCAGGAATGTAATTCATTCTACTTATGGATCCCCTGTCGAAACAGCCATAAATAAATAGCCAGCCATTCGCAGTAGCCCCGGGCCAATGTAATAACATGGGAGTAAACTGCAATATAAAACGTCCACTCGATTGCATGCGGTACTTCAAATAACAGTATATTACATATGCGTATCTAAATTCTAGGAGGGTGCGTCAGGGAGATTTAGTGGGGTTAAGCTAGACGTCCACGAGCCTAGGCTACGATATTTTCGTAGCGGGTGGACGCGACCGGCGCTTTCTTTTTACGGATATATATATTTTTTTTATATTCATTTTAGGTATATCTTATTTTTTGAAACACCGTCTGCCTTAGAGCCTAAACGCCACGCGACCGCGATCAAGAGAATTGTAAAGCAATACTTTAAGAAAGTTTACCTATCATAAACAAGAATAGGTTATGTACAAATTTAAAAACACAAAAAAAATCGTAATTTTTTTTATTTCTATAATTTCATTTGTCCGACATATTGTTAAAATTCCGATTTTTGATTGTTATTTTTTTTTAAAGCTATATGCTTTGTTTTGCAACTTAACGTTAATCCACAGATACTATTGCTATATATTTTATTTAACAAAAAAAATATTTCCATATTATTAAAAGACAGCCTAACCTTCACTCCACAGCAAAGTTGTTTTTGTGTCTGTGTTACTTTCTCCGTAAGCTTGAATCGCTCGCTCGTTTCGCATGCTCGCTCGTGTTTTGGTCACAGGTAACCTAACTAACCTAACCTACCCATCGTGGTCAAGTTGTTTTTGTGTAATATTTAAAAGGTTTCTTCTTATCTTTAATACTCCTAGAAATTAAAATGATTGTTAGTTAAACATCTGTCAAAATAAAATTACATGCTTTGATAATCGGAATCTTTTCTAGAAACCCAAAATAAGTTAAAGAAGCTATCTGGCACTTAAAACTTCGTCATACCGTTTTCGAAATTTGAATATAAAAATCTCGTTTTTGATAGGTTACCCTTGAGGAAACTTGGCCGCTTGTGAACATTTGTTTTTCTCAAGCTATTTTCTGCATTTCAAAGACTAAGAACTGGCTTGACAGTAAAAATGCTTTGCCGGCCGGTGCCATTTCAGTCAGAATCGGTGCTAAAGCACTGAGAGTAGTTTGTTTCTAGTGAACGACCAGCTTTACTCAGCTAAATGGTGATTTTTAAGTAAGAGTCAAGGAAGTATTCACTAGAGAATATTGCGAGCTGTTTATACAGGGGGAGATCAAAAGTTTCACGCTCGTAGGAGCTCCTCTTTATCTAAATGCATTCCCATTTGCATCCTTGACTATGCTGCTTCGGAGCCTGGAGCCTGTTTTTCGGCTTTTTCTACGAAGATCAGATCTTTTTAGTCTCCACTGTAAAACTAGAGATAATATGTATTGTAAAGTTCAAAGTTCAAAGTTTATTTGCTTGAAAAGTGGTTACAAGGGTATATGTGTAATATATAATTTATATATGTATATTACCTATACCTATTTATGTAAGTATAGTTATAAAGGTTTGTTATTGTGTATAATATGTGTAAATTTGTGTTAAATTTATTAAGTTTATAGTAGCTTTAGATATATTTTTCCTGCTTAGTCAGTTGCACTACCGTCTTTGTCTTTCTCACATTCCTCTCCATCCACTGGTTGTCTGGAAGAGATCGCTTTAAGTGATAAGACCGCCCATTGTACTCATTCAATTCTAAATTATTTCTTTGTGTTATATTTTTCTTTTGGTGTACAATAAAGAGTTATCTATCTATCTACGATCCTCTCTGTACTCTAGAGCCACTTGGCCAAAGCAGCCAAACGACTTAGTGTAAACTCTCCACGCTGGCCAGAAGGGTTAGAGAGGTCTTATTGATGTTCATAGGCTTTGTATAGCTTTTAATTCTTAAGTCGCCTTCTACGACACCACGTGAAGATTTGGAGTGGTCCTCCTATTCTCCTCTGCCAGAACCAAACGGCAAATCTACAAAGATAATCGAAGGAAATTATGTCATGGAAAATGGTGACCTCTATACACATATTTTTGCACACGGTCATATATAATCTATACCTAGCCTAGTTAAGAACTGACCATATTGCATTGAAATCATATACAAAAAACTATTTGCTTAGAATTATTGCTAGTTACTCGTACAATTCTAGAGCAGAATTAAATGATATTTAGATGTGTATAAAGCTTATTATATGGCTAAAAATAGTTACACAAAACATACCTTACATAGCACTTTAATAAATTGTTTACACTAACAAAGCTTTCAAAGCAAATGTGGGGAGAATAGAATCATTAATTAATGTAGGCAGACAAAGGCCACATATAAATAAAATGTAGGAGACCCAAAATAAGACAATTGTATGAGATTGGAGAAATTGTTGTGTTAATAGAATCAGCCGTACGGACGGCGAATAAGTTTGCTATACCGCGGTCAGCCACGCGTGAATGCATGGTCTCAGTACAAAAGGTAGCGATTACGGAGTATGTCAGGGCTTTGTGGCTTTAAAGAATTAAATATTTATTCATCGAATCAAACGAATCCTTTGCAAGCGCAAGACTGCAAAAGGTCTCTACATATTTTTTCCGGAGGTGATTCATTACACGATCTTAATAAGGGTTATGTTTTTCGAGTGTATGTATGTATGTATGTACATTTCTATGGAATACTCTGCAGCATATTGATACGAATGTAAAGTATGTTTTTAAAGTGTTTCTATCACGTCTGAAATCGCTCTTACTAAATTGACTTAATAATAATGACGGCAGAAGCGTTGTCAAAATATCTGGCTAAAAATTATATTAATTTCGCTCTAAGTCCCGTAATACTAAAGGTCCTGACAAGACTAAAATTTAAGCAATCATTAAATCTCTCAACATTTGGTAGAAGGTGAGTTGTTTATTACATTTCTTTAAACGCCAAAAACCTAAATACAATTCAACATAAATTTAAAAGTATTTTCAATTACCCTGATAATAATATCCCGTCTTTATTTTTTTCGAGTGAATCGTCCAAAAGTTTTGAATGAACAATCATTAATGGCAGGCAGTGGTACCCCAAGCCCATCTTTAAATATTTGTTCGGAGGCGGCTCGTTTCTTACATAACCAAAAGGCCTAGATTAAAAAATAAGAATCAACAAATAAATTGTAAAGATATTCTTAATTAACTTGATAATTTCTCAACGTCTTAATTTTCTCCGAGTGAATCGTTCAAAAGTCTTGAATAAGTCAGTGGCACCCCAGACTCGGTTTCTAAATATTTCATCGGAGGCGATTCGTTTTTTATATTTCTTTAAACGCCAAAAGACTAGGATAAAAATACGAATCAACAAATAACTAACAAAGATACCTTTTTAAAATATATTTGATAATAACGTCCCATCGTCTTAATTTTCTCCGAGTGAATCGTCCAAAAGCCTTAAATAAACAATCGTTAATCGCGGTCGGTGGCACCCTAGACTCAGTCTCTAAATATTTGGTCGGAAGCGACTTGTTTTTTACATTTCTTTAGACGCCAAAAAGCTTAGATAAAAATACGAGTCAAAAAATAACTAACAAAGATACCTTTTTTAAATATATTTGATAATAACGTCACATCGTCTTAAGTTTCTCTGAGTGAATCATCCAAAAGTCTTGAATAAACAATCGTTGATCGCGGACGGTGGCACCCCAGAGCCGGTCTCTAAATATTTGGTTGGAGGCGACTCGTTTATTACATTTCCTCGGACGCCGTCGTCTACCTGCACAATTTAATTGTACTCTCCACCTGTACTCGAATTCTCCTATACATATATAGCAGCTCCGAACCATTTCTCTATTAAAACGGAATTGGGGTGTTATTTTATTAGTATTACTATAGCATTGTTTTGAGAATTGGTTGTAGTAAAAGCGATGACAATTTAAAAATGAATGGACTGCTTGCATTAGAGGAATAAAATTTTTCACTTGAGAATCCTCATATATATTTTTTAGTCTTTATTCTCATTTTAATTGTTTATTTAACGCCATTTAGTTCAAATTATAGAATATTAAATATTTGAACGACTTAATAAAATAATAACATGATTTAATGTTAAATAGAGATACCGCAATACATATCGCATATTATTCAATCAATATTTAATAATCATACTCATAATTAATAACGTTGTAAAGCCTCATATAATCAAATTAAAATATGAACGGTTATTTGCGCTGACAATTTGGAACAATTGTTTTATAAAATTTAAATATTGTCAGTAAAGCAACCCACTAAAGTTAATTCTATTTCAACGTTTCAATTATTTTTGTCAGTCCAATTTCATTTTGGTTTTAATAAATGTACAAAGCTTTATGAAATAAATTGTTTCTATTTAAAACAATTAATCTAAACTTTAATTAAATTATAATGAACATATTTTGTAATACGAGTATTCTATTAGAATTTATTATTAAAAAAAATTAAAATAAGAAAAATATTTCTAAAAAATAATTGAAAATTATTAATATATTAATTTATATTTTAGTGTAAGATGCACGATAGTTTTTGATACTATAAGATATAGTGATTAATGTATTTTTTCTTTTTTATTATTATTTTCATTATATTTAATATATTAAATTAATACATTTTTAATATTAAAATAAAAACTTGATCAATAAATAATAAAACCTCAAGTAAAACTTTTTATTGAAAATGATAACTAATCTCGTATCAGTTTCGTGACTTAAATTAAATAAACAAGGACAAGCAAACATGTTTTATTAATTTTATTTCCGTCCGGGTCTAAAATTGGCGTTTAACGCCCGTTTCTTTCAAATAAAGTAAGGAGTGAAAATAAAATGTACGAGTGATGTTTCAGATGATACGTTGAACCAAAATTTGAAAAATAAACTCACGTTCGTTTTTGTATTTAAAAATATTTCTACCTCAATTAGATCGAAAAAGAAATATACATTGAATATTCTATGCAAAACATATGCAAAAAATATTTTCCAGCTAGCTCGAAAAGTCGCAAATATGTCTGAGGCAATATTTATTATTTTGTCAACTCGTATCAAACGCACTCCTCACGTGCACTGTAACTGAACTGAATATTTTTATTTGCAAGTTGAAACTGGTGAAATATAGAGTTGAGTTTACTTTTCCGTATGCAATAAAGAACATTTTAAGTTCACAGCGTCTGTTTAGGCAATCCGGCGATTGTACTTGTTTGATTGTATATTATGTGTGATGTGCATCGAAAATTTCTTGAAATTTGGAAAAAAAAGTATATTAGACAAAAATATTTTTTAACTCCAACATTAACCAAATCAATTCAAGCATTCTTAAGACATGGAGTTTACTAAGGCACATAACAAATTCACATGCAAAGTAGCTTAAAAATACTAATAAGTATACTTACATAGAATTTCGTGCTTCGGAAGGCACATCAAGCCGTTGGTTTCGGCTGTCATCTATCGTATGGCACTCGTCAAGCTATATTAGATGCTTTTAGGCAGCTTCTGATACCATTGTTGGCTACTTACGCACATGAATAACAAACAAGTATAGTAACAATCACCATTCCTGCAAAATACAAACAAAAAAATAATGTAGATGAGAAATGCATTTATTTGTTCTAAATTTTGTAACAAGGCGAACTATTTCATGTAAATTAGCTTAGCTATCAAAAGTAGAGTCAAGAAGCCGAATTTCGTACAAGCGCGTTGCCGCGGGCGGGAACCAGTTTAACATAAAATCGAACGTCTCCCGTCTGATAATAAATTGCATCTCAAACGCAACAGCAAATCAATTTGTTGCAATCGCAACACAAATTAACGAGTATCCAGAGTTAAAGTTGATAAATTCCTCTAGAATTTAGGAATTTCCTTGGCGGATCCTTAGCTGTAGATCTCATGTTGTCATTTTAGGCTTCCGTAGTAAACTAGTGGTTCTGTGAGAACAGAAGTCCTCGCGAGCCCTTACAACTATTTAACTTTTGTACTAAATATAGTCTGTGGGTTTGACCAATATAGGAGTGAAGTTAATTAATGTGTAATCTACTCATAAAACCCATTCATTCGATATCTATACATGATATGTTTAAATAAAAAATACCTTTTTTTTCTCTTTATTGCCGATGTCACAGTTACAATCTCCACTATTTTCGCACTTGTCATCCCATAGATTAGTATTTACGACATGATACTTAATGCACCATACAAAATATACAGAAAATTTACTTCTAGGCAACTTTTGGGTGAATTGCCGACTATAGACACGTTCAAGTTTATCGTATAAAAAAAGTTGCATCTTAATAAGAATAACAAAAAAGTCTAATGACAATCTCTAATATGAGTTATTTTTTTTTAATAACTCATTCAGAGATTTTTTAGTTTCGAACCTCCATATTTCCGCCATTTTTCCAAAAATCAAAAAACTAGCTCGACGAAAAAAATCTATATAATTACCGAACCTGCTCACAAAATTTCATAAGAACTGGTTAAGAAATCCGACAGTAGACGAGAATAGGCAGACAGACGGACAAAAGAATTTTTGGCCTGTCGAAACTGAGACGCTTCGCTCGCTCGGTCAACAAGAAACCCTTATAGTTTCGCCATGTCTGTCTGTCTGTCAGCGGTTCTGACCGCCAAGTCTGTCTGCGATTCAAACTCAGAGGCTATAAATACTTACTAAAAGGTTGTAATTTGGCATAGGAGTGTATATTAATTATGCTGACAAAGTGGTAAAGTAAAATTATAAAAAAAAATGGATAGCTAGCGTAGCGTAGATACGACGACAAAGTGTAACCGTAGAAGTAGAGTGGGATTCATTTTATTTCTCGTCCAACCTTTTGCATGCCGTATTGTTGAATAGGTTTTTTAAAAATATTAAGCTAAAATAATGAGCTTGTGAACACCATTTTTCGATCGAAGGATCCGATTCTGAAATATATGGTTTTATAGTTCAAATTTTTGTTAGAGTCTAGTGTCTAATATCAGAGCTGAAGGTTTACAGAAATTTTGCAACTATCAGAGCTAAGTAGGATTTACAACATAGTGTTATATGCGACAAGAACTTACAAAATGTACTTGTAAAAGTAAAATTTCATACAAATCAATAAAAAAAATAGATTTTTAGTCCCATGTACTTAAAGTCGGCATTCGCAACTACGGAACCCTACACTGCGCGTGGGCGACATGCACTCGGCCAGTTTTTATTTTCTTTACAGATCGTAATGTCAATAGTCACCCAAGGAAACTGATAACTGGGCAAACATAAAGAAGAAACCCCAAAATCGTTGTTTTGCAACCGACCGCCGCCAGATGACTAAAGAACTAACACAGCTCGTGGCTTAACTGCGTTTCTAAAGTTAAGCCACGAGCTGTGTTAGTTCTTTAGTCAATTATAAAGACATTGTTTTTAGGGATCTGTTCAAAAAATTAAAAAACGGTACACTTATAGGATCACTCGTGCGCCTGTCTGTCCGTCCGTCTGTCACAGCCAATTTGCTCCGAATCTACTGAACCAAATCAGGTGAAATTCGGCAGGATGAACCCAAACGCAGAAGTGCAAAGTATATTTTTTTTTAAAATAAGGTTCATTTTCGGGGGACAAATTAGGAAATAAAACAAGTTTTGCATAAATCACTGTATCATAAATCAAAGGGCTCGTTATGAGGATCTCAAATATATTTTTGTTTTTATTATAATATGAACAGTTTTTATTTTATTCATGAAAGAAGACGAAAATTGACCATTGGCTCCCCCTAATCTTCGAGAATAAGAAGCAAAACATTTTGAAAAAAAAAATAGGTCATTGCTTGTAGATTACAGAAAAACTATAAGAATTCTATAAATTGTAAAAAAAATGGTCAACTCAATATATGCTCTAGTAGTAGTTAACTCGCGTCTTTCTGTAAGGATTTCAAATGTGACATTTTGTATTACTTTAAAAACTTTGGCACTGTACGGAACCCCTTACGCAAGTACAACTCGCCTTTGGCCTGTTTTTTTTATGTTCTTCATCACTGTTTTCTTTATCTTTTTTATGAGACAGAAATATAATAAAATTTAACCGACATGCATCACGACACTTTAAACTCTTTTCAGTCTCTTTCCTGTAGTCTCGTTTTTATATCATAGTCTTCAAGTTGTCGTGGAGTTTTAATATTTTTGTCGGGTCGGGTTGCTTTGCGACGCAGACGGCGCCCGGTAATCAGGGAAAGTATTTACTCATGTCTGCAGGCTTTGGTGACACACTCAGGGCTGAAAAGACGAACAGTTTTCTCATAATTAAGATGAAAATTCTTAAACGTAGTATTATTAAAAAACAATAATATAAGGAGATACTAAACTATAAAAACAGTAATATAAGGAGATAATAAACTAGTTTTATTTATTTTTAACTATGACACGTAAAAAATATTTTAAGATTGGTTCTTCCTTGTCTACGTCAATAAGTCCATGGGGAAAATATGCGGAAACTATTAACCGAAAAGCTTTCTGTCTTTCACAAATTTTCAATAGCATTTCATTAATATAATATACACAAAGTTGTTTTTGCATGACCAGTTTAGAAAATTGATGTTGTTTTTTTTTTAAAGCATTTCAAGGATAAATACCAAAAGGTTTATTAAACTTTGTGTTCACAGCGATGCGCTTAAAAAAATAAGCATCATCTTTGCATCCAAAAGTTTAATCAAATTCTACTCCTCACATAAAAATTTAAATTGTATTTCATTTTACAAAAAAGTAACCCTCCTAGCTCTTAACATAACCAACCCTCCTTCCCCATAATAATTCACAGAGAACAGTTCAGCGCCATCCCTAGCACATTTTGCTGAATGAAGAGACGAGGCACGCTTGTAAATAGGCGGCGCAGTGGCTTCTTGCAAATTAATTTCAAGTGAGAGTGCATACGAAAGCGTAGTATGTATCACCAGTGGAATCGTATAGATTGGTGTTCCTTACACTTCAATAAGTACTAGCACATTCACAGAATGAAGAGACGAGTCACGCTTTGTAAATAGTCGGCGCAGTGGCTTCTTGTGAATAAATTTCAAGTTTGAGTGCATACGAAAGCGTAGTATGTATCACCAGTGGAAACGCATAAATCGTTGTTTCTTACACTTCAATAGATATTAACACATTCACAGAATGAAGAGACGAGGCATGCTTGTCAATAGTCGGCGCAGTGGCTTCTTGTGAATTAATTTCATGTGAGAGTGCATACGAAAGCATAGTATGTATCACCAGTGGAAACATATAGATCGGTGTTTCTTACATTTTAATAGATACTAGCACATTCACCGCATGGAGAAACGAGGCACGCTTGCAAATAGGCGGCGTAGTGGCTTCTTTAAAATTAATTTCAAGTGAGAGTGCATACGAAACCATAGTATGTATCATCAGTGGAAATGTATAGATTGGTGTTCCTTACACTTCAATAAGTACTAGCACATTCACAGAATAAAAAGACGAGGCACGCTTCGTAAATAGTTGGCGCAATGGCTTCTTGTGAATTAATTTCAAGTGAGAGTGCATACGAAAGCGTAGTATGTATCACCAGTGAAAACGTATAGATCGGTGTTTCTTGCATTTCATTAGGTACTAGCATATTCAGAGAATGAAGAAACAAGGCACGCTTGTAAATAGGCGGTGCAGTGGCTTCTTGCAAATTAATTTCAAGTGAGAGTGCATACGAAAGCGTAATATGTATCACTAGTGGAAACATAGACTGGTGTTTCTTACACTTCGACGAGACACGCTTAGTAAACAGTCGGCGCAGTGGCTTATTAAAAATTAATTTCAAGTGAGGGTGCAAGAAAGCGTAGTATGTATCACCAGTGAAAACGTAGATCGGTGTTTCTTATACTTCAATAGGTACTAGCACATTCACGGAATGAAGAGACAAGGCACGCTTTGTAAATAGTAGGCGCAGTGGCTTCTTGTGAATTTATTTCACAAGAACATAGAAAATTTAGTACATTGGAAAGCGAAGTAGGTACGTATCACCTGTGAAAATGTAAAGAATAGTGTTTCTTATACCATAAGATACTAGCACATTTCACGGAACAAACAGACGAGGCACTCTTGTAAATAATTGGCGTTGTGGCTTCTTGCGCATTAATTTCAAGTGAGTGAGAGTGCATAGGAAAGCGTAGTATGCGTCAGCAGTGGAAATGTTTTCAATTACATTATTCCTATTGTTGCATAGAAATTATTTCTCACGCAACACCGCACTGCGAAAAGACCGAAAATGCGTATGGAACTTTGTTTCCAGCGATGGTTACATTACCATTTTTTTACCACACTTGTTCTTTTCATCAAAACATAGTTTTGTTTTTAATCTTTATTCTGTATTTCAGTCAGGTTTGAACTGATGCAAGTCTTAGTAGTAAGTTTTCTGTTAGACAACACCTTCAGTCTCATTATAGTAGTACAAAGCGAAGCTGGCTCACCTCATATTCTCCTTAAAAGCCACCCTAACTCTTTATTTTCCCTCATTTCCTTCAGTTTGCGTACAAAAAGCCGTTCTTCACTCGATCTCCCCTCATTTCCGCGCCATTATTATGGCTCACAAAGAACGCTAGGATGGCAACCCTAGGACATTCGCTTTGTAAATAGTCAGCGGCGTGGCTTCCCGTAGATTAATTCCGAGGAGTGCATAGGAATTTAAAACGGTGTTTTATTGACATTTATGTTGGTCCCTCAGTGTCTACTTGGACTATCTGGCATTTGTATAGGGTGAATTTCTAAACACCAGCCAAGGTGCAAGTTAAGTCCCTGATACTAACAATACCTTAAAAACCAATGTAAAAATTGAAAAAAAAATGCCTTCTCATACAAATCAGCACTTCGCCGTTGAATTTTGTAAAGAAGATTATTTTTATTTTTTAATGTAGTTCAATATCGTGAAGTGAATGTTCGACATAATATTAATTTCAATTTTGTGTTTAGTAAGCAAATTGAAAAATACTAATCTTTAGGTTTCAGCACGAGCATTTATTTTATTCTGTCGTGAGACATAGTACGAGTATATAACGTAATAACTTAAAAGCAAGTTTATCTTTCAAACAAAGCAATAAAGTTAAAAAATTGCTTAGGTTTATGTGTGAAAGCTGACGATGATGATGATGATGATGATGATTATGCAATGAAATTTGAACTATTGTTATCTTTAGTAAATGTAGGTATGCACTGAAGCTAAGCGCAGATCGAAAGCAATGCTTCTTATTCAGTAAAGTTATTTGCTCCCTCAATGAATAGCTCGCTGCACCTCGAGTTGCATCCAGGTCAGCGGTCGATGTGACGTCAGTTACTATTTACAATCCACTCGAGAAGCAGACGGAATCTCTGAGAATTCAGATGGCATTTGACAGAAAATAAATATATTTGGTAGTCTCAACAGATTTTCATTTTGTAAGGAGGTTCGATAATTGTATGGCTCTTCTTTGTCGATTTAGTTCTTGGCAATTTTTCAAAATAGTAGAGTTGTAGTTAGGGTTTTAAAAGACACAGTGAAACTTTTAAACGAATTTTAAATTACGTACTATACATAATAATTTAAAATTAGCTTCAACACAAAAATTGTAAAACCTTTCAATAAATTCTATTAAAACATTATGTATGTAAACGGCCCTTGCCAATTTTATATTTGACTCTCAATTAGTCTATCTGGTTTAATTTAAAACTATGTCAGTTTGAGATATCTAGGCAAACTTGGCACGAACATTATATTGTAATACCTTTGCCAAACTCAACGTTGCAATGTTTCTTCGTATACCTATGCATTCTCGCTCGATATTAATCCAGGAAGCCATCGCGGTGTTTCTTTATGTAGCAAAATGAACATTCGTAGTATTAACCTTAATGGGTGGGCTAGGCCGTTTGGTGACGGCAGAGAACAATTAAATTTTTCACCACCTCACTTCTCTGTGCCGTAAGAGGCGACTAAGAGATAATCACCTTTGAGCCTATATTGTTTCTTGTTGTTTTGTAATTTTTGTGTGTCTATTGTAGTGCAATAAAGTTGATTTATATAGGTAACAAAGTACCGTCGATAACGCTCTCTATGCAATCATTTCGTACCATCTTTAGGCTAACCATCCTGCCTGGGTGGTTATGGTCAAATCATCCCTGTATGAGGAGACGCCGTTAGTCCATCAGTAGACTGACATAGGCAGTTAAAGAAGAAAGATACAACTCAGTAGTATAAATTTAAATTTCTTAAGTGCTTATTCATTAATTCACTTAAATTTACACGTATATTAAAACGTTTTGTTTTCAATTATGTCAGATTGAAATATCTAACTTGACAACCACATTATATTGGGATACCTTTTCCAAACTTGACATCGCACCACTATTTCGTATACCTATGCTTTCTCGTTCGATATTAATTTAAGAAGCCATGGCGCTGTTAATTTATGTAGCAAAATGTTTTAAGGTGATACCATTTAGTGGGCTAAACAATTTGGTGACTGCAGAGTACAATATAATTTTTTACCACCCCATTTTTTGCCCACGTGTATCGTCAAAGGCGATTAAGAAAGATATAGGTAACAGAGTACGGTCAATAGCGCCCTCTATACAATAATTTTGTACCATCTTTAGGGTAAACAACCCGCCTGAGTGATTATGGTCAAATCCTCCTTTTATGAGAAGACGCTTTTAATCCAGCAGTTGCCAGGCACAGCCTTTTAAAGAAGAAGAAAGATACAACTTAGTAGTGTAAACATTAGGCTTCTTAAGTGCTTATTTATTAATTCAATTAAATTTTCACAGGTACAAATGTTTAGCTGGCCTAATATAAAACAATGCCACATTAAAATATCTAGGCAAAGTTGGCACCAACGTTATATTGCAATTCCTTTGCCAAACTTGATGTCGCACCGCTTTTTCATTATACTTATGCATATCTCTCGCTCGATATTAATCCAGGAAGCCAGTGCGGTGTTTATTTATGCAGCTAAATGAGTAGGGTTGATACTTAGTAGTGAAAGTTTTATATTAGTCTTCTAAAGGTCCTTTATCATTAACATTTCAGCCGCATAACGTCCCCTGCTGGATATAGGCCTCTCTCAAGGATTTCCAAAATGACGGATCAAGAGCCGCCTGCGTGTTTTTAATTATTTTATATTATTTTTTTTATTTTTAAAAGATAAATAATCTTTTATAAATAAGAAAGCTAAAATATAATCTATTTATAATTAGTTGTTATAAAGTTTACTAGACCTTTACGTTTAAAAACTTGTACGCAGACATGTATGTATGGTTTTTTCACTTATCTAATTTATTAAAAATTCCCACACTTACACCCCGCTATACTTCACATATAAATAGCTTAATCCTAACTTCTCTAAATAATACTGCAGTTCTAAAGGTGAAACTAGATTTACGTATCGTAAGTTTACATAAAGGCTCTATTGTGGCCTGTTGCGGAAAAACGACGTGATTTTATTTATTCCATTTGGGCAATAAATTACTTTTCGGCTCAACTGATACTGTCTTCAGGTCTTCGATGAGAATTCTAGATTATTTTACAATTCCTGGAACTAGTTTGGTCATAAATGGGTAATAATTGTTATATTAATTGTTTCAGTCTTGTGTCTCTCAAGGGTAAATAAAATATGTAAACTTTAGTGGAATAATCTTAGTGGCATCTCGTATTTGTGGATTTGATATGCTAAAATCGTACGGCCATATTAGCCTTAGACCACATATCTTACCTATTTGACTATTAAAAGAATTTATAAAAACATTTAAAACATAGGTGCATTTAACACATACTATGATCGTAAACAACCGCTATATTATTGACGCTATACCTCTATGATTGACGACCTCCGTGGCGTTATGGTTAACAAGCTAGACCGCTAATCTGGAGGTTCTGGGTTCGATCCCCAGCCAGGTTGGCAAATGGCCTTTTCCAAATTATCTTGGGTGTTTATCTATATGTATTTATTATAAACTATAGTGTCGTTGAGTAAGTATCCCATAATACAAGTTTAAAACTTACTTTGGCTATCTCAATCAGTGTAATTTGTTCCTACATATTTATTTATTATTATAAAACTTTTTCGTCATATCTTGTACACATATTTGCACTAATTATAAATATAGGTAACTATAGAATTTATTAGGTAACTATATATTACATGATTTTTGAAATAAAGATTCACAGCATCGATTACATTTTCATTTATAGTCCAAACTGAACTTAAAGATTTACCAAATATGTCAGAATTGGAGACGCATTTTTAAAATCGACAGTCACATTCGTGTTTCCAAACGGCCGCATTATCGAATTGATCGTATGCGACGGATTTGCACGAGTGGACTTGACCACTCGTAATTTTGAAATTTATATCGTTAAATGTCAAAGTTACCTTCGTGTTGCTTGTCATGGAGAATCCGTTTTATTTCACGCTGCTTTTTTATTCAAGAAGAATTAAAAAAAAAACAAAGACAATTTTTTAATCTTTCTACGTAAAACAATTTTTTTTTCGCTGACACGACAGCTTCATATATAGGATCAGATGAAGTTCAGATGGTATTTTACGCGAGGGATGAGTTGGAAAACTACACTTCTTGTGTTTCGCTGACTCCCTAGTTGAAAAATAGCACTCCTGAACAATTGAAAGACAGACTACACAGATCTACAATAGGTATCAATTGTTCAAAATTCTCTTATTTCCTGTACTAAATTCTTAAAAGCTTAGTCACGTGGAATTATTGGAAACACTGAAACTGAGTAAAACCCAGAAAAGCCATAAATTATTATCACGGCGTCAACCAACTAAATGTAGAACTTAAACTTCTAGAACGCGCGTCGAATACTAAAATCTCCCGTTGCAATGTTAGATTTACAGGCAAAGTCCGTGCGTGGGGATTTTCTAAAACACCGTACGTCTTCTTTATTTATGTTTACAGCTTATACCAGCCGCATCCATTTCCTATATAGTTTGAATCCGTTTATCGGATTTCGAACACGTTCCGGTTGAATCCCATATCGTTGGCCCTGATATATTATAAGCGTACAACCACCCTTATAAAATTAATGCTGGAAAGAGGTAATTTCAAAATATACAATAGGGTATGTAAAATGAGATCACAAATATACAGTTGCGATTTACGTATAGCGATACAATAAATGTATTTTATAAATAAGTAATATTTTGTTCTTGAACTCATAACATGAGTGATATTGGAATAACAATAGTTTTTTTTTTTAAGTAACCGACAACGCTTACTGGTTTTCGAAAATTTTACACCAATGTTTACCACAATCTGAAAAGAGAGAGATTTCGTTTCAGATTTATCAAATACTAGCTTTTACCCGCGGCTTCGCTCGCGTACAATTATGACTGTTGAAACATTGTTGTGTTTTTCTGAAATAAACTCAAAATTATTTCATAATTAGTAGCTAGACGACATCCCCACTCCGTATCGGTAGCATGGGAAGGTTCTACTATTTCGAAATCGACGATTTTACCGCCCTTCTTATTTCGCCGCCCGGGTTAAGTGCAGTTCCTTTTAGTACTTAAACTAAATCGCTGTCTGTACATGGAAACCAATAAAACTACTATTCTTCTCATAACATTTGTACTGTCTTTTAAATTCTGAAGAGTTATCAAATATTGAGCTTTTTTTTAAGCTACGTGAAAGGGACAAATGCGTCATATATCGTAATAACCCATACAAATTCCCTGAGGCGGCTGGAAATGCCGCATTTTTTTTAGTTTTTAACCGTTATTTTTATTTCATTATACTATAGCAATCTAGTATAGCCCGTAGTTTGATTAATTAACCTTGTTGTAGACGACGCGAAGCACCGCTGCTTCCCCCGGCTGCACCGGTGAACATACTAAAAAATATACATAAATAAATAAAATTTAGATTTAGCAATAATAAATAAATAGGATATATAGTTACCATTTACCGTTGTATTTACCTTAACAAATCAGCTGTCAGTGACACACTAACAGCTGATTTGTTAAGGCAGTTGACCGCTACGAACCGACGCAAACACACGCATGCGTATACCCCAAGAGTGCTTCAAAAATACTCATATGTGTTCTCATTTTCAAAATCCTGGACCCTGCACTTTACATCTGTCGCCTACACTTGTTATGTCCCTTATACTTTGTATATTATTTCGCATTTCGTCACTCGTTTGGAACACTATGTTTTCCCTTTTTGTATAAAATATCAACTTATAAGTAAATAACTTGACATTATATTGTTTTTTTTTACTTGGTTTTTCTTACGTTGTTATGAGTTTAAAATTTTTAAAATTTATACAAAGATAAAATATGATAATATATTAACAAATAAAAAAATAACGAATTTTATGATTAAATTTTTATCATGTAAGTTACATACATAAAAATTTAATCATAAAATTCGTGCTCATGTGGCAAAGTGCCAACAACGCTGGCCGCATTTCCTCGTTGGATCGCAAAAGTTTAAATGTACATTTGATAATAATAATAAATTTATTTATTTACTTTTTTGCAACATTAAACAATACATAGGTGTGGCAATTCATAAACTCGTATCTTTCGGTTATCTCGGCAAACAAAGATAACCTAGCTAGGCGAAGTTATCAGTAGATAACAAAGCAGTTTGCGATCGAACCCGCGAGTGGACAGTTGAGTTTTTTTTTTTTGTGCTTGTGCTTTTGTTTTTCAAAATGGCCGGCGCTGGAAGCGGTGAAGGTCGAGCGTCTACAGGGAAACTGGAGTCACAGATACACTGCATCAAATATACTTTAATGTGTTTCAATGTTCTGCTATGGGTGAGTAGGTCATATATAGTGTATTCAGTTAACAGACTTTGCCATTTTGCGTACAATTTCTGAAACTAAAACTGTGGCACCGAAAAACACAGATTAAAAAGTATTCAGTGATGCCATCATTTCAGGTCTATTAAGTAGGCAACTTTTATTTATTACACATTGTTTCACTATTTCATAATGCATAAATAAAAATAGTACGTAATATAGCTTTCCAGTATACTGTTAAGCCAAAAACAAATTTGTCAAAAAATGATTTTCCAAGCATCTACACAGCTTTAAATATCCCATTAAAAATTTTACAATTTTGAACACCTTATCATTATAAAATATGCATAAAGATTTTAACGGCGATTGTTTATAGTATAGCAAAGCACGCGATGTACCTTAAAGCTTGGCTTACGAGCACTTATTTTAAGCGTTTTCGTTCAAAAACCTTCATAATGAGCTATAACAACGAATGGCCTATTACTGATAATGCTCCGGTTTTTAGCTACTTTTGTACTTTGAAAAGTATGTCGAGGTCACAACGTGTCGTTTTAAATTTTCTCTGTCATTGATCTCACTTCATGTTTACATCTTAAAGAGGGAAGTATAGCACGCACTCCGTGCATACGAAAAAGCTTATTTATTAAATAGTTAATCATGTCTTTTTTTTGGAATGCCTCAGCTTGTGTTACCTCAGTTCAAGGACTAAAGTAACGCTGTTTTTCAGGTACCTCTTTTTCTTGGGATCGAGTGCGTAAATATTAGCCTTTTTTGAAACAACCTTATTTATATTGTTATAATTCATAAAATAATATCCATGCTGATGACCAACATCCCAAAAAATACATTACTGATATGGATGTATATATATATACATATATGGACATACTATTAATACCACAAATCGTAATTATATTTTTAACCAACATAACCTACAACGAAGAATGCGTTATCACACCTGATAAGCACTTGCCCTGTTTTCTTAGTACACCATGCCGTCACCCAGTGATTCATAGTAGTGAAGCAAATAAATTGATAAGGAAGATTCATAACATTGCAATTCGATACTTGGTAGCGGATATCCGTTTTCTAGTTCCTTAATAAATAATAAAGATAAAGTGAATGACTACTGAGTGGACCTACTGGTAGGAATAGTTAGCTTGTAAGATCTACCGATAACTTCAGATTTGAAAATGGTGGACTCTTGCAATGAACTTGGAGTGACAAAAAAAAACCAATTGATTTAAGAGAATACCTACACTTTAGAGTGTAGGTATACTCTTAAATCAATTGGTTATAGTTATTACGGCCTATTGAACAAAACAGCAGAAATAAGTAGTTAACTCAAGAAGCGATGGCTTGAAGTCACGGCGTGGTCAAGATTATGCGATCCAAGAGCCTAACAAAAAAAGAATACGTTACGTTTGTATGTATTTGAATTCTATTTCTATATTTAACTACCATGACTGACATAACTCTTTCATCCAAATTACAGCCTATACATGTCTCTCAATGCATTTAATCCAGAAGATGCTAATTTGATATATCGAATCGTTTCTTATCCAATGCGTCAATAGCTACTGGTAACACTTATTTCAATTGGTAAATCAGCATCTGAATTAGGACAATGTCATAACTCGAAACCAACGCCACCACAATCTGAATTCCAAATTCCCATTCGATCTTGGCCAACGATAGCATTCATCTTTGGCGGAAATCCAAAAGTCAATTATTTGAAGCGGCTTCGGGAGAACTTCGGCAATTATTTCTCATTTGTGCTGGAACACCTTAACGAGAAGGCAGGTTGAGCACAGCTCTTGACGCTCAGCAGGAGTAGGTTCCCGTTGGTACTGCAGAGTTGCTTCCCTGTAGAGGGTTAATGTGACTTGAAGGCTTGAGCACTCGTCACATGTGATCAAGAAGCGATGATGGCCAAGCGGTTTGACAATAAGTCTGCGTCTGCACAGGCATGAGTTCGACCCTCACTAAGCGCGACTTGTACCTCTGAGTTTGTTCTCATTTACGGTCATATTTAGGGTTTCGACCTACCCAAAAGATAAAAACGGGGCCCTTTTACTTAGAAAGACTCCGTTTTCCGTCCGTCTGTCCGTAATTCTGTCCGTCTGTCACCAGGCTATTTCATGAACTGAGATAGCTAGATAGTTAAAATTTTCACAGATGGTGTTTCTATTGCCGCTATAACAGAAAACACTAAAAACAAATAAAATAAATATTTAAGTGGGGCTGCCATGCAAACAACGTCATTTTTTATAGATAATGGTAAGGAGCCCTTCATGCCCGCGAGTCCGACTGGCACTTCGCCAGATGCTTGCTTCTGATGAAGGAAAATATCACATCAGTTCAGTCGTTTGTAATGATGACGATTGCCACTAAATGACACTTATTGAGTTACGTCAGATGCCCTCGGACAGCTTAAAAATTCGAAAACCAGTGTAAGTAATAACACACTCGATAGTAAAACATGTAACTTATCCAACAAGTAGATATGTAATCAAAGTGTTTTACCAGAAAAACGAAACTAGAGTCAAACCAACAGAGACAACAAAAAAACACCAGCGTTTTTGGCGGCGCTCAAGCCCTCATGTCTAGTGGTTGCGCTGTTCCGTTGTTTAAATTTTGTAGTGCCCGTTATTCGGTGTTTAACATTTGTTTAATTGTTGCGTGAGATTTTAATGGCGGTTTTAATATTTTACCCTGAAAAATTATGAAACAGTTACGCTTTTGCAGTTCTGTTTTAAATAAAACCGTTTCAATAAGAGCTATAGTGTTCAAACGTTAATTAGAATTTTGGACAATTTATATGAAACCACATTAAATATTCACTTGAACTGAAAAGATAAAGGAGGACAAAGCAATTTTGCAAAATTCTATTGTCACACACTGGGTAATTATGTTTGTGATTTAGATTGGAAACAATATTCAAAGAATATTTTATAGGGGTTAAAAACATTCAAAATGCAGTACTAAAGTGCTCAAACTAAATAATTAAATAAGCAATGGTGAAAATATACCACGTGAGCGAGCATTGAACCAGCGACCTCACGTGGTATTTTTTCACCATTGCTTTTAATTATTTAGTTTGAAAATTCCAAGAAATTTCTGGCCTGAATAAGAACAAGATTCTAAAGTAAAGCTTTTCTTAGGTTTATTTCCTACATATTTTTGTAATGAAAGTAATTAATTAAGCAACCGCTGTCCGAGCTGCGGTATCTGAGATTTACAGCGACGCCACGTGCCACTAATGACTTACTTCAATGCAACTTTAGAACAAAATACCGCAGATTCTCTAAATAGCTAGGTAAATCATTTTTACTAGTAGTTCCCCTGAACTGTGAACTCGAGAACCCCGTATCTAGGCAACCCTTTGATTGTTTTGTCTCATGTTACAAATCAAAAATTGTACTAGCTACTTCTAAACGCTAATCAAATTTCATAAAACTTCGATCAAAACCACTCTAGTTATCTTCTAACAAAAATAAATACATACATACATACATCCTTGAGAGAGGCCTATGTCCAGCAGTGGACGTTATGCGGCTGAAATGATGATAATGATACATTTAAACGCTAGATTGTTCAAGTAGATTCTTGTTTCTTGGCTCGCTTCGCTCGCTCGTTCAATAAATTCTAGCCTAGAAAAATAAGTCCACTTCATGTCTTCCTGAACATGTTGTAATCTAATAGGCGACTAATGTTGAACGACATTTTTGTGCTTAGTCAAAGCACAAAAATGTCGTTCAACAACAATAACTGCATCTCAAAGAAGGTTGACGTCATGTGGTTGACGTGTATTTGAAGAAACGTCAAAAAAAGCATCGGCTCTGAAACATGAATCAGCATAAATAGGAATATTGGGAATGCGCTTAGTTAAAAAAATACACATAAATACATATATAACTTACTTGACAATCTTGACATATCTGTATATGAATTAATTTAAAATAAGTTTTTGGAAAAAATACATGCTTTTATTGTGAGGCTAACGTACTTATTAAGACAAATGAAATAAGCCTAAACTCGATGGAGTTGCGTCGTATTATACTGAGTTCCATCGACCACCTTCCGCCTCCGTGATCAGACCCAAGGCATCGTCTACCTTAAAATGCTCATCAAGATAAATCAAACGAGTCCTACTCAATGCGGTTATGTTGTTTCATTACTGAGTTCTTTCGAATATCTCCCAGCTTCATCATCAAAACAGCTCATTGACTCCATAGTATTGTAAAAATCCGGTTTACATGAGTATGCATAATTTCGGCTCAATCGGTTGAGGAAAACTGGTTGAATGGAGTTGCAAGATTTGAACTATACAAACATAAGTACATACATACATACATACTTACATACTTCTATGTATGTATGTATGTATGTATTTAACATACATATGTACATATATACATACAAGATACATTGCAAGTTAAATATAAACTTGTGAATTTTTTTCTCATACAGTAGTAGATAGTTTAAACGTCGAATTTTTGTTTTAATATCCCTATGGATAATGGGAAAGGTTTCTCATATTATTTTTGTAGTATGTGTCAACCGCACATATACGGATTACAGAAGCGGTGGTGGCGATGTACGGTAATTTCCAAGTACCAACATTTGCTTCTGGTTAAAAGAAAACACCGTAATGAAACCCGCATAGTTCACTAATGTGTAATAATGACTGCTATCATTAGACGTTGACAGACACGTCATTGACAGTAATTGGGCTACGTCATGCAAATACCTTTAGGCAGTTCGAAAATCTGACACCATGTTAGTTATTTAGAGGATCGCAAAGCAATTAATGATTTCATATAAAACGTGATTTTCGTTTTCTCCCCTTAAATCTTTTCCGGTTTTGACGCATTTTGCAAAATTTGTAGATATTATGAAAAAAGAGGGCCTGTTTTTTTTATATACGTGAGATGTAATTTATATATTTTTTTAAATTATATTATTAAAAGTAACGTGAGATGACATAACTAAATATATTTAACAACAATCGCCCTGATGATGATCGTCAAACAAGTCGGCATTTTCCGACTACACTACGTGAGTAATATCGTTTTAAAATATTTAGTTATAAATTTTTTCTCGCAAAAACTTCGTAAAATCCTAATTTTTTTTACTAAATGGACCAAACTTATGGCCCTTGTTTATAGTATAAAAAGTCAATCAATACCAAATTTGGCTTACTTTAAGTTTTAGGGGTGGAAAACAGTTATCAACCGAGACACTAATTTGACGAAAAATATAATACGCCTGTGTTCGAGAGGCCCAAACGATTGTGAAATAACAATCTGTCTAAAATCTTTCTATTTTTGCAGCATAACCAACTGTAACACTGGTCTTAACACACTCTATAAGAAAAGAACACCACTCATATACACTCAGATGATTTAAACAACTGTTTGGAGTTTCCAACAAAGCATGAGCTCCACAAATTCTATTTTCTATCACGGGTTCGATCAACTTTATCGTGAGTTTCCCGACCCTCATTGTGATGTTAACAAACACGTTACTTAAATTTAAAGAGAGCTACAGATGCGACTGTTTATACAAAAAGGCTCTAACTACGGAAAATATTTAAAATCGCAATGTTTATTAAGAGGCTACCAACATTTTCCGGGGTCCAGTGCTGCCCCCATTTGAAAAAAATCATTTTAAAGGAAAAGGAGACATCATTTAAAAATGTTGTCTTAACCAGGCTTTAGATAAGCCTTTAACCTATTTTATGAACTGCTATTTACAGTTTAAAGTAAGACCGTGAAGCTTTTCTACGCACATTTGCGAAAAACGGCCACTTTTTGCTTATGTGCGTAGAAAAGCTTCACTTTCTTACTTTAAACTATAAATATGTTTATCTATATACGTGTTTGTTATAAAATATACTATCGTTGAGTTAGTATCCCATAACACAAGTCTCAAACTTACTTAGGGGCTAGCTCAATCTGTGTGATTTGTCCGTGTATATTTATTGGAACGAAGTTCCTTACGGCAGGCTTGGAGGAGATAGGGATTTTGCTGCGCGACCGAACTGAAAAAAATGTGATAGTAAAACCGTAAGGATGACCTCGTTAAATGAGACGTGCGCAGGCGCGACAGTCGTATACACAAGAACTTTTGAACTTCGTTCCCACCTGGTGTCCCACGACACGACATTTCTTTTTTATTTATTTTAAACTTATTGCTTACTGTAAATATTCTCCTACGTCCAGCGCAACTACATGTTTATCACGTGCCGTCGCTTTGTTCGTGCGACACTGAGATGCCGCTCATGCAGCTGATGCAGCGCTAAGGCAAATACTCTCAAGTAGTTTTGACTTTATTTTTCGACACAAATAGATTTCGCTGTATGTTCCTAGAAGATATTGAATACACATGATCAAAGTTGATCATTTTTCTGTCGGTTATCTAGTGGTCCAAAAGTTTGACTTATTCTTGACAAATCACAGATTTGTCCGTATATATTTATTTATTAAGGATAAAAAATACTCTCTTCTGCTGTACTGTTCCACTGTATTCCATTTTCTTTTCAGTTAGTTTTATCTTCTATCACTTGTGCATACATACATATAAATTACTCCGTTCTAAGTCGCAAGTTCTAGTGTCTTAAGATTTTTGGGGTCCAGTGCTGCCCCCATTTAAAATAAATCATTTAAAAGGAAACGGAGATACTCATATCGTTTAAAATGTTGTCTTGATCAAACCTTTCAAACTATTTTATGAACTACTGTTTATAGTTAATACGCACATTAGCGAAAAACGGCGTAATGTGCGTAGAAATGCTTCATGTTCTCACTTTAATACCGGGGCTACCTGAATTTTTCAGGGTCCAGTGCTTCCCCCATTTGAAATAAACCATTTGAAAGGATATAGATATATAATTTAAAATTTTGCCTTGATCAAGTCCTAGATAACCCTTCAAAATATATGAACTACTGGTTATATTTTAAAGTGAAAACATGAAGCTTTTTTTGAAGCCACTTTTGGAAAAAAGCTTTACGTTCGTACGTACGTACTTTAAACTTTTTCAAATATTATTTTGTTTTAAATAATTTATTTTTAAATGGGGGCAGCACTATACTTTAAAAATTCAAATCATCCTTTAAATTGTATACAGTAAGTAGTAGGTTTGATCAAGACAAAATTTTAAATTGTTATCTCTGTTGAAATTTATTTCAAATGGGGGTATCACTGAGAATGGAAAGAAAATTGGTAGTCCCTTAAAACCAAAAAGCTACGCTTAGCTTGAATGTTATTGATAAGAAGAACGTTGGAAGAAAACTTCCAGAGCAGATTTTTGGTCACCAGTATTACGAATATAATGTAAAGAAAATAAAAGTAAAGCAGGGAAGTAAAAACTCTTTTGGCTTTTGTTTTTCTTCACCGAAAGTAAGTGGTAGTATTTAAAAAAGACCGTACAAAAAACAAACTAATAGTTACTCAAAGATTTAAAATATATAAGTAGGTTCTAGACGCGCCTAGTTACTGACGAGCAGCCAGTGCCTAAACCACTTCAATTTATTTATTGAAGCAGTCGTGATGGCCCCGATTTCTTAAATAATGTTAGACAGTAAAACTACTCAAGTAGACGACAAAACTCCTAACAAAAGATTTCAATTAAGACTTCATACTCGTAACACCTCGGCAGAAAGTGAAGACATTAAAGCCCGTAAAAAGACCGTAGACGAAAATTAAAACTTTTACCTGAACCCAGAACTTATGCGACATAAAAAGTAAAAAGCCGAGAATTCGCTCCGTCGCACTTTCATTTAGCTAATTACACGGCTGGTGAGACTTCAATGGATTCTGTATAGTGTATATTTCTTTATGAAATATTTACCAAATTCAAATTCAAATATATCTTTATTATCATAGGATATTAATAATATCTCTTAATAATCGTCTCTTTGTTTTATTGCACAATAATTGTTGACGTCAAAAAGTTACTTAGAGCTAAGTTTACTGCCGCCTCCAAAGCGCTAGTGCAGAAGAAGCGGTAACAAACTGCACTGCAGCATTTTCTCCAAGAACGTCAACTCACAATAAAATTAATTAAAATAAAATTACCTTGGTACAATCAAAAATGTAATTATCTCAGACATTTTTCAGTCATAAATATGTATGTAAAAGACGTATGTATCCGGCGACATCAAAAGAAAACCTTCGAAACAAGGGAGCGCTTGAATTTCAGTTTATTTGCTGAGGCCGTCGTCTCATTCCATTTGCGAAATTTATTTTCCCGCAATCTTCCCGTAAACTCCCGGGCTAAGTCGCGGGGCGTACACGTAAAGAACTCACTTCAACCCATATGATTGCGATTTATATGAAATTGAAATAACTTAGTCCCCGTGACACAAAATTGAAAATTGTGTATTCGGTTAAAATGAAATTGGAAGGACCTAAAGCCGTAATTCTGAATTCTTTCAAGTCTAATGTTGCGTTTGGGAATTTATTTTAATGTTAAATCCAATCGTCTAAAGAAATGAATGTATTGGAAAGCGGCTCGCACAATGAATCACATTATAATATTTATGACAACTTGAATCCTTTTTATCTTAGAAATATACTTTAGGGTTTGTGTTATTTATTTATTTTCACTTTATTGTACACACATATCAATTTGATGAGTACAAATAGAAAAGCATTCTCTATCACTCAAACCTTTAGGTTGATTGGGTTGAGTTTAAGTTTCTTCGCATTGTGCACTCAAGACATTTTTTAAAAGTTTATTTACTTATTATTTTGATCAAGACATTTTGCCATCTTGACATTGAAACCAGCAAGATTTAATTACAAGTTTATGTGAAAAGACTTTCTCCGACCTAAAATATCAAGTGATAAAATATTTCAATTATCAAGCGATACATATACCCAAAGATAAATATATGATTTTGACTTTGACTATTAAAGTTCTTTTTAAATATGTTTTCGAGGCATGTAGTAACGACAGAGTAGAATATATTTTATCACCACCCCTTTTTCTCCCATGGGTTTTATAATAGACAAATACGTAAGGTATAGATAGGTAGCAGAAAACGGGCAGAAGCGTTTTCTATGCAAGACTTTATACCTCATTAATTTTACATCTAATGCGATCTAATCCCGCGTTTGTTAGAAGAGGCTTTTAACGACGTAAAGTAAAAAAGTAAACGTTTTATTTTTCGCGTACTCCTTGCAGTGGTACGTAAATTCAAACGCGAAGTCACTAAACGAACAGTCTTTTGTATGGAAAAACCATTGGTTATACTGACTCCGCGTTTCAAAAATGGCACTTCTGGTCTGTCACTCAAAGAAGTATTGTCTTAGAGGCCAAAAAATCCAAATTCATTCGTGAGAGTTGCGTGGAATAGATAAAACCTTCCATGTAAGATATTCAAATCCCTTAAGTGCACGTTGCGGTTGAATTGCGAGAAAAAGTCCCATTTTGGAGCGTTGTAAAACTCTTTATTATTCCAGCTTTGCAGGTGTCTCTAGAGATACAATGGAAATCGCGACTGGCGGTTGTATGAGATATGCCAAATAATAGTTTTTAAATGGGTTTATTCGTTGAATAATTAAATGTGGCAACTTTACTCGAAAGTATTTGAAAAAATATTTTTCTTTAATATACTTATATTATTATCCCTTAAGAGATATACAGCGCCTATATAGCCATAAAATCCAAAGGCCATATTCAGTGTTATGGTGAGCATGTAAGCGAACAAAACGGGCCAAGTACGAATTGGACTCGATTTATAAAAAGTCACGATTGTTGTAAGGGAGCCCCCATTAAATACTTAATTCTCTTTTTAGTACTTTTGTTTTAGCGGCAACAGAAATACATCATCTGTGGAAATTTCTACTGTCTAGCTATCACGGTTCATGAGATACAGCTTGGTGATACGAACAGACGGACAAATGGACAGACCGACGACAGCGGAGTCTTAGTAATAAGGTTCTATTTTTACCGTTAGGGTGCGAAACCCTAAAAAGTATTAAAAATAGTGGCGGGTAGCTAGCCTGCGTGTGATGATAAGCAGCTGGAACATTTATCAATGTATTCCAGATGGTATTTCCGCGACAACTGTCGGCGACAGTCTGCGACCATCGGCGACCGTCGCGCGACAGTTTTTGACAATTCATTCCAGGAGTGACAGACTGACATGTGTCGCGCGATCGTCGCCGACAAATGTCACAGGCATACTTTCACTCGTCTGTTAAACGATGAAGCCATAACCTTAAAGAAAGGAAAGATATAAAAACATTTTTTTGCTCTTTGGTTAGAGCCCTATGTCATATGGCATATGGCATGTCAGCAACTTTGTCATAACATTGATAATCCACATACTTGTATTATATGACTATCTTACATTGTAATAAGTATACGTAGCCAAAGAGGGAAGCAAACGAGCGCTGCGTGGCTTTTTACGACGTCGTAAATTTTTAACATTCTAAAAAAGTCTTTTAGCCCCGCCACCGGCAGTCAAAGTGGAAAAACACGGACTTTCTGTGTAAAATGAAGGAATTAAGTTTTTCACCGCATTAACTTATTACGTTTTGAGACATCGTGTTATTAACTTAGTAAATATTTTCCTTGACTTTTAAAGGTTTTCTGCTTTAAATAATATGATTTTTTTGGCACAATCATATTTAAATTTTCAACAGGTTCGTTGTTAGCAAAATAATTTACAAATTGCTCTTTTTAAAAACTACTTCTAGGCCGATGATGAATGTTATATTTGGCCTTCACGTACATACGTTTTCGCTTTCAAGTATACTTTAGAAATATTAAATGCATCTTTAGTATAGACAAAGCATAGTTCTATTCTTTAATATCTGGTGTCGGTCAGACACCAGATATTAATATCCTTGAAAGCGAAAACGTATGTACGTGAAGTACTCTTTATCTATCTTTGATTTTTAATGTAAAAGTTTCGCCTGTCTTTACATACGATAGAATAGGGTGATATTAATGAAATATAATAAAATAAAGGTACTGATAATAAATCCATATTCAAAGAATTATACTAGTACAGGTGCTATCTTGCCGTCAACTCGTTATCAGATTAGATTAGTGGACCACTCATTTGGGTGAACGCCAGCGAACAAGTTTCACTTTCAGTATATTTTTGTCTTTTGTTCCTTCTGTTTTGATTAATTCTTCTACTTTTGACATTGAATTGGGAAAAACGTAAAGAAAGTTCATTTAATAGTTCACAAACTGAATCGGAACCTAGAAGGTACACAAGAGGTGACGAAAGGGTCAGACCCATATTTTCCAGTTTACCAAAAAAGTAAAAATTCACAAAGATACGCAACATCAAAGTTCCGGATTTGGGGCTTGCGTCGTCACTGTTAAGTAAAAATCGTACATAGCTTTGACGTCATGTGAAATTTCAATGTATCTTTGTCATTTTTTGATTGTAACATGGGCTAAAAGTATTTTTCATCCATTATGCCTTTTACATACCCTAAGCCATCTATCGGTGGCACTCAGTTTTGAAATAAATTTATATTTTCATCTTATTTATTTATTTATTATTAAAACTTATTGTTCCACAATGAAAATTGTCTACATTTGGCGAACTTAACGCTAAAAGCGTTCTCTCCCAGTCAACCATAGGGATAAACAGAGAAAATTTGTTACGACGCAAAATTACCAAATCATAACACACCAAATAATAGGTACATATACAATTTAATTTACTTATAAGTACTTATAGTAAATACATTGGTACTCATACATATAAAATAAAAACACATAGACACATACAATGAATGACGATGTTGGTAAGGAACAAAAAGTAAAATAAAGACTAACTGAGGAGATGTCATTGTACTCTCTTCTTAAAAGAAAATTGTTCTTATTCTTAGTTCTCAAAAACTTAAATGAAAATCAAAATTTACTTTCGTGGACAATTAGATGTTTCATTAACGCCCGGCTTTACTTCGAGGCGGCCTAGGTTTCAAATACGTTTCCACCTACAAATAAACCCTGTAATAATAACAGTGTAATTGTTCTGGAATGCATTTTGACTTCTTTTCGTTGTGATGATTATATTCTTTTCAACTAACGATATGCTCGAGTCAACTTTCTGCATCATTTGGCAGCAACTAATGGATATGTCTCAGTTTTTGCAAATACAATGATATATGGACTCTTTGTCCGAGCAGCTATTTGCGATATTAATAGCACAGACTAAAAGCTTTGTAAATATAGATCATTGAACAGCCTTATACCAAAAATATTACTTACTTTGTTTTGTTCTTCTATTTATTTATGACTGTTCACTGTTAGTATTGATTCGTTTTCCGTGTAAGTACAAAGTTAACTTTTGCGGGAAAAGTGGAAAGCATAGTAGATTAATCAATTACGATATTCGTAACTTCTGATGTTTCTGTCGTCATGTTAAATAAGTACGAGTCTTTCTTCTTTATGTAGAGTCTCTATAGCAAAATTAAAAAAAATGAGCATCTTTTGACTGGGAATATAAATAAGACATATCATTGAAACTTTCAATTTATTTCTTTTGAGAACATAAGATGTACTAAGGGCACTCATGTTTGATTTCTTCCCAAATTAGGTCGCCTTCAATCATTATTTCAACTATAAGAAGTCCACTGCTAAACATAGGTTTCCCTCAATGAAACTGGCTGTCGGTTTTATTTCCTATTATTGCCACCTTCCCTGACTAATATGGAGAAATTCTACTATTCAAAAAAGTATCAAGCTATTTATCTACTTTCGCAATTTAGACATTTTCATTTAATAACACAAATACAATGGAATATTTAGCTTTTCGAAATAAATGTGTATTTTACGCAAAAGGAATTTATATTGCTAATTCACTGGACCAATTGCTCTCTAGTCTCTAGAGCCGAGCCAACAAAAGTCTATTACAAACAAAGAACGGACATGAAAGGTTAAATATTGTAAAAGTTGGAATAAGGCATGGAACTTTCCCACTGAATAGATGCTCCACAATTTGTCACGTGTACGGGGTGTTCTCACTTTGTTCAATTTATTAAAAATTTCAATTGGAATTTTCTGTTACTTGGTTGATTTTTAACACATTGATGAACGCGGCCGGCCATTGGATAACTTGGATAAAGCGTGGTACCCTCTTTTAAAAGTAAATTGTCTTTCGATAAGCAATTAATTCCAGTTCATAGGTACTTATATAACACTTTTCACCCAATGAGTAAGTATGGGATAGAACACAGCAACTATGGGCCACACAAAGCTGTATTTATATGGAGAATAAGATTTTAATTGCTATTGTTACGAATAACAAGATATATATTCATTGTTTAATTATTATGTATTCAAAGTCATGTAGAGATTTGTTTTTATAAAACTGAAAACATAGTATTCTGTACAGCTCATATTGTGACATCCTGTACAAAGCATTTACCTAGTCAGAAAATATTGTCAAAGCAACTTGCCATTCATCTCAGCAATTTGGAGGCAAAAACAAAGCTTATTATACGCAGTCCTCCGATCGGACTATATATTATTTCTCCTGAACAACTTGATGGCACACTCGCAGCATTAATGAGATTATAAAACTTCCAGACTCATAAATAGAACCTCTGTTTTTGTTATAGTTTTATGACTTTTAGGGGCCTTTTCAAATATTTTCTTCTTTTAGTTTTGACTTTAACGTTGTGTTCAACTCAACTTTACCTATTATTTTTACTAGCTGTACCCCGCGATGTTACCTGCGCCTAAAGTAGCTTATGATTTAATCCAGGGTGTCAGCTTCTTATATACCAAATTTTATCGAAATTGGTCCAGTCGTTTGCGCGTGAAGAAGTAACAAACATTCACACACACATACACACACTCACAAACTTTCGCATTTATAATATTATTTACCTATGAAATTGCCGTTTTGTATGAAAAATTTTTAACGATTTTTTTATGTATTTTTTATTTGTATTAGTCGAAGTATTCACCCATGCAATCAACGCATCTTTGCAAACGCAGTGGCAGTTTATTGATGCCTTCTTAAAGAAATCAGCTGGACGGGAGGCAACAAATTCTTCAAAGGCATTTTGTACTGCCTCTCGGGTATTTTTTTTCCGCCAAGAAGTTATCCAAATTCTGGAAAAAGTAGTAGTCTGTAGGCGCAAGGTCTGGTGAGTAGGGCGGATGGCGGAGAGCTTCCAACCCCAGTTCTTGCAACTTGGAGACCGTCTGCTGTGCAGTATGAGGTCGCGCGTTGTCGTGCAGGAGCAGCGGAGAGGAGCGATTGACCAATGCTGGTTGGAGATGTGCCTGCTTCTCCATCATTGTGTTTAGTTCTTCACAGTACACATCTGCAGTAATGCTCACCCCGTTTGGTAAGAAGCTGTGATGAATCATACCGGCGCTAGACCACCAAACAGTAACCATCACTTTTCTAGGGGTAAGTTTTCGTTTAGGGCAGGGTTTCTGTTTAGGTACTGAACCAGGATCCAACCAACTTGCTGAGCGCTTGCGGTTATCAAACAGAATCCATTTTTCATCGCAGGTAACAATGCGGTTCAAAATTCCTTCATTTGTGTGTCTGTTGAGCAGTGCAAGGCACGTCTCGACGCGTACTTCGCGCTGGCGATCATTGAGTTTGTGGGGCACCCATTTGTCAAGCTTTTTTACCTTGCCAATTTGACGCAAATGGACCAATATTGTTTTGACGCTAACGTCGAAAGCTGCTGCTAATTCAGCCGTAGATTATGTATCATCAGCTTCCACGATCGTCTTTAATTCGTCATTATCGACCAAAGTCTACGGACGACCGCGAGGTTCATTTTTCAGGTCGAAATTTCCAGAACGGAAGCGAGCAAACCAATAACAGGTGGTGCGTTGGTTTGTAGTGTTAGCTCCGTAAACTTTGTTGATGTTGCGTGACGCTTGTGCCGCGTTGCTGCCACGACGGTACTCATATTCCATAATTACTCGAATTTTTAACGTATACATGATGACGAAAAAGATTGAAATGCGATGAAAATGTAACACTAATCAATAAACAAATGACTACTTTTGGAAAAAGAATTCCATGTTTTTAAAATAAAATTAATTTGAAATTAGAATTCTTTGCCAAACAAAATTTATTTTGATTTGAAATGGCCAGTACTGCAGAGCGGCAATTTCATAGGTAAAGACCTATTATTAGTGTGATGTACGTTATTTTATATGTGCATATTATAAAGAAAGGAAAAGTAATGTAATGTTACAAAACAGAACCAATAAAAAGGTAGAAAAATTTAAAGTCGTTAATTTACTTATGAACTAGCTGCGCCCCGCGGTTTTACCCCCGGTATATAAAAAGTGCTGATGCTGATGATAGCTGATGTGTAAATCCAGGGTGTCAGCTTCCTGCATACCAAAATTGGTCCAGCCGTTTGCGCGTAAAGAAGTAACAAACATACAGACACACTCACAAACTTTTGCCTCTTTAATATTAGTGTGATGTGATACTTTTATTGCTCGATATACGTTTCCTATGAGACCAATGCTTGAAACTCGAAAAAAATCGACACTTTCATAGAAATTTGCGGGACGGCCGAACACTTTTGTATGAAAATGTCGATTTTTTTTCGAGTTTCAAGTTTCATGGGAATAGGAAAAGTTGTTAATATTGACGGTCTGAGTTGCTCCTACAAGGATCGGACAGGGTTTTTGTTACATATTACATAAGCACAAACTGTAGTGAAGTCGCAATTAAAGGTGTTGTATACGTAAAGTACATAATTTACATTGATTATTAATTTTTTTTTTAATCTCACCGGTACGTATATGGACGCTGATTAAACTATCATTAATGAATGAATTCAGAATTAAAAAAAAAAAAACTCGTCTGTACATACATAAATGTACAATGATTAAACTATCATTAATTGATAAATACAGAAATTCCTTAACCTACTGTTATAGCTTGGCTTTATATAAAATAACCCATTGAAATATATTTCCATTATTATTAGCCAGCATCTTAAATATACGATGATAACAGATATTGTAAAAGAGGAATAAATAAATACGGAACCCTTCATAAACGAATACTCTCATTTTTTATAGGTCTATCAAAACAACTGTCAAGACTTACATAAAAATTTATTTGGAGTTTGAGCAGAGTAGCTTTTTTCGTCGTTCTGTTCATCTGAACGATAATTGGCTTTGTCGGTTAGCTATATTTTATGTGACTTTTTTATATTTTTTGCTTCTAATATGTGGCGATATTTCACGCTGTTGGTTTTGCAGTTTTTGTTTATTTATTGTCTTTGTTTTATTTTATAATAAAGTGTTATTAAATGTTTTCGCTCATGCAGCTTTATATTTGATAATAAACTAATTTAACACGTGAAGTTTCTATCTCTTAATGCATTTATAAGAAAGTTGAGGAGTTAGTTGATAATTGTTTCTATTCTGTTGAAGAGTTTTTTTTTCTTAAATCGAATTATATTTTAAATTACAGTAAGGTTTATTAAAAATTTATTGTGCTTACCAATTTAAATTACAATTATGACTCGTATGACAATAATGACCAGAGCATGATAAATAATTTTAAAACTTTCATTTAAAACTTTTTACTACACTTTATAATTTTTTGCATGCCAGTGCCTGCTAAAATTTGAGGAACTTTCAATTATTTTATAAAATCTGTCCGTGTACCACATTTTGAGCAAAATAAGGATATTTGTAGTTAAACAAGATATTATAAGATTTATAAAAAAAAGTCTGTTTCAATTTGACTAATTTTTTTACAAATAACTCCCGCAAAGGGCAAATACAGCCAAGAATCTGGTACATGAACAACTTGTCTTTACTATCAGATCAATATGAAAGACCTTTGCAGCAAAATATATTTTTTTTTTTTTAGCCATTTAGATCCCATAGTTGGCCAAAAGCCTCCTCTTTTGTTGTCAATCACTTTAAGGTTCAAACTTTCAAATCCTTTTCCTTTTAACTCAGTGACGTAGTGGTCACCATGCTAGTCCGCCACCCAGAGGTTCCAGGTTCAATCCCCGGTCAGGGCATGTTGGAGAATGGCCTTTTTCAAATTGTCCTGGGTCTTGGGTGTTTATCTATTTATGTATTTGTTATAAAATATAGTATCGTTGAGTTAGTATCCCATAGTCTCGAACTTACTTAAGGGGTAGCTTAAACTGTGTAATTTGTCCCTATATATTTATTTATTATTATCATAAACCGACAACTCGTATTACCATCTCATCCTTGGTTTTCCTCTGGACCTCTTTCTTCATAATCTTAATTTCATTTATTTTGTTTCCAGTTGTTCGGCGTGTCAATCTTCGCACTGTGTCTATGGATCTGTATTGAGCCTGGCTTCAACGAGTGGATGTCAATCCTGAATCTTCAGAAGTACTTCATCGGTGTCTACATTATTCTAATTGCGTCACTGGTAGTCATGGTCGTTGCCTTCCTCGGATGTGGGTCTGCACTTATGGAGAATATCACCCTTTTATATGGGGTATGTACTTCATGCTTAATAAAAACACAGAGTAATAATATACTTCGTCTAATATCTACTATTTGACCTCAAAAATTGGGCATGGCATCAAAATGTTTTTGGACAGAATAATGACACCCTTTTATGTGGGGTATGTACTACATACTAACTACTAACACAGAGTAATTACATAATACGATCATAATACGTAGAAGTATCTATTAAGATAATGTTAGTTATTATGCAACTCTGTAAAAAGTTTGTTTTTGTGTGCCAAGTAAAGTAAATAAAATAAAATAAAAATTAAATAAACGTAATGGGGACATTTGGTATGAGAATTTGAATATGTTATTGTTTGGACATATCATAATATGGGTCCTTAATATTAATCAATGGTAGGATTTCAGCCAGTCTACGACTGCTGGGGTTAAACTTTAGAATTCACTAAAGCCTCAAAAACAATAATAGTATATCGGACCTTCCTCAGCTGTATGTTGTAAAGTTTGGTCAATAATTCCACAATCGTACTTTAAAGATATAAAACATATTATACATAAGACGACCTCCGTGGCGTAGTGGTCACCATGCTAGTCTGCCACCCAGAGGTCCCGGGTTCGATCCCCGGTCAAGGCAAGTTGGAAAATGGCCTTTTTCAAATTGTCCTGGGTCTTGGATATTTATTTATCTATATATGTATTTGTTATAAAATATAGTATCGTTGAGTGAGTATCCCATAACACAAGTCTAACTTACTTTGGGGCTAGCTCAATCAGTGTTATTTGTATAAATTTATTTATATTGAAATAACAACAACTTTACCATATTGAGAGGTTTTTATCAGAAGAAGAAGATACAAAGTTTATAAATCTAGGCTCGTGCATCAATTTACCGGCCTAGGCCAGAAAAGTAAGTATGAAAATTTATTCATGACCGCTGCTCAAAACTTGTTAATTCATCTTTGTAACTTGAATTATGTAACTTGTCATACAGCCAATTGTTACCACATTATGATAAAAGCAATATTCGAGCATAATATATATGAATATAACAACAATATCATTAAAATGTTGGTATAAAATCTCAAGAAAATACGCTTAACTTTCATTGCGAGAAAAAAAAAACATATCTACGGTATTACATGTTTTGCGTAAAATCTGTATAAGCTATAATTTCTTTACGCTAATTGAAAACTGAAAAAAAAAAGCACGGGAAAGCAAATTTTTTTAAGTATACATCAATTTTTTTCGGTAAATATTTGCGTAGTCGGTTACTTCTTTAATTACTTCCTCAAATTTATTAAGAAAAGCACTATACATACCAGCGGGAATGGCATTCCTGGACTCGTAATTTTGTCTACAAATAATAAAAAACATAAAAATCTACTCGTCCGGCAATCCCTTACTGCCCGGCCTCTGAAGAAATGTACTATTGTGTACTCTGCTTGTATTTCGTGACCACTTAATAACATAAACACAAACTCTTGATTGGATTAACGTCGATAATCTGCTTAATCGAAGTAATAGGATTACAGTTCATGTATCAAAAATCTCACAATTGAATTATGGCTAGCGGTTAACCAAAATAGCAAATTGTCAGAAATTATTTTGTTTTCTCTTTGATTTAATTTCATTACATAGTTATTGGATTTTCTGTGAAATAAATATTAACTACTCGTCAGTGGCGTGCATTTCATACATACAAATACTAATATAATATAATATATAGGGTCACATCACACAGATTGAGCTAGCCCCAAAGTAAGCTTAAGCTTGTGTCATGGGATACTAACCGAACGATACTATATTTAATGATATGACATATATAGAGATACACCCAAGACCCAGGACAATTTGAAAAAAGCCATTTTCCAACATGCCCTGGCTGGGGATCGAACCCAGAACCTCCAGATTGGCGGACTAGTGTGTTGACCATTACACCAGGGAGGTCGTCACAAATACAACTTTGTCTACCCTGTGCCACTCTTATAATAACGGTAAAGTGAGAAATGTACCTATTTTGTAATATGGAGCCGTTCTTGTAATTTAGGTTATCATACCTACTTGACAAGAACGGGGCTCCATATTTCATAAAGTAGGCACTGATCAATATAATAAAATATCAAAAATAGCAAACCGCGTCACTGCTACTCGTACATAAGTTACTTTCTTTTGTATGCCGATGTGCCTCGTGGTTCTAAACCACTCCATTTCTTTCTGTGAATGCGGCAAATTCTGGAGTTTACAAAGTGCATTCCGGAACACAACGGACATATCGCAAATACTCTTGATCGTATGCTACATTGTAAATTAATGAATATAAAAGCCAAATAGTTTGTGAGAATATATGCTTATCACATCTATATTTTTACATGAAAATCAGACCCTGGGGCTATGCATTAAATGATGGTGTTTTCTTCCCATTTAAGAGCTTGCACTTGTTCTGTGCATTTTTTCCTTTTGTATATTTTTATGGTGTAAAATAAAATGGTACTTACTTTTCGGTAGAGTTAAATTGAGAAGAGTTAAATCATAAATTATCTTTTCTTCATAGAAAATATTCTTATAATTGTTTCAAATTTCGTTGCAGTACATCATAACACAGATTGCGACATTTGTGTTCGGGCTTATTGGCGCCTGCGTAGTGTTGGACTTCTCGACCTACGACTCAAGCATACAACCGCTGATCAGGGACGTCATCACCAGACTCATCAACAACCCTCAGCATGAAGACAGCAGGAATATCTTGAGAATGGTGCAAGAAGGCGTAAGTGTAGTAGTTAAAAGCGAGATCTTTGGTTCTTATGGCCCTGAGTTCAGTCTTCCCCATTAGCTCGTTTACACATTCCGCAACGCGTCTACACATTTGATTCACCCAAGAACATTAATGAGTACAAGTCAAAATGTGTCAAAATGTACAATATGCTATGGTCATAATGTCCCTGGGAATAGTCAAATTGTCTTACTGCCAAAACAATCCTATGATAGAATACACTTTTGCCAAAACCTGGTAACTCAGATGTGTCACAGGGACAAGTCATCGAAGCATTTTGTAGGCATTTTTGAACCTTGTCCTTCACTTGGTGCCTGCATACAAAATTACAATTGCGCTGTACCGTGGCGCATGTGAAAACCTGACCAAGGACATAAAATGGTGGACGTGGTTAGATAGATCTAACAATGCCATCTGACCACGGATACAGAAGGGTGAAAACGCTCTTATTAATACCAACGTGGTAAACAGACATGGTACAAGTTTTTTTAAAATGACTGATTGGTAGCAGCCTCTTAGTATCCAGTGTATTGCTGCGAACTTGCCTTGACTCTAAACTTTCAATGCAAAACTTTTGCGAAAATAAATAATAGGGTTCTAATGGTAAATATTAAATCTTTTCAAAGTACTCTCCACCAGCCTCTATACAAAGTTTCATGCGTGCGAACCAATTTTCGAAACACTTTTTCCAGTCCGCTGCAGGCTTCTCGTTTATAGCCTGCTCAAACGCTGACAGCGCATCTTCCGCCGACGAAAATTGTATCCCTTTGAGCAGATTTTTTTATTTTCGGAAATAAAAAGAAATCACATGGTGTTAGGTCAGGGCTGTAAGGGGGGTGACCCAGGAGTTTGACCGTAACAGCCGTCAGAGGGCGACCACTTCTTTCCTCATCTCCCAAATTTAGTCGTCCGCGCTTGAATTCATTATACTATCGATGCACGATTGTCTTGGAAGGGCCTTAACCCATAAATGCCATTTGAAGCCTATCGTACTATACATCTGGTTTCAGGCGACACTTGAAATCTTTCTCGGCTCAGATCCATTTTTCAATGAGACACGATAATTTGAATTACGATAGTACGCAAAAAGTAACTGGTCAGTCTCACATACATAAAAACTTTTTTTGCAATACTTTCTGAGTGGCCTGGTATATTCTATGCTTTGCCCTCGGGGTGAAACGAAATATTGAATACGAGTACTATCGTTAGTACTCGTATTCAGTGTTTTGTTTGCTGGTACGTGGTTGCCATTTGACAACTCTTCTGTCCCCGTGACCATCGGTCCCTCGTGCTATATTCTCACTTCTTGGCTCTTCAATAATTTAATTCACTAAGCGTTGTCCGTCCAAACTAGAGAAAGCTCTGTACTAAAAAACCACAAAATAGTTACCGACATATAGACTTACCGCTTTAAAATCCATAAGCATCAAGTATTTCGTAAAGTTACAGAGTTAAACCATTAGCTCCCGAAGGTTTGCCCGGAACAGCAAACAAAGCAGATTGTACAGCTATACACGGAAAAAGTTACACTGCATTTTTTGCAGTCCCTCCATTTTGCTGTGAAACTCTCGCCGTTTTTACTGGACGGACGTTACTAAAAGCATTCTAAATATTTTTCATCCAGACCGGCTTGGGTTTATGATTGGAGTTGTAAGCATGATTGGATGCACAGACCGTTTTTATTTGTTTCACTAGTTTATTAAAAAAGCTAAATATATTCTTTATTTTTTTACATTTTTTTATTAAGTACTAATATTTTTTCAGGGCAGAACTGAACAAAATTTCTCAATAACTTATATCAAAATAATAAAAACAATCACTGCAATTTCTATGAGTTAAAAGGAGGTTACTCTAGTACTTTCTTGCGCTTTCTCGCTTTTTCTTCTCCAAATATAAAATGCATTTCTCAAGGATGATGAAGACCATGCAGAACTGAGAAAAATTTTACAGATAATTTAAACGCTATATTTTTACGACCAGCCGCCGGCCGACATAAACTCTCGAGATGTTTGTGCATGGTCCTTTAGTCGCGTCTTATGACATCTACAGGAGTGATCCTATGCCAGGTTGGAAGCCACACAGCCATATTAATATCTATGTTATCTAGTCATATCAATACTGGAACTTAGATTTATGTTATCTACAGTATGGTGTTTGCTTCGTTAGAAGTGACGCATGTTTTGGTTTTTTGTTTTGAATGCGAACAGTTCGCCGAATCATTGATTTTTTGAACTTTTTTATTCAATTACAACTGGCGTTTCTAAGTTTCTTTTTATACGATTCAAGCTGTTTTGCAGCTTAAAATATAAAAGCACAACCGTTAAAATTATCATTATAATACTGTGGCTTTTTGCTCTCGTAAAATATAGGTATAATAAGAATATACTTTTGAGCAATTTTTCCACCCACGCAAGTCGTAAAAGATCAAGGTATATTATACTTAAATAAATGTAATCGGAAAAATCTCTCAGCATGATGACCACTAGTCCACAGAGGGCGTCATAGATACTATTCAGGTATTGAGCGTAACTTTGTGAAAATGCTGGATACCTGTTCTCAAACGGCCGTCATGTAAATCCTGAAAAGGCCTATGTCCAACAGTTTTCTTCGGCTGTAATAATGATGATGAGCTCAGCTATCCTTTACAAATTATCATTCCCGTTGTCTACCTTAACCCTGAATATAGGTCCACCAGCTTGCAAAGCGCGGCTATTGGGCCTTCGATCCTGGCTCTGGTGTGATAGCGTGAACTAGGACAAGTTTGAATAAATAAAATCTTATTACAGATTGGTTGTTGCGGTGCTGATGGTTCCATAGACTATATCAATTTGAACAAGCCGTTGCCAGCTGAATGCCGAGACTCCGTGACTGGCAACACTTTTTTCCACGGCTGCGTCGACGAGTTGACGTGGTACCTAGAAGGAAAGACGGGTTGGTTGGCTGGCATTGTGCTGGCTTGCTGTATGATTTCTGTAAGTGGTATTTTATCGTTATATTCTATATCAACTTGCAAAAGGCACTGGAAGGCAGATGGCGAGACTCCGAGGCCTGCAACACTTACTTCCACGGCTGCTTCGACGAGTTGACGTAGTATCTAGAAAGGAAGACGGGCTGGTTGGTTGGCATTGTTCTGGCTTGCTGTATGATTTCTGTAAGTGGTTTTTATCATTATATTCTACAACAACTTGTAAAAGGCACTGTAAGCTAGATACCAAGACTCCGTGGATGGCAACACTTTCTTGCATGACTAGTTGACATGATAAGGGAAGACGGACTGGTTGGCTGGCATTGTGCTAGCTTGCTGTATGGTTCCTGTAAGTATTTATTACTGACTTTATCCGCGGCGTAGTTCGTGTATCACAGGACAAAATGTTACATTCTCTCCAGTGTCCCAAGTATGAGCTTGAAAAAAAAAATACTCAATCCTTTGTTACACCTAAACATCTGATGTTCATACAAGCTTCAATTAAATGTTTGAAATATCCACCCATCCAGTCTTGAACAGAAAGCTAAAGCCTCCGTCTTATCCCTTATGAGACATTTTAGATCTTGCGACTCAATGCAGATAGAGCCCAGGGCTGCAGCACCCAAACCCATTTTTGGCATGATGGTGGGCAAGAAGATAAAAAAAAAATCATAAAGTAACGGATTGCAAGTTCTTCATTGGAAACTGAATGTGAAACAGAAATAGAATTGCTTCTTGGGCAACTAGGTGCATAACAAGATTATTAATTTTGTTAACAATTACCATGATTCGCTTTTCCGCCCATTCCTTCGATCTGCGTGGGAACAGAAGCAATTGATACATTCTAAAATCTTTTTTCCGAAACCAGCATGGAAGAGAAAGGCGAGGTACTATGTATCTAGAATTCAAGCCTTATCAGTCAAAATATATACTCATGTATGCCAAGTGCCAAGTAGTGTTGCAAGCAATAGTATGAAATGTTGATAGTCTATCGATACTATCGTGACCTCGAAAAACAGTCACAATATCGATTGGACTATCGATAGTATCGAATAACCGATACTATCGATAGTATCAATTGTCAATAGTTTGCAATACTATTGATGAAAGGTAAAACTAGCGATAGTATCGATACTATTAAATTTAGATACTATCAACAGTATTCGATACTATCGATAGTTTTCCCTTTCGTCAATAGTATTGACAATCGATACTATCGATAGTGAAACTATCGATAGTGATACTATCGATAGTTATGCAACGCTAATACCAAGTACTGATTCCGATTAACCAATCAATGTTCGCAGGTAATCAACGCTGTCATGTCGTTAATTCTGATACAAGCCGTCAACAAGGAACAAGAGGAACTAGATGCGTACAAGAACTAGAACTACCCACGTATAAGTTTCTATAGTTTAGGATAATTATTTTGTATAGGTTACCATACAAATATTTTCTTTTAAGTAAAATTGTTGGCGTACTGTAATAGTATGGAAGATTGACTTCAAACACCATGGCTTAAAATGGCGCCAAACATTTTATATAAAAATACTGTCGCATGACGCAGCGTCAACGATTGGTCAATGTCCGATAATAATATGACGCCACGTCATACGTACAGAAGTCACTGATTGGTTCAGCAATTGACGATAGCTTAAAGTGTCAGTAACGATAGTAGCGGAAAAAAATATTTAGTTTTATGTACCGCCTACCTGAATGTACTTTTTAATGGGGATATTTTTCCTTAATTATACTCCTATAGTAATTTAGTTCGCTGTGAATTGTACAAAACTTCCTTACCGAGTTAGAAATTCTTTCACCTATCAGCGTATTCCCGGTTGCTTTTGTGTGAATTTAAATCTAGGTACTATTTTCTTTTATGTTTTGGCTATGGTATATTTACAGAGAACTAATATTTGAATGCCAAACAAGACTTTAAAAACATTCTTGTCACTGTTATATGAATGCTGCTCTGAGTATATCCTGTATTATTAAATTGTAGAAATAGTCAAATTTACATACTATGTAATTGATTACGTGTTTAATTTTCTTTACAGATAAATAACAAATACAAAGTATGCATTTATTTATTCATTAAAACTTTATTGTTCCACAATAAAATTTGTTTCCAATTAGTGAACTTAACGCTAAAAGCGTTCTCTCCCAGCATTTTCTTTGTTTTTTGAATTTCAGGATCATGAATATTTTGGTTTTTGTTTTTGAATATATACGTACTTTTATCATAATTTAGTTTCTACTTTTATGAACATACAACGTATTTTGTAAATCCATGTCCAAGTGAACTGTTTAACCACCGTTATACATTAAGTTTTTTAGTCAATAAAGTTTATTTTTATCATAGATATTACTGATGTTGTTTTATTTCTATCCATGCATAAATATTTGTATCAAAAAGAGGCAAACTTGAAAAAAACTGGTAAACATAGGTACAAATATGAACATTTGATAAAAGATGCTTGTTTTTATTTCTTATTTTATTAGTAAACCTTTTTAACCTAGAGCACTAAACGACCACAACGATCTGTATAATGGTCTTGATCGGAACCTTGGTTGTGGTCGCAAATTTGGTCGTTTAGTAAGCGAGGTTCTTAAAAACACACAAGTATTCATATTGCAAATTTCATTAAATAGGTCAATTACTAGCTTATAATGCATAGAAGTTGGCGAGAGTTGGCCAGTGTGCACGTTTATGTCCGTAGCAACGAGCCAACTTGGTCCCTTATGTGAAAATTCACAACACATTATAAACTACTAATAAGCTGACAAAATGTTTAATATGCTAAAAGGATAGATACTAGAAATAGCTGTTTTGTGTAGTCAGTTTTTTTTTGTTACCTAATATGTAAAACTTTAAAACACTTTTTCCTAAAATACATGGTCTTTCAAAATATACTAGAACTTGTTTGAAGGTGAATTCGGTCCATGATACTGAACAACTATCCGAAACATATATCAAAATATTAAAAGTAATTTTTGACAATACAAGTTGACCGATCAGCTGATATATCCCACCTTCATATAACAACGTTCACGGTAAGAGAATGTGGGAGAATTTCTTGCCATCTACTTTAAATGAATACCCTAACAATATTATTGAGAAAATAAGTAAATTAAAAAATAGTACCAAATGTAAATTAATTCTTAAAAATTATATACTTACTGTATAACATTGTAACGAGTAGTGAGTCGCCTTACCACGTATAAACTAAACAGGTTTTTGTTGGTATTGCTTAATATGTAAAGCATGTAATAATTATGTGACTTAAATGAATAATAAAAAAACGAGTTTTTATGGAAAGAAAAAAATAATTTTCATATTTCTTTCTAAGTTCGTTGGGAAAAGTTGTTCAAAATCATGGACTGAAATCACGCTTAAATAGTTTTGAGTATATTTTGTTACACGTTATATAAATAAAATATCATAGATAGAACTTGAAACCGCACAGTTGGAATTATTTTAGTTAAAGTGAACACTTAAATTTAGTTATTTCGTTTAGGCAATATTTTTTCTCGCCCTTCCTTATTCTACGTTTTTCTTTCCTCCCAAACCAGCTTACAAGATAAATTTAGGTGTAGGTATAGTATAAAAGTTTTTTTGCTAGGCTAATTAAATAACCGGCCAAGTGCGAGTCGGACTGGCGCACGAAGGGGTCCGTACCATTATCTACAAAAAAGACAAAAAATCACGCGTTTTGTATGGCCCCCCTTTTAATATTTATTTTATTTTGTTTTTAGAATGTGTTGTTACAGCAGCAACAGAAATACATCATTAGTGAAAAATTTTACTGTCTAGCTATCGCGGTTCTTGAGATACAGCCTGGTGACAGACAGATGGACAGACAGAAAGCGGGGTCTTAGTAATAGAGTCCCGTTTTTACCCTTCTGTTACGGAACCGCAGAACCCCCTGGCTTTCAAGCGTTCAACCACAAAAGCTTTAGAAGGGACGAACTGATTTTCATCAAACATAGCTAAGAACCACCGCGAAGAAACTTGATTTCACGTAAAAAAACTGCATTTAAATTGATCCATCAGTTCAGGAGCTACGATTCCACAGGCGTCAATCCTATGAAACCCCTATTTCTGCGTCGGGGACTCAAACGACAAAGTTGAATTATACTAGGTAACTTATGTCCTTAGCAACATTCTACAAAACCAAAATATAATAAGTAGACTGTGTTAAAGAGCTTATTCATTAATCCTCTTTTTTATTTATTATTCAGTAAAACATGTTCCGAAGTGCGTCCCTGTTTAGCATTTCATCTTGATCCCTGGGAGCATTTGGACGAAAAAGCAAAGTTACTTCCGAACAAACTTTACTTGGGCTAAATTAAAAACGTTTTAAGCGCGCAAAATGACCGAATAGAGATGATTACCTACTAAACTTTTGTTTCGACTCTGCTCTTTTTTCCCAAAAAAAAAGACTGTGGTACATTATCACTTCATTTTCCCTAACGGGGCAAACAGAGCATTTTTGTGATGGTGGGCGAGGTGAAAAAAACGAATCAAAATAGTGATGGTTTATTTGCCGCATCGCCTATTAACATCATTCACATTTTGATATACTTAACCTAGTAATTTATAATCGTAGCATGCTTGTTAAGCCTACTTGTACGTGACTATGGCTAACTAAAGAGCACACTACTTTTCCCGTCGTCTCATTATTCACCATAGGCCCACAACCATTGTAATTACGATGCACAAGTTATTTTACCCCAATATTGGGCTCTTGTCGGTTGAATGCTTTCCATGTTTCTCTTTCTTCCACTAAGTTCTTAACCTCCATTTATGTATCCTCGTTTATTTTTACTATTATTTGATCGAAAAATTAAATCTTCTGGGTTTTCCTACTCTTCTTTTTCTTTCTAGTTTTCTTTCCATTATTGTTTTAAAGAACGTATCGAGACATAGTAGATGACCGAACATTTTCCCCTTCTATTTTCTATAATTTGTATTATTTGACTTTCTCTCTTACATTCTCTAAAACCTTTACGTTTGTAACATTTTCTGTCCAACTTATTTTTTTCATTCTCTTGCAGCACCACATTTCAAACGTTTCTTATCTATCTTTATCCTTTTTCACACCCGTACAAAGCAGTCCTTCATATAAATGTTTTGACAAATCTTTTAGGTAAACTTTCTTTTATACTAGACCAAAATATGTATTTTTTACTCTTGAATGTAAGAATCCCACTTTAATGTTTAAATTTAATAATAGTTCAATATCCTTCTCATACTTATTTCCTTTTGTTATTTCAAATATAAAATGTACAGTGAGTGCAGACAGGTGGACAATAGTGCCTTTCAGTCACATTTACTGGAAGAAAACAAATCAACAAAAAAGCTTTTAGCGACTTTGTTTGTCACATCAGTGACTTAACGAAAGCGGTGGGTCGTTCTAATGTATGACAAAAACAGGGCAATAGACAGAATAAGAAAAGTTCCTGAATGGCCACTGATAGTAAGACATTGCCTGTGAACTGGCTTTGGGGCTGATTGTAGAGATAATCTTCATTTAAGATTTTGTTTTGTTGACGCTTGTGTACACAGAAACAGAATTAAGAAAGTGTAATTTTTTGTGAGTGTCAATTTCAGGTTTTTTAGATCACATTATAAATTCAGATCACACGAGGACAATAAAATAAAGAATGTCTTAAAATAAAAGTCTTAAAATGTCGCATGGGTTTTAAAACTATACCTATCTCTTTTAGCCTTCTTACATATTATACCGGCGTCTACTCTCAGGTATTTCTATAAGCTCTAAGGTATTTCTAGACCGATAAAGGATGATGATGTAATGTAGATACATAAATTGTCTCGATGAGTTTAAAGATGTTGGAATCTATGCGACATTTTAGGACGTAAGATGAAACTAAATTAAAAGACGCTAACGCTGCGTCTAGACGCATGATGCTATATTGCGTATTCTAATACGAACGGCATTATGTTAAAGCAAATTAACTTGGTATTGTAAAGTGCGAGCGCAATTATAGACTTTTTCATGAGGTTTTACATGAGGTAATAGTCTACGAGTAGGTAAATACTAACAAGTTGTTAGCTGCATAAACTATTGACACGATCTGTTAGATTTTCACCGATATGCCTCGAACAGCTTTAAAGATCTGTAAAGGAAAAGAAACACCTGGACCATTTTACTTTTCTCTCAAACTGACACTCCCATCGTTATACGTATTGGAAACAGCCTTGTTTGTAAGAAAACATAAACATCTATTTACACATGACAGAAATACGCGTTACAAAAATAGATTAAATCTACCGACATCAAATATGCAAATGATTCAAAATATACGTTACGTCCATTCAAATATGTAAACAATACAACACAATACAAGTACAATTCCTGAAAGCATAAAAGCAGAACAAAAATACAATATTCAGATCACGCTTAAAATTATTACTGATCTCTAAGGTCTATTATTCTGTAGATGAATTCTTAAACGACAAGTTTAGTAAATAAGTAAATAAATTAGCTTGTAGCGTGTGTTACCTCAATCTCACATCCACGGAAAAATAAATCAAGTAGATATAAAATAAATGAATTGAATAACGTGTATATATCTAAATAATAATATTGTTTACGTATTTGTTTTTGCTACACCCAAACTGGTTACATGTTGATCTGCACAATATATTGTTAACTTTTTGCTTACATGTTGCGAATAAATTACTTATGACTTATGACAAACCACCCAGGATGTACTGTTTTTGCTAAGGAAAAACAAACAACCACGCCGCCATTTCTTGATTAAACATATTACACCTACAAAGTTGCAAGCTATAACTTACTCGGGAGTCGGGCCTATCACGCCATCTCTAACAGCACTAATACGTCTTTATGTCCTTGTTTACAGAACTACCACAATGAAAACAAGGGTAACTGCGCGTCTTCCCTACTTTTCCGTTCAGGGCTTAGGTCCATTTCCTTTATACTTTGATGATATATTTTGTTAAGATATAACATTATGTTTAACATGATATGACAGCAGACATAGCCGTTCTTTTGTGTAGAAAGCATTCGCAATATAGGACCAACTAAGTGGTCAGCAAGGTCGATGGACAATGCTGGATGCAAGTTGCTTCCTATTGGATATTTTAGATATACTGAGGTTTATCTAAGGGTGTGTGTATGTGGATGTGAGCAATATTTCACGAATGTCGTCATATTGTTGCCGAAATGACATGATCATTAATTAACATGACGTAGCGCAGGTGTATATTCTGCCATAAACCACCGATTAACTAGGCAAAATTCTGTGTCTCAATAGCTATCCTTAGGTTGCCTGGAAGAGACTACTGTGCGATAGGGTCCATCTGTCTCCATATATAAGTTTCTTGTTTGTTAATGAGTGTAGAATAGAATGTCAAATAAATAAATAAGGTAGCCGACACTTCTGGTATTTTTATAAGTTAGTTGTAATATAAATACATTAAGTGCTTGCCCAAGTAAATGATAATGTGAGATTCGTTTATCTCAACGTTTTAACGCGCTATTGCTACATCTACAGATTTCAATCAAAGTCTTCATAACAACCAGTGTCGCTGCGGAAGACGCCTGTCGTGTATGAATTTTCCTACATCCCACGCAAACCAAACTAACAAGATCCGCCTAAGAATCTTTCAGTATGAAGAGGTTACAGAACTCTCTTAGTGAATGGAAGGTCAATATAAATTGGATGAGACGGTGGAAATGCGCGTCAGTTCTGTTATCGGTTCATTTGTTACTAATAATAAGTGATTCTTCGAAGCTTCATCGTTGCAGGAAATGACTTGTCTTCGAGAGAGTAAAATTAATTAACTTCATTGAAGAATAGCAATATTGTGCAATTCTTGGAGTTGTTTTTTTTTATTAAAGAATTATTTACAAAGGAGTATTTTAAACGATTTATTAACCAGGGATGTCTTTATGCTTTATTTTTGTTGTTTACCTAACGGTGTTTGGTTAAGCTGAAATTTTGCGAAAACAAGTCTAATGTTAATGTAATATATCTAATTAGGTAAATAGTTCGGGCCTGTCATATTCTTCATAAACCTTGGTAATGAGTACGTTCTATTATAGTAAATATTGCGAGTTACTATCAAAGGTGGTCTGACAAAAGGACTTCTTTTATTTATAATCGAGATAGTAAATAACGTAAAATATGCCAAGAAAGTTGATAAAATATTCCAGCACGTTTCTGTTTGTTAATCTTTCCGGACGGCGGCAATCAAATGTAAATCTATTTAACCGGCGTATTAATTTCAATAGAAAATGCGGTAGCGAAGAAAAAGGAAGGTACTTTTGAATTTATAAAATGATCGCAAAATTAATCTAATTCAAAAGAGCACAAACTGCGGATCAATATCCTTGGATTTGCGGAATTTATGCACATATTTTTATTTCATTAATCGATTTCCGAAAAGGAGGGTGTTATCAATTCATCGCGATCTTTTATGTTCTCTTACCCGACTGCGCCTGAAAGAGGGTTATGTTTTTCGAGAGTAAGTACGTATGTCTGTATGTATAATTGTTTGTCACGCTGGGCAGCCTGAACGGCTCGATGGATTTTAGCTTAAGAGGTGTCGTTAGATTCGTATTTACTGTGTTACTGGGTATATCGAAATAAAAAAATGAAAATAAAACCCAAAATAAAAAAAGTTTTTTTGTTTTTGTAATAATTACTTAATTGTTTTATATTCGTTTACTGAATATTCGAAGACAACTAGACTGATTAAAAAAATTCTTTGAAAGGGTATAACTTTCAGGTGATCCCATTGAAATTTTATCAAAATCGTTTGTGTAGATTGGGGTCGAAGTCGATTTAGATTTTGAGAATTTTCTTATAACCATCTCTTGAGGTTTTTTTTTATTATTTATTTATCCAACTTTATTACAAAAATTATAAACGGCGGATTTACAGCCTTTTCTATAAATAGTACATAAGCTCCAATGTCCCGTGTCTGGGTAAAAGGCAGACACAACATGTCGCCAACTCGATCTGTCAACCGCTGCGTACTCGATTGTATTAAACGGAGCGTTCATTCTCAATAGTACCAATGAAATTTACCCATGGTACTACATGGTAAACGGGGAGTAACACAGGTCTGGTACTACTGCAACCGATAAAGTTGCATTTGTACCATTACTTATACTGATGGTACGAGCGTTAAGGGGCTACATAAATTTTCCGGGGTCCAGTGCTGCCCCTATTTGAAATAAATAATTTGATAGGAAACGGAGACATCATATAAAATTTGGCCTTAACCCTGGATAACCCTTTAAACTATTTTATGAACTACTGTTTACAGTTTAAAATGAGAACGTGAAGCTTTTCTACGCACATACGCCAAAAGTGGCCGTATTTCGCAATTGTGCGTAGAAAAGCTTCACGTTCTCACCTTAAACTGTAAACAGTAGTTCATAAAATAGTTGGAAGGGTTATCTAGGGTCTGATCAAGACAAAATTTTAAATGATATCTCCGTTTTCTTTCCAATGATTTATTTTAAATGGGGGCAGCACTTAACCCCGGAAAATTCAGGTAGCCCCTTAACCCAAGATGCTTAGCTTTCAAGATGATGGTGCGACGTCAAGTTTGTTTGAAGTGACCACGTTAACCCCTTTATGGGTTCCAATAATATGAACCCACAGGGTAGGCGCGGTAATGTCGCCAGCTCCTCTTGCATAAGCTTGGATACTGAGAAGTAGGTAATTAAGGGGATACCTAAATTTTCCGGGGTCCAGTGCTGCCCCCATTTGATATAAATCATTTGATAGGAAACGGTGACATCATTTAAAATTTTGGCTTAACCAGGCTCTAGGTAACCCTTCAAACTATTTTATAAACTACTGTTTATAGTTTAGAGTGAGAACGTGAAGCTTTTCTACGCACAATTGCGAAAAACGGCCACTTTTGACTTATGTGCATAGAAAAGCTTCACGTTCTCACTTTGAACTGTAAACAGTAGATCATTAAATAGTTCAACGAATTATCTAGAGCCTGGTCAAGACAAAATTTTAAATTATATCTCCGTTTCCTTTAAAACGATTAAATTCTAATTGGGGCAGCACTGGACCCAGAAAAATTCAGGTAACCCCTTAAAACTATATAGCATTTTTATAATGCTATAGAAATGGCAAGAAAGGCAACTTCTAAATGGAGATCAAAAAAAGTCGTATCCAAGCTATAAAAAGGTGTCATGTAAAAAAGTGCATTTTTTAAGACAATATACTTGTGCGAACTTTATTGTAATCTAGTTGATACTTGGGACGCTTTCTACATTATTTAATTTAAAAAAAAAACCGGCTATTATTTATAAATAATCACGTTTTTGTATGGAAGCCCCCTAAAAGATTTATATATTTAATTCAATTTTTAGTATTTGTTGTTATAGCGGCAACAGAAATACAACATCTGTGAAAATTTCAACGGTCTAGCTGTCAGGGTTTATGAGATACAGCCTGGTGACAGACAGACGGACGGACAGACAGCGGGGTTTTAGCAGGGTCTCGTTATTACCTTTGGGTACGGAACCCTAAAAATACAAAGTCACTGCAATTTCGATTACGAATGTTCGATACAGTTTTAAATAAACAAAAGCCAGTTGAAAACTGCGCAGTCACCTTGAATCCAGCGATATTGCGCAGTCCAGCTGGATTGAGATTTATCACCTATACCTTTCAGCCTAATGAAGTTCTATTGACTCAATCCTACTTCTGCGAGGTTAATGTTTGCAATAAATAACGATTTCAGTCCGACTTTCATTAGTGTACAAGTCTGTGTTGACTGTTATTAATTTTGTTTTGTTTATTTATTTTATGTTTCTATGTAATTAACTCAAAGCCAGTCAGTATATCTTATCAGCTAGACAACTAGCAAAGTCAAACCTTATGACTACTTCAAAGCATTGTGCGCTTGAATAAATATCCGCTATACGAATGTCTTTCAACGTGATCTTATCTATATAATTTTCGTAAGTTCATTAGGTATACAAATCTTATTAATATTATAAATTTGAAATTGGCTGGGCGGCGTCCAGTAAGCTCAGCGACCTTCTGAAGAGCAGAAGGATACCAATATACCTCGAAAAGACGCATGCTTAAGCAGTGTGTTCTGCCCGTGATGCCATTTGACACTAACAAAGAAAATTATGAACAGACTTCAAGTAGAACAGAGGGCAATCAAGCGATCGATGTTGGGAATAACTCATTGATCGAACCCCAAATAGCATCATACGGAACCGGATAGAGTTACTTATATCTCCGTAATAGTGACCAGGTTGAAATGGTCATGGCCTGGGCACATGAGCAGGAGAGAAGATAGTCATTGGGTGCGTAAAATTGTAGAATGGAGACCTTGACCTGATTGGAGAAAAGATGAGAGGCCAGCTATGCGCTGGGCCGATGACATAAACAAAATATTGGGTAAAACCTGGATGCAGGCTGCAGGAGACCGGGTCAAATGAAAACACAATAAAGAGGCCTGTATCTAACTATGGGTGAATAAAGGCTGAAGAAGAGGAATATTATAAATGCGATGCGATAGTATCGATGTAGGTATGTTTATACTGTGATGTTTATTCCGCTGTCTCGCCTAAACGGATTGGAATTAAATTTTGCATGTAGATAGCTTATTTTATCATTATAAAATGTGCAGGATTGTCAAATATTACCTTTTCACGTAACAGCTTGTCAACAATCCAACAAACATAAATCCATATCTTTAACGATATATTTTATAACTTTAATCAGGCTGCCCAGTAATGAAACAGCCATACAAAATAAATATTTTACTCATACCCCGGGATATTCTGTTAAAAAGTTTATAACTCTGAAAGCCACAGTCTGTAGTCACGTTAAATAACAGAACTAATAGCAATTGAATCGCCTCGCACACATCCGGACAACGCTAATATCCGTTGAGGAATGTGTATAGACAAACAGCTGATAAAGCTGGCGCACTTCTAGTAGGCACTTCCAGTAGTTTGTTTTTTTTTTGTATTTTTTACCGAGGTGCTGTGTATTACGAGTAGAATCAAGACACTGGTTTAAATATTTTTAACTGTGAGTGCACAGATTTTTAAGACACAAGAAGCCGCACTTGTGTAGTATGGAGAGATATGAATAAAAATAGATTTGTCCCAGCAAATCTGACGTAGTTTGACCACTGCTATACAATAATGACAGTATAATATAGTTGGGTAAAATGAGTTGATCTTTGATAGCTCTATGCTTGACTCACACACAGACGCGTGTGTACTTACGTTGTATCTATGGTTGTTCGACAATTTTCACAACTGGAGACCTTCACTCAAGAAGATTTCTAGCGTCTTCAGGCGTTATCGCGGGAGGCTACCGGACACCGCGTCATCGTATAGTGCGTCACAGATATTACGTACAAAATAGTATTATTTTTAGTCTGTAAGGTATATATACATATGGGCCAATAATGTACTCGTATGTTTTGTTCCCTGCAATAAACGAATTTATTATTCTTACGTTGGTACGCTTTTCTGCCACGAGTCCATGGGAAGCCGATCCTTTGAGGCATTCATGGAGCAAAAACCGAAGAAGAAGAGGCCTTTTAGTACCTTTTTATCTAAATAGTGAGATAGGTGCATTATTACTATAATTTTGCTCAAAATGTATCAATCTTCAAAGCTGTGCTCCGGGACATTTCAAAAGTCGGCAATCCCGTTTTATCGAAACATTATTCAGTAAGTTGTAATGAGCTACTGCCGCTTGACCAGCCTTTATAGACTATTCGTTAAATTGGTGGGCATGCCGTTGGCAAACTTCAGGCGGCATTGGCTTTTACACAGATGGGGCTTTTGTGTCGCACCGACAACATAATCATCGATTCAGCAAAATTATATTAACTATAGTTGTCTAGTTCGTGTATTCCCGTTTTCCCCATCGTCCCATTATATTATTTATCCTGTAATCTGCAAGCAATGGACTATATTTGTTTTTTTTTTTTTTAGTCTCAGTAGTTAGGAGGATCAGGAGGGGGAATAGTCGATTTTCGTCTTTTTTCATGAATGAAATCAAAACTATTTATTTTACAATAATAACAACAATATATTTAAGATCCTTATAACAAACCTCTTCATTTGATGTATAACACAGTAAGGAGCGTAAAACTTTTTTTTTTAATTTCCTTATTTGGCCCACGAAAATTACCCTTATTAAAAAAAATATGTATATACTTATTTTTCCTGTAATCTACAAGCAATGAACTATATTTTTTATCTTTTTCAAAATTTTTGGCTCAGTTTCGGAGATCGGGATGGTCAAATTTCGGCTTCTTTTTTGAATAAAATTTAAACAATTTATTTTACAATAATAACAAAAATATATTTGAGATTTTCATAACGAGCCCTTTTATTGGAACGAAGTTCCTTTTTGATATATGACACAGTAAGGTTTGCAAAACTTATATCAACTTATATTTTTAATTTTCTAATTTGTCCCTCGAAAAGGACGCTTATTTAAAAAAAATCTTTATTTATTTTGCACATCTGTGTTTGGGTCATAGGATTACACCATCCTACCAAATTTCACCTGATTTGGTCCATTACATTCGGAGCAAATTGGCTGTGACAGACGGACGGACAGACAGACGCACGAGTAATCCTATGAGGGTTCCGTTTTTCTTTTTTTGTACGGAACCCTAAAAATTACGATTTCTTTATAATTAAAAAAAAACGGCGTATAAAAAATCGAAATTAATTAAAAGTATGTGTATGAATATCGCTTGTCTGCATAACCTAGTAAATTTATCCCTAGATTATATTTTAACTAATAAAATCCATTTTACGGGATTTTACAAATTCCGTAGAATCCACTCTGCTTTTTTTATTGAAAAAGTATAATTTTGGTTCCTATAACAAAAGTTTAAAACCTTGCGTAGGACTACTTCAATCTGTGTGATTTGGCCCTATATTATTATTTATGTCTATATATTATTTAGAAGCTTTGCTCTTGTCGATGGAGTTTGAATTTTCTTCCATTTGTCTTTCTCGTCATTATTATTTATGTTTACTTAATAAGGAATATCCATGAAAAAATATGTGTTATTAACCAGTTTATCCATTAATATTCAAAAGTAAAGTACTAACTGTAAAACAGAATAAAAATGGGTTGAAAAACTAACGAAATATAACGATTGTACGAAAATATGTCTATTTCACTCGCAAAAACGCCATTTTCTGTGGCAACTGTATAAATGATATAAACTTTGACGTCACCAATCCATATCGGACTTCTCTTTTTAATTGAAACTTTAAAGTATCACATCTTCGTCAGTGATTAAGATATTTTATAAATTCTTTCATATTTGTTTACTTTGGTTAATAAGGATTTTATCAAGAAAATAAAAAATACGTGCATATTCTCAAATTTACATGTGCTTGTGCAAAGTGTTGGTGTGTCACACAGCAACACCTTTTCCCGTGTGTCTCGAGCTAAACGCCATCTCTTGCGGTCTATAGACAGTAAACATAGCTCACCGAACACCATTACCCAGGATATTGTACAATTTCCTCTATGCGAGGGTAATTGCACATAGTAAATAGAGCAGGGAATCTACGCCACATAAAATATGCTATATAGCAACCCTTACATACATACTATAATAACTAACTATACCGGGAAGATTTTAATTGTGTAGTTTATAATTAATAGAATTAAATTAAAACTATGTATAGTAACATTTTACTAAATAAGTACTAAGACAACCTAAAAGTAAAAATAAAACAAAATAATATTACAAATTATGTAGTCCCACTAAAATATCACACCTATTGTACCACCAAAATATACCCCCGGTAGCGTGGCCAAAAGGCTGGCAGCATTGCTACGTTGTATGGCAATGCTGATGCTTTGAGCCAGGTAGTCACCAGCATACTATAATTATGTTGATACTTTGTAATTGCCACATTTACTAGGCAAGAACTTTTTAGAATAAAGTTCTTTAAAGTGGATTGCAGTTAATTCAAATAAAATAACTATCTAAACAACGCTGGAAGGCTTCTCCAACTGCACTTTATTTTTACCAAGATGACTTGCACCTAAACATCAGGAGTAATGCTATTTTTAATCGACTTATTTTTGAACCTTCTTTGATTTTAAATAAATACATAGTTTCATCGAAATTAAAAAAAATCCATCTAAAACTATCCTAACTATTATATACATATATAAATACGAGTATGTATCCTATAACACAAGTCTCGAACTTACTTTGGGGCTAGCTCAATCAGTGTTATTTGTCCCTATATATTTATTTATTTAAAACTAAAATGGAGTGCCATAAGATTATTTGCCAGGCAAATTAAAAATCCCCCGATTGTCAAGAACATCTAGTGAGTAGCGTTATATCGGTAGTTCCGCTACTCATCACTAGATGGATATCCGTAGCACTTAGACTTTCAAGCGTTAACCCCCAATAACTTTCTGCTCATCTGATTTCATCAAACATATAATCATGCTTAAAAATACCGCAACAGAACTTGCTTTCATGTGAAAAAACCGCATCGCAATCGTCACAGACAGACAGACAGACCAACAGACATTAGCGTTAAACTTATAACACCCCTCTTTTACGCAGAGAGTTAAAAACGTTGCTTACAAAACCTTTTTAGTTACTTATTTTTTGAGGTATCTGACATAAAAAGCGGGTCATTCCCATCACGAGTATCATTAGATTACTCACTGGGAAGTCACATGATGCTAGTCATGTTGTAACCAAGATTACTGTAATAAATGACGTTACTGTAATGAATTATTATAAAGGTTTTGGTATATTTTGTGTTTGGTGGTGATAGCTTCAATTTTACTTCTCGCGTGAAGTAGGGTTAATCATGGTTGCAGCAGTAATGAATGTGTTCCGATTCGAAACCGTTGCAACTGTCAGCAATTTACTCACTCTTGTTTATTGCAATTTCAGAATGATTAACATCTTTGTGAGAACAAATTGAATTTCTGGCCCTGTTTGAGTTTCATCAGGTTTGTTCATATATGTTGAGAGATTTCTCAATAATCATTTTGATTGTACTTGTTCGATTAATTCGATTAAAGTTCAAGAGTTGACAAAAGGATTTCTTTTTGATCGATTTCAAATTACTGTACATATTTTTTTAAAAGACATGTGAACTTTGAAATCGTCACCCCCCTTTATGGAAGAGTCGTTGTAAAGTCTTAAAGTTTGTTAAAATGCCTTACTTAATTTGGTTTGTTTTTGGCTTCAAATCGAATAGTAAATTGTCTTAATTATTGAGAAACTACATAAGGAACTACATAACACTACATAAGACCCTTTTTTTCTCAGTAGTCCCTTAAGTGATAGAAGGCTCAACAGTAGACCAAAAAAAACCTTGGAAAAGTAATTGTTTAACACAAAATCGTTTTTCATTACAGGTAGTTAGTTACACATCAAATACTTACGGAAGCCCGTGAACGAAGTCGCCGGCAAAAACTAGGATTTTTATATTTCTTCATTGTGTTTCCGGACTATCATTTCGATTCGATGCACAAATAAATCAATATATGTATACGCTTCAGCAAATCGTTACCGACCTCTTGAACACGTGCAATGTAATGCAGTTCTAGTGCTTTACATACATTCGCTTCGTCTAACCACAAGTGATGGTACTACATTGAAATTCGCGGCTGATTGCCTTGCAACGAAGATGTTGTGCACATTACAGTGAAATACAATACGTACCTAAATATAAGTTTCGGTTTGATCCATCTTATACTTAGACAAATTTCGATTTAGACCACGTGATATTTACACTACTTTTCATTTAGACTATCTCATAATTTTGATGAAATATTACTTTAGGCCACCTCATTTTTGGACGAGATTAATCTTTAGACCACTTCCTAACATAACGACACGCAATTTAGACGAGTGGCTGCATAGACTATTGGCGTTTAAGACCATTTGATACTAACTCATATCTTTTGTTGATAATAATTGTATATATTACATCGAAAGTTGAAATGGAAGAAAAAAAGAATATCTTAGAACACAAAAGAGAATCAACTGATATAAAAGCGAGGGTAATAAAATAGTCTCTCATTATCGCAGTCACGAGGTGAATACAACTTTACATCCTAGTTACCTAGGCCAGTTAATGTATTTTTATCACCAAAGGGTGTAAAACAACACTTGCCCCACTGCTGGGCAAAGGCCTCCCCTTTAGTACGCTACTGACGGACTTAAAGACGCCAGGTCATACCCCTGCACTTTGTACTTGGACGAACTCTCTTGCGACGGCAGCCCACAAGCAGTTTATTTAAGTCAAGTAATACAAAATTCCGAAGCTGCCTTCCTTTGTTCCAGAAACAATACCGAACAAACACACACATCGATCACATACTAAACTAGTTAAGATAAGCAACCCCTGATTTGCAAATATTTAAGGATGCCCTCGGGCGGAGCTATAATTGCATTTCCATCCAATCTCGACTCCGTGTATTGTATCAGGGGATCCATATTTACAACCAGTTTCGCCACTGCGCTTTTATTGAGATGAATTTTAGAAAACGAGGCGGCGTCTTGATGTTGTCAATGATCAAGTAATAATTTTTACAGCTTAAATTTTAAAACTTAAGAATCATGTCAGTATATATACCCTTTCAAACAATTTTTTTTCCTTTGTATTAATTCAAGTTACACTTTTTGAACGTGGTGACCGATAAGAAAACAATTTTTTTCTTTTATTGAATAAATGAGATGTTAATATTGTTTAAAATATTTTTATTATCTTACAATACATGTAGGTTATTCAGGAATTTTTATTATCAGCAGTTAGCAGCTAGTCTACACGCATACGTCTAGTCGCACGCACACAAACACCGTGCCGAAGTCTGCCGCACTGAAACGACATTAGACGATGCACGGCTTTCAACGCCGCGCCGCTGTGCCGGTCGCCGGTTACCGAGAAACGATTAGGCAGAGTGGGGTGTGTTAGGTTTTATTTTCTTTACGGAATTTCTAGATTCGGTCGCCGCGCTCAAAGCCCGCGATAAAAGCTATGCAATAGCTTAAAAAATACCAAATCGGTCCAAGCGTCTTCGAATAATCAGTGAACGAACATACATAAAATAAAGATCGCGACGAATTGATAACCTCCTCCTTTTTGGAAGTCGGTTAAAAAGGCAGGAGTAGTGAAGCGTTAAACGGAATCCGCTCGGGAATCACTTAGTAGTTGGTAAGTGAAGATCAATTAGGTAAATCGAATAAGGCGCCAAGGGTTTTAAGGGCTGAGGGTAGCAGAGATTATATCTTTATATTGAGAGTTCTTGCTTCATTTGGCATAATTTCATCGAACGACTTGAATTGTAATCTCAATATACCGTATAGTGTAAATGGCCAAGTGGACAATCGTTGTGTACATGTTTTTTTTTTTGTTTTATACTAATCCTTATTGCACTTTGTTAAGTTTGCTTAACAAGTAAATCCTTGGGATAGGCGTGGACGTCGTGCTGACGAAATAATGATATAGAAGGTACATAAGCGGTTTAAATTTTTTCTAAATTTGTACAAAATAAAATTTTACGCTATCATTTTCATAAATTACAATAGAGCTCAAACAATACTTCTTACACAACCAGTAAATTCAGGACAAAACCGAACCTTTGTTATAAAATACATTTTGAAAGTAATATCAGATATTGCCGTTCTGAATGGCGGAATCGAAAGTAGATATTTAACTTTAGATTATTCAGGTAAATTAAATCTCTTTGGTATCTGAGTACATCGTAAAATAGGGGTTAAGTACCCGTCGAACAATTTAATAACATTAAAATGGCTGGTATCGTTCGGTTACATGAGATAGCTCTCGGACAAGAGGTCGAAAATCAAAGCGTATCTATACTTTACACTATTACGTCTTTATTTCTAATGGGGTAAACAGATCGTTTTTAGGATTCCATAGTAAACAAGGAACCCTATTAGTTTCACCATGTCTCTTTGTCTGTCTGTCCGCGATTCTACTCAAAGACTATAAATCTAAATTACTTATCACGTGCATGACAATGAATGTGTATATTGTTTACGAAATGGTGAATAAATGAAATATGAATTATGAGTACTAAACAGATTTAATTTGGCATGGGTATGTATTTTAGTCATTTCGACTAAATGGTAGAATCATTATCATCATCATCATCAGGTCTTTTGGTCTCCACTGCAGGAGCACGACCCTCTCTGTACTACCAGAGCCATACTTGGCCAGAGCAGCCAGAGGACTTGGCCTACACTCTCCTCGCTGGCCAGACAGGTTGTAGTGGTCTCATTGATATTTATAAGCTTTGTTTAGCTTGTATTCCCTGAGTCGCCTTCTACGACATCCACGGGAGGACATGGAGTGACCCTATTCTGCTCTGCCGGAAACCACACGGGCCAAATGGTAGAATAAAAATATTAATTTGTTTTTTGGGGTAGATGCCATTTTTACCCCGGAATTAAGAGCTGCAGTACAATTGTAAAGCCTTTTGAAATTAGGCTATCATTTTTTCTAATCATATTTTAACGAAGAAGGCTATCCTATTCGCCAGTATTCACTCACGTGTTTTGGGTATTGTATTTAATTAAGCTTTGTCGGCCCTCTGCGCGTGAACATACCCGAAGAGTTTTATTACGTGTTATTATTTCCAGGTACTGTTTCAAATTACTAAAAGATGGCGTAGCTCCGAAATTTAATTATCTACCGTGTATTATCTCCATGATTGCTGCTACACTGTGTTATATTGTTGAACTCTGGTTTGGGGAATGTTTTGTTGCGATAGTTCCGAAAAAGTGTCCGATTTGAATTGTTGGAAAGCAGTGAAGCCATAAACATCTTTTTACTTAGATAATAATAGATATTTACGTAGCGATATACTACGCAAATATCTTTTATTATCTAAGTAAAAAGATATTTATGGCTTCACTACTTTCCAACAATTCAAATCGGATACTTTTTCGGATCAGATACAGATTTGTATAAAATAAATAATAATAAGACTCAGGACTTCTAGTTTCTTCGAGTCAAATAACGCTCTTAAAAATATCAGTTTTTCTGCAATAATAAATCTAAAATCACAATGAAAATGATTTGATCATGGCAAGTGACATTATTTTGTGACGTTTTATTTTCTTAAAAGTACTAAATAATTTAATTTTGACCCAGGAAAGTACCCTAGTTGTACAAATTGTTCGTAAAAATGTTTACACTGAGAGATAAGTAATTTAGATAGATCTTTTTATATCTCTAGATTCTTCTTTAGAAAACCGGCCAAGTGCAAGTTGAACTCGAGTGGAGGGGGTTCTATACAATGCCAAAGTTTATAAATTAATACAAATTATCACATTTACAATCCTCACAGTAAGACGCGATTTAACTACTACTAGCGCTATTTATGAATGAATGAATGAAAAACTCTTTATTCCACCAATACAAAAAAAAGAAAACAAAGAAAGGAAGTTTTACAATTTAAAATATATAGGTACAATCGCTTAGAGCGATCTCTTCCAGGCAACCGGTGGTAGAGAGGTATGTAGGCACGGAAGAAATAACGGTGGTGTAAAGAAAACTATAAGACAAATCAATAGGTAGTTAAGGTTACTGTATCAAGTGGTGTTTTACCAAATTTAACCTGATTTGGTCCAGTAGATTCGGAGCAAATTAGCTGTGACAGACGGACAGACAGACAAACAGACGCACGAGTGATCCTATATGAGTTCCGTATTTTTCATTTATTGTACGGAACCCTAATAAAAAGACACAAATTAGCAGGCAGGACACAACGCTAGTATAGACTTAACCAATCCACGGTGGACCAAAAGGATCATGGCTATCCACGATCCTTCTGGTCCTCCATTAAAAGATGGAAGATATGGATAACAACTTTAAGACAATTTAACAATTTCCCATAAATGAAGCTAAAATTTGTATTGTAGCAAACCCCTAAAACCTTGAGATAGTTAGTCTACTTATACATTATAATATTATTATATTATATATTATTATGTTCTGTTATATATAATGTAGTCCGTACTCAGGTAAATTTGCTTGAGACACACACCTAATCGCCTGGGAACAATGAGATTGTAATTACTGCACTATGATATCCTAGAGTAATTAAAGAGTTTTTTTTTGTTTTCGTGTCAGATTTTTAAGCTGCCTTAAGTCATCTGACATAGTTTGGTATCTAAAGGTGAAAACCATGAAAAATGCTAACGCGCCTTGCCAAGCACTGAATGCTTAACCTATCTCATTCCATAGCAGTGCCTGTATTTCATACAGACAGATAGAATTTGTCTACACTTTTTTTTTTTTTTACGGAGGAAAGATCCCTGTTACGGATACCCGTCAGCCTGCGGGGGAGGCTGTCGGGTTATGTGGGACTCCACGCCCGAGTGACGTGCCTACCCACTAAAAAACCTTCGGAGTTCCATCACAACCGCTTTTGCCGGGGACACGGGAAGGGAAATACAACCGCGAACCCCGGCGCGGCTGGCCGCCAAAGCAGCGCCTTCGCGGGGACGTCACAGCGCCCCCCCCCCCCACCACTCACCAAGTCGGCGCGTCCGGAACTCACGGACACGCCGTACCTCCTCGGGCCCATTGACGCGGTGCGGCACCGCTCGGTCGCGAAGGATAGGGAGAGCGGCAACGTAACACCGACACTCCTCTTCCTCCGCGACCGATCTTCAACCACAGCCACGGCGGTGTGGCCCCGCCTGAAGCGCCGGGAGAGCAATGAAACATTCCTCTCCCGGCGGCCCCACCACGGGTGGGGGGAGAACTTCCCACTCCCCCACCGCCCCATTGGGCGCATCCCTACAGGCTCAAGGCGAAAGCCGAGCCCGCGGGAGCGCCCCTCCCCGGGTGGGGGGAGAACTTCCCACTCCCCCGCCGCCCCAATGTGGGCGCTCACTGCTGGTGGAACAAACAGCAGGAGCGCCCCCTCGCGGGTTCCTCTTAGCTTCCCCGTGGCTCGAGGCTACCACGGGTACTGAGCCCCCCCGGTACGACAAACCGGGAACCCATTGGGGGGGAGAATTTGTCTACCCTATGCCAACCTAATATAATGTTAGATACTAGCGAGAAATGTATTTTGCTCGATATGCAGCCGTTCTCGTAATTTAGATAATTGCCTACCCTGTAAAAATATTTGTGCACGTGACTGTACCGTAGTGGTCATTAACCAAAACAAAGTTTTTGAATTACAACGTCACTAAACAGATGTAAAATTTTATGATTGATTTTGTTCGTCCGTATACTAAATCCGCCTAGAAACAATTAGATTGTAATAAGTTTAGGAAAACTTCTATGTCCTAGACAGGATTATAACAGGATAATATTGGTATATAATGGAGCAATTTATCCACGCCATGAGGGTAGGCGGTAAACGATCCTTAATAGAATTTCTCTGAAATGTCGCAATGTTTGGAAGAACGGAATAAACTTATCGGAAATTATGGTAACGAGGACATCTTGCTAGTAAGGTCATAACGCTTCATATTCAGTACAAGATATTTGACTGGGCGAGCGTGAGAGCAAATCCCAGTAGTCCTACCAATTCCGTTCTACCAGTAGGACTACTGGGAAATTTCATCCTAATAGATCTACCGGTTGCCTGTGACGTAATAAATCACACAGATTAAGCTAGCCCAAAAGTAAGTTTGAGACTTGTGTTACCTATAACAACTAATCAATTAACTGACTCAACTATATTTTAATTATTATTAATACTATATTTTTATTGTAATAGTAATTCGAATGGGACAATTATTAATCCCAATTGTTTAGTGATATTTTGTATTAATTTTGAAACTTTGGCATTGTACGGAACCCTTTCCATGCGAGGTCAACTCGCACTTGGCGCGTTTTTCCTGTAAATATATTCATGTTCAGCCTTGCATTCAGCAAAGACAAAGTTTGTTTTCCTTTACAAGTTGCATTTTTCAACCGATTTTCGAGAAATTTTGTGAGAGTATACCCATAGTAATGTTTTGTGTCGATTTAATTTGTGTGATCTAGACAGGCAACTTGCGAGATCACAGAGCCACTAGTGTACAACAAAGTGAAATGTGAGTATTGATCGCAGACGCTTGTCTTCAGGAACATTTTGGTATGAAGCAATTTTTTTACAGATATTTAATAATTAAAGACATGTTTGTCAAATGTTCTTCGTTTTAAAAGTTATTATCATTATTGTCCTTTTTTTTCTTTCTCAACATTTGTCTAATACGTTAAGTTTTCATTTTCAACTTTGGTGAACATCCCGTACCTACATATAAATTGATAGCGTACTACCCTATATTTTTTAACATTAAATTAACATTTCCTCTTGTATCTTATGTTATTTTGTCCTTATTTTATAAGTATTCCGAAAGTAATTTGGGTGCAATAAAATTTTTGTATTGTATTATATTAACCCTAAAAATTACAGTTAAAAGTCTCCTTGCCCTGGACAGAATCAGACTTCCCCATACAAACGTAGTCTACGTTTTATTTTGAAACGACAAGTCGAATATGGGCAAAATTGTGTAATTATAAAACCAATGATAACCCTATATAATTGCAATTTTTTTAAAATTACACAATTTTGCTCATATCCGGCATGTCGTTTTAAAATAAAACGTAGACTACGTTTGCTTAGAAAAGTCTAGGGTAAGGAGATTCTTAAGTAGTCTTGTTTCCTTTATATAGTGTCTCTGTATCTCACGATACATAATATAATAGTGAATTCAGAATCCTTTACAAGGCAAACAAGCGAACCAATTCGGTAAGACAAATAATTACAGCGACCAATTCTAAAATAAATAAAATCGGCGGGAACTCTTCTGGTCAATCATGAATTAAACGAAGTAGAAAATCCTTGAAAAGTTTCCTAAAAGGGTTTTATGTTACCTACTCGTTAAGGAAAAAAACATTTACAGAAAACAAAGCTGAAACTGACTGTCACTTGGTACTCATGCGTTATAATTTACGACTAGGTATAGGATTAAAATAAAATACATTTTAACGCTCAGTAAAATTTGCGAAAAATCGTAACGCGGCGTAATAAATACATTTACGATTGTATTGGTGTTAAAGAGGGGCTAAATTAAAGCTACTGGTGGGACTCATCTGATAATGGGTCTAGTAGACAAGGTCGGTACTACAGATATTAAGAGTGATCAAATGTAATTTGTTCCTCATATGACGTTTTCCTTCTATACTTAAATAAGGTACGCACTCGAATTGGCAATTATTATTTTCAGCTGTATAAGCACCATTAGCGAATTTTTGGCCAATCTGGAAGTGCCTTAACAGGTTGAGAACCCAGGTTGGTTGATGTAAAGATAATCTAGTCAGGTGGAAATACATACACAGAGACCGCAACGTTTGTGGCTGTGGTGCATCTCCACAGACTATGGCTTATTGCTGAGTTGCCCAGCGTGCCCTTACACCTGCACGCTGGAGGACCTGTACAATGCAAGCCCTAACGCAGTTCAGATCGCTGATTACTGCCCAGTAATCAGAGAAATATGTAATCAGAGAAATATGTAATCACATGAACATCGACACGCTAAAAAGAAGAAGGGGAGGGAGGGCACGGGGGCATGAGCAAAAAATTGGGATCATGAGGGATTGAAAATTTTTAGTATTTTTTTCCGGAAACATTAAAAAGAACCGTCTTTATTAAACTGGTGATGACACTGTCATAAACCTACCTACACATATTTGAATTTGTAGAAATAAACTTGAACAGTTATTGTTGATTGTTTTACCCATCCGCCCCATGTGCCCCCCAGAAAAAAATCCTGGCTCCGCCCTTGATAAGCGCCAATTTTTGACAAAAAGTAGTAAAACCCACTCTGTTTAATTTCTTTGGAGATTAATCTTCACTAATAAAGTTACACCATGCATACGTGAAAAAAAATCGCAGTCTTTTCAAATAGACAATTTATCCTTCTAACATCAGAGAGAGCTTGCCAAACAGTCTACTTTGGCTAAGCCTGGGTACATAGAACCGTACACCATCCAATTAGGCAGGGAGCACCAATATCCGGCATTGAATGATCTAATGCGTGCCAAGTGGAGTACCCTTTACGCACTTGATGGCAGGACCCAGCATCCGATTGGATTGGATATTTAGGCGGCATTTCTGGAAATTTGATTAGTAAATTTTGATGATTATTCTGATTTGTTGTTATAATGAGTTTAATTATAATTTAGTATCGTTGAGTTAGTATCCCATAACACAAGGCATCATAAAAAGCTAATTTATAGAATCAGTATTGTAACGTATTATTTGTATTGTGATTAAATAAATAAAATACTTCTTATGTATTTGTATAAAAATGTTTCGCGACATATTTTTTTGTTTTACCTATATTACAAACAAGAGATAATTTGCATTTTAGTGAATATTGTGAAAAAAACATCCTTTCATTTATAAATAATAAGTATTTTAAGAAAATATATTAAATAACTGGTTCCAGCTACTTTGCATTTCATTTTTAAAGATTTCTTGGGCTTACTGTTTAGGCCATTTGCATCTGCCCGCATATTTAACAGTGGTGGGATGGGATAGCATTTGTTTGACGCCGGAGGAGAGAGGGAGAGAGAGCTTGATACCGCTGTCTTCGAGTGATGGCGTCAGATCAACTTCGGCGAACTCCATCCAAGACGTTGAATCGAACACATTGTCAACTTGTTTGGCGGTTACGCGCGGTGTCAGACATCCCCCATCAGAAACAACTCTGACATCATGTGAGGACACATCCTGTGATACATCAGCATCTTGGGTCAGAATCACTCGAGGAGTCAAGTGCTCCGTACAAGCTGATGAAGACGGCCAGTTTTACGAGGCCATGGACATAAAGACGTCGAACATGCCCGTAACGATACCGCTAGACGAACATAGTTAATAGCGATTCTCAGTTTTAGTCTAATATCTTTTTTTGGTTTATATAATCTATTGGGGGAGGGTATTACGTATGTATGTAAGAGTGCTACGTCAGTCTCTTCACAAGCAACGAATAAAACCAGTGTGCTAATAGCAGTCGTTTGTTTCACTCGCTCCTCTTGCCCGCATATTTAACACAAATTATCAATTGCTTCAACTTCAATAAAATGGTATGCAACAGGCAAGACAATTGACCGTCTAAATGAGCCTTTGGTGTAAACATTCGCAAAAGGGTCACTGAACGAGTTTTTATCTAATGATTCCTCTTACAATGGGGTTGGTACTTCGAATGAAGTTAATACAAAGCTTGTTTACGACGTACGACTATTTTCAATTACAATAAAACTTCATTCTAAAACTCAGTGAAGCATTCCAGCACAAACATCTCCAATTTCAAAACTCGTTTCATGTGAAATTCGCTAACTTACCTTTTGATAACCCTGATGTAAGAACTGTCGAGTTTCGCTGCAAATAGTTCTATACACTTGAGATTTCTCCGATACAATCGTTCCACTTTTTCTCTTGTCGACAAGTCAATTATTTGTACATTTTATAAAAGAAATATGTTTCGCTCGTGTGGAAGGTAGGTACGTATTGACAGTTTCAATTTATATTTACTTTATTAATTAGCTAACATTGAAATTTTGATCAATATTAGAAAGAAATCTTGCTCCAATTATCAAATAACTTCTTATTTTTATTAAGTGTATTTTTTTAAAAATGAATTTTGAAATTCCGTGTAAATCATATACGTAAACCTAGTTAAACAACAAAAAGACATTTATAAAATATATTTTCATTTTATAAAACCTTATAAAAATATCAGTAATGATAACGATACAATAATAAGAAAATTATATGTTTACTTTTCATTTCTCGACATTACCATTTCTGGTTTCCATTGCGAACAATAACAGAATTCTAGTATATTTAATAAAGGTTCACGTAATTGAAATAAACAATTAGTAACCCTGTGAAAAACACAGCTGTGTTATTTCGGAATTACCTCAACTTGGTGAATAAAGTTACAAACAGGTATTTTGTGCATTCATATTTACTGCATTCATATCCTCTAATTTGTTACTATACATTTCTTACTCCCATTTTCCATCTTATACTACCATGATGTTAAGCATGACATAAAGGTTTCTGTTCAACATATTTTTTTTTTAAATTAAATATTCAAATTCAAATATTTATACAGTAATTAGACCTTTACAAACACTTTTAAATGTTAATGAGTATAATTTACGTTACGGGTAAAGTATATTAAAATTTAATTTATTTTAAAAGAAAAGCTACCGACACCTTCTCTTCATATCGACCAACGCTGAGAAGAAACGCCGAAAGAAACTCATTTTCATAGTATTGATCCTACACGTCAGAAGGGCTTTGTCATATTATTATTATTAACGTTTTTTAATTAATAAATACTCATCATCATTCATCATCATAATTATCATCCATATCCGTGGACTTCAACTGCCCATTGCTGGAAATAAGCTTCTCTCAATTAGATTATTACTGCTTAGGATTTATTAAATGTCAATCATTGAGAGCGGCCTCGTATTACGTACTACTCACAATTTCGCTTAAATATTATTAGATAGAAAGGTTTTTTTTTTCGTAAAATCACCGTGTCGGCAACGCAGCCCTCAGGTGTGTTTGTCACAAAGATTCAATAATTTGACAGCAAGATGACATAAAAAAGGGGAGTAGCTCGGGACGTGACGTGAATTGAAGTTGTATTATTTATCAACTTGTCCCCTTTGTGCAAGAAAAGCGTGCCTCACACTGCTGCGTTTTAACGACCGATAAAATCGCATCTGTTTATGAGATTTTGCGTCCTGCGTTCCTCTTTATATATAGTAAGTAATTTACCAAAATAAGAAATGCAAACTTTATTATGAATCTCTTTCTTTTTTTTTCAGCCAATTATATTATCTAGTGTATGCCTCTAGTAATGCACGCCTTTCCGTTCAATCTTTAGCGTTTCTCATCCAGATCGTTGGTCCATCTAGAAAATGGTCTACCAACGCCCCTGCGGCCAATTTTAAGTCTCTAATTCAGCAATTTTTTCCCCCAACGTTCGTCACTGGTTCGGTATATATGAACAACGGTAATTCGGTAACTTATGAATACGGTGGATTAAAGGGTGCAAATCTGGTAACTTTCCAATGTCTGATACTTGTGATTTTTGACAATGAATAAAAACGTGTGAATCCATCGCAGGCTAATTTGAATCCTCATTTTAACAGGCAGTTTACAGAAGCGTTCTGACGTGCGTTTCAAAATGAAATGTACGAAAAATAACTCAGATGGCAACATCGCACATATAATAAATAATAATAGTTTATTTTGGTAGTGTATAGAATTTCTTACTTTTGAATTCAATAACATCTTAACACACAAAAACGCGTGCAGTGATATCAATCGATAAGAACGCGCTTGTTTATGGTAGACTTTACTATTTATTTGTCTGCTAGCTTTTGTAAAAGGTAGTAATGGTGTGTTGACTCGCGTTTTTATTTTGTGCAACTGTCCGGAGTTAGCGACTGTAATTGTTAAATGCAACGAACGTAAGGGTTTTCATTTTAACTTTATTAGAAAGAGAAATTTCATGATATTTTTGTTCCAATGTACGGTTGTCACAGTTTCACAAGTTTTTAAGAAAATAAACATGACGTTCTGCCATGAATTTATAATTTGCCAAAAGTTTTCGCCATCAGAACCAAGACGTGCCTTTCAAGCACTTCTTCTTCCGTGCTGCTCTGCTTTTTCCGGCGCAAATCGTAAAAGCGATTGAGGGAAAAATTCGAAAATCTGAATCATGTTACAAGGCGTTGCGGCTATCAACTGATCACTATTTTATAATTTTGATGACCTCCGTGGCGTAGTGGTCACCATGCTAGTCCACCACCTAGAGGTTCCGGGTTCGATCCCCGGTCAGGGCAAGTTGGAAAATGGCCTTTTTCAAATTGTCCTGGGTCTTGGGTGTTTATCTATATATGTATTTGTTATAAAATATAGTATCGTTGAGTTAGTATCCCATAACACAAGTCTCGAACTTACTTTGGGGCTAGCTCAAATCTGTGTGTATTTATTATACTACTAGCTGATGCCCGCGACTTCGTTCGCGTGGACTTTATGACTCCGGCGTATAAATATAAATAAAAACTAATGAGAGAGAGAGAGAGAGAGAGAGAGAGAGACAGAGGGAGAAAGTACTTGTAACAGTGTTAGGAGTTAAAAGTCAATATTATTGTAATTCTTTCCTTCGGGAGCCAATATGAAAAGAGCTGAAGTGTTACTAACCCTGGAGAAAGCCACAATAAGTAGGCCATGCGAAAAACCAGTCCTTAGATCGACATCAGCAGCTTAAGCCTCTAAAACTGTGACTTATTTTCATAGCAAAGCAAGTTAACATATGGAACTGTGTATTTTCAAAAGGAAAATTGTTGGGGATGAGTGGCATACGCGGAATAAATACAGTTTCACTGGCATCACTCACTTACTGTGAGCTTTGTGTCTCAGCAGACTATGCCGAAGTTTAGTGGCTAAAGTTCAGTGTCTAAAGTTCGGTGGGGATGACACACTAAATAAGCTGAAGTTCAGCTGCTGAAGTTCGGTGGAAACGCCGGACAGTAGTGATGTGCCGATATGAGAATTTAATCTTCCGTCTTTGGCGCGTCTGCGGCGAACGGAAACGGGAGCGGAAGAGGGAACGGAAGTGGAAGAGGGAACGGGAACGGGAACGGGAACGGGAGCGGAAGCGGAAGCGGGAGCGGGAGCGGGAGCGGGAGCGGGAGCGGAAGCGGCAGCGGTGGCGGCAGCAGCGGCGGCGGCGGCGGCGGCGGCGGCGTCGGCGGTGGCGGAGGCGTCGGCAGCGGCGGCGTAGGAGTCGGCGGCGACGGCGGCGGCAGCGGCGGCGGCGGAAGCGGCGGCGGCGACGTCGGCGGAAGCGGTGGCGGCGGCAGCGGCGGCGGCAGCGGCGGCGGCAGCGGCGGCGGCAGCGGCGGCGGTGGCGGCGGCGGCGGCGGCGGCGGTGGCAGCGGCGGCGTCGGCGGCGGCGGCGGCAGCGGCGGCGGCGGCGGAAGCGGCGGCGGCGGCGTCGGCGGAAGCGGTGGCGGCGGAGTCGGCGGCGGCGGCGGCGGCGGGAGCGGGAGAGAAAGCGGGAGCGGGAGCAGGAGTGGGAGCGGAAGTGGGAGCGGGAACGGGTACGGGTACGGGTACGGGTACAGGTACGGGTACGGGTACGGGTACGGGTACGGGTACGGGTACGGGTACGGGTACGGGTACGGGTACGGGTACGGGTACGGGTACGGGTACGGGTACGGGTACGGGTACGGGTACGGGTACGGGTACGGGTACGGGTACGGGTACGGGTACGGGTACGGGTACGGGTACGGGTACGGGTACGGGTACGGGTACGGGTACGGATACGGGTACGGGTACGGGTACGGGTACGGATACGGGTACGGGTACGGGTACGGGCACAGGTCCGATTCAGGCAAAAGCATCGGAAGTTCGGCGTTATGTGTTGTTAGTAATGCAAATAACATTGCAGGCATGCATTGGCTGAAATTCAGCCGCTGAACTTCGGCATACAGTGCTGAGACATTAAGTTGGGTTCCGTTACACAGTTTCGGCGGAGTCAAATTTCGCATCAGCATTATTGGCCCTCCGACATTAAGACTTATTTTGTGAGCCGTGAGTCCATTTGCTGCAAGTGAATTAAGAAACTCAACTGGATAATTGGTGGCGTCGTCAACAACACTATCCAAGAAATCTAAATATATATCTAAATATATATAACTCAAAGGTGACTGACATAGTGATCTATCAACGCACAGCCCAAGCCACTGGACGGATCGGGCTGAAATTTGGCATGCAGGTAGATGTTATGACGTAGGCATCCGCTAAGAAAGGATTTTGATCAATTCTACCCCCAAGGGGATAAAATAGGGCATGAAAGTTTGTATGAAACTTTGTCAATTTTAAACCGATCGGGCTGAGACTTTGCATGCATAAAGCTACTATGACGTAGGCATCCCCTAAGAAAGGATTTTGATAAATTACACCCCTACGCGAGCGAAGCCGCGGGTACAAGCTAGTTAACAATAATTTGCGTCATAAGTTCTTTATTAATTGATTTTTAATTTTTTGGTGTCAATATGGCGCGTTCACATAACCAAGAATTTTCTGGTGTGTTATGCTCTGAAGGTCCGCAAATACTGAACTTATAAGTTCTACTTCGGACGAAACCACTTTTTTTTTTGAAAAAATTTCAATGTACAGACACATTTTTTTTACTCTTTTATTATAGTATACATTTAGTATGTTTTTGTTCAGCGGCAACAAAAATTATCATCTATAAAAATTTCAACTGTCTAGCTATAATAATTCATGAGATACAGCCTGCTGACAGACAGACAGACAAACAGTCGGACGGTCTAAGTAATAGGGTCCCGTTTCTACCCTACCCTATGGAACCCTAAAACTCGAATAAAATAAGTATTGATGGGGGGCTCCCATACTACAAACGTGATTTTTCATAGATTATGGTACGGAACCCTACGCGCGCGTCCGACTCGCGCTTGGCCAGTTATATTATAACTCAACAAAAAGTTCTCATCAGACTTAACAACTTTTGCTAAGGCGGCATTTTAATATTTCTTATAGTTTAGCTGGACCATTATAGTTCTGCATCATGTGTTCCATTTTCCAAAATCAATTATAGCCTATATGCTGCCCAGGCTTCACAGCTATATAACAAAAAAAGTTTCATTCGAATCCGTCCAGTATTTCCGGAGATTAGCGTGTACAAACAGACAAACAGACAAACAGACAAACAGACAGACATTTTTTTTTATTTTCTTACTCTATTAATATATCTACATCGCCCCAAATATTTTTTTTTGAAAAATTTTCAATGTACAGACACATTTTTTTTTACTCTTTTATTATAGTATATAGATTTTGACTTTATTTTTCCATCTACACGCCCGCTTTGTCCCGTGCCCGCATTCTTGCTAAACGTGTTCTTCAGGTTTGATGGCCCTACATTATAATTTATCTGTACCAAAGCACATATGAGCTGGTATTATTTCATAATTTTTCAAAACTAAAACCTACTTCACCCCCAAACTACAAAACTGATTTTGATAAATTTTCTATGGGACCACCTGAAAGTATACCCCTTTTAAACATTTTTTTTTCAAATCGGACCAAGAATTTTCTAATAATCGGTGAACATACATAAAAAAAAACTTCCAAATACCTACTACTTATTGGAAGTCGATTAAAAATACTTGTGGTCTCCAATCCAGATATAAACCAATTAGCTTAACATGCCTTAGCAGCACTAATATTACGTATGCCACTAAGCTATAGAGCTCCTCAATTATCCTTACTTATATAATATTATAAATGTGAAAGCGTGGATGTTTGTTACGCTTTCACGCAAAAACTACTTGACGGATCATCATGAAACTTTGTACACATATTTTGGGAGGTACTAGAAGTAACATAGGGTACTTTTTAATAAAAAAAATAAAATATTTTTTACAAAAATAAAAATAAAAATTATTTGATAGATTCGATGCGAGCGAAGCCGCGGGTAAAAGCTAGTTTAAAAAAATTCAAAAGTCCTTCAACGATTACTTTCAGAATGTTAAAATAAAATTACTTACTTTGTAGACATAATTTAATATAAATTTGTCACAAGTTTCTATAGCTCAATGCACTGACGTTATTCAATCGTTTACATTCAACATATCTTAGTCTAGATGCGACTTCTAGGAATTCTGCTATGGATCAGCTTTGAGAACGAGACTCCTCTTTGTGAGTTCGAAGGCCTTTTGTGTAACAAAGCGATACGCCTACTTCAAGCACTCGTAGAATTAATTTATAGAATGGAATATCGAAAATATATCTGTCGAAGAATACAATTGCGAATCGAGTAAATAATTCGTTTAAAATATCAGCTTTGTTTTTATGAACTAGACTAGACCACCATAAATGGACTATCCATAAATTACGTTACAATTTAAGGGGGAGTAACTGAAGTGTGACATTGTGTGACAAGGGGTGGGAGGGGTCATTAGAATCCTGACGCTATAATACTAAATCTATATCTAAGTAATAAAACATAAAATTTTAACTAATTATTAATTAACTTTAAAATATTTCCAGCTTTATCAGTATAAATATTTAGTAGTTTCGATCGCTTGATTTATTTTATTAAATAATAAATTGGTATCTGTGATTTTTTCTTTTTTTGAAAAATTTTCAATGTACAGACACATTTTTTTTTACTCTTTTATTATAGTATATAGATTTTGACTTTATTTTTCCATCTACACGCCCGCTTTGTCCCGTGCCCGCATTCTTGCTAAACGTGTTCTTCAGGTTTGATGGCCCTACATTATGATTTATCTGTACCAAAGCACATATGAGCTTGTATTATTTCATAATTTTTCAAAACTAAAACCTACTTCACCCCCAAACTACAAAACTGATTTTGATAAATTTTCTATGGGACCACCTGAAAGTATACCCCTTTTAAACATTTTTTTTTCAAATCGGACCAAGAATTTTCTAATAATCGGTGAACATACATAAAAAAAAACTTCCAAATACCTACTACTTATTGGAAGTCGATTAAAAATACTTGTGGTCTCCAATCCAGATATAAACCAATTAGCTTAACATGCCTTAGCAGCACTAATATTACGTATGCCACTAAGCTATAGAGCTCCTCAATTATCCTTACTTATATAATATTATAAATGTGAAAGCGTGGATGTTTGTTACGCTTTCACGCAAAAACTACTTGACGGATCATCATGAAACTTTGTACACATATTTTGGGAGGTACTAGAAGTAACATAGGGTACTTTTTAATGAAAAAAATAAAATATTTTTTACAAAAATAAAAATAAAAATTATTTGATAGATTCGATGCGAGCGAAGCCGCGGGTAAAAGCTAGTTTAAAAAAATTCAAAAGTCCTTCAACGATTACTTTCAGAATGTTAAAATAAAATTACTTACTTTGTAGACATAATTTAATATAAATTTGTCACAAGTTTCTATAGCTCAATGCACTGACGTTATTCAATCGTTTACATTCAACATATCTTAGTCTAGATGCGACTTCTAGGAATTCTGCTATGGATCAGCTTTGAGAACGAGACTCCTCTTTGTGAGTTCGAAGGTCTTTTGTGTAACAAAGCGATACGCCTACTTCAAGCACTCGTAGAGTTAATTTATAGAATGGAATATCGAAAATATATCTGTCGAAGAATACAATTGCGAATCGAGTAAATAATTCGTTTAAAATATCAGCTTTGTTTTTATGAACTAGACTAGACCACCATAAATGGACTATCCATAAATTACGTTACAATTTAAGGGGGAGTAACTGAAGTGTGACATTGTGTGACAAGGGGTGGGAGGGGTCATTAGAATCCTGACGCTATAATACTAAATCTATATCTAAGTAATAAAACATAAAATTTTAACTAATTATTAATTAACTTTAAAATATTTCCAGCTTTATCAGTATAAATATTTAGTAGTTTCGATCGCTTGATTTATTTTATTAAATAATAAATTGGTATCTGTGATTACACACCAGAGGGGTAGGAGTCTCAAAATTGTGACCAACTGATAAAGAGGAGGAGGGGGGAGTCAAAAAGTCGTGACATTCGTGTGACGTAATTTATGGATCGTCCCATACAGTAGAAAAACACTTCTTTATGTATACGGTTACCCACGTAGCGTTTGCCGACGAATTTTAGTCAATTTAGATATCAACCACGCTTGGTTTAAAAGCATTTTGGGTACGTTGCCTCGATGTGGCGCTTTAGATGAAATATTCTATTTCTTCTTATATTTAAGAGCTGGGCTCTTGTCGGTGGAGTGCTTCCATGTCTCTTTCCTCCGCCAAGTTCTTAACCTCCTAATATGTTTATTATTTTACTACTATGTATATAATGTATAACATAAATTATTTAAAATTAATTGTCAATTTAAGATTTAGTTTAGTCAAAATAAAAAGTTTGTAAATACGTCATCATCACTAGTGGAGATCGTACCATAGTATTCTGATATAGCTTGACGACTGCCATACAATGATGACAGCTGAGAGCAATGACTTTACGGGCCTTCCGAAGCATGGAGAACTTTGACTTGTGGTCACCCATCTAAGTGCGAACCAAGCCTGGTGTCACTTTACTTGTAAAAGCGCTAGTAATGCGCTTTTCCGTTCGGTCATCGAGGTCCTCAGATTCTAACATTATTCTCTTTATTAAAAAAATTATGCTCGAAATTGTAACAAAAACTACAGGGCATTGGCTCCCAGCGAATCCCGTGTAATCCCTTTAATCCCTCCCCTCCCCCCCACTACTACGTTGGATGTTTTGCTGGCTCTTAAAAATGATGAGACCAACTAATTACATTTAATACGGTGGAATGAGATTCTTAGAGCAGCAATTTTGCTTTTAATCTGCTGACATTTTATTGTCGGTTTAAGACTCTATTTGTTTCATAATTTTTATGATGTTTGGACTTATACAGTCCAAGGTTTTGATTTCATTTCAACATTATACCCGAAAACAAAGAGTTAGAGCCAAGGAAATTGCTATACCTACTTGTAAATCCTTGTGGCGAAAAGTTATAAATAAATAAATATATAGGAACAAATCATACTCATTGAGGTAGTCCCAAAGTAAGCTGTCTATAACTTGTGTTATAGGATACTAACTCAACGATACTATATTTTATGATAAATACTTATATAGATAAATAATACCCAAGACCAAGGACAATTTGAAAAAAAAATCATTTTCCAATTTGCCCTGGCCGGAGATTGAAACCGGGAGCTCCGAGATAAGGTACCTTAAAATCGATATTGGTTAGCTTAGGCCTTATGCATTCATTAAACACAACATAACACTAAAATCAAAGTACCTACTTTTATCTCTAAAAAACTTTGCCTCTGAAGTTGTAAGTAGCAAGGTATAAACTGCTGAGCGTGAATCTCACTAGCAATATTGCAAAAAGTTTCGTTGTTTAAATAAAGCTTACAAGTTGGTAGTTTGCGACAAGCGCCGAGTCAATAGGATCTCGTTATAACTTGCGAGCAATATGTCCAAAACTTGTAAAACTTGGACGAATTAAAGGTGAATGTTACACGAGTTAACATGAGCACCGAAATACACAGATGGAATAAGTATTATTAAGACTTTTTTTAGTTGCTATTTAGGTCCCTTTGGTGGGCAAAAGCCATCCCTCTCTCTTTCCATACGTCCTGGTTCCGTAATATCAACCTCTACTTCTTTTCAAACTGGGTCAAATCATCCGCCCATCTTTTTCTCGGTCTTCCCGGTTTCGTTCGGCCATTTGGTATCCAATTTGTGGCACACATTAGTGCCCATCTTTTGGAGTGCATGCGGCAGACGTGTTCCGCCCAGTCCCACTTCAATTTGGCAGCTTTTACTCCTACATCAGTTATCTTAGTGATGGAACACAGTGGTTTTTCTTACGCGATCTATTCGCCTGACACCTAGAATGCTACTTTCCAGTGCTCACTAACAAACCTTCAATTTGGACTTTTGCGCATCTGTAAGAGACCACATTTGAGCTCCGTAGGTTAAGATGGAGGATTATTAAGAATATCTATAGATATTTGCTGCTGCAGAATGCTGGTCTGGGAGGAAGGAAAAATGTTTGAATGTTCTATTACCAGTGCCTTTTACAATCTGCGCGGGAAGAGAAGCAATTTTTTCTGCACAGATCTTGCAAAAATGCGAATCATATTAATAGGTATCACCATTTTGATTCCTTTTTCCACTTTCAAGATAAAGGTAACAATAACGATAGAAAGCTAGAATGTTTATTAAAAATATCTATCTGTCAAGTAATAAGACGAAAAGAAAATACCGCGCTTGATGGTGGGTTTGTGGAAAATTTGCCACAGCGGTAAGACAAAACAGTCGCATAACAATAGGAGATCTGAATCTTAGCGAATAAAATGCTAATGATCTTTTATCTTATCCAGCCCTCTTAATGACTTCTGTTACATCTTTGAACGCAACAGACAATAAAGGGTTATGGTAGGCGATAATAGTACTTGTATTTTAGCAATATTTTATCTTATTATAAAACCGAACAGTGTATATTTGTCATATGAAATATATAAAGACAAAAGGCTTATACAAATAAACATTTCATTTAATTTATTTATCAGTCTATCATATTACATTTACAGTTTCGCCACCAATACATAATATAAGATAACAGGATTATTATTCTACATGCACTTTGTTAGCGACGTGCTCAAAATATTCTCCTTTTTTTGTATTTTGATTTTACTTTGTGGTACTTTGATAATTTGTTCAACTTTAGTTTTAAGCTGAAGTTTGGAGGTAGATATACGTGTGTCGCGGCGAAAAGTATCAAACGTTTTTTTTGTCCTTGTCGAGGCAGTCGGCTTTGTCTATCCGCGCGCGACATACGTATATACTGCTCTCACATTAAAATAACGTGGTGATTGTGATTTTGGAGCAAATAAACTGTTTTTCGTTTTCCCTACTGCGACCTTTTATTGTGGAACACCTGCAACACCAACAAGTGGTCACTTCGACCGGATTTATGTTCCATACTCCGCCTGTGAAGATGGTTAATACCCGCAGTACAACGCACAGGGAACGCGAGAGAAAAGCAGAAGAGAATAGACAACATCAGCTACAAGGACCTTCTCAGCCAACTAATGGAAATAATAGTCAGAACAATGATGCAACGAAGATTATCGTCCCTGAGTTTAAATTATCGGGTAGCAGTATTAAATCGAAGCATCGCCCGGTGCAACATACACCCGCTTCGCTAACGGGGGCAAAGTCCAAGTCGTCGTCATCGTCTGTGTTGGCTCGAAGAAAACAGCTGGAACTAGAAGCGGCTCAAGAAAAAGCGCGTATCCAAATGGCCCTCATCGACAAGAAACTTGAGGCTGATTTAGCTAACCTGATGGATGAGGAACAAGGTAGATACAGTCCACATGATGATCAGCACACTGACAAACAGAGTGAAGTGGAGAAGTGGTTGGAACGAAGCCAACGTGAGCTGGAATCCGCTGCGCCGCAAGTCCCCGATCATGGTAACCAACCGGACCTGCCGTGCCCGCCGCCGGTCGTTGAGCCCGGCACCTCTAAAGGAACGATTAAAATGCTCGCGAGTGCACTTCAAAATCTAACTGCAAGTACCGCTACAAAAAAGAGTGACAAAAACCTGCTAAGCCGATTATGTACTCCCAGAGACCTACCCAGTTACTCTGGCGACCCATTGGACTGGCTACAATTTAAGCAGGCCTATGAAGAGTCCACCGAAGTGTGCGGATTCAGCCCGAAGGAGAACCTATGGAGACTGAGAAAATGTCTTCACGGAACTGCCAGGGAAGCAGTTTCAGCTTTGATGGTTACTGCCACGTCGCCCGATATAGTGATGAAAACCTTGGAATTGGTATGTGGAAACCCTGAAAGCATCTTAACTCGTATCATGCAAGGATTACGAAAACTACCACCTATGTCGAACGAGTACAATAAGGACATCGTATCATTCTCAGTCAAAGTGCAGAACTTTATCGCGGCAGTACATGCAGTCGACCGCAAAGAATACCTAAACGATGTAAACATGGCTAATATCATTTTATCTAAACTACCAACGGTAGTTATATCGAAGTGGTCTGACTACAGTTTCCCTATAATAACCGAAGGCAAAAAACCACGCTTGGAGATACTCGGAGACTTCTTAAATATCGAAGCAGTCAAAATGACTACTACAGCGAACATTCACGTCACGGATCAGCGCAACATTTATCAACATCATTCGAAAAACAAAAGTGATAATAATAACGCCAACCGCCAGCAAACAGTTTTATTGCAATCGGAGTGTAGTGACAATAAGTGTTTATTTTGCCGCGGTGCACAACATAAGTTAACTGAATGCAAGATGTTCAAAAAGGCGTTAAGAAAGGACCGGTGGCGTCATGTGAAGCGCCACGGAGTATGCTTCAAGTGCCTAGTGTCACGCCATGATCGCGAGAACTGCCCCGCGCCCGCTTGTGACAAGGATGGGTGTGGCGAGGCGCATCATCGACTATTGCATTACGTACAAAATCGCGATACGGATAAGAAGGTTACGTCGGTATCTCCAGACACGCGGGAAATAGCTGAGTCCGGCCCTACTACGGAAACTGTATCCTTTATAAACCTATCTGACCATAAAGTGTTGCTAAAAGTAGTACCGATTAAAATACACGGACCTAACGGTGTGTTTACGTCAACTGCGTTTTTAGATGACGGAAGTAGTGTCAGTCTTATCAGTAAATCGCTTACCGAGCGCGCCGGCCTGCGCGGGCGCACTGAGACTATGCGAGTTAGCGGAGCGTGGAAAGATAGCTACTTAGAGTGTACTGCGACAGTTATGTCTGTTGATGTATCTAGTTTTAATGGTAGTGATGTTTTTAATATCAGTTTACGAGCTGTAGATAATTTGCAAATTCCTGAGCAGGACTTTAGGTCCATTAATTGTAATAAATTTGCCCACTTACAACAGATAATAGACAAATGGTCACCTGATGTAATTTATTGTAAACCTGAAGTTTTAATTGGGCAGGATAATTATGATTTAATTATGCCGTTAGAAATATGTAAAGGTAAGCCCTTTGAGCCGTTCGCTACGCGTACTGTCTTAGGCTGGTCAGTCCATGGGAAGATGCGCGCCCCGCACAGCCGATACACCCGCGCCGCTCACAACCTACTGATAGCAGCGGAGGACGCCGGCGCGCCCTGCCCGAGCGCTCACGACGACGCGCTCCGCGACCTTCATGAGGAAGTAAGGCGTTATTTTTCCATTGATTCTCTAGGTATGTGTAACAAACCTCGTCAGAACAGCGACAATGTCCGTGCCTTAGCCCAGTTGGACCGCACGACGACCTTTGTTGACGGCAGATGGCAAGTGGGTCTGCCGTGGCGAGACGAAAACAGCGTGCTACCTGACAGTTACCCAAACGCCCTAAATAGGTTTAAGGGAGTTGAAAAGAAAATGACAGCCAATAGTGAGTATGCTCAAAGGTACACAGATCGAGTAAATCATTTGTTCCGCAATGATTTTGCTCGGGAGGTTAGTGACCCGCGATCCACCTCCTCTCATACATGGTACCTACCTCACCATGCGGTGGACAATTTAAACAAGAACAAACTTCGTCTCGTTTTTGATTGTGCCGCAAAAAGTAAAGGTAAATCATTAAACGATTACCTACTTCAAGGTCCCGACCTACTCGCATCCCTATTCGGCATTATGGTACGATTTAGAGAGAATAGGTATGCTGTGGCCGGGGATTTGCGTGACATGTTCCTTAGGGTCAAAATACGACCCGAGGACCAGGACGCACTTAGGTTTTTATGGAGGGCTGACTCTAAACAGCCAGTCAAAACGTATGCTATGACGTCACTAGTGTTTGGTGCAAATTCATCCCCCTTTATCGCCCAATACGTCAAAAATAGGAATGCACAGAGATACGCGTCCACAATGCCTGCTGCGGTTGCTGCCATCTGCGAGCAACACTACATGGACGACTACTTGGACAGTTTGCCAGACGAGGCCGCAGCTATAAAGATGGTAAATGATGTTACTTTTATTCATAAACAGGGTGGGTTTGACATGTGCAACTGGACAAGTAACAGCGAGGCAGTATTGGACAGCGTGCCAAAAGAAGCCTTAGGCAAAGCAGCCTTAAGGTTCAAATTAGATCGGCAACAAGAAGGGGAAAGAACGCTTGGTCTTATCTGGTACCCCGCTACAGACGAGTTTGGGTTTGACTTGTCACTCAAACGCATACCTACCGATATAGTTATCGGTAAACAAGTACCTACTAAAAGGATTATGCTCCGAGTAATAATGTCGATATTCGACGTATTTGGTTTCTTATCTCCATTCACTATTCAAGGTAAGATAATGCTACAGTCTTTATGGCAGTTAGCTATTAATTGGGACGAAAATATTCCAAATAATATTTTTGTCAAATGGATTGAATGGATAAACCTTTTAAAAGAAATGCGTCATGTACGCATACCTAGATGCTATCTAAGTCCTGTAGGCACGACGACGGCACGGCCGGCAGGCAGTGCTACGACACGCGTAGCAGATGTCTCCGGCCCCGCGCGCCCCGCGACCGCCCATGCTACGCCGCCACCTACCTATCAGGGCTACGCGAGCAGTGCTACGACAAGTTCGCCGGCGTCGTCTACGAATGTTTATTATGACACGGATTATGGTAATAACTTGGAGATGCATATTTTTTGCGATGCGTCTACAAAAGCAATATGTGCTGTTGCTTATTGGCGCTGGATTTATAATAATGAAATATGCGTCGCTTTTATAGCAAGTAAGTGCAAAGTCTTATCCGTGAAGCCTTTGCTGACCGTACCTCGTGCGGAGTTACAGTCCGCTCTTTTGGCAGCCAGACTTGCGGACAGTCTACAAAAGGATCACAGGTTAGTGGCACAGCGCCGTTACTTCTGGAGTGATTCAACCACATTTCTTTACTGGGTTAGGAATGACGCGCGCAATTATAAAACATTCGTAGCAAACCGGTTGGGAGCTATTGATGAGCTCACGCGCGGTAATGAATGGCGGTACGTACCTACCAAATTGAACGTTGCGGATATTGCAACGCGCGAGACTTACGATAACACTCTTTTCAGAAACGAATGGTTAAAGGGCCCTTCGTTCTTGAGAAGCGACGAGTCATCCTGGCCGCGTAATATTGTCGGCCTACCAGCTGATGAACCTGAAAGGTCAGAAGTTATAAATATAATTAGTGACTTACCTGCTTCAAACTCACCTGTATTTAATCCGGAGCGCTTCTCTTCATGGTTGAGGCTCTTGAGGAGTACGTATCATGTGTTAGTTTTCGTGCACAAATGTCGAAAGCAAGCTTACGATGACTCTGAGTTGATGTGGCGGGCCGAGCTGCTATTAGTGCGACAGGTACAAGACGAGTGTTTTGGCGCGGAGTTAGCTGCAATTAGGAAAGGTATGAGTCTCGAACGAAATAGCCGAATACTTACCTGGTCACCTTACCTGGATGATTGTGGAGTCCTACGCTGCGGCGGCCGTATTAATGCCGTACAGGGAGTGAGCGCTGATGTAAAGCACCCGATCATTTTGGACGGGCGGCACCATGTGACACGATTGCTCGTGAAGCATTATCATGTCAGGGCTGCGCATGATTACCAGGAAACAGTGGTGAACAATCTAAAGGAAAAATATGCAATCACGAGGATAAGACCAACGGTTAAACATGTAGCGGCAAGATGCATGTTTTGTAAGATACGCAAGGCAAAGCCGCGTGTACCTGTAATGGGTGAATTACCTCCAGGTCGAATGGCACATCACCAGAGGCCATTTACACACTGTGGCCTTGACTTGTTCGGCCCAATGGAGGTGGTGGTGGGCAGAGGACGCCAAAAGAGGTACGGGGTCATTTTTACCTGCCTTACTGTAAGGGCGATACATTTAGAGATAGTACATTCTCTTACCACCGATTCTCTCATTATGGCGTTACGACGTATGGCGGCGCGTCGAGGATGGCCGGACTGTTTCTACTCGGATAATGGTACTAACCTACGTGGAGCTGATACCGAGTTGAAACGATCTGTGCAGGAACTTGACAATAATGCTATCAACCAATTTGCACTGGTTAATGGATCTAGTTGGAAGTTTATCCCTCCCGCAAGTCCCCATTGGGGTGGGGCATGGGAACGCCTCATACGCAGCGTTAAGAAAAGCCTTAGCGTAGTCCTTAAAGAGCGGGCACCGAAGGACGAAGTTCTCAGCACTCTCATGGCGGAGGTTGAGAACATTGTCAACAGCCGCCCGCTGACCCACGTCTCCGTGGAACCCGGCAGCAACGGCGCTTTAACGCCGCACCACTTTCTTCTCCATTCTTCACCTAATACCCCAGCTTTAGGCGCCTTTGACGACTCAGATTTATTCCTTCGGAAACAATGGCGGAAAAGTCAAAGACTGGCCGATATGTTTTGGCAGAGGTGGGTAAAAGAATACTTACCGGAGTTACTCCCTAGGAAGAAATGGAATAAAGAGCAAACGCCACTCAAGGTAGGAGACTTAGTTTTAGTAGTAGATCCAGGAGCACCACGCAATGTGTGGCCGAAGGCGGTCGTCAAGCAGGTTTTTCCCGGTAAGGATGGTCAGATCAGGCTAGTGGAAATAAAAACTAAATCCGGTGTCCTTAAACGGCCTGCGGCGCGCGTCGCTAGAATCCCTTTGGTTAATGAGTGCTGAGCCAGCACTGGGGTGGGGCGTGTTAGCGACGTGCTCAAAATATTCTCCTTTTCTTGTATTTTGATTTTACTTTGTGGTACTTTGATAATTTGTTCAACTTTAGTTTTAAGCTGAAGTTTGGAGGTAGATATACGTGTGTCGCGGCGAAAAGTATCAAACGTTTTTTTTGTCCTTGTCGAGGCAGTCGGCTTTGTCTATCCGCGCGCGACATACGTATATACTGCTCTCACATTAAAATAACGTGGTGATTGTGATTTTGGAGCAAATAAACTGTTTTTCGTTTTCCCTACTGCGACCTTTTATTGTGGAACACCTGCAGCACCAACACACTTAATCTAGATACAATTTACACAATGTTCTAATTCTACTGTTTTTCAAATATTATGCCTTATTGTCTGTCGTATCAATTTAATTTTTTGATAGATGTGTCACATAGCCTAAGTTATCAAATAAGCTTACTATCGCTTTCGCAAGTTAAGCGATACCGGGCGTAGTCCGCACTTGGATGGATGGGACATGTCAGATGCCTTTAGGCAACTTGAAAAATCTGACATCAGTGTTGGGCACTTATACACATGAAAAACAAACAAAATACGTAAACGACTGCTCATCAACATCTACAAATCTAAAAGACTATGTTCTAAAAGTCAAAAGCAAAAAGACAATATATTTAGTATTGGTACTAGGCATACAAAGTATGACTAAATTCATACATTCAGTTCAAACCACTCAACTAAAATGCAAGATATTTAATTTAAAGCTCACCGAATCACACAATATATTCGAAAACGTTAGCGAAAAGTGTTCAACCATAAATAACCCACAAAATACAAAAACGCTGACTGAATTCCCCCAGCGGGACATGCAACTGAACGATTCAAATCGCTAGTTCAGCACACCCAGTTTAGAATATTCATTCGACGGTAACATTACATTTTAGTCCCCGAGCGTCGCGACCAATAAGTTCCTATAATGTTTTGCCGGTATGAATGCTAGCGCAGGCATTGTCCTAACAGTTTTATTCTATTACATGGCAAGAAGTTTAAAGAGGCTCTTTGCCGACTGGGACAGCTATAAGCACTAAATCAAAACTTTCCCGTTAGGGGTCCGGACCGGCTCTCAACTAGTTCGAGTGAATACGTTCCAGGATGAGCGGGCTTGCCGAATAGTCCATTCACCATACAAATGTTTGAAGAACAATGAATTTGGACCGCTTGAATTTGCAGAAGTTTGATTTGATGTTAAAGTTGGAACTATTTTCAAAGCGTAGCCTGACCCTATCTATTTTGATGAATTCCTTTGATTCATAGCTCGGCGACATCCCTTTGTTATACCTGGGCATTGTCTTCGGAGCTCAACTTTATTAGATGCCTTTAACTCACATTCTACCATTATTCTAGAGTTCATTGTAAAAGGGTATTAGCTTCAGATCAGATATTTACTCAAGGTATTGGAATCACTGTATTTGTAAGGAATATAAATATGTATGTAGGTACAGTTTCATTGGTTTCATCATTTTCTTATTAGTGTACCAAACCTAAGGGTAAAAAAAAAGTTAAATTTGATTCCAGTTTTTAGGGATCCATACCTACAAAGGGTAAAAACAGGACTCTATTACTAAGACTCTGCTGTCCGAACCATAGACCTAAAAAAATTCTAAATCTATGGTCAGTTCGTCCGTCTGTTGGTCACCAGGCTATATCTCATGAACCGTAACAGCTATACAGTTGAAATTTTTACAGATGACGTATTTCTATTGCCGCTATAACAATAAATACTAAAAGCAGAATAAAATAAATATTTAAGTGGTGCTCCCATACAACAAAAGTTATTATATATAATACGGTTATTTTACTGCATGTCGCACGATCTTTGGAATGCTCGGATGTTTCGTTTACGTCGATTGGAGAAGAAAAATATTAGCGGACCCCGGGATCCAAATTAGTATAGCTAAGGATGCAACCGGGAAACGATGTATATGATAATATAAAGAAGAGATAATATGCAACTTATCTAATGAGGCATGGTCTTCAACGAAGGGTGATTGACGCTGTACCTACCTGATAGAACTTTAATTTGGCTGCTAATGACAAGACATATTATGGCAGCTTTGATTATATTATGCTTTGATTTCTAATGAGTCTTATTGATTTCCTGGACCAAATATCAGTAACTAGAAACAGAATACATAATATATATATATATATATAGGGACAAATGCCCTGACCGGGGATTGAACCCGGGACCTCTGAGTGGCGGACTAGCAAGGTAACCACTACGCCACGGAGTAATAGTACAGAAATAGGTAATGACAAATATAAGGCTTCTTTGTTAATGTAAGTATTGCCGCATTTTATTGTTTACGAATTGATTTCGTACGATTCTTATTGATTTCTTGAATCAAATCTCTGTGATATGGTGACAAATGTATTCTCTAATGAGGCATGGCCTCCGACGAAGGGTGACCTGTCCACGACAGATCCATTAATTGACAGAGCACCATTAATGTACGAGACATGTATTGATAGCCGTGTTGTTGTCCAATACATGCATTCTATTGTTTATTACAGACTTTTGTATATTCTGAATTATGACCACTTCAAACGATTAATATTTTTTGGGTGAGTTAAAGATTCGTGAAAATAATGGTACAAAATGTTAAGTAGTTTGAAGTCACAAAATGCTAAAAGATGTGAAAAGAAATTAAAGTTGCATGACCAGTGACACACTCGGAAGGAAAGAAAGTTACTTGACTAAATGAAAAACTAAGGTAAAAAATTTTGTTTTTTTAATGCCTAAAAAATCGCACCTATACGAACTACTTTTGCTACATCCAAAATATTTCAGAACGTTCTCTGCTACGATACTTCTATTTCAAAAACATCTTTTCGTCGTCGTGATAGCATAAGACCTAAATCGAGTATTTCAAAACTTCTTTACATACTTTTCCTTTGAACAATGTCTCAAGCACGTATTTTCAGTTCTATGTAAAACATCTCAGTCTAGAAAGTTTGGAATAGATCTTAGAGAAAGTTCCGACTGGTCGAGTTAGCTCAGAGTTCAACAGCTTCAATGACAGCTTATAGGAACATAATTATTTTGCGAATAATTTTACTAATAATTTAATATTATGTACTTTATTTATTTTAAATATTCTTAGATTCGATTTTTTTATACAATATTATTAATTATTTTATTAATTATGAATAGCCATCACTGTCTTGGGCAAAGGCGTCTCTCTCACTTCTCTATGACTTCCGATTTTTTGCTATTAATTGCGACTGCGCCCGAAGGAGGGTTATGTTTTTCGAGAGTATGTATTTTTGTTTGTATAATTGTTTGGCACGCTCTGCAGCCTGAACGGCTCGATGGATTTTAGCTTGAGAGGTGACATTAGATTTTTATTTACTGAAAGAGTGACACTGGGTATATCAAAATAATAATAAAAAATGGTGGACAATTGGCGCCAAATTCTAATGTTTGGCACGCTCTGCAGCCTGAACGGCTCGATGTATTTAAGCTTGAGAGGTGTCATTAGATCCGTTTTAATTCTAAGAGTGACACTGGATGTATAAAAATGCAGTCGAGATTTTTGTTTTTTTTTTTTTTCTAATAATGACTTGATATTGTATTTATTAAGGTCATTACACCAACGTGTCCGAGGGCGGCCACGTTGACGCTCGTCATTTGGGATCCAATTGGTAACCTCTTTTTGCGTATAAGACTTGGCATATCCTGACTACGGTCCAAGCCCAGTCTTATTTTAAATTCTGCTTCATGAATAAATGTAGTTAAAAAAAAAAATATGATGTGTCCAGGCGTCTCCAAGAAACGTTTTTTGTTTGAAAGTGCACCATTGCCTAGTGGTCCCATAGAAAATGTATGCAAACCATTGGGGTTGAAGTCGGTTTTTAGCTTTGAAAAAATATATTTCCTTACCACTCTACTAGCTTTTGATTGGACTCGACTAAAGTGAAATAAGTTTAGTACCAACGGACGTCTGTGAAAGTTCGCTAGGGTTCTCTGATGCGTATTTCTTGTACAATGTTCTTGTAGGTACGGGTTTTGTTTGCTGTTTTCTGTTCTTCTTTTTAATTAATTTCTAATCCTTTGACTGCAACACGCTGGATTGTGATTTGTGCATACAAGTAAATCGTTCTTATGTGGTTCAACCTATTGCCAGCAGTGGATTTGGCTTTTTTTTAAATAAGTATAAATTTTATACTTATTCTATTTCTATGGGATGTGTAGCTCAGCTTTAAATCGTTTTGTTTAAACCAAAAGATTTTCACACAATTACAATTTTGGATTGTTTCATATTTATTGAATACCTATTTTGCCTTCGCTTTGAAATTAGTAGGATTGTCCTGTTATTGAGATATTTTAAGCGACTTCAAAAAAAATGATTTTTTTACTTCGAATGTGAATGTATATACGTCTCCTTTCCTGAACAAATTATTTGTTTTTTCTCGTCATTTTTGTTTTTATGTACAAAATCTAAGTAAAAGAGAAAAAAAATAGGTGCAGATATTACTAAGTAAATAAATCTTTCTTTAGTGACAGAGGCGTTTAATATAAATAAGGAAGACGAAGCCATAGACTGATCACATGTTGCTCTGTCTCCATACACCGTCTGCTGTGATTGATGGGGCGTATATTAAATAAACCGCCCGATATTACGTTTCAAACATATCGTTTTCTATTACACTGAAGATTGATCGACGCATTTATGAAGAATGTACCAGACCCTGATCCTTACCTATCTGTAGTCTGTAGGTTGGATTCTGTCATACTTAAATAGGAAATTTCCAAAATGGAACTCTTGCTGGCAGTTTTTTCACGCGTGGACTGTCTGGGTGTAGGAGTTACTTATTTCTCCTAATATTATTAAAACGCATTATTCATCATCTTCTTCATCAATAAATTTAAGAACTAGGTTCTTGTCGGTGTGGAGTTTACCATGTCTCCCTATTTTCGGCTAAATGCTTGACCTCCCTTTACGACACGAATTTTTCTTTTTGAACGAACTTCTTGGTCTTCCTTTTTGCAGGATGGCCAGTTTTGAAAGCAAAACTTGGCTTTAAAGTTTTAAAAAAGTACTGACCATAGCATCTTTATCCCTAATAGGATTTATAGGACAGAGCGCGTTGCCGTAAAACCTAAGGGCCACTTTAATAGTGATGGTCAATTAAGCAAAAGCTGATAATTGAAAAGTTTTAGGTCTTTTCTAGAGAAGCTATTACTTAAATATTAAGTTTCCTTTAAAAAAACTACAAGTTTTAGTTCTCGAATTGGCCCAACTCGAACCAGATGTTATAGCAACAACTGATTCGTAAAGTTTACATTTTACCCGCAAATGATAAGCTTTAAAGATATATTGTCGCCAGCAGAAAAGTTGCCGGAGCACGCATACAACAACCCTACTAATGGTAAACTTCTGATTTGTTAGGTCGCCGCGACCCGAAGGCAGAAAACAAAGAAATATTTCACTCGTGTAATGGATTGAAGTGAGCTTCAAACTTTTCACATTCAGCAAGTTTTCGAACAAATTTATCTCTAGAGGAGTGCAAATACATCAAACTTGAAGCAATTCCGGGCACTTGTTTCATGTGAACGTTTACAATTCGTGAAAATTAATCCCGCTCTTGTAGTTCTACAGTTGACAATTCACTTCAAAGTACAGCTTTGATTGTGCCTGTAAAGCGTTATCCTCATTTTTCGATATCTATTCTCTCATTTTAACCTAAACCGGGATAAGTCCACTATTTTTACAATTCTGTTTTTAAAATGTTCATGCAATATTTCTTACAATAAAGTTTTTAAATGAATAAACTAGTAGTTCATCCCGAACTGTGAACTTGCGAACCCCATATCTTAGCAACCCCTTGACTGATTTAGCTCACGTTGGAACTTAAAAATTACATTCATCATATCCACATACCTACCAAATTTCATAAAGCTTCTATATAAATACTTGAGTTATCGTCAAGCAAACATTAATTTATACAAACGCCGAATTGTCCAAGCAGACTCGAAGAACTTCGCTCGCCTCGCTGGTTCGTTTAATAAATTGCTTATTTCCATGGTACTGTGGGTGCTTCCCACCAATTTATATATTTATAATCTTTTTTTCGCACCATATCCGTACAAGTATAGGTTTGAGCTGCGCATGCGGCGCTCGAGTCGTGATTTTGCTGTGCGACAAGTAAACAGCATCACTCGTTGCTCCCGCCGCCGCGCCGCTTGCTAGCCCGCGTTCGCGTAATAATTATTGTAGACATTAAGTGCATAGCTTGTGCTTTCGTGCTATCCTGACTTTCTTACAAACTTTCTACCTTCTCTCTTGTCTGTACTATCCAAACTGTTTTCTTCTTTGTACTTTCGTTACTTATCGTAATATACTACATTTGCTTGAATCATCGACTTAATAATTTCATTGCTTCCCTCAGTACCTTATTAAAGACTAAGATGTTTTTTATTTACCTTATATACTAAAAAATATATCACTAAAACAATGCATGATTTTTTCGCAAAAGTTTCGTACAGATTATATTCCTTCTAAAGTTTGACCTCAATACCTTGTTCTAATTTATGAAACCGCAGCTACAAATAAGAACCAAAAAAGTCTTAGCATCAATCACACATACATATATCTAGAGGAGCAAGTACGAGTACATAAACTTTGAAACAATTTCGAGTTTCATATGAACGTTTACAAGACGCTAGAATTAATTCCTCTATTTTAGTTGTACAGTTGTCGCTTCAATGTGAGGAATCATCTTAATTTGTACCTTCGCTCCGCACACATACAAGTACGAGTATCTTCATTTGAACTTTTAGCTAAATGAGTTTTCTAATTGAGGAGTTTCTATTTTGACAGAGATGATATTATGTACAAGCTAAGACTGAGGAATAAAGTTTACACCTATTAATATTTTAAGGCACTTCGCGCACTAGACGGCCACGATCACGACCAGTCGTGACCGTGTCCGCAACCTTGATCGCAGATGCTACGGTTGGACTGCAACCATGTTTGCAGCCACTATACCAGTCGTGCCGGCCCGGTGTGCGGGCAGTGGCCGATGGGACCAAGTGCGCAACATTCGTATAATTTCTTTAGGTAATCTGGTCGTTGCGGTTACTAATCGTGGCCGTTTCGTGCGTGAGGTGCCATATAGTCTCAAAGCTGGCCACATTGATGTCATTTTAAAGAGATCTGACATATTAGTTTGTAGACAAATGACAGCCGGAAAAAAATGTCTTGACGTTACTCCCGCCGGGCCACCAAACTCCTTTGACCAGATATTTTGCAAATTTTCGATTAGTTAAATATAAGGTGACCTACTTACGTATATCATCTAAAAGTATAATATTTTCCAAAACATTTTATTCTTATTCATAACTCACTTGAAATATATTCAAATGAAGAAACTTTTGGCGATATGAAACTCCAAACTATATAACTCCAGCGTATAAACGCTCATAAAAATGTTATATGATGGAGTAATGCATCAATTTACTGATACCTACATATAATGTACGAGGGCGTAAGGGTTGGCTGAAGTCATAAAACTTTGGAGACAATAAAGTTGGCTGAAGAACTGAAGTTGGGACAACTATCCCTAGTTGATCCTTGTATGTGCCAGTTATCACTACTGGGTTGCTCCCACTGTTACTACTCGTATGTGTTAATTTGTTATTTTCTTTCTTAATCATCTCAGCTCGTTAACAGCTGCTTCGTCAGCTGTGCTGCTTCGGAGCCCGGGATGCGCTTTCACGCTTTTTCTTCTCCAAATATAATATGTAGGTCAATAGGCAACCAAGGATGCCAAAGACCATGCTAAATCGAGAAACAATAGCTGGAACACTTTATATGAGAGTCATAAGAAACCTAGATTTCAAACTTTAAAAATTAAATTATTAGAACAGTAGTTCAAAAGCTTAGAACAGCAGTTAGCATAGCAGCATATATTTCCTGTATTTTAGACTTTTTCTAAAATAACGTAAGTGAAATTTCGAATGATATCTATTGTTTGGAGTATGGATATGTTTAGAGTAGGTCAGATCAACTCCAAAGTACAAACAGGAACCCGTGATCCCAACGTGTCGCAGCTCACGTCTAATGGCAAAGTTTTGATTTATCACCGCGCGGATCGCGCCGCGGTCACAATTACTCAAACGCTTTTAATCAAATTAAATATTCGCATGAACAACTTCAAGGAGATAATGGCGGATAATGCGATTTCACTTTCGTAGAGACTTGAGTTTGTTTTTGTAGTTTGGTAGTAATTTGTCTACATCTTGCGGTGAGCTGGGAATCAGCCTAGACTTTTTTAAATGATTCTTCAACTTCAAAAGCCTTCAGTCAACCTGTGGACTGATATAAATCAGTCCACAGCTTGACTGAAGGCTTCTCTTCATAGAAGGAGGGTTTGCCAATAATCATTACGCTAGACAGGTGGGTTGGCGATAGCAGTAGACGGTATAGAGTTATCATAAAGGACTTCTTTTAGTTCTCTTATACTTCACTGTGGTAGAGGAAACGGGTGGAGATATGTTGTATTTTACTTTGCCGTGCAGTTCAAAATTGATTTAAGTTGAGTTAATAAAGATTACAGGTCGTTAGACTACGGTAACCACTTTCAACTCTAGATGGGCCTATTGATTATTGATAAGAAAAAGCGTGAAAGCACACTCCAGGCTCCATAGCAGCACAGCTGAGGAAGTAATCGAAAACAAGCGAAGATGAAGAAGAAAGATAATAACATCAAAAACGTACGAGTAGTAACTGTATGAACAACTCAGTAGTATTAACTGGCACATACAAGGATCTAGTTGCATAAAAAAGTTAAAGCAGATTGAACGTTGTCAGTAACAGAGGTGAATGAATATGTCTCCAAATCATCTGTTTGTGACAATTCACATGGCAAAATCCTTTTTCGTGTGTCTTAACCCATAGAGTGCCGGAGCACGCACCAGTGCATAACGGTGTTATGTATGTTAGGTAAGTGATGTTACAGAATACATTGATTTTTTTTTTTAAGTTCTGTCTGACATGCATTTCTTGATAACTACCATCCAATGACGACATTAAGGTCCAGTAGTTCAAAAAGTTTGATTAATATTAAATGTTATGTACCTACCTAAACCAATAAACAAAGTAGAGAATTTGAGTCAAGACAATAATCTTTTAACGTACTTAGGTATTCTTACTTCCATTTGCAGCGATATTATTGTTCCTTACCCTAGCAATTAGAAACCTTATTAAAACCGTGCACTCGTTAATCACAAAACTAGACTGCATTCATTACGTATGCAAAACAGTGACGTTCAAAGAAAGCTTTCTAAACCCATACATATGAGGTATTAGCAGTTGCATTAACAGGAATAACAGTGTGCTAATTACCAAGGCACTGGTACGTCTTAATACCTAGCGCAAACTTCGCGTCTACACGCAATGAAGGTACCTTAACACAGGTGGCAGGGATGATGGACTTGCGGCCCGCGGGACAAATTCTCTAACACGCGACGGTTTTACTAATTGTTTAGTTTCTTCAAAAAATACAACCAAATCAAAAAGTAAGGATCATATAATTTAAAACTTAAAGTGTCAAATTTATTAAAACAGCACAGAAATATCATTAAAATATTGAGGTCCTTATGCAGCAAGCAGTTGCTCTCTACATACCTTTTTAAATAAATTTTTACATTATGATTTTTAAAATTACCTCCTTGAACTAGCAGCAACTTCAAAAATAAAAGGATCCAAGTTTTTGATGAAACATGGCATAAATCTATATGGCTCTGCAATAAACCGAATGCTAAGCAAACAAGTAGCCTAGATTATAGAAATATAAACAAATACTTTAAGGAAAGAAGAAAAAGGTTTTCAATTTAGTGTTAAGTTCACCATTTATGCACTGTTTAATGTGCAATAAAGTTTAAATAAAAACATAAATCTTTTAAAACTGCAGAAAATCTTAAAGTAAAAGTACTGTCTGTTACAAAATAAAATAAAAAAAATATTCAAATAGTTTCATTTATCCCTTCTGCTAGTATGTTTTACCATCCCTGCCCTACACTAGTATAGCCAGTCAAACTTGGCCTATAATTGCACACACAAAGTAACCATTCTCACCTTACTCCTCTCTGAAACCGTTCTCGCATGGGGGATCTAATTTAAATGGAAAGTTATTTGCCTATTGACCCGGTAACTTGACGACGCTTTGAAGAATCATTCTACGTTTCTAATTTTGATGCGATGTAGAATTTTCTTTAAGTCTTGCTCTTGTTCAGGCTTGCTTTGGTGTGTCATTGAAATAAAAACTTTGCTTGATATGTAGATTTGCGTGTATTTCGAATTTATACAATATTATTTTTTGTATTGGAGCTTTCGCGTTACATGCGTTAGATGGCGAAGAAGAGGGCCTAGCGGAAGCGGATACAATAATACAACGCCGATGTTGTCCTATCAAAAAAAATACGCATTTTAAGATAAAATAGATCCGATGAGGGGAGACCTACACACGACCAGTTCTTTGCGTGCTTCAACATCCCCCCGGCCTTGAAAGCTCTTGCTTTCGAAGCTTTAGGAACGGTGCGTATCGTCTAGTCTTCGAGAAGGGGACATATCTTGTTGTAGGATCTTCTCACGATGCTAGTGGACGTCCGTATGTCAGCAACCCTGGCAATGCCATCCTTCCCTGGGATGGTATCGATGATTCGTCCGAGATGCCACTTCAGGGGGGGCAGATTATCCTCCTTGATGACGACGAGCATGCCCGGCTTCAATAGAATATCATTTTTCATGCCCTTGGTCCTTGTTTGTAGCTCGGATATATATTCCTTCGCCCAGCGACTCCAGAATGCTGACGGATCTGCTCCAGGCGTTGGTAGCGATTTAGGCGACTTGCTGGGATCTCAGCCATATCCTCAGAAATGGGCGCAGTGAGCGGACGGCCAACCAGGAAGTGCGCTGGACTTAATGGAATGAAATCATGTGGATCTGCGGACATAGGACTTAAAGGACGGGAATTCAGGACAGCCTCAATCTGTGTCAATACCGTGCTGAATTCCTCGTAAGTTAGATGTGCGTTGCCTACAACGCGACGTAAATGATATTTGCAGGACTTTACGCCTGCTTCCCACAAACCGCCAAAGGTTGGACTTTTGGGAGGAATGAAGGAAAACTTTATATTTTGAGTTATAGCGTAATCTAAAATTTCAGAGGAACAGTTATTTAAGAAATTTTTGAAGTCGTTCATGAGGCCAACAAAATTACCGCCGTTATCAGAAAATATTTCCAGTGGCTTGCCACGTCTAGATATAAATCTTTTTAAAGCTAACAAGTAACAGTCCGTAGACAGGTCACTGACTAGTTCCAAGTGTATAGCACGAGTTGCGAAACAGATAAAAATGCAGATGTAACATTTAGTAGTCCTAGCACCCCTACCCTTACGATTTAACATGAGCATTGGCCCGGCGTAATCAACCCCGGATCGTAAAAAACAAAAGCCCGGCTCCAAACGCTCCTTTGGGAGATTTCCCATCAAAGGAGTGGGAGTCCTGCCCTTCAAACGCTTGCATACTATGCAATCATGTGACACCTTTCTAGCCAAGTTTCTGCCACCAGTAGGCCACCATTTTTCTCGCAGATTGTATAGAAGCGCTTGCGGACCTGCGTGCAATAAGCATTTGTGCTCATATTGAAAGAGTAACATAGCGAAAGGGTGTTTACTAGAAATAAGAATAGGGTGTTTCTTGTCTAAAGTGAACTCTGGCGAATAAGCAATACGACCACCTACACGAATCAATTTATTGTTGTCAATAAATAAAGTAAGCTTTGCTAAATTATGTTTATTGCTTAAAGCACCATTGCTTGTGAGTGACTTGTACTCATCTGGAAAAGATTCCAGTTGAGAAAGTCTAGCAAGAGTTAGCTCAGCTTCTCTCAATTCATCCACGGTGAGAACGCCTGATCGCCGACTGTTACTATTTCGCGTATTATAAATAAAGCGTTTCAAGTATGCGAAAGAACGTTTCAAGCGATTGAATTGAGAGAACCTGTCAAAAAGAAATAAGTTTTGACCAGAAATATTGTCGGCTACAGCAGAAAGAGTTAAAGTAGATTTTAGCTCAGGTAAATTATTAAGCGAATTAGATAGATGCGAAGGCACTTGACTACAACTAAAATCAGGTTGACGGAGAAAAGACGGGCCTTGCCACCACAACGTAGAAGTCGAGAAGTCGTCCAGCGACGTACCGCGTGAAACTAGGTCAGCTGGATTTTCCTTTCCACTTACATGACGCCATGGAAGTTCTCCTGTCAATTCGTGTATTTCTGCTGTCCGGTTTTGAACGAAAGTTTTTTGTAAGTGTGGTGGCATGTGTAACCAGCCTAGCACTATAGTTGAGTCAGTCCAAAACATAACGCTATCGAACTTAAGTTGAAGAGCTTTGCTTACCTTGTCGTAAAGCCTAGCGCCTAACAAAGCTCCGCATAATTCAAGCTTGGCTATAGTGACCGGCTTCAAAGGTGAAACCTTACTTTTAGAGCATAACAGTCTTACCAATACTTTACTATCACCATCACTAGCCGAGCGAACGTAAATACAAGCGCCGTACGCTGCTTGAGAAGCATCGGTAAAAATATGTAACTCTAAATGCGTAGATTTACAAACCATGATGTGACGTGGAACACGAATAGCGTTAAGCGCTGACAAACTATTTGCGAACTTTGTCCAAGTGCGCAAAACATCTCGCGGCACTTCATCGTCCCAACCTAACTGCAATAACCAAAGCTGCTGCAATAAAATCTTGACTACGATAATGATTGGACTGATCAAACCAAGTGGGTCAAAAATTTGTGAAACGTGTGAAAGAATACTGCGTTTCGTAACCTTATCACTGTTACCTTTAAATTGTGTGTTGAAATAAAAATCATCACTTGTGTTACACCATCCTAACCCTAAAGTCTTGCACTGAGCGTTGGTACCTAATGTTGACTCCTTAGCTATGTTAGAAGGGGCTGATGACTGATCACAATCAAAGTTAAACGACCACTTTCTTAATGGAAAACAACCAGACTCTAAAACCTGCGAGGTTTTGTTACATAGCGTTAACAAATCTTGTTTATTATCCAAACTTGTGATCATATCATCAACGTAGAAGTCTTCTAAGATTATTTTGCGTACATCAGGGTCCGTACACTCAAGCGCCAGCTGTTTGAGGCACCTGACAGAAAGAAAAGCAGACGCTGCCATGCCATAGGTGACAGTGTTTAGCTGATAGATACCTAAGGGCTCAGAAGGGCTGTCGCGCCATACGATCAGCTGAAGGTCACGTTGTGATTTATGTAATAAACACTGTCTGTACATTTTGCAAATGTCGGCACATGCAGTAAATTTAAATCGTCTAAATCTTAACAAAATATCTATTAATTCACTCTGCAAAGGCGGCCCAACGAGCTGAAGGTCATTTAAGGACACATTATTACTGGTAGGTCTACTTGCATCGAAGACCACACGAAGTTTAGTTGTGGTGCTGTGCTCGCGAAATACACCATGATGACACAAGAAATAATGTGGTGTTCCATACGAGTCGACCTTCCTCATATGGCCTAAATCAATGTATTCGTGTATAAAATCACTGTACAGTTTCTTATAACTAGGGTTGCGTTCGAGGCGTCTTTCCAGTACTAAAAAGCGATTCATAGCCTGGGAAAACGAATTGCCCAGCCTGGTTGGTGAATCCTTGAGCGGAAGCTGTACGCAGAACCTTCCTTCACTTGTGCGCGTTGTAGTGTTGATGAAGTGTTCCTCGCAAGCTAATTCCTCGTCCGTGTGTGTGTGCCCAATCCTAGGCAGCTCCTCCAGTTCCCAAAACTGTCGTAATTGTGTTTCAATTGCGTGGGAAAAATTGCATTGGACAGACCTATTATTATTGCGTGAATTATTTTTAATAGGCCCTGAAATTATCCAACCTAATTTAGTGTTCTGTAAAAATGGGCCATTAGGCAACCTAATTTTACCTTCGCATAATAAGTCCCAAAAGATATCTGCGCCTATCAAAATATCTATGCTTTGAGACTCGTAATAAAACGGAACGGCCAGCTGTATGTGCTCAGGAATGTACTTCTGTGCGCTTTGATCACATACGACTGCCGGTAAGGTACTTGTTATGTAAGGCAACACAAAACATTTAATACGCGCTGTGTAGGACCCTGTGCGTGATTTGATCTGCACATCGCATATCTGTGTTGAGTGAGTAACAAAGTTACCTATCCCTCGAATTTCGCAAGTGGACTGTAATAAGTTAGAATTTAATTTATCACAAAGTATTTTAGAAATAAAACAATGTTGGCTGCCACAATCAAGAAGTGCGCGTGCGACGTGAAATCTATTGTTTGCATCAGCTATCTCGATCATGGCAGTCGATAACAAAACAGAACGCATACTATTACATATAGCCGATTGATTGTTATAAGTATGGGTGCTATCCGTGTGTGACCTGTTTACCTGAGATGATGGAATCACGGGGATGGTGTCCGCGGGCGCCGCGGGGGTCGCGGGCGGCGGACAGCGCTGCCGCTGGTTACCATTGCATGCGAAGTGAACCGCCACTCCTTGTACCTCGTTGGACGTGTCGTTATGAATTAATGTGTTATGTTTTTTATTGCACTTTCGACACGGCCCAAACTTACATGCATCTATCGTATGTCCAGGACGTAAACAGTTCTCACAAAGTTTGTTAGTGGCTACAAGTTGCAGTTTAGTGTTTATGTCGGAATCTAGAAACCTTTGGCATGAATACAGTGGATGATCAGCGTTACACATTAAACACGGCTTCCTAGTGAAATCAGTGCGATTATTCTGCGGCTTATTGGTGGAAACATTGCAATGCGTTTTGTTGCGTGGCGTGTTAACCTGTGACGTATTGTGTGACGTAACGGTTTGTTTCTTACTATTGTAGTTAACCTTACTGTGAGAAACTTGCAATGTTTCCAGCATTTCAGCCCGATCCCTAAGGAATGAAAGCAAATCGTCCACCTTTAGGGATGATTTAGTTTCACTGTGCTTAAATGTACACTTATGTTTTTCCCATTCGCGTTCAGTTATGTCATCAAGCTTACTAGTAACAATAAATATGATCAATGTGTCCCAGTGCTCAGTCGGCTCACCTAATATTTTTAAAGCGCGTAGGTTTTTGAGGACAGTGTCTATGAGTGTCCTGAGCGAATGGGCAGATTCCTTTGACACCTTGTGAATAGAAAATAGGGCTTTTACGTGGTTATGTACTAGAAGGCTGCTATTGTTGTACCTATTAAGCAGCAGCTCCCAGGCCACAGCGTAGTTACTAGCTGAGAACTCCACCGAATCAATTACCAGCTTCGCGCTCCCTTTTAGTGATGATTTTAGGTAATGAAATTTTTGAATGTCTGCGATATCATCTGACTCGTGAATTAGGGATGTAAATTCATCACGAAACTGGAGCCAAGATTCAGGGGAACCGTCGTAAGAATTTATAGAAATAATTGGCAGTTTTACAGCTTTTGATTTACTATGACACACGTTGGAACTATCAGCGACCTTGACCTGGCTAAGCAAATATTCTGCGCGTGATATTACACTATAATAGCTATCTTCAAATAAATCTCTTTGGGTTAATTGTGCGTCTAAGTCAGAATCAATGACAGTTTTCTCGATATTTGTTTGAATTTCGCTAAATTCGGTGAACAGACTAGCTGCGCCCTGCATTCTTAGCTTTAAATCGATAGATTTTTGTGCGCCTAGAGATTCACTAGAAAGATTTCTGACAAAGGCGGTTAATCTAGTTAGCCTACCTTTTATGATTCGTCTAGCCTTGATGAGTTCGGCTAAAAGCTGGCTGTCGGTTTCATGTCTAGCAGCAGGTCTAGGGGATCTGTCCCGTTTGGGCTTCGATTCCTCGTCTGTTAAGCCCATTTTGGCGGTTGTGAAAGATGGTGCGAAGCTGACGCAAAGCAAGCACTGAAAAATGCGAATAAACACGGTATTAGCACAGATTGAACCCACAGGGAGGAGGTTAGGAAGGATGGCTGACCGTACCGAATGCGATTTCGATGTCCTGCTGTTCCTTCAACGCCTTAACCTTGCCTCGCTGGTTCGTACTGGTGTGGTCTCAATGCGGCAACGAAGGTCCACGACGATGATGTTCAGGCTTGCTTTGGTGTGTCGTTGAAATAAAAACTTTGCTTGATATGTAGATTTGCGTGTATTTCGAATTTATACAATATTATTTTTTGTATTGGAGCTTTCGCGTTACATGCGTAAGATGGCGAAGAAGAGGGCCTAGCGGAAGCGGATACAATAATACAACGCCGATGTTGTCCTATCAAAAAAAATACGCATTTTAAGATAAAATAGATCCGATGAGGGGAGACCTACACACGACCAGTTCTTTGCGTGCTTCAACAGCTCTTGTTAAATGTAGGAAGGTAGAAGGAATCTAAGAAGGTTCTAAGGAAAAGGGCAAGAACTTAAGGTTATTTAACGTAACAGCAACCTCATATTTCTTATTCCATACAGTATTAGGTGGCAGCCCAGCTCGATCCTCACTCAAAGTGGTTGTAAATATGGAATGTGGATAAGGAAAATTAATTTATCTTACATCTCTCATGATGGCCTGGGACAAAAGAAATAATATATATGTAGTATACATATTATTATTAGTAATATATCTTTTAAAATTACATATGTGGTGAAACGCCAATCGGTCACTAAATAGCTCGTCGCAAATGGACATGGCTCGGCCACACGCTTAGGAGGGATTCCACTCACATTCCAAGGCAGGCACTGGAATGGACTCCTCAGGGCCACAGGACGCGTGGTTGACCAAAGCAGACCTGGCGACGGTCGATAACAGCGGAAATAAAGACAATCGGGCTATCTGGGCCTGAAGGCGCGTTGCTCAAGACAGAACGAGATGAAGAAGTACTGTAGCGGCCCTCTGCCCCACCCAGGGAACATAGGACAATAAGTCAAGAATGTTTCAACTGCTGTTCTTCCAGCGCAGATTGTAAAAAAAAGCTGATCGAGGGAATTGGCGAAAACATGAATCAAGTTAACAGCAAATGCGGGTAGCAACTTATCACTATTTTGATTTCTTTTTCCAACTCGCACACCATCTCGTCAAAAGTGGCCTTTGATCTTGCGGCCCTGGGCTCTACCTTCTTAGAGCATCAAGGCCCAAAAAGCTCTGTCTGGCCCGTTAGGGATAAAAACGTGATCGCGTTTATGTAAATAAAAAACAACTTCCTTATTTTTCTAAAAACAACTCGTAATTGCTAATCATATCTTTCTCTCACTCCTCCTTTTCCGAATGAAAATAAAGAAATCCAATGACACAGCACCAGTGTATTGCCCATTTCGGATTTAAAACAAAAAGCGGGGGTCCACCTGAGAGCCATTGCTCTGGACGTGAGGGTGTGTTTATTCCCGTTCGCTCCCGGTTCCCCATCAATCACGGCAGCCCAGTTTTTCAGGGCTATCGCTCCCGTAGGATAAGGCAAGCGATGTCCCTTGACAGCCTTTGTACTAAAAAATACTCGAATGCTGTGATTTAAATACTAAGGTCTGTGGGCGAATATAAGCTAACACGGATTTGAACAGCGGTTTCGGAATTTTCGGAACGGGAACGAAGTTCGTGCGCGCAGATTGCGGGAGCAGGACTGATTCTACAAATCTCGTGCGTTACGTCTTGTTTTTGTTTTTCTTCTCCTATTCCTAACAAACATAAAGCGATGTCTCTTGATATTAAAAATACATGTTTACTGTAATTTAAATACTTAATTCTGTTTTTGCTTTTCTCGCAGACCAGCACGGAAGATTAAAATTGATAGAATTACTATCACTCTTGTGATTATGTTAAATTTGCGTAGCGTAATGTTATTAACGTAGTGACTAAGTAGTTTGTGTCGTAATAAACCAATTTAAGGCGCCAAACCCGACAAATTGCTGTCCCAACAAAAGGAAACACCGACAAATGGCCATAAACACACCTGCTCCCCCCGGTTAGAGAAATTGTAAGCAGGATTATATAATTATTCCATGTATCCCGAGACCTTAATAAGGGCGCTTGTGTTAATCGATAATTCACATAGTTTCACTAATAAGTGGCGCTGGCTCTAACAATAATAACATTAAGGTCCTGAAAAGAGTAAGAGAGAGTAGGTGCAATCCGGACTTAATAGAGAATAGACGAGGAAACACGTAAGGTTATCTGAGATGAAACGACGATTTCATAAAAAACAAAATTTATGGGAAGACAGAAAGGAAAAGAGGACCAGGAACACCCAGGCATAGCTACATGGGGCAGATAAAAGAGAAGGTGAACGTCGTCTCATACTGCGAAGTAAATAGGTTGGCGGATGGGAGAGAAAACGGAAAATAATTCATGCTCCACCTACAAGAGCATAGCTCTTATATAAAGGTAAAACTTCTTGACTATCCACATACGGAAGCAGTTGCAAAAGTGTAAAACAGTAAATGATAGTCCGAAACCCCTCCAGAATGGCACTTGATTCACAAGATTGAGTATTAGTTTTCGTTATCTTCAAATAGTGTTTCCTGTTGCTAAAAGCTTCTTAAATAATAGGACATTTACTGGGAAAATATGTGCTATAAAAAGTTGTTTGAGTGGACGTTAAATAAAAACTCTTGTACGGCTTGGCGGTTTCGGTCAATTTTACCCACCGGCTACCGTTACTAACAGTATCTGGCGCCACTGTAGCCGCGCCTTTTGAAGGAAATATTTGGATGTATAAGACACGAGGTTTAAAATGGCATACTCTTACTTATCCTAATAATAGTCTGGCATAACTTTTTAGGGACATTTTTTAATCATAACTACTATAAGCATAATAATTGTTAAGCATACTATTCTAAAGCCTAAATATGCTTACAGATAATGATGTTTAAGTATAAGTTTTTGTAGATGAATAATTATACGCCGAATAAATATCTAACTCCTAGAGTGTTGAAAACATTATTACACAATTTTTCATATTGCTCTAATAAATATGTAGCCGCTTAACATGGTGGGTAAAAATTCCCTCTTAGTTCAAAGTTGTTCCGGATGGTCATAAAAAAAAACTTGATCCTTACTTCCCTTCCGCCCAAGTTGTTCCGGGTGGTTATAAAAAAATAACTTCAACCTTACTTCCATTCTGCCTTCACAGGTGTTTCGGGTGGTCATATTTTTTTATATGATAATTAAAAAAAAATACTTAAAAATAACTTAATATTATGCCTTAATCCTTTTAACCTTTAACCTTTTGAATTAACATTATGGCAAAAAAATTAGCCTAAAAGCCAATCATGCCAAACGCACTCGTATGCCGAAAAACAATTATGCCTAAAATCTATTATACCAAAATATTTTATGCCAAAACCGGTATGCCAAAAAACATTTATTGGGATAAAACAAATTATGCAAAATAACAGGCATAATGCGTGTCGGGCCACGCGCAGTGTAGGGTTCCGTAGTTGCGAATGCGCACTTTGAGTTCACGCCACTAAAAACATCTAAAAACTAATTTTCTATTGAATTTGTATTGTAGAAAGCTGTAATTTGGTAATGGTATGTATATTAATTATGCAAAAAAGTGGTAAAATAAAATAAAGAAAAAAAAATTTAGGGCAGCTCCCAAACAAGAAAATTTAAAAGTCAATTTTATTTTGTCGACTAACCAATCATGTGGGGTATCGTTGAATAGGTCTTTCAAAATATTATGAGCTTGTGAACACCATTTTTCGATTTAGGGATCCGTTTCTGAATTATTTGGTTTTAAAGTGAAATTTTTTGTTAGAGTTAAGTGTCCCCCCCTCTATCTGCTATAAGGTTATATACGTGAAAAAATTCTCTAAATAGATATGGTTTAAAAATTTAATTTGGATGCTATTTCATATGGCTAAATAGATTTAAGCTTCTGTTTTTAAATTGTATTTTTAAATACACCCTATTTTTTGCAAATAAAATATTATCTATCTAATCTATGTAGAATTAAAAAAAATTATGTTGGCAGTCCAGCAAAAACAAAAAAGAATTAAGTTTTAATACAATAAATAATTGGCACAGATGTCGACGATGTGAATATTGTATCAGAAGTTGATGCTCTTCAAAAAATTATTTCTTAGTTTTTAGGGTTGCGTAGTAAACAAGGAACTCTTATAGTTTCGCCATGTCTGTCTGTCTGTCCGTCCGCGGTTTTCCGCAGAGAATATAAGTACTAGAAAGCTGTGATTTAGCATGGGTTTGTATATTAATAATGCGGAAAAAGTGGTGAAACAAAATACAGAAAACAATTTTTTTTTAGGGTAGCGCCCATACAAGTAAAGGAAAAAGCCAATTTTTTTTCTCGACTAACCAATCATGTGGAATATCGTACAATAAGTCTTTTAAAAATATTATGAGCTTGTTAGTACCGTTTTTTGATTTAGGGATCAGTTTTTGAAATATTTGGTTTTAAAGTGAACATTTTTGTTAGAGTCATGTGTCCCCAAAAACTTACAGCTATAGTATATATAATATAACGAACTTTAAAGAAAAACTATCAGAGCTAAGTAGGGTTTACAAATTAAAAAGTTATAGGCGATCAACTTATAAAATGTACTCGGAAAAGGATAATTTCGGACAAATTCAACAGAAAATTAGTTTTTATACATTTTCAGTGGCATGAATTAAGTTAGCATTCGTAACTACGGAACCCTACAATTCGCATGGCCCAACACGCACTTAGCCAATTATTATTGAATGGAAACGGCATCAAATAAAGGTTAGTATCTGTCGTAATTCTAATTGGGAATTGTACGAGAAGGTGTACTACATTTCAATATATTCTGTTTTGCTACTCGGGTATAGTAATATTTTTATCTCGAGCTATATACATGAATCCCTAGCTTCACTCAGTTTTCAATCCTAGAATCACTCGCCACACTAATAACCACAATCTTTATTTCATTATAAAAATACGTTTCAGATACAATTATTAATAAAAATATACAAAATTTACAAATAAAATAGAGATTCCAACGCGTCGCCGCGAGTCAGGGTGCCCAGTAAGCTAGCAGCATTGCCTCTCTGTTTCACAATTCGCCTCGAGGTGCTCATATTTCCTTCGCTTAACGGTTTCAGCAGCAACTGCAGCCGCCCCCGCACGTGTGGAGGTAGATAATAAATGAGAAGAAGCCAGTGTATACACACAAGTGGCGTCCTATACCAAACATTTCCCCAGCTTCCACGGTATCAAAGATATCCCGTCCGGCCTCCTACCGTCCGACCTCAACAAACCGCTCGGTTCCAGGACGGCCGGAACAGCAACAGAGGTTAAAGCTCTTCGGATGATGTCATTGATAGTTCCGTGTCGGGATAAGCGACCGGCACTCTTTTGGCAAGCTAACCCGTGATGGCCCAACTCATTCACAGCCCTACCACAGATGCACTGATGAGACTCATTCACCTTCAAACCTAATCTGAGTCCAACCGCCAGGGACAACGTGCAGTTGTCCAGTAGCGTGCCCAGATTTGAAATGCGATGACTGAAAGATATTAATCTGGTCGCTAATGTAGGAGGGTATAGACTCATCTAATACTGGGGCACCGAGCAGGCGCAAAGACTCGCTCGTCACAAATTAGGAGCGTCCGCAGCCACAAACCCGATTCCCGCTCGGATACCGCAAGCAATCTAGCGCGTCTAGCGCGATCTGCTGGACCAGTAGCCTCACAGAGCAAGCCTTGAAATGTTTTTCTGCACACGGGCTCGTCCCACCCCCTCTGGTGGTGTGCATTACCTAGTAATGACACGTTAGAGCAGTCATTCAGCCAGACTTCCGAAGCCTCTGCCGCCCCACAGATCCCCCCGGAACCCAATGAAGGGCCTAGAATATTACCGCAGAGAAGACCTGCAGTATGAACTAAGTGGCAAAGCCACATCCCACACTTTTCTGACTCCTAAACCGCCGAAACGGATGGGCAGTGATGCCTGCACCCAAGATCTTTCATCTAGTTGACAGTTCAGTATCATTACCAGAGCATCTTTAATAATATTATCTAAGCCGTGGAGAAGATGAAGATCTTTCCAAAATTGAGCACAACGTAAAACATATGTGAATTTTGGGACAAAAAGACAGGAATGAATAATAGATAGAGCCATGTGCGCATGCATGTATTCCACGTAGACGCTCTGATGATGACTGAAAGATATTAATCTGGTCGCTAATGTATGAGGGTATAGACTCATCTAATACTGGGGCACCGAGCAGGCGCAAAGACTCGCTCGTCACAAATTTTATATTAGGAGCTAGTTTATCGAAATTAGAAATTATGTTATTTCTAACTCTCGGATCAATAGTAGGTTTTACATATAACTCGCACTTGCCAACTACACTTGGATTCAACTTTGGAATCTTTCGTTTCGGTCTGAATTCTAAGTAGCGCTCTTGCCTCAAAAGTATTACCTTTACCCGTTGTAGCACAATCTACTAATCGATAGCATTGATAATTTTATGTATAAAATGGCCAATTATTAACAATGTTTCGTGTCGTTTACCTTTTTACCAAAAACTAGATAATAGGTTTGTCTACATATATACCAACCCTCTCATCTATTTAAAAAATACAAACAAAGATTTGATTCATCTCCTCCTAGTAGGCGTACCAAGTTACTGAAAAAAAATTGAGACTATAAAAAATCTTTATTTTTTATTAAATTATGTAAAACTCTTAGTGTGATACCGGAAGAACGGCGACATTAACAAAACATTACCCTTTTAGTACAATAAAAGTTCATCTCTTTTAAAAGGGGCTATAATTAATTATCCGCCTTTTGGGAGTTCTTCTCTTTAATTTGGTCTGTATATGCATAAAAAACACGAAAATTAATACCGCATGAGCAAGGTCAAAAGATATGGAACTAAAAGTAGATATAAATAAATTGAAATGTACATTTAGCTAGCGTAATCTAGATAAAAATAATGTAAATAATTTTTCAAAACTTAACCGAATTCAACACTAAATACACAACCGATTTTCATAAAAATTCTATGGGACCACATTACAAATAAATATGCCTTTTCAAACGCAAGAATTTTATTAATTGGTCTAGGCATCTTCGAACGATCGGAGAACATACATAAATAACCAGCCAAGTGCGAGTCGGACTCGCGCACTAAGGGTTCCTTACCATTATCTATAAAAAATCACGTTTGTTGTATGGGAACCCCCCTTAAATATTTATTTTATTATAATTATAATTATTTATTTTTTAAGTGAGTTTACAACTGAATATTCTGTAAATGTTTCAAGCGGTAGACGCTTGAAACATTTACAGAATATTCAGTTAGTGTTGCCGTTATTAATATCAAAACGCCTAAAAAAACAAGTTGTTGTATGGGAGTCCCCTTAAGTATTTAATGTATTTTGTATTTAGTATTTGTTGTTATAGCGGCAACAGAAATAGATCATTTGTGAAAACTTCAACTGTCTATCACGGTTCATGAGATACAGCCTGGTGACAGATGGACAGCGGAGTCTTAATACGGTCCCGTTTTTACCCTCTGGGTACGAACCCTAAAAAGGACATAATATAAATTCGAAATTATAACCTCCTTCATTTTTGAAGTCGGTTAAATTGTTTTGATCAAACTGAGAGGAAATAATTAACACGATTGGACAAAACTCTTCAACCAAACCACGAAGGGCTCAGTCATTGAAAAAAGTCGATTTGAAAAGGCAAGAAGGGCAAAGTGGACAGTGCCCCACAATGACGTACTCAGCTGTAACTACATCGTCAAATTTGTCGGATAAATACCGAAGGGTGTCAGTGTCGCTATAAAGACATCGCATCTCTACGTTAAGGACTTTATTATTTTGTCCGTTTTAAACATTTGAACACATGCTTGCCAATTAGCTTTGTATTTAATTTCTTTTGATGATTTGTAAGGATTGTGTTTTAAATTGGCGCTTTTCAATTTACGACTTTTAACATAATTATACTAGGATTATAAAATATTTACTTACAAATACAGACGTAGAAAAATAACTCATAAGTATTAAACTAAATTACAAATTACGTACCTAAAAATATAAATGCTGTTCATGTGACGAGAACACATGCTGCATTCCCACGCTGAATGGCTATTGCAATTCTCTGCGCGAGATACGAGCTTCTTGTCACCAGCGAGCGGCATAGTTACTACTAGCCGGGGCCTCGACGAGAAGTGAAGAAGGTAACTTGAAAAAAATGGATAACAAGGCTTTAAAAAGATAATATCCTTATCAGATATTGTTATCAATATAACATTTTAAATATTTAATTTCTTTTTATTTTTAACCGACTTCCCAAAAGGAGGAGGTTATGAATTCGTCGCGATCTTTTATTTTTTATGTATCTTCACCAATTATTCGAAAACGCCATGACCGATTTGAAAAATTTTTGTTTGAAAGGGTATACTTGTCAAGTGGTCCCATACAAATTTTATCAAAATCGTTTGTATAGTTTGGGGGTGAAGTCTGTTTTTAGTTTTGAAAAATTATTCTTTTAGTTTACCTTGTTGCTATATTAAGTTTAACTGTGTGTTTTGTCCTTGTACGCTGAAGTTAAATAAAAATAAAGGGCGATTTGCTTTCGTCACATGTTACAAACTATTAACCCAGAGGTCTTATATTAAGAAATGCAGAGCTTAATAAAGAACTTCTTACTATTTTACATGGAAACATATGAAATTGTTTTAGTCTGGGAACATAGACCTTAGGCCAAATTAGGTTTCTAGAACTTGGCAGACTCGTCTCTACTTTTTATGGTCCATATGTTACCAACCGTCTGGAAAAGTTTAAAAGCTTAATGAGAAATAAATTGAGAAAGTTTTTCATTAATATTCTAACTTGAGTCACTATTGTTCTTTCCAAGTCTTGATTAAGCTTAAAACAGCATCTTAGAAATTTATACGCAATCAAAGTTTTAAAAGTAATAACTTTTTATGTTGATAATGTATCCATTCCTTTCAATAACGTACTTTATGCAGACAATAATAACTTTCTAGGATTGAAAAAGTGTACTGAAAAGACCATACATCGAGAAATGACGACTTTACGTACCTGACGAAGCACACAGGCGCAGTGTAGGTACTCTATCTATCTGGCCTAATTTGGCTAAAGGAGATACTTGAATTTTTTAGGGTCACAGTACAGTTTATGTTCTGTAAATTCTTTATTGTGCAGAAAAGACAACACAAATACAAAAAAAAACAATACAAAGGCGGATTTATCCCTTTAAGGGATCTCTTCTATTTGTTTTTAAGTAAGAATGTGAAGCTTTACTACGCACATTTTCAAAATATGGACACTTTTGGCTAATGTGCGTAGAAAATTCACTTTTTTTACGTTAAACTGTAAACAGTAGTTCATATAACAGTTTGAAGGGCTATCTAGGGCTCGGTTAAGACAAACTTTTCTATGATGTCTCCGTTTCCTTTCAAATTATTTATTTTAAATAGGGGCAGCACTGGATTCGGAAAAATTCATGTGATCCCTTAAGCCAATACTTGCCATATGTTACGCATCGCACTGTTGTGCTATTGAACTATTTCTATCTATGTCTATTTGGTTAGCAGAGTTGGGCGTAGTTAACTACTATTGTGGAATTTGATTACAAATTACAATTACATGTAGTTAACTACAAGTAGTTAAAATTACATTACATTTAACTACAACAATTTAAACTACTGTAGTTGTGATTTTAATTGTAATAAGTTGTTATAACTACAAATTACAATAAGAATTTATTACCGCCGGCGTGTGTTAAAGGTGTTGTATTTCGTAATTGTAAGTGTAAAAAGTTGTAAGTAAGTAAATCTTTATAAAATATGTAGTTTCAAAAAGTAATTTGTAATTGTGATTACAACTACTTTTTGTAGTTTATAGTTTAACTACTTTTTCAGTTACGTTTTGTAATGATGTAGTAGCGATTACTAACTACAAAATGTTATTGTAGTTAGTAATTAGTAGTTTAATTACATTTTGCCCAACTCTGTTGGTTAGGTAATTAAATAGATGTAAACGATCTTGACATGTCTTTTTATTGAAATATTTTTGCAAATTACAAATTAATTATGTAATTTAAAAGTTATAAAATAAATAATTTGTGACTTGCAAAGGTGTTAATTTATGAAGTGTATATTTCAATAAAAAGACATGTCAAGATTGTTTACATTTATTTAAATACCTAACCAAATGGACTATAGTCATTTTAAATACAAACCGTAATTTGTTATTATATATAAATATAAAAGTAATTTCATACAATATAATAATTGATAATAAATTTATTATATTTAGAAATCCTTTTATAATAATATCTGTCTACGTTTGGAAGTTCGAAGGAATTGTTTATAAGTGAATTTTCTGGCAGACACCATATTTTCTCATTATATCAAATTCCGTTTTGATATTAAACTACAAAGTTCCCAAAATCACATTGTTCTTAAAAGTCACGAAACTAATAATAACTTAGTAAAGAGCGAAAGACTTTGTCGACATCAAAAACCTTTTATCGTTTATCATTTGACAGCACTGGTGCTTCAGGAATGAACACACTGACTTTTAACACGACTACCCAAAAAAAGGAGTGTTAATGTTTTCAGGGTTCATACATATGAGTACCTATGCTTACTCCGCCATATCTTTGAAATGTCTGAAGCGATTTGGATTTATGGAGTATCGTTAGAATTCTTACCTTACATCATCCATAAGAATAAACAGAATCTATCAAAACATACTGAAAATATTTTAAGACTAGATTCATTACATGATATTGAACAACTTTCTCTAAAGAACATACATTGAATTATGCAAAATAATGTTTGGCCTCCCATACAAATTGACCGATCAGCTGATCCGAGTTTCTATGGAGAGCTCAGAATGGATATCCAAAAAAAAATTTTTTCTTATTCCGTTATTATGCTGATCCTTGAGGAAAGTTCTTCAGTATCATAGACTTTATCAACGCTTAAAAATTTTCTGTATTTTTGTTGAACCCTGTATTTTTAAATTTTATTATATTTATGGTCTAAAATGCCTGGAAAAGCTTCGAGTCCATGGGCGACGTCATGAAAGGAAAATTTCCTTTAACTTTCAAGCGTTAACTAGTCGACATGTGTATCCTGCCCGTTCTGACTTATGGATCTCAGATAGGTAGGCCAAGATTGCTACAGAATGGGTGCCGGTAGGCTGGCGTCGCAAGAGAGGTCGCCCAAGGACAAGGTGGTGTGATGATCTGGCGCTTTTTGACAAGACTTAGAAATCCATCGCGTAAGTTAGAGATTAGTGGCGTACTAGAGGGGAGGCCTTTACCTAGCAGTGGTACAGTATATGGCTAATGAAAATACAAATTAAGGGCTTTATTTTTCTTTAATTAAAAAAAACCCATAGTTTTGGAGCAAATTCAGTTCATCTGTAGTTACATGATACTGAACTATTCTTTTAATAATTTGAAAAATTATTTTCATTTAATATTTTATTTTTATAATATTTCTTTTACTAAGTGTTCGTCAATTTTATACACGAAAACGAAGAAACAAGTTTATATGTGTCTATTTATTGATTGCTTTTACTATAAATCTACGCTTCTTTTTATCAAAGGCGTATCGAGATTCGAGATCCAATCATGCAAAAAAAAAAACTTGTCGACTTCACTACAAGAGATATTTACGGAAACTACTGCATGGGTAATAAGGGTAGGGGTGAAGAATCTCGTACTTTCGCCGTCTCCCCTGAACCAAATGTCGTCATCAACATTTACCCGCCCTGCACCGCACCCTCTTTTCAACCCCCGCGCCGGGCATGCGCCCGTAGCGCACTCAGTAATCAAATTGCGATAATATGCCGGTGCACTCAAATCAACTGTCAAAAATACTTTTATTGACTCTGTCATCACATGGCACACTTTAAATACCTACCTAAAAAACTTCTCCAATCTGTAAAACTTTTTTCTCATATTACTTAAACTGAGATGTCAAAAGACCGCCAAGTAGCGTATATAAGAAAATTTTAGTAGAAGCATGTATGTAGTAAATATACTTAAATTTTCTAAAAAGAGAAAACACAAGTGGTACTGGTACATCTTCCTTAGGATGGTTCGACACAAGCACAATATTAAAATTCGCTCGGCACCCGTGTGAAAAAAATATTTTGCCGCCAGCTAACCTCACACACACGCATGCGCATCTTAAAACGACCCGCAGTAAAACGACGGGTCACGTGACTTGCCGCGGCATTCGCTCGTCGCACTTCGGCAGTCGTCGGCGAACCGGCCCAACGAGCGGTTGTGTCCGCGCGCGTCGTAATAATATCATGACATAAATGTCAAATGAAATGATTTCGAAAAAAAACAGTGACATGTGCTCCATTGTAACCTAAACATTTACCCATATGTTGCGTTCTTAGTGTTAAATAGTGCTATTATTCAGAAATTAGCCGTTTTTGCGCCCTGATTTCGTGTAGCGAAATTTATAGTCCCGGTTCTGTTCGTGATCGTGTTTTCGCTAGCTTCTCATAAAACATTCCAGGTGACTTGGGACGCTTGTTTATAAATGATGATGGAAATTATAATCAGATTTATTTCTATAGTGTTGTGTTTTCGATAGGAAAAAAACCGGTGTCACGATGGACCGCGTGAGTGGCGTGTGTAGATTCGGAGGAGTGGTGTCGGCGGTTAGGACTAGAACCGGCAGAAGTAGGCGCCGTCTGGGAGCCCAGAATCAGATGGCAGAAGACCTGCCTGAACCGCCACGCCGGGGACTAGGTGCTATCCTGGTCCTAGCCTGCATCCTAGTCTACCATAACTGCCTATACTGTGGATTCGTGTTTGACGACATCAGTGCTATAAAGGAGAATAGAGACTTGAGGCCGCAAACGCCCATAACGAATATCTTCCTCAACGACTTTTGGGGAACTCCGATACACAAGGTGAGGGCATGCCGCCCTTAGATATAGTATATATATTTTGTTAAAGTTTATTTTGAACCTCTTCCTCATCCCAACCCTCCCCTGATGTTAAAATACTTACCTACTGTAGGTACTTTGTAAGGCCACAAGTAATGTTATAATTTAGCATTTCCAGTTAATTGACTTTTTTTTACAACTCTTCCTCTTCGTACAAAAACGTGATATGTTAATTCGTACAAAAATGAATGATAACTCATTACACCTTTTTGTACAATAAAATGTATTGTCGAGTATAATACTATGTACATGTATTATATACTCATCATATAACTGTTAATAAAAAGGATTGGCAATGTATAGTAAAAACCTAAAAGTTAATGAATGGAAAAAAAAACATCTCTAATTAAATATTCAGAAATAAATGTTTATGATTACAAAAATCTTTTGGAAGTAATATTTACGTATAGGTGTACAATTTAAATCTTAATAATATTATAAACGCAAAAGTTTGTAGTACCTACGTATGGATGGCTGTTTATTACTCTTTCACGCAAAAACGGCTGTACGGATTGAAATGAATCTTGGCATGTAGATAGATTATTATCTGGATTAACACAATGATACGTTTTATCCCGGAAAAATGTGAGGCTCCCGTGGGATTGTCAAAAATTTTCCACACGGGCAACGCCGCAGGCATCGGCTAGTATAAGTATATATATACAATTTTCTAATAATAAATATGTTTTGATAAAAGTTTGCCAAATAGATTACAATTTTTCATTATTAATATCCACTTATCCAGTCCTGCCTTGCATCTAAAATACTTTATATCAAACTTATTTATCAACGGATTTAACAGCGATTAATTAATTCGTATTTATAATGGTCGTTGTATCGAAGCCTTTTTATTTTTTGCGGTTGAAACAAGAATAACTCGATAGCCATCCCCAAGCTTATGAAGAGTGGTTTCTGCTCATAAATAACTTTTTTGCTTCGCACGACTTTTTCCGCGTGGATCGTGATGAACTCCAGTTTTGCCCGTGTCCATTAACTGTTCGAACAATTTTTGTTTTATAAAACAGTACAATATTGTTGAATTGGAGGAATAAATGTTTATGAGGTATTTTGATATAATAAGACTATTATATCATAATACCTAAAAGTAAAGTAGAGACTTTACTTAATAAAATTGGCAGGCAGTGAACTGATAATTTATCAGAATAAAGAGAGTCACGCTATATAAATAATTTGCAAAAAACGTCGGTATTCTCATACTCTGATAGCCAAACACTATTACCCACTTCGACTTTATTCTTAAATCTTGAGGCACATTTTAGTTGACCTTTTTTGTGTTCTATAACAAAAACGAATAATACTTCATTAATCACATTTATTCACAGATAGAGTAATTTTTACCTTTTAGATAGACTAAAATAATTATTAAATATAGATTTTCAAAAAGATATAAATTAAAGTAACTTTAATTAAATCCTTCATAAATCAAAAATTAATAAAGAATAATATCCTTCGGGTTTCCAAATTTATGTCCTAATGTCACCTTTGACACGGATTCACAAAACAAAATGATGACCAACGGTAATTATGCTAAAATATAACCTGAGCCCAAAATGCTGCGACATATTACCTCTGTGCAGGTGTCATAAATCAGGCATTTACGGGTAGGTTACCGGGAAATTTATGGATGTAATCATCATGAATATTTCATCCGTGCGCATTACACTCTTCTACCTTGATTTATGTATTTACTATACTTACTCTGTTACATTTTAACTGCAAATGTCACAAAATTTATCATAGTTGCGTTCGCCATTTCGAAGAAAAATTGAACAAAAACTTCCAAGCTTTCGAACGAGCTTGAAAACTTTAAGAAAGCATAGAGAAATGGGACTGAAAACTAGTTCGAAATAACGTATTGCTTAAATGATTCATATGCCTTCAAAACTTTGAAATCCACGAACCTATTCTTCATTTAAGGAAGATAAGAAAATTGTATTTTTAAACTAGTTTTATTTATTTTTAAAGTGGTTTAATACAATATTTATAATATGAAATACCAATTTGATTTTTTATTTATACATATTTTATTTGAAAGATAAGAAAACCCTCATATTTATATCTAGTCCGTAGGTTATTAGTTGTTCTCTTTTGAAAGCCAGAAAGCATTAGGCATCGTGAACATTAGGGTTGTGAGTTTGATAAATATTTATGTCTTAATCCCTGCCAGTATATTTCTCAAAGACACAATGAGAACGCATTCTGGCTTGGCATTGTGAGAAAGAATAATCAAAGTAATCGCTCTTTCTTTCATTCAAATGTATTCAGAGTAAGCGCTGAATGGGGCGCGAGGCTACTGGGTGGAGCTCGCAAATGATGCTGGTTGGGTTGGCGTGTGTTCCGTAAATTATATTTGAATGTTACAATTTAGAGACGAGTTCGAAATATTTTGTTTACATTATAACGGGGTGAAGATAAACAAGTTAACATTAGAGAGTGATTCTTGCATCATTTTAACAAAAAAAAAAACTTGATAATGTTGGCTCTGGAGCTTTGATTTATTTCATCATCATCATAATCCGAGTGTATTCCCGGAGTCTGCTACCTTACCTAAGTGATTTGACGAAGTTCCTGGTTTTTATACAGAGCAACTGCCGTCTGACCTCCGCAACCTAAAGAATAAACCAAAACCCATCCTTGGTTAGGTTTGAGCAAACACTAGATGGCGTTCGGGACCCACAGTTTATACATGCCTCCCAAAATACGGAATCATCTTTATTTTCGAATAATCAGGGTAGTCAAGCCTGCAATATCCGAATCAGACTGGAAATAACTTTACACAAAGAATTCTACCCAGTGGGATGTCATCATCCCACTACTTCTGAATCAAAAAGCAAAAGCCTTGACCACTGGACCACGGAGGCAGTTACTTTGATTTATCTCAGTCGATTAATGAGAATATACGGATATTCTACCTAATCACGGGATTAGGCTGTATAAAACGCCTAATGGAATATATCTACTGAAACTATTTTAAAAATATATTAATTCTATGACCGTGATGTCGTAGCATAGACTAGTTAGGTAATCTATTTTTAAAATTGTTTTAGATCACATCTTTCCTTAACATAGGTGTATCAAATTATGAAAAAAAAATTTTTTTTCTAGAAACTTGGATCAGCTGTTCATTGAGCTTGTAAAGGAGATCAATAATTATTTTTTATATTTTAATATGATAATAATATTGCTTGGGGAAAATTTTTCAGTATATTACGAACTGAATTTAACCTCAAAAAATTTCAGTATATTTGTTGAGCCCTTTGTATTTACTAATCTATGCTACATAATGTTTGAATACTGAAAAAAATGCATCAGATAAAGTCTTAGTAGCCATATGTTATTAAAGTATTTCAAACCTTAAATGCCAACTCACGGTATTAGTCATCACATTATACAATTATAACATCTTTATTGAATTAATCCTTTTAATTCATTCGAAGTCCTGTTCATTTAACTGCCGACCCAGGTACGTGATGAAATCACATAGGAGCCGGATTAAGGGCTTCTACAGACTAACGAATTCTTGTTCACGCTGCATTACCCGCCTAATACGTAGTTGGAATTGCTACAGTCTCCCGAGTCTGCAATCCAATCACGGCGAATGAAATTAACGTTCAAACGGATGCAGTAATGTGTCTACCGACGCCCATTACGCCAAATGGCAGTAAAAACAAGAACAACTACAAGTCGATAGTGTTTAACGGCCTTATAGCGCAATTACGCCCTGAACGGTGGTTGAGGTGAGGGAAATTGCCGCGAAATTGACAAGAGCTACACACGGAAGTAGAAGGTTCGCGACTTTAGATTGACTTCGGAACTTGGTTACATCCTAAAATTGCTGTGTAATGGTAAACATTTAAAGTGATAAGGGATGAAAATAGTTATAAAATCGAACTGTATTATTACTACTGATTATACCTAATACATGCAGTCATAATTATGTTTTCATGCAATCATATACTTTTAAGTCTGTATAATATTATGAAAAATAAAAAAATACAAAGCATATTGTTAACTGATCTATTCTTCAAGATAAGGTAAATGTAAGATAATCATTATTTTATAATATAGAATGATATATTTTTATTTACAACAGAAAAATTACAATATTAATTTATAAACTACCTATAGGTAGTAATTAAGACTTAAAAGAAAAAAAAAGATAAAAGAAAAATGCATCAAATAAAAAAAGACCTCTAATTTAAATATATGTTTTTTACACACTAATATTTACAAATAAAAAGGCCCGGTAATTCTTTACCCTGCGGCAACGTGCCCAGAAGGCTGGCAGCATTGCCACGTTGCATGGCAATGCTTATTTTCTGACCAAGATATAGGCCAGCCTTCTGGTCAGAAAATTCAGAATGATTACTGGAGCAACCTTTAAAATACTAAAATACAAGCAAAAATATTTAGGAAGACACATTTTGGTAATACAAGCACACTAAAAACATATTCACTATAACAACATTCTAATGTTACACAAATGAGGCTTCAATAATTGCGCCCTTGGAGAAACTTTGAAGAACTACCAGGAAAGTTTGCACAAACTCTGTACTTACCAAAGAACCATAATAACTACGTGCTTTCTAAAAGATTCAAGGCTCGACAACAATTCTGTCAGTAGCTTCGCAAACAATCAAATCTCCAAAATTAGAAGCTCCCCTCGCTGCGCAAACAGACTATTTTGGGTAAACTTTGTCGGAAAGAGTTTACCGATTGTTTTCCCCAATCCTCAGTTGCTGTGTGATTATTCAGATAACGCGTTTGTCGGAATCCCTTAGATTAAGACACAGATGAGGGCCACATGTTTTTGAGAGGTCGTTATTTAAATCCACCTCGGAAATTGTTTTGTCATTTTTGGGAGAATATAAATGACTACATCACGAACGGGTGTTTTGCGAAATAAAAAAAATGTTCTGTTTTCTTTTGCCGCCTTATAGAAGAATTTATATGATCTTTGTGAAATCATTTATTGTTCTCAATCTCGATTTTAACTAAAATTGTGATTGAAATTTATCAGTATTAAACTTTAAAACACTATAGCTTGGTTTCTAATAATTACAGGTTTTATTTGGAAAATAAAATTACTAGTATTTCTAGTTTTTAAAATATTCACGTGTAATCACCATAATCCGTATAATAGTATCCATATATATATTAAAATATACAGGGCAATACTATAAAATTTGCTCCATCATTGCGCCAAAATGTAACAACAGAGAGTAGGTAAGAAGAAAGTAAATAAACAAGGAAGGTAATAAAGTAATTGATACTTGCAATATCTGAGAAGCTGCTAAGAAGTGCATTCCAAGAACTTATTTAAATAAGAGAGTTGTTATTACTCGTGAGCTGAACATTCGCAAATAGTCATAAAAATCATGACTGGCTTTGAAAACTCGGAATATAGATATTTTGTTTGTCACCATCTTCATAGGCATATAAATATGTTAGTTCGGTAGGAATTTGTGTAGCATATTTTATGAAGGGTATAGAATAACTCATAACATGTTTGCTTATTATTTGTGAAATGATCTTTTTTATGGTTTTCTTCGAGAACTATTTCCCTTAAAAGATTGATGAATTAACTTCTTAAAACAACACAGGTAATGTGTCCTTAACTGTGAACTCACGGATCCCATATCTAATCTAGCAACCCCCCTGACTGATATGACTCATGTCAGAACATAAAATTATATTGGCTACATATACAATTAATAATTCGTTCAATTATCATCTAGACTAATATTATAAAGAGAAAAGATTTGATTGTGTGTTTGTTTGTATTGCATACAAACCTTGATACCAAATAAAAAACGTACAAATCATTGCATTCAGCGAACTTTGCAGCTAATATTCAAAGTGACACCGGCTGAAAGTTGGTAAACGAAAATAGTGAGCCGCTTTGACAGAGCCAGCGCAAAACTTGCTTGCGTGACAGTGATCGATGCGGCGGCGAGCAGCGGCCGTTTGCAACGTTACTACTGAAAGTCAAAATTTCTTCATAAATGAATACCGATTAATATTGCTTAAATGCAGGTAAATTTTAAATAAAAATGCAATAATCATTGCATTTAATAACTTAGTAGCTAATATTCAAAGTGACACTGGCTGATGTTGGTAAACGAAAACAGTGAGTCGCTTTTAACAGAGCCAGCGAAAAACTTGCTCGCGTGACAGTGATCGAAACAACGGCGGGCAGCGGCCGTTTGCGAAGCGCCGCGTCGCCGCTAAATACCTGTGTTTGACTTAAACTCGGAAACATAGATGTATCTTCTTTGAGAATGCTTATCAGGCAGAAAAGGTAAGGATTTAGGTGCTTGCACACTTATGAATAATAGAAATATAAGTTTTATTCCAGAAGATACTATTTCAGTTGGAATCACAGATATCTACTGATAGTCAAAATTTCCACATAAATAAATACCGATTAATATTGCTTAAATGCGGAGAATTCTTAAATAAAAATGCACAAATCATTGCATTGAATAACTTAGTAGCTAACATTCAAAGTGACACTGGCTGAAAGTTGGTAAACGAAAACAGTGAGCCGCTTTAACAGAGCCAGCGAAAAACTTGCTCGCGTGACAGTGATCGATGCGGCGGCGAGCGGTGGCCGTTTGCGAAGCGCCGCCGCTAAATACCTATGTTTTAGCTTAAACTCGGATACAATGATTAATCTCCTCAGAATTTTCAGTGACTAATGAATGATAGTGCACAAGTAATAACAAACAAAACTGTTATACATTTTACAAATTCTAAACGAGTGTCATAATTGCATTTTTATACGAAATCATCATTTCATCATTTCAGCCGCATAACGTCCACTGCAGGACATAGACCTCTCCCAACAATTTCCAAAATGACCGATCTAGAGCGGCCTGCATCCAGCGCTTTTCAGCAACCTTATTCAGGTCGTCAGACCACCTTGTGGGTGTGTGTCCGACGCTTTGCCTGCCAGAACGTGGTCGCCATTCGAGAACCTTTTTACTCCATCGGCCATCAGTTCGTCGCGCTATGTGTCCCGCCCACTGCCACTTCAACGAACTAATCCGCTGGGCTATGTCAGTGGCTTTTGTTCTCCTACGAATTTCCTCATTTCTGATTCGATCACGTAGGGAAACGCCGAGCATAGCCCTCTCCATAGCGTGTTGAGTGACCTTGAGCCTTCTTACGGTATAAAGTAAATCAACCTAGAATACCTTTACAATCAAAACTTCCCTTTATGATACCATTACATCTAAATATATATAACTCAAAGGTGACTGACTGACTGACATAGTGATCTATCAACGCACAGCCCAATCTACTGGACGGATCGGGCTGAAATTTGGCATGCAGATAGATGTTATGACGTAGGCATCCGCTAAGAAGGGATTTTTATCAATTTTACCCTCAAGGGGATAAAATAGGGGATGAAAGTTTGTCTGAAACCTTGAATGACGAGCAACAGGAAGTTTACAATAAGGGGTAATACAAAATGAATGGGTGGCGTAACAGTTTTGCTGGCCGGAGACTTTCGGCAGACTCTTCCTGTGGTGCCAAAAGGAACCAGAGCTGACGAAGTAAAGTCGTGCATTAAGAAATCTAATTTGTGGCCCCAGGTTAATATTCTTAAGCTGTCTAAAAATATGAGAGCACTTTTGGGCGGAGATGAGTCTGCTAGTAGATTTTCAGATCTCCTTCTTAAAATCGGTAATGGTGATTTTCCATCGTTTGATGGAATGATACCCATCCCGGAAGAATTGTGCACAGTTGTTACTACGGTTCAAGAATTGCTGTCTAATGTTTATCCAGACATTATTCATATACATGACAAGCCTATTGAAATGGTTATGTGAGCGTGCCATACTTACTCAAAAGAACGATCAAGCAGCAGCTATCAACGATATCCTGCTCATGTCGTTTGAGGGCGAAGAAAAGGTCTATACTTCGATTGATACTGTGGTTTAAACAGATGACACTACTAATTACCCTGTAGAATTTTTAAATTCATTTAATCCGTCAGGTTTGCCTTATTATTAGCTTATTCTACGTGTGGGCACTCCAATTATGTTGTTGCGAAATTTAAAATTACCAAAACTTTGAAACGGTACGAGACTGCAAGTGAAAGCGTTACATCGCAATATAGTGGAATCCACTATATTAACTGGGTGTGCGAAAGGGGAAACTGTATTTATACCACGAATCCCATTAAAACCTTATAATATCCCGTTCGAATTTAAACGATTACAGCTTCCCCTAAAAGTCTGCTTTGCCATGACAATAAACAAGTCTCAGGGGTAAACTCTCAAATTTGCGGGTATTGACTTGAGAGAACATTGCTTCTCTCATGGACAGTTTTATGTTGCTTGCTCACGAGTAAGTTCACCCAATAGCTTGATAGTTTTAGCGCCTAATGACAGATTAGTTAAGAATATTGTGTACAAAGAAGTTTTGTAGGCCCTAATTTTTTACTCACGCTAAACAAAAGTAAAGCCGCAAAAACTATACTTCTTAAAGCGAGCGAAGCCGCGAGCAAAAGCTAGTCCTCTTATACAAATGCTAAAAACAGAACAGAAAGTTTAGTCAATATTATCTTAACTATACTTTCTCTCGACTTTACCGCTCTCGTTAACTTTCTGAAATCATTTAAATCCATTTTGATGTATAACAGAGATGAATTATCCTCATTGTGCTCATAATGTAGAAGTTCGTAAATAGCAGCCCCGTATCTTGTTTGCCCTGAATATAGCGTTACTCAGCACTCAGTAAGCTGACATGTAAAATGGCGTTGATCTCTTATTTAAATACTTAGTAATCCTGTCGACCCCATGAATTGTGTGCGGTGCCTTTCCTAAAGACTTAAATTTTGCAAAATGTCGCTGATTTGCTTTGTTAAAGTGCGAACTGAGATTGAATTTTGATGTCGATTTTGGTGCTATTTTATCGTAATGATCACTGTCGTCAGCGTCTGGAGTTGACTTGTTTAACGCGGTTGGAGTAGAAATAACTATAAATTTAACATTTTATGTAGGGCAATTCCTTTGAAAGACTTTCGTAATAAGGTCTATTACACCCGTTTTTTAAAAGTGTCGAAATTAGATTCCATGGTGCTTATAAACCACTTAAAAAAATACACAACATTTTTATTCAATTGATGAGTGCCATTAAATGGCGTTTAAATTTTACATTTTAAAATTTGGTGCGCACATTACCGAAAACGTTAACAAATGCGCCAATGTATGCATTTTGATAGTTGACACTTTTTAATTTACATAGGCGTATGCGTACAAATATGTCGGTTACCATTTGATTTTTAGTAGGTAACAGATTAAAAAGCCTTACAACTTTAAATTGAACTATTTAATCCCTTCTAATAAACTAAATTAATTGAACTCAAACAAACATTTCAGACTGTTTTAGACTAAGCTATCACAATATTTTTTTTCTAATATGTACTAAAATACTGTCATATGATATGATACATACATAAGACATATTATACCTTTGTCAAGAGCTAAGTTTCGCAAGAGATCAGAATTAGGATACAGAGTTAGGGAGTCATGATACTCAAATATTATGCTCAACAAATGAAGACCTTATGGACTTAAAACGAATACTGACAAGTATGGTTGTTAGCCATGTTCTGTGGTCGACTTCTACGTTTATGTCAACCTAGAAAAAGCCTAAAGATGAAGCTAATGTTACTCGTATAAGCTCGAGCATATCAGGGACGACTAACGAGTCACTGAATTAAGTCTGTCAACTAGACTACTACCATATTTTTTTGTTTAGTAAAGTAGTAAAAACTCGCAAAGATACAGCGCTTCGAAGTTTCGCATTGACGTCATCTTTGGTTAAAACTTTTAGCTGATCGCTACGTCACGCGAAATTTAAATGCGCTGCATGCGCTAAATCTTCGTCATTATTTATTTGCTGATCAGAAAAAAGAAATAAAAAACATGTACCATACTTTTTAATTAAGTATCTAGATGAGCCAAAAAAACATTGTTAACATCTTTTTTTTTTCTAAATACTGTGTGATACTAGGTCCTTGTACTCTTATCTTTATTGTAATTGTGTGATAATACATATAAGTCGTCACTGCACTTTCAAAGAAACTTTTCATCGTCGATGCTAGGTCAACCCGTTGCTCTTAATTTTTATGCGTAGAAAATGAAAAGCCAACCCTTTTTATTTGTTATGGAAAACCTCATCAATAAAACCAATTACCAAACGCACCACATTGAAATTACAATACACATTACCGTGACGGTGGACTCATCCATAATTCCCTGAATAAATGGCACCATGTAACACGCTTGTAATTGTTTCATTGAACACCTGGCAACATTCGATCTCACTGCGGGCGACAATCGAGAATAAATTATTCACTGACGTAGAATACATTTCATATTGCTTATGCATGAAAAATCAGGTTCGGCGACGCGAATGTTCGATGCGAGTATTTTGTCACTCGATTATTTCATTGTTGTAAGCGACTTATGAGAGCGATTCGTGGAGACCAATTTTTTTTATCGCTTATTTGTCCGAATTTTCTGTGTCGCTCGTTTGTAAAAACCACTGACTTTCGTTTGTTTCGCGGTCGGTTAAGTTTTTAATTGACACTGTCAAAGTATCGAGTTTTGATACGAATGATTGTTAAATAGCTTTGCTTTTATTTTGCTGGATGCGTTTTATTTTTATTGGATGTTTTTGTTTTTATTGAATCAATTGTGACGGTTGTAAATGGGTTTCATTTAGTTTAAGTCGAAGCTTTAGAAGCAAAGCTTTGAAAGCAGCATCTCCTCTGGCATGTCTTGCACATAAATGCAACTTAAGCCACTCCTAGACGTCGGACTTGGCAAACATTAGTGAAATACTGGTTTCTTTATTTTCTGTGTTATTTTTTTAACTGTTTGATTCTATACTAACTGAGTCGATCCAAATGTAGTTTACATTTTTTTACAATAGTTTGAATAAAACGTATTGTTACTAAGTCTCATTATATGTACAATAGGTATCTAAGCGCACGGTAGTGCGCAGACCAAGTTCCAGCAACAGGCCGCGCGTATGCCGTGCACTATTTACACGAACCGTTTCGACCCACTTTGACCCCCCTGTAACTCAGTGCCTATTGCAAGTACAGAGATAAAATTAAACTACGTAATCATATACTAATACTAAAGCAGTATGCCAAATTTCATAGATATAGCTTAAGTAGATTCTGAAATATGACCCTGTGAAAATAGCAAATTTTAGCACCGACTGACCGACTGACTGACTCACTGACCGGTAATCAAAACCTCTAGGCCACTTCCAATTGTCCTAGCGTTATGAAATTTGGCACGCAGGTCGTGTTTTATATGAAGATTAACAAAAAAATAAGAAATCGGTCAAGCGTGAGTTATTCAATCGAATATTACATTTTTAATAAAAATATTTATGAACCAGTGATACAATGAGAATACTATGAGCAGGGAGGGCGGAGAGGGGCGAGGGGGTATAAAATATTGTCATGTATACATAATGCACACTGTATAGCTCATTATTAAATACTGCTTACCTATAAAATCAGGCTTCTATTGTTATAAATTACTTTCGATAGATGGCGTTAGCGGTATAATTGAAACGCGATATTGTGTTTTTCGTCTGCAGTATATATGAAAAGTTGATAAGAAATCGATGGGCATTTCTTTCTACACTTACGACGTTTTAATATCTTATCAAAAAAAAAAAGGTACGATTTCTTGAAAAAATATATTGAAATCCCATCAAAAACATACCTGTTAAAAAGGGGGCCAAGTTCCTATCGGCTAATGGTTCGCCTAAAAAAGGGTTGAAATCCAATCCAATGCCAAGTTTAGATGCACTTTAAAAATATCTAAAATTATAGTACTTCTAAATTTGAACTTGGCAGGTTAATTAAATCATATAAATTTAATTATACAATTAATCAAGTGTTACGTACAGCATGAAAACCTGTCAAGTTCAAATTTAGAAGTATTATAATTTTAGATATTTTTAAAGTATAACAAACTTTGCGAATTAGAAAAAGTAAATAAGAAACATAAGTATGATTATTTATAATTTTTTCCCATAACGCTTAATTACCTATCTAGTATTAATTATCTAAAAACTACCAAATAATTTAAAATCAAGTAAATTTCAACCTCGTTTTTCTTAACCTAGAATTAACAAGATCGTTGCTACATAGCAATTTTCACTGTCGTTACAAACTAATGGGTAGTTGATAATAGCTCATATGCATACAGTTATGTTTGTAAGCGAAACTGCTAAATTATAAAGGGGGTAAATATTTACAAAGTTAGGGGAAAATATGTACAAAGTTTGGGGTTTGCGTGACCGGACACTCTCGTGCACTTCTAATTCTACGACCTTTTCAAGAAATTCATTTATACACGAGTTATTTATTAGATCGCGTGGACGTCGTTACAGCGATAAAGCGATTCAAATTGTTTGTGTAATGAAATAACGGTATTGGAACAATGTTCAGATAAAAGATTAATATAATCCTGCTATAGTTGGAAGTGGAGATGACGTAAAGACGTAGACTAAAAGAATATTTTTGCCTAGTAGTTCGCCCCAATCTATGAACTTGTGAACCCCATATCTTTCGACCGTTTGGCTCATGATTAGACTTTATAATTCTATTGGATACGAATACACACCTGCCATTAGTTTAAATACACTTAAATTATAGTCGAACAATGTTATATATATATTCATACAGTACATACATTTGCATGGTAGATTGTTCAAATAAACCTTGAGAGCATCCCTCACTCGTTCAGCAAGCTAAAATATCCTAGAAATTGTGCCATTAGTACCAATAAATCTTTAATAAGTTCAATTGCTATAGGCAAATTAAAAGAAACCCCGATTGTCAAAAGCACCATCTAGTGGTGAATAGTAGAACTATCGAAGTCGTATCGGTAGTTCCGCTACTCATCACTAGATGGATATGCGTAGCGCCATCTATTATTTGCTAGAGAAAGCCGTGACTTTTAAACGGTAACATCAATAACTTTTAAACAGCTCAACCGATTTTGATTAAACATGGCTGAGAACCACCGCAAAGGAACTCGCTTTCCCGTGATAAAAACCGCATTGAAATCGGTCCATCTGTTTGAGCACTACGATGCCACAGACAGTCATACATACAGACAGATTAGTATCAAACTTATGAACACCCCTCTTAATTGTCAGGGGTAAAAAAAAAACAGTATATATTATTCGGATAGAATCACGAAAAATAAGTAAATATTTAGCCTACATGTAGTATATGTATCGCCTACATACATAGTGGATTGTACTAGTGTTGGCCACTTACACACACGAAAAACAAACATCACAGATATACCTAGGTTTTTTATACAGCGCTGAATAAATAGCTCCACTGCTCCAAGCAATTAAAAATTTCGAGATCAAGTCAATAAAGAATTTTCAATAAATAGTAAGCCCATAGTAGTATGAACAGGACTGTAGAATTTTTGATTAAACATGCATTATGAAAGTTTCGTAGCTCATTCATCGTAGCAAATAAATGAAAAAACTCATCGTCAGAAAATTTTGCACAAACAACGTCTGACTTTACACAATTGTTGTTAATGTCAGTAACAACAAATAACCGGCCAAGTGCGTAGGGTTCCGTACTATCTATAAAAAAATCAGGTTTTTTAAATGGGAGCGCCACGTAAATATTTATTTTTTTTATTTTATGGCGGCAAGAGAAATACATCATCTGTAAATTTTTCAACTGTCTAGCTATTCATGAAATACAGCTTGGTGATAGACAGATAGGCAAACGGACAGACGGACAGTGGAGTTTTAGTAATAGGGTCCCGTTTTTACCCTTCGGGTACAGAACCCTGAAAAGTTTCTTTTGTTGTTACTGACAATAACAACATATTTCTAATATACAACGTGTAAGGAACATACCTACCCGTAAGAAATCGAATCACGAGCTATATTATATCACTAAAATATAGGTAATGAAATGAAAAAATACAATAAAAAATAACGACATTGCCATGCAAATTGCCCGGACGGCTGCACACTTTTGTATGGAAATGCCGATAATTTTTGTTTGTTCTGGCTGTTATTTTAATATCCATTATAGTGATCTAGTATATCCCATGATTCGATTTATGACGGGTATGTCCTTTCCACGTTGCTCATATAGGTAGTATTGACTTACACATGTTAAGAAACTCAGTAAGTTTAGAATAAAGCTCACATGACAGCGTTAATTCCAAACACACATTTTAATCCCGATGCTATTCTACTTAGCGTAAAACGAAATGTTCTAAAATTTCACGGCCCAAAATAAATATTTGTCCTGTCCTTTTATGCGGACATGCAAATAGATCCCCGCGGGACTCCCACCGCGACCGGAAATAAATACAAATAAAATAACACGCCATATTAAATGGATGACCTGAGTGTGATGTTGGTTAATAATTATGCTATTTATCATACAGCCTATCACATGAAAATAAGTATATGCTGGAATAACTGCATTCTGTGGCCGTCCACAATACGATATTGACAGCGCACTATAATTTAAAATCGAGAAAAAATAAATAAAAACTGAATTAACCATGTAATGAAATAGAAGATAATGCGTAAGTAATTATGTGAATGATTCTACTATTGATAAAAAGTGTCAAATAATCCTACTAATATTATAAAATTGATAGTTGGCAAATTGGCAAGAAGGGCTTATCACCTGGATTGATATAAAAGGTACTTATTTAAACCTTTATAATCTCGCTGCTGGACAATAGCCTCCCCCATATCCTTCCACTTATTCCGATTTAATGCGACCTGTGACCAATTCTTCTCAAAATATCTGATATCCCACTCCAAAAATTCCTAAACCTGCTCGGCTTCCTGTGACCATCTGCAGGAATTCATCTTGTGATTAATTTGGTCCACCTATCTGGGTGCATCCGGATAAAAGGTACTTTTATCCCGACAAAATGGAATTGTCAAATAGTAATTGACCACGTGAGCAACGCCGCGAGCAAGAGCTACAGTGACATAATGATTATGTTTTCTTCAACAATACACCTACAACTTGAACCATAGAACCTACTCTGAAATCTCGAAAAGATCACCAAAATTAAATATATATGACAACAATCTGCGTTCGCTGCCTCGATTTCTTAGTGAAAATTCTTTATACTGACTGAAAATATGACATTCTTTTAGATAAGTAACAGTACAGAAAACAACCTAATTATACAACGTAAAAGGGACATACCCGTAATAATTCAAACCACGGGCTGTACTAGGTCACAATAGCATAATTAAATTAAAATAACAGTCAAAACACAAGAAAAAAAATCGACATTTCCACACAAATTGCCCGGGCGGCTGCACACTTTTTATGAGAATGCCGATTTTTTTTTTTTTGTTTTTTGAGTGTTATTTTAATTTCATTGTACTATAGTGTTCTAGTATAGCCTGTGGTTCGATTTATTACGGGTATGTCCCTTCTACGTTGTATACTTACTAGGTTTTATTTATTGTTTTTTTCTAATGTAGGTGTGAGGAATGGAAGAAATAGCTTATCAATTTTATTGAGGATGTAGGTACATACTCATGTAACATTTTTTTAACTGACAGAAATTCTAAATACGCAAACTAAAAACTGAGAAATAATGTCTTTGTCATTTTATTCCTTTCGTTAATTTCTATAGGAAACTGCATGACTCGCTTGCATGTCCAGTACTGGTAATTCGATGCTATCGCGCTAAATGGTACACCATGTGCCATGTTCATCAAAAGATAGTCGATGTTACGAAATGTCGATGGGGACGTAATAACTTAGGAGTCACGCAATACTTGCACTCAAAAGAAACGTTAACACTGACTGTAAGGGATCAATGTTATCTCATTTACTTTGTTTCTATTAAAGTTGAATGTGTAATATAATATAATATAACTTTAACTGTCTCCTTTAGAAATACCATTTATAAGTTGATTTCATACCATTGGATGAAAAACAAAGAAAAGTTAGGAAATTAAAAGAATGGCAGGAGAGAATAAGAGAGGAATGGAGACATCTCCACTTAACTCCACCGATGAGTACCTACAAACTTAAATTAATACCAAGAAGAAATAATATTTATGATTCTTTCAGTCGGAAAATGATAATTATAAATTGAATAAAACATAAAATTGTTCAACATAATAACATATTTACTTATTGGATAATACAGACAGTTTCTAGGGCTGAAGGATCCCACTCTTAGTGTGAAAAAGATGCTATATTTAATATAAAAGCTACAAACTATTGACAAATAAACATTAGCATAAGTTTTTCAAGAGACAGTTAAGTGCCTATGTCAGATGCAGCATCTGCAGGGACTAATCCGGAGACAACAAATTGTAGGATTGTTATTTACGGATAAATAAGGGGATGCGATAATGTTACAGAGGGTAACGTTTATCTCTTAAAAAGAAAAGTGGGCCCCATGTGCTGAACCTCATTTGTTACTGTAATGTTTTGGTAATTCGACAATGGGGTAAGTATAATAGGGTCACAGGTGGAGGTAGAAGTGAGAATTGGACTAAAAAAAATATCGAAACTCAAACGTTTATTTTGTTGTTGTTGAGCGACTAGTACCTGTACTGATTTGTTTTTCAACAAAGAAAATTAAACATTAGGTAAGTATATTTTGTACGAAAATTTCTTCTTTATTTGTTTGTGTACCTACGCATTTATTACAATGAAGAGTCAATGAAATGTGCAAACCCTAATAGATTTGCTCACAACACTTACAAAGGCTGTATTGATTGAAATTAACATACAATAAACTTCCTCTTATATTGAATTATTGACTTTGACATTGACTTCAAAAATCCAAGTTGAGTTTTTCACAAAATAATAAAGATATATAAAAAAAATAAACTGCAGCAGAAGCAGTGTTTGCTGACTTTAATAATTAAAAGATGTGTGGAATCTACTGTTTATCTTTTTTGCTCCTACTCAGCCATGGTTGTTTGCCGCCGAAATCAACGGCTCTCTGCCGCATCGAAATACGATGCACATACATTTGATATTTGTAAAAACTGGCGATTGGATTGCGTGAGCAGAATGTTCAACGTTTTACTTTTTGTGATTGTCTCCTTTAAGGCTAACAGGTTAATACTCGTATGAGGAAAAATTGGACGAACGAATTGGCTTCAAAAACAAATACCTAAATACTCTTACCTTTCAGCCTTTACGGTAGGGTCTTTAAACTGCCTGTGTTAGCAGAATGGCGCAGACAAAAGGAGGCTAATGCCATTTAGTTGATGTATGATACCTCAGGATGATGATGCAGATGCAAATCCAGACTAATACATACTCTAGAATAAATTAAAAAGGCTTTTTGTCCATTGTCTAGTCGATTTTTCTCTCTTTGAATCCTCGATACCATAAATACATAAATACTTCTAACTTAATTGTTCCTACACTGTATCGTCGCTTAGCGTCTTATCTAATCCAGTATTCCGGATGAACCGGGTAGAAGTCGGTTGTACGAAACACCGAGAGTACAGAACTAGCACTACACAACCGACATTGCATTGTCATTTAATAGACATCTGTTCTGCAACAAACTTCTGGTATGGTCAATTGATCATACATAATTAATTCTTGCCACCTTTTTTATTTTCTAACAGTACTATTATTTTGAAAATGACTAATTTTTCACTGCCATGTTAAATATATGTATTATTATCACTACATATTTTACTAGTAGCTCTGTGAGCTATAGATCTTGCGAGTCACCCCGATCTGTTGAAGTTTATCGGATAAAAAAAGTTGTTCAGCCAAAAAAGTAGCGACATAATAAAACGGAACACATTTTTTTATAAAAGTTAGAAAAAAAATCGAATTTTCTGGCATATGATATTTTTAAAGTATACAATACTCGTTCTTCCGCATTTTTAAAAATTTCAAGAAACTGAATCCACAAAACATTCTATATAATTTTCGAACCTTCACGAGAACCGGTTGTAGAAATGCGACTTGTAAGAGGGAACAGCCGGACAACAGCATTTTTGGCCCATCTCGAAAGTGAGACGCCTCGCTCGCTCGGTCAATTACTGATGATGACCGAAGGATGCCGAAGATCCTTCAAAGAGGAAAAGTTATACAACAAGCCTTTACTACTTTAAGTACTTTCGTCCAAAATTTTGCCTTAATCAGCACCACCTGTAGGTTGACTAGTAGAAAAAGCCTTTGGTCTCAAGTCGTCTGTTACATTTTTGTAATAAAGTTTAATAAATAAGCCGCTGCCTGACGTCAACTCTCCTTGAGAATGCAGTTCTTGTACTAAATGCCAGTGCTTAGCGATCTTAAGTCGCCTCTTTTGAATTCCAAGGAAGAGACCGTGGTTGTCATTCTAAACTCTCTTTATTTGATCCGGTTGTCTCCAGCACAAACAAACGGGATATAAATCAACGTCAGCGGAGCAAGTTATCGCGCCTCCGGACATGCTTGGGGATCCTTTAATGTGTTTGTTCCGAAGAAAAACTTCCACTTCTATGCAGATAGCACCTCGATTATTCAAATTCGTCTAAGTTTGTGCAATTTGTTGTGGGTTATAAATGTTGGCGATATGTTGAAGTTCGGTTGAGGTTTGGTTGAATTCTGGCCGTATTTTTACGTAAGTATCAAACTGTTATTGTAACAGCTACTGTAATGTTATTTACATCTATCAGTAGGTACTATCAGTATATATCTTCTATTGTATCCCTATTAAGTTAGATACAAGTGTTTTAAATGAAATGTATATTTTAAACAGGCTATTTTATTTTGTAATGTTCTTAATTAATGTTTTATAATCATCATCATTTTCCTCGCCACTTTCCTATTTGGGGTCGGCTCTGCATGTCAACTGTTTCCACTTCTTTCTGGCATTCACCAAATTTGCTCTAACCCCTCGTTCCTTCATATCTGTCCTTACACATTCTTTCCACGTCTTTCTAGGTCTTCCTATCCCTCCGCAGCCCTAATTAATGTTTTATATAAAACAAAAAACCACTGGAAAATCAATAAATTAATGAATCAGCAATTAACGTTTAAAATATACCTAAGAGTGGAAGCGTGGTGGTGGGGACATCTCACTATTTCTTTCGTACGCGCGAGACCTATAGCACTGACGTGAAGAGCGCTGTACGTGGATCCTTTTTTGTTACTTGACAGTTTCCCTTTCCATCAATTAAAAAAAAAAAACTAAAATTTTCAAAGCTTTCCTTCCTATTTTTGGGCAGATAAAAATATATAAAATAATTGATTAAAATACCGTTTCGTAAATCTGACGTAACATCTAACAAATGGGATTTTAGCCCTATGTACCTAATTTCTCAATAAGCATAATAAAGTTACCTTACTGTAAAAACGTGTTGTTATCTATTTGCTATTAGTACCTATTTGGTATTTTACCGATTTTTTTTTTCTATCTCTTATACATTTTTCTGGTCTAGACAACGTCTTATTAAAGTAATATTATATTAAAAATGTACCTAAGCGCTAAAACAAAACATTTCTAACATCCAGGGATCTGAAGATTTCACTAAATTAAATTTTAAGCTCAAGATTTCTAGGAGCGGCTGGCGTAAACAAATTAAGGTTGCTACCTAATTAGTTGTTCCTAATTAGCGTTTGTCCGTTTTATTTTGAAAAAGCGGCCGTCGTGGCTAAATAAACAGAGATTTTTTGCTTTCATTTTTTATTCTGAAAAGCTAAAGCGCTAAGTCTTTTGAAAAAGAAGGGCAATTGTTGGGACATTCATCTATTGCTGGTTCGTGTTCATTATAACTGTTCTTACTTTATTTATATCTTTACAGAATTCAAATGTTAATGAATATTTTTAATCTAAATTAATACAATAACTCAAAGTTATACGTCCTTACAGCTATTTTTTACCTATCTATTTATGTACATGATATACAGCCTACTGATGTCTGTCCAGAACCACAGTACAACAGAACCCAAAATAGTATTGATTTTTATTTTCAACGAACAACAGCTCGGATTCATATTGTTTTGTTTACTTGTGGAAGTTGAGGAAATTTTTCGAAGACAAAAGCCTAACTTTGCAAAGTTTGGATTCAAAACAAAGCAAGTAGTGTTGCCATTCCGCCCCACAGCGCTTCTTACTTAACTTGGTTACATACAGAGTTAAGTTTTACATTGACTCTATTGAACCAAGTTCGTAAATCTTGCTATTTATGGAAAGAACAGTGTGAACTTGTCTTCGTAACTCAACGGATTGCTTTCACGCTAACTTTGTGGTCCCACTTTTCTCCCTTTTTGTTTTGTTTGATTTGAATTTAAAAATCCGTATCTACGCTAACTTCAGACCGGTTTGCCGTTTTTGTAAGATGTTTACAAAAAATATTTAAAGGTCTAAGTGTAAAACCACACGCAGCACGAGACGTGCGTCGCTTTATACGCCTACATGGCGTTTCATAGAATTTTTACCCACGCGCAAATTGCACTGGTAGAAATTGTATAAACGATCCAAGTTGCATCGCGCATCTTACGCTGCGTATGATTCGCCCCAAAATAAGTAACCTCCTTTCATTCGTTTGGGCATTAGCTATTAAATATATTAATATTAGCTTGCTAAATATCGTTGAACATATTTGTAATAAGAAAATAATCCTGAATTGTTTAGAGCGTAGCCGTGTCAATGTGATACATATTATCTACTATGGTGAGTCCCTAATTAAAGCAAAAAAAATGATAATGCTTTCAATATAATATATATGTGTTATCTTATCTTTTATGAAAGTATGGTCGTACATACGGATTAAAAAAACTTGTAACTTATTAAAAATATCCTGCGGAGTAATTAAACTAAAAATATAATAAAAATAGATGACTCGAAGTTCTGTTTATCAAAAAACAGTCATTATGGTACTAGCATAAACAAATCCGCTCGTGTGCACCAATAACGTATTTGTTCAATGTCCAATCACTGTGCATTGTTTGCCCGCGTTCATATTGTTTAACTCATATCGATTTTGAGCCGATTTGTTTTCGCCTCCCGTCTGTGCGATTTATGGTCGGGGAGTAAACAACACTATTTATAGCCTGTGCTCATGCAGTTTTAAAACATAGGTAGTTTTGAGCGGTTCTGCAAAGTATTTTATGGAAGTTCCGTAACAATAAAATTTTAATTCGAAACGATTTTGCTCGTTTTAGTTTTGAAAACTATTTCCCTGATAATGTCGTGACTGTAGTTTATACGTGACATAAGTGCCTTGGGGGTATTTTTATATAGCAAAACCCGTTAACGCACACCTGTGTGTCATAAATCCACTATTATCCACTATTATATACAGCAAATAAAAAAGCCGCATAAGTCACAGCCGGCGGCCATGTCCGGTGAATTAGGAAATGCCCTCTGAGGCAATCTATGTATATCAAATCAAAAAAAAAGCAGCCGGTGGTCGATAAGTCGTCAGTTTTAGTTAAGCAGTGACATGGTGCACTACCCGTTATTGTACTTAGCTGTAGACTTTGCCTTTATTCCTTAAATTTATATAAAAATTGTGCATCACATGACGCCTATAAACACACAAGTTAACTGTGTGGGCTAGAGAGTTAGTTTAATCGGCAACGTGGTTTCACAAGGAAGCTTTTCATAGATCAGCGCTGGCATTACCATGATTTTTAATAACATCCACAACTGCGCCATTTACATAATTTTGATGAAAAGTAAAACCTTAGCTAGGCGTTTCTTTGTCTTCGGTTGATATAGGCCGCATTTATAAAAATGGCACCTGAGAATATATCTAACAACTCAGCAAAATCCTAACTTTATAGACGCACTAACTGAAAAGGCGATAATTTAAAAACTTTATCGGACCATGTGCACATGCCATAAACTTCCTTTATGTAGTGGAGTAAAATCCTGAATCACAAGAGATCAATTGCTTCATAACTTCCAAAGGAAGTCATGAAATCTTTTCATATCTCCGCTTAAACTTTAACGATATTACTTCATAACTTATAAAGTACATAAGCAGCTAGAATAATGCTTACGTGGTGAAATTCAGCAATAACTATTTAATGATTGTTAAAAGGGAAGAATTAGATAGTTTACTCGTGTATAAGATATTCATAGTTTTTACTGAAATTTGGAAGTAGCAAAGTACTAAAGCCTAACTGATTTTAGACTTTCGCTGTCACAATGACTTTTGTTCAAAAAAAGATTCCCAAACAGATACCCTCAGTGTTTTGTATAGAATATGAAGTTGTGTAACAAAACACAAAGAATGAGGCTAGACCGATACGGTTACCCTTGACAGCTTAACAGCCATCGTAGTCCTTCAGTCTTCCAGTTACCATGACGGCAGTAGGGTCGTTGAATTATCCAAGTGATTGAGAATACCTTGTAGAAATAACTGCATGGTATTCTCAGTTATCTACATACATACACATAAATACAGACACACACACACTCACATACTCACCCTTCCATACATACATACACACACACACACCTTTCTCCATTTATTTTGATATAAGCATAGAGTCAAGTTTGTGGGTTTACTGTCTTTTCTTTTACCTAAATTTGTGCTTTGTAAATTAATATTTGCATAATAAAGTTTGTTTTGTATTTAAAAATAAATTAAAAAATGTAAATCCGTTATTGGATGTCAGTGCTGTACTTAGTAAGATTAATATTGTAAATTATATTTAAGAGCTGTGGATTTTGTGACAATAAATAAATCAAATCAAATTTGGGACTAAATAAAATCAAACGCGATAAGTCCCGTAATGTGAATAATACTTAAGGCTAGTTTTGAAGCTACAACAGCCTGGTTCTGATGAAACCAGGAAAGCGCTGAGATGAGAGAGTGACTTAAGGGGAAGCGGCCGTTTTTCGCAAATGTGCGAAGAAAAGCTTCACGTTATCACTTTAAACTGTAAACAGTAGTTTATGAAATAGTTTGAAAGGTTATCCAGGGCTTGATCAAGACAAAATTTTAAATGATATCTCCGTTTCCTTTTAAAACAATTATTTTATATGGGGGCAGCACTAGACCCCGATAAATTCATGTATCCTCTTAACAAGCATTTTCGCGGTATTGGCGTCATGGAGTAAAGACACACAAAGACTTGCTATCTTACCTACCTACTATAGAGTACTATCAGTATTCGACAAGCCCTGTAGTTGCTTGGCACAGCGCCTTGGCTCGGCCGCCAGTTTTATTGTGACTGCGCCAACAACTGCTAGATTTACCCCGTCTGCCTTAATGGCGCCCCTTATTAATAGCGAGTGTTGTGGCGGCATAATGTGCGCGCTGCTTAACGACCGGATCGTGATGTAGATAAATCCTCGTTTTTTGTCTCTGGTCAGTAACTGCCCATTTCGTGTTATTATTGCCTTTTTGGAGAGTATTGAGATGAATGTGTGAAACCTTTGTGGTAAATGTTAGGCTTTCTGGTTCAATGTAAATTATTATGATAATAATGTTTGATTATCAAAAACCATACATCCGGTAATCAACTATATTGTCATGGTATTGACCTACATATGTGGCCTTACATATAAATCTTATAGGTTTTAAAGGTATGAAATGTACGTACGATAAACAAACAACCCTAAAATAACTAAACATACTTAAAGAAATCTTTCTTTTGTTTCAGGTAACACACGAAATACCAAATCAACAAAATACACGTCAAGAAGTCACCCGTTCTTCGTTGAACATTTGGTAACTTACATAAAATCGAACCAGCCATCTTCACAAAATAGGTCACCGCTTTGTGTCCTCAAAATTGAGTTACAATACGATATTTTGTAGTGGGACGTCTGAAACTTGCACATTTGGTGAAGGCGGTCAGGCTGAGCATCGGTCATTGTCAACAAGTTTATTTGACCGAACTATACGAAACATAAACAAGAATAAAGTTCAAAACTTTGATATCACCTTTGACAGCAATGGAGTCATCGTTGCCAGATCAGAGGTGATATTAATATTATATACGAGTACGTTTTGATCTAAGTAGCTCTCGATGTTAATTTAGTCCAGGACACTCAAAAACTTTCCCTAAAAAACATTATTTCTGAATACGAAAAAATTATCTGGCTCTGGCCTCCCATACAAGTTAACCAATCAGCCGATCCAAGTTTCTACCGGAGGGTAAAAAGGCCTTTAAACAAAACAAAATTTTATAAGTTGTAAAGAACCCTGCACATTTGGCGAATGCAGTCGGATGGCAACTGTGCTGCATCAGTCTTTGTCAACGAAGTTTATCAGCAATGTTTGCTGCGGCTTCAGAACGAGCGTCTAACAAACATAAATCACATCCGCTATTGCAACTTATGCACTTCTTGTTACGTCAGGAGTACACAGCATTGTAGCATCTTCTCGTTTCTGCGCTCTTTCGATAAGTTTCCAACTTGAGGCAATTTTTCAAACGAAATCCGCTGAAAATGCTAAACATTTGTTTCGCTGTTATGTAACTTTGGATTTTAACAAAAGTGTGTGATGTATTCCTAAATCCAGAAAGAATTGTAGAAACGAATTTATATTTCTTTCTTTTGCAAGAAAACAAAACCTTTTATGGAAAGTTTTGAAGACGCTCCAATCTAATTTCAGCCAACTTGATATTTAGATTTCCTTTTCTTACAGTCTTATTATGAAAGAAAACATTTGAGTACCATTATTTTTATGATAAGCCCTAATATCACTTAGATATTACACAGAACATAGAAAAATAGCAATAACTATTGATTTACGAGTAAGTATTGTTTTTTTAGAGTGTAAGTGCTAACATTCCATGTTTCTATCCGTAGTGGTAGTTTGCTAGTTTTTGGCATATGTTATCACATTCTAGGAAGATGTTTCTAAAGATGTATCTAATGTAAAACGCCTTCAATTTTACGAAATGCCTTAAGTTCTGATGAGTCACATTTTTCATTGGTTGGCTTTAGTGTACCAAGTACAAATTGAGCTTTTAAAATATTGCAGGTCATTAAATCGGCACCATATAGGCAGCCAGCGAAGGCTGTAAGAGCACACATGTTGGTAATACCGCCTCATTTTGCTCCCAAAGCCTTCGCATAAAATATAGAGCAGAACAGGAGAATTCTCCGACCAAGAATCAATACAGATCTGTGGGAGAATTTTATAAGCAATTGCTTTATTTTTAATGTTATGTCTACACTTATCTTTCTTTAACAGCCTATATCAGTCCACTGCCTGACTAAAGGCCTCTCCTAATAAAGAGAAGGGGCCATAATCACCACATTGGACAGACGGTGATCGCAGTAATATAAAATTGTTACACAGAAGATACTGATACCCGTTTTTTGTTACCTATATTACCTCCTTTATTCGCCTCTTACGACACCCGTGGGAGAGAAAAGGGGTGTTGATAAACTATTTTATGCTCTGCCGTCACCAAATGGCAAATCACACTATGTACAATGTGAGAGCAATAAATAAATTTAAATTGAAACTAGCACATTTACGCCTGTTTGTCCTTGAATTTTCTTGTTATTGTTGCTTGGACATAAGAAGTGTTTCATCCAATGCAATTGGAATGAGACCTCCCATTTTCATACAAATTACATTCTGATCTTATTTCTTAACTAGCTTTTGCCCGCGGCTTCGCTCGCGTAGGGGTGTAAATTATCAAAATCCTTTCTTAGGGGATGCCTACGTAATAGTAGCTATATGCATGCAAGGTCTCAGCCCGATCGGTTTAAAATTGACAAAGTTTCATACAAACTTTCATCCCCTATTTTATCCCCTTGGGGGTAGAATTGATCAAAATCCTTTCTTAGCGGATGCCTACGTCATAACATCTACTTGTATGCCAAATTTCAGCCCGATCCGTCCAGTGGTTTGGGCTGTGCGTTGATAGATCACTATGTCAGTCAGTCAGTCACCTTTGAGTTATATATATTTAGAAGAAGAAGATTTGTTTTGCGGGAACATTTTATTTGGGGAAGTACCTAATATCTCTCTATACCTATTCTTAAAGTTATAATTCGTTCAACGCATACGTTAAACATAGATTAAAGGTGTTACATCTGCATCCCTCTTTAGTTCCCGCGCCGGGCAGCAAGGCGCAAGTCTGCTATCAATAAGGCCGGGATTCACCAGACACTCCATCTTTGGGATTACTCGCGACACGGATTCTGCGGCCTTCGTGGATTTAGATTCCGATCTTTACTGTAATCACCGGGCACGCATTAATATGGCCTTTAGACGTTTTATACAAATTCGGGTGGATTTTCAATGATAAATTAGGAGTTACTGAACGGTGTTGATTATTAACTCCTTGTATGCTCGAATATCAGCGACAAAATTAAATGGTTAATCAATGCATTCTCGTGCAGGTCTCTGCAGCCGCAGCGATGCGGTATCGCGCTTTGGCTACGACCACCATCTCGTCCCATGTCTAAAACGTAGTGTATATATATATATATATATATATACAAATACAAAAAGAGTCCGATTGTCTCTGAGACAAGTCCTTGTGGGACGACTTGTCTCCAGACTCAGTATACTGAACTGAAGGGAACTTTAGCCTTGTCAATGACACCGAAGAATTTTCTTCAAGGCTCATAAACAGATAGATAACACTTTATTGAACACCAAAGGAAAAATGTAACAAAAAGACATATTTTAAATTAAATGAGTACAATGAGCGGTCTTATCGCTTGAAGCGATCTCTTTCAGACAACCAGTGGATGGAGAGAAATGTGAGAAAGACAATGATTTTTTTTAATTTTCTTAAAGAAATCTGACATCCGACAGACAGCCGACAATAATCTTAGGCTCAATATATATTGCGTCTTGTGGTCACCAAAGGCATGCCTACCTATCGCCTTATAAACATAATTAATTATTTTCCTTGTCACTAGATGGCATTATAAGTGTTTACATTAAAATCTTTTATAACTATTATTTAAATAAAGTAGTACTCTAATTAATTAAATATGACATTTGAAATACAATAAATAGTTTTAAAGCATTTTTAACACTTACTTTGTCACTTTTTTGCTAGTCGTAGGTGCTGACATCTCTGTGTGGCAGGCACGCAACTCCAGTTTTGCAAACTTACGGGCCTTCCAATATTTCTATGGCGTTAGGTATCTGTCAAGTTAAAAATTATATTAACTTTGCCAAATGTTTGGTCCAGACTGCCGTGGTTAAAAAAAACAGCTTTACCTTGATCTTATCCTACTTGCGTGTGCACAGTAAGTACATTGTTTATTTTATTTGTTCATTTGACTCATTTATTTTTGAAAAGTACCTACTCCATTTCCTTTAATTTTCACTTTAACCCCTTTTCTTCTAAATTATTCTAAATTTAATAAGCACTTAGTGAGCAATTTAGCCTATTACTATCCTAACCTAGCTAGGAAGTAACACAGCTAACACATTCAACTTCACGTAGTCAAACTGCATAATTAACAGAGCAAGTGGAAGTTTTGGAGTATTTTAAACTGTATGCACTCCCATTACTGGCCCATGAATATCAATTAAAGTTTACGACTCAAATTGGCATATTTTAATAGCATTTGCATGTTGCGGAGGTATTAACTTATCGCTATTAACAGACATAATTGAGTTTTGTTCGCGCTGAAGTTACAAATACTCTAGAATTAATGGTTGTATATTGGTTATATAAAAGTTTATTGAATTTGTGGTAGCTCACGATTTTACCCGAGTGCACTAGAAGAAGGTTTATGTTTCTCGAGTGTTTGTATGTGTGTATGTTTGGATGCCTGAATTTATGTACGAATATATAATATATTTCATGAGAGGTGTCGTTAGATTCGTCTTAATTATGGAGACACTAGGATTTAAAAATTAAGAAAAAAGCTGGCAATTTTTTGCGCCAAATTATATTATTCCATTGGGATAACATTTCTTTTTTATCTTGTTCTTATGACCAGCGTCTTGAGAATCTAAGAACCTGTGATAGATAAGTTACCTGATCTATAGGTATGAAGAGAGATATGAGTATGAGGACAAAAATGGGTTGAATGCTTGTTTTGAACTGCCTATTCGATGTAGAAATTAATCTGTAAATGCGGTTATATAGTTTTTTTTTATTAAATACCGGCGGACTTTTGACATGGAAATGAAGTAACAACCGCTTTTTCAATACTTTACAACAAATTTTTACTTTTATATACCACGTGTGTAAATTTATATTTATTGACCGTTAATCTAAGCGGTTCACGCAAGCCCGGGCTTGACGTAAATTACCATTTGCCCGCCCTTCCACTAATTGATGTTTCCAACAAAATTAAGCCAATTTAACTTCATTACACTGTCATTGTATTTCACTAGTCATTAATATTGTATTCACTAATTATAGGGAAATACGCAGCGTACACATGTAAGCAAATACAGGAGTAATTAGATTAAGGAGCGGGTTGCGACTTTGAAAGGAATTATGGTACGTTACGTATCTATTTCACATGCAAATTATGTCTATATTAATATATCGAATAATACCTATATCGAAGTTCTCATAAGATTATATTATTTTATTAATAAATCAAATATCATGAATGATTTCTAATCATGAGTTCAGAATTGTACAGGTTTCAGTTATTTTGTTGTACGCTCTTCATAGATATTATTAAAATTAAAAATACTCCAAGGAAGGATTTTCACTGTAATAGCTGACCATCCTTTCTAATTTGTACCTATAAGTAGATAAACTTTGACAATTAAGGAGTATTTTTATAGTATCAAAGAGTTTTTACCCTCACATTCCCTTCTATAATGATACCTATTTTGTCATTTTTGTGATTGACAATAAATAAATTATTAATCTGCTTGTAGATAGATTTAATGCATTAAAATTTGTTTAAATTGACATATTAATGTCTGATGCATGTCAGTAATGACAAAATGTGTGGGACTACATATTACTATTTGTAACATCCAATTTGTACCGCATTTTAAGCAATAAACTTTCATTTCATTTCATTTCACTTTCTTAACGTTAGGTACTTAAATACTGAAATATATAATAAGTATGCTAATTATTATTACAACTCCTCGTATTAACTTAGACTAATTAGTCATTTTACATTGACCTAGTTCTAAAAAGCAATAGTATAAGAATGTGTCCGTCGGCACTTTCCTTGCTGTCTCTGTTAATGGGTCGGCACTTTGTTCGTCTATCTTTAATTATTGCACTATAACTGCACTATCATTTTATTATTTGTCAGTATACCACTAGTTCGAACGGTTTCTTATGTCGAAAAGCCGGATCGCCATTCACATGATGAAGCAATCGATACTCGTGTGCTTCCGCATTTTTTTTTTAACTATCGACGAACTCTCGGAGGACGACATCGTCCACTTTATTCCTTTTACAACACTGACTTGAATTCTAATTGCAATTTGGCTACTGACAGTGTTTTCACTAGCAATACTATTTCGAAAATGGGATCCAGCCTCATTATTGGATGTTTTTGATACTCGTATTTCAACATTTAAATATTACTAAATAATTTATATTTTAGTTTCTCCATAATTCTTTTTAACAGTCATTATGGCTTATTCTCCTCCCATGTAGTTCGTAAATGATAATTTACTGTATGATTATTTAGTGGCAATTTTAGGTATGACAATAGTTTATTTAAAACAGTTAATATTCGATTGGTTAACGTCATATCCTTATTTAAAATTCCTGATATCACAAATCCGCCATATCGCCATCTTGCTAATGATAGCAGTTGTGGCTTGCAGACCAAAAATTCCATCGGTTTTTCTCTCTTAGGATAAAAAACCTGTATTTTACACTACTACTGTATTGACAGAATTAGATACCACAGGTATATTAAATATGATTTAATCTATTGTAGGGATAATGATATTATACTATGTAATATTTATTTTTCAATATTGATATTACTTTGATACATATACATCTTATATAGGAAAGATCTTTACAAAATTATATTGACATGAGATTACATTATTAATCAACATCTGCTATGATTCGGGTCTATTCAGATCCGTAATAACAATGTCTGATTTTCCAATCATGTGTACAAGTAGTTCGGAATTGTAAAGGTTTCAGTTCTTTTGAATAGGCTATTCAATAGAATGTATTTGTCGGACTTCTTTCTAGTATATTATTATTATGAATGTAAGTACCTGTACTATTTATAGCCATGTGGCTATAAATAGACGAGACATTTTGACAAAAGTACGGTTTTTTATGTAAATACAACATCAAACAAGTATCATGTCTGGAAATCTGATTTCAAAGCTGAACTTGAGTTCTGGTTGGAGATCATCATATCAGCCACAGGAAGTTTGAGATCAGATTATTATTATTACACTTGATTTAAATAATTGATATACCAACTCTTCATCATCATCATTATAAGCCACAGGAAGTCCACTGCTGGACATAGGCCTCCCCTAAGGATTTCCAAAACGACCGATCGGAAGCGGCCTGCATCCAGAGCCTACTTGCAACCTTGCTCAGGTCATCCGACCATCTAGCAGGTGGGTGTCCTACGCTGCGCTTGCCGGTACGTGGCCGCCATTCGAGAACCTTACTGCCCCATCGGCCATCGGTTCTTCGCGCTATGTGCCCCATCAACTTTTGATAAAAACATTTGTTTGGAATCAGTTGCTAATGAGAGGTTTACAAAAATTGTTTCGATTCAAATTAATTTGTTAATAAAAATGGATTTAATGTGTCACAATCAATGGTTGCAGGATTCCGATCGGTCATTTTGGAAATCCTTGAGGAGGCCTTTGGACCCGTATAGAAATAGCACGAGCAGCCTTTGAAAAGATAAGGAAAATTTTGTGTAGTCGAGATCTCTCCATCAAACTGCGAACAAGGTTGCTTCAATGGTATGTTTGGCCTCTTATGTTGTATGGTTGCGAAACGTGGACCTTAAAAGAAGACCTCCGAAAGAATTTGGAAGCGTTTGAGATGTGGTCTTACCGTAGAATGCTGCGCATAAGCTGGACGGATCACATTACTAATGTTGAAGTTTTGGAGCGCATGGGCGAAAAAGTAGAGCTTGTTCGAACCATTAAAATAAGAAAAATCACATATCTTGGTCACGTGTTGAGAAACCCACAATATCATCTACTCCAGACCATAATGATGGGTAAAATTTCCGGAAAGCGCAAGGTGGGACGTCGTAAAATGTCATGGCTAAGGAACATCCGACAATGGACTGGTATCAAAACGGTAGAATAACTGTTCAGGCTTGCCATGGACAAATCAAGATTTAAAGAGCTGACTGCCAATCTTCAGGACTGAAGCGGCACCTAAAGAAGAAGAATGAGGAGGCCTATGTCCAACAGTAGACTTCCTGTGTGATAAGATGATGCTGATGATCCAAGCCACACAATGGTACCCAAACAGTACACAACATATTTTATATCAAATACAATTTTCTACATTTTAATAACAATTTCTGTTCAAACAATGTGTTTATCCGTCATACTTTAACGTCGATGAAATAATTGTCTACTGTTATGTTTTGCTTCCGTTTTATTTTCCTTTGTACCTATTTCCTTATTAACAAATCAAAATGTTTTTGTTGGAGAATGCACATAATACGTTTTTAAAACTTATGGATTCTTTTTTATACTCTACTAGATACAAAAACAATTAATTTATGTCTAAACCGGAAGAATTTCGAAAATATGATAGAAAAAGAAACAATTAAGTATGATAAAGTATGATAAAAAAATAAAATATCTAGTTTTAAAAAATCACCTTCACAATTCACATATAAATTAAGCTAGTCACACAATTTGCTCAATATTTATTGAGCAAATTGTGTGACTAGCTTAATTTATACTATATGTTCGCACTGTCAGAAAGATTTAACTGTGAGTAGAGTACCTATGGCTTGTTTTTTCATACCTTCAGATTAATTCTACTGCGTCAACACCCCAAGGAATGCAAAGCCGCAATTAAGGAACTCCTTCGAAATCAAGTATTAACGCTTGCGGATATCCGGCAAATCGGAGGATTCGATAGAAGCTTCCAATTACGCCTCGCCCTTGGGTTGTTGACCTATATCGACATTTTGTTTCACGCCCAGATCACAACAAGCAAATTTACACTCCTGTCTAGGTATAAATAAGACCGGTTTTCCCCTAACAAGTTAGTTTAAAGCGATTAATATTCAGGGCCTTTTTACAGCTCGTACCTAATACCTATCAATTTGTTTAATAAATGAAGCTTCAGTACTTTAATTGATGGTTAAAAAGCTCTACACGATTAGAATTTTTTTAGTATTCAGCTGGTTTGCGTGTATTTTTGTGTGGATTCGTAAATAGGTTTCTGTTTTCTTGGAATTAGTTAAGCGTTTCATTAAACTACAATCGCTAATTGTTTTTACATAGCATTTACACAGACTTAAAGCACTATTAGATACGTAAATCACACTATCGCATCACACTAATATTATAAAGGCGAAAGTTAGTGACAGTGTGTGTGTGTGTGTGTGTGTGTGTGTGTGTGTGTGTGTGTGTATGTGTGTGTGTGTGTGTGTGTGTAACAAACATACGCACACACTCACACTCACAGCTGGAGCAATTTTAATAAAATTTGATTTGCAGAAAGCTGACACCCTGGATTAACACATAGGCTACTCTTTCCGCGGGTAACATCGCGGGGCGCAGCTAGTGATGTCTAATTGCTTCAGAGGGGTGTTAGTTAGGAGTTTTACGTTGAACAAATACTTACACAAAGATTTTGTTTATTTGTATATGATTTGACAAAAACTTTACCAAATTAGGTTTTTTCAAAATGGTTATCTAGTAATTTCTTAATTCTTCTCGTCGAGTCGAAATGGTCTTGTATATAATTATTCTATAAGTATTTATAAATGTTTATTTTGCAAAAAGATAGTATCTATCTGCTGCTTCGTTTTTAAATAAACACTCGTAATTTTTTTTTATAAACTCTATCATCTGAATAATACATTTTAGCATCAGAATAATTCCACCCTATTATGATTCGGGCACCATTTGCTACTAATAACTTTAAGGCAGTCCCACCCCCATAAACCCAAAACGCTTTTTATTGGGACCATTATAATTTCCACTGCTTTTACGACCCACGTACTATTTATTCCATTGATAAAGTTAAGAATTACGTTAAAAAAGTAATGGCCGAAAAATAGGGAGCGTGTCAATGGCAAATAAAACTTTATACGCGTAGGGTGTTATTCAAAATGTCGAAACGCCTTTTTACGATTGCTTATTGTCGGTGTGCTGTATTTATCAGACACTTTTATTTTCTGAACGAATGTCTTATTTAGAAACACAGTTTTACTTTTACATTTGCCTTTTATGGCATGTGGCTTGAATTCAAAACTTTAGGTGAAAATATTGATGATGTGACATAAAATATTTGTAACACACTACCATTGATTCACCGGCTAAGTGTGAGTCGGCCACGCGCACGCAGGGTTCCGTACCATTATTATTATTATTATTTTTACAATATATTGGTTTAGGCATTTGTCCTCAATCTCACCTGATGGTAAGCGACGATGAAGACTAGGATGAAGCATGCCTATCCAAAAGATACCCATTCAATCTAGTTTTGAATGTCCCGGGACTATACTTCTCATGGAATATAGACGCAGGCAGTTCATTCCACACCTTAGCTACTCGAACCAAAAAGGAATTGTCGAAGCGTTTAGTTCGAGACTTAGGTATTTCAAATCTATCATAGAACACGTTTTTTTTTATGGGAACCCCACTGAAATATTTATTTTATACTGTTGTTTGTTTATTTTGTAAAAGCGTTAAAAGAAATACATCATCTGTGAAAATTTCATCTGTCTAGCTATCACGGTTCATGAGATACTGGTGACAGACAGACGGATGGACGGACGGACGCGGAGTCTTCGTAATAGGGTCCCGATTATACCTTTTGGGTACGGAACCCTAAAATTTTTAATAACATTTTCTCATATTCTAAAGAATGGAATCTCTCATTGAAGAAATAAATGTGTTGAGGAAAACATAGCGTGTTAAAAGCATTTGTTTAAAGGTGTTTTGTTTCAAAGGCATGAGGATGCATTGATAATATTATGCAAGATCCTCGTGACTTTTCTGTAGAGGCCAATATTGAAAATGTTTGAAAAGCTGCTTGGGAAGTTCAGGAGATTTAAACCTCTGTGCCTGCGTGACGTCACGCAAGTTTGCGGGTGGTGTTTTGTTTGTTACACAGCCAAAACCATTCTAATACAATGTTGCGATACAGAGTGCCAATTTTTGCCAATAAAATACAATTTAATACTACTTATGTATCTAAATAAAAAAAGAAAGAAAAATATTTTATTTGATGCAAAAATCTCTCATAAAATCAAAATATTAGGGATACTTATAGATAGTTCAAAATAATGTAGTTATTTGGTAACAATGGTATTCTCCCACTCAAACACAGGGATAAACATGTATTTGCGGAAAACAAAACCCAACGAACAAACGACAGAAACTAATTCAAAAATATATTTCGTCGCGGGGCAGGTGGGGCGAAATGGATTCGCCATTAGAGGTCGCAGCGGTACTGCCGAGGCACTCTAGCGTTTTATCGGAAATAGACTTAACGCTGACTTTTCGGGCCTCAAATTGACATTGAATATTTATGAGCACCCCCACTTTTTCCGCCCAAGACAATGCTCTGAGTCGCTTGACGAAGTTTCATCGTCTCTCATCAAATTAATCGCTTCTATAGAATCGGGTGACTTACGACGTTGTGGAGCTGCTAACGACTTAAATTGAAGTTAAATTTGCTTTGCGACTTGATACTACAGCGTTTGAGCAAACTTATATACCTAATGTATCTATATCTATTCAACAAAGGCGAGTGTTTTGCTGAAACGCACAGTAGCAGTGTGCCTCGCAATGTAAATTATAAAAATGTTAACTTATAGGTCCTAGAAATGTCTTTTGCTTGAAATTTTAGAGAGTCCCGTAATGTGAACAACACAACACATGGAAACAAGCACATCGATTGAAATAATATAATTCAAAAAGATACAACTCAAACCTTTGAAAGAATCGATCATTTGATTTTTTTCTTCCGATTACAAGTAAATATAATTCAATGGTGACTGTACAATTATTAAATCTCAGTTTCCAATTTAAACAATGTTTTACAACTTAGCTTTACGGAGCCTCTATATAATAAATTATAACGCCACAATACTAATAGCTTTTCTTAATACAACAAAATATACGCAACATGCCTTCTTGCACTATTTATGTGCTTTGCAGAATTTTATCTCGCTGCCGACCAGGGAATATTCAATTTAATTTAGCAGCCAGTAAGAAATATGGGTTAGTTTAAATCTTGCTATTATACTCGTAGTACCAGAAGACCAAGAATGTCTCGTATTTTAAAGTAAATTGCGTGAATCCTCCTTATATTTCTCACTGTTTAATGTCTGTTATTCCGTCCGCAACTTCGTTTGCCTACCTCAGGACTCTCAGATCGTATCCCAACGTAAAATATGCACCAGCGCAAAACGAAACCGTAACCCGATCGGGAAAATTGACGAGAATTTGAATCGTATTAATAGGCCATGTGGCTAGCAACCTATCACTATTTTGAGCCCATATCACACATCAGTATCTCGACTGCATAGATGAAAATCTTCCATGATGACAATCATACATCAGTATCTCGACTGCATAGATGAAAATCTTCCATAAATCATTTCTTTATCTATTACGGGGTAGACAGAGACACTTTCAGCATGATGTTGAGCATGGTAATAACAAGGTGATTGCTAGCTATATGACTTATAGACATGATTTCTTACCGAGTTTTCATGTGAATAACGAACAAACAGACGAATAAACGATCACACTGTAGGTTGCTGAATTTAGTAGCTGATCTCTAAGAAGTGGTAGATAACGCTTTTTGCATTAAGTTCGCCCATTGTTCTGTACAATTTGTATTTGATGAACAATAAAGATTTAATAAATAAATAAGTGTAAAGAGTTGTACGTACGACGAAATAATACAGCCGGCAGACGAAAAAGACAAATGGAAGAAAATTCACATACTACATGATTTGAATTACTTTGTGCAATTCCGCCACCAGTAATTCAAATCATGTAGTATGTAACTTTGACTTCCGCAAAGTAACACCTGAATCTATTAACTATCTTAGAAAATTCACACTCCTAGACAAGAGCATAGCTCTTAAATTATATTAGATGATCTCTAAGGTGACTCTGGTATAGTGACAGAAGACTGGTCGACTGCTTCACAAAATTTACTAAGTGTGTCAGCCAGGATCAGGAAGCATATGGGCAAACTCTTACTTCGTATGAAATGGCACACATTAATAACACTGCATAATTTAACACTGCCGAAGTTGGTAACGTGTTGGACACGAAATGGGCAAACTTTTTTTATCGTAGCTCTACATGCGAATACACTGCTTGATGCAGAGCAAGAATGTTCCACGATTTTTGTATTTTTCTTCGCTTACCAAGATTTTGTATGATATTTTTATCCCAGAAAAATTTATGGATTCAACAAATTCATTTACTTTCCTAAGATATGGAACGCTATTCGCTATGAAGAGAGTCAATGAGTATTATAGGTTAGGTTAGGGCGTGTAGGTGAGCAGCTTGGCTCTCCGTGAGACCTTATAATAAACTGGCAAGCGATTGTGCTCATCTTGGCATGAAATCGTCTTTACATGAAAATGTTTTGGCGGGATATAATATTATAATATTCCACCAAAACATTTTGCCAAAGAATGAAGGTAATGCCAAGACGAGTATAATTAAAAAAAAATGTCATTTTGTGAATTACATTGTACATTTTGGCCTCCAATGTGCCCGATACTAACTTTCAACCGTATAAATAAGGGTTAAGAGGTAATTTTTGCACTGTGCTAAAGTACGTTTTTATTTATTTGTAAACATTACTCATAAACTTTCGCATTCTTAATTAGAAGGAACTAGAATTTATTAAGAAAGCATTTCTTAGTTTTTGTTTTAGGTTGGGTTTCATTTATTAAAACTAAAATATACTTATTCCATTCCTTTCTTTGAAAATATTATTAACCCGTCGTAACAGAACCATTACAAAATTCATGTAACATTTTTTGATACGAAGAGAGAGAGAGAGAGAGAGAGAGAGAGAGAGAGAGAGGGAGACACAAATACGAGCTTTGTATTAAAATTCACTGAAAAGTATTCCACTCCCTTATCAACTGATTGTGCTAAGACGGTCAGCCGCCCCATCCACAGGTATATTGTCCTAAGGAGCATTGTCACCCCTGTTTGTTATGTAAATGTTTTGTCTGTCACCTCCTGTTTGCCGAAGCTAATTTACTTCCACCTACACTTGATGTCTTCATGTTTGATCTCCATATAAGCGTAAATTGGAACTTGACGTCAATCAACAGAGATACAAGTTTCGCCACAAAGTTATTGGCGGATTACTGCCATTATAGAAACGTGGGTTGGTAACAGATATTATAATCAAAGACCATGTGGGAATGTTTATCTATATGTTATGTATTAATTAAACTTTGACGAGAGCGTAATTTTATATGGCATATTTCAGATGTACAGATTTTATGGTCCATTTTGTTAGTAAAAATACGTTTCAGCCTACATTAATTACATTTCTTCTTCTTCATTGTAAAACCCATTTATTTCTCATTTCATGTAGTCAAAAAACAATCTTATTACATGCTTATTTCGTTTTAAAAGGATTCAAAATAATGATCACGCCTGTTCACAGAGGTAGGCAGAGACTATGGACCTCCACTTGCTACGATCCTGACAGACCTCTTTCGCTTCTTCTACACTCATCACTCTCTTCATGTATGCCCACCGGTTACGGGTACTTCTGACCTCTCCTCTTTTAAGAACGTTTGATAATGAACAGGCGTAATAATATGTATGTATGTATGTAAAATAATGATGGATTACTAACCGCATCGCCTATTACTATCACCATTCTCTCCTCGATCGGCTTTTACGATCTGCGTAGGAAGAGAAGCAGATTACTATTCTACGCTTTTTTTTCTCCCGGACCAGAATGGGAGTAACATTAATGAATATAAACTCAAGATAGAACCATTGTCTTATTATAAGTGTAATGAAACTGTGAACAAGGTACGATTCTCTAAGATTAGACAGCCACGGTCGCAATTTTTACCATCAAATCTTACTTTTTATGATTCAATTTCCAAGATAGTGGAATAGGAAGAACAAAAGATTGCAATTTTCCCGCTGCTTTCGGAATGAGATCATTGGCGTAACAACCCTTTTACCTTATTTAAACAAATATTATGAACGAGAAAGTTTGTACGGATGGCTGTTTGTTACTCTTTCACGCAAAAACGGCTGTACGGATTGAAATGAAATTTGACATGTAGATAGCTTATTACCTGGATACAGCTTATTACTCATAGGATACTTTTTATCAAGGGAAAATGTGACGTTCCAATGGAATTGTCAAATATGTTCAACGCGGACAACGCCGCGGGCTTCAGCTAGTTTAAACATATAGTAGCTTAGACAATGTCATCATACATAGATAAAATCAGAATGCAAATTGCCCAAGGTAATTCATTTTTTTTCCTGTGCGTAAAGTTCCGGTGCTTGTGTTTCATTTAAAAAAAATATTTGATTTTATTTTCTTTTGTTAGCATTTCGTACCTGGTTTACTTAACTCCAAAAGAAGAGAACCGCAATTCGTTGTCAAACCTATGTAGGTGCCTAGTAATATTACAATCCCACCAAAAACACAAATGTGAAAATGGGAACCAAGTTCAAAACCCAACTAAAGGATTGAAATCTAAATGGCCGCCAAGTTCTGTAAAGAATTCTGAATTTTATTTATAAGAAATATATACATATAAGAATAAGCATGTGGTTTCCTTTAGGTCATGAGGTCACCGGTAAGCCGAGTGGTGTTGTTCCGTTCAGGCCGTGGTGGTCACTGGTGAGCCATTGAAGGCCTTCACTTTAAACGCGATTTACGGCTGAAACACAACGCTACTACGCAAAAACGGTACTAAGGTGGGCTATTTGCCCCTGTATAATATTAGAATGGGCTTGGTGCTTTTGTACCGGTAAACACTTAGGGATTATTTGCAATTTTTGTCAATTCATTTAGGTTGTACCGAAAATCCATAGCAAAAGTATATTTATTAATGTAAATTAATTTTTAATTTGGATAGTTATCATTGGAAAGATAACTTTCAAATGCAAAATCAAATAATTACTTTAAATTGTTTATTGCAAAAATATAAATAAAAAAAACAGAAGAAAATCACCAAAAAATCCAAAATATTTTTATCGCACAAAAGAACTTGTTGTGTTAATTATTGCTAAACACAAAAAGGTTTATTGCTATTTACTTATCACTATATAAAAATTAACATAAAAACAATGAGCTAGAGGTTTAATTTATGTGCTAAATTTCATGTCTTTAAGTTACAAAGGTTTCGAGTTATGAAGGGGTCAAAAGTAGCTCGAAATGGGTCGTGTAACACCCAATATACACATGGCTGCAGCGTCGCCAGTTCCTTTTCTTTGAACTTTGCTCTGACAAGCTGCCGCGTGTCTAGATATTATATTTACATAGTGAGAAATATGTAAATATAACGTAAGCACATTGAATCAAGCATGAATACCGAATTCCAAAACTGATACTCATATAATAGCAACCCCGTCGACCATAGAAATCTATTCATTCAATTAGAACTAAAACCGTTTGATATGATGTACTTATGTATAGTTGTGAAATCAACTGTATCGAGAATTCAAGGCTCCAATTAGTGTACAATAATAATACTGTACGATATAGGTACTTACCACAAATGAAATCCTCGGATGGCTGATAAAGTTTTGACTACTATTTTGTTGATTGGAATGTGACTATTCGGATGCAGCTAACAAAGTACAACATAACTAAGTACTCTTACTTTGAAGTTTCTAATGAGGAGCCCGGTGTCTAGACGAGAGTACGCAATGCAGCGTGCATCTGAATAGGTGAACACAAGGGGCACACAAATATTTTCATCTCATCTACTCGAAAAACTATGTTTTCGTCCTAAAACATTTGGAGCTTAAGTTACTGCTGATTATCTCGGGACTGCAAAGTAAAAAGGAAATCTCTAGGGATTAGAAACAATTTAGAAACTGAACACGAATGTTATCTACGTAGAATCATAAATAAATTGACAGTCCAGTAAAAACATAGTTGTAATCGAAAAAATATTAGCAAAGGCGTCGTAATTTAGAATAAATTTAGTCGTCAACGTGGATGAATGTAGTATGTAAAATGTTTATGTTCTCCACTTCAGAAAAAGAAATAAGTACAATTAAAAAAGCGCAATTTTGTCTTTGATTCAAAGTAACTAACGAAGATTAAGATTAGGTATATTGTATTAAAATACATATAATTATTATTAATTGTGTAAATTAAAATTTCGTAAGATTAAGCTGATAGTGAAAATCAAGTTTACTATTAAAAATAAAGAGATCTGAAGGACCAAGTCCAATAACAAAGTTGAAAATAATTGGAGTTTTTATCAGAAAATGGTGCCCTTCATAAAAATATTTCTTAGTATTTATTGAATGAAAAAGGCAGCAAATAATGGTTAGTAACTGTCGGTTGAACTATGATTAGGTACTTATACGTAGGTGTTCTACTTTTCTTTATGTATTATGTTTTGTATTTGCTGTTTTTCTCATAAATGGAGGAGAAAAGTAGAGTTTGCTACGATAATATCAATTATCTCAGGCAATATACAGAATTCCTCGCTTCACTCAGGATTCAACTGTGTAATCCTTCGTTTGGGTCTGGATTCAAAGTAGCGCTCTCGTCTTAAAAATATTATCGTTGCCCCTTGTAGCATAATCTACTATTGTAGCTCCTCCAAGCAAGTTAAGCCTGTTGATCTCGGCCTATCATTCGCTAGCAGTCGTCAACCTGCATTTGATACCCTAAGGTACCTAGCTTGAGAAATCACACTACAATGCGACACAAATAAGTTGAACAAAAATGGCGGACTTCAAAGCATTTGTGTACAAATTTACGGTACGTAGGTTGAACCAAAATAGCGGTTATCGCCGCAGGTACAAATAATGCACCGTCGACTGCCATTTTGGTTCAATTTGCGTGTCGGGAATTTGTACACAAATGCTTTGAAGTCCGCCATTTTTGTTCAACTTATTTGCGTCGAATTGTACTTATATAAAAAAAAATAGTTTTTAATCAGTAATCGATACGTAAAACATAAGAATGTATCAAGATAATATTGATTGGCCATGGCGTGCTCTGACCTACTTCAGGAGCAAGGGTCGCCCCGATTTCAACGAATCTTCGCCTCCGAATATATTTCGAGCCAAGACAGTGCGAGCTGAGAACGTTTCGCAACGTCAGTTAAACCAACGCCATTCTTTTCACTGAGCAAAGGGTTCGTATTGAATAATTTACTTTACGGGTACCTAATACAAAAAAAAATTTCAAGCTCAAAAATTGTTAAGTTATTTATAAGTGTGTAGCCAAATAAACAATTTTTCTTTCTAATCTAATGACAACAGCCAATTTTACATGCTATGAAAACAGTGTGCAGGTTTTTACACGATGTGTTCCATCACCGAATGCAAATTTTGCCATGTCTGTCTGTCTCTCCGTCCTCGGTTTCACTCATAGACTATAAGTACTAGAAAACTGTAATTTGGCATGGTTATGTACATTAATCATGCCGATAAAGTGTTAAAATTAAATCATGAAAAACCATCTTTTAGAATCTAATAAAAATATTGTGAGCATACGAAAACCATTTTTAAATTTAGGGACCTGTTTCTGAAATATTTGGTTTTATATAGCGCTATTTTTTGTTAGTCATGTATCAGTAAAACATTATAGGCGATTTATATTATAGGCCAATTTACTAAACCAACCAATGAACTCGGAAAAGGATTTCTTTTTTACTTGAAATCTTTACTCGGAAAAAATGTTTTTTTAGACGTTTATGGTCGCGTGAACTTCAAGGTCGGCATTCGTAACTACAGAAACCTACATTGCGCGTGGCCTGACAGGCACTAGGCCGGTTATTATTATCAAAGATAATATAATTACTAACGTAAATTATTATTCTATATCACGGATAAAGACATGATATTATATTAATTTGAACAAATATTAAGAACAGTGTCAAAAAGCATTTATAATGGAATTATTATCCACGACTAAATTATGTAAGAAAATACCAAAGACACTTACTCGTAGTGACACGTAGATTAGAGAAAAATCCAAATTCTCTATCGTCGCCTGCAATAACGCAAAACAGCTAATCGGATCTCTAAACTGAATAACAAAGGGAGCAAAATTGTTTTAAAGTTCCATTATCCCATTAAGAACTTATTACGTTGTAGCAAAAAGGTCTTGCATCCGAGGGTTATTTGTTAAGATGTAAATTTATTCCGGCAACAAAGAACGGCCTGATGTCGCAAAAACTGGACGAGGTTAATGGCATAGAGATGTGTCCTTGTCGGATTACGTGAATTTCACAACCCTCGGCTAATTTCGGGCATTTGTCTAACCTTTTTGTATGTCTTCAGACGGGGCTGAAATACAAGATGGCGGCTTTCAACGAGACAGCTTGACACGAAAGTGATTTGTTGGTAATAATTTCAGAATGTCACAAAATACTATCTATTAGTACCTAGATTTTTTTTCTTTAAATCTATCATGCTCCGGATAGACACATTATCTCGTCTTTATCCCTACGCAAAGGCCTATCATGCCACACACTTTAGTAATTACCCCTACTAAAGTACTGTTAAGGTAAGGAAGAAGTACATATTTTCTACGTTCGTTACCACAGATCTGTATTTCGTCACAAACTTTGCCTAGTGCCATCATGTTATGCAGCAGTAAGATGAAGTCAAGTAAATGGACGGTAATAACACTCGATAGCTTACATACCCGGACCTCACGAGTTGCTATTTAAACCAGTTTCGAGTTTTTTGTTTTCGACCATTCGATTCTAACTCAGAAAAAGAAAAACACATGTTTAAGTATTTAAGTTTTGGTGCAGTACTACAGCAGAAGTGTGGAAACCAACGCCTTGGAGGCAGTCAAATATATTCATCATAACTTTACGGAAATTGAAAGCACTCTTTTACAATAGATTAAAAAATAAAAGTCCCTTGGCTGTCACAACTGTGGAGGTACCTTACTCTGGTAGGGACTTTACCTTCTCCTTAGTATTTAGTTTGAAACTCGGTGAGTCGGTCATTAAAAGCTACGCGTCCTTTATGGCCCTTTCGGGAACAATTCGAAGCATGCGCTAATAACGTTAGAAATTCGTTTATGTCGATAGCCTTTTTATATTCATGTTTATCATTTCGTTAGATATTTACTTATTCTCTGTAGAATTGGGAGACGAAATTTATTAAGAAGTTAACTAATTCAATAGTGGCTCGCCCGTAACAATTTATTATTTCATTTTTGTTTTATTATCAGGTCCACTGCTACACTCAATCTTTCGATAAAGATAGGATATGTCAGCAGTAGACGATTTATTTTATTCCATGCCACTTCTGTGGCCTAGTCATGGTCATCATGCCAGGTAGTCACAGGAAAATGACCTTTTTCAGATTGACTTTGGTGTTGGATGTTCATCTTGCATTTGTGATGTAAATATAGTATCGTTCAGTTAGTATAGTCCCATAACACAAGTCTCGAACTTACTTGGGGCTGGCCCAATCTGTGTGATATGTCCATATATAATTATTTATACTTTAATTTACAAAATCTGGTAATCGGCAAATGTAGCAGACGACTACTAAATTTCAACCATTCTTGAAAATGTAATTGTATCACGAGATGTTTGTGCTTAGTCCTTCAGTCTTGCCTTTTACGGCATCCAAAGGAAGCGATGAAGTACTCGTATGTTTAGGTAAAAACGGTTTACTTACGAAACATAGTCGGACAGGTTCGATCGATTTAGACGATCTTCAGAGCGAGTGTAGTGTAAAAATCTATCTTATGTTACTACTTTTAATAAAATAAGTGACGGAGTGATATGATCTGTACTTACGTAATCTAGGTTTCGCTAAATCTGGTTCATAAGGCTTTTAGTCTCTAGTCACCATTAATTTCCTCCATAACATAAGGTCCTGAGTGTAATCCGACGGCCGTGGCTGTGGTTGACAGTGTAATAATAGCCTTTCGCTTGGGACATTGCTCGGTATTGATCACTATACTATTTTGGCACAATACTAAGATTAGGTTATTAGGTCAGCATGTATCGTCTTATTATTTCCACGCTTTTTTGAGAGAGAAAAAAAGTAAAATGAAATTCAATATTTATTGCTTCAGATGTTTCAATAAAATAAGGATCAATTAAGGGCCCTGGCGGGTGCTGCAATGTGAGAAGGGCTATTTTAATAATAAAGCTTCAATTAATGTCCATGAAATATTTATTTATCGCAAAAAAAATCTGCATCTTCGTACATTTTGACAGGGTATTTAATTTTGTACTGCAGATTTCTTTTTGCGATTTCAGGGATGGTTCCATAGTAAAAGTTGGTCACATTAATTAGTACGTTTACTCCCTTTCGGGTTGATAACCCCTTTTCGTTAAACATTTTATAGTCACGGACAACTCATTTTCTGACGCCGTGTTGCACAAAAAAACAAATGTTGCAAATTTTTGTATGAAAGCGAATGTAGCAGACATTATTTTTTATTTTGTACCAATCACAATCGCCTTCAACTTTTCATCTTGACCTGATCTAAGATTTAATTTGAGAGCCAATAGCTCTGAGACGCATAGTTGTCATATCTGGTTGGTTATCACTAGAATACATTCATTGATCTACGTCAGATGTCTTTAAGCAACAGTTTTAACTCTGAAAACATATCCGATTATGTAAATACTATCAATTTATACAGCCTTTTCCCCGCCGTTGATACATGACGCGGATAAAGGTTCTTTTTAACTATTCACAAAAGGCTTTGTAAGTAAAGACATATAAGAGGACAAAGGAAACTAATAAAATGATATTATGTCATTAAAATTGAGCGTACAAATAATGGATGTTCTCTGAACAAGGAATTTCCATCTTGGATCTTGTTATTATAGTCAGAGGCATCCAGTATTTTATTACTCATACCTTGTGACATGTTTTTCCGATCGCATAAAACCCAAATAGGTTTATTTTTTAACAACCAGAAGAAGGCTTAATCAGGTTTAAGATTGTAAGGTAATTCCAAGTGAGACAGTAGTCACACAACATAGATTTTTAGTCATAGATTTAAAATTAAAGTTTAAGAAGTCAGGAATAAAATAAAACCAACCCTAAGAATAAAGTAGTAAGGAGAGTCCGCTTGAGTAGGAAAAACAAGAACTTTATTGTAAAGCGAAACGCAATGCAAAAAAAAAACCATTGCTATTGCCAAAGCTGAATACAAAGATAAGCTCAACCGCGAGCTAGACAACCCTAGAGACAAAAAATATTGTACAGATAAGTTAAAATGAGAGAAAGAAAAATTCAAGATTTAGCCTACGTAAAATATGTAAAAAGTGAAACAGGAAAAGTTCTAACGAAAAATTACGATCGAGCACGATGGGAACAGTATTTTGAACAATTATTAAATGCGGAAAACAATTAAAAAGGAGTTTAATATGAGACTGAAGACAATTTAGTAATGATAGATAAAATATCCATAGTTTAGATTAGAAACACAGTAAAGAACATGAAAAATGGTTAAGTGGTTAGGCCAGACTATACCTGTGGAAGTATGGAAAATCCTAAACGAGGATGGTTTCAAGTGATTAGCTTTATTCTTCAATAAATTGCTAGAAGAATGTGTAGTACACAATGAATGGAGCAGTAGTTTCTTAGTGCCTATTTTTAGGAGGAAAGGTAATGTTCAAGACTGCAATGGTTATAGAGGAATAAAGCTAATGTCACACACTATAAAAATATGGGAAAAAGTGGTAGAAAAAAGAATAAGGATGGTACTGATGTAATCGAATATCAGTTTGATTTGATGCCTGAAGGAGGTACAACAGACGCCATATTTGCCTTGTGACAGTTAGTTGAAAAGTACAGACATACCCACAAAAACCTGCACATGACGTTCGTTGACCTTGAAAAAGCTTATGCCGGAATTACAGAGGGATTTGGAGTAACAGTTGGCTTGCATCAGGGGTCAGCTTTAAGTTCTTATCTCTTCCTGCTAGTACTAGATGCTTTGACATCGGCCCTACAGGAAGAGGCAACCTGGTGTATGCTAATTGCAGACGACATCATATTGATAGAGGAGAGGGTGCAAATATCTAGGCTCGTTACTACAAAACGACGTAGAAGTAGACAGAGAGATTACGCGTCCAGTCATTGCTTGTTGGTAGAAGTGGCAGTAAATGACTATCACAACATGCGGTCCAAAAATATTGTTAAAACTTAAGGGAAACATATATAAATCTGTTATACGACAGGCAATGTTAAACAGTTCAGAATGCTGGGCCACAAAAGTGTAGGACGAGCAAAGGCTTCATTATGCGGAAAATAGGATGTTGAGATGGATGTGCGAAGTGACGTGAAAGGATAAAGTGAGAAATGTATACATAAGAGGTAGCTTTAAGATTGTACCAATAACAGACAAGATAGAAGTAACAGATTGGCTCGGTTTGGACACGTTATGCGAAGAGAAAAACAACATGTAACGCAAAAAGCACTAAATATGAAGGTCAACAGACATAAAGGTAGAGGAACACCTAAGAAGAGATCGATGGAGTGCGTTTAGCATGATATGGGTATTTATGAAGAAATGACGGGGAATAGAGGGACATGGAGGAATAAGACATTCTGCGCCGACCCCAAATAATATAGGAAAAAGTAAGGCAGATGATGATGACTTTGTTTCATGCTTTTAAAAGACCGTATGTCTTTTAAAATTAGATGTGAAGTTTGTCTTTGACATCTTTGTTATACGAAATACACACATAAAAAAGAGGAGATCAAATGATAATAAATAGAAATTTATTATAAATCGGACTTATCTCAGGAAAGGATCTCTTCCAGAAAAGTTGTAAGTTGTAACTAAGCTATAAATGCACGTTAGGGGTAACATGTGACGTACCCGACGTAAGAAGAACGACAGCTGATGGTACTGCAGCTACAATGAATACATCAGCATCGGCGTGCATGAATATTGATTACAAATGAGGGGCTTAACTGCAGTAGTGCCGCTGATCAGAAATAGTTACATGAAGTAACTGTTAGTGGAAGCACATGAAGTTGTTTAAATCTAAGAGCACGTAACTTCGACCTCTGCTACACTGAAGACATAAACAAAGATGAATATCAATAGTTACAGAAAAACCCACACTATCAAAATTTGATTCGTTTTAGTTATTACAAGTGCTTATTAAATAGGTATTTCTTGTCAACAATACTAATCGATCCTGTAAAGAAGGTTTCGCATTTTCGTATACCGTTGTTTGTGCAGGGGTTTCATCATCGGTTACGTGTACATCATCATCATTATCAGGTCTTATTATTCTCCACTGCAGGAGCACGACCCTTTCTGTACTACCAGAGCCATACGTAGCCAGAGCAGCACTAAGCCTACACTGTCCACAATGCCCTGACGGTTTGGAGAGGTCTCATTGATGTTTATAAGCTTTGTTTAGCTTGTATTTCATAAGTCGCCTTCTACGACATCCACAAGAAGACTTGGAGGGTCCTGTTCTGCTGGAAACCACGGCGAACGTGTACCAAGTTTAATTTATTTTGTAACATTAAGGCCTAAACCAAGGCAAAGGCCTTAACTATATGTAACAAAATCAACAACGAACAAGAAATGTAATGTAACTTTTATTTATGAAAACGCGTGTATCATCCAGATCAAAGTGGAAAGAGTTCGCCTTCCGCGATATTATTACAAGCCGTACTTATTTGAACATTTCCCATCCAAACTCCTGTTCTTAAATGGTTTTCTTCCACATCCATTTTGTATATCTTACGCGTTTTTTGTGCAAATACCGTATGTAAATAATATTCTCTTGAATAAGCTCATTTCCATTTTATTTGTTTTGATACACTGCCTACTTTAATATATTTTTGTCTATGTACCCCAAAGGACGTTTTAGATATTCTTTGAGTTTGGTGAGTTCTTTTTTTTTATTACATTCATATCTTTTAATTATTTTAGTTCATAACTTCAAATTAGGTTTTTATAAAAATCTATAAAAACTAAAACATATGCTTTCTACTTTACTAAAAAAAATATAAACTCACATTTTATTAAAACGTAACCTAGATGGCCGCTGGCAACAAGGCAAGGCCCAAGCTACCAGTGGTTAAGGCTGCAGAAAGTGAAACCTTTATAATTATGTATTCTTCCTATATTAGGAACTGTGATTAGGAATCACACGAGTCATTTCCCAGTCCTTTGAGAGGCTTGCATGAGGATACAGATACTACACGTAGAGGCCCCCTGGAGAAGGTGATGTTATGTGGAACTACCACCAAAGCCCATTCTTTAAAAGGTGTACCCTTGGTTTTGGCCTTATTACTGTTACCACTTTTATTTTGATAACGGTACAATGGCACAACGAATTGTTTAATTAGTACTGTAATAAGATTTTATATTTTTATTATAAAACGATTTTTTTATATTCATAAAGCATGAAGTTATTAAATATTTTATTGCATATGTACTTAATTAAGTATACTTTCAGTTATTGTTCAATTCAAATCAAAACTTTCCAGACATTTCACTCAACATATAAATTATTAACAAGTAACCAAAATATCCACAATGCACAAGTTTGCTCGTCATCTTTGTAAATTGTACGTTCTCGTATTAAATTGAAAAGGTCCCGAAGTAAAGCACGTTTCATCTTCGAAGTTCCATTTACGGCGTTTTGCCTTTTGTTTCTTGTGTGAACAGCATCCGCTTTGTCTAAGCCCGCCTGTTTCCACCGCATGCAAATATTTGTTTCGTCGACGCTGCTTTGATGTTCCTACATAATTTTCTGACTTCGGAACCAGAGTTGTTTTGCAACGTTTAAGATTGCGTTTCCTTTTAAAAGCTAAAACCTTTTTTTTTAGTTTCACCTATCTTAGCGTCAGTCTTTTTTCTTCTCAGCTTTCCTGTAACGTCCTTAACAGTTCCATTAAATTTCTGGGTTAATAATATAATAATTATTATTATTTATTTCGGTCATTGTACAACCATATTATTTTGCTATGCTATATTATTTTATTATTATAATGCTTTTTTTAATCAGTTAATCCTAAAATTCCAATTCATTTAATTTTTTTAAGCAGTGTCATATAAATGTTAGTATTGACCAAAAGAGGCTTATGCTCAGATGTGGGCGTATTAAGGGCTGGGATGATGATGATAATGATGATGATGCCAATAAAATGTCAAGCAATATAGAGCTGCTTTGATGACCGAGCCGAAAGATATGCAGGGACTCGTGTTATTGATACACATGAAAACGAATTGTAACGTGGCTTGTTCTGTTGCATGATCTGACATGACTTTGTTCTTACAAATTTTAAATTTTATGAATTAGAATAAGTCCAGAATCTAACTAAAAGTTCTCTCACAATAACTTGGCAAAAATTTAATTTAAAATAACTTGTTTCAGGTATGTACGGCTTGGTATTTTTTTAAAATATGGCGATGTTGTAAGTACAGTACAGTTTTATTTTTTCAAAGGAGTTAATATAATTAGGTAAAAGGCTATTTCCTAGTTAAAAATGCCATATATCGTATCACTAAAGACTCCGACACCCAAGACAGAACACGATGTATACTAGATGTCTCTTAATTACTTATTAATTCTTCTAACTTTCCTACACTCACACGTCGTCTAAAGTGCAAACACTACTGTTAAAAAGGTTTACAAACATTTTCTAACAGATTAAAAACGCATAATAACATAAAACAAAATACTATTATAAATAATAATCACTTATTATAATTATGAATAAAAAAATACTTATAACAACAATAAATTATTTTATTTAAATGTTTACTTGTGTTTGTAAACATTTTTAACAGCAGTGTGGGAGCACCATAATAAGGAGCAAGGCAAGCGATCGTCAATAAAAACAAACATTGAAATTCATGAGCGTCTCCTCCAGCCATAAACACGTCACCATGATAAATGGCTTGTAAGCAAATTCGCCATAAATCTTTCTAATAAAGCTTCTTGTACATTATTAGCTTAATATATCGATCAGTTCGTAACTAGGGCTGGAGAAATATATCGATATACCAATACGACACGAAAACCGACACTTTTAAAATATTATCGGCTCTTTTCCGTGATAGTCCTTCTTATGCCTTCTTCCAGAAGACGAACTTTCTTACTGCTTCTTTTTCTGTACTTTTCTAGCTTTTCTCCCATTCGGGGAATTTCGGGGATTTCTTCTAATTTTCTTAGAGGAAATGGGAGACAATATCGATAAAAGCAACTCGAAAGGCGATGCATCTAGCAGTCTTACACTATTTTGATTCCTTTTTCTAGCTATTGATATGACATATTTCTCTTTACAACTAGAAAATGCGCAAACGGCGCATATCGCTAAGTAATTCATCAGTGCTTCGGCACGTGTAGGCCGTTGGTCCCGGCTGGTATCATTGTATGACAGTCTTTAAGCTATGTCAGATCCCTTGAGGCAGCCTTAGAAATCTGACACCAGTGTTGGCCACTTACAAACACGAAAAACCAACAAATCTCGTAAACAAACAAACAAGGGAAAATTTTGTTTGTATAAAAAATGAGATGGGAAATTAAGAAGCGCGGTGTGCAGAAAATTAATATTAACAAACATTTATAAACAATTGTTTCAACAGAACCATATCCAAAAGCGGCACATCATACCAACTCTCCGTCGAGATAATCAACACATTATATAACCACGTACTCGATTACATAAATTGTTTCTCGTGCGAGTGTGAGTTTGCAGCGAAATAGTTCCAAAGTTATCTTCCGGAATATCGGAACATTGCGGCAGAATTTCATCTCGTTGAAAGGTTTGCGATTTATTCTTACCTATAGGTAGTATTATGGTACCTTTAATGTTCTACTCTTCTTTCACACCAACGTGTGACAGAAGAGGAAAAAACGTACAAAGCACCAGCATTTATCTTCCTGCGCAGATCTTAAAAGTTGATCGGCTTAGTGGCCAGCCACTCGTCACTATTTTGATTCCCTTTTTCAGTATTCTCGCCCACAATAACGCCATATGTGGCCTTAGGGATTTCGATCCTAGGCCTTGTCTACCCCTTTAAAAGAAGCAGCCGGTTTATTTTACGTTTTTTTTCTGCTTGACCACCATAACAAATTTCGGTCTTGCTAATAAACCAAATAGAATATAGAAAGGCGAAATATCTTTGAAGGCATTCCTATTCCTAACATAGAACGGCATAAAAATATGTATTGGTATACAGACACATGTGACAAAATTTATCGTCATTATTCGAGCATACACCCGGTTGCATCCTCAGCGGTAACACTTCAGTGCTCGGGTTTCGCTACCTTTACCTAGGTGATTTGACGAGCTTCTGGGTTTTATACAGAGCGACTGCCGTCTGACTTACGTAACCCAAAGGGTAGACCTGAACCAATTCTTGGATAGGTTTCAACAAACGCTAGATGGCGTTTGGGACCCATAGTTTATACCTTCTGAAACACGGAATCATCTTTCTTTTCGGATATCAGGTGATTCAAGCCTGCAATATTCAAGACTGGAAACAATTTTTCACAAAGTGTGCTTCCCAGTGGGATCCGAACCCACGACCTCCGGATCACAAAGCGAACTTTTTAAAATATATAGAATGTTTTAACCAGGTTTTAGAAACACTAAAAAGCTATTGATCCATTCCGATGAACAAGTTATTATTTGATTGAATATAAATGACTATGTATCAAATTTAGTTATTGATTGAGCTGATTTTTATGCCATCATCATCAAATATTCGGGGTATGCCTAAATAAAAGTTTCTTATAATTTTCACACAACAAAACAAGTTAATCCAAGCTCTAAAACTAACAACCGTACCATATTGTTTACTATAACAGAAAATAAATTCAATTACGGACGTTAAACCAGAACAGCTATTTCAGTGCAATCCACCTGAGCAAACTAAAATAGGTTATTGATATTTTATCAGCTAAAATAAACTGGGGTCTCGAATTCTTTTAGTGACATTATATCAAGTAGACACCAGAAAGGGACACCAAGACTGAACGTTTTTAAGTTGTATAATTGCTTATTGCTTCTGAATGTCGTATTGTCTGCACCTGAAGAAACAGCAGTATCTTGAAAAATTGTTTATAAAGTGATGTATTTTATTCACCAAAACATTTTAAACTTATCCTTAGGGATCAAGATGGAGAGAGACTTGAGATTTATGACAAGGTGAACCTTGTAGGTTAATATTTGTAGGATGAATCCTTAAAACATTTCACATGCATGTTATGTCGTTTTACATTTCAAGTAGTAAAAAAATAGTATTAATACATAGCTCTATCGAAACTCATCAAACAAAAATTTTAATGGAGGTAGTTCCACTTAACTCCACCAACAAGAGAAAGTTCTCAAATTACAAGAAGAGACGTTGTCTTGCCTATGCTAAAATTAATTGCTCTAATTGAAAATAAGCTATTGAAAAAATTAATACAGGGCATGTTTTATCCATTGTGTGTTCATATCAGCGAATTCTTCGCTATGGCATGCGCTAAGGAAGCGGGAGATATTTGATCATATCGAAGCGACCCGGAATTCTATATCCCTGAAAGGTTCGAACTATGCACCATTTATTTTAGTTTGTCGGTTTCTTGCAGCTAAGAAATTGACTAGTATCGGGGTCTAGAATAGGGAATGGATATAACATTGAAATAAACGTTGGATAACAAATAGAAGTATCCGTAATGCGGTTTTGGTTCGGTTTATGGCAGACTAGAGGATTTTTTGCCTTTTTGAGGTACAGGACATATTTTTATTTGGATTATTCGTGATTAAAGTTAGTTTTAGTTAAACATATTTTTCTTTTGTTAATGAATTTCTTTGAAAATTACAGGAAAACTTCAACATTTAGTTTAACTAAAGAAGAACACTCTTCAAAATTTAAACATCTTTTAAGTAGACAATTTTTTATACATATGGGAATAAGAAACATAGCAGATGAAAAGTACACCTTGTATAAGACATATCAGAATATACCACACTTAGTAAAAACTTGTTATTTGTATCAAATCCAGGCAGATTTTTTCATTTTATTTAATTAAAAATTGGCAGATTGTTACTGGACCTGGGAAAAAAACAAACAACACGAAAGGGATTTAAATTAAATTAAAGCTTAAAAATATACAAAACATGGCCCTGTAAACTAGTAAAATATACAACTTAGCTGTAAAGCTGAAAGCACATCAGTACTATGGAAATACTATTTTGTCCTGTGATTTGCAGCAAGCCGAACTGGCGAAGAATGGCCGCACGTTTCGGTTATTTGGATGCGGACAGGTTTCGGTACGTGCAATACTTCTAGCAATCCATCATTATTTTGATTACTTTTTTCAACTTCTCGCCTTTGCATGTAGCAGACAAATCTGCTTAGAGCCACAAGACTTAAATTGCTCTATCTGCCCACTTAAGTATAAAGAGGTGATAGTGTATAGAATATATATGTTATATATAGAACTGTGAAAAATATATTAATACAATGAACACAATACGAAATTGATAACTTACCTAAATTAAATGAAAGCCTAATAATTAAATACAACACGGCCTTGCAATTTGCAATAAAATATACAACAAAACAGTAAAAAGCAAGCACATCAGTACTACGGAAATACTATTCTGCCTTGTGATTTGCAGCGAGCCGAACTGGCGAAGAATTGTCACACGTGTCGGTTATTTTGATGCGGACAGCTTTCGGCACGTGCAATATTGCTAGCAACCCATCACTATTTTGATCACTTTTTCCAACTTCTCGCCTATGCATATAGCAGACATATCTGACACATCTGCTTAAAGCCATAAGACCCAAATTGCTCTGTCTGCTCATTGAGTATAAAGAGGTAATAGTGTATACTAAAGAATATATATAAATTATATACAAAACTGTGACAAATATATGTACACAATAAGAAATTGATTGAAATTAAATGAAAGCCTAATTTAATTATATACAAAACACGGCCTTGCAATTTGCAATAAAATATACAACAATACAGTAAAAAGCAAGCACAACATGCCTTGTGATTTGCAGCGAGCCGAACTGGCGAAGAATGGCCGCACGTGTCAGTTATTTGGATGCGGACAGCTTTCGGCACGTACGAGCTTTGGTGCGCCAGACGTCAAATTTCTTTTGTTGGAAACTGTAGTTTCTTTTTTATACATAGTCTAATAAAATATACTCAAACAATTTCAAGGATGAATTCTGTGTATGATAATATACAACTTTAATAGCGAAAGGAGAAGGAATAATAAAAATGTTATAGCGAAATAATAAAATTACTTTTTGACCCCTTCTACAAGATAATAATAACTATTTTGCTTAACAAAGAAACTCTGACCAGTTTCTTTGGGAAGCAAATATAGTTAGGAAACAGATAAATTTTGCAACGAACCTTCACAATATTTTTAGCATTTTTGTTAGACGTTATTTATTGGACCGGAGCGAGCGAAACGTCTCTGTTTTACCTTCGGAAAAAAAAATGATGTGTCCGGATGACCGATATCCATTTTTCCAAGTAGCTTTATGTTCCTAAGGGAAAGTTGTGCAATGACCTAACTGAATTTGGCCTTAAAATATAAACATTATATATTGTTTGAATTGAAATATAATAAAACATACAAAGTAAACATAACTCATTGTTCAAATGCAATCGTTGGAAAATTTATCTGTTTTCGTAGGACGTGGAAGAAAGGCCAGATAAAAGGAATGAAAACGAGAAACGAAATAAAAATCCGCCTAGTCGCCGGCTAACCGTGGAAATGCTTGCTTAGAGGATTTATAGGCGGAAACTTATAATAAATATCCTATACAAGTTACGTTCGCTAATATTTTTAGCTGATTCGCTTACGCCACAACATCTGGGCCTGATTTTTCTCTATCTCAACGCGTCCTATATTCAAATATTTTTAACAAGTCCTAAAAATAATGGAAATTTTTCTTCTATTCGCTTTAGTTAATAACGACGTAAGTGTCTCATCGTCTTAGTTCTCTTTTTCCTTACCAAAAAGTATCATCTTACTGACTTTTAACATAATTAGTTCATCTTCTTGAACTCTTTAACATAATTTTGTCAATTCTTTACCTTGGTCATTAGACACTGGAAGATCTTTAAGCACTAAAAACTGCCTGCGAAAGCCTACCCCCTGTTTAAATATTTGAATTTGATTATGTACCAGAATCTATATTTTAGGCCATGAAGTGAATAAGCCATGTTTTCGACTTAAAAGCCCTGGTCTTGGCTTCGTCTCCTTATTTATTTACAGCCTCACGCCTCTCTATCCCATTAGGGTGTCCCGTGGGAGTCTGCGGCCGTATTTTTGAATATTGGCCTCCTTGAGGTAGACTATTTCTGGATTCCTTTAAGGAATTCACTCGAAAGTAAGCTACGTCCGGGGAGTGATGGGACATCATGCTCGGGGAATGATAGCATTTACATTACGACCTACTTCGGTTGACGGAAAGGAATTTTATACTTAAAATCTAAAGAAAAGTGCTTAGCTTTACTTAGGCGCTTCTTTTATTGGGCTCGAATTTGAAAACAGTAAACAAGTTCAAACATAGCCTATAGTCGTTTTTTCAATCCATTGGTCAACTAAATCAACACAAAAGTGTTTTTTTTTTTTTTGCTGTTAGTATTTTGGTTTGTGGGTACTAGATGGGAGAAGACGTAGGGGTAGACCAAGAAAGCGATGGCGGGATAACATCGAGGGTTTCTCGATGGGATGGCAGCTTGCTCGAGCTAGAGATAGATGGAGAAAAGAAGGGGATGCCTCTGCCCAGCGGTGGGACTCAATATCTGGCATTAAAAAAAATTACTTCTCTTTTTGTGGAATTTTAAGTCTTTCTGATTCTATTTATCCAAGTCCATCCATTACCACTTATTCAAGATTTCGAATTTAACAAATTATTTTAATATATTTAATTACAACAATCAGTTTTTCTCCAATTTTCGGACAAAAAGCGAAGGTATTGAAAAAACGTTGAGCTCTAGCGCAAAGTTTTCTATTTACTGGTTTAGATTTAGACTGGCTGTCTGGAAGAGATCGCTTTAAGCGATATTACCACCAATTGTACTCATTTAATTTAAAATTATTTATTTGTGTTACGTTTCACTTTTGGTGTACAATAAAGAATTATCTATCTCTATACCTAGATTTACCCCGCAAACAGATCTCCCTGTCCCCGTCTCACATTACACTAATGGGCTGTGATGTGGGCACAGCCACAAAGCCGCATTACAAAAAATAAAGAATAAAGAAGTAGGTAGCTTGGTCTTCGTTCATATTCAGTCACTTTTAGTCCAATGTTTACCATTTCGCTGTGTCGCATTTTTTTCTGTAGAGAAAAAGAAATCTGGGCACAGTTTACAGTCGTACCATCGCTTACCATAATTTCACAATGGCCTACAATTTTTTTCGTATGAATACTATCCCGCGCTAAAACATGATTTCTACGGACTCTGCTAGACAAAATTCAATTTTAATGTGTTTAATTCATTCATCATTCACTCCAGGAATACGTTCATATTACAAAAAAAAAAACCTTGTAACGCTATAAGGCGTTTACATTTTATGTTACATACAAACAGTCGTTCATGATTTTTCTTCTGAACCCTGGCTTATTTGCAACCGCACTATGACAAAGTGAGACGTACAAGTACATCGCTATACCAGCTTTCATTTCCTCAGTGATTGATGCCACCCTCTGTTTCGTGATAGTATTGATGCGTGGAGATTCTTTCGGAGGAGATTAGAACTGATATAAAATATATCAGCAAACAGAGAGCACTTCCAACTCAGCGCTTTTTACCCGTGTACAGCAAAATCAATAGGTGTGTTATGTGTTTCGCACGATAGGTATGTACTCGTATATATTTATATTCATCTGTTGCCTCGTATGTTCAACGCAGATATCCATGCTACCTTAATAGTATGTGGTATCATTAGTAGCGATCTTGTACGCTATTTATTGGCTATGTGACATCACAGTTGTCACTTTGCAGTCGCACTATGACTATACCAGCTTTTGATATCTCAGTAATTGATGACACCGTCTGTCTTGGGATGGTATTAATGTGGGTGGATTTTTTTGGAGGGAATCAGAACTAATATCATATCTAAACTAATATTATAAAGAGGAAAGGTTTTTGATTGTTTGTTTGTTTGCATGAATAGGCTTCCAAATTACTGGATCGATTTTAAAAATTCTTTCACTATTGGAAAGCTGCACTATCTCCGAGTGACATAGGCTAGGAATATTTTATTTTCAAATAAATTAGGGATCCTTACTTAAACTCCGTTAATGTATCCCAAGTAAAAATATGTCTTAAAAATTCCTTACATCGCGTGCTCTGCGGAAACTATTGACGATAGAACCAAATAATGTAACACAACTTTGTAGAACACATCATTATCTACAAAAAGTGTCCGAACAGCATATGTCTAACTACTATAGTTATGTTACAATAAGTGTTATTTTATTTTAAAAATTTAATTGAAATGCCGCTGCTAGAAAAGGCTCTATAATTGTACCTTGGTATTAATCCTTATAAAAATAAATTACTTCATATTAAAGACTGCTTCAATACCTATTTAGTTTTTAGTTAGATTTTTTATTTGTAACATTCTGTAGACAAGTAAAATAAAATAAAAGTTTAGTTTATCTAGAGTAATATGTAAGTAAAAAAGTCGCGTGGTCGTCGCTCACCCCGCTCGGCTAGCTAGGCAGCACCGTGATAGACGATGCGATGTAGGCGCCAATGGGGTACACGATGCGAGTAAATTTTTGAATTTTTGTTAAATAACCGTGCGGATCTGGGGCGGGGCGCTAGTATTTGTAAATTTATTAGCAACCAAGAGCACTTGCAACCGAGATACATATATACTATCATTTCCTTATCCTCAACGGATTAGACAGGACCCTGGGCGAGAAAACCAACGTCACATGACAAAGTGAGACGTACTAGTATGTACATCGCTACACCAGCTTTTATTTCCTCAGTGATTGATGCCACCCTATGTCTCATGACGGCATTGACGCGTGGAGATTCTTTCGGAGGGGATTAGAACTGATATCGTATATCAGTAAACAGAAGGCACTTGCAGACGAGAGCGTTTGGCCATGGAAAATGTATTTTTAACGCATAACCACTTACGAGTTAGTATCAATTACTCTGAATCGGTTCGTACTGTAATATATTCTTAATATTGATGAACATAAGAATATCGTTAAACAACTTTGTTCATAAATCATTTTAGCTATAAGTACGCCTGATACAAGATTTTATGTAAAGTGTAAATATTTATTTCAAATTATGAAATGCTCTTAACGAAAATATTTTAGTAACTAAATCTTTCCTTACAATAGGTGTAGGTTACATTTGCTTTGGTAAGACCAATACTATACGTAAAACTATTATTATAACTCTATGTAGTCATTACTATTTTCTCTGTTTCTCTTTTTTATTTTATTCATAGTGTCAACTATAAAATTTTAATGATGAAAAAACTTTATATTTAGAACATGTGTTTATAGTTATTTTTTCATATGTGGTAGTTATTCAGCTAGTTCTCGAAGTAAAACTGATGATTCTCTTTGCACCCATGCTCGGCACGCGCTCTGTCCGTACTTACATCGCGCACGTCCAGCGCAGGCCCTCGGCGTGCTCCATGTAAGGCGTGTTCGTGTGGATTTCGGTAAATGCTATTTGAGTTGTATTAATGTGTGATAGGACTCAAATTATATGCAAAAAATTCAAAGCGAGCTAGACGCGGGTGATGACGCGCGTGGCGTGCGCTTAGCGTTCACGTGTCGTCTGAACGCAGCCTTAAGGAATGGTAATTATTTATATTATAAACATTATATATGAAACAGTCTTTTACTCGCTTTGTGTTTGTACATTCAATGAATAGATAAATAAAATTAGAAAAGCTAAAAATGGTAACGATTTATATATTTTTGACGAAAATTAAATGAACATGTAACAAAAGATAACTAGAGCTATTATACTATAAAGTAAGTACATATTTTATACGACAAACACAAACGAAAATTGAAAAATAACTTTTTTAACTTTGTAATAATGCAATTCGATTTTTATTTTCAACATTCTGATTAATCTTTCATTATTAATTTAAGAAAATTAATAAAGTTTTAAATACTCTATTTATCATCTTTGCGTAAACATAACCCTACGCATGAGTTGAGATAAAGAGTGACGTGGAATCGAGGGTAGCATCAGGGTTCTGGGGTTGCCACCCTAAACACGAGGCATCAATCAAAGTGAAACAAAAGACGATGATTTCAGAGGCCGCACCCGTTAATACGATACCCTTTTTTCTCGACGAAGGCGACGTAAAATGACACTTGTGACGACCTCGCATCTGCGAAATAACCGACAACTTTTTTTGTGATTAGCTCCTGGTCTAAAAAATATATTTTATACCATATTGTAGATACATATGTAAACGAGTGTCTTCTTTAATACATAAATAGATATCATTTTTATTTGAAAGGTACATAACGCAAAGCTATACAGACTTAATATAAAAAAATAATAATAAAGACGGTTCAATTCTATGTGATCTTTTTTTTGTTCATATTTTCTCACTTTCAGCTTTGAACTACACACAGCGTATGATGCGCAAATTGCATCGTTTATATAATAGAAGATAGGTAGAAATTGTACATTACGCGACGCAAGATGCGTCGCACGCGCATCATACACTGCGTATGGTTTGACACTCAATTATTTATTGAAGTAAAAACTTTACAGACACATTGGGCATTTTTTGAGAGGGGTAAAAACCTTTGAACTCGCAACACTTTAACCGATACCAAGTTTTCACTTCTGTTGGAACTCACGGAGTGCTACTGTTTTGTTTTTATTTATTACACTTTATTGTTCCAAAGTAAAAACATAATTCTTTTAAAATAATGGATTTAATGCTAAGAACGTTTTATCCCAGTCAACTATGGGCATAAACAGTAAAATATATAAATTACGTAGATCTCGTAGAAAAACACCCAACGTAGCCCTCCACTTTACTCATCGAGTGACCTAAAAACATTAACTGAGAATTTATTATGTGACCCGCAACAATACTTCAAATTGAAACTTACATGGGCAAAGTTAGGCAGTTAGCGTGATGGGGTTGCAATAACATAAGTATTATGCAGCGAGTTGTCGCATTATGAACCGTTAATAGGGAAACTTTTTGCGCATTACTGGTTTTAGTTGCTGCAATGTACATGTAGTTTAGCCCGACGTTATTGTTATAATTTCATAATAGGGATTCACTTGTATAAGATCCATTTGAATTAACTGCGAATATCGTTAGGCCATGTTATGTCAATGATATTGAACAACTTTTCCCAAAAACAAAAATATATCGATACGCGATTGGTTTAGGGCTGTTGATAATGGTGATTGCATAGTTCTCAGATCACGGTACAGCTTTTTTTGGTACAAATTCACCAAGAAAAGTCATTTTTAATGATGCCAAGAACGCGCTAAGGTATGTGGTTTTTTTTTTCCACACAATGACACCGACAAAATTTTTGGTTCTTAAAAATAGACACTAATAATATTTATCAAACATAACTAAAGTTACCGGAATAGTTTATAGTCATATGTTAAAAGAAGTAGTTATTTCATTCTTCGCACAAACAATACTGTATTCAATTCGGTCAAATTTTTGTCGGCAATATTGCATAACAGAGATTGCGTAGTATGTTGACCCCAGCTGTTTTGCTTATGCAAATCTAACCATTGTTTGTTTGGAACGTCCCATCGACAGGATTCTGCGGTAACGGTAGTTTGCGAGCGGGTTATTCTTTAACTGGACACATACATTTGTATGACGTATGTCCAGTCGATGAAAGGAAATCATTTTTCGTTGAGTTGAACGCAATTTAAAACAGAAAATTTACAATTTCAAATCACACTCCTGTCTTTTGTTTTTCTTATTGTTTATTGTATTTATTTTTTATTCATCTCATAAGTGCAAAATGAAAAGGCCACTGCTTTCCTCACAACACAACAAGTGAATAGTGCGGGTACTTAAAGCAAGAATGGTAAAATAAAATAACAATTTCCTTTCTATCAAATCGCAGTTAAAACCGCAATTGAAACCCTGTGAATCTATTTGAATAATACTGTCCTTCTTAATTTTTTTTTTCAATATACAGATAGAAGAATGTAATTTAAGTTTCACTAACCAGACATACGTGAGTTCACTTCCATATAGCCACTTAACGAATAACCCTTCTAGGTCAACGACCATACGTGCCGTCGCAAAATGAATTATATTCGTTCATTCATATGTTTCATAATCACTTGCGCAAACATTTGTACATTTCCTCTTCCAGGAATGTATAAAATGTTTGTATAACAAATAATACATAATGTACGAGCCGCGGCGACGAGTGTATTCTTTTTATTTTAGTATGCTTGTACCATTTCCATTATCTCTTCATCTTGCTTCTTTTGCATGTGCTCACATTTTACAGCGAACATTTACCCGCCTCTGTATCAATAAGAAGTAAAAATATTTTTTCTAAAGAACCTACTTCACCCCCGAACTATATAACTGATTTTGATTAAATTTCTATCTGACCGCGCCGACCACCTGACTAGTATGCCCTTTAAAAAAGAATTTTCCAGTCAGTCCAGGTGTCTTCGAATAATCAGTAAAATATACATACAAAATAATTTCGACGAATTGATAATCTACTCCTTTTTGAAGACGGTTAATGAATAGACTTATGAAAATCACAGAAATTAAATATATTTTTTTTATCGTATCCTAGGTAAATAAACTCTGATAATTAAGATGTTAATAGGATAATTTGTCATTAACTCATTTAATAAAAAAAATCTTTTATATTTCTTTTTGGAATAAAAAATAGTATAAATGATAAGTGTAGATGAAGCTAAGGGTTGAGACTCATTTGTCAGCACAGAAAAGGACTTTCCTATGCTGCTATACTTTTCAGTCACTCAGAACTGTCATTAGCTAGAGCGAGAGAGAGCGACGGATCGTATCAGCTTGGCCGGTTCCGTGACGTTCCGTCGCCCTTTCTCGCTCTAGCAAATGACGGTTCTGAGCGATAGAAAAAGATATCAATCAGAATGTGAAAATTCCATTCCGTGCTGAAAGATTAGTCCTAACCCTAAAGAGGAACCCTCATATTCATAAAAAAATACAACCGTTTGCTAAACCTATTTTAGCTAAAACATGTTTTGTCCCCTTTCCTCTACTCAATATTTGACATTGAAAGAACGAGACAAAACATATTTTAACTAAAATAGGTTTAGCAAACGTTTGTAATTTTTTATGAATTTGGGGGTAAATCAGTAAGTCTATATTGTCTGCTTACCTTTGTGGAAAACGGACATGATAATATGTATGTAGGTATACCTATTTAAAAAAAAGGTATAAAAAGTATTATAACTGTTTTATAGAAGAGCAACAGCTAAATGGCGGCCTTTATCCAGTCGTAGAATCCCGACTTTATTTTTCTGCCTGTCTACAAACTGCAACAAAGCGGGCTGCAGCTGCTCGTAATTAGATTAGAGGAATGTACTATGCACATAGAGCCATAGACCACAAATATAAATAATACAGAGGTAAACATATTTTTAATGCTGAGTGCAAAGGATTATTCTACACTGGAAGCCCAACCTGGATTTGCTCGGGTATTTTATAGACTTATAAACCTTCCTCTTGTATCACTCCATTTATTTATGAATTTAATTAAAATACGTACAGATCTTTTAAAGGTCTAAGCTAAGCGTTCATACATACTGAGAGACAGACGATGGCGGAAAGCTACTTTGCTTTATACTATGCATAGACATACATCTTAGTTTGACATTTTCAATGCAAATTTGCCACTTTATTACAGTACTTTTGCCTTGCTCCCAAAAGTACTGTATTTTTTGTATGTACTTACAAAAAAGCAATACAAATTATACGAGCAATCCGTATTTAATAAAGTGCCTTGCCCCCAAAAGTACTGTAATAAAGTAATAACAAATAGTTCTTACATACAAAAAATAAAAGGATCGAAAACACACCGTGATCAAAGATATCGGCTCTAATCAGTCCTTCAACCATAAAGGTGAATTTCACCATCAACACTCCTAAAAGGGTACATCTTCAACGCAACCCTTTTTCTTATTTTATGTTTTGCGCATTTCCTAGTTTTTGAGATAATTATGTCCTCTTTTCATTTATTTTGTGCATTAAAGGGTATTGTATTGTATTTTTGTGCGTGATAGGAAAAGTTGATGATGATGGGTAAATAATCTAAAAAGTCCAATGATTCCAATCCAACCCGCGCGATGTTTACCATAAATGCATCTGTAATTCTTTAATTTGTGCATAGAGCCCCAGTCGACAATAAGGTACGGGTCCCATTAAACTTTGCTAACAGGATCCGCCAGTAAGAAAACGCCGCCTTTAAGCTTTTTAATTCAATTTCTTTCTCCTGACATCTGTTTTAAACTTCTGGAAATACATTCTGCATTATTTTGTTTCTCAAACAAATAAAACAATGTTTGGGATTGAATAGATTGGCGATGTACTATTCAATATTTTGTCATTTCATATTTGCAATAAAAAAATTAAAAACCTTGGTACAAAATATACTTACTTTGATCATAAGAAAAAAAAACTCTCGATCAAATTGCCATTTAAATAAAAAAACACAAATTCAGTGTTAACTAGGTCACTAAATATACCTACCCATATGAACCAAATATAGAGGTGTATCTAAGGGATATTTAAAAAAAGTTTACTTATTGTATATCGAAACGGAATTGAAATATGTTCATTACTTATTCAGGCGATACAGCCCTCGTTTTATGCAAATAGAAAAAATTCATATGTTTTCATTTGCTATGTTGTTGAGTTTTTCAGTCTCTTCCTCAGTCAATTTCATGTTAAACTATGAACAGTAAATTATGCCTCGTTTACGTCGAATACAATGTAGCATTGTTGATTTTTGTCGAGCTTGTTAGCATGTAAACTAAGTGCACTTGAGCAACTGAAAATATAATGTGCGCAAACACAACATGGCGGCATTTACGGCACACGTGGGATTTCAGCGGCGTTCCGATAGAGACTGCAATGCTGCATACAACAACATTGCAGGGAGATGATGCTTGGGAACGACAAAATCTAAACTTCAGGAATTTAGTTCTCCGTAGGTAGTGCGCATTGCTAGCGCTTTCGTAAGTTAAGCGACCCTGGGCGTGGCCCGCACTTGAATGGGTGACCAATTAAAACCGACCAATACAACAACATTGCAGAAAGATGATGCTTTGGGAACGACAAAATCTAAGCTTCAGGAGTTTAGTTCTTCGTAGGTAGTGCGCATTGCTAGCGCTTTCGTAAATTAAGTGACCCTGAGCTTGGCCCGCACTTGGATGGGTGACCAACCAAAACCGACCAAATACAACATTGCAGAGAGATGATGCTTTGGGAACGACAAAATCTAAGCTTCAGGAATTTAGTTCTCCGTAGGTAGTGCGCATTGCTAGCGCTTTCGTAAGTTAAGCGACCCCGGGCGTGGCCTGCGCTTGGATGGGTGACCAACCTTTTGGCTGGACCAAATACAACAACATTGCAGAGAGATGTTGCTTTGGGGACGACAGTCTTCATCGTTAAGATTTTACCTAATCTTGACGAACTCGGTGATTCGTTGTGAGTACGCATTGCTAGCGCTTTCATAAGTTAAGCAACCCCGGGGGTGGTACGTATTTGGATGGGCGACCAGAAGTAGCCAAAAAAATCTCGAGCTCTTCCTTGTTTGAAAGGCACGTTAAGCCTTTGGTTCTAGCTCTCATGATGGTATGGGAGTCAACAAGCTTTGTCATATGTCCTTAGACAGCTTGAAAAATCTGACACCAGTGTTCGGCACGAATTTTGATTCGACAAGAAGAATGCACGAAAATAAAAATCTAACCTGAATTTGTTAAATATCACGTCTATATTCTCGCAAATGCATTCACCTACTTAAACACATTAGTGGCGATTCATTTATTTACATGATGCTGTCATGATATTTTCATGATGAATATATAAACCCAAAAGATACCTAATCACATATAGCGGGATGGTTTTTAGTTTTAAAATTAAGTGTTAAACTACAAGCAGTGCAAGATAACTTGCGTCGCGTTACACGCCTACATGACTTTTTAATACAATTTCTATCCATATATAGAAATTGTATGAAAATTCGTGGTGCGTGCGAACGACGCTACTTGCGTCACGCATCTTGAGTTGCGCATCTTGCGTTGTGCATCTTGCAACGCGCATCTTGCGCTGCGCATGATCCGACCTTAAGAAAATAAATATTACTCTAAAATCTTTCCGCTTTCCCTTTTCCTAATAACACACGCAGCAAACTTACAGTTTTCGTAAGCCATGGATCTCTCCATGGCTTAGAAAAACGGAGTTTGCTGCGATAAAACAAAGAAGAAAGTGTCTAAATAATTAACATCCTCAATGGTATTTACGAAAACAGATGGCTGACGTAACGAGTGGCATTTTTCTGACATTGGGGTCTTAGGAATAATGAATAAAGGGTATGAGCCCACTAACGTTAATGAAGGTAGGCCTTTGAAGTTACGTAATGGTGGCGATGAGTGCCGTATAAAATCTAATAGGGGTCTTTAACAGTCGTACAATTTGTGCGGGAGATGCGTGCAATAGCTGTTATTGTTTCGTGTGCTTAGCGCTTTATAAATAATACAAGGTGATTTTGTTTGAATATCAATTCTGTATTTTTAAAACCCTGTTGTATTTTTGCACGAAAAGTATAAGACATAAAACTATTTATAATTTTTTATTCAACCCTGTAAACCGTTTCAAAATCACTTGTTTAGACTGACGCGCCGCGTTTTTTCACATTAGTCACGCTAGTTAGTACTCTGTGATATTAGGTACCTACAAGTATGGTATGGATGGCTGAATGATTATATACCACTACAAAATTAAAGTTGAAAGCGTAACTAAAATATTCTTAATTAATGTTGATTATATGTAAGCTTAGACTTTTGAAAATTTGATTTTAAAGATAGTTAAAAAAACGGTCAAGTGCTAGTTGCACTCGATCGTTAAGGGTTTCTTTTTTTTCTCCCTACAATATTTTTCAAGTATCTAGTTATTACTATTATAAAGATCGAGCTAAACACGTTGAAAGAAACATATTCTTATATGACCCGCTTAAATTTTTAACTTTGTCTCATTTTTAGTTTTTGTTTTATATCGGCCACAGTAATTCATAATTGATAAAAATTTCAAGTGTCTAGCTATTGCGGTTCAAGAGATTAGATAAAGCCCAATGACAGACAGACCGACGGACAGACAGCTAAGTCTTAGTAATAGGGTCCCGTTGGCACCCTTTGGATACGGAATCCTAAAAGCGACGTAATTAGTGTCTGTAACTTTGACTGCAGATATAATGCAAACTCGTCAACGAATAATAAGCTTGGTATCATAAAACTGTTCTGGATTTTTATGGGTTCGACCGGCCACCGTCTGGCAATCTATTTGCTCTGACGGGGTTAATTCAGTCTGCGCGATAAAAGCTATGGCCTCTTTGATTCCAATATTTGATTTGCAAAGTGGTAAATCGATTATTCCACCCTTTTTTGAGTGTTCCGATATATTTTTAATTCAGTTATACGAGTAAAGCAATATAAAAAATTAAATTATGAAACTATTCAAGAACTAAATTCAGGAACGTACGTACGTATGTATGTATGTACATACATATTGAAAATGACTTTCCATAGAAAGTCGGATCAGCTGATCAGTTAACTTGTATGGGAAACCAATATTATTTTTTACATTTTGTGATATGTTTCTTGGTAAAAGTTGTTCAGAATTATGGACAGAATTTACTTTTTAAATAAAATATTTTCAGCACGAGTATGTCTTGTTAGAGATTACCGACTGATGGCCCCACTGACAAGGAGATCGATAGGCGAATACAGCTTGGATGGGCGTCATTTAATAGACTGGATGACATACTAAATTCGGACGACACTCTACGATGTCTGAAGACTCGCGTATACAACCAGTGTGTCCTGCCCACTGTTACGTACGGTGCTGACACATGGACGCTCACGAAGGAGGCTGTGCAGTGCACAGACTGAGAGTCGCAGAAAGATACATGGAGCGCGCCATGCTTGGCATCAGGTTGCAGGATCACGTCTGCAGCACCGTTATCCGACAACGAACTAAAGTACGAGATAATGGTACAATAGTCATGAAATTAAACTGTACCGGGCAGGGCACCCGGCCTGACAGAGTGATGGCAGGTGAAGCAAAGCACTGGCCGAATGGTGGCCCAGAACGGGTGAGAGAAGCGTTGGGCGTCCGCCTATGCGATGTGTTGACGACGTAAAAAATGAGAGCAGCACGGACCAAGCTGGGTGGCGTCGACGAAGAGAAGCCTATGCTCAGCAGTGGGTGCAAGGAAGGCAGGGATGATGACGATGTTTTGCTAGACTTTTTATACTTATAGTCTCCTACGAAAGTTTAGGTTAACAAAATCCTTAGTGCCGTAATAAGTTTTACCTAAATCATGGTAAACTTACTTGTTACTATTCCAAGAGCTGAAAATATTGTATAGCAATGATTTTAATCAAAAAATGATAAACTTTTTACTTCCCTACAGAGTAAATGTAAAATAAAAACGTAATCTTCGGTCATAAAGGTTTCTTACATTAAAGAATCACACGGTAATTTTTAATTCAGTACAGATATTTTAAGGAGTGTTTCAGTCCTAATGTTAAACAAATTTTCTCAATAAATGTATATTGAAAAAACGAAAAAAAGTAGGTTCTAAAAAAACAAAGTAGTCGTGAATGAAGTAAACTTTTTTATATATCTTTATATATTTATTGGGAAAAAATGTTCAAATGGACTAAAGGACCCGACTTCAATATCTAAAAAGCAACCTATACATTATGTAGTTGTACAATTTCAATATCTCATGTGTTAAATCAATTTTACTGTCAGTCATTCAGTCATTCAATATTCTTAACTAACCTTAATTAACAACATTATTAATTAACCATTATTCTCACAATGCTTAATAACAGGAGACTCGGATCTTTCATTAAGATACACTCAAGTCTGAGTACTAACAATAAAATTTTATGACAAGTTTAATCGTATGGAGGCTCGGTACGTGTTATGGGTATTACACCTTGCCCTTAAGTGTATTTGTATGTGACCCTAGGTTTAATAACCCAACTTGTAAACTTTATGAACCCTTAGTGAAGGATGTATTCGAGGCTTACTATGTTTGGATTAAAATTATATTATTCGCAATTAGAGTAAGGACAAACTAAATGAACGTACCATTTTATGTATCACTTGGATGTAACAAATATTTCTGATTTTTTAACCGACTTCAAAAAAGGAGGAGGTTATCAATTCGTCGCGATCCTTTATTTTTATTTTTTTGTATGATCACCGATTATTCAAAGAGGCCTGGACCGATTTACAAAATTCTTTTTTGTTTGAAAGGGTATACTTTCCAGGTGGTACCATGGAAATTTTATCAAAATCGGTTGTGTAGTTTGGGGGTGAAGTTGGTTTTTAGTTTTGAAAAATTATATTTTTTATATTATAGAATCAATTTTTAATAACATATAAGTACAAACTCCTTTCAATCTATCGCAGGTTGGCTGGAAGGGATTCCTACATGGAATAAGTCTGCCTATGTAATTATGTATATTTTCTCTTTTTAATGTTGTATGTGTATTAATAAGGAAGATTAAGAAGGTCGTTCATGGATGAGGTAAAAGAAATAAGGAAGATTAAGAAGGTCGTTCATGGATGAGGTAAAGGAAAAAGCAAAAGTCGTGTCGTTAAGTCAAGCATTTAGCCGAAAATAGGGAGACATGCAAAATACTCCACCGACAAGAACCTTCTTAAATTTATTGCTGTTAAGAAATAATGTTTTTGTTACATTTAAATCAATCGAACCCAAACTCGGTGGGTTTATGTTGTTTTATCACAGAGATTTCATGACCACCTTCATCATAAGAATAGGTAATTGATACAAGAATATTGCATTGTCAACCAACTTACATAAGTTTGTAAAGTTTCACCTCCAATCGGATAATGGTAAGTGCGTCTAGATTAGCTTGCAAGATTGATTACAGTCAAACAACGAAACAGGTCAAATGTTAAATAAAAAGCTTGTAATAATAGTAAGACTTAGCTTCAGTAAGATTCAACCTTTCTTTTGTATTGTATCCCCATAGGTACATTTATGTAAACAGTAAAATGGACTGACCGTGCTACAAAAATGTATATGCACTGGATAAAAATGAATGAATGAATGAAAAACTCTTTATTTCACCAGTACGAAAAAAAACGCGTGGCACTCGGGGACTGCCGCGGAAAGCTATTGCATAGCATTATTTATCAACTTATGCAATTATAATTGTTTATTTATTTTTTATTAATGCAGTATTTTTCTTTCTTTGATATTAATTCAAGTTTTGAGCGTGGTGACCGATAAGAAAACTTTTTTTTCTTTTCTTGAATAGATGAGAAGTTAATATCGTTTAAAATATTTTTATTATCTTAAAATACATGTAGGTTATTCAGGAATTTTTATTATGAGCAGTTAGCAGCTAGTCTACACGCATACGTCTAGTCGCACGCACACAAACACCGTGCCGAAGTCTGCCGAACTGAAACGACGTTCGACGATGCACAGTTTTCAACGCCGCGCCGCCGTGCTGGTCTCCTGTTGCCGAGGCGGAGGGGGGGTGTTAGGTTTTATTTTCGTTACGGAATTTTTTGATTCGGTCGCCGCGCTCAAAGCCCGTGATAAAAGCTATCCAATAGCTTAAAAAGTATATATATATATATATATATATATATATATATATATATATATATATGCGAAAGACTAAAAGACAGGATATATATACTATATATATACACGAAGAGATAGTAATAATTATTGTGCATAACAAAGGGTTTATTTGAGTACTTTTGTTAAAAAGCCCTATGTCAAGTTCTGAATCTGCTTTTTAATTAGTCAATAAAGGGTTAGAAAACATACCTATGTTTTCTTCATATGTTAATTAGTACACACTATTATTAGTTATAAGTTTGAACGAGATCCTTGATTCTCCTAATGTTTTTAATTAATAACGTAACGTTATGCCTTAGTGGTGTTTCTATTAGTCATTGTCATAGTTTGCCATAATGGTTCTGTCATAATCTTCATTAAACTAAAGTTTTTGGCATAATTTTGAGTCTCATCATGTTATTATTTTACATACTTATGATATGACAGAAACGTATCATTCAAAGTGTGGCGGAGGTGGTGGAAGTGCACTGACACCAAAATACTATAATAGGAATCCGCCGCGATGTTGATACTTTACGGGTTTTGTATCTCAACATAAACAAAGAAAAAGTTGACAATAATACAAACACTAGTCGAAACACTCAAAAACAAAATATCTAACATCCACATTTCTTTTGTTACAGGTACGCCTACGATACACGTCATAACGCAGCCCTCGGTTCCCATGACGTCACGCGACTCATTAAATTAATTATTCCCAAATACAGGGTATTTATCGGTAAATGTGAAAGGGAGTATCCATATTAAGTTCTTTGGCTTAAATTTGAACCGAATAAATTGATAAGATCATTTTTGTCGATTAACGACTGATGAAAGAGGATTTCTTTTCTGTAACTATTACAAGCATGGTTACAAGAGATATCTATTTTTGAACAAGCAAGCGAAGTTCACAGCGTCTATCTGAGTAATCCGGCGTTTCTATGTTTGTGGGTATATTTATTTCATGATAGCTCGAGTATCTTTGATCGGAGCTTCATGAAAACTGTAGACTGTAGTGCAGTAAATTTATCATGAGCTAAATCATTCAAAGGGTTGCCGAGACATGGGGTCACGCAGTAGTTCACAGTTCAGATTGACAAGTGATTGACCCCAGCTGCTTATACAATATGTAACAAAAACCTTGTCCGATCCTTGTAGGAGCAACTCAGACCGTCAATATGAACAACTTTTCCTATGAGACCAACGCTTGAAACTCGAAAAAAAAAACATCGACATTTGGTCTGAGTTGCTCCGTCAAGGATCCGACAGGGTTTTTGTTACATATTGAATAAATTGGTAACTCGTTAAATATCTATACAAACCTAATTTCCCATCATGTGAAAGATACATACCCGTAATAAATTGAACCACATACTGTAGGTACTAGATCATTTTTATATAATGATAAATAAAAAAAAACAGTCAGAAAACAAAAAAAACGACATTCCCCTACAATTTTCCCGGGCGGCTGCACACTTTTGTATGGGGTAGCCGATTTTTATCTGTTATTATTATTTCATTATACTATAGTTATTATTATTTCATTATACTGTAGTATAGCCCGTAGTTTGATTAATTACGAGTCTGGAAGAAATTGCTTAGCGACAAGGTTGCCTTTTGCGCATTTCTAAGATTTTAAAATAATTATGTCTTGTAATGTTTGTATTGTAATGTAATAAACACACAATGGTTCACTGAATCCATTTTCTTAAAGTTTTCCGAAAGCCGATAACAAAACGACTTCGTCGTGAACTGAAGTGACTCTTCGACGGGGCAGGAAATTACTTAAACCTAAGTGCGATGTCGACAAATAACACTTTCGGAGACACCGCGATCTCAACAGTGTAGTGCAAAGTTTCGTGTCTCTTGAATACAGAATGTATGTAACGTACGACTACGGCGCGAGTTTTCATTCAAGTTTTTTTGGTTTCATGGATGATGACAAGGCTTTTTGATGAACGTTCATACTTAAACTTTTTTGAAAAATTAAATTGATGTATTCTTCATTCAGATATAATAGCTCCTATTTCTTTTTTATTTGATAGAAAGAGTTTATCTTGCCATAAAAATACTTCAGATGAGTGACGAACTCACCAATTTATAATTTCTAAGATACATATAATATACCACGTACCTAAGCTCTGCCAGGTACCTATTTAGTTTGACAGTTAAAGCAGTAAAATATTCAATTGATCAACTATTAGGTATAAATACACAGCTATAAGAACATATGCTAGACGGCAAAAGTATGTGAGTGGGAGGTGAACAAACACCCTTATATGATTTTCGTTGAAAGGTTATGTAGGCACCTCCCTAAATCTCCATAAATCAAAATTATATAAGATTGCCTTTATGCTCTAGTTGAGAAAAGATTACGATGAATTTCTTGAAAATATGACTGCACAAGCTTTATTAATGTTGATGATATTAAATTTCTTGCTGTAGACGGAAGCCGCCGCCGGAAAAATGTTTTTATTTGTGCTTTTAGTTCTCTGAAGATTTTTCTCGTTTACAAACAATTCAACTTCCAACAATTGTTTTTGTTCATTCTTTCTGGTATACATATTGTTTTGCGATGCGAAATTGCTTTATTAACCTTGTTTTATATGTATATCTCCGTGTGATCCCGTTGTATTGTGCTGAGAAATATTAAAGGAAACATCTTTTGAATAGTTTCAAAATTAAATTAAAGTAATAATTAATTGTCTATAAAAACGAGGAAATTGTGGTAGTCCGTATTAACCACAACATAACGCATTGATGATTATGATATTGATGTTACTGTAATGAACAATGATACGTACCAGGGTCATCACTGACAGCATTTTTTTTAGTAATTGCAATAATACTACTGTTATATTAAGTCCTAAGTGGTAAATATCTTGGTTGCATGGTTATGCAAAAGTTAAATTGCACAAGAGTTTCTACATAAAGCCAGAAGGAAACTTATAAAATGTTAATTTTAGTGGCAGGTATATTCCCCGTGGCATCAGCTAAAGTTAGGTGGCCGGTGGCCGACGGGTAATTGAATTTCCGTTACTTGTTGAGGCTGGGTGTTGGTTTCTCGCAAACTTGCGGCCGTCAGACTTAGTGCCACTGCAGTCTTGGGATTGCTGGGAAACCACAAAAAAGAAAGCGATATCTTCACTGTGTTTTAGACAAACACACGGAAAGAAATAAAAAGCACCAAGTGTCGGAAACGCAATGAGAAAAGTAACAATCGCTGTCGGAGAACACGAGATACTCGTAACTTCGTCCGCAAACAAACTACTCTTCGGCAAACAGGAGCCTTCAAGCTAACCCGTAGTGACTAGCGCCACCTAGCGAGCGGCTAACTTAAGTAGAATTTGTAACTTGAAATCCACAGATCTCAACTTTGGCGAACGAGATACCTAACTTGTCTATTTGGTACGTGACTTGAATTACCGTCGTTAAAAATGGCATCAAAAAGATTATCTTGGGATTTGAAATAAATATTCGATCCCTTTTATATTTTTTTATACCTCTCAATATTCGTTACTGGTAACGGTCCGAATTCACTTACTTTAGAACATGTACAAAATACGAATTATTCCATATAGTTCATGTACTTACAAATGTTCGATATGTCCCAAAGTTGGGTAACTTAAACGTCCCTAGTAAATTTTAGGCCATGGAGCCCGTATAAAAATTATTATCTGGGTTATGTATACTAAGTTTTAGTAGTAGCGGTTAGTTTAAAGTTTTATTCTAAGCACATTTGGTGCATAGGGTATATGCAAGGATAGGGATATTCCCAGATTAATGTTTCGGTCTAGAGACTCTGTATCCTCGAGCAGTCCAAAGGGATTTAGGTTGCCCTGAATATGTTAAGGCTAGAGGATTTGATTTGCCCTACTTTTACGAGTTATTAGAATTTAATGGCTATAGATTGTATAATGTAGCATAATGTTAAAGGAAAAATCCGTCGCAGGACTGCAAAAGCCAATTGGGTATTAACGATGCAATTTAAGTATATTTAGCAATAACTTTTTGTTGTGTTTTGATAAATAAGTTGAGGATCCATTTCTTTTTAATGCGTGATCGCATATATGTGTTATTAAATTTCTTAATATATAAGACTTATAAATATTGCTACCAGAAAAAAAGAACGACTTCAGTAAAATCGGAATAGTTTTAATGTTGCTCATAGTCCATTACATTTTCTCTTTACTTATTTACATTCTTAGGCTTCTTTTATAATAGTGTTAAAAATATCTATGAAAAGTAAAATATTAACATATTTTAAGCCTTACGTAGATGCTGATTATATTATTGTTCCATCTATACATTTAATGTAAAATCTATCAGTTACTTCTAAATAAAATGCTATATCATCATCCGTAAAAAACATCACAACGTTAAATTGTGTTAAAAAAAACAACGCACTTAGCAGTCTCAAAATATCAAATGTTATTTCGCACGTAATTTTCCATTTCGCCAATGTAAACACAAAATGTGTTTCATATTACAAAAATTACGGAATACAAATATTTTTATTAATCATTCATCAGTACATTGTTATTTTTGATTCGGTCTACCGTGTACATAAATAATGAACATGGTGTTGGGTATTGAAGTTTTAATAAGGGGTGGAAACGGGAAAATATATTTATCGGCCAATTCTTGCTAAGCCCATTCATGATTCTTTGAAAGGTCATAAAAATTTAAAGTTATGAGTTTAAGAAGAAAAGATTAGATAAGGATAAGAATAACCAACCAAGATTAGTGTAACCGAGAACGCCATTAATGAAATATTTAAGTTGGTATGGCTTTAAGAACTAAACGAGATACAAGATGATAGAAGATATGTTAAAAGCTTTAAAAATAACCGACCAAGTGCGAGTCGCGCACGAAGGGTTCCCTACCATTATCTATAAAAATCACGTTTGTTGTATGGGAGCCCTACGTATTTATTTTATTCTGTTTCTAAGTATTTGATGTTATAGCGGCAATAAAAATACATCGTCTGTGAAAATTTCAACAGTCTAGCTATCACGGTTCGTGAGATACTGCCTGGTGACAGACAGATGGACAGACAGCAGAGTCTTAGTAATAGGGTCCCGTTTTTATCCTTTGGATACGGAACTCTAAAAAGTTTTGCTGCTGAGCTGAGTATCATTGTTCACTAAGACATAGGTCACGCTATATCGGAGTTAGCGTGTCAGTTACTTGACCAAGCATCTTGTTGGCATTGGCGCGGTGCCTACTAAGTGCCCACAAGGCATATAATTATAATGTGTAATGGGCGGTCTTGGCGCATGAGTTCACCACGGGCTCCAAAGCACAATTTTGCTCTTCCTTGACCAATTCTAAAGCTAGCCCTTATTACCCTACTGATGCATTATCACTTTTTACTTTAACATTCATAAAACTATCTTACTGTTTTGTCTACAAATTCGAACCGAACAGTCACTAAAACTCGGGCTTTACGTGTCAGTTAATTGACCAAGGCTGGACTTCTTGTTTGCGTTGGCGCGGCGCCTTCTGTTTGCCCAGTGCTGCCTATTGTCGCACATTGCCTCACCGAGGCATTAACACCTGCCTACAAATCCATTTTCCGCGCTCGTCTGGGAAAAAAGAAAAAACCTTAGCATGTACCAGCTGCTTTTATTCCCACACAGATTGTAAAAGCTGATCTAGTAATGGATGAAATTTTAATCACTATTTTAATGCCTTTTCCATTTAAGCGCCCAACACGCCCGCCAAGCGTGGCCTTTAGGTCTGACGGCCTGAGCTACCCCATTAGAGATAAAGACTCAATATTGAATCTGCTGTATCTGTATCTACACATCATAAAACTTCAGAACTTTTTCACTTAAAAGAGATATTATAAATATCCTATGATAATAAAGATATATTTGAACTTTAGAACTAAGTAGAACTGTCCCCTATAACCCAAACTTATAGCATATCAGACATATTTGCGTTGGCTCAGCGCCTACTGTCTAGTGCTGTCGATTGTCGCACATTGGCCCCACTGAGGTATTAACACCTGCCTATATACATTCATAAAAATTCTGAACTTTTTATCTTTAGAAATAAGTATAACTGTCCCCTTAAACCCAAACTTATAGCATATCAGACATATTTGCGTTGGCTCGGCGCCTACTGTCTAGTGCTGTCGATTGTCGCACATTGGCCCCACTGAGGTATTAACACCTGCCTATATACATTCATAAAAATTCTGAACTTTTTATCTTTAGAAATAAGTATAACTGTCCCCTTCAACCCAAACTTATAGCATATCAGACATATTTGCGTTGGCTCGGCGCCTACTGTCTAGTGCTGGCGATTGTCGCACATTGGCCCCACTGAGGCATTAACACCTGCCTTAACATTCATAAAACCTCTGAATTTATTGATTTTCAGACGTGATAATGTTCTGTATCTACACATTCATAAAACTTCAGAACTAAGTAGAACTGTCCCCATAAACGTATGCTTGTAGTATAGCAGTTGCCGTGTCAGTTGATTGACCAAGGCTTGGCAACTTGTTTGCGTTGGCGCGGCGCCTACTGTTTACCCAGTTCTGCCCGATTCTATTAGGGCTTGCCTAAACGTTGATAACACGCACAAATTATTGCGGTTAGTACCATTAATGAATAAACCTTCGAAGATCTAAATGATCTAGAGGCCTGTGGAAAGGCGGACTGTGCTGCAGATGCTGCCAAAAAGCCGAAATATGTACGTGTAACATTAATAAGTCTGGAAGACATTTACGTTTTTTACAAGCTTTTATTAAGTTTCACCTGTCTCGTTGTCTGTATGTCCGTCTGTATGTCTGTCTGTAATCAAATCTTGCAAGTTAAATTTGACCCACTTTCCGGTTTCCGATTGAACTGAAATTTTGTACGCATGACAATGAAATGTTATGATGACATGGAGCTGATTTGATGATGGAATTGGAATGTGGCCATTGGAACTCTGTAATGAAAGGATGCAACCCCATCGAGTTTGGGCTCGTTTAATTTGTCTTAAAGAGCACTTTCAACTTTCAAGTTCATTATCTTAGATAAAAGCTTGTTTAAAAAAATATTTATTTTATAGTTACTTGTTACCATTTTCATAAGTCACAATGAGACCTTGGGATCCTGTAGCTAAGATATTTTTGAAGGACATCACAACGCATCTCATTATGACGCAGGTAAGTGATGACCCTAGAGCTGGCAGCAGTTTTGCTCAGTAAAGTCTCTCTTTCTAGCGAGGAAATGCTACCAGCATATTGAGTACGTTGCCCTGTATGTCTTGCTTTAGACGAAATTCTTTCATTTATGACCTTATGAAATTGTGTAATTTTGTTTTGATATGAAAATAAGAAAAAGACAATTCGTTTTATTATTTTCTCCTTCCAGTTTTATTATGGTTATCCCTCCACAGTTTTAAAAAAATGATTAGACTAAAATGATATTGCTAAATGATATCGGTACGAACTAAATTAGAATTCGCTATTACTCATATGCCAACACATTTTGCACAAAATACAAAGAAATAAATATTATATACCCGAGTCTTCTTCTTATCAAGTCGAATATATCGAATAATAGATAGGTACTTAGTGGCTCAGCGACCCGAAATAGATATTGGCCTCCGAGACGAAAGAGGGCCACAATTTTCTGTTCTGAGCGATATCTTGCCAGCGGACAAATTCCATCTCCCGCAGATCAGCTTGCGCCGTATCGCACCACAGATACTCCACAGATACGCGATAGGCACTTATAGAGGAAAAACTGTCTACCACTGTCTGTTCACAAAAATACACTTCGACGAGTAACAATTGGTCGAGAGCACTGCGTTTCCTTTAATTTAAACCAGAAATCGTGAAAGCGTACTTACCGTCTAGATAATTTTTCTGGGAAGTTCCATTAAAATTATACTTGACAACCGTCTAGTCTTTCACGAGCCATCCACTAACGAAAATTGTCGTCATAATTCTGCAGGTAACAGCTAAAAGCAAATTCCCGCAAAGAGACTAATGCGAGTTCCTCCGACGTGTTAGAAAATGTAGATAAAACATTAATATGTATGAGCTGGGCTGTTTGCGGGTGAAGCTTAGATTTTAGGACGGGGACACAACTGCATAGATTTATATAGTAAGGTTAGTCGGGACCGCAGTGTGTACGGAGCGGAAAATTATGGTCATAATTTCATTAGCATTTGAGGAGGATGGCATTTGTGGGAATTTATATATTGCACTGCACATAAGTGCATTCATTCCTTCTATAAACTAGATATTGCCGGCGTCGTTGCGAATGGTGAAAGGGTATTTGACAATCCTGTTGCGTCTTCTTGTATACTCCGGTGTAAGGTTATGTGTGTGGATAACTGTACTAAAAGTCAGAAGAATTTCTCACAGTTTATTTGACACAACGACTTTATCGATTAAAAGTCTGTTCGACGGGCGCGAAAGGACTGCCGTGAGCCGGTCGCCGATGCGCGTACGGACGTGAAAAAGGTTGACACAGCAAAACGTCATGGGACCGGGCCACCATAATACCACCCTTATTACAAAAAAATAAATAAAAAAACAAGCATACATTTTTCTAGTTAATAATTCTATGTATTAATCCAAGTAATAAGCTAAATTAAATCCAAGTTTTCATTCCAATCCATTCAGCCGTTTGACGTTAAAGCGTTTATTCCGCTTTCACGTCAAAATGGCTGAATGGGTCCATACAAACTTTTGCATTTAAATTATTTTTATTTTATAAAACTTTATTGATCCACAATTTACATTGTTTACAATTGGCGGACTTAACGCTAAAAGCGTTCTCTACCAGTCAACCATAAGGATAAACAGAGATCTAGTTGCGACGCAAAATAATTATTAAATAAATCCTAATAAATATACCTACATATACCTACATTTATTATATGTATATACATACATAAACATATATACAATATATAAATAATGAATGATGATGGTGAAAATTAAATATACACTATTTTAGAAGATGAGAGTGTACCTTTCTTTTAAAAGAAAATTTAGTTGAAATGTGATGTCAACGGGTAAAGCATTCCAGAGCCGTGAAGCTTGTAAGTTAAAAGAGTTTGCCATAAAATTTGTGCGATGTAGAGGAATAGAAAGAAGACGAGTATCAGCAGAACGAAGTTGCCGATCATGAGTGTCGGAAAGAATGAAATGAGTGTCGGAAATGTGGTGATGTAGAATTTGGTCAGATGTTTCCCTACCATCCTTTCCTTTCCTTTCTTAGCACGTTCCTGGTTGCATCCTCAGGTGTGCTGCTTCAGAGCCATTTATAAATATGCATGTCAATGGTCACCCAAGAATGCCGAAGACTATGCAAAATTAAATGTAAATAGCCGGAACAGACTAAACGTTCTGTTATAGTTTTACGACTGGCCGTCTGCTTGACGTCAAACCTCTTTAGAAATGCAGTAGTAGCACCAGAAATTATTGCTGTGATCTTGTTGGGACTCATTTTTCAGCATGGAACAGCACTTTTCTATACTACTATCCTAGAAATAGAGACGAAACGCTTCAACACCGGCCATGCTGAAGGGTTCCGTCGCTCTCTCCCGCTGTAGCTAATGACGGTTTTGGGTTTTAGAGCGACAAAAATAGCAGCATAAAAAAAGTGCTGTTCCATGCTGAAAAATGAGTCGTAACTTAGTCGCCTCTAACGACATCCACAGAACGAGATAGAGTGGTTCTCTTCTATCCCAGAAACCACGTGGATTAAATAATGATTTTTAATTTCTTGCAGCGTAACAAGAACGGCTCGTCCATCTTCCATTCAGTAATGGCTGCTACCTCGAACGTTTTATTTCCTGCTTAAAGCCAGCCCACTGATAACGAGCGAGGGCTGGCTATCGGCGATAGCATCGAGTTAAAACACGCAATCCTTAACTAGGCCAGCTAGCTTCTATTCATTGAGATGTCTATCTTAAATTACGTATAACGACATACGTGTAACATAATTTTTAAAAACTAAAAACCGACATCAGTCTCAAACTATGCAACGACTTTGATAGATTTCTTTAAGACCGCCTCACAAGTATGCCGTTTCAAACAAAAATACTTTTCCAAATTAGTCTAATTATAGATAGTAATCGGGGAACATACATAAAAAAATATATATATATTCAAATTGATATATATTCCTCTTTTTTTGAAGTCTGTTAAAAAATGGTTTTTTCAGCCTTAATAATGGTAAAAAGTACTCTTAAATATTAAAAAAGAAAAGTGCGATGGTACCACATTCAGTTGGTAGAGAAAAAGACTAAAATTCAACATCACCAAATTATATCAAATAACTATTACATCAAATACCTATATATATTACTAGCTTTAACCCGCGACTTCGTCGTCGTCGCGAACATTTCCTAGACACAATCTACCTTCCTGCTTTTCATCTTCATTGACTAAGTAGTTTTCGAGATTTCGTGATGAGTGAGTGAGTGCTTTTCGCTTTTATATATATTATGTAATAATAATAATATAGATAACAGACTACGCGTTTTCCATATCGTAAAGATATTATTTTTATTTTTATTTTTTTTATAAATTTATATTTACATTTATAAAATGGATCTTTTTTTTTTGGCGGCTGGCAACCCAGGAGCTCGTATGTCAATTTTATTGCTCCTTATTTAATATTGTAAATTTAAATAATTTTATAGTTAAACCCAACAATATTGTTTGTTTGTATAATAAGTTAGGTATTATCGTTATTAATAATTTGTTTGTGCAATTTCAGTGTATTTTGTGAAATAATAGTGCTCTTAGTTGACGATCAGTGGGTACAATTGTTACCGGCTCTTTACAACTTTTACAAGGTAAGAACGGTACAGTAACTAATCCCTTGTACATATTTCAATAAAACACCACGTCCTTTGTGCACTGTGTTTCATATCTTTCGGAAATTCCCTAAATAAAAACAGATAATTTGACACAGTTTTTTTCAAAACAGTAGGTTATGTTATTGTTATTTCCTAGTTAGGTAATCGGTTTTGTTAGCTCGATCTTGCTTATTCTAGCGTTTATTATCTTCCTTACACATTTCATCAGTCCCTATATTGTAAAAATGCCCTCCACAACCCGTGCTGCGACTGCCAGACAACTGGAAATTCAGCTGAAGGATGCCTTACTCCAGCTCAAGGCAGAAAAGGAAGATAATGAGAAGTTATTACTGGAAAGGGAAGATAATGAACGTGAATACGAATTAATGTGTACTAAAAACATTGGACTCGAGCAAAAACTTTCTGAGAGTCTCCAAGTATGTGATGAGTTGAGCGAGCAACTTAACCGATTAAAATTAGAAGTAGATTCTTTCCGCCAATGCAGTGATACGTATGAGCAAACGGTCAGACAATGATATTCCACGTAGGTACCTATGTAAGACTCATTGAAGATCAAAACATAATTAATTAAATAAAGCACTGTACCCATATTCAAAGCAATTAAAGAACTTAAATTAAATGGTTCATGACTTTACAAGTCGTTGATTTAAATATTCAAGGCGATCGACTTAAAAAGGGTCCGAAATGTAGCAAAAGGGCAGTCGTTTTCGAGTCGTGAAACAAGCGAAGGGCTTAACCATGTCCAGCATACAGTGCAGACATCCGTCGTGGGAATAGGGCTAAATGAGCCCTAACGTCCATTTTGACGGTAAATTGAATCCGAATAGCAGAGAATCTCGTTTAAACCCCGGTAAATAGCGACTTGTAAATACGTAGGGACGTGGAAAACATTTACGAACTCAATCCCTTTGCCTTTTCTGCAAATTAAATGAGAGTACCTACTTAGCTTGCGACACGGGTTGCGCTTGGTTTGTGCCCACTCAGTACCTACTAAAAATCTGGCAACTGTCTCAAAATTTGATAGTTAGGCTTGGCAAATTAAATATATTTTGAATGGCTTGTTACTTTTAGTAATTTTGATAAGTACATTCGAAATAGGAATTATCCCTAAACTACATTACCCTACATTGTGTCTGCCTACCCCTGTGGGGAACCGACCTGATAATTGACCGAGCGAGTGAAGAGAGCGAAACGTTTCATTTCGAAATTCGCCAAAAATGGTTTTGTCCGGCTGTTGTTACCTACAGGCCGCATTTTTCAACCGATTTTCGTGAATTTTTGTAAAATGATATTCGAAATTTTTCTGAATGTGGATATATGGGGATTGAAAACTTTAAGAACATCATATTTCAGCCATTTCGAAAATTTCATCCGCATCACGTGCCAAACCCTGGAGTTCATCAGGCCGTGGGCGGTGGCCCACCGCCTACGCTTACGGCTCCATTGATAAGGTGACAAGAACCTCTCATTTCCCGTCCGGACCCATGGGGAAAATCGACACAGACGAACTTCAACGTTACATTGACATAAAGTTTTAGTTTTTCAGGCAATTTTTGGCCTTTGCCTAAACAGGTTAATTACTAAATACTGTCTTACAACGAACCTTGTAAGATCATCCGAAGTAATTTTGGTTCATTATCACTACTCGACTAAGCCCATGCCCATACTAAGCTTAAACTGTCCTACTTGACAGCGAAGTTCAAAACATTATGTCATGACGTAAATAGATCGAAAAAACAAACAACGAGTAAAACAAATAACTTATAAAAGATCTACCAAACTGATGCTGAATCAAAAAGAACGTTCATGATTAGCAAGCAAAATAAATTAGTTCTTTTTGAACTTACTCTTCAAACCTACTTTTTGCGTTATTTTTACTTAAAAAAAAAGGTAATCATCATCATCATCACCATCAGGTCTTTCTTTAGTTTCCACTGCAGTAGAACGACCCTGTTTGAACCACCAGAGCCATACCTGGCCAAGGCATTCAAAGGAAAGATAAAGCTAATAAATTCTCTCAATTACATTTTATAAATACTATGGGAAATCCTAGCAAAGCAACATACAACTTAAACAATAATCAGATGCCAAAGTGTCGTAATAAATACAAAGTAATTAACTATTCGTGCATCATAGCATTTGTATTATCATAGTATCATTCAAAATCTCGTTTTTTCTAGAGACAAAGATTTTCTATCCTGAGTTTCGTATCCAAATGACCTTAAATTAGAATAATTAAACCAGCGCTAACTTTAATGCTCAAGGTAATGCTATTTGCAGCTATTTTGATGTAGCACCTCGCATTACTCTCTAGGGATTCAATAATGATGAAAGTACAGAAATACAACATCCAATTTATTAACCGTAAATGAATAGGCTTGATTAACTTGACAAAGTATAAGACTCTAATTGTCTAATATCACAATCAGTCGTATACTCCGATAGACAATTCAGAACAGTAACTATGAAGTAATCTGCCTCTGAGTAAAACTGAACCAGATTTAATTAAATGTTGTAAACCTCTTCACACCAAAAGATAGCGTAGATGTCGTATATTTTGTACCAATAGCCTTTTTAGGATCTTATTAATGCAATTAGGATAATTACAAAAATATTATCCTCCTATTTCAAAAAGGGTTTGTAAATACTTCCGTTGGCGTATGCACTGTTGAAATAGATATGTATTGGTTTCCTATCCGCACTACCCTTAATGTGTGTGCACGAGGACTGGGTCTTAACAATGATTTACATAGAAGACATTACACCCGCTTTATTTTAAATGCAAATCAAGTAATCGCATCGGCTATGGTTACATTGTTGTTGGGTTCTACCAGAACGAAACTCGCACCAAATGAAAGATGATCGAAGTGACTATATGAGTAGGCCTGAACAACCGCAAATATAAGGACGAGCCGTATAGGAAACCGGGACGGAAAAGCTACAAATCAAAGAAGAGTACAGAACTACGTGGACACAACGAAAAGACCTAACATATGAAAATGAAAATTTAAATTAAAGCAAATAGATTAAAACTGTGTTAATACGAGTATCTTGTTAAGGAAATAAAGGCTTAAAATAAGATAAAATTTATTAATTACACCAATTAATTAAGACAATCAAAAGCACATTTAAAATATAGTAGGTACAAAGGCAGGCTTATCACTAAAGCGATTTCTTCCAGCCAACCTTTGGGTAAAGAAGACTATAAAAGATGTGGGGGAGTTGACGCAGTTAGAGTATTACAGTGTAGAAGAATATAAGAATATAAGATCATATATTTACCAGAACGAGGAAGAATTATTACCCGATAACATGAGCAGTATACTTCCAAAACGAAAAAACATTTTTGTTGTCCCTCATCCCCTTGAGCTGTCCCGTGACAAATCAAGTGGAATATATTTACTAACACGGGTGCCTGGATTTTCTTCGGTGTCTAGGTAGTAGTAATCTTTGATATAAATACCCTAACTAAATTATCTTGAATTAGTTAATAATTTCAGAATAGGGTACTTACTAGAATATGACAGTCATAATAAATCAATGTCAAGTTTTACTAAATAATTATTGGTTCTTGTTAACCGACTTCAAAACCGAGGAGGAGGTTATCAATTCGATATGTTTTTTTGAATGTTCATAATCTCAAAATTCCGTCATTTATAAACCAATTCGAAACGTCCTCTTTTGCTTCAAAGATAGGTTCTTCTATTTTGCTGGGTTTCATAAATCAATTTTAACAATATTGCTGTAATAGTTTAGATTTTATTTTAAATCAAAGTAACTGGAAAAAACTTGCCGTCTGTAAACAATTGTTGTGCTCGTAGCTTCTTTGTACTGATATTCAAAATTGGGTTTTATTATTTTAAAAAGAATTAGTGAAATCACTGATGAAGTCTAAATTGTTAAGGTATGCACGAATCGAATTAAAAAATGTGAAATGGCGAAATTGAATGCTGTCTTTTGAAGCTACGGCAGCTTAGTTAGCCTTTACAATACTAATAGCTGGTTAAAATTAATTTATTTATCATATTCAATTATATAAATGAAGCGTAAATTATTCGCCACCAATTTTTTTTATTTATTAAATTTTTTTCACTTCAATCCAGTCTACAAGATTTATCTACAAGAGTTATATCTTAACCCTAAACGCTTTATACATTTTTTATTTTTACCGCACAGAAACAAGTATTAGGTAGTTTCATGTGTTTCATACTATTTGCACACTTATTACCTCAATGTTAAATGTTAAAGGACTGCTCATACAAGTACAACGAAAACAATACGAACACAAACAAAGGCATACACTTTGTTTACGCCCCAGTACAAAACGTTCTTTTGTACAAACATTTGCGAGAGTAAACTATCGCGTAACGAAAAGAGCATTTAAACGGGACCATTATTCAAAGTTTAAATAGTTCTCACGTTTCTACTGTAAAACAGTTAAATTTATCCGCTGCGTTTTGTTGGCCAATATCGCGTCTCTTTTTGCGTCCTACATTCCTGACACTTATATAGATGTATGTGTAACTATCCTTGACAGAGCCCTGATTTGGCTTATTCGCAAAACGTCTCTTTTTCAAAATGTCCCCTAGCCGTAAAACGTCTCTTTCTCATAATGTCACTTTCGCAAAACGTCTCTTTCGCAGAATGTCTCTTTCGCACAATGTCTCTTTCGCAAAATGTCGCGACAGGGACTTAGAATAAAATTACGATTTTCAAAGCAAAATCATTTAGATTAAAGTTACTTATAAAGTAAACAAATTATGACATCATTTTGGTACCTTAAATTTACTTTAGTATGTATTACAAATAAAAAAAATATTTTTGAACATTTAAAAAAATTTTTTGGTACAATTAAAAATAAATATTTTGGTACAATTTGAAGTTCGGTGATGGCAACACTTATTAATAATATGTGAGGGTATTTCGAAAAAAACTTATAAATGGATGTGTCATTCATTATTGCCGAGCTGTGTTTGGTCTATTACGTTTTATATTACCTACGTGTTTACTGGACGCGACTGGAACTTAAAATTTTTCGGCTGACTGCAACGCGAAAATTTGCAGTGGTTCGTCATTGTACACGTTGTAGTAAATATCGTACATAACATGGTTAAAGATGCAGTCCTAGTAGAATTATGAGCATTATTGCCAATACGATTGAAAGTCCGGTTTGGGTGCATTGGATTAAAACCCATGGGCCCAATCAAATGTACAAATTGAGAAGTAAGTAAGACATGTTGTAATTTCATATATTAAAGTGTTTTGATGATATAACGTTATTGGTAGTTAAAATAGATATAATTTTAATAAAAGTATGAGCAATAGTTATGTAAAATTTAAATTGAATTTTTGCGAATTTTTGATGAAAGAACTCTGATCATGTAGTTATAATTCTTCTATAGACAAAGAAAGTCCGAAATAAAGATATTTTATTTTATTTATTTTTTATTTAAAGAAATGCACCTTAACATGGAGCAGTACAGAATCGAAATGGGTATTATCTATGAAGAGAGGTCTTTGTTCAACAGTGAGTGAAAGAAGGGCTGACATTACTGGATCGTGATAATGATTTCGGCTCATCGCACTTTTCTATTTTCGAATTTACGTTCCATCTGAACTCTTCTCTTCTTATTTTATGTGTTATGCCAGACAAAAAAGCAACACTCTTCTATAGTTATTGATATTTATGACAATAAATCCGTCTTTGTGTTCGGTATATCTGAGGCGCTCTAATGCTGTAAGTATGCATTTTTGATTGCGATACGGCCAGTCCCAACCCGTGTTAAACGGGACCATAACTCAAAGTTAAAATAGTTTTCACGTTTCCACTGTAAAACAGTTAAATTCTCCTCTTAACTCTGTAACTGTTGCCACCGACGCAATAAATTTTGTGCATCCAATCCTGTGTCAACTTAAATTCGATTCAGTGCATTTGGAAGTGGGGGCTTTGGACCCGGGCGCCTGAATGGATAAATAGAGTTATTTCCTAAGGAAATAGAATTGGAGATTTACTTTTGAACAACGTTTCGTAAACGAATTTTCTAGAAGCTAAATTACTCTTGCTTTTAGGAGCTAACTAGAATTCATGTATGTTTTCTTGTTGTCATTTTCCCTTTTTCCCATTTGGGACCAGGTCTGCTCTCACATTTGCGCCAAAAAATTCTTTGAGTTATCTGGCAACTGCTGTCATAGTCTCTCGTGACCAATTTATACCAGGTTTGACAGATAGACAATATCTATACCTGATTGCATTGTATATTTCTTTAAATTCTTTGTATATTGTTCTGGCTAAGTTGGCTCCTTTTACGCTGTAAACTCATTGATACTACGAAACAAAACTAAGTTACACAATCATGGATTAGGCAATTATAACTTTACGGATTACTTTGGATACAATTTCAGCTAAAAATTTAAGCGACAATGAATCAATCTTAATCACAAAGCTGTAATCTTTTCATTATTCATCAGTCGTAGTAAAAGCTTTTTGGTATTTTATTCTAATGGAAACATATTGCTATAACCCAAACCCGCTGTGCAGTGGTCATGTCAATGTCATCTCGTCCCTCGACGGATAACCGGACTCTGTGTTGATTGCAAATTAGGTTAAAATGTTCTAAACCCAGCCAGCCGCTTTGTGAAATGTTAATTAAGTTCACATAACAGCTGATGAATAGACGCTGTCGGGTTTCGGACTGGTTGTGATGTCACCGTGTGATGCTTTATGCAGAAACTAATCGATAATAGAATGTGAAATTAACCTGCCGTTAACTCAAAAAGGAATAATGATGTCACTCCCCGATAGTATATCATACAAAAATTTCATTGGCATATAATTTAAAATTCTTTCAAGGTGAAGATTTGAAGAAGACGAAGTTGTTTTATCGGTCAACCTATGGTTCTGTAACAAAGTACCTACGGCTACATAAATTGATGTAGATAGCGCTAACTTTAATTTAGATTGGCATTTTGATTCCAAGTATATATTTCAGCTAAGCTTAATTTAATTTGCATTATAAAAAAGAATCGTATTTGACTTGTAAAAATTCTATTTCACAGCCCAAAGAAACGCTAAATAAAAAAGGAGCGAATGTTTGCAAACATAAATCTTTTCTGTAATTCTTATCTTTCTGTTTCGTAATTTATGTAAAGATATTCCAACAGGATTCCGTTGTATCATTTGAAAAACCAAATCAATTTATACACGTTTGATCACGAAGAATTATACTAAGATATTTGCAAGTTGCAAAGATATTATTATTGTTGCGCTACTTATGCGTAGCTTTACCGTATTTATACGGAAGTTTCTGTGTATCAATGGATCAGTAGTTCTCTTTAAAAAGAAATAGCACTACTGGACCACAGTGACGTGCATAAAGATTTTTGTTTGTGTAGGCTAAAACTAGAGACAGTACACGAGAGCATAAACTTGCGATCGCCAGGGTAGACCAAGTCTTAATGTCTCTATAGAATGCACGGCTCTGCTGGACTATTAGTAGTTAACATTTTTGCACTAACCGAGTGAATGGAACACATCGCTAGGAGCCGATTGGATGGTTTTGCTGTACTTTTACCACAGAATAAGTACTAGTACTTACGTAACTATACTATATACTATTCTTACAGAGCCCAAGCTGGCAAGACCCAAAGTCCTCTTTTACCACTATGAGCGTGATGGTGAACGACAAGATGGAAATATAAATCAAAATAGTGATGAGTTGCTAGCCGCATTGCCTGTCAACACTATTCGCAATTCCGCTCGAGAGGCTTTTATGAAAAGAAGCATATGACACATTCTATAGTTATTGGAAAATACACTTTATAAATCAATACTTTTGCAAATTACAAAAAAAAAATATTATATGTAATTTGTAATTAAAAAAATAAATAATTTATAATTTGCAAATGTATTAATTTTATAAAGTGTATATTTGAATAAAAAAACATGTCAAAATTGTTTATATTTTTTTTTAAATACCTAACCAAATGGTCTATAATTTTTTTGTTTTTTCCCAGACTTAGTGGTCTGGGAAAAATGTTTGCTTCAACATTTCATCTTGAGCTTCTCCGTTATTCAGAAAACTCGTAAAATCTTCTTTTGTGGTTATATCTCAAAATGGTAGTTTTTACGTTATGGTCAATGATCTTTGACAATTTACAATACTATCGACACGTTGATACCAACACATTAAAAAAATACAAGACAAGATAAGAACAAAATAAAACCACAGTTACCGCATGATTGGCAATAACAAACATCCTTACAAACTGAAACTTATAATATTGCAGAATATTGTGGAATATCTACAGCCTTTCAAAACCTACATCAATATGAGAGTCTCGAACAAAAGCCTAGGAAAGCGCTAGTACAGAAAATAGGGCGCAATATTGAAAAGTTGAACAAATTCTCTTTATATTTCACTGAGAGACAGTGCAGATGTGCCAGTCATTCCGTACAAATGCTGCACAATATCCCGACTCCATTGAGTGGGTTTAGACGCGGGATGTCCATTTCGCAAAATGCCTGTCGTATGTCTCATTAACAAATTGTCAAATTAAAAGGAATTATGTTTTTAAAACGTCAGTGTGATAAAATCAATGTTTGTTTTTCCAAAGCGTATTGACTAACACTGGTTTAAGAATAAATTTGATTTCGTGGAATGTAAAGAATATAAAAAATCCAATTGAAAAAGGAACAGTTTGACTTACAAAATATCATCAAGTACAATTTTTTAACGAGAAATGTGGTGTTCATTTCTACTGTGAAAAACAAAGAAACAAATATTTGTAATCAACCCCGCTGTTTTATGTTCAAAGGTTAGGTCAAGTTTAACATACAAGGCAAAGTCAATTTAAGACATTTTGCTTCGCGGAGATTTCTTAGATCGAACATTTTGCACGTGATACCGATATGCAAAGAAGGGGTTTTTGAGAATCGTGCATTATGCGCTTAAATCGATTGACTGAAATCCTGAGGTCATAAAGGCCATTGAGGACAAAAGACTCCGTATTCGGCTCAGACGAGTTCAAAATCAGAGAAATTAAATTTTGTATCTCGGAAGAAGTTTCCCCTTGAAGACGTTCGCTTTGTCGCTCCAGACAATAAGGGCCGAATAGCGACTTTTCTCATATTTCATCCGGATAACAATGACCGATATTTTGCTTTATCCAATATTCAATACTAGGGTAACAATGATTTAAGACTCAGCCTGGTTAGGTCGCCCAACCTACTTAGATAAAATACTTGAATAAAAGATTACTAATGATACTAAGATGATTAGGTATATTTTATTTTAACTTATAACAGGTAATCTTCGAACTATAGTAGTCTTCAGGATATTTCACTCTAACCCTTTTTCTTGAACTAGCTTTGTTACCGATTTTATACCTTTTACTATTACTACCAACCTCCCACACTATTTATTGTGGTTATTATGGGCAAATCCTCTTTTATCACTTTATCAGGAGTGGTTTTTTACATAAGTGATGTAAGATATTTCGTCCGAGGCTGGCAAGATTTTTGTAGCTGAAGGCAGATACAACAGAATAAGAAATTTTTTGCAACAAGTACGTCAAATACTAAGTGTAAGTTTGTGGTATGAACTACATCAGTTTTTGAGTCTTAAATCAAAATAATTCGAACTAAAAAATCAAATAAGAAATGGTAAAAAAATTACGTGAGCGGGACTGGAACCAGCGACGTTGGACTTGATATGACCATGCTCTTACCAACTGAGCTAACCCGTGTTCAACCCCACACCCTGTTATTTACTTTAGGTACTTTAGTACTGCGGCTTGAATGTCTACAAATCCTATAAAAACATTTAATCAAAAGCTCAAACATTTGTTAAAATCGAATTATCGAAGGGAATTTTCCCTTACACTTACTGCCGATACTTATTATCCTGACAAAATAACTTATCAATCTCTCGAGTATAGAGTGAATAGGGGACAGTTCAATATCACCCATTATTCGATTACGATACACAAGGGTGGCTTTACGACCCTTGGCCCTCGCTACTCTTGTGGGTCAAACCATCCCATTTGCTCTCAAGAAAATCATCCCAAATTCCTAGTTGTAATTCCCTGTTATGGAATTTTCTATTAAAGATTATATTGTTAGCAGCTGATATTGTGAAACATTTTTTAAATAAAAAAAGAAAATTTAAATAGACTTAGGCACTTTATTGAATTGTCTTAAAAATATAAGAATCATGACAAAAACAATTTATTCTAAATATTCACAATACAATAAATAAACTGTCAGTATAAATTACATGAAACATGTCCAAATAGTTTTAAAACACAATAGGGCACTTGAATGTTATAATGGCACCGTACATCGCCCGTCGCACTGTCCAGCAAATATTTATTGTTCACCCAAATTAAACGACACAGAAATCCTTTCTCTTCTCTCATTAATAACCTCTAATTTACGATGCTTAAACAAAGAACCTTGTTCCCACGAGCCCAAACGTCGTTATCCGTTCGTCACTCGAAACAAAGGATCCTCGCAGATTGAAAATTAAATTAGGACATCCCCAAATCCTGTTTAGTTTAGCTCTCCAACGCAGGAGGGAAACCTGGTTTTTTAAATAGCCGGTAAATTTCAGTCATTACTAATAAGTGAGATTTATGAATAGATTTGTGGTGGTAACGTAAATTAGAATATATTTACATTATTTTTTGACGGATATACTGGAAAAGTTAGTTAAAGTGTTTTAAAACATTAAACATTCTAATAATAAATGTTTTACATAAATATGAAAAGAATTTGAACTTTGTTGGTATACACGCCATTACGAAGGTTCCATTTTCATCCTATTTATTTGGGAAGTGTAAAGAACAATGTTCATCATTTTTAATAAAAAGGAATAAAGCCACTTTGAAAGAGATAAATAGTTAACTGCTGAAATTGTGAACAGAAAACGGATTTCAAACAATCCTTCAATTCTGTCTCCTTAACAAGATTTAAACCAGTTTTCCGGTCCTTACCTAAATGTGCAAGTTTTGTAATGCTTAATTCATGAGCCTCCTGACTCTGACCATTCAATTTACATGTTAGAAGTGGTCGCTGCACCTATTTGCATTCTTGCGCTCTTGCGTTGCGTTTATACACAAAACCCTTGTATTATGCAGCGCTTTCGAGAAGATTATGCCGCGTGGCGCCGCATCCCGCTTTTACAGTGTTATGCTTATGATATGATGTATTGTGGACAGCGCAAATTATTTTCATTAAGTAGTAGCAGTATTTTCGTTTTAAATGTCTTTTCTCTAATTTTGCTGGAAAGTCATTGGCGAGTTCTATAATTGCTTTCGAAAAGTACGTGTATGAAGGACATTTTAGGAGAACCTACTATTTGAGGTCAAACATAATATTTTTTTGGTATGAGAATTCTATAGCAATAGACAGAGACCGATGAAAATAAATGGGAGAGAACTTTGCTCAACAGTGCGACGCAATGGGTTAAGTAAAAAAAAAGGATTTTATAACTGCTAAGGCCACCACCCCACCAAGAACAGGTACGTCAAAATAGGTAATCAAGCAACAAAACCGCTTTAAGGCAGCCCTTCCCGGCCGCTCTGTCGTCAACGCGAGCATAGTTCGAAAAGCTTGTTATTTCATCCAGGGAAATGCTAGAAAAAGAGGCAAAGCAATAAGGGAAAGATAGCGCCGGAGGGCTCGGCTTACATTCTATTGAATGAAATTATTATAATTATTAACCATCACTTTTCATTGGTTGCGGAAACATAAAACTTGTTTAAGGTGATACGTGTTTTTCAGTAAACCTTACAAGTAAAATTTTCATTACATTTGCAAGATGTCTATCGAAATATTTTTTTTTACTTTTACAATTTATGAGTACTTTATAAACGGTCAAAGTTCAAGTAAAAGTTGTGCAAAAAAGGGGATTTCGGAGGCTTTTTTTCTCCAAATTTTAATTTTTTATTTCGGTAGAAACCTAGAAATAGCGCACAAGATACATGTTAGTTCAAAAAAATTTAAGGAAGATTAGTTAGGACGTCATAATCACGTACGAGCTTTTGTATGAATAATAAGACGGGAAGGCCGCTCTTAAACAGAGCATGTAAGCATAATAAAGCTATTATGGGATCGGGTAAAAATTGAGATATTTATGCGCCGGAACCATCGATGTTTACCGCGGGAGGCTGCCGTAAATCGTTTGAAGGTTGGCCGCGTTCTGAAGATGGATGCCCGAGTCCGCCTGATATATTTACTGTCCGCTTCATCCCCACCCTTTTCCCACTCTTTAGCATGTATATGCTGTAGCTTCAATAAATAGGTTCCATGAATAATATAGTGCACGGGTTTCCTGCAACATGTTGAAATAGGAGCGTAGTAGCTGTCTATGGCCAGAACTAGTAGTAGAAACCTCATTTTGATATTATTCTGATATTAACATGAGTGTTGTCATTGTCTATACAAAGATGTCGAAGACCGTGCAAAGGAAAGATAGATTAACCGGCTAAGTGCGTGTCAGACAACGCGCAGTATAGAGCTTCGTAGTTACGAATGCCGACTTTCAGTTCACGCGACTTTAAACATCTAAAAAAACTAATTTGCTATTGAATTTCTAAGAAATTCTCCATTATCTAGTACATTTTATGAGTTCGCCTATTGTTGGGCTCCTAATTTAAGAGCTCAATGTAATTTGCATTAGTAAAGAACATTTAATAAAACACATAAAATCCTTATATTATTTATTCAATCAGGCTATTGCTATAGCGCTAATATGAATATTTAATCTGATAAACATTATTTTGAGACTCGACCACCGCGTCGGAAGGCTAAATCATCACAGAGAACAGGCGGCCAGAAACTCTGTGGTAGCTCTTTTCCAGTTATATTGACAAGCATTATTTCTATAAAATTAACATGTAACATTTGGTATATATTGCTATATAACACTTCACATTAAATACGATTTTACACTATTACTTACGTAACACAACTTAAATACACTGTACTTATCTTTCTGGTTCGGAGACTCTAAGCAGACTGACTCAAGAACTGATTTTGTGACTGTAAGAACACTTTTGATGAGAGGGGACTTGCAACAACTTCACACCATTACTCACTCATCAAAACAAAGTATAGTTAGTAACTAATTACTAACCAAAAGTACATTTTATATTTTATAATTCATAATAATGATTAATAGGATTAATAACATTTATTTATAATTACAATTAGAATTACAGCAATATAATTAGTCTTAATTAATCCTCAGTTGACAGTTAAGTATCAAATCAGGTTTTGAAAATACATTCATATATTTTATTTATAGATAATAATTAATGATGAATTCTCTAAAAACCATAATCGAATTTCTAACTATTTATTTTTCTAATTTGGTTCCGAAGATTAGACATGCCAGTAGATCCAGCATCCAACAATTAACTTCTTAATTTTGAAACCCAAAGCTAAGTAAGCTTTGATAGTGTTCCTTTTATACTATCACCGTGAATTTTACACATACAACCGTTTAGCAGATAAAAGGGGTGACTTGACTCTTACAAAAATTTGAGATACGAAATGAATAAAAGGCGTTTACAAGCTTACAATTTTTTTACCTATATTAGATAGACCTGTATTTAAAAAAGACGATTACCTAAATTAAACGGTAACACACGATGAGTTAGTTGATAAAAAAAAATTACTCCCACTTTACATGCATGGGAACTACGCCAAGAAAAAATTTTTGTCAAGATTTTATTTTACCACTTTTTTGGCAAGACTAATATACATACACATGCCAAATTACAGCTTTCTAGTACTTAAAGTCTCTGATTAAAACCGCGGACAGATAGACAGATAGACATGGCGAAACAATAGGGTTCCTTGTTCCTACAGAATCCTGAAAACCGGAAGACGGCCTTCTCAAAATGAAAGCGAAAACACGGTAAAATGCGATTTCAGTCCCATTTTTAGACTTGTCAAAGTATAACCTAAGCAAGTTTGCCTAAATCATTACCTAATAATTCTGGCACGAAATAAACAATCCCACCTAGCTAAACGTGCAAATATGTTTATTTACAAAATTCAAACTTAATAATGAAATAAGAAAATCATAAATGCCTAAAAACCCTTTAAATTAAGATACATATATAAGTTAACAATTATACTTCGCCAAACGTATGTTTGAAACTTTTTAGCCTATACATGTATCACGTTGCTTAAACAAATAGGTTCCATGAATAATAAACTGTACGCTAACTGTATGGCAAAGAATTGTGAACGCAGTAAAACTAGTAAAGCACGCACGTTTCCGCCCACCAAGTTATAGCGTACAATTCCGCAGCTCCAATTTAAATATTTTCCAATTGTAGTAAATAAAAATGGAGACTATTAAAACTTCGGTCAAAAGTCCGGCCGCATATTTATAAGATATTTTCTCTCAGAATATTGGGCTGAAAGTGGGAATTCCATTTTATTGCAATAGAGTATTTCGCATTTTTATGTTTTGTCTTAAAGAAAATCATAGAGGCAATATTTTACTATATTTTAATAATTCGCTATTTTCCAACAAGTTAAATTAATTTTTTTTTCTAAACATTAGCGTTTTCAATGGGATTTTTATGAAATACAGGCTAATGACGACATAGTATCCTCGCAGTCAAATAGCGATCTTAATATTAGGTTATCTGCAATAATAAATATTATATATGATCATTACAAATGCTATTCCTTTTTGACGTTTTATTTATTTAAAAGTACCAAATAATTTATTTTAGACCCAATTTTGACAAAAGGGAAATTTTGTATTTTACCGTGATATATTTTAAAATGCTCATGAAATTTTTACTTATCATTTGGAATATAAAAATTTCGGAGAAAGAGAGGAAAATATAATAAAGTTATTTTACTTTTTGCGTAAAATAGTGTGTAGACTATGTAGTTCAGGAATTATATCCTTTAGAACTTATATTTGCAAGTTACATTAAATCAATTTATGCTTGGTTCTAAGTTACATAAGGTTCAACAATAAATAAATAAATAAATATATGAATAAATATATAGGGAAAAATAACACTGATTGAGCTAGCCTCAAAGTAAGTTCGAGACTTGTGTTATGGGATACTTACTCAACGATACTATATTTTATAACAAATACATTTATAGATAAACATCCAAGACCCAGGACAACTTGAAAAAGGCCATTTTCCAACTTGCCCTGACCGGGGATCGAACCCGGGACCTCTGGGTGGCGGACTAGCATGTTGACCACTACGCCACGGAGGCACTTGTATACGTCAACCTTAGACGTTTTTTTAAAACTTTGAACCAAATTATAATTCTAGTAGGGTTATATGAGATTCTGCTAGCAGGCACTAACTGCCAGATTACTGCGATAAACTGCGCACATTACGTCGAACGGGCGAGTCGCGATTTACGAGAAAAATGTGGAATATGCCTCATTGCGTCTTGAGTATGTTTAGTAAATGAATTCAAACCAAAATATAATTCCAGTGGTGTTATAACACGATTCCTATTAGCGGCACTAACTGGCGGATTACTGCGCACATTACGTCGAATGGGCGAGTCTCAATTTTACCTGACAAATTTTATATCAAATTATAAATTTCAATTATGTTATGACCGGAGATTTTACCCACGTTTGTTATTTCTCTCAGAGATAGAAGCAATTGCGTCATTTGTAGAGGATAATTGTAAGAAAATAATAAATCAGTCAAGTGCAAGCTGAACTCGCGTGGAGAGGGTTCCGTGCAATGCCAAAGTCAAATGTTTATACTATATTATTACCAAATTTACCTGATTTGGTCCAGTAGATTGGGAGCAAATTGGCTGTGACAGACGGACGGACAGACAGACGCACGAGTGATCCTATAAGGGTTCCGTTTTTTAATTTTTCTTACGGAACCCTAAAAAGATATTAAATTATAGAGTTGCTTGCTTATAGTATAACGGTAGGTTTTGTATAAGAGGTTCCCATGGACTACATTTTGATATCAACACGAATATCATAAGCTATCTATTTACATTACAATTTATATTTCTTAAAAATCAGTTAAATAATATACTACAGAATTTTATCTCTCATACCGTGATTGCTAATAACTAATATTTTGTAGTGAATAAATAATAATCATAGATTTCATTCAAGTCCAAATTATGTTTTTAAAAGAGTCGATAGAATTGCTTTTAAACGGGTGAGTGTTACGTAAACGTTTAAATGTCACTTATCGAAACATTGTAAGTTAACACCCGAGCCAAGCCACCTAACATTGTTTTCGAGCGAAACCCGATAAATTCCGGCGTGTAAACTGCAATCGTAGAACTTCATTTGCTATTTGCGACGCTGACACAAAGTACAGAAGTAAAAGAACTAAAGAAAACTTATTTATTTTATTTCACACACGTTGCCTCTGTATGCTGATATCTCTATGTTGTGTTGTTTGTTCAGGTATCCGAGATTTCATTGCATTTACTACGAATATACAACAAAAAAAAGAAACATCATTTTGAGAACATTTAGCTAGTAACGCCCTATTAATCAGACTGGTATATTTGATGGTCACAATTTTTAAACATTTACAAATAAAACACGCTGTTGCTCTATCTACCAATCACGATTTTTTTGTCGTTTTGTTGTACAAATAGAGTGGGCGTTTAAAAACTGTATTAAAAGTAAAACGGTCATTTATGAAACCCCAGATCTGTTAGCTTTTTTAATTTGTGATGGCAAGTTGGCGACTGGCATACGTCGTAAACATAACTTATACTTGTGGTGGCGACGTGTGGACTTCTGAGCATTGGTTGAATTTATAACACCTTTACGTGAATGTGATTCTATCGAATGCTTAGACCATATAACTTTAACCAAGTTACTCAATAATCAGATGGCATAAAATAACTGAAACATTTTATAGTTAGTCAAATTTTTATTTATTCATGCAAACCGGATTAACTTATAACTATTTTACCGTACCATCTCAGAAATGAAAAAAAACTGTATTTTTGTTACCTTCAATATTTATTTCCCTATACTTTATTTCTTTATTTATTTTCTTTATTACTCGCTTTCATGCACTCATACAGAAGATGGTTAGTAAGTAAGTACATGAACCCTGGCAGGGTGTTGCGAACTTCTACTTCTCCGTATCACCCGTTTTGTTGACTAGTAGATAAGGCCTTAGGCTTTAAGTCCGCCACTACACTTGTATTTGTGTATGAAGTTAAATAAATAAATAAATCCTCTCAGGATGCGTGGTGTGTGTGGTGTGTGTTTAAATGTCGTTAAGAATAAAACAAGAGAATAAATCAATCCTCTCAGGATTAGAATGGCATTTTACAGCCGCGACAGGCGTTAAATAACGTTAAATTGTACAAACAATCAATAGAGGAGGCTTATTCCTGAGACATTCTTTATTTTAACGGTCAACTGTACTATAACAATAGTTTGTAACTAAAGACTTTAAAATTTCGCAAGACTCCTGCCAGAAACAGAACATAGTTTTATCGCGCTACGGACTAACGCTGTTGCGCTTGATAATTTTACCTTGAGCGAGATAGCGATAGATAATAGCAGTCGATAAACGCTGCTACTGCTACCATGCTTGTGTACTAGTTTTTATCGCAGAAAAATAAAATCATTAGGTAAAATAAGCAGTAAATTTCACTTTATACTACTTCATTTGCTCACTGCTGTGGCGGGCGGCGGCGGTCGTAAACCTTGCAAGTTATAGTTCGGCCAGCTATCGGCGGCACTTCGAGGTCAATGCACGAATGTACTGCACTTTTCATAAAATATCACTATTTGCTTACTTCATGAAATGAAAAATACTATGTTAATAATGGGTAGGATTTCATTTGCTTTTTAAAATTGAGTACAATTTTTTGACGCATTTTTAACCATTACTGAGCCAGTAAATGTACGAATTTTTCGGAATACGAAAAAATCTCCTATATGACTACTTCGACTTGTAAAATTGTTTATACCTTTTTTTACCTTTTTTATATATTTTGACATACTTTGGGATACGTTATTTAAAATTGTAAACTAAATCATTCCTAAATATTTATACATAATTAAAAAGTACTTGAATACTCTTTTATCTAAAAATACCTACTTGATACAAAAATTTTTACCGAATAGATCGAAAATTTTAGATTCAGTAAATTTAATTAAAGCATTGCACATTAAATGTCAGATTGTCGCTCGAGTTTAAAAATTAAAATCAAGGTAATAACAAGAGCGGAAAACGAAGATAAACAAATTAATCAAACCGGAAAACGTCTTGAAGAGGCTTTTTATGAAAAACCGCTGTGACAGACGTTTGTTGGCGGTGGCGCAATGTCCGTGGCAATGTTAATTAAGGAGCCCCATAAAACAAGCGGACTCAAACGCAATTTGCTGTGCCAATTTTTTAACGGTAATTATAACAGCGCTTTAAATGCTTTGTAGAGTAGATTGGAATTTAAACAAATAAAATAATACTTTACAATGGAAATTAAATTGTTAGCTTTGATGCTTTTTTAACGTAGGTTTAAGTTTAAATTGTATAATGGTTGTGATAGAGAGATGATTTGATAATTTTATACATCAGAATTACTAGACTGATTCAAGAAATAATTAACTTTAAATATTAACATTTACTGATATTTTTTTTTCAAATAAATATTCGAAGGCTCGGTTAAGGCGGAGTTGTTGGGATTTGATATTTTATCACATTCTTCGTATACTTTATTTATTTTATTGGTTCATGTACACTTGAAAATATACAAATAAAAACCTTATAAAAGTAAACATAGTACATACGTTTGGAAATCCTTGGGGGAGGCGTATGTCCAGCTGTGGACTTCCTGTGGCTGATATGATGATGATGAGTACATAGGTGCTACTTATTTCTAAAGAAATTTCTTCCAGTAGGCCCGCGAAAGGAAATGGGTAGAAATATACTACTGTAAACGACATTCACCATAGAAGCTGGATTATTTTTTGTAGAGATTGCCAACGTCAGTGCTTTTCATTTTTGTGTAATTAGTAATGCTGTCAATGCTTGACAAGATGTAATTAAAATAAGCGAATATAACATGTAAATGTTATATTACACTGAATAACACGTGAATTTGTTAAATGTAAGCAAGAAAGGTTTTGTTAAGGTCATGTTTCGGGAATAACAAAAGCAAGTATTCCGAATTCAACGGGTTGAAGATGTTATTTCTTCGCGTCAACTCGATCTAGGGCGGGCACTTCAAAGGGATTCCGCAATGAATCGTGTGCTTGTCGTGTTTATCGAATAATAAAAAGGCAAAGGAATCCATTAGGATGAAACTGAACCTGTATTCCCGCAGAGTGAAAAAAGGTAAGTTTTTCAATTCGTGCTTAGAATAAGAACTTTTATTTAAAGTGAAAGTGATTCAAGCCAGCATTTCTATTTTCATTTTACTATTTATTATTTTTTACTTTTAAAGAATAGTAATGGTACTCCCAGACTGCTGTTAAAAATGTTAATTTTTTTTTTCTGACATTTAAAAAATTAATAGTATCATAAAAATAAAATACGATTATAAAGAATGATAATTATAAATAATAAATACTTATAATAACAATATTACAACGATAAGTAATTTTATTCGAAATTTTACTATTGTTTGTCAACATTTTAGCAGCAGTGTGAGAACATCATAATATTACCTTTTACTTTCATAAGTATGCGCTCTGTAAGAAATAATCAGTTCAGTTAAGATGTGCTATCGATTCAAAGATCCCACTCAGTATATGGTAAACATGGAAACGTCTGCTCAGTTTATACCAGAAGAGCTATAGCATTTCTTCTAGAATACCTGACTTAACATGAATTAATAATACTATATCAGAATTCATTTAAAACAATAGATTACATACACACTTTTTATTATTTCTTCTTTTTTAGCCTTTATTGACCCTAACGTTGGGTATAGGCCTCTTTTTGAAGTTTCCATTCGACCCGGTTTTCGGCAGTCCGCATCCAGGTCCTAACCAATATTTTATATATGTCATCGGCCCAGCGCAAAGGTGGCCTCCGAATATTTCTCCAGCCAGGCCGAGCTCTCCATTGTATGCGATATCAATTTACGCGCCCAACGACCATCTTCTCTTCTGCTCATGTGTCCAGCCCACCTCCATTTCAACCTGGTCACTATTACTGCGATATCAGTGACTCCATTGCGTTTCTGAATGATGCAGTTTCGGATTCCATCTATAAGCGATATTCCCAACATCGCTGGCTCCATTGTCCTGTTCTACATACATACATACTACGTCTTTATACTTAATGGGACACGCGAGCATTTTGGGTCTGGCGGCTCTAAACTGACAGAGCCAGGGCCGCCGTAAAACTCAAAAGCCTCTTTGAGCATGATATTAGGCGAAGAGGTTGAAAAAGGAATCGAAATAGTGATGGGTTGCTAGCCGTATCGCCTAACATGATTCATATTTTCACCCATTCCCTCGATCGGCTTCTACGATATGCGCGAGAAGAAAATGAGCTGGTTCATTTTAAGTTTTTTCTTCTATCTCAGATCAGCATGGAGGGACACATTACATCATTGAAGGAATTCAACAAATTGAATAGGAAGGTAAAGAAAATGTAACTCACAACATCTGCTACTAAGCTTTTAGGGTTCGATACCCAAAGTGTAAAAACGGGACCCTATTACCTTAGACTCTGCTGTCCGTCTGTTCGTCGGTTTTGCTGTCCGTCAGTCTCTGTTTGTCACCAGGCTGTATCTCAAAAACCGTGATAGCTAGATAATTGAAATTTTTACAGATGATGTATTTCTGTTTCCGCTATTACAACAAATACTACCTACATACCTACTTATACCTACTCCTTTTCCGTGCAAGCAATTAGGCTATGGAATCAGCTACCTCTGAAAATTCGTGAATCAAAAATCATAAACACGTTTAAGTAACGAGTAAAAGATTACTATCTGTCTTTATCATCCTGATCATCATATTTAGAAATAAATAAATATATAGGGACAAATCACACTGATTGAGCTAGCCCCAAAGCAAGTTCGAGACTCGTGTTATGTGATACTAACTCAACGATACTATATTTTATAATAAATACTTAAATAGATAAACATCCAAGACCCAGGACAATTTGAAAAAGGCCATTTTCCAACTTGCCCTGACCGGGGATCGAACCCGGGACCTCTGGGTGGCGGACTAGCATGGTGACCACTACGCCACGGAGGTCGTCAAAGAAATATCTTATGTATTCATTAATTGTATATATCAGTATATATTTATGTAAGTTTATTTTACGTACGTCTATGAAGGTATGTTTATTAATTTATTTATGTTTCTTGTAGGTACGAGTATAAGTATTTATTTATTTTTGTATTGTACACGCCAATTACCTCTTTCTTCCCATATCTTCTCGCGGGTCTGCTGGAAGAAATTTCTTTAGAAATAAGTAGCACCTATGTACTATGTTAACTTTTTTAAGGTTTTATTTGTAAATTTTCAAGTGTACATGAACCAATAAAAAAAACACTGAAAACAGAATAATATAAATATTTAAGTGAGGGATCCCATACAACTTGATTTTTCATAGATAGTACGGAAGACTTAAGGCGCGAGTCCGACTCGCATTTGGTGGTTTTTTTTTTAACTACTAAGCAATTTAGTCTGACTAATGTGTAGTCAATAAAATAAAAGATGCATTTAAAACGCCATACACAGACTGTAATATTGCTAGCCATAATGATTATGGCTGTCGTAACCGTCGACATAATTTATTGTCATGACTTGGCTTATTTTTAACGATTTTCGATATTTTTAGTAAATGATGCAAGATTCCTTTCAATGTGATTTTGTTACACATTAGCGTATGTAGGTAATGATCAAACGGAACCTTTTAGAAAACGTAAAGTTTGAGAGTAAAATGTTCCGATCAATAAGTTTTTATAGTTTTAGCCCGGACTCAGATTCAGTTTTGTTAAGATTGCACATAACAAAGAACTTTTTCAATTCCATTATAAAAAAAAAAACTATGTTTGCATTGGCCTGAACCTGACAGCCATTAGAATTCTCCCAAGCCATAAATACAGGGTGACTTTAACCCACTAGCCAAATTTTTAAAGAAAGTTCAGTCCATGATTCTGAACTACATTGAATTTTTTTTTAAAATCGATAAAGATTTTCCTCCTCCCATATAAAATCCGTTTGGCTGAGCGCTGTAAGGGGAAGTAGAATATTTTTATCGTTTTCATTAATTTATTTTTATGGAGTAATTCAGAATCATGGACGGGACTTGCTCCCAAAATTCACCCTGTATACTTACCAAGTGCGAAGTATATTTTACCGGAACCGGAGCTAGCTTAGAGGTCAATCCCATGCCGAAAAAGATACAGTATAGACACGTCAATTACTTTGAACTACAGTTGTTTAGAGAAGAAGATAGGAAAGATTCAAAACAGACCACAATCTTGTACAAAACAATAACTGTCTGCCTACATTTAAGAGCCAAGCTATGTCAGTGTCACAGTGTGGAACGAGACGCACGCAATGACCATTTTTTGGCAGAGATAATGGAGTGGTTTGCTATTGCCTTCTCCATTTCACATAGTAATAAACTTAATAATCACTAATGTAGTTTCTTACTAAGTACTAGAAGCAATTGGTTGCAGGACCAATGCTCTTAAATGATATTTCCCCGAACAAAGCGCTACAAAGCCGTCTGCGACGTTTGTTTTTTAAACTCCCTTTGAACTCGCCGCTATACCAAGTGGGGTGAACAACCACTAGAAATATGTACTTAAACGCAACTCAAAGGACCCTGTAATTTATAAGGTCAATGGGAACTTGTGCTAAAGGGAACACAGCCTCTTACTCAAGCATACAATGCCTCGCGGCTCGTCCTTTAATGAACGAATAAAAGGTCGCAAAAACATGATCAAACTTTTATACACCTCCATTTAAATGTTTCCCGTTTAAATTAAGTAGGTACATAATAGAAAGTTATAAACATGGCTTTCCTGACTCTCGTACTAGATTTGACAGATTTTTAAATTGCATAACGCTTTATGAGTAAATGCACTCACGATATGCATGTTTTATATTGAACTGTACCTTCTTAATCGAATTAAAACTCTTTCTGATATATTTTTTACATCACAGAAATTTTTGAGATTTTACCAATTGTTTTTTAAAGCACCGTTTAATATAAGCACTATATTGTAAAAAATACCGTAAGTAATAAGCACAGGGGTGGCACTTATGCCTAAGCTAAAGCGGAGTATCATTTATGCCTACGACTACTCCAAACGAAACTATAAATCCGTGCATACGTCAAAGTGTGTGTGTTCGCCTCTCAACACACTAGGGTAGGTGCGGGGACGGGGAACGGGGACGCATATTGCGCGAGATCCTAGGAGTTTCCATTCTGTATGTAATACTTATAATCAATCTGTATTAATAGGCTACATATACAGGGACATCGCACTGAACCCATGTCAAGACGTCACATATCTGTTCAACTTAATTTCAACGGCCTTTCTCGAAACCACAATTCCAAATAAATAAAAAAAAACAGTGCAGTCCGGGAGTGCCGACAGAAGTGAAAAATTGGTGCCGGTTACGGTAACGAAGTGTCGCGAGTTCAATGGTTTTCTTGTTTTCATCTCTAAAAATGCCCAATGCTTCTAAAGAAGTTTTCACTTCAAAAATGTCTTATTTTGTCGGACTACTAAATTTTAATGACATACACAATAAAACAGTATTACCTCTCGATATCGCATGATGTTCTGCTTCCTGGGGTTACCATTAACATGACGAGATTTTTAGTAGGACAGGTATATTTTTTTAATCGTATTTCGCCAAACATTCCTTTTGAAATGTCAAATTTGTTGCGTGGCTTAGCGGACATTTCATCTTACATACTAACATACATACGAGTACATTGTACCTACACAAAATCAGGCCTGTATCACTCCCCGTTTAGGTATCGAAAATATACCTACATTATTACTATGCGCACGGCGACCACTTCGAAGGGGAAAATTCAATTACATGAATCGTTTGTCCAGAGTAATAAGAATAAAGTTGGCTTGCAATGGATGTTTAGGTATCTAAACGAAAAGGCGAGGAGTTTAGGAGTTTTAAAAGCAATCAAGGATACATTACAAATATTTTTACAAGTAACAAATGGCGCAAGTGGCAAATCCTACGTTACCCAAATATGTTGTCCTATAATTCACCCAATTGTCCAAAGACGCCTGATCTTACCCTAATAAATCTCTGCCGGGGTTGCCGTGGCATTGAAATTAGCTCGCATTACAGCCTGGTTTACGCAGCAATTTGGCTCGGTTTATCAATGCCCTACACCTGGGTTACATTGAACCTCGCTCATGTGGAATTAATCGAGTAGGCAGAAACATTGTTACGTAAATTAAAAGTACCTATATGTGAATTTTTGAGAACCCCAGTGCTGCCCTCATTTGAAATAAATTATTTGAATGTTAAATTTAAGAAAACGGAGCCATCAAAATTTTTAAATGATATCTCCGTTTCCTTCCAAACAATTTATTTCATATGAAGGCAGCACTGAACCCCGAAAAGTTCATGAATTAAATTAAGATCCGATTATATTTTAAATAAAATAGCCTGACAAAGGAATATTATAAAAAAATATTTAAGCTCTAAAGACCAAAGCGGAAGATCAAGGAACCTGGTGCATACTCCACCTATATAATAAGAAGAAGAGGAAGATATTTATGTGAAGATATGTTAGTTTACTAAGCTGGTATTACAAGACTAAGTGAAAATAAACGAAACTCGATACTTCAGTTTAATACTTGGCGATGATTGGCAAAATTTTGTTAAACTCAAGTAACTGGACCTATACGTCAAGAATCTACGTATTAATACTACAAATATATTGGCACAATACTTTGTGTATTTTCCAATTATGTCGCATACTAGAACTTCCTCATGTGTAACGTGTTACGTTAATTTCACAGACGCTAAACATAGAAAATAATCGTTTCAATTTACTTGCCTTAGGTCCTCAATTTGCGCAGTAATAGGTACTAATACCTATTCGCGACCCTATTTTGCTTGCCTTGGGAAATCAAATTCGATAAGCTCGCTTTATTTTGGAATAGGTACACGGTCTACCAAGTTACAAAATGCAACTGAGACAATTTTAAACATTCTACATACACAAGTCTAGAAAAATACAAAAATTGTCAATAAATTCACTTGCGAATTCCAAAGTCGACTAAACTTGGAACGTAGTGATTAAACCAAAAATCTTTACAAACCGTCCCAGATTTCTAGTACCAACAGCTAACTAACGTTTTCAAGACTATGCAACTTTTAAAAACTTCTTGATTTTTAAATAAGATACAAAATGTATCAAGTTAGTGCTACTGTAGAATTCATTCGCTTACTACTCGTATTAAAAACGAGTACGAAACTAGTGGTGGAAAATAGATTAACTGAAACTATTCTTTTTTCAGTACAACAACATAAAATTTAAGTGACACTAAAAAAAGGAAAAAAATTCACAATGTACCAATTACAAACTTTTTCTTAATAAGTTTTTCTTAATGGCTAGCATTTTGTAAATAACCCAAAGAGGCGCAGTATGCACGATCAACAGCTACATTATTGCTTTAATATTATTTTATCGACATATGTATATCGCAAAAGATGTCCGCCACAGCATTGTGGCCATTCTTTTGTCACAAATATTCTAACGGTATATCGCCTCAGATCGCGGGAATAAATCCACTAAAGACACGTTTTCACTACTGTATTCTAAAGTTAATATTACGTCCATATACTTAATAACTGTCATCTTTACGATATCATACTCAATTTTTATATCGACCACAATCTGCCAACCCTCATTTCCTCCTTTAACATGGTGGGTGGAATTTAGTCGAATGACGGTGTAATAAATCCCCCGTCTCATATGATCCATAAAGGCCTCAAGACCCTCGGGACGCCCAATATAGCCTAATAAAAACATTTAGATGAGAATTAACTGTTTGTTTGCATAGTATATTGGACAGTCTTTGCTTACCATATCTTAAAGCTGGGCTGAATTTATAAGGAAGTGAGTTACATATTCATGAAGTGGCAGATGCTGAGATAATTATGATACACGTCTCGTAAGTTGTTGTGTAATGTACTGGGACACTTCGCTTGAGTGTTCAGTAGCTTCTAGCTGTATTAATTATTTCATGACGTTGAAATAGGTATTTTCGTCCTCTACTTGCTTCCAACGTATCTAAGGCGAATAGGTACTTCCAATTTATTACAGATACAATTAGAATATCACGTCTTAAACGAGATACACATTTAGCGTGATGGTGGGCGCGAAGGTGGGAAAAGAAAATTATCAGAATGATACTGATGGGTTGCTAGCCGCTTGGCCTATTGACATGGTTCAAATTCTCTCCCTTTCCCTTGATCGGCATTTTACTTTACTCCCGGACCAGCAATAAAAATTCGAGCTTTTTAGATGTAAATATTTTCTCAAAACTAAAACCCGACTTCACCCCCGAACTACACAACCGATTTTGATTAAACCACCTGACAAGAATGCCCTTACAAGCAAAAAAAGAATTTTTAGGTCTAGGCATCTAGGCATTCTCGAATAATCGGTGAACGTACATAAAAAAGAAAACAACAGATTCCGAAGAATTGATAACCTCCTTCTTTTTGGAAGTTGGTTTAAAATAACATGCTACGCTACCTCTCTGTATCGTCCGTGTGGCTACCGTGGCGTGGCGTAGCAAATGTTTAAATTGTCTACGAAGTCGTAGCAGTCGTAGCTCGTAGATATCCGTAGATAAATGATGTAGTGCACTCGTAGCATTCTCGTAGCAACATTAAGCATTCTTGAAGCAACATTTTACTCTATGATAGTTAGAACATGTACAAAGTGGAAGGGACATACAAAAGCGAACCACGGTCTATACTAGATCACTTTAGTATAATGAAATTAAAATAACAGCCAATACACGAAAAATATTTCGACGTTTCCATATAAAAGTGTGCAGCCGCTCGGGAAATTTGGATAGGAAAGTCGAAATTTTTTTTGGTTATTTGGTTGTTATTTTCATTTTATTATACTATAGTGATCTAGGCCCGTGCTTCGATTTATTACGGGTATGTCCTTTCTACGTTGTATATAGACGATACCTTTATCCTTTACGGGATTGACAGAGCCTAGGGACATACGACTTAAAGTACTACCACTAGAAATAAATGAACTGAGATTAATTAATTTTTATTTTTGCAGGCTCTTGGATCTAGAAAAAAATCTAGAATCGAAAAAAATTTCATATGTACAACCGTGCTCAGTCAACCGGTGAATCATTTTTTCTCGAGATCTCGAAAAAATAGTAATTTCTTTATCAAGTGATTCGCCGCGAACTTAGACCTCGCGATTATTATTGATAGCGAGTACGTAAATTAACAACCACCCTTTTATTCAAAAACGGCTAAATGTGACAAAATTATATAAATAACCGTAGCGTGATTAATAACTTCATTGTCCATATATAAAGAACAATAGTTAAACAATGGCTTTGAGTCGTATATGACTCACTGGACAGTGAAGTTCAAGAAATCACTTTCGTATCAGCGACATCTAGTGATAAAAAATGAAATATATTTGTAATTGATGCTCAAAAGGCGTATATCTCAAACCCGGGGGAATCGATTTTTATGCCCAACGAATTTAGAAATTTTATGAATAGTTGCTACACTCATTCTTAATATAATTAAATTTAGTTCAACAGTTCGAGAGTTATCGCGAAACATACATAGATACATAGATACAAACATACATACATGGTATACACAAAAAAACAATGTTTTTTTTCACCCCAACTTGAATTGTAGCCCTCACTCGCTTCGCTCGCTCGATATAATAAATGTCAGGTACATTACTCGATATACTGAACGCTTTCTAGTATTTAAAATGTTACTTTTCCGTCAACACTTATCCGACCCACACATTCCTATTCGCATTACGAGTATATTAATAAGATAATTAAAATAAATAAAGTGAATAATAATACTTTTTTATTTCAGATATCAAAGGTCCATAATATGTTAGTATTACTTAAATTAGATTAGTAATTAAGAACATTATAACATCAAATCAAAAATTAAATTAAATTAAATCATATCAAATCAAAATAAATTCAAAATAATGCAATCACAATAAAAATCTAAACAAATTGTGGGTTTCAAGTGTTCAAGACACGTCCAAAGCCGAGACATATACCTATCTGCTAGGGTTTGCAGAATTAACGATAACTTTAAATAAATATTAACAATAACGAGCAGCAAATGCTCCAAAACCGAACAATGTTAACTAACTTTTTGCGCTACGGCGCTAGTTGTATTGTTATTGTATATTTCGAATATTTCACTTTCCAATTACAATAAAACCTCAACAATGGAGACTATTTCTGTATCGCTCGCATTTTCAGCGGTCAGTTTGCATAGTAAAATATTGGTCAAACCGCACATTTCCCGGATAGAATTAGATTCGCAAATAAATACGGACGCGGTCTTCGAAAACGCGGTTTGTGCTTTTAACCAAATTACACACAGATATGCAAACTGAGTCAGCTGTGGAGTTATTGTTTAAAAATGCATGGAACCTTTGGGATTCCAACGCGCTGTCAACACTTAAGCCACTATGTTATTACATTATTCCTAATGGAGCAGAAATGCTTTTTGAGGTTCTAAGTAGAAAGAGCCCAGCGAAGCAAGCATGCTTACGGCGATAAATGTTATCCTTCTAATTTGCCGTATTTCGCGTAATTTACCGCAACAAACATAGACAAAATTTAGCGACAAAATAACTTTCATTCATAAAACGTATTTTATCTCATGCTTAACTCCCATGCGAGCGTGGTTTTGACAGGTCAGAGTAGACATTTCGACGGTTGGCAACGTGAAATCATGTAAATTTGTCGCCGATTTGCTAGACCCACATAAGACTCAGTAAAACCTTTTTCAATCGTATTTTAAACAGTTATTCCATTGACCTAATATAAAATGTATATTTACAACTTAAATGTAGGCAGACATCTTTAAACAATATATTATTGAAGTTTACAAACTTAAAAAAGTATTTAATTACGAAACTATAACGCCATCTTCTGATGAATCTAACAACAACTCCGGCGGCGGTGAATGCATACGTACTCGGCGGCGGTTTTTCTTTATGTTGGTTGCATGATACGAGTTGAAACGTTGAGGTTCTAAGTAGAAAGAGCCCAGGAGTGCTATTTTTGGAATCGCCCGACACCTTACACATGGTTTGCGACGAGCGGTCGACATTTGAGCTATATATGTTAGTATATTATCCCTAATGGGGCAGAAAGGGCAGTTTGGCTTTTTCAGGTTCTACGTAGAAAGAGCCCAGAAGAGCTATTTTTGAAATCGCCAATCATTTTGGAATTGGTATATATTAAACGCTGGCACGCTATCAAACGGCCGTGTTTTTTGAAAAGTCGTATGCAAAGGATGGGTTTTGTAGCGTACGTACATGTCAAAGAAACCTTTATGGAGAATCCGTTCCAATTTACGATTACACAGTACATTCTTAGTTTTTTCTGTTCTTTATTCATATATATTTATTTACCAATTTATGTACACGGAAAATATAAACAGAGAATACATAAAATAAAATTTGTACAAAGGCACTACTTATCTCTTCCAGTAGGCCTGTGAGAAGAGATGTTTATGCATATTATTATTACGCCTGTTTCCCATGGGGATAAGCAGATACTATAGATACTACTATAGATGCTATGCTACGATCTTTGCGAATTTTCAAACCTCTTTCGCTTCGCGATAACTCAATATTTTTTAAACCCTCGACGCAAAAAGAGGAGTACAATACAATACCATATAATGCACAATATAAATAAATATAGGACATAATTATCTTAAAAACTATGAAATGCGCAAAAGGCGGCCTTATCGCTAAGCAACTTCTTCCAGGCAACGTCTCTGCATAGAAAAAAGTGATGGGAAATTAGGGGTGATAAGTTTGACAACAATGTCTGTCTGTGGCATGGTAGCTCTTGAATGGATGGACCGATTTCGATGCAATTCTTTTAAGTGCAAGCAATTTTCCTAGCTGTGGTTCTTAGCTATGTTTGGTGAAAATCGGTTTAGCAATTTACAAGTTTACATGCCAGGCTTCAAGCGTTTACCCCCCACGCTTGAAGCCTGGTATATAAACTTCAAGTACTTTAATAGTAGCAAATATATCAAACACGCAAAGATTTACAATATACAAATAGTGCAAATACGTCATTATTGCATGACGGGTATATCCGGGTTACAGTACCGGCAAACTGAACTTCCAACCGGTTTAAAATATTGAGCTTCAGAGCCGGTCGTGGCCGTGACAGGGCTCCAAACTTCGATTATTCTGCCAATCTGCGGGCAGGCGGTTATTCGGTCTTCAATAAGTTTGTCATATCTTCATAGTATATAAACTATCGAATTTTGCATTTAACAATAACAGAGTCTTTAACCCCCAACGAAAAAGAGGTTATAAATTTGACGTGTCTGTGTCTGTCTGTAGCATTGTAACGCCTTAACGAATATACCGATTTTAATGCATTTTTTTTAAATTTGGAAGCTGTTTTAATGGAGATAGATTTTTAGCTATGTTTGATGAAAATCGGTTCAAAGGTTAAAAGTTATGGGGTGAACGCTTGAAATTCGGAGTTTTTTTATTTTATTTGACTGGCAAATTAACTTGTTATGCAATCAATTTTAAGAATTATATAAATTAACAAACATTTGCTAAATAAATCTATATTCATTTAAATGTTTTATTTCGTTTTTCAACATAGAGCAACACGGAACTTCTCGGTTTTCAATGGCAAATATTGAAAAGAGTGCTAATGACATATTTAAAAAAAATAGTTTTGTTGGAAGGTTTTTTTTTTATTTAGCAAGATGAACGTTATACAAAGACAAATGGCCTGATTAGGTCAATATTTATTACTTAATTTTTAAAATTTAAAAACCATGACATGAAATAAATAGATGGAAACCAATCACACTGATTGAGGTAGCTCCAAATACTAAGAAACTAAAGTTTACAGTAAACAGATAATACATAACTTATATAATATTCTTGTAATATTCTTAAAATACTCTTCAAAAATCTTCTTGTATTTTAACTAAAAAGTGGATTACTTTTCGTGGATCTCAAGCAAAATACAAAAACATCTCCAAGTAAAAAATGCGAAAACGTTACCATAAATGTAATTTTCTGAAATATGATTGCTCTTTTGTTCGTGAAAAATATATTATCGAGTATTTTCATTACTTAGCCCAGACTAAGTCAAGTACTAGATAAGATAACAAAGAATTTCTCTGTTATTAAAACACCTAGCACAGTCGACATCTACATTATGTACTTAAATTATTATTTAATATCATAGAAATAAATAGTTTAATAAATATTAACACTAAATGTATTATAAAACTTCTTTTTTAGTTAAAGAGTACATATTTGTCTGTATAAGTAGCAATATAAATAAATGCCGTAGTGTACGGGTAACAATCCTACCATTTCCCTAAGTTTAACTGTTAGATTAATTATGTATCATACGAGTACAACGTGCAACCTAATTCTAGCCAAATTATTTATTTAATCTTTATTGTTCATCAAATACAAATTATTAAAAAAGCGTTGTTTACCAGTCAACCTTTGAGTTATGCAGATAGTCTAAATGTGGGTTGCAAGATAATAGTATAGCACATAAAAAACGACAAATGCAATAATATAATATGTCCTATACAAAATGTAACGGAAAGGGGGTATCAACCCGAAAGGGAGTAAACATAAAAATCAATGTGAACAACTTTTACGATAGGACCATCCCTAAAATGGTAAAAAAGTCTTCACCTCCATACAAAATAAAATACCTACCGTGCCAAATTGTATGGAACTGCACATTTTGTTTTTACGATTTCAAGGATGGTTCCGTAGTAAAAGTTGATCACATTGATTAGTATGTTAACTCCCTTTCGGGTTGGTACCCCCTTTCTGTTACACGTTGTATACATAACAATAATCATTACATATACAGTACTTAATATAATTAATATACGTATATAGTATATAGCACATAAAAAAAACTATAATTACAATTATATATTTTCTAATTAAGTCCTAGCTGCCACATATAAAGCCAAGGTGAAATAGGACTACATTCGTTATAAGATGCGAGATTAAAAGCCAGGCTTACACAACTCCTTGTAATTTCTCCTTTCTCAATAACAAATTGTTAGGGGTTGTTTCTAGTGGCCGGGTTTGGGTCCGCAATTTATTTTTCGGTCGCAATCCAATTATTTTTGGGCACGTTACTAACGCATAAATCTATAGGATGGACACGCACGCATACCTAGTCTAATAGTTATTCTCGCTAATTCGATTCGAGATTTATTAGAGCGAAACTGTTTTAGTATAATAAAACAGAATAGAAAATATTTGCTTGGAGCAGGTTGCTTGACAATTTTTGGAAGGAAAAATGAAACTTACTTATAAATAAGGTGAGCCTTCATTTGGCAATTCCGTAGTGACATAATTGGTGACGCTGATGGAGTTAACTAATAGGACACATACATACATACATACTAACATGCCTATTTCTCACAGGTGGAGGCAGAAACTTTGGACCTCCACTAGCTTCAATCCGCACAGACCTCTTTCGCTTATCATCATAACAGCCACAGGCAGTCCACAGCAGGACATAGGGCCTCTCCCAAGGATTTTCAAAACGACTGATCGGAAGCGGTCTGCGTCTAACATCCTTTCTTAATTCTACGAATTATTTTTCAATATCAAAGCATTTCTTATAAAGCTTGATATTTTAACCGCACGTGGACTTATTTGCTAATTTTATTCAAGATTTGTTACAACGAAACTATTTTCCGTGTAATAAAATAGAAAAAGATGACTGGGATATGTAACCTTTATTTAAATCAATATTAAGACTATTTAATAAAGTCCTAAATAATAATAAGTGTTATTTTGTTTCAGGTAATTGGAAGAATCCACAAACACAAATTCCACGGACTATCCATCGTACCAAGGTTTTATAAGTGACAATGGCTTAACTTATGTTTCTATTACCCGTTTTCGTCTTACTTAACAGAAAAAACATCACGTTAGGTCAAAAATAAACGTATAAAACGTTAGCAAAAATTAATTATTTCCCCGGCGCTTAGGTAAATTTATCCATTTAACTTAATTACAAAGTACGTAATGGAGTTTATAGCCCATTATTAATCTTGCGACGTGGTTCCCGACTCCTGTTGGAACTCCAAATAGCTGCTTAAGCCTTCGGAAAGATTATGACCCTCTATTCTGGGCTGTTTTCATAATTTTCTTCTATATTTAGTCGTTAGGTAGATAAAATCAGGGGCAATGGGTGCAATTATGGAGGTGAATAATTTGGACGGCGGTATTTCGAGAATTGGATTTAAAAGTATTGTATTATTTAATTTTCACTAAACAGTTTTTTAAACACTTACTATTTGTGAAAAGCTACCCAATGGATTCAAACAATATTTACGTATTTATTCTGTTGATACCTTGAAAGAAGAATATATCCAGTGACTACCAGTACCTACAGTCATCAGTATATTCAAGTACTATCTCTAATGGGGCGGACCCGGCAGACAGAGCATTTTATTTCTTGCACCCCTAAGCAGAACAAAGCAAAGGGCCGCAAGACCCTAAGGTAACATAGGTACTCAGTGTATGATATTTTCTTGAAGACATATACTAAACTGTACAAAAATATATCAGTTATCGTACCATTTACGATATAGCAAAAAAAAAACAATTTCTCGCATCATTGCAATGAAAAGGGTGTTAATTTTAACATTCTGTGAAAAGACTTTATTTATGACTAAGAACCAAATTAATCCCCTACGCGTAACCGAAACACATTTCACCTAACAAAAGGTAAATTAATTACCCAAAACCAAGGGCACAAAACCCGACAGCAAAATCAGGACCATGACGTACTTACGAATTGCAGTAATTACAATAGCGGTGAAGTAAAAACCCCAATAAATATAATTAGGGGAGTAATGACCCCTGAGGTTATAAATCTGCCTCGCGATAGAGGCCCGTCGATAACTTTTCTTCGACACGGGCCAAGAACGCTATTAATCCTACTAGTCTTATAACGAGCGTAATGACTTATTTCTTTTTTGTTTTATTTTAATATCGAGCTAGACAAAAAGTGTTTTCAAAGCAAGAGATAACTTTTTAATTGTTTCATATTGAAGCCCTCGTGTTAAGTCGCTATTTTTAATATAAATTGTGACTCGGCTTTACAATGTTCCATCGTATTATGTAACGTTTAAAATGTGATGCTGTAACATTTTACGATTCATTCACATAATTATATACTTTATATGAACTGCTAAATACGATTTCTATTATTTAATAGCAAACATAACTAACATAGTGCTTGCTATTCATTACATCAAATAACCATTCCATTATGCATTTCGTATAAACTATTATTACCCATAAAATTCGCTCGGCGCGGTCAAAGCCAAGCCATTAAGTTAAGGCTCCTATTACGCAAATAATTACCAATTTGGATATTCGTATTTCTTGCCTATTATTTATAGAAAATAGGTCATTAGGCTGGCCAGACGAGTTTTTCTCTTGCTTCTTGTGGTACTTCAAAGATTTTCTCTGATGTTTTGTAATTTGTTTTACTCTCGAATGATTTTATTTATTTTATTTCACAAATGATAAGGCTGTATTTGTAGTTATTCTTATATAATTTAGTTATACTGCTATAAATGAATGGATTAATGACATACCATTGACATAAAAATTGTTAACGATGGCATGTGTCCCTTTATTGAAACATATAATGAGTAGTAATCATTAGCCCAATTATTTTAATTTGACTACCGACAGAGTATTTAAAACCAATAATAGTTTTCCAGTATATTGGTCGATTTTTATATTAAAGGGGTAGAAATCTGGTAGTTTTATGTTTTAAATGTCTTTCAATAAAAACTAATATTTACATATCTCTTGGCTGTTAATCTTCTTTCAAAACTTTTGATTTTACACGTTCTACTGTCTCAATGAACGTATATAGGAGACCATGACTGATAATAATCAATAATTCTTCACTTTAACCCAGTATTTTTTGAGATTATCGCTTATAGACAAACAAACGTAAAATATACAATGTGGAAGGGACATACCTGTAATAAATCAAACCACAGTCTATACTAGATCACTTTAGTATAATGAAATTAAAATGACAACCAAAAGAGCAAAAAATGTCGACTTTCCCATACAATTGCCCGGGTGGCTGAACACTTTTGTATGGAAATGTGTGTTTTGGCAACAGCCAAAACACACATATATAACAATATTAATTTAATTATACTATAGTGATTTACTTAAGCCCGTGGTTCGATTTATTACGGGTATGTCCCATCCGCGTTGTATAGTTCATTTGCTGAACTATTGATGTGCATAACGACGCGGGCGCGGCACAAAGGATGAGTCTTTGTAGAAGCCGGAGCCGCCTTTAAAGAGCGCCGACGGCCATCCAAAAATTAACCAAATATACGCATAGGCGACTGTAATTTACAGTACCTACGTATTGATAGATATAACGTGTATTTCGTATATTGCAATTTTACTTTGAGCTAGTTTTTTGTAACTAGGCCAGTAATGTAGTGGAAAAATTATAAAATTCACGCATTTGTGCTACAATTCATCATTATTATATACCTTTTAATGGCTGAAAATCACGTCAGCGTATTCTAACCACATAAAGACTACCTTAATAAGACTCCTTGTACTTAAGGCAGATCTGAATATGGCTAATGACAGGGCGGTTGCCGTGGCTAGGTTCTGGTTTAACAATCTCTAATTTCAGCCATTTCGACTCAATAAGTAGATAACTACTTAATAACGGTGTGTTAGTAGTGGTCATTAGTTAATTGTAGATTTTAGTTACATTTAAAACTAAGAGAGCTCCAGTCGTAAACCTATACCGTATATATAATAAACAAGATTGCATTCGACATTGCATTATTAAACACGCTTTTTAATATACAAACAACACGTCGACGTAATCGTAAGAGCTTAAAGCCTAACTTTTAGAGCGACTGCATTAGTAGTTGCCATTAGTTAATTGTTAGATTCAGCCACAGTAAAACTTTATAGAGCTCACTCATAATCGTAACCATTACGGTGATGCACGTTTATACAGGTTTCAGACATAAAATGGCGTAATTGAATGAAATGAAGCTACGTATCAGTAATTCCAGACCACTCGTTTCATTCACATAAATGTTTGGACGCATATTCATTACGTATACAAATAATTAGGCATTATTAAAAGCACAGGACAGATATGTATAAAATGAAAATTGTGTACTGTTTGCGTAAAAAGGTAGTTAAAAGAAAAATAGTTTCGTTCCTACACTGCCTGGGGCTTGACACGCACTTGGCCGATTTTTATTATGAATACAAATAATAATCGCCAAATACAAAATTTGGCGATTATTATTTGTTTTTATAATAAAAATCGGCAATTAATAAAAAAAATATTGAATTTTTGGAGGGACACTTATGGAAATGACGCTTCATTTTACTGTTATATGTATAAACTGAAATGTCTTGAAGGAAACATAAATATTACTATGCTGTTTTACTTACGTGTGATCGTACTGAAAAAATATTGCTAGAAATTGGGGAAAAAATATTGTAAAAACTCTCACAGACCGGTATTTTTTGATCGTTCGACATCCTCGCATCAACAGACTGCGGTAAAATTTATCTTCTGACGTTCCCACGAAATGCACGTGTGAAATCTTTATTTTTGCAACTCTCCATATCGGGCGGCGCGTGGAAAACGGTGGCCAGCCGAAATGCGATTTCGTCGCCTACCACGCGGTACGTTATAGAAAAAAGAAAAAAAAGAAAGGGTTGCGCGGCGGCCTCATAAAAGTTGCAGCAACGGCGCGCCGCAAATGTCACGGGAATGGTAGACCCAAAATCACGGCTTCTACTTGATATACTTTGGTTTCGGAACTTGTTTTATTGTTATTAGGTTACAATTCCCGTGTTTTTGGGTAAAATTCGAGAGATTTATTTAATAGTTTAGCAATATTTTGTGATAGGAGAGTTCTCTTGATGTTTCCTTTATTGTGATCTAGAATCTGAGTATCCTTCACCCAGCGTGCGTTGGATACATGATGGCTACAGATGAAAATGTGAGACATGGCTGGCTATAGATAAAGATTTGTTTCATGATAAAATAAATCATATCTATGAACAGAATTGAAAATAATTTAAATATCCAATGATATTCATTTTAAATATTTCCGATAAAATAATTTATAGTAAAAATACTACTGTGTATTTTAAAATGTAAAATAATTAATAGATTCCTACCTTTTCAATTTAGGTAGATGAAAAAACATTTGCTTTATTATTATTTTACCATGTTTACTAATAGAAAATTGGAATCTACTTAAAAGCAATACTTGTTGAGGTTTGCCAGTCTCGCAAAATATCAACGCAGTCTTTTCCACCGAAAAAAGTTTTGAAGTCCCAATACAAAAAAAAAAGGTAAACTAAAAAGGTATCAACTAATACTTTATTAACAAATACAGAGCCGTAAAACGTGTATTCTTACAGAATTTACCAGCTAAAGTACTAGAAATAGTAATCCTTTAATTATTCAATACGCTAACGGAGCGGTAGTCGGCTGCCAGTTGAAAATTCTAGCTAAAAGGATTGCATAAATTGAAAAGTTAACCAAATTGGATTTAAACATTTGCCGCTACCTATTTTTATTTATTTTATGGAAGGTAGCTTTTGTAAATGTTTTTGTGCGTATTTTACAATATTCATACTACATGATTTGAACTACTTTGTGCAATTCCGCCACCAGTTAGTTCATGCAAACTATTGCCGGCCGGCGCCCACCCACTACTGTTAGTCCCAGCATACCTGCCACCAACAGCCCGTGTGCACCCGCCACCAACAGCTGATGCATGCTCCCTCCGATACTGCTGCATCCGCTGCGGCTGCAGCAATATCGGACACCGCATACGCGACACGTGTTTCGCCTCTCCACGAGGCATCTTCAGGCACCAAACAAGTTGTTGATCGTTCGGCAGTCAAGCGTCGAATGATAAAACTACACCGTATTGCCATCCTTTTATACTGTTAGAGAAGAGGGTGGGGGAGCGGAGTTGCCCGAACTTTCTATAGTAAAAATATTTAATAAAGGGGACTATCCCCTTGTACCTGGTACTTGTATCCAGTACCTGTGCGACTTGCTATTCTTTTTATGATTTTAAAATTTTACGGTCATAACAATATTACGGGACTTACCGCTATTAATATAATTTTGAGTCTAATACGTCTGCGACCGGTCGTCAAAATACCTGGCCCAAAATTATATCAGTCATGGTAAATCCCGTATTTTATGTAAAAGTCCAAGTCAAATAATAGATTGTGCTACAAGGGGATAAGGTAATACTTTGACGGCGATGGCGCTACTTTGACTCCTGAGTGTAGCGAGGGATTCATGTATATCGCCCGAGATAAAAATATTACCCTACCCGAGAGGCACACTCTATTTTTCATCTGCATCTATGAGAAAACTAGCACATACAAAGCAGAATATAAAAGACCAGTAGAACGCTTACAATACCTAATCAGACTTCAACCGACAACTTAATACTAACATTTGTTTTGTGTCGTTTTCATACAATAAATACTGAGAAATATTTTTTCGAAGACCACCAATTTAAGTTAAAATGTTCTCTCATAATTTTGTTTGCGTGGTCCTTCATATCTTTTTATTTTTATAATTAAACTTTATAACTATTAGTATTGGCTTAAACTCACGAAAAAGTATTCACATTTACACAAATAATTAAATTTCAATACAAATAAACTTCTGTAATTACTTGAATCAAAGAAAAAAATTGTGCGTTTTTAATTATACTTATTTCTTTTTTCGAAGCGAAGAAATAAAAATGTTAACCTACATTCATCCATGTTGACGACATATGTATTCTAAATTTAAAAATCACGACGTCTGTACCAATTATTTTTTATTTTAAAACTATTTTAAAACTAAATTCTTCTTTGTTTTTGCTGGACTTCCATTATTATTTTTGATTCTACATAGATTACACTAGAGATCTTCTTTTTCACTTTTTAGTCCCGAGAAAACGTCGTTTTTTGAGTAGATGAGATGAAAAATTATTTATTTGTCTTTAGATATTTGTATCCCTTGATAATTGTCCATTTTTTCCATTTCATAATATGTAGTAGTTGACGTCAGATCATTTACTTACAACTAAGTTTACTGCCGCCTCATAAGCGCTACAGAAGAAGCGGTAACGAACTGTACTAAACATTAGTAATAATTCTTATTCCATTTGTTGAACTAATGGCCTAATTTAATAACGTCAATAGATCTTGCTCACAACGTGAGATCGACCACTTATTTTCCTTACAGACTTATAAGGTTTTTCTTTGGGGTTCTGTCCGCGTGCATCTTCATAGGTAAAAACTATAAAGAAAACTCGAAAGACTTAATCGATAAAAAAATAATTTGAAAAATGATAGAGTTAAATTGCAAAATAAATTACTCAGTTACATAAATATAACGTGGTTTCTTTGAAAAGCCGAAAGGAGGTAAATATTTGAAGAAAGTTCACATTCGTACAAATGGTGCCCGTATAAAATTAGATTGACTTGTAAAGCTAGACGGGATGGAAGTGAATTAGCGAGCGATCCACTCGAACGAAACCGGTACGAAACCAGATTGGTTTGCGATGCGAGAATCAAGATCTAATTCTAAGTCGTTAATACTGTTTTATAAGGTATTACGAAGACTTGACTACTCTTCCATTGGCTAAAAAAGTACTGAGTTTCTAAAGGAAACTTGTGTTTGAATTACATTCTCCTTCTCAGCATTTTTGCGTCCACTGCTAGACATATACCTCTTCCATGGATTCAGATCTTGCTGCGGCGACTCTGATCTTGACCAGAGACCTAATGGGTTGGTCCTGCTGTCTTTTTGATGTCGTCCAACCATTTGGCTGCTGGTCTGTCTGGCTACGCTTCGTCTTTATGTGCAGGGTCGCCAATACAGAAATCTCTGTTTGGATTTTAATTGAATATTATAAATATTATAATGTATCAATTATATAGTTGGTTCTTATTAATAAACGAGTTGATATAGCGCAAGCGCTTGAAAGCATGTTGAAAATGGTATACTTTATATTATTACACGTTTTTATGTTTGTATCTAACGGAATATTCGAATGCGATTTACAATTCAAATCGTCAGATTTATTCGAACTCAGAATTATAAATTTTGCACGCCTATCAACTATGCCGATAACAATACAATAGTATACTATTAAAGTGTATATGTACTATAATTTATTACGTAAGTAGGTACAAAAAGCAAAGTTACCATGTGTTATTAACGGTGAACACATACTTGAAGGGGTGTGGTGACGGCAGAATGGAATACAATTTGTCACCACTTTTTTTCACTTCCACGGATGTCGTAAAAGGCGGCTAAGAAAGGTATAAGTTAAACAGGAACGGCAGCAGAGTCCTCTGGAAAGGACATACCCGTAATAATCAAACCACGGGTTATAGTAAGTCATTATATTAAAATAACAGCAAAAGCACAAAAAGTAATTTACGCCATTTCCATACAAAAGCCGCCCGGGCAAATTGTATGGGAATGTCGAGATTTTTTGTTGTTTTTTTGGCTGTTATTTTAATATCATTATACTACAGTGATGTAGTATAGCAGGCGATTTGATTTATAACGGGTATGTCCCTTCTATGATGTATGTACATATACTCTGATTCTTCCTCTTATATTTAAAAGCTGCGCTCTTGTCGGTTGATTGCTTTCGATGTCTTTTACTCTTATTAAGTTTACTAAATTTAAATACAATATACCCAGGTACTATGAAAGTTATTGAAAGGTTTTTGTTTTAGTTTGTTTTTAGTGGAGTACTTTGAACACAATGACGTCAAACAAGTGGGCGTTTTAGCGCAAGCGCGCTTGTGCTAAAACTCCACTTTGTAATTTACCAAAGCGAAGTTCAAATGGACCAATAATACAGAATATTAGATTTGTTATAGTTGTGAACGTTTTTATAAATGTAAATACTTTTCACTGAATATTCGGCAAAAAAATGTTGCGTTATCCTTTACAGTGTCTAATCCGATCCTCAGTTTGTCAATATTTTGATCAGCATTTTGCAGAGCGACAAGCAGGGAGAGTAAACATCAGAGACAAGCAATCACCGATTGAATAACAAGTATGTACACGGTGTCGATCTACATATTCATTCACGAGCGTGAATATTAAGTTTATTAAGCCACGTATTATCTACGCAAAATTGGCAAAACGTTTGAGTTTTTAACGTATCTTTTACCGAAGACTAACTGAAGAATATCTAAAAATGTAATCAGCGCAAAGATGGGCACGTGTGTTATTTTTAAAGATTTCAAAAATGTTGTTAAATATAATGTTCACATACACATTTCAAAGGCTATATTGAATCGTCATCACATGTTCTTACAATATTGTGGTAACAAAATTATTTAATACAGTAATTTGTGAAGTCCGTTGATATTTCAGTAAATATGATTTTCTTCCTATCAAAGGACTCAATGAGAATTTCAGAAGTAACACCGTCTTTAAATTTATTTAATGTTTAGATTACAGCCAGATACTGAATTTAAAACCAATTATCTTGTCTTGAATTTGCGGTCCATCTTAAATATTAAAAAAAAAAACTTCCCTCGTTATAGTACCTATAGATACACTGAGCCTTGTTAAACCCACGAGTATTTTCCCTTTTCCTTCGCCTATGGGACGATGTAGTATTATTTTTTGCTTTGATGTAGGCATGGTTCTTTGTAGGCTTAACTGAAAACCCTTGTTCTCAACAGCCTTTGTCAAATCCAGAGATATTGTACTAAGAAATTTAATATATTCCATGTTACCATGGGGACAAATATTGAACAATATAGATTGCGAAATAGGTTTATAAAGAATTTAATACAAGTATTCATTCTCAAAACCATACAATTAATATCTTTATACGGTTCATTGAAATGTGTTTGTAAAGGAAACATTAAAAATGATAGGTATCTGAACTAAATTAATGTAATTAAAATGTGTTTAATTTGTTGTAATTTAAGAATCATTAAGTATGAAGTAGTTAAGAAAAAAATTCGGAGGTATATCATATATTTAGTACATAACATTGTATAATTAATTGCTACTCTGAAACTGCATGCGATCATTAAAGATGGGGTTTTGAAAAGCAGCCATCGAGCGCCCTAATTGCGTGTGGCTGACACCACAGTCGTATACTGAGGGAGGGTGGTGATAGTTAATGCAAATTTTGTGATTGTGATTACGTTGTTATAACTTTCATGGGATGCGATTTTCAGACTAATCCCCTACTTAGTTGTGAGTTTTGAAGTTATGTTCGAGTTGGAGTAAAATTAGTTCCTTTTGTGTACAAATTTATCTTTAACTTTATTTCTTATTATTGCTTTTTGAGTTGTCTTTTTATCTACGCATAAGCTGTGGCCTGCGGCTTTACGAGCGTGGTCCAATTGAAATCAATTTGACAATCTCCGGAAGCTTAATTTTTGCGGGATGCCATTTCTTTCATGCTGGTCTGGGAGCAAATAAAAATTTAGAATGTACCAGCTGCTTCTCTTCCCACAAAGAACGTAAAAGCCAACTCAGAGAATAGTAGGCGGCTAGTAATCCATTACTATTTTAATTCATATTTCCTTCTTTATTTGATTTCCTTTCCTTTTTAGTCCTATTTGTTGTATGGATCGCCAGTTCAGTCCAAGTTTAGCGTTTTGGCTTAAAAGCGGAACATACATTCTTATATGTAATATTAGTATTTAGAAGGATATTATTGACCCTATTTGTTAGTCAGGAAAAGAATATGCATACAAGATTTTCCTCTAAAGGTTCCTAAAAATCGGCCGAATGCTCCGCTAGTAGTGGGTACGAATGTGTTGATTTCCCTAATACTTTTATGTCAACTTAAGGTTTGATAAATAGCAAGTTTATTTTTGTTACCTATTTTAATGATAAAACATACATTTATGTTATTATCAAAATGGAAACTAAAACATTTGTACCCGCTACGATGTTTTTTAAACCTCCGGAGGAAAAAGGATAATTAATAAATTCCTTTAATGAAAATTTAAAAAAAACGTAAATTACTTAAATATTTCATCTTACAGCTAATAACACAGAAAACAAAAAAACTGACAGAATAAAAAATCGCTGTAGAGCGAAAAGAAATTTAATTAACCCCGTGTAACTTTGAGTTGATAAAATGTTGTATTAAAAGATTTATGAAGTAGTTCAAAGAATAAGGGATGAAAGTCTAAAATAAGATTGAAAGGATCTCGAGTAGCGTGTTTAAAAGGAATGAAATCGCCCGCGGCGGCGCTCCACCGCCGCATTTTCCCATCTTAATTAAGAATTAGTTAGATAGAACTAGGCATTTCAATACGGTTTTACAAATAGTGCAGTTGGAAGGACGACTAGTTTCGAATGGTTTAGATCATCCTCAGGGTGAGTGTTTGAAGCAGCGACCCGACGGTTTCGCTGTCCTCAAGGCACTGAACGAGTGAGTAAATATGTCATTTCACGTTAGTTTTGAGGAGCTCGGTGGGCCGGCAAGAATCATTACTAGCACTTTCGCAGGTAAAGCGATACTGGGCGTGGTCCGCACTTGGATGAATGACAAATGGCATACAAATTTCTCGAGCTCCTCCGTGCCTCGGAAGGCACGTATAGGCCGTTGTCATTATTATATGGCAGTCGTCAAGCTATGTCAGATGACTTTAGGCATCTTGAAAAATCTGACACCTGTGTTGGCCAACTTACACTTACATTACTAAAACAAAATAATGCAGTTTTAGCACCAAATAAAGATAAAGATATGTTTATTTGCAATAAAACACATCATTTAAAAAAAAATATTGCATCAGTAGATATAGTCATGCAGTGTGTTTTTACCCTCAGAATGGTATGCAAATATGGTCAGAAAATGGGCTGCTGAAAATTAACTAGTTATTTATAATATTCATACAGAATACATACAGTCGCGCCTTACGACAGCCACAGGAAGAGATAGAGTGATCCTACGCTAGGCCGGAAACCAGATAGCTGACCACAGCCGCACTATCCTATACCTTGCAAATGTCTATAAAATAAGGCTAGATATAAAACTAAATATGAGTATTATGTAGTAAAGACCGAGAGATATAGCGTATGCTCAACCGACAAAAGCCTAAGACTTAAAAAATAAACATAACCAGCCAAGTGCGAGTCGGAGTCGTGCACGAAGAAACACTCACGTTTGTTGTATGGGGTCCCACTCAAATTTTATATTGTTCTGTTTTTAGTATTTGTTGTTATAGCGACAAAAGATATACATGGTCTGTAAACAAACTTTCTAGCTACCACATTTCATGCGATACAAATACAACCTGGTGATAGAGAGAGACAAACGGTCAGAAAGACAGACGGTCCCGTTCTTACCTATGCAACCCTTAAAACACCGATTTGTAAGCGTTTACCCACAATAACTTTGAACAGCTGGACCGATTTTCATTAAAATACAGATTTCTTAATCTACAAATTGAACCCTTTGATTTGATATCCCACTCAGGCATACTCGTATTAGCATAGTTTGGGTTGCTCACCCCCACTTTTAAACATTTTAAGCACCATCTCGATCAATTCAGCTTTCAACACTTTACACAGACACGACAAACTTATAACATTCCTTTTCTTCTTCGGGGGTTAAAAGAAGAAGTTAAGACAAGAATTTGTTGTCTTTATACCAGGCCTGTTTCACTCCTCGTTTAGGCATCGAAAATATACTATTCGAAGGGGAAAATTCTCTTACATGAATAATGAATAAAAGTCCATAGTAATAAGAAAGAAAAATGCTTGCAATGGATGCCTAGGTATCTAAACGAAGAGGTGAGGAGTTCTGACGCGAACTAAATTAAACCATAGCGCTAACCACATTAAGTACATATATCTTTGAATTTCTTTTCTGAGTAAGACTTCTGTACGTGAGTACTACTACTTATTCTGTGTCTATACAACAAACTGTCAAAAAGGGGTGCAATTATCAGTTTTGCCAAAGATATAGGTACTTACAATGTTTATTTTTCATTGAAAGAACAACTCTTATAAAAGGCTTTCCTGTGGCTTCTGATTTCTACGAAAACATGTTATAGATACTCGTAAGAAATTGTCATGTAACATCAAAGGCGTTTCGTCATAAAAGGAGTAGGTAGTCGTATAAAGGTAGCTTTGAGAAATTCTTATGAAATGTTACTTCCCGGAAGCGTAAAATGTTTTATTTTTGAAATCCTTAATGATAAACGTAGCATCAAAGCATTTCCCGATTGAAGATTAAGAATCAAATTTATGCTTAAGTAGATACTAAAAAAACATTCTTTTGAGATTGCAGTAGATGCTACGCGTTTAGGTAATATTTACGAAACTCATTAAGCAATCAATCATCCCTTATAATTTTTAATAACTAAAAACCGACTTCAATACGTAACTACACAGCTAGTAAGTACAACCGATTTTGTAAAATTGCTCTTTTGAACAAATAAAAAATAATTTACAATTGTTCCAGGCGTCTTTGAGTAATCGGGGAACATATCTACATAAATATATAAATATATATATATATATATATATATATATATATATATATATATTATTTGGGTAGTACAGCTTATGACTTTGTCTATTAGTCAGTCAGTTTATCAGTTATGGATCTATATCTAATCCACGTACGCTCTAAGTTTTACACTTATTAAGAGCTTAGAGCTACGTGAGAAGTACTTAAGAATATATGTAAGTACCTCCGTATCCATTGCAAATGAGAATCAACGTAGCGGCATAAAACCTGGCGGAGATAAAGATGTCTTTGTGCTGGTTGAAAGCAGGCAGTCACTGGCCGCATTGTGTTTCATACCGTCGTATCTGGAAACAACAGGTTTCAGCACTTTTATTGTGCTTTAAATTGGAACAGATGGAAGTGGTGGCATTAATAAAATGAATTTGACAAAAGAATGTATCAGTTGTTGTTTATCGTTCGGTCTGAATAGTCTCAATCTGTTGATGCACGGACAGTTTTCAAATTGACATTGTTGAAAGTCAGTCTACTGGGGGGAGAGGGGGGAGTGAAAGGGGGGGGGTTGGGGCAGGGGCTAGCTTTTGGCCTCGCTCCGCATTTCTGCCTGCGGCCTCGCGGGACGGCTACGCCGTTAGTCTTCGGCCTCAAGCTGCGCCTAGTTACTTGGGGGGGGGGGGGGGCGTTTGTATGAAATTTGTATGGGGGAGGAAATTTACTAGTTTGTAAAAGAAATAAGTTACCTCTCGTGCGTAGATTTACGCGAAAATTGTTTCTGATATTCCGGCATACAAGGGGTCAAAAGAACATAGATGCTTACATACACTAGTGATGGGTAAACGCCCAGATTTAAATCTACCGCTGGATTAAAATCTATTTCTGCCCAAAAAATGCCGGGCATTTTTAATAAAGGTCGAGCGGAAATTAAATTCATTTTTGTTCTCACATTCGTGTGCGTAATCGGCTACAAAAGCTTCGGCAAGGTTCAATACAAACTTTATTTAAGTGTTCGTACAGGAAACCTCATGTGGGGATTATGAAATGATGAAAACAGGAAAAATAGTTAGGTTAAAATATTTGTCTGTAGGCATCTCTCTTCGTTTCCGAAGGTTGACATGCCCCTGTCGGTGCATAGGGCAGACACCAATTTGATCTGTCAACCACAGCGCTCTTGATTTCGCTCCAGGATAATCCAAGCTGTTTAGCTTCCGAGGGCATCAAGTTTGTTTGTGGTGGCCACGCTTCCGCCTTCCCTGTGGGTTGCAATCAAGGAACCCTCAGGGATGACCGATTCAGCTCCAATTGCGTCTACGGATTTATACTTCAATTGGATCTTCCTCGCATAGATTCCACAAGTCTTCGTTCGAGATAACTGTGTCCGGCCAAAAAATTCCCATTATGTAGCGCAGGCATCGGTTAACGAAGACCTGCAGTTGATGAGTCAGGTCTTTCACCACCTTACAAGTCTCACACCCATATAGCAGCACTGATTTCACGTTGGTATCAAAGATTTTTCATTCCTCATCAAGTTTCACTCTTTAGGAAAGGTGTTTGGACCGCCACACGGGGCGAAGGCTTGGAAAGGCACCTTCTGCCTTGTTTATCCGCGATGCGACGTTTATATCGGTGCCTCCGTTTTTTGGTCCGCGTAATCAAGGTCCTACATATGCTCGGGGTCTTATCGAGCAGGATCACCCGGAGATTGGCCTAAAAATCTGTCTCTAGGTACCTACTATATTTTGGTTTTTGGATAATGCTGACCAAACCATTGTAGCTTTTCAGGTGATATTTTTCATACGTAGAAAGTGAGCGCGTAAATGAAAGGCCTGCGTTGGTAGACTGTTCTTTCTGCATTGACATTTTTAGTTGAGTACGATTATTTTGCTCTGTGAATAACCATGAATGTATTTCATTCCAAAAACAAGTAAGTGGTAGCAGCGGCACCGATTACCGGTTTCATTCGGACAGCCACGCCGAGTGACTATTTGTGTGCGCTTGAGGGGCACGGGAGGTGGTGACATTACAAGTTCTTTCCCTTGCTTTGCTTGCATTCGAGTACTCCGTTTCTCTGAGTGTGTAAAAATTCGGACCACTGAAAGTCTTTTATCTAAAGTGCAGCCTCTCGTATATGGCTCGGCATGACAACGCCTCCTAAGGGAGAGAAAGAGATATCCACTAACAAAATACCTAGTTTTCAATTAAAGTACAATGCGACACAAATAAGTTGAACAAAAATTGCGGACTTCAAAGCATTTTTGAACAAAATTCCGGCACATAAATTGAACCCAAATGACGGTCGCCGGTGCATTATTTGTAGGCGCCGACGACCGTCATTTTGGTTCAATTTAAGTGCCGGGATTTTGTAAAAAAATGCTTTGAAGTCCGCCATTTTTGTTCGAATTACATGTGTCGCATTGTATCTCAGTGTATTTACTTTATGACACTGACACGGCCTATCTTGTAGTGGACAGAATGTAACTGTAGGTAAGTTGATGGTTGATCATTCACAGAATCGAACAACTGTACTTAACTGAAGCCATCAATGCACTTCATACAAAAAATATCAAACTATGACCTACGAGCCACGACCCTGTGTGTGTAAAAACAAAACCTTTCCTTTTATTTTCGCTTTTATATTTTCCGAAACTTAAACCAAAAACTAATTTACAGTAAATTTTCATTTATGCCCGCCGGAATGGGCAAAAATCCATTTCCGCCCGATTTAAATCATTTCTGCCCGATTTAAATCGTTTGGGCAGAAAAGGCAAAAATCCATCGCCCATATCTAACATACACTCCATAACGTGACACAACCCAAACAAGTATGGCAACAAGATCCAATGACCACTTTAAGCAAAATAGTGATTGATAGCATCACCTCTTCCGTGGCTTACTGGCCACAATGCTAGTCCGCCACCCAGAGGTTCCGGGTGCGATTGCCGGCCAGGGCCAGTTGGAAAATGCCCTTTTTAGAATTGTCCTAGGTTAGGGTGTTTATCTATATATATATATATATTGCATCCCCTATTAACATGAATCTTAGTTTCATCCATTACCTCGATCGGCTTTTAAAATCTGGGTGGCAATAGAAGCTGCTTATAGATTCTAAGTTTTTTCTTTTTTTCCCACACCAGAACGAAATTAAAAATTAAATTAATGTATAGGTGCTCATAATACCTATACTCTCCGTCTCTCTTATTTAACATGTCATCTCACCTTATGTTCCCATCTGTCTTCCTTATTTAACATTTCATAACACCTCATGTTCCCAACTGACTGACTATGGTACTTTTTTTTGCCCCTTTTTTCTTCTCTGCACAAAGCCCTTGGCATCCTAAATTGAAAGACCATTACCAAAACATAGAATCTAACAGAGAATACTAGGTTTGTTGTTGTTTATAATGCCATTACGCAAAATTATGTTATTTAATGAAATAGTAGCTTTGATTGAACGGTATTATATATTACAACGCAGTTTATATCAGGGACTCATATAAATCGATTCCATGAAGCGAATGCATTTCAAACCGTCTAAATGTTAGAGCGTGTCGACTAGTTTTTTTATTAGATTTTGATAAAAATACTTGAAAAATACTTATTTAAAACACTAATATCCAAAGCAAATAATTACGAAATGTGATATTGTGGCCGGAGCCTAAGTGCTAAAAATGGCAGTTGTTCATAACCCCATCTTGAATCATTAAGTTTGCATGGCTACAGAAATGCAATAATGATTGGCTGTCGTGTCACACAAGCAGGTTCATGGAATTTTATTGAAAAAAAAATATCCAAATCATGTAGCAATATAATGATGTGGCTTGAGCTCAACATGACAGCTTCTCATAACTCCATCTCGAATCATTAAGATTACAAGGCTTCTGAAATGCCAAAACGATTGGCTGTCCCGTCACACCAGCGGGTTCACTGAACTTCGAAAAGCTGGGTTCGTTGCTCTTATTTTTTCCGAACAATAGCTAAGCGTCGTTTACAAGATTTAGGTACGTTAAATCTGCTTTATCCCCAACAAACTTCGTAGATATTTGTTAATCCGAATAGACGGGGGTGAGTGAAAGGAATTTAAGAATTTGCAGGATTTTCAAGTTCTGAGAGCGATTAACTCGAGCAAATGAAGTTGTTAAGTCGAAAGGCAAGTAGTTAGTAGCTAAGCGCGATTAAATTGGTCTGAGAGAAAACTTAAATTAGTATGAAGTTATCAACGTAAAAACAACTATACTTCGTTTTTACATTAAAACCGATGAAGTATATGCCCAAATACAAGTATATGCCCATTGCTTAATTTTTTGCCTGCAGCATTTTATATTAGCCAATAAGCTCATTGTTAAGCAAAAATATATTCTTATTTATTTATTTAAGACTTTATTTACTAAATATAATGGTACGGACTTAATGCTAAAAGCATTTTCTACCAGTCAACCTACGGGATAAATAGAAATTTAGCGTAGTAAATTTTTCTCAAATATTTGTACAGTCGAATAAATATAAATAAAATAAAATCCTTTAAATGCCTTTTTAAAAATGAATGTAATATTGTCAGATACAATGACAAACACTTGATATTTGTAAATATTATTATTGGTTACTGCTAGTATAAAATTACAATCATAAAAAAATATTAAATTCGAAACGAAGCTTCCAAACATCGTATTTTATTCATTGGATTAATATTGACTGATAAAACCCATTAGAAATTCTGAAACAAATGAGAATTTTTGATCATCTCTCATTTATACACCATCAGGTACTTTAAGCAGGATTAAGAAACTCAGCACAAACGAAAATCGAGGGCAATTACCGATCCGTGCCAAGAGTAAACTTTGTTTTACTTGAAAGGAATTAATATTCATTAAAAAATCTTTCTCGGCATCATTCTGTTGAAACTTTGTAATCAGACCATGTCAGGGGAAGGGAGGCATTCACGCGCTAGTCTCAGGGCTGCAACAATGTCTCGAGGAGACGAAAACGGCGAAAGTAGCGGTAAGCAGAATAAGGTAATCTAAAATAAAGTTAATAATGATAAAAATGTTGTTTAAACATGTGTTAATAATGTTATTATACTAACTCATTCAATATTAATTTTATATCTTCTCGATTTTATCTTAGGTTTAACTTAAGTAGTAATAATACATTACTGTATGCTTTATATTTTTAAATCTAACTTAAAATCTTCGAAAAAATACTCACAAAATTATGATAGAACTTCACTTACGGTAAGTTTGTTTATTCATAAATTTTAAATAGCAATATTTGTGACGTAATATGCTATATGCTACCTGCGTTCGTTTTTTTAAGTATTTACAATTTTGTTTATTAAACCTTCAATGACCTAAAGAGAATATAAATATCAAATGACAATCGAATAAACACTTATACTAAATAATCCCATGCAATGAGTGCATGTTAATTTCTATTTTTACTGCCCATACTCATCAAAATCGTTTTATCTTTCGTACATTTCCAACCCTAGCTTGAGGTAGAGAGTCGTGTCAGCGAATTTAAGACTTTACCGACTGCAAATGGATTTTTCCTGCTTTTATAATTCGAGCAATCCGCAAGCCACTTGCACATTTTCATCCCGGCTTCGCAGCGAACGTCAATTTTAATATTTTTCGACTTTCCCAATCTAAGTTCTGTGCTTCGCGCGCGTAATTGAAATTTTTGTAATTTTCGCCGTGCAAAACTTAATTCACCCTTCTTTTTGGACGGAAGGGTCACTTTGTTATCCTGTTTTTTATTCATTAAACATTTATTAAATCTTCACTGGTATTACTTTATTGTTTCACAAAGCAATTATATTCAATCTTAATTAATTTTTAAGGGGGGGAAGAATTATAAGATTTTTTTTTTAAATTTAGCTGCTATCGCTGTGTCATTTTGATTTGTTTTGATTCTACTTCTAAACACATTATATATTTTTTTTATTCTAATTATACAAAACACATTCTTAAAAGTATTTTATTTTATTTTAATTATACAATATCTTATTAGCTTATGCAAAAACAATACGTAAAATGTGTTCTTTAATACTTAAAAAGAATTTAAGTATTAAAGAACACATCCAACTTATTAATGGAACACCTCTTTGATAATCCCAACATTTGCCTCAAATATTAAAACATCAAATTCAACAGAAATTAACAGAATGGCCACTTCACACGTTTTAATTAAAAAAGTAATTTGCGAATAATTCCGTTTAATATTTGAACGAACTAAAGGCAAATGTTAAGGGCCGTAATTTGGAAGTTTGGGCGCGGGGCGACCATTTTCCGGAAAATTCCGGAACCCCGCAGACCCCATGTTCATCCCGGATTATTCCTCTTCGTCGCCCCAGAATGGATCATGATGTAGGTAGTTGTGCAGATGTTCAATTTCTCTAGGCTTTACGTAATGTGGTATTCACTTCTGTTTTCAATGTGAAATGATTCTGTTAATATTAAGAAAATTTGTTTCACAGTTGACTGCTTATGAAAGACTCACTTTGTACTGTTCTATCCGTATGAATTTCAATGAAACTTTTAACTAATAGTGAAACATATGACTAGCAGGAGAGAGCTAAAGTTACTCTTATGTTGAATCGTGGGAATGACTTTTACTTTATATGTCGCTGCATATATATATCACACTAATATTGTAAAGGCGAAAGTTTGTGAGTGTGTGTGTGTGTGTATGTTTGTTACTTCTTCAAGCGCAAACGGCTGGACAAATTGCATTAACACAAGTTTATAAATACCGCGGGTAACACTGCGGGGAGCAGCTGGTATATATATATATATATATATAAAATTAATATCGTGAAACTTACAATTTAACATTACACATGTATTATGTATATATATATATATATATATATATATAATATTAATAAAGTAAACTATATATATATATATATTAATAATATCGTGTTAAAGACGAAGCGACCTTCTTTATTTTGGTTCCTTTTTCACCTTTTCGCCCACTACCATGCCAAAAGTGGCCTTTGGGACCCAAAGTGTCTGTTTGCCTACGCCGCAAACCCCACAATTCTGTGTGACGTGATAGTGTACCTATATTGTAAACAAGAGTTATCACTGATAATCAACAATAACAAGGCGGCACAAGATATTCCGTTACAATAAAATAATTCAATACAAATAGAATACAAAACAACCATTGTTCCTAAAAAATGTTTTACACGCTGTTTTATAATAAAAACAGACACGAAAATCGTCGCCCGTCCCAACCTACCGTCCCAAAAGATTTGCGTCGCAAATAATTTAAGGATTGCACATCTGTATACTAATACCACAGCTAAATACGTCTCATGATCCTCTAAGCATGAAAAATTGTTGGGTCGGAACCCAAAATAACTTTTTATATTATAGGCACGCAAGGGTTGAAACATCGACGGTCGGATACGCAAACAGTACATAAAGATCCGGCAATCTCACGGTTTTTCTGAATTAAGCCGTGAAGGGACATTGGGACCCTTCCCGCGAATTTACCTACTTCCGTGACGGGCCGGCCTACACCCGGCGCATTATTAAGTGATTCTGTTGAAACAAATCCAAAGAAATCACTTAAGATATTCTTCGCGCGTCTTGAACACGCTTTCTGGTCGTACGTAAATGTTTAAATCATTTTTTGAAACTGAAATAGCATTTTCGAATAGCAAATTATTTTTAGCGCCTCTCTATGTTTATCTGTTTCAAATATTTGTCCTGTATCTGTTTCGAGCATTTCTTTCTATTTATCCTCAACAGAGTATCTTAAAAATAAGTGCTGAATATTTAACACAGTCGGTAGCACTCACACACTCACAGACTTGAAAGATTGAGGGTTCAAATCACACTCGTAGAGAATTCGTCCATCATTGTTTTCAATAAAAAAATTATATTCAGCATTGCAATCTCACTATTATTATAAATTTGAAAGTTTATATTGGGGTAATTATGGATATTTAACGCCCAAACGTCAGGCGACGCCGGCAAAACCACGGCCAAACAGTAATGTCATTATGTGAAACACTAAAAGCAATAAACCTCTGTAATTAGAATTCAATTTATCAGTCTAGTCTCTATTTCGATTGTTAAGCTACATAATATCAATCGATATTGACAATACCTACAAAGGACCTCTATTAAACAATAAAGAATTGCTGTTATAAAAGGTTTGTGTAACTACTTATTTTAATATACTATTAATGGGTAAAATTCTAGATTTTGCCATTTAATTTTAATAGTTTTTGTTTTAATGATAGTTCTATTGTCAAAGTTTTCTGATTTGAATAAAACGTTTTTGTGGTGGACACAATATTCCGAATAAATTTAAAATTAAGACAAAGTTATTTAGTAACATATTACAATTGACAGCAAATTCTAACATTCCGTTTAAAATAATACTGGCGCTACTCGGATAATGAAATGAAAGCAAAAATTCCTTCAAACCAGTATTTTTCATGGCCTGAAACACAAAGTTCATTACACAATTTAATTTCCTTTATTAAAACGCAAGGAGTGACAGAGACAAACAACGCTCCCGGTTAATTACGGCTGCATTAAAGTTAAGGAGCGAATTAATTCAGGCCTTTCCTCGGTCCATTGCGAGACTCACAATGGCGTGCTTGGACCGCCAGTACAATGCGTGGCCGTTCTTGCTAAGAGTTCGCTATTGTGAACCGTGAAATGCAGAGATATAAATTAAGAATCAGTCTTGGTGCACATTTTGTGATGGATGGGAGAAGAGATTTGCATTATATTCAGCTGCAATTGTATATACATTATGTGTAATTTACTCTTCTTCAACTTTTAAGAGCCATATTCTTGTCAGTGTCATTATATGGAAAGAAACGCATACAATATTGTTTTTTTGACAAAGATAATGGAGTAGCTTGGTTCGTTTACCATTTCACATAATGTACTAGTAAATTTTATAGTCACTAGTGTGCAAGTTCCCTCACGTTGTTTTCCTTCACCAAAACCATCACTATACTTTATGGCAGTATGATTTATGATCAGCAAAATTGAAATTATCAGTATATTGTAGTCATCATAAACATGAAATCAGACACGAAATTTGACCCGACTTTCAATAAACTAGGAAAAAAAGAGGAGGGGAAAAAAGACATTACTAAATACTTGTAGCAGCTATTGACCATAACTAGCCACGCCAAATAAAGTTAAAAGAATCTCAAATACAAAGTAGTGAGCTTAAAACTCTACAGTCACGAAATAATGTAGCTAAGTAAACAAGGGTCGAAAACAAAGCTGACCTAATTTATCGCCCAAAAAAGGAAGCCGTCAGCCTTAAATCTACAGCGATCCCGTACACAGAAAGTTTTTGCTTGGAAAACCCGGCATAGAGTAACCCTATTTTAAAAACCAGTGACGGCTACGAAGAGTATTAAAAGAACACAAGTCTGAATTGAAGAGCCTCAGGGCGCTTGTTCAAGGAACTCGTTGGATAGGCCTGTATCAGTCTCCTTGCCTCGAGGCAATGCTTCGTTTACATTCAAACTTAGTGCATGGTGCTTAGTGCACTACTTTGAAAGTCTTATCTTTGGTTATCGTGTATAAGCTTTGTTTGCTCCTTTATTTTATTTTCTTGCATTGTAGTTAAACTATCGTAACAGGTAACAAATATATCTGCGAGTTAATAGATGCTCGTACTAACTGAAACTTTTTCCTAACAATTTCAATTTCTTCCGACTGGTAAAACAGGTTTCACAGTAAAATTGGTTTGTTATATATCAAACATGCCTGTACAATTTACTGCTAGCCTGTAAGTATATCAATACTTAAATTTACTAAACGATAATAATTCTGAATCTACTGCTCGTTTTACTCGTTTTGCTAGCACTAAATTCTAGACTAATTCCAAATTACAACGCCTAAGTTCTAGAGTCCACACAACTTAGTATGAACATCGCAATGTTTAGCGACTCGCCTCGCCTCGACCGCAGTTCAAACAGCACCCAAGCATTCTGTTCCAAATGCGTGTCCCGATAAAGTTGTCCACGGATGCGGTACTGCCTCCGGGGAGACATTACTCCGGCTAAGTACCGGCACTCATGGCGACACACTCGAATCGTCTGTCAAATTGTACGTACCATTATAACCCGTGTTTCATTTGCAAAAAGACGAGAATTGCATGGTAATTTTGAGAATAGAAATGTACTTGCGGAATGGGTGATTCAACATATCATTTTTATGGAACCTGAAGAGTTTTTGTGTATGTAAATGGAGTAGCACTGATATTGACTTGATGTCGTGTGATATTAAATGATAAAGGCTTGTTTCAATTGATAAGGGATGCGTGACTACGAATTAAAAAACCCATTACAAAGATTGTCATACAAATGACAGTTGTGTGGGTCGAAATAATGGTAGGACAAGGATAATAATTAGTTAAATATGGAGAAGAAAATGGCAAACTACTCCATTAACTGCATCAAAATAACACAGACAAGCTCAAACTGGGCAAGGCAGAAAAAGAAGAAATACTGTCAAATCCGACCTCCCATGGTATACTGTCAAATCCGACCATCGCAGAGCCAGATCCAAAACCCCGAGAGCTTTCAAGTCGAGCTCTCCAATCGCTTTGAAGGCCTCCAGGATTGCGATTCAGTGGACGAGTTAAACAACGGGTTTGTAGAAATTGTTCAAGCCGTGGTACATAAGCTTTTTAAATCCCGCCCTAAAAAGAAACCTCAAAAAATCTCTGCTCAGACCCTAGACTTGATGGCAGAACTACGATCCAGGACGCTGCAAACGGCGGCTCAACAGAAGAATTTAAAAGTCCTTGCGACACGACATTCGCTCCTTTAATACAAATTGTATTGAGGAGACGATAGAACGAAACAAAGGTTCCAAAGTGTTTGCAAGGACTATGTCTACTGGGCAAAGCCGACTGACTAAGCTGAAGACGGAGGGCGGTAACATGGTATCGACCAAAGATGGGGTGCTGACAGAGATCGAGAGGTTTTATGAGCAGTTATATACATCCGTTGCAAAACCTAACGTGGATATGGCTGCAGATCCAAGAGCCAAGCTTACCCGACACTATACCGAAGATATCCCGGACATCAGTCTGTACAAGATTAGGATGGCCCTCAAACAGCTCAAAAACAACAAGGCGCCGGGTGAGGATGGAATCACAGCAGAGCTTCTGAAAGCGGGCGGAACGCCAGTACTGAAAGTCCTTCAGAGGCTCTTTAATTCTGATCTGCTCGACGGCGTAACGTCGGAGGCGTGGAACAGAGGCGTGGTGGTCCTTTTCTTTAAAAAGGGTGATAATACTCTATTAAAGAATTATAGGCCCATCACGCTTCTGAGTCACGTCTATAAGTTGTTTTCGAGGGTCATCACGAATCGTCTCGCTAACAGATTTGATGCCTTCCAACCTCCCAAACAAGCCGGATTCCGAAAAGGCTACAGTACCATGGACTACATCCATACTTTGTGGCAGGTTATAGAGAAGACAAGGGAGTATAACCGGCCGCTGTGCTTAGGGTTCGTGGACTACGAAAAACCCTTCGATTCGATCGAAACATGGGTAGTGCTTCAGTCTCTCCAGCGGTGCCGCATTGACTGTCGGTATATCGAGGTGTTGAAGTGTCTATATAACAAAGCCACTATGTCGGTCCGAGTACAGTACGAAGGATATTCTATTGAATAGAGGCGTGAGACAGGGAGATGTCATATCTCCAAAACTGTTCACCGCCGCTCTGAAAGATGCCTTCAAGCTCCTGGAATGGGAAGGACTGGGCATCAACATCAATGGCGAGTATATTACTCACCTTCGATTTGCCGACGATATCGTTGTCATGGCAGAATCGATGGAGGACTTAAGTACGATGCTTGAACGCCTAAATCGAGTCTCCCAACAGGTTGGCATAAAAATGAATATTGACAAGACGAAGGTCATGTCAAATATGCACGTTGCGTCTTTACCTGTTTCTGTTGGGAGCTCCACCCTCGAAGCTGTAGACCAATATGTATACCTGGGTCAATTGATCCAGGCAGGAAGTTTCAGCTTCGAGGAAGAAGTCTTTCGGCGAATCCGACTCTGCTGGGCAGCGTTTGGGAAGCTACGCAGTGTTTTATCGTCTAAAATACCTCAGTGCCTCAAGACGAAAGTGTTTAATCAATGTGTGTTACCAATGATGACTTATGGCTCTGAAACGTGGTCCCTTACTATGGGTCTCATAAGAAGGCTCAAGGTCGCTCAGCGTCAGATGACCTGAGCAAGGTTGCAGGGAGGCGTTGGATGCAGGCCGCTTCCGATCGGTCGTTTTGGAAATCCTTGGGGGAGGCCTATGTCCAGCGGTGGGCTTCCTGTGGCTGATATGATGATGATGATGATGATGGTATTACGGTGCGGGAACTACGACTGTACCAGCTCAGTAGTGGTGCTCCCATTTAAAGTTTGCTGATATAAGTAGTCGTAAAGCAAGAGATCAGGAGAAGAGAAACGACAAGAGTTAAAAAAATATTTGTTACTATTATAAGAGAACTGATAAATCATACAATTAAACAATTAGTAAGTTGCTATCAGTCTGAGATGTAGTAGAGGAATGATAAGGAAGAATTGAGTCTAGAATTTAAAAATTTAATTTAGAAATGAAATTTGCCAACGTAGACAGAATGAAAGATTGAGGAAGGAGGTGAGTAAGAACATGAAGAATCTAGATTTATTGCAAACATCGTTACAACGGCGATCAGTGGAATGCTAATTAGTTATCACGAGAATTAGTTATTGGTTTACCCGCTGTCCACTTAGCATCAAGCAAATGAATTTACCTAACACTGCAAACTGTCTCCTAAATCAATATCTAGTTTGATTTAGTTAACATACTCACTATATAACTTACAATTGCGTTCCATGCATACATATTGATAAACGATGCTGTACATACCGTCTGAGATACCGTCAATAAATTGCTAGCAAAATGTGATTTAACATCGCAAACGCGTGATAAATGGGGATTTTCGAGCCAAACAGCGCGCTCCGCGTCTCCTTGCCAATGTTTAATGGTATGCCGTAGACAGGATATCGGAAATACATAATCCTGTTGGATCAGTAAATATATTCAGGCGGGACATCGCTCCCTTAATTGATGCTCCTGTCAATACACATTTTCGCGTAATCCAACTCCTGTTCAAACCATAGCTGTATTCAAATTTCAAATGTATTCCCATTATAGGTATAAATAGATTATTATTATTGGCTTCGTTTTTCACTGTACACTTTTTATCAACATGATAAAGAAGCCACGTCAAGAAAAACAGTGGATTCAAGGTTATATACCAGCTAGTCTACTTTTTTTGAAAAGTTAATTTAACAATAAATACAATACATTTTATATGATAACATACATATTCAAATTCATATATATTTATAAATTACTTAAATTAATTGTAATCTACCTCTAACTTAAAACAAATTATTTCAATCTTAAAAATTAATTTACGAAGGCACAACGTAGCATAGATTTTAGTAACAGAAACAATGTTCAATACAAATAAAATACGCAAGTTATTCAATTAAACCGGTCTTATTGTTTCGAACACGTAAACTAAAGACAATTTCCAGAACGATAACATTATTTCCATCGATGGCAAATTCCGAACTTTTGAGATAAAACGTGTACTGCGCTCGGGGCTAAACAATAATTTTCAGCCAATGATCAGATACGGACGCGAGCTAGTATCCTGAAGTTCCGATATTCGATACATCGCCTCGAGCTAATCCCGCTACGTCTATGCTTAAGATTATGCTTGTTATGACTCGCAGCAAATACAAATGCCAATATTCATTAAAATTTTCAACGTCTTGTTTGTACACTGTTATTGATTTAACTCGAGCTTTTGATATTGAAGATGCTTCATATTTATATTGATTTGTGTCATTTAAACATGATAATGCTTTTAAACGTTACACTGCTGAGACTTTGGAAAATATGGAAAGTATCAGAATGTGTGTTACACTGCTGAGACTTTGAAAAACATGGAAAGTACAGTCAGACTGTTGTAACGAAATATAACTTTTTTACAGCGTTTGACTCTCCGGAAGACCACAAAGTATAAATTTCGAACCGCTGCAGAACTTAACAGTAATTTGTGATTCTAATGCCTTTTGGAAGGTATAATTCAATATTATTGATGAAGAGGTAAATGTAATTGTTACAGATGGTAATACTAACTCCTTAACTACCTTCTAAACAGTAGTTTGCAAGCCAGTGACGCGCATTAGCATCATCTTGAAGTAAACATTTCGTAACTGTCGAGAATCTTGCATAACTTGTAGATGAGCAAGTATAGTTTGTGGTTATATTAGCGCAAACTTCTAACGTATCACAGAGATACTCCAATATAATGGAACTTCTTAATAACATAGGTATAATAATATATAGAGGTGGTTACACAGACATAAGAATTTCGCATCATCGACTGACTGAGAGGGACTGAAACCTCTAGAACGTTAAAATGTAAGAATTAAGAAAAAACGGATATCTTTTTGAAGTGTACAAGTAAAAATTATATTTTTTAGAATGAACCTACTTAGACAATCAAAAAGAAATAAATTATAAGAAGCACGTGTCTTTACAAATATATTCAATTTCTGAATTACAAATTTTGTGTCTATTTTGGTCCTTTCTAAGAAATTATTGTTTTCATTTATCTGTGAAATCTTAGCAGTCTTTGTAATTTGAATAAATGACAGTACGACATTTCTGAACACGGGCGTCGCTCCTACGGCATTGTAATTTAAGAATAGGGAATATTCATGTTTCTGCCACACAACTCGAGGACAATGAACGTCAATTCTTTGTCTGCTATGGAAAGTATTCCTCACATTCATCTTGTTTTGTCAATTTTTAAATTGTTAGTATTTATATCTTAATTATAGAAGAATAATTCATCATTATTATTATTTCAGCCACAGCAACTGTCCACTGCAAAACATATCGTATACATCAAGGGTTTCGGCAATTGTCTTATATAACCGCTCAGAGAAGTGTAGTGTAAATATCAGATACTTTGGTTATTTGGCTCGCTTTCGACTGCCTCCGTGGTCCAGTGTTCAAGGCGTACGCCTTGTGATCTGGAGGTCGTGGGTTCGAATCCCACTGGAAAGCATACTTTGTGAAAATTGTTTCCAGTCTTGTTAAGATATTGTACGGCTTGAATCACCTAATTATCCGTAAAGAAAGATGATTCCGTGTTTCAGAAGGCACGTATAAACTGTGGGTCCCGAACGCTATCAAGCGTTTGCTCAAACCTATTCAAGGATTGTTTCTGGTCTTACCTTTGGGTTGCGGAGGTCAGGCGGCAGTCTGTCTGTGTAAAAAACCAGTCCAAACCCTCTTTAAATCACCTAGGTTAGGTAACGGACCCCGGGCTCTGAAGCGTTACCGCTGAGGATGTAACCGGGAATACTTATACTCCCGGATGATAACTTTGCTAAATAACCGGCATTTGTTTTACGAGTAGGCTGGGGTACACTTAACTAAATTCAATAAAAATAACAATAGTTTTACGTTTACAGTTAACTCCGTAAAGGGTTAAAATGATTACAATAACTTTGTCTATAGAGAGAGATATAAACTTTTAGGTAACAAACTCGAAGACTCTACAAACGTATTCATAATATAAAGCCATACAATACAATACAAAAACTTTATTGCACCATATGACATTTACAATTTCAAAATTTAAAGTACCTATGGATACTATTTAATATAAGGTATACGAGGCCATACCTGGGTACATTTAGTATACTGCGTTTATCGAAGGTAGTGATAATATAATTTTGAAGGCAGTCCCGGCAGACCAATAATAGGAAATTCAACACTCGTACACGAGCGCTATCTATTGTTAATGGTTTTACGAGACGCGACCCATTCTTTGAGGCGTGATCCCACTGTGAGAGTGCCTAAATTATTTTACTACCTACAACAATTTAGATAGGATTTGTTTTATTGCGAGTTCTCTCATAATCCATAATAATATTGTTGAGTGAGGAAACGTTTGAATAGTCAAACGTAAATGTTTGATGAGATAGTTGAATAGTATTTGCTTACATCTTATCATTGCGTCGCTTCGTATATTGGAGGTTTGTGTCGTCAGTTGTGTAGCTTTACAAAATAGTTTTATATTCTTCCGAGTACCATGTTAGGAGTATTTTTTGTTTGTATTTGAATAATTGTTGCAATCTTCACTATTATATTACTCGTAGTTTGTTACAGTCGATATCCATATTCTCCTCCTACCCGAATGGGAAACAGGCGTGATACTATGTTTGTTTGTATGTATGTTGTTTTTGTCCTACTTTATTTTAAATACTCAGGTACATATTCGAAAGAAAAGAGGATAAGTACAAGCTTATTTTTAAAGAGATCTATTTACACACGAGTAGTCTTTAATAGGTTGAGCCCCACGCTCTTTCAATAAGCGTGAATTCCTCTTACACGTGTACGTAATTTTGAGTGTATACTACGAACCAATTTTGTAAGCTATGGTATTGTTTTCTGAATAATTACTGTATACTTTTAACGTTGCGGAAAATTATAAACTAAAGAAAATAACAGAGTTTCACAATTCTGCGTTTAGTAACCATGCAATTCTAGTACAAACTTTTTATGATCCTTATAACAAATGGTTTAAGGGTGATTTTTCCTTTCCATTGTTCGTCTATAAGTTGGTAGTTCTTAGCTATTTTCCACTATCTTAAAAACTTAATCGTAAGCGAGGTCTCGACCGGGCGTCGTTTAGCCAAGGAAAATGGCCAAGCATTTAATTTATATGCTAATATTGTAAGGAAACCACTGGCCTCGTAACATAAACTCTGGAATAAGGTACTAAAAGTTATGACAGAAAGATAACGAATAGTAAGAACAATGTGAAAATTGTGCTGGCTATTTTATCAGATTGTTTTTGTTCGCCTTTAACGTTAGGAATGAAGGTGTTTCGTGGGAAAATTATTCATGTAAATATTTGATTGTCTCGTAATGTTGCTGCTGCTAATGTTATATAAAGCCTGCCGCACATCGTTGTGATTTATCGAATGATAATTTGACTTTTGTTTCTTAAACACAGATGCGTATTATCAACCGATATTTTTGAAATATAAATACTCATTAAAATAACGGAGACACTAAAATAGGCTTTCAAAGACTTAATAATTTGTAATAAACTATTTCTGTAGTTGTTTAACATAAAAATTCTATAACTCGCATATCGAGTTTGTAGGTAGAATCAGAGAAGTTATGTTCTCGAAGAGTATATCTCAGAAAGTCCGGATTTCGGTATTGCTGTCAAAAACCAGGTTTGTGTAAAAACGACAAACTCGTACATGCAACATACCGTTGCATTTCCAGGAAGGCATCTGATGTTTAGTAACGTTTTAAGGTATGTTTAATTGAACACATTACAGAAATTGTCCGTTTGGTTAGTTTTGTCCATTGAACTTTGCTCTCGGGTTTAGTATAAATAATAGTTATAAATGTTGAAATTAAGCTATATCCAAAAAAATATTGTATGAGCTCAAACTATTGGGTGAGTTAAAATTATATCCACTTATATCTATACGCTGACTTTTCATTGGTTTTGGAAAAAAGAATGTCATGTAGTAAATAAATTCCTCTACCCCATATACGTAATCCTAATTTGTGTATGACATAAAATAAAAAAGTTGCGAAAATGATTTTCGATCTAGACCACGTACGAGTTACGCCCGTTCAAAACTGACGCGTGACCCCGATGAACTCGAAATCAAGCCGGCGGGACTACTAATTGATCTCACGATTTTACTTTCGAGTTTTAGTCAACATATTTTGTTTCAGAATTTTTATATTGACTAGCTGATTGGGTCTTACTAACGATCCTTATAAAGTGGCCTTCGGTTTGAAAACCAGTAAAAAATCACCGTGTATATTATTTTAAAGCTATGCTCCGTTTTTCTATGAGGTAAAATAATAGGCACTTTATAAAAGATATTTATATTAAGTTACTCAAAAATTCTAAAAACTTTTACAGAAATTAAAATTTGATATTAATCAAATCACAATTATACCTTTTTAAAACAAAAATAACGCCAAATCAGAAAACAAGCTATTGATAATAAATAAGTTCTATAGTTGCTATGTTGGCGTCTATTTTCTTTTCTGTACCAATTAGCCGTCGGCAGTTTAGTATTGGGGAGTTTTTGCTGAACTTTGTAATAATAGTGTTTTACCACAAAGTTTTACTGAGAACAGCTACACCTCCTTAGGCTATTGTGTTTCCATCTCGGGTTTGCACAGAAGTTGAGAACTACAACACGGATTATGCTTCGCCAGCTCTAAAACAAGTAGTTAGACATGTGCCTTAACCACGAACTACATTATTTGCCTTCTTAGGCTGGAGTTCACCGACTTTGTCTAAAGAGCCGATTTCGTAAACGGGCATCAAATTGTAACGCCTGTTTAAACGGCCGTTAAGAAAACGAGTGTTCACCACGTAAAATGAATCATTGATTAACAAATTGAACGTTATTGAATGAAAAGATTGAACAATATACGACTGTCACATTGTGAAGACAAGCAAACGCTTACATATAACAGTGGCCGGAGGAACTACACAATATGGTCGGGTAGTGTTGGGGTCGGGTCGGCTACCTGGCCTGGGATAGTACAATGATACCAAATAAAAAAGCTTTCAATGGCACCAAACTCAATGTCTTGTATTGCATTCTCTATTTAGCATCATTATTGGTTTTAGCTTTTGGAGGTGGAGAATCCTAGTATGGTGATTTTGTTACTTGTTTTGTTTGATCTCGAAAGATAGAGCGCAAATGGTGTTTCTAAAATTTTATTTGTAAATGTCTAGGGTGAATGTGGTGAAATCTATAAGGTGTACCGATCTATTGACAATTATCAAGTGATACAAATAAGAAGTGGAAACAGTTTACATACAGAGCCGACCCCAAATAGGGAAGTGGCGAGGAAAATGAATGATGATGACAAATATCCAAAGATAAATAAATAATTTTTGACTTTTGGAGTGACTCTATTGTATTGTGTGAGCTTGTGTGTTTCAAACTAGATAATTAATAAACATCTCTCAAACACTCTCATACCCAATAAAATATTAAATTATGTATGCCTTTCATTGCCAAAGTAGACTATGAAAGGCCGCTAATATTAATTACACCAGACTAGAAACGCATCGCGTCTGGTTAGGTCTTGAAATTGTTTTGAAGTAAAAATGAGTGATGTTTTTGAAGAGTGTGATGGTGACTGAAGAGTGATGAAATAAGAATGCATGGAATCACATTATTCACAAAATTAAATTATTTGTAATATTTTCGTCCAACCCCTTGCGCAACCAAATTATCGATTTCAAATGATTTTGTCATAAAATAAAATACATGTTTAATTTTCAAGGTATTCAGAAAAATATTGGTAGGTTGTATGTACTAATAAGTACGAGTAAGTATATATTTTTGCATGCAAAATTCTAATAAACATATCATCATCATCATATCAGCCATAGGAAGTTTACTGCTGGACATAGGTCTCCTCAAAGGATTTATAGTAGTTTGTATTAAATAACTATAAAACTATCAAATGCAAAGAATACAATCAATACTTGTCAAATCTTTCGTAAATCGGGCGTAACCAAGAGATAATCGACGAAGGAAAGCTCCGTTAACTTAACGGCTGATTAACCGAACGTTATCGCCGTTTAGGTGCTGGTGAACACTATATAAACTATAACGGACTGTTAAATCACTTTAACGGCTTGTTTACACTTAACAACATGTTGGTGAACTCCAGCCTTAGGCTGGAGTTCACCGACTTTGTCTAAAGAGCCGATTTCGTAAACGGGCATCAAATTGTAACGCCTGTTTAAACGGCCGTTAAGAAAACGAGTGTTCACCACGTAAAATGAATCATTGATTAACAAATTGAACGTTATTGAATGAAAAGATTGAACAATATACGACTGTCACATTGTGAAGACAAGCAAACGCTTACATATAACAGTGGCCGGAGGAACTACACAATATGGTCGGGTAGTGTTGGGGTCGGGTCGGCTACCTGGCCTGGGATAGTACAATGATACCAAATAAAAAAGCTTTCAATGGCACCAAACTCAATGTCTTGTATTGCATTCTCTATTTAGCATCATTATTGGTTTTAGCTTTTGGAGGTGGAGAATCCTAGTATGGTGATTTTGTTACTTGTTTTGTTTGATCTCGAAAGATAGAGCGCAAATGGTGTTTCTAAAATGTTATTTGTAAATGTCTAGGGTGAATGTGGTGAAATCTATAAGGTGTACCGATCTATTGACAATTATCAAGTGATACAAATAAGAAGTGGAAACAGTATACATACAGAGCCGACCCCAAATAGGGAAGTGGCGAGGAAAATGAATGATGATGACAAATATCCAAAGATAAATAAATAATTTTTGACTTTTGGAGTGACTCTATTGTATTGTGTGAGCTTGTGTGTGTCAAACTAGATAATTAATAAACATCTCTCAAACACTCTCATACCCAATAAAATATTAAATTATGTATGCCTTTCATTGCCAAAGTAGACTATGAAAGGCCGCTAATATTAATTACACCAGACTAGAAACGCATCGCGTCTGGTTAGGTCTTGAAATTGTTTTGAAGTAAAAATGAGTGATGTTTTTGAAGAGTGTGATGGTGACTGAAGAGTGATGAAATAAGAATGCATGGAATCACATTATTCACAAAATTAAATTATTTGTAATATTTTCGTCCAACCCCTTGCGCAACCAAATTATCGATTTCAAATGATTTTGTCATAAAATAAAATACATGTTTAATTTTCAAGGTATTCAGAAAAATGTTGGTAGGTTGTATGTACTAATAAGTACGAGTAAGTATATATTTTTGCATGCAAAATTCTAATAAACATATCATCATCATCATATCAGCCATAGGAAGTTCACTGCTGGACATAGGTCTCCTCAAAGGATTTATAGTAGTTTGTATTAAATAACTATAAAACTATCAAATGCAAAGAATACAATCAATACTTGTCAAATCTTTCGTAAATCGGGCGTAACCAAGAGATAATCGACGAAGGAAAGCTCCGTTAACTTAACGGCTGATTAACCGAACGTTATCGCCGTTTAGGTGCTGGTGAACACTATATAAACTATAACGGACTGTTAAATCACTTTAACGGCTTGTTTACACTTAACAACATGTTGGTGAACTCCAGCCTTAGTAGTAAAATGCCGGAGTTCGTTAACATTTTCTTTAAGCTGGATAGTGCGAATACTGTGAATGGTTCTATCATCAGATGAGCTAGGCTGTACCTTGTCATCGAACTTCTGTATAAATTAATAAAATTATAATAATTATTATTATTATGGATGACTGGAAGAGATCCCTATACGGGATAAGTCCGCTATTGTATTTTTGCTCTTTCGAATTTCTTGTACTTTGTTTTTTAGTACAATAAAGTTATTACAAACAGACAAGATAGCGCGTGAAAAGTTGCTTTCAGTCTGGTTAGGATATTGCTAGCCTGAATCACCTGATTATACGAAAAGAAAGATGATTCTGTATTTCGGAGGGCACGTATTAACTGTGGGGTCCCGAACGCCATCTAGCGTTTGATCATTAAACTATCTAAGGATTGGTTACCCTTTGGATTACGGAGCTCAGACGCAGTCGCTCTGTTTAAAAACCAGAAACCTCGTCAAATCTCCTTGGTTAGGTAGTGGACCCCGGGCTTTGAAGCGTTACTGCTGATGATGATGACTACTATAAATGAAATTATACATCCGTGCACACGTCAATGTGTGATCGCGCCTCAACACACTCGACAAGGTTAGAATGGGGGAGAGGTGCGGCGACAGGGACCGGGGACGCATACTGCGATGAGGACCCTAACAATGAAGACAATTTATATTTGTATTTGAAAAAATACGTATACCTACCATTCTTTTTAATAATCTAACTAACTAGCCAAAAAATAATAAATCCGTATTGTGCAACACGTCACGGTTAGTAAACAAACCAATTTTAAATTGGTTTGTTTACTAACACGCATCATTTAAACTGTGCAAGCTTCAGAATAGAATAAATAAACTACACGTTTCAAATGAAAAATAGCCAACGCATTCTTATATAACGCATGCAATTATATGAGAATATAGGCAATTTGCAACATGCACCAGTCAAAATATTCTTAATCGTCTACTTGTTCTTGTTTCTAACGCTTTGTTCATTCTATTAAAAAGTTTAAAATTCATTTGTTTGCTAACTAGCGTCATTCAAACTGTGCAAACTTCAGAATAGAATCAATAAACTTCATAATTCGCAGCCGCGGAGATACCGGCTCCCAGTACGTAATCCAGTTACCTCGAAAATAACCGGTGTGATGCAATTAAATGGGATGCGCTCGGAAAATACAACGGAGAAAACCCATCTCGTTGTGTAATTAAAATTGATATGCAAATTATGAGAGTACGTCAAGTAGTTGAGAGCTGAGATGAAAAAAATTAAAAAGGAACGATGGATATAATATAATAGTTTATACCTCGAAATCGTTGAATTATAAGAAAGTGGAAGCATTATTGAACTCAAAATTCGAAATTTGTTCTCATTACCATGGATGGGAATTATTGTTATTATAAAAACAATTTTATATGTACACGAAAAACCGACGGCCGATGGGGGAGAGAGAAGAGTTCTCGAATGGCGGCAAGGTACCAGCAAGCGCGGCGTGGCCCACCCGCCTACTCGGAAATCCTTGAAGGAGGCCTTTGTCCAGTAGTCCAGCGTCCAGAGGATTTCCTGTGGCTGATATGATTATTAAATATATTATATAATAAAGCTGTTCGCATTTGTCTGTCTGTTAGTCCTAACTACTAACTTACTTCCAAATTTTCAAAATAGATTTTTATGCGATTTTCACAGTCTAATTGAACACTTTTTCCGAAAGATATTCATTTAATTTAATACACTTCCGTGCATAGCCAAGGCAGTTCGCTAGTATGCATAAAAATACTAGAATATAGCAAGATCAGAGGAAAGATGAATGGGTTGTGTGAAAAATGTCGTGCGAGGGGTGACAATGAGATGACAAGTGATATGGGGAAAGTGGGAGCTTACATGTAGACCCTACAACACATAGGATTGTATAAAAAGATGCATTATATGTCGTGACAACCGGCCCTCATGCCATTACAGTACATAAGGAACTTAGAAACTTGTATATACTATATTTGATAATTATCTATGAGTTATAATTCTATGTTTTCAGCAACATTTCTTGTCATGAGTTTTGTCAGTTTGACAATTTGTCAAATTGATAAATACATCGTTTGACATCTGTAAAACGATTTAGTTTTATCCTGGTTTTATCTCACCAATAATCACCAATAAGTCATATTTCACTTGTTTAATCTCTCTCGTCTACATTTTAGCAAACATGCAAAATTACCAACGCTGAGTCTGTTCACTGATTCATATACGCGAGAGAGTCACCATAGCCAATAATCCAAATATTGATCTAGTAGCTGCGCCCCGCGGTGTATATAAAAAGTATCCTATGTATTAATCCAGGGAGTCAGCTTCCTGCATACCAAATTTTATTAAAATTGGTCCAGCCAGCCGTTTGCGCGTGAAGAAGTAACAAACATACATACTCACAATCTTTCGCTTTTATTATACTAATAGTTCGCCGCGAACTTAGACCTCGCGATTATTATTCTAACACAATTCAATTTCCTAACACCTAGATGACGCTATCCAAAGTTAGAACGCGCTGTGGTTTCGTTTGTTACATTATAGCCGATATTTTTATTAATATTTTAAAAACTACTAACCTGTAAACTTGAAAATTCTATTGATATTTCCTACATGCCTACCAAATTTCATCATAATCAGACTTCGGCAGTTATCGCGGTACAAACAAACATACATACATACATACAATGCGTTTTCGCCCCAACGCGATTTAGAAACCTCGCTCGCTTCGCTCGCTCGGTCAATTAGAGTGATAGTGTGATATCGTGTGATATTTGGATTACAAGCAATCATTTTCTCTTACTAAGAAATCGGTATTTGGTAGGTATTACACTCAAAGATATTTTCGTAGTCATACAAACTCAAGTTTAGTCTACATCAAAAGGGCCAAAGATTTGACAATTAGTATTACTATATTTGCGCATAAACTTATATACACAGCTGAAAACCAAATGGAACATGCCAATTGGTGATGAATATCCAACTCACTTTAGTTTTTCTTTTTTTAAACGTAGACAGAATTTTCTCCCGCTGTCATAGCTAACGCAGTTATCTATTCAGCATCAAATGCATGTGCAACCGGAAATAGGTTCCAGCGCTGTCCGAGCCAATTTACCGTCCAAACTGGCTCATCCATTGCAACTAAGGTATGCTCCCTTTGGACCTGATTGAGATTGAGATTGAGATTCGCATTCGCATATGCTAATGATTCGCATCATTTTAAACATTTGCATCGACATTCTCATTTGCATCAATCAATGCGAATGTTATGTGAATGCGAATGTGTGCAGGTCATGGCATGCCCATTGGCCTCGCGTACGCGCCTCCGTGCCGCAACTCTGCGTTTCGATGATTCGCGCATAACTTGATTATTTAGACCAATAGGAAGCGTTTATTTCACGTGAGTTTTTTTATTTCATTTTTAATTTGTTATTTCATGTACACTTGAAAATTTAAAACCTTATAAAATTAAACATAGTTTATAGATGTAGTCTTCTATAATAACTTTATATAAATGCTTCTAATAAAGTTCCTAGGATGTTAACCTATATGAAAAACACATTTCAAAAAATTTTAATGTTCTAGAGTAAAAACACGAGTAATAATTTTTCAATTGTAATCAAATATTTTTAGCAAACATGTTGGTTGCCGCAAAATAGTAAAAAAATTACGTATGTTTCTTACTTAGAATAAAATGTAAATATATGGACAGATTATACGTACTTGATAAATCAACACAGAACAGATATTCATTAATCTGTACTAAATATGCAAGCATGTTGCTTGCAACATCTTCGGGAATCGGGTTATTACGTTCTAGAAATATATAATATGGATTCAAAGATTCAAAGAGATTCAATAATTCATATGTTTATCAGTAATTAGAACTTTACAGGCACTTTTACACGTCAATGGGTATGGGTTAGTTCCAACAGCGTACTAGAGCAATAGCGGCTTTTGTACGCTATTGGAACCCTTACTCTAAACAGCAGATCTGCGCCTTGCAGCAAAATAGTCGTTGCTGTCACCAGAGCAAAAATATTTTAATTCTTAAAAGCATATTATTTTTAGTGGAAACTTTGGAGTATAGATACAAAATAAGTCTCAGGGTATATTCTGCAGAGCCATAGCGATCATTCCAAATGCGCCATCCATCACCGACTGTTATTGATTGTGTTTTAAACACAGTGGCACAACACGGGTTCGACTAAAATTAAATATTCGACATCGATCAATCAGTGACGTCGAACTAGTGTCGTTAGCGCATGCAATCTAAATTCGATGGTGTCAATTTTAAACTTTATGTCAGATATTAGCTGATTAGCTGATTTCATTTCTTATATATCGTTACATATATATTTTAAAATTATAGGTGACTACTCTCAGATGTCTACACACATTTTTCTAGCTGAAACATTAATTGGAATGATTAATAAATCATAAAATCTCAATTTCGATTATATTCTACAAACTTTTTGCTTACAAACCTTGTTTCATGCCGTGTTTTATACTTTTCAAACCTCAGATGCACATTCATTTTAATACTAGGCAACTTTTATTTCAAGCCTCTGTATTGATAGTCTGTGACTTTCCATTGAAATGAAACATGGGGCTCCCAAAAGGAAAATACGCAGATTTCTGATGAAAAGATAACTAAAGGGTTCCGTCCCTTTGTCTCGATTTTATCAACAATAACAAAACGCAAACAAACGCACGATAAACGTTTCGTCTCACTAAATAAAACGCACCCACATCACACCTATGTCGTGACGGAGACGACAAAGCTTGTCCCTCGCAAAGACGTTTTATCTCTTATTCTACGTACAGCCAGCTGCAAATATTTATGCAAAGAGCCAAATTTTAATAAGAAGATTTTTATATAATTGTCATAGGTTGTTAACCGCATCACCAATTTACAGTATAACGTTTTCCACCAAATTCAATTCAAATTTTCAAATTCAAATATATCTTTATTATCATAGGATATTTATAATATCTCTTAATAATCGTCACTTTGTTTTATTGCACAATAATTGTTGACGTCAAAAAGTTACTTAGAGCTAAGTTTACTGCCGCCTCCAAAGCGCTAGTGCAGAAGAAGCGGTAACAAACTGCACTGCAGCATTTTCTCCAAGAACGTCAACTCACAATGATATTAATATTTATAGTTGATATGTGGACAGAGTATACATTGTTTGTTGTCATAATTTAAATTAATTTTTTTAATGTCGAAATTTTGAAATAATGTCAAATCAAGTTGTAAATTCAGTATGTACTTAATGTACCAGATTATGACCATTTCTGAGTATACAAAACCCTTACGCCCACAATCACGCTAAGAGTGGCCTTTAAGTTTTGAGACCTTGAGCTCTGTCTGAGTAGACAGACATCGCAACTGAGTACTTAGGTTGTAAGTGATAGGTAATAAAAAAAATGCCGGTACGGTCTACTCACTGACATTGTTTTATATGTTCTTGAGGCACGAACCAGCGAAATCGGTTAACAAATTTGTAAGTATATTTTTTCTAGACTACAATTCTTTGGGATTTACACTTCACAATTCTTCAATTTTAAAACATGAACTTCGTCAAAAAATCTAATAACTTATATCTTACATTGTAAAATCGATACTAAGCTATGTCTTTTGTATGCTTGCGTTTTTTTTACTACACTGCACGTTTTAGTTCAGAAAAGTGTTTGTAAAAATCTGGATCATGCATATGGAAGTTTCGCTACCGAGTGTACTATCCCTGCTTGTCCTATATCTAGAAGTGTTTGCTTCCGTCTTCACTCGAGTGTCGCGGATCATTTTTCTCTCCCACAGGCACAGGTGTATCCTCTTTGGACATGTATTTTCTGTGGAAGTAGAAACGTATTGATGTGTACTTAATCCGTTCCAAACTTACTACATTTAAGATTAAAGCTCTTGTCGATGTCATTATATGTAAAAAGACGTGCACAATGACGATTTTTGGCAGATATAATCGAGTGGTTTCCATTGTCACCACCATAGATAACTGCAAAAAAGTTTTTTTCTTTTTTATTGTGTCTGTTAAGTGTCCCGCAAAATAAAAAGTTATTTCATAAAAAAAAAATTAAGAGAAATATGACAGATTTTGAATATTATTAATCGGTTTACTATAGTAGTTAGAAATGCCGACCAGGTTTCGATCGATTAAGGCAATCATGACCAGGGCGAGTGTTAGGAGCAGCAACCCGACATTTTCGCTGCATTAATAATAATAATATAATAATAATTCATTTCTTTCAGGCAATAGCATTGTACTTACAAATTTGTACAATGCCAGAGGCCCATATTATAAATACCTTATAATTAACATACATAATATATAATTCCTATCCTAATTTACACGTAGTATCGGCGACGTGTGACGCACGGTGTCGTCGGGCAGCCGACCTCGGAACCTCCGAAATACGACACCCTGCGGCCAGAAGTCCTCCTTCATGAAGGTTGGCAGATGATGCGTCGGCACTCTCACCACATATGAATTAATATTCGCTTTGTGGCGAGACTGCAGCCGCTCAACCCTCAAGGTGAAGTTAGACTTCTTTCGGACATAGTCCACGACCTCCTCTGTCCTCGTAGACCAGTGCAGACGGGACACGTACAGCTGCGTCGATGGTACGGCAGGACGCAGGGGAGAGTCCGGTCCGTGCGGCGCGGTTCCGCAGTTGTTGCGGCTCACGGGCTTCCTCCTCTTCCTTTCCACCTTGACGAAGCCCTCTTCATCGCGCTGGTTCCTCTCGGAACCCGGTGGTGGCAACGGCTTGGTAGGAGCTGGCTTACGCCGTCTCCCTATTGGCCCCTGTGCCAAATTCCGCGTTGTGGTCGCGGCGGAGGTGGCGGCGGGCGCGGGCGCAGCGGCAGCCGCGGCATAGGCCCGCGGCCGCTGCAGCGCACTCGGGCTCGACGTCACCGGGGCGGAGGCGGGGGAGCGGGCGGCGGCCTGGGCAGCGCGCACAACAACAGGCGGCGACGGCAAACTGCTGACGGAGACATTTTGCGCGCCGCCTCGTCGCGTGTTTACGTTAGCAGTCTCCAGTGACCTACTTACCGAATCACCACTTTTTAATGTTAATAATTCGGTACGTAGCTCACTGATGGTAGATTCAGAGACCCCTACACTGTACTTCGGCTAGGTTGGCTTTCAGGGCGGTGATGTCCTTCAGCAGCCTAGTGACGTCGACGTGGTCGAACGTGACGGGAGGCAACTTGTCCAGCTGCTTCGCCACGAATGTGAGCACGTCATCCGGGTCTGTGACCTTCAGCAGGTTGATGATGTCCTGCAAACTTCTCTCCCCCTTTTCATCCCTTCTGCGTGATGGCATCCGGTCGGCCATGTCGAGACTCCTGTACAGCAGCTCCTTGCCACTGCAAATCTCTTCTAACTCGAAGTTCGACTTGCAGATCTGCAAGATGCTGATCTCGTCCATGGTATAGATGGCGTGCTGGATGAACGCCAACAGTTCGTTCGCTATGAGTGTTTCGGAACTCATAGCGGTATCGGGCAGCGGCTAAGCCGCGCTATTCGCGAATAAATATTCGTGACAGTGCAATGCGGCGGTACGCGACTGTTGCCGAACGCGTATCGCGTTAAATGTTTAATATATCTTTGCATTAAATGTATCATGTAAAAAAAGTCCTGAATGTAATTTTCGCAGAAGTAAAAAAATAACATGTTTAAAAAAATGGTTAAATAACCGATTGTCGATGCATAAAAACGCGTGAAAGATAATCATGTTGCAAACTACAGATGTTTTATTTCACGAGTGCTCCTAACCCTTGGTTGTAGTTGTAAAGTGTATGCACATGCGCTTTTGTGTGCGTAATATGGGTAGTGTTAGCAAGGTCATCGTTAGTAAGCAAAATAAATATGCGATAGTTATCAAAATATAAATATTTAAATGCAGTTTTTGCGCCATAAGAAACCAAGTCCGTTGAAAATAATATAAAAGATCGACTAGAAGCAGTGACAAAATTGAGGAACTTTACTTTTTAAACCGCTTCAAAAATGCGATTGCATACATACATAGTTAAACAAAAGCTTGTTAAATAGATGTACTATAAGTAGTTATGAAGAATCATAAGTGACTTCTCTTCTGAAGTAGTTTCTTGAGTAGGAAGTAGATAACTATATCATATATTGTTTATTTATTTAAAACTAAATTAAGCATAAAACTTATAGTCATGTATAAGTAACACTAAGTAGATTCATTGCATATTTCGACATTTCAATTTCGCGAACTATTTTTATAATTTGGCGTACAGTTCACTAGAGAAATCTCAGCGCTAAAACTTTTTACTTGCCTTTTTTTTATTTTTTTGGTTGCTAAAATTTATTTTTCTTGACGCGATATCTGTAAATATATATTTCCTAAAAAGTAGTAGTCCTTAACATTTATACAGCTTACCTCACTGCCGAAAACTTTTCTCTTTTTGCTCATACAAACCACGCTGACGGTACAGTATTTTCAATGGGGATAGGGTATTTATCTGGGTCAAAAATAAATTATTGTGTACTGTTGAAAAAATGAAACGTCGCAAAATAATGTCACTTGACATTGATCATACCCATTTTAACGTGATTTTAGATTTATTATTGCAGAAAAACTGTTATAAAAGGAGCGCTATTCTACTCCCAAGAAACTATGACGTCATTTGCCTGTATTTCATACAAATCCCATAGAAAATATTTGTTTTGACGTTTAAAACAAAGTATCTGATTTGACTTGTTGGAAAATAGCGGATTGACATAATTAGAATTTGACATTACTGTCGAATTCCGAATTGACGTACACAGAGACAATTTGTATTTCAATATTAACACACACAATCATGGCTTAGGGGCTCTTGTGAAATAAAACATCTGTACTTCCATAGAATTATAACCCACAGAGGTATCTCTGTGTACTACCGTGTCTGTCGCGTTGTATGTTTTTGAGAGCATGTCTTTGAATACCCTGCTACAGGAGTGTGTGATAATGTCTATCATTACCACAAAAGAATCTTATTAATCATTATAAAAGCGTATCCATTCACACCCCAAGCAATTTGAAACATCGCAAATTGAATTTCTTTCACCATCCATCAACGTCTTTTCAAAAATTCTAATTCCTGTTTCTAAAAAAACTCATCGCCGAACAAGGATATATTTTAATGTATTTTTTATTTTTTCATAGTAGATGATGACAGATTGTTACTTTCTTTAAAAAATTACTTTGCCGCAATGTTTACGTACACCTTCACGATAATGGTCTTAATGGTATGAGATAGATATTTTCCTGGTAGAAAATTATTATCGCATTTCCGCAAAAGCCATCATCCGTTTTCTATCTCTTGAAATGTTGTTATGGTCCATTATTCTAAATCAGACGCTGTTTTTGACAACGGTGAAAGGAAATCAAGACATTGCTGATGGCATGAAGTTTCGTGGGAAAACATATAACTAGATCCCTATTGAATAAAATATTGTAACCCTATAATTAAACTGTTGTTTATACGAGTACAGGTACCGTATTACTCAATTTTTGGGTTCCGTTTCCAAAGGGTAAAAACGAGACCCTAATACTAAAACTCTGCTGTCCATCCATCTGTCTGTCTGTCTACCACCAGGTTGTATCTCATGAACCGTGATAGCAAGACAGTTGAAATTTTCACAGATAATGTATTATATCTATTTATTATATGTATGTATTATATTATTTGACGACCTCCGTGGCGTGGTGGTCACCACGCTAGTCCGCCACCCAGAGGTCCCGGGTTCGAACCCCGGTCAGTGCAAGTTGGAAAATGGCCTTTTTCAAACTGTCCTGGGTCTTGGATGTTTATCTATATATGTATTTGTTATAAAATATAGTATCGTTGAGTTAGTATTCCATAACACAAGCTTCGAACTTACTTTGGGGCTAGCTCAATCAGTGTTATTTCTCCCTATATATTTATTTATATTTATTTATTGCCGCTATTACAATAAGTACTAAAAACATAATAAAAACTAGAAAAAAGAAATATTTAACTGGGACTCCCATACAACAAACGTGATTTTTGTATAGATGTACCTAGTCAAAAATGGTACGGGACCCTTCGTGCACGAGTCCAACTTACACTTGGCTGGTTATTTATTTTCATTTTTAACTTGCTAGTAGGAAGGACCACTAAATTTCCAAGTATAGTGTTTGGGTCCTGTGCCCTTAACTCTGTCCGACGTTTCACACTTAATGTAATCGGTTTATTTGAAATATTTCTATGCAAACGGGTGTGTTCCGCAAAATGAAAAAAGTTTCTCCGTTGGGTGCCACATTCCGTGTGGCTTTGTGGGTCACTGTTTTATTTACTTTAGCGACCTCTACGTGATCTCTTCTTACGAGTATGACTGGATTTTCTTTGTCAATGGAGCAAAATAAAGGTCACTTATGCTTTTCCAAGCAAGCTTTGCCAATCTCAAGGGTGACAATAAATCAAATTACTATAGATTTAGCTGTCTGCTTATCTGTTCATCATCTATTAGATGTATATAAGGCAGACAACCCGTTTGAAATATGTCAATTCCGAAAGGAAGTGACATATTATTGCCAGCAATTTTTGTTTAGCGTTTTTCTTCACGAAACTTTACAAGCTTGCTTTTGATTAGTCAGATGCTACGAAATCCTCTACCGTTGATAACGGCCGAAATACTCCTTAGTAATCGAAAAGACAATTCCATGAAAGTGGTCCCAATCAGCCCGAGAACCACTCAGTAGGCAGGTCAGTTGGCAAATTAATAGTACACGTGAGACGTTTGTAAGTACATAGCTGATAGATCAAAGGGTTCAAATAGACGAGCGAACCTAGTCGTCGACGGGTGAAGATAGTCAGTGACTCATACTTAAAGACGATAGCTGACCGTTGCCATCTAATTTCGCGAATTATCACTGGCACACTGTCCTTGGTAATTAAGAACCCAAAACTAAACATTTTGTACCGTAGCTAGAACTACAGAACCAAAGATTGCAAAACTCAAAGGTCACTCTTAGCAAGGTAGACCGTATTAGTAATACATACTTACAGTGACAGGTTGCTAACTTCACAAGCACCTAGCTCGTCGCTTATATCGAAGGATTCCTAATTAACACTCAACAGCTTTAAATTACTAGACAGCGGAACCGTTCTTTTTCCCAATCAATTAGCGGCCGATCCTAAGTGTAGCGCAAACACGGCCTCAGTGTTATTCCGCCGTGACACAAATGCCAGATGCCAACGACTTCTCATATTTGTTCTGAAGATTTATGTCTAGAGCTGTCACCATGTAATAACACGGGTGCGGCATCACTTCCTTGGAAAATAGATGTAATAGATACTTCGTATATTACAAGAATATCCTTCCCGTCTCTAACGTCAACATCTTAAAACCTGAATTCCCAAAATGTTGAAAACCTGTAAAGTCTACTCCCAAATCGTTCCTTAAAATGTGTTTAATTTCATATTCCCATAATGTAGAATTTAAAGCGATTAAATCATTTAAATTCCATAACGTTTTAAAAATGTTGACAATTTGGATAGGATACGATTTGATTTGACAACAAATATAACTTGACAAGCGACGCGCTGGAAACGGAATTGAGGTATATAGAAAAGTCAAAAAACAAAAAATCTTCTCAACAACAGTTGAAGCCTAAACCTTAGAAATAAACTACCTACTTACTTAAATAGAATTTAAATTATCTATTTTTTCATTATTCTTTAAGATATGTATTTTATGATAATCGTAATTTTCATTTTGTCACATGTTGAATTTGGAAAAACATATACTTATATATTTAATTTAAATTACGATTATCATAAAATATCATAAACGCTACTGAAAAAATAGATAATTTAAATTATATTTAAATAAGTATCGTAATGTCATACAACATAAGCCTGGTGCATTTGAGTAAATATCTGGTTTTTATTATGAGACCTATAAAGAGATTCAAAGAATATAGTACGTACGGAAGATATTTCCGCAAAATACGGGAATTAACAAATAACAATGTAAGCAAAAAACCTGGTTGAAGCCTGAAAGAAACCTACCTTTCGAAATACACAACTTATTTATACTTTTTTTGTTATAGAGCAGGCAAACAGAGGACTCAAAGGTATAACTCCAACTGCTTTTATTATTATATATTCACGAGATATTTAAGTCAAATTCGAAAAACGACCGTTACGACCACCTTCTTACTTTTAATTTTTTTCTTTGTCCAAGAAAGCGTGGCAAAATAACCGCTGGTGGTGTATTGTAAAGAACCTACCCTTTACTGATTTACTTTTATTTCGTAAAGGGGAAGAAAATGTCTAACACACCCTCGCACGGAAAACTGTGCGGAAAAAACGAAACGCAAAGCTAAAGGTCGCCTTTGAATAAACCTGGAGCCAAGTTGCTACGCTATTATGTGAGAGAAAAAAGAATTTAGACGTGAGTATAACACAGGATTAAGTACAAATTGCGTAATATATATAAGGAAAAAGTTTGATAAATTTTATTTTCTCACTTTGTGCTTAATTAATTTCTTTGAGCTAGAGAGTCTTTGATCTAATTCAATAAATAAGGATAATTAAGAATTAACGTTAACTGCCTACGTCATAAAACCATACATCCTTCATTAGTATGTTTTTTATGTTTAATATCCTACTTCAAAAATGGAGGACGTTATCAATTCGACCCTTTTTTTTGTATAAATGTTACGCAATATCTTCGCTTCTTCAATTTTGATGATTCTATTTTTTTATTTGAAAGCTTTTAGTACCAAGTTGGGACCATGTTTATTTTTATTTTGGTTAAGATGTGATAAAGAACCTTGGAGATATGAACGAAACTCCTGAAAAAAAAATGAAGTCAGTTCTTTTTTTTTTTTGTTAAAATTAAATTATTATTCATTCCAAATACACGTCAAGAAAACGTAAAATAGTACGTTTAACAACAGTACTAAAAATTTCACGTTCAGATCTGGATCGCTAACAGGCTACGACAAAATTATATTTCTTCATCAAGCTATTACTACAATTTAATCATTGATTAGCGCGCTAACGCGGGCGCGTTACTCTTTGACTATAAAAAAAACGCTCATACTGCATTTATCCGACTTTAATTATTTTTCTGCCATACCCAGCTTTCACTACCATACATAAGAGTAGGCATCAACACTCATAATGAACAGCAAGACGTGATTTGGCTGACACCTTCCTACTGTTCATAAAAGAATGTAATGCCCCATTCAAACGATTTCCAGCAACCACCCTTCTTTCTTTATCGCTATCGTACTTTCTAACTCTTGTGAATACCTAAATAAAATTATGCTTATTTTTAACTTCAATCCTCAGCTTTGAACACTGACATATTTTATTTACTAGTTTTCTTGCTGACACAATATTTCCACTACATTTATCTCTCGAATTCTTCGATACATTTCACATTTCCTCCAGAGTTACAAATCGTCTACTTCCGAGCTCTCACGGAACAACGGTGGAATCGGGCACAATCGAGGAGGCCGTATCGATTCTCCTAATATTATAATCTTGTAGGTGTCAAAGGGTCCGGTCACGTAACGATGTGTCAGTTTCTCGCATCGCCGCGACAGCAACTGAATTCAGGAAAATTGGATTTCTTTATTGACAGCATTCGGAAATGCCGGAGGATCGAAATTGAGGTTTTCGTAGTTTACAAGCAAAAAATATCTTACAAATAATTAAGCATATAAGTCAAAAATAATATCTTTGTTCTATAGCTTCTAGGCATAATATTTGTTATTCAGAAAGACGACTACTACAAAATACAGATAGACAAACGCTAAAAGCATTCATATTATTTACGTATTGATACATTATAGTCTCAGCATATCATACAAATCCAAGAAAATACCGCAGCCTAAGTACATATATCATCCAAGAAGCCATTACTCACGAAACAGAATAAACAAAAATTGATTTGTATCTAAAATACATACTTACGTAATACTTTCATTATAGATTCTGCCAGATAAATAGTGAGTCAGAGAGGTCAAGAGAACAACATATCACGAAGAAATATGCATGGAAACTTCAGGGCCGGTCGTAAATAACATAACAATGGAGATCTCAGAATATAGTACGATAGATAGTCCCTTTTCTATGATAAACTAGAGTGTAGTCTGCATATTTATCATCTCTATACATTTGATAGCAGACAAATCCTAAGGTTACACCTTAAGACTATTCTAAGTGAGATTGTAGTCTTAAATATAGTAAGCTAAAGTCTAAAGATGGACTACAAATTATACTTTCAACGGTTTTTCATAAAAAAGAGCTTCCTCCTCCTCTTGGTAAACAGGATTTTAATTAATATCTTTATTTATTGAACTCTGAGTCTACTTGAACAATCCGGCGCTTGTATGTTTATTTGCTAGACGATAACTTAATATCTTTGATAAGAGCTTCTTAAAATTCTGGACCTATAGATATGGCCAATAGAATGTTTAAGCTCGAATATGAGCTAAATCGGTAAAGGAGTTGCTGAGATATAGGGTCCGCGAGTTCACAGTTCAGAGCAAACGTCTAGTTATTAAACATGTTATTTCGAATAAGGCGCCACCAGACCATTTTACACAGGGAAAGTCAGTTTAATCGCCAGTTTCTTATTTAAAAATATATTAAAAATGAATTGTATGTCTATTTTAAACATCGCTTGGTCAAAAGCGCCAGCTTGACGCATGGCTGCGGTGCCTCTGTTATTTATCATAACCCATCAATTTGCGACGGTTGACGGATGAATGCGGCGCGCTGCAGAAGAGGGTAAAATTTGAGTGTTTCCCTACTGGCTATAGTGCCGATTTGCGACGCCACTATATCATTACCATTTCTTTTTTGCTACAATGTTCTAAATTTAAAATACAACAAGAGCATTATGATCAATTGATGAGATAAGCAGTTAAAACGCAAAAATATTATTACTTGTGTGGATTTTATGACATTATTGGTTTATTTGATATGAAATCAAACGAATGAAAAAGTTTATTTATGGCCGTCATAATCCTTACTTCGTTATACATATACTAATATATAATTGTGAAATTATCTCTGCCTATCTACCTGTCTGTTACCTCTTCACGCTTCAACCACTGAACCGATTTAGAAATCTTTCCCAGATCTCAAATTATATCAATACCAAATTTTATAATTTGGTATTGATATAATTGATACCTGGGAAAGGTCATAGGATAGTTTTTATCCCAAAAATTATCCATTAAGGTAATAAAAAGGGGTGTGGAACTTTATGTGGGAAATCCTATTTTGCCATACGAAAGTAAATTTTATTACAAAGTACTAACGAAGACGCGGATAAAAGCTAGTCTTTCAATACTGGTCTGTGAGAAAAGGAAAAACTTTGAAACGAGATACATCTCTGTGAGAATGTGCAAAATACTACTTACTAAGTATTTAACTCTTTTTTTCTGTTGCGAATAAAAACTGTTGCGAATAGGGAACAAACCTAATTTTGGGTTGTTGTACATAACATTGTTTGCATTTAGTTACGGTTAGCCCTCCCCTGAGGGGCTTTAAAATGTGATCTTTATGTTACGCAATTAAAAGGGTCAAATGTTTAACAATCCATAAAGTTTACACAATTTAATGGACCTATTCGTGCCTACCTACCTATTCGTTAAAAATGCTTATGCAGGATCGAATCTTAACCAAAACATACTTAACGCGAAATAAATAAAATATAAAGGTGAAAAACTGTTCGACAAATGTCTAGATGATATTGTTTATTTATTTTTTTTCTACTTAGAGAATAGTATCTCTCTCTCAAGTCTCTCTTCGGAAGTAGTATAAGGAGTTTGGCCACAGAAGATCAACATAAATCTACCCTTAGAAATAAACTACGGCTTAACATCGTTGTTCATCAATTCGTTACGTTCTAATATATTTAGCCCGGCGCGGCGTAGGGAAGGGCATCCTGCAATTTAGGGCAATGCAACGTGCATAACGTGGATGCATTTCGATAATCCGATAATGGATTTAGGCTTATATGGCCTAAGTGCACCCCAGATTCGTTCTGTTGTTTTTTTTTGTCTTTGATCTATGTATGCTAGGGTATTAAGCAGCGCTGTTCAGTCAATTCGTCGCATAGGTATAGAGTTAAGCTAGGCAATAATTTTTGCGAGACTCTTCTTATAATCTAAAAGCTGCTCTTGTCGGTGGAGTTAAGTGAAGATGCCTCCATTCCTCTCTTCTCACTGCCATCCTTTTAATGTCCTGGTAGGACTTTACTAATTCTTTAACGCATACTATTTTAAATAGTACCTATGTTGTTTTTTTCAGCTTAAGTTAATTTTGGCTTGTTATTGCTTTACCGCTTTTGTTAAACACACGACTCTAATAAACTAGAGTATTTAAAAATTTGTTACAATTCACAAGTATAAGTTACAATTTTATAAGTTGAGTGCAGTGTTAGAGAGGTTTCCTGCGACTTAGGGCGATGCAACGTGCATGATTTGGTTGCATTTTGTTTATCCGCTAATGGGTGGATGTAGTTTAGAAATGTGGACTTTTATAACCTGAAAACACGATGGATTTATTGTCAGAAACACTCTGTTTAATAAGTGTCTCTACTTTTTGTTGTATATCAACATTTCCTGGTTTACAGTCAAGTTAGGAAGTGTTTTTTTTTTCTTCTGGTTTTAGCAAAGATATATGCCTACTGGAGAGACAGAGATCTTTAGCTAGGGAAGGCAGTACTTCTACTTAAGTCACGCCTTTGATTTCATCATCATTTCACAATGTATTGCATTATATATGAGTATTTTTTACTTCAATATGCAGTTTTATTTTGTAATTCTTTAATAACTGACCCGAGTAAAAGTCACAAATAAATTGATTCGTGCATGATACAAAATAAATGAATTTTATTTCTTTTTATTTTGTATTGTGCTTCATGCATACTACATTGCATGATATGGGAAAACAAAAAGAACTAAACTGTACGTACATATCAACTCTGCAACGCTTTATGCTAGGACCATGAGAAGGGCAAAATACCTACCTACAATACAAATGGGGGCTGAATTACACGACGGATCATTACTCAGGTATAAAACGTCATTGTGTCATTAAATGTTGAAAATTCAGGTTCTTCATTAAAATAGGATCCCGGTTATTTCGCCGGGTCTGTGTGGTCTGGGAGCTTCGTCATTAAACTAGGAGTCAGGGCAGCTACCTTTATATCGTATCAGACATTCCATGCGTACAAATACTACATGAGGCTGGCACACTAATTGCGTTTTCCTATTTGCGGGAGGGAGGTATCAAATTTTCTCACGAAAATAGCTAGTGTGGGATTTTCCGCTTAGAAATAAGCGAAATATTTTATTTAATGATGAACGTAGATGAGTTCTACAATGTGTTCACAACAATTTTTATTTATTTTTTATTTATATAACTTTATTACAATACATGTAAATGGCGGACTTAAGGCTATGGGCCTTTTCTACCAGTCAACCAACAGGTGATGCTGAGAAAGTAATTTTTTGGGGTAATTACAACAGAACTAACCAAAAACAACAAAAAAAAAAGGAGTGAACTTGTTATTATTAAGACAGTACATATATATTATATCACCGTAATACTAGAAATCCGAATAGACTGGTTTTAGACGTTGCTCCTAAATTTGAAAAAATACAGAAGTAGTTGTTTATATATGTGTATACAAATATTCAACAAATTGCCAGAAGAACTAAAGATTTTAAATATCAGGCTCTTTAAGAAAAAAATGTATAAATGGCTTGTTGACAAAAACTTTTATAACCTCAGACAATTCTTGGACTACTAATATTTGCATGCTATTACTACTAGCAAAACATGTTTGTTCTTTAATATTTATTGTAAGACCTATATTACCATGTTTTAAGCAAATAAAGATATGATTATGATTATGCTCATATATATCGAAGATAAACCTACACAAAACTATATATAAATAATTGTTCAAAAATAAACCATTCATAAACTACATAAATACTACTTATATAGCTGCTGACTGTTTTTGGAGATAATGTGCACGCACTGCTCTCTTAAACGTAAGACGAGATCCCACCAAAAACATACCTGTTAAAAAGGGGGCCAAGTTCCTATCGGCTAATTGTTCGCCTAAAAAAGGGTTGAAATCTAATCCAATGCCAAGTTTAGATGCATTTAAAAAAATACCTAAAATTATAATACTTATAAATTTGAACTTGGCAGGTTTTCGTGCTGTACGTAACAGTTGATTAATTGTATAATTGAATTTATTATTTATATAACTAAATTGACCTATTTATATAATTAAATTAACCTTCCAAGTTCAAATTTAGAAGTATTATAATTTTAGATATTTTTTAAAATGCATCTAATCTTGGCATTGGATTGGATTAGATTTCAACCCTTTTTTAGACGAAAAATTAGCCGATAGGAACTTGGCCCCCTTTTTAACAGGTATGTTTTTGGTGGGATTTCAATACTTTTTTCAAGAAATCGTACCTATTTTATCTTTTTATAAGATATCAAAACGTCGTATAAGTGTATTAAGTGTATTATTATCAACTTTTCATATATACTGCAGACGAAAAACACAATATCGCGTTTCAATTATACCGCTAGCGCCATCTATCGAAAGTAATTTATAACAATAGAAGCCTGAATTTTAGGTAAGCAGTATTTAATAATAAGCTATACATTGTGCATTATGTTTACATGACAATATTTTATACCCCCTCCTCCCTCTCCTTCTCCCCCCTCCTCATCGAATTCTCATGGTATCACCGGTTCATAAATATTTTTATTTATTAAAAATGTGATATTCGGTAGAGCCAACTCACGCTTGACTGATTTCTTAAATTTCTTAATTTTTGTTAATCTACATATAAAACACGACCTGCGTGCCAAATTTCATAACGCTAGGACAATTGGAAGTCAAATTCAATTCAAATTCAAATATATCTTTATTATCATAGGATATTTATAATATCTCTTAATAATCGTCACTTTGTTTTATTGCACAATTATTATTGTTGACGTCAAAAAGTTACTTAGAGCTAAGTTTACTGCCGCCTCCAAAGCGCTAGTGCAGAAGAAGCGGTAACAAACTGCACTGCAGCATTTTCTCCAAGAACGTCAACTCACAATGAAATTAATATTTATAGTTGATATTTGGACAGAGTATACATTGTTTGTTGTCATAATTTAAATTAATTTTTTAATGTCGAAATTTTGAAATAATGTCAAATCAAGTTGTAAATTCAGTATGTACTTAATGTACCAGATTATGACCATTTCTGAGTGTACAAACCTTTAAGAGGGACCCGCGCCAAGCTCAAGCCAGACTTTGTTGTCTTTAAGATAGTCATCGGTCCTATAATAAGCCTTCTCACACAGTACTTTCTTTACATAAGCTTTAAACTTTTTGTCAGGCATATCAAGGACCGATTGTGGCAGTTTATTATAAAAAAGTATACCGTTCCCCATAAACGTTTTACTTACTGTATTGAGCCTATAATACGGGGCAACTAAGTCACTCTTATTGCGTAAGTTTCTGACGGTAAAATCGCTTACTTTATTGTATGAGGAAATATTTTTCCTTACATACAGTATGTTTTCAAATATATACTGTGATGGTAAGGTTAGTATACCTATTTTCTTGAATAATTCTCTGAGTGAGTCTCTAGATCCTAAGCCGTAGATAGCTCGAATTGCCCTTTTTTGTAAAATGAAAATAGTCTGAATATCGGCTGCACTCCCCCATAGCAGTATGCCGTATGACATTAAACTATGAAAGTAACTAAAGTACACAAGTCTAGCAGTTGCTACATCTGTCAATTGTCTAATTCTCCTAACAGCATAAGCCGCAGAGCTTATGCTGTTAGGAGAATTAGACAAGTGGCCTAGAGGTTTTGATTACCGGTCAGTGAGTCAGTCAGTCAGTCAGTCAGTGCCAAAATTAGCTATTTTCACAGGGTCATATTTCAGGATCTACTGAAGCTATATCTATAAAATTTGACATACTACTTTAGTACTAGTATATGATTACGTAGTTTCAATTTTATCTCTGTACTAATAGGCACTGAGTTACAGGGGGGTCAAAAGTGGGTCGAAACGGTTCGTGTAAATAGTGCACGGCATGCGCGCGGCCTGTTGCTGGAACTTGGCCTGCGCACTACCGTGCGCTTAGATTCTGCTTTCCGGATACTGACTGGTAAGGCGTTCCAAAGACGTACAGCTTGAACGACAAATGAATTATTATAGAACGCAGTCCGGCAAAGTGGCATAGCAAGAGGACAATTTTGAAAATATTGTTATAGTAAGTAATATTTGTTTAAAAATAGTTATACAAGGTTATCGTTACTTCTAAAGATATGAATGCCAATCGATTTTATTCCATGTGATATTAGAGATTCTAAAATTAGGGCTAACATTTGATAGGCTAAATTATTATTGTGCAAAAATATTAATTAGGCTTAACGATAATTTTACATTACAAGTTTAGACCAATAACGTTCGGCGAAGTGAAATTAGAAGTAAAATTTTTATGCGAACCAAAGGGCACCCATTTCTTTTTTAGCTCCAAGAAATGAAGTGATCCTTCTAAATTACTAGTGTGAGTTAGCAACCTGTAACTATTTCTGTTTCGTTTTTCACACATTTTACCATTTTCCTAAACAAGGCTCTTGGGACTTTAGACCCGTGGCTCTGAATAAAGGGACAAATACAATATAAAGACATCAGGTAGACAAAAAACCCCGTTAGGACTACTGTTACATCATAGCAAACTTGTAAATTCTAGTTCGGTCTTCTGTGAGTCTGAGCCTAACCTGGTTGGGACTAGATCGTACTACTGGATCATTATTCATAATACTAGTATTAAATCAAGTTTCTTGGGGATTGTAATCAGTATAAATACCGATCCATTAGGAGGAAAGTATAGCACGCACTCCGTTCATACAAAAAAAAACAGATGAATTCAATGTTTTTCCTCTCCTAAATATTATCTGATCTCAATGATTTTTAGTATGTTATTGACATAATAAAAATAAAAGTTTATAAGTTTACCTTTTATCAAAATTTGCAAATTTAATTTTACCTATAGTCTTTTACTGTGTTGATACTAAAAAATATTTGAGATAAGATACATTTTCGTTTTTTGAATATGCGTTTTGTATAAAGAAGAGGAAAGTATATTACCTCTTAAAAAAATATTCTCATTTTTGGAACAAAGTTCCTTTTCAGACGGTACGGACTTGGCGAATGACTAGGCAAATAATGTGTAAGATTTTTTTGTGTCACATTTTTCCGTCACGTATTAAAAATGTACTACGAAGGAACGCAGTAAAAGGTAATTTTGCAAGTTTGACCTTCTCGTCCATAGCTCAGTTTGACCATCTCGTCGGGCAAGCGTATACCTGAGATGGTTTATGTTCTCGGTTCAAACCCAGCACACGCCAATATTTTTATTTTATTTTATTGTTTAATTTATTATTGATAATAATAAAAAGTCTTAGATTTATCCGTTCCTTTTTTCCGTCACGAATTAATAATACACTATGAAAGTAACTTCGTTCCAACCGAGTATTCCACGACACTCACTTTCTTTTATTCTTACTATATTGTCGCTGCGCTTATTCCCCATAACATTTGCAACGCCCTATAGGCTATATGCCGCTTTCTTCGCTCCCAAATCCTATAGGATTTGGGAAGTTGCGACAACTAATATTTATTAGCACTCCCATATTATACCACGTGATAAATGCGCACCCATTACGGCACTACCTGCCTGACATGGAATTTCATTTAAAGAAGCGCCCGCCCGTATTGCTCGCTTGCAAATTTCACCCTATGTATCATGTTTATGAGGCATAGGCATTTTTGTGCTAAACTTGCTTCTGCTTCCAGTGTTTCATTAATTTTGTAATGGATGGTATAGAACAATCACAATATGTTTTCGTTTGTGATTGTTATTGATAAAACGTTTTATAATATATTTAAGACAAATAACCAACCACAAGTCATGTTTTAAAGTTGTATTAGATAATAAACTATGAACAGTTTTTGGGACATTTGTGATTCTAGATTTTTCCATTTTCCTACGTATCTCGTCCCCGGGTCTTGCCAGTCAAGTCCTATTTGACGCCTGTATTGTGCCTTCCGATAGAGAAATATGTAAAAACATAAAATACATACACCTCAGCTGACAATAATGAAAACCTCAGATCAAAAATTTAGCCTCGCCTTCCGCTCAAGTGGCTAATATTACCTAGGATTTTATTCACCACCCATCAATGTAGGTTTAGGTAATTTTCTATTTCAGGGCGCGCATAAATATATGTTAAGCGTTCGGGAAACTACGGAGTGTCTTCTTGTCCAAAAGACCTCAATACCTCAAGATTAAAGTTAAAAATCTGTGATTTATCAGAGATAACTTTGGCTCTGAACCGTATTACCTTACTATAATTGGTCTCATAAGAAGGCTCAAGGTCTTTGCAGAAATGAGGACATTTGTAGAACAAAAAGCATTGGATTAGCTCATTGAAGTAGCAATGTGCGAACCGATGGCCGATGAGGCAAAAAGATTCTCGAATAATGCCCACGTCAGACGAACTGACAAAGAACGCTGTAGAACCAATAATTTTTAATCTTTAGAAGTTGCCTATATCCAGCAGTGGACAATATGCGGCTTAAATAAATCATCATTATTTATTTTTTATTTAATAAATGATGAATAATAAGTTATTACCTTTTCATTTTCTTAAACAATAATCTCTTTTCTTTCCAGGAGCAATCCCACAAGTCGTATCGTCCCCTGACGGTGCTAACCTTCCGCTGGAACTATGCTGTGCACGGGCTGCAGCCCGCCGGCTACCACCTGGTCAACCTTCTGCTGCACGCGCTCGTCTCCTTGCTGTATTATAGGTAAGTGAATTACTTATTTGTTTATTAACAAAGATTTTAATCTCAGATAACAGAGCAGTTGCATGTGTTGCACACAATGACACCGGCAAGAGCTTGGCTCTTAAATGTAGACAAGGCAAATCGTAAGAAGACACTCGAACATTTCCCTTATTAAATTATAGTCCAAAATTTTCGAAAAGATTACCATCTACGATAAAATAAAACAATTTCCAGGCATCATTTTTTACGTCAATAAAACTCAAAAGTTATTCTGTATTTTTAATTTGTAAAATTTGAGTTAGTTTTCTAAGAAATACGAACAAATTTTATTCTTATATACAGCAAAAATTTAAATAATTAATAACTGTAAGAGCAGCTATTTTCAACACAAAACCATTTTCTCTCGATCGAACAGAGATACGACTTTTCGTGCCCCATTCTCATTTTGAAAACAATAAGTTGTACATTGCATGACTGATGCGTTAACAACAAAGAAAGAACGACTGCTTTATTTCTATATATTGTTCTTCACACCCCGACACATGCGATGTTTGGCTTAACGTAGACAATAAGCGGCAAGCGCAGCGTAAACAACCTACTAGGTGGTCGGATGACCTTAGCAAGGTTGCAGGAAAACGCTGGATGCAGGCCGCTTCCAACCGGTCATTTTGAAAAACCTTGGGTGAGGCTTATGTCCAGCAGTCCACTTTCGCTGTCAGACCATATTTACCGCTTTCTTTATAATCTACGAAATGCATGCATCATATAGCTTTTTTCTTGATGACCTCTGTGGCCTAGTCATTATGCCACGCTGTCACACCGGAAGTTTCGGGTTCGATCTGTGATCAGGTCAACATGGAAAATTATATTTTTAAGATTGACCTGGGTCTTGGATGTTAATCTATATATGTATTGTTATAAAATATAGTATCGTTGAGTAAGTTTTCCATAACACGAATCTCGAACTTACTTTGGGGAGAGCTCAATCTGTGTGATTTATCAGTATAATAGAGTGACAGCTGGTAAAGTACAATTGGCCACTAGATAACTTTTGTTTTTCAAAAAAATATCTCTATTGTAAGCATTTCTTTAATTAATTACAAATAAATGAATTCGATCAGAGAATCTAAATAAAACGAAATTAGTTATAAAATTATTAATTACACTTTAAAATAGTCTAAAAGTTATAATTGTTTTCCAAAATTGAAATTACAGGAAAAGAGTTTTCCAATCCAATTAAATTTTAACAAGTTCCAGACATAAGAAGGCTGCTCCAAAATGCCGTCCACTTTTTATTGAATCTGTAAATAATTGATTTCGAATAATAATCGTGATTAATAGAGAGGGAAGGGTTTAATTGGCTAAAGAATAGGCCCCAGTGAATTCCCGGTCTTAAGCATTCCAGTTAATTAAAATAAGCACGGAACATTCATAATCAATTCATCTCCTTAATATTCTCGTAGAATCCGCCATCTTAAGGGAAATGTATTATACTGAAATATATACGGAAGTTTCAATTGGCTGCTTATCTTGGATGAACATGAAGTGTTAAGTTGTTGTTTTTCCTGAAATTAATGTTTAAGGTAAATCAATAGGGTTGATGGCCGTTTCGGACCACGGTCCGATTCGCCCAAGTACTGTTTCTAAAGGGGTAATTCGGACGGCAGGGGTTGAAGCGGTCCGAATGGCCCAAGGTATCTTTTGGAATGGGTCGGTTTTGTATCCCATTCTCTTGGAAAAGCTATATGGTATGGGTATCAGAGGAGTGGCCCACAGATGGTTTTAATCTTATCTTAGCGATCGATATCAATATGTCGAGCTGGAATACTATAATCATGAAACGTACACAATAAGTAACATAAAATCACAGACTGTTCAAGTCCTAAAATCTATTCCTCAGGGCAGCGTACTTGGGTGTATACTATTTCTCATATACATCAACGATCTGCCGAAAAGCATTGATGTCACGAGAGTTCTATTTGCGGATGACTTATCAGTAGTATTTCCTTGCAAAGACAAAGTTGAATTGGATAACACACTAACTAATATCTTATCAAATATAGAGACATGGCTTGAGGATCATAACTTAAAAATTAACTTTGATAAAACTAAACTCATGCAATTTAAACCATACCAAAAAAAAGGGTTAGATATAAACTTTGCGTATAATAATAAACTAATAGAATGTGTAGATACCTTTACATTACTCGGAATAAATATAGACACATGTATAAATTGGAAACAACATATAAACAGTGTATCAAGTAAATTAAGTAGATTCGTATATGCGCTAAGACACATAAAAAGATCAACCGACTTCAAAACAGCTCTTAGCGCCTACTACGCTTACGCTCACGCTTGGCTAAGTTACGGTATAATATTATGGGGAAATAGTACGGATGCTGACCAACTGTTCAAAATTTTAAAAAAATGTGTTAGAATACTATGAATTGTTTATAATAAAAGGGATAGCTGTAAACCGCACTTTACCAAACAAAAAATATTAACCCTTACGTCAATAAACATCCTGGAAATTTGCAAATTTGTCCGAAAAAATCAACAGTTTTTTACACGTACTGAAAATCCGAAACACTCGCGGTCTGAAACGCCCAACAACCCAAACAATGGGTAACGCTTTGGAAGCTATACGGAAAGGAGAGAAAACAATAAAACAAAATATAAAAAATGATGAGGAACACAATATACCAATAGCTTCTCATCCCTCGCAGATCGTGAAGTCACGAGGACTCCTAGAAGGCAATGCGCCAGCAACCTCTCCCTATTCTCCCCTGTGAGGAAATAAGACGTGAATGTGTGTGTTGTAATAAATAGTAGACAGGAAAATGACGCTTACATTAAAGATACAGATAGATTATCAAGTTTTAATCCTAACGGGGTAGACAGCCTAGGGCTAAATTCAAAGGCAACGTTTAGCGTATTTGGTGGTGTGAAGATAGAAAAAGAAAATCGAATTAGTAATGAGCCCCATCGCTTATTGACGTGATTCAAATTTTCTCTTATTCCTTAGATCAGCTTTTATAATCTTTGTTAAAAGAGAAGCAGCTGATACATGTTACATTTTTTACTTTCCTCTTAGACCAACATGCTGCAAAAATCTTCGCTGTATTTTTCTTTTTCCAACGGAGTGGTTTTCTACCTCGGTTTCCGACGACGATATATGTTACATAAAGCTGAAGTCTACTCGAATAACCTTTATGAAAGGAAGTTCTAACGAAATCACGTGTTTGGATATGAAGGCTATGAAGCTACATTGTGAGAGCACAACAGGCAAATAGTTTATTTCGGCAGCTCGGAAAATAGAGCTCTTTTCAAGTTAAAAACTACATAAAAGTAATGATAAAAATTGCTTTGTAGCGTTATTTTTAACCATCTTATTAAATTTCAATTCGACCCGTATGTCTATTTTTGTATGTAGGTATGTTACGCAATATATTCGCCAATTGTATATTGATATGATTTTTTTTTATTTGATAGCTTTTAGTACTAAGTTGGTCCCATAATACCTAATTTGGTGAAGATCTGATAAATAGCTCTGGAGATATGAAAAAAATAGTTTTTTTGTTGTTAAAAATTTAATTACCGATCATATTGTCTTTTCTATCGTGCTTTAAATCTCCCAGTCGGAGTTAGTTATATATATTTCTTTAAGAAAGTAATCTTGTAGTGGATGAAGTCATTCTAAGAATATAAAAACCGGCCAAGTGCGAGTCGGACTGACGCACGAAGGGTTTCGTACTATTATCTTTAAAAAACACGTTTGTTGTATGGGAGCCCCACGTAAATATTTATTTTATTCTATTTTTAGTATTTATTATTATAGCGGCAACAGAAATACATCATCTGCGAAAATTTCCAGTGTCTAGCTATCACGGTTTATAAGGTATAAGCCTGGTGACAGACAGATGGACAGGGAGTCTTGGTAATTGGGTTCCATTTTTACCTTTGGGTACGGAACCCTAAAACATTGTTTCCTACATTTTGCTTTATATTTAAAAACAAAAGTGATGGTTGGGTTTCCTAATAATAAAAAACATATGAGTTTGTTTATCAGTTGGAAAAAATCGACTAAACTGACGCCCACCTGCGTGTTTTCTGCGAATGAGCAACGCGGAATTGTGCAAAAGATTTCACATACTTTCTCGAAATCGACATGCGAGCTCGTGTTGAAACACACAGGTTAAAGCTTATATAGGCTTACGTGCTTATCGTTATTTCGATACCTATTTTTGGTATTTTATGTACTAACTAGCTGCACCCCGCGGTGTTACCCGCGGTATATGTAAAAAGTAGTCTTTGCTTTAATCCAGGATGTCAGCTTCCTGCAATTTTTTGCGCGTGAAGAAGTAACAATCATACACACTCACACACACTCACAAACTTTCGCCTTTATAATGTTAGAAGATGCCTCGCGTGGAGAATTTTTAACAATCCCACGGGAACTTCATATTTTTCCGGGATAAAAGGTATGTGTTAAGCCAGGTAACAAGCTATGGTAAATTAAGTTCCAATCAACAGTTTTGGCGTGAAAGCGGTACAAACATCCATGTATCCAGACATCCATACATCCGTACAAACTTTTCCATTTATAATATTAACTAACTGGGCGAGCTTTGCATGGTTACTTTTTTATAAAAATATTTTTTTAGCCTCGTCTCTCCTACATACCGTGCTTTATAAAAATCGTTGGAGTTGTTTCCGAGATTATAATTATATATTACTATTATATATATGTTGGAGAGTTCAATGTAAAATTCCCTTTTTATTATTTTACACGCGCAAAGAGAAAATCGTTTACTACAAAATGCAACGGTTGGATTTAAATGGCAATATTCGTTAGCAACAAGTTATAAAACCGGTCGCCTTGGCCATGACTACTTTAATTGTGATTATTGTAATAGATGTGGATTGGTGAAGCTACTTCGGTAAGGTGACGTTACTGTATGTAAGTTTTTATCCTGACATTAGTCTGTTCTCGTACTGTAAGTAACTAAGTGGGTATTTCACGTCACTCGGGATGGCAGATGCCGATCCCGCCCCGCTTTTTACTCGGCTGTCTGCGACTTATATAATAATTGCTCGTTTGAAGTATAAGATAGAATTAGCAGACGTACGGTCTTACACGGTTCCGTTCAGCCATTTTTCGTTATTCCTCGTAAGCATTCCAAATTCCGTTGTTCCTAAAAAGCAGCGGTATGCCCTATAGTCGTCTGTAAAAGCCCTAACTCACCAACTTTCCCCTTTATGATGAAGGCTATGCTAGACTAGATAGTGTTACTAAACCTTGCAAATAGTAAAACTCCTTGTTTGAATCTCTTTAGATAGAGACTTAGATTCTCCTTCATAACAAGAGCGCAGTCCTTTTGATGCAGCCCTCGGCTATGGTTAATATTTCCCTTTGAAGCGATGGTGGTCGAGTGACCGCTCGTCAGCGTATATATAAGCGAGTCAGTCAAAGGCAAAGTAAAGGCTTTGGCAAGGAATACCCGGATTATACACTTGTATCCCTGGCTTTGTGTCTCAATTCAATTCCATTCAGATAGGAAATTTTAATAATATTATAACAACCAATCACTTATACTTACGTCAGTTGTTTGTCCGGTCGACCAGATTACACGTGCCAGTATACTTCGTAACACCCGTTACCTCAATAAAACAGGACTCGAAGTTCCACCCATGGTTTCACCGAAGTTACTAAGGTCAATGATAAAACTTTCTGGTGATATTATGAGATATGAAAGCTTGCCTAGGAATAAAGGAATGCGAAAATTGGAGCGAGCCGCATCGCCATTGAAAATGTGAAATATTTTTTTTTAACTAAAAACTGACTTCAACACTTAACTAAACAACATATTTTGATGAAATATCTATGTGACTATCTGACAAGTATCACCCTTTTAAACTAAATAAGAGCTCTTTAAATTAGTCCAGACGTCTTCGAGTTATTGAGGAACATACTTACATAAAAAAGAAAGATTCCGACCAATTGATAACTTCCTCCTTTGAAGTTATGACTTGACGGATATTAATCGATAATGCGAGTGTCTTACTATAGGTGCTATTTACACGCACTATGCTGTAGGTATGCTATTCACACGCACATAGCATCATCTCAGTTAATGCTTCTCAAATGTAGTTACATAAATTCAGATCATTTTCACGACTGTCTAATACACATACTGCAGGTTGTTCACAGGTATAAAGGGGAAGGGAACAAGAAAATAATTATGTAAATTCATGCATGCACGCTGGAGTTTATTTTCCTTGCATTTACATTTTCAACAAGCACAACGTAATTAACTGTTATAATCAAATGCATAGTATTAAAGCACATTACCGATATCTAAATGGAAACAGTGCTTACCTACACTATTGGCGCGGCGATAATGAGCGCTGGAAAATCGGTAATAGGATTAACCGGGCAAATTGGATATCGGGCATAAGCCGGCCAAGTTGTGGTGGACACAGCAAGTAGTACTAATTACCAGTAACTAAGGGGATCGAGCAGATTAAAATGGCTTAGTTTGAACTTTGCAGGCTTTGTCCGGTCCATTATTAGTTTTGTCTTAGATTCGCATTCAGGGAAATACCTTATGGTTCTAAATACATCGACAGTCGATTCCAGGTACAAAATAGAGTTTAGTTTATTTTCGTGTTTTGCTTGTATTCTCAGGAATTACTGCCAGGGTATTCAATTACTAATAAGTATTAGAAAAATAAGTTTATTTAATAGGCTAAAGGCCGATTGTCAAGAACATCTAGAAGAAATCTAGAGAAGAAAATTTAGTGACGAGTAGCGGAACTACCGGTAGATCTGCTACTTATCACTAGATAAATAAATAAATATATATATTAATATAAAGGGACAAATAACACTGATTGAGCTAGCCCCAAAGTAAGTTCGAGATTTGTGTTATGGGATACAACTCAACGATACAATATTTTATAACAAATACATACATAGATAAACATCCAAGACCCAGGACAATTTGAAAAAGGCCATTTTCCAACTTGCTCTGACCGGGGATCGAACCCGAGACCTCTGGGTGGCCTACTAGCATGCTGACCACTACACCACGGAGGTTGTCATATCGGATGACGGAGGTTGTCATATGGAGGGAGGAGGATGGATATCTTTAGCGCCATCTATTATTTTCCAGAGAAAGCCTTGACTTTCAATCGTAAACCCCCAATAACTTTTAAACGGCTCAACCGATTTTTATCAAACATAGTTAAGAACCATCGCAAGGGAACTTGCTTTCACGTTAAAAAAAAACACCGCATTGAAATCGGCCCATCGTTCGAGTGCTACGATTCCATAGACAGACACACAGAGAAACAGACCGACAGACATTAGCGTCAAACTAACACCCCTCTTTTTTGTCGGGGGTTAAAAAGTTGTTATTAGTAACCTTTATAAAACGTTATTATTCAAATTGGACATACATAACTTGTTCTTCTTGCAGCACTACAACCTTTTATGCCACCCCAACAGGCAGGCGACCGGTCAAGAAATTAAAGTTTAACAAATAAGATAGTGGGCTGCCAGATTGCGGAAAAAAACGGAACCAAATTGAATATGGGACCACCAATATCACAGATTCGTCAGGGTACAGTCTGACGTATCCGAGCCTTTCCGAACTCACGACGGCCTCAGGCAGGGCGACGCCCTTTCCTGTCTTTTGCTCAACATAGCATTGGACAAAGGTGTTCGCGATTCATGCGTTGAGAGTGTGGGAAACATTTCCTTTAAGTCAGTACAAATTTTGAGGTACGCCGACGATCTGGACTTGATCGGCAGGACTCAGCTTGCAGTAGAGAATTCGTATCTTGCCCTAAGGAGGCCGGTCTTGAGGTTAATATGGCCAAAACCAAGTACATGAGGGTGACAAGATCTCAGGAACCACAACCATCGTCCATCACCATTGGCAATGACACCTTTGCTAGCGTTAATAGTTTTGTATATCTTGGGACATTAGTGACAAGAGATAACGACATCTCATCTGAAATTGGCAGTAGAATAATGGCGGCCAATAAGTGCTTTTTTGGTGTCTCGAGATATTTCCGATCAAAAATACTCGGAAGAAAAACTAAAATTCTGTTGTACAAAACCCTAATGAGGCCCATATTGACATACGGTTCTGAATGCTGGGTTCTGAGTAGGAAGGATGAGGACCGCCTGTTGGTATTCGAGCGAAACATACTTCGGCGGATCTACTTAGCTGTGTTTGAACATGAGAGATGGCGTTCGCGATACAACCACGAGCCGTACCAGTTGTACGACGAGCCTAACGTCATTAAAACCATTAAGACTGGACGCCTATGATGGGCAGGTCATGTATCGAGAATGGACGAGGCCAGAGTACCAAAACGCTAACTGGAGACTCGACCTAAGGGTCGTAGAAGCCGAGGCAGACCCAAGCTTAGATGGCTGGATGGCGTCGAACAGGATCTTAAAAATGTCGGCGTCAAAAGCTGGAGACAGAAAGCCCAAAATAGAACTATCTGGAAGAAAATACTTGACCAGGCCTAGGCCCACCCGCGGCTGTAGAGCCTTAGATAATAAATAATAATAATATCACAGATAAATTAAAACCGGCCAAGTGCAAGTCGGGCTCGCGCCGGAGGGTTCCGTCCCTTTTTTTTACCAACGTTTATCATCCCACTCGATAGACCACTACGTAGATTACCTGTAAAAGTTATATGTACAGTCAAGTACCAAGATACCTCACCAGGCCTTCCACTCATATCTTCAATTTTCTCTTAAACTAAAAATAAATTAACATAAAAATTTATATTCAGAAAGACTTAATTAAAATCTGTCTAAATAAAAATTTTCATGAAAAAATCATTTTTAGTTTAAGACCAAGTGGTAGCTAAAGTGGCGCCCTCATTTGAAATAAATTGTTTAAAACTAAATATGGTGATAATTAAAAATTTGATTTGTATCACTGTCTAGAAAGACATTTAAACTATTTTATGAATAACCTTTGAAAGTAATATTGGTAGTCCGTCTAGTTTTAAAACGGGTTTTTGCCAAAAGTGGCCACTTTTGGCGAAAACCCGTTTTAAAACTTCATAAAATAGTTTAAAGGTATTTCTAGACAGTGATACAAATCAAATTTTTAATTATCACCATATTTAGTTTTAAACAATTTATTTCAAATGAGGACGCCACTTTAGCTACCACTTCGTCTTAAGAGAAAATTCAAGATATAAGTAGAGGGCCTGGTCAGGTATTTTGGTACTTGACTGTACATACAACTCTTACATAAATACATAAACTCCCTCCAATTATCTATAAAAAATCACGTTTGTTGTATGGGAGCCCCCCTTAAATATTTATTTTATTCTGTTTTAAGTATTTGTTGTTATAGCGGCAACAGAAATACATTATCTGTTTAAATTTCAACTGTCTAGCTATCACGATTCATGAGATACAGCTTGGTGACAGACATACATTACGTGTTAATTGTTAATTGTTAATACATTACATATTTTGCGCCTCCTTCAAAAGACCTCTTAATCTCGGCATCACCAGTGGGTTGACTGGTAGATAAAGCCTTTGTCTCTAAGTCCGCCTATTACTTCTGTAATAAAGTTAAATAAATAATACAGACGGACAGCAGAGTCTTAGTAATAGGGTACCGTTTTTACTCATCTTACTAGTTGAGCTTTAAGTACAGCCAAATAATCAAAACCATAATCCATCGCACTATCTTGGTGTCCATAGACATTCATAATAGATTTGGAGAAATGGTTAAAGCTGTATATATTCGCGCCTTGGGCCGTTGGGCCTTGGGGTGCGGAAGCCTGTCACTTGTTTAAGGAGATTTCCGCAAGCCTCATCGACGCCTCAGGCAGAAGTCTAAGGGCTGGCGCGCATTTCTTCGCGCTCTTTGGCACTCTACCCTGCGAGCGCAGCGATTTGCATTTTTTATAATAGTTTGAATCTTATATTTATTTAAGTTACTAGTTTGAGTTGAAAAATTAGTTTTAAAATCGTTTTTAGGATTCCGTACCCAAAGGGTAAAAACGGGACCCTATTACTAAGACTCCGCTGTCCGTCTTTCTGTCACCACGTTGTATCTTAAGAACCAAGATAGCTAGGAAGTTAAAATTTTCACAGATGATGCATTTCTGTTGCCGCTATAACAACAAATACTAAAAACAGAATAAAATTAATATTTTAGTGGGGCTCCTATACAACAAACGTGATTTTTTATAGATAATGGTACGGAACCCTTTATGCGCGAGTCCGACATACACTTAATTGGTTTTTATTAAAAAATTAAAAAGTCAACGAGCACTCAGCGCTCTGAAGCAGCACATCTAATGAGGCAACCGGGTACGCGCATTTTTCATTCATTCACACGCGCTAAGATGAGGCTGGATTGATTAATAATCGCCTTCTAGAATCTCAAAAAGATATCTGCTTCCGCATCGATCTAGGCATCCTAGGCTGTTCTCCAGCTTGGCGAGCTGCCAGCGCATCAGACTGTGGCATCATCCTATTACGGCCCGAATTATTCCGCAGCTGCACCACCAAACAAAATTTCACGCTTGTTACATCTACAACTTAAATCTAAAGTTGCAAATATTTTATTTCTCTCGTCTTGATAATCTTCCTTTGTATTCGTTTGAGCTGAGTCGGTTTTACTATTTGATTGATTCCAACTCTTCTTGGGAAAGCATTTATGCAATATATTTTTTAACCGTTCGCCCCCTGACGTCATCCCTTCCTTCGGAATGCAATATTACTCCTTCGCTTTTTCTACATCCGCATGGATATTAAACCTCATATCCATGATTGACTCGTTTCTCTCTAAGCATTCATAAAGATGGCGATCCAGGGCCTAGGTTGCTTTGCCACCAACATACTTGTATGACAGTTTATATAAAGTTATGATCTTGTTCCAATTTCTTCGTGAAATAATGGCAGCAGGCTGGTATCGAAAGGAATCCGTAGAAAAAGAAAGAAGAATGCCTTGCCCAGCAGAAGAACACATCAGTAGGCTATCTAAAATATGTACAAATTTAAGTTTCCACGTCAGCCTGTCCTATCAGTATCTTATGCATAAGCTATCTCCACGTACAATCTTGTCAAACAGTCTGCATCGATCTAGGCTCTCTTTTACCCCGGGTTTGGCAGACTGCCAGACACATCGCACTGTGGCGTCGTACCGATTTGTCGTTTGCATGTGAGATGTGGCCAACGTTGAAAGCTTTTATTTGTTCTTTTATTATTTAGTTGCAGCCGCACGTAGAATAAATAATTTGCGCTTCAAAATACCACTCGTATAGAGATGGTTTTAAATTGGGCCAACCATATGAATGAAAACAAATACATTATGCCTGTCATAAATTATTTGGCTGTGTTAAAAAAGATATGGAAACAGATCTTTTTTAACCGACTTCCAAAAAAGGAGGAGGTTAACGATTCGTCGCGATCTTTTGCCTCTTTTTCTAGCATTGCCCTGGATGAAACAACAAGCTTTTCAAACTATGCTCGCATTGGCGACAGAGCGGCCGGGAAGGGCCGCCTTAACGAATAAGGGTAATATCGTTTAATAAATCTAGTTATATAATATACAGATAGTAATCTGACGGTTCGCTGAAATTGTTTCTTTGTTCCTTACACAAAAATCCTTGAAAAATATTACTTCGAATGATTGATGGTGGCGGAGAATAGGTAATTTTCGGGTTATTACTCGCGTACTAAGAAATTCTAAAGTAATTTCGCTACTTTTCAACAAGTTAAATCAAATACTTTTTTCTAAACTAAATATGACGTCACAGTTGCTTGGAGTCAAATAGCGATCTGAACATTAGTTTTTCTGCAATAAGTAATAAATCTCAAATCACATTGTAAATGGTTGTGTGACATTATTTTCTTAACATTACCAAATAATTTATTTTTAACCCAGGAAAGTACCCAAGTGTACACAGTATTCATGCCTTAGTTTTTTTTAAACAAAATTATTATTTATGATCAAAGAAAAAAATCGCATTGTGTATAAACAAAACGTGAGAAACGAGAGTTCCTCCTTGACAACTTCCTCGAAAATCGATTCTTCGCAAAATTAGTATACAATACAATATACATGCCAATCTAGGAAGTGCGTCTTGGCGAGGTCTTCCTGACCACGTTGGCCTGAGTTGAATAACTATGGCATAAAGACTTCTTTTAGACTATATATAGAATTGGTGTAACAGTGCCGAACGAACAGTCGTATACAATAACTTTTCAGTAGCGCAACATTGCCACTTCCTTCTTTAGCAGCACAGGACCAAGATGAATGTCGTCGACAAAGATAGGCTATGCTTAGGGCTGGAGTGATAATTCGTTTCGTTTTTCGTGTGTGTAAGTGGCCAACACTGGTGACAGATTTTTCCTAAAGGCATCTGACATAGCTTGACGACTGCCAAACAATGATGACAGCCGGGACCAACGGCTTATACGTGCCTTCCGAAGCACGGAGGAGCTCGAGATTTTTTTAATGCCACTTGTCTTCACCCATCCAAGTGCGGACCACGCCCGGTGTCGCTTTACTTGCGAAAGCGCTACCAATGTGCACTCCCGCTGGGCCACCGAGCTCCTTATAATATTACTTGGCATATTGAAAAAAAAAAAAATTACAAAAAATAAATATAAAGTTTGTAGCATCATATAAAGGTTAATAACCAATACTTAACAATAATAACAGATAACATAACAACTATAATAACTAGTGGCTCTGTGACCTGAAGACCTCGCGACTGACCCTGACCCGTTGAAATTTATCGGATAAAAAAGTTGGTCAGAAAAAAGTTGACATTTTTGAAACAATGTCGAAATGGCTGGATATAATATTTTTAAAGTTTTCAACGTCCCTATTTCCGCCATTTCGACATATGAATGGACGAAAAAATCTTTATTATTTTCGAACCTACTCACTACATTTCGCATGTTTCGGTTAAGAAAGCGACTAGACGAGAACAACTGGACATACTGACCGACGGACTAAAGCATTTTTGGCCAATCTCGAAACAAAGACCCTTTGCTCGTTCGGACAACAACAAGGTAAACGAAACAATTTGTGCTATCCGTCAATTTTCATACGAGTTTTCGTATGCAGGCAGCTATGAATTTAAAAGTAATTCCATTATAAGTTGGAAATTTCCAGTCGCAAATAATGTGTGGGCCTAAAAGTTCGCACTAATGCGATTGGAGTGCCTCGGTCGTTACAACTTTTAAGTGGCGCAAACAAGCCGTTTTCTATAAATATTGGTTACAAACTCCATCGCTACAAAGACAGGTTATTTTGAGTTATAAATAAATACGGGCAAATCATACAAATTGAGCTAGCCCCAAAGTAAGTTCGAGACTTGTGTTATGGCATACTAACTCAACAGTACTATATTTTATAACAGATACATACATATGCAATATGTAAAAAAAGGAGCAACTCAGACCGTCAATATGACAAAATCGACATTTACATACAAATTTCCGGGCCGGCCGAACACTTTTGTATGAAAATGTCGATTTTTTTTCGAGTTTCAAGCTTTGGTCCCATAGGAAAAGTTGTTCATATTGATGGTCTGAGTTGCTAATTAATACAAGGATCGGACAAGGTTTTTATTACATATTGTAAAGATTAACATCCAAGAGCCGGATTAATCTAAAAAAGGTAATTTTTCTTCTTGACCTGACCGGGAATCGAACCTGGGACCTCGAGTGCGACCGACGCATCTTGCGCCGCATCACGTGTCTACTTGCTAAATAATGCGTTTCATAGAATTTCTACCCACCGTTCACACGACGCGCAAATTGCGCGGGTAGAAATTCGCTATTTTCCAACAACTCAAATCAGATACTTTTTTCTAATCTTTCGTGGATTTGTATGAAATATAGACTAATGACATCATCGTTTCTTGGAGTCAAATAGCGCTCTTATATCAGGTTTTTTTGCAATAATAAATCTAAAATCACGTTTAAAAATGGATATGATCATGTCAAATGACATTATTTTGTGACGTTCTAGTTTCTTAACAGTACTGAATAATCTATTTTTGACCCAGGAAAGTAGGTACCCAATTCTATGAGCGACGCAAGACGCATCGCGCACCATACACTGCGTTTAGTTCGACCCTAATATAAAACAACGAACACAGAACGCTACCTATCTGACAAATTTCTAAATCTCGCGTTAGTCTAGAGTATAATGTATCATTATCTTCACCAATTGTCATAGAGTATAATAAATATTTATGTAGTCTATGTAGGGTTTATGAATTTATGTAATATTTGTGTATTTTTACATGTATGTTTATGAATATATAGTTAAGTATATAAATGAATAAAATTATCGTTCAATATATTTTTGGTAAAACTTGAAGATAGTAATTAAATTATAGTTAAATTAGAATGTACCATGTCGTTCAAAATTAGCTTTTATCCGCATCACCTGTAGGTTGACTGGTAGAAAAGGCTCTGGGCTTTAAGTCCGCCTGTTACAATGTTTGTACTCAAGTTAAATAAATAAAATAAAATAAAATAAAATAAAATAAAATAAATGAATGTATGGTAATTGGAAATGCTTTCTAAAGCAGTCTTTGCTCTGGGAAAAATCTCACTCGACACATACTATTACTTGTATTCTACGAACCACGGCTAAATATTTTTACTGAAAATGATCAAACGAATTGAGGTATGCAGGTAATAAAATATTTTTGGATACCTTAATCCTTTATTGAATAAAAATTGGAATATTGGGTTTATATCCGACAATTTTACCTTCTGTTGGGTTCACTTGAGTATACATAACAAATACTCGTATATATTTTTTCCGACGTTAGGTAAGAGTCTTATTCAGGCAATATTCTTAATATCGGAGATACTTAAAATCTAAGCTAAGTGTATCAGGTAGATATACCTAATATATAAAAATGGCATCCATTGATGAAATTACGTTATAATTAATTAATGATATGAAATTATTTAAATAAAGATAAGGATTTCATAGTTACATGTCCTTTACTTATATTTTTATGATCTTAACTCTCAATAAATCATCATAAAATGTAATATTACCTAATTTTTGCGGTCACTTGTCTTGAAAACAGCAGCGAGCAACGCTCAATACGTACCTAATATAATACCCGTACCTAATATAAGCAAACTCACAAGAGTCTGAATTGATATTACGAGAACAAAATTCTCAATAAATCCTGATAGAATTTAATATTCCGATATCGAGCATCCCTGAGCGCTATTTCATTAACTCAGCAAGTGTAAGGACACTCGTCTTGAAAAACAGCAGCGAACAATCGACTAGAGCCCTTAACTTTGTAAATACCAACGTTGAAATCGATACTATAACAACAAATTCTCAATAAATCCTGATAGACTTTAATATTCCGTTATCGAGCATCCCTGAGCGCTATTTTGTTAATGTCAGCAAGAGTTACGACACTCGTCTTGAAAAACAGCATCGAACCTTAAGTTTGTAAATAACAACGACAAAATCGATACTATAAGAACAAAATTCTCAATAAATCCTGATAGAATTTAATATTCCGATATGGAACATCCCTGAGCGCTATTTTATTAATATCCGCAAATGTGCAGACACTCGGCTTTAAAAACAGCAGCGAACAATCGACTTTCAAGCCTTTAAGCTTGTTAATAACATGCAGACAATAAATTTAGTTTCCAATAGTTGGCTTTGTTGTTGGGAGATAAAAGTGGCTAGTTTTACTCCGTACAATGGTAAATTAAATTTTCTCTCGAAGTTTTGTAATGTGTTATAATATGAAATTTCAAATTGAAACTATTGTGAACGCAATTTAATAAGAGAGAATAGAGAAATTTCCTTTTTTGTTCTTTTTGATAGCTAGATGCTATTTCCTTTATTTATTTACGATATTTCGTAACATCCAAATCTTTTAAATAGAATATTATATATGAAGGATCAAAAGATGCCTTACGCGGGCCTTAATAAAAATGTAACGATAAGTCAGCGCCCCACTTCGTACTGATCCATGAGTTTCAACCACATGAGTTAAACCCTCTAGCCCACACAGATATTCTGTGTCCACCTGGGCTCATCGTCTAGCTGAAACAAACTGTCATTGTAATAAATTGGTTTACCGATCCACATCTATTACAATAATTACAATTAAAGGAGTCCTGGCCAAGCCCACAGCACACTACACAAACGAGTTGTTCCCAGGACGGCGGTCCATACAAGACTGAGTCACTCGTCGCTAAAATGGAGGAGGTTATCAATTCGTCGGAATCTTTAGTTTATTTTTTATTTATGTTCATCGAGTATTCGAAGACGCCTGGACCGATTTGAAAAATAATCTCTTTTTGTTTGAAAGGGCATACTTATCAGATAATATTTGTGATAGAAATTTCATCAAAGTCGGTTGTGTAGTTTGGTGGTAAATCGATATTTAATTTTGAAAAATTATTTGAGATTATTACTCATACTCATTCTAGATTATATTTTATTTACTGGGCTAACTTTACAACACAAAACAATTAATTTGGGCCTTCAAAGTTAGTATCTGCTGTATCTGCTTCCAAGTTAGTTCAAGCTTACTTTGACTCACCCTGGACGTAAGTTCAAACAATTTGGCAGCACTCGAGATCCTCTTGCAAATATTAGATCTGAGTGTTCAAATCGGCTGTGTTATTGAGATATCAATATTTGGGTAATTTAATAAAAGCAGTGGAAAGCACTTGAAAATTAAGTGTAGCCATTTCGACCGTAGTAGTTATATATAAGTATATACAATACGAGTATGTAACAAAAAGCCTGTCTGATCCTTGTAGGTGCAACTCAGACCGTCAATATAAACAACTTTTCCTATGGGACCAATGCTTGAAACTCGAAGAAAAAATCGTCATTTTCATACAAAATTCCGGGCGGGCCACTTTTGTATGAAAATGAAGATTTTATATACATAAATACATAAAATTGAGTGATTCGAATTTGGCTAGGGATTGTAGGATTAATTGGATGTTTGATTCTCAGTGCCTCGGAAGGCACGTCAAGCCGTTGATCCCGGTTGTCATCATTGTATGGCAGTCGTTTAGATACGTTAGATCTATTTTAATACGCGAGTGCATTCTGTTCTTGTTTTTTTAGAAGACACATTAAGCTGTGTGTTTTGAAATTGTTAACACCAGGTCACAAAAAAAAAAAACAATAGGTATTTGGACTGCGTAAAAATACATGATTTTATTTAGTTCTTCATCTAGATATTCAAAAATAAAGAATCCATATTTTTTCGTTTAGCGTAGTAAAAATTACAAAGATACAGCGCTTCGAAGTTGCGGAGTGAGGGTGATTTACGTCACCTTTGGTTAAAATCGTAGCTGATCGTGACGTGACGCTTAGTTTATCTACGTCATTATTTGCTCATCAGAGAAAAGAAAAAATGCGTATACCATTCTTTTTAATAATATATCTAATGAGCCAAAAAATAATTTTAGCCACATCCGTATTTTTTTTGTGTCTATAGCTGTAAGCGTCCCGGAAATTGTTAAGATAGAGATCTCAACCACATATTATATTACGAGTAATTTACAATGCAGTACCAACAAGTCCCTCGCTTACTTAAATTAGTTTTTCACAGACAACAATTTCATAACTTCGTCCGTAAATTACCTCGACCTTTGTCTTATCTCCGCATGCGAGTAATTAATTACATTTTGGTAATTAATTTACTCATAATGGTAGAGTATCGTTGTTGCGAATAATATAATTAAACCATTTGTTAATTAAAACTCTGTATGACGCAAGCACCCTAAAATATTATTCTAACTTTTTGGACGGTTAATGTGCAGAGCATGTTGTGGTTTGTGTTGAAATACAGTATACAAAATATTATATACAGCTCTTTCTTTATGATTTTGGAGAAAATAAAAAAATAGTCTTTCCGTTTCTCTTTCCGTTTTGATTTTTAAAGCCCATCAAGAGAATGAATCAAGTCTACAGGTGAAGTGGCTTGCTACCCGTCGCTATTTAGCCGACTGCACCGAAAGGAGGGTTATGGTCGAGTGTATATAGGTGTAGAAATATTTCTTTGGCAGGCTCAGCACACTAAACGGCTTGATGGATGTTAGCTTGAGAGTTGACTATCGAATATTTTTGGACTTTTTATTTATTTTGTTAAGTAATATTTATAACAATTTTAATTTATTATTATGTTTTTCTAACAGTACCTACCCTGTCTTTCAAAAACAAATTACTACAAAGAAAGTCCCTTGGGGCACCACGAATATTTGTGTTCGGTAAATGTTTCTTTGAAAGCCGACTTCATCAAATACGGGCGAATCGAAATGAACCTTTCTGGGTGCGTATCGAAAAAAAAAGTTTGTAAAGAATGGTGATTTCGCAGACCGAAATATTAGTATTTACTGCACTGAAAGTATCAGTTTTCCCACTACTATTTTGATTTACATATTCAATATTTCAAAGATGTGTAGTTTAATCGGATAAGGATACGTCTAATAAATGTGGTAGGTCGTGGGCGTTACCTTTACGCACACTGGTAAGTAATAGAATTTGTTTTGAATTTTCTAATGAATTTATGATGTTGCTTTACTTTGCGTCGAATTGCACTTCAGTCGCCACGTTGTATTGATACAGGTACTCAGTGATTAACTTCAAACTCATCAATAACTTTGTTACATTTTAACTCTCACGTGCAGTTTAAAGTGCAGTGCGTGCACATTATTTTTGGGAACTGTCAGATGGAATACAAAAATATACTTATATAATAATATGTAGTATACGTATTGGTTATTATATCTGTGTATATTTTGAATGTTACTTTAGTGATACATATTGTTATTTTAATTAATATCTTCTATTATTATTAGTAATATATCCTTCAAAAGACTTCTTAATCTCGGCATCACCAGTGGGTTGACTGGTAGATAAAACCTATGGGTTTAAGTCCACCTATTACATTTGAAATAAAGTTATATAAAGAAAAATAAATAAATAACAAAATAAACAGTTGTAAAAGTTTTTGTCTAGGTTTTTTATTTCCGAAAAGTCCAAAAACTCTCATTCAAACCTTTGCAACAGCCATTTGAAAATAAATAATTTTGAGTTTAAACAGCGCTAGATTGAAGTACTGAATGTTATAATAAGAATTATGAAGATTTATGATGCTACTTCACACTGTTTCAAATCACACTATAGGATAAACAGATAAATAACAATATTTTTTAGTGTCGTACATTGTGTCAAATCACACTATACCTACGAAAAGCAGATAAATAACAATAGTTTTTTGTGCCGCAAAAATTTTCTTTGCTTATCTACTATGGTTGACTGGAAAAAAATACTCGCAAAGTTAAGTCCTCGATCAAAAGTATATTTATACTTTGAAAAAAAATGGTTGATAAATAAATAAAACAACAAATAACTGATCAATTGTAAGCTTTGTTACATTCAAACCTTTCAATGAAATGAAAATTTCGCCAAATATATCTGCTAGGGCGAAGCTGCTAAATTCCCACTAGCTCTCTCGTGATTGCCACCCAGTGTACACATCGAAACATTCAATCTATCAAATTGGCAAACGAATTCATTGCATATTGTTTACTCAATACCAACAAACACAGTTGTTTGAGATTTATTACTAAACATCCAGATATCGAAATTCACATGCTAAGTTCATACAGTTCTTTTATTTAACGAAAGCGGGAAACTAATGGTTGTAGTTGTAACATGCACATGGGCTTTTGTGTGCGTAACAAAGGTAGCGTTAGCAAAGTCATCGTTAATGAGCAAAATATTCAATAGTTATAAAATAAATACTCCTTTCAATTAAATGAAAATCTGAATGGAAGCTGCAAAATTCCTAGTCACTCTCACGTGATTCCCACCCAATGTACACATGGAAACATTCAATCCATCAAATGGGCAACGAATTCATGATCGTTTACCGTACGCAGTTGTAGAGAAATGTCCAATAAAGAAGGCAGTAACCATTTTTACGACTCCCAGATGTTTGTTTAATATGTTCGCAGGAATCAAAGATATCTTCGGATAGTTTCTGTCGAAGTTCACAGCTTTTTGCCTTGCTGCGTCAGAAGGAGTGTTGTGTTTTTGGAGTATATGTATGTATATTCCTATTGGATGCTCTGCAGAGTAAACGGCTTGACGGAATTTAGATTGAGAGGTGTCACTGAGTGACGAAGTGACACTGGGTATACAGGGTTACTTATTAAATACCAACAACCTTTTTGGAGCAAGGTCGGTTCATGACAACAAACTATTTCCTGTAAAAAAAAATACATCGAAAGTCAATAAATAAAAATCGTCTTCCCATACAAAATCCATTTGGCTGAGCGCTGGTTTGTATGGAAAGCCGTATTTCTTTTTGATTTTCGATAATTGTTTTTATGGAAAGTAGTTCAGTATCATGGATTTGCTCTAAAAAGGTTGTTGGTGTTTAAAAACTTAACCTTTATAAAAAATTAAGCAAAAGCAAAATAGCGGATTTTTGGAAAATATTCAAACAATCAGGTTTTACTTTTTATTATTATTATTTATGAATTACTTTAAGATTTACGGGTCTTTTCACTTCGGTCCTTGGAGAGGCTTGCGTAGGGATACAGATCGCACACGTAAAGGCCCTTTGGAGAAGTTCATGTAATGTGGCGCTCCCGCCAAAAGCCACTCCTGAATATACCTATGAAAGTTGTACCCTTGAATAGGTTTCAGCTGGAGAAAGATCTATTGCAAGAAAAAGGGAAAGGTCTATGGGTTATGGAATGAGATTGAGATGGACGGATGCTGGTATATTGCAATAGAAATGTCACCTGCCATAATCATGTTTACTGACTGTTGTATTATTATAAATTATTATTATTTGAAAACATTATTTAACATACCTAATATATAACAGACATAATGACACATAATTTCGAACACAATGTTAAAAATGGTGGACTTACCAGACCCAGAAGGGATCTCTTGGAGTCGACCAAAAGAACAAGGGACAGTAGCATATATTAATAAGAAGGCAGAATTTTAATAATAGTTGATATTTTCAACATCGAAGGGTTTTCAGCTAAAAAATCACAATTACTGCCACAAACAAAGCTGCAATATCCTGTGTGAGCGGGAAACCCATCGAGGCATCAATCAAGCACGATGCTTGACCTATACTCTGCCTCGGAGGAAGGCGTAAAAGTGGCAACATATTGGAAGAACAAAATTTGAAGTTTGAGCTAGCGACACGATAAGAAGAAGACTGTACTGTATCTGTATCTATTATTGTCCTCGCTTGGTTTTGAATTTGTCATTGTAACCTTAAAAATCTATCACTATCCCACCTGTTTATTTCTCACGGGGCCTTAATTAATTTATCTTATAGCTTTGTTGAGCCTGTTGAGATAAAGATGGGTTTCAAAATGAATGTGTGAAAACAGTACTTAAAAAATACGCCTACCCATTTAGGTATACATACAGTAAACTATCAGCAAAAATTGGTTTGCAATTGTGATAGATTTTATGTTTCGATATGTCCTGAGTGGCAATTACATAAAAGGTTGTTTCAGTTTAGTAATGTCAATTCGCTCTGTTGCATTCCTCGTTTGAATTAAAGGTTACCATGAACCGAAGCTATAGTACGTAGCCTGTGTGACGCAAGCGCAAATTGATTAAGTCGGGATACTCGTGATTTACACCACTCACCACATCGTAAATTAGTGACCTCATAGTGATATTCATCGCGTTTTCATGAGAAATTTTTTAGTTCCTATATTATAAATTCGCAACCTTCCAAAAACTCAAATCAGATACAAAACAAACATTTTGTGTGGGATTTGTGTGAACAATAGACTTATGACGTCATAGTTCTTAAAGTAAGTTCTTAAAGTTCTTGTAGCGGTCTTAATATCAGTTTTTCTGCAATAATAAATCTAAAAACACGTTGTAAATGGATATGATTATGACAAGTTACATTATTTTGTGACGTTTTATTTTGCTAACAGTACCATATAATCAATTTTTGACCCAGAAAAGTACCCAATTGCCAGCAATTCTGTGTGGCTTCAATGAAAGAAATCAACTATGTGACATAATCGTGTAATTATGTGAAATACTCGTAATAAGTGACATAATTTATATCTAACGGGAATACACAATATGTTAAGAACAATGATTAAATTTTTCCTACTTTATTTACAAACTATATCTACTTACATAGATTAGCAAAAAATACCTGTTCTTATACCACTGTGGATAAAAGTGTTGGTATTTCCCTCGCCATTATTTTATTTTCCTCTCAAATTGAGCATGACTTACCGAGTCCGAGTGCACTCGAGATAGTTGGAATAACATCTGTGGTCGGAGAGCTCTGGTTGGAGGAAATTATTTATGTAATCAATCATCCGCCGGCAAACAGAACCGGAATCTTGTACAAATAGTATTTGAGTTCACTAACATTACTCATTACTTTAGTGTATCTTCATTTGAGTTAGAATACCGGTGTATATGTAAACTAATGTCTATTTTAATGTTTAAGCTGAGCTTATACCAATAACAAATTAGATTGCTTACACTAGAGCTTAAGATTTTTATAATCTATAGAACATTGCACAAATATTGCGCAAAATGTAGTATTACGCAGTATATTTTCTACAACTCAAATTCGTCCATTTTGCTGCTGGAGATATAGTTTCTATGCCATTTATACTTCGCTGACCGTGTTAGTGACCTCAGTTGAAACTGTTCATAGTAACGGCTAATAAATATAAACTTTTCCAGATTTTAATGAGAATTACGGTCGAGTATCAAGGATCTGGCGTCCCTTCTCAAGAACCCGTTGCCAAGCACCCGCCCTCTCAATTCGAGAACTGGACGCTATTTAGAGTTGGGTGAATTGTTCACGACTTCGGGCTAAATTCAATGCGAAACAACTTATAACTTATACAGAATAGAAATATTTACTTCAATACGGATAGGGTCAAATTAATGGCATGTGTATCTATTAATACTTATTATCACAAATGAGTGAGTATGTTTGTCCATCCGAATGTAGAAACATAGCGGGTCAAATTTTAAATTATACTTTGCCTCCATTTAAGGAAACCAATGCGAGGAATCTTGCGCACTAGTTCCCTAGTGTGTAAAGTGTAAAAATGATAATGACATTCATTGAGCTTCAGATACATTTAGGCAGCTCGAAAAATCTGACTGGCACACTCCATAAGTGTGACTAGTAAATAATCCATAGCAACCTAGATTTTTTTTACTCTGTTACAAGATCAGATCAGCAAACGCGACGAATAACACGAAAAGGATAGCGATCAAAGTGACAATGTGACAAGTTTTGGTACAAGACGTGTCCGACCTTGGCAGTATCACACGTAAATTGAATTTTCCAAACTTTAAACTGGATAATTTATAAATTATCTTTCGTGGAAAGATGGTACAAATATAACCCTTGTAAGGTCATACAAAAACAATTCATTTCTGGTCTCATTTTTCATTACATTATAAGTACGAGTATATTGAACTTTAAGATCTAAGCCACAGAATCCTATATGCCTCTAAAGGTCCCGTGTGTCCTCGCCTTATCGAGGAGCTTCTATGAAGTTCCATACCTGCATCTATGGTTATATCATATAGCTGCAGATAAATGTAGTACTTTTAATAATTTGATTGCGTGAGATGATAAGTGTGATGGTGCGATAGTTCTCATATTTGCATTTTGACCCTATTTTGAATCACAAAAATATGATTCGTATTCAAAAAAGGGTCAATCCTATTTAAAGGGTTGTTTAGATATATACTTACTTACTTACTACGGTGGCGCAGCGACCCGAAGTGGATCTTGGCCTACGACACTAGATGGCGCACTTTCTTGCGGTCTTGTGAATGTGCTGCCAGTCGTCCACTTCCAGGCTTCGCAGGTCTTTCTTTACCTCGTCGGCCCATCTGTACCTGGGGCGACCAACAGGTCGGCGGCTGTTCGGCCGACCCAAGTAGGCTCTCTTCAACGCCCGATCCTCTCCCATTCTTTCTACGTGTCCGAGCCAGCGAAGCCTGGCTACTTTCGTTTCACCGATGATATTTGGTTTGGACACTAGATCTAAAATCTCCTGGTTCCTTCTAATTCTCCAGCTTCCATCTTCCCTTTGCGTTGGTCCCAGAATCTTACGGAGGATATTCCTCTCCGCTACTAGCAGCTTGTTCTTTTCCTTTAAAGTCAGCGTCCAAGCTTCACACCCGTACATCAAAATCGGTCTGATAACAGTGGTATACCTAAACATTATTATTAATCGTGCATTCTAATTCATAATTATTAATAATAAATATTCAACTTCAACTTTTATAGATTTGGCAAAAAGAGTTAATTGATCTTAAGGTTATTTTAGTAACCAACTTTTTTCTCCGAACTTCTGTAAGTATGACATAATTACAGCATTTTTAAAAATCACATAAGCTATCGAGTCCATATAAACCGATCAAGAATTAGCCAATATTTTATGAGATAATGACGATACTGAGAGCCCATATGTCTCTGCCATTCTACTTTTTACACATTATTTCTCTAACCATATTATGCCAGTAACAGAATTACAATAATTGATCGTCAATCTCAAACATAAGTAATCCCTTTAGTTTTTTTTTCGTAAAAGTCTTATATTCACCTACCTAGTTAATGTTCATGTGATTTTTTTTCTTTCGAAATAAGTATTAAACGTACCTATATAGGTAATATACTAGTTTATATCGTGTATAAATCATTTTTTGTAATAATAACCATATATACCTTAATATACCTATCACATAATAATCCATAATATACTAAGTAGGAACGTAGATGTACATAATAAGTTTACAACAATCACTTTAAAGTAGACCTTAACTTTTAGCATCCCTAGAAAGCTTAAAAAAAATTTGGTTCGCAGTCCTTAAGCAAATAAACAATCCACAGCTTTTTCTTTGTGCTTTTTCTTTTTCTTTCCATGACGACGACGTTGATGAACACAGGTAAACGAACCGCGCGCGCGTCACTGGTATTGCTCACTGCTTGAGCGAGTCGTCCTTGTTAAATTTCCCCCTTCCAAGCGGTCGCGGTCAATCCGTAGATATATTTTCGATACCTACACGCGGAGGAGACAGGCCTGGTACCGGGGTTAATGCGTAAATATAAAGACTGTGTAGGTAAGACAAGAAAACACCGCTGCAATTCAGCCAGTCTGGGACCACGAAGGTTGTAAATCCTATTCGAAACGTTAGACGTATAAAAAAGGTTCATGCTAAGCCCCGTTTATACCAATATACATCAATAAAGTGCATAATAATAGTTGAGCGGTAGTAAACAGCATTGGGAGAGCATCAGCAAACAGCACGAATTCGGCGAACTGTTGCCGGTTCGTTAGCACCGTCTGCGAACTTGTTCCTACTTCAAGTTATGCAAGCAAACATTTCAAGTTTTATATGCTTCAGGTCTTTGACACCTTGATTTGGTGTACTACATTACAATTAGCTGACTTAGTAGTAAATAAGTAGCATACACATGCGAATGTGCGCTACTTGTGTACACAAGTGTTGCAAGCAATAGTATCGAAAGTCTATCGATACTATCCTTGGCCTTGAAAATAGTGACAATATCGGTAGGACTATTAATATTTTCGAATAACCGATACTACCGATAGTATCGATTGTCAATAGTTTGCAATACTATTGATGAAAAGTAAAACTATTGACATCTAGCAAAACATCTAGCTAAGCAGCACTGTCAAGTCAATTACAAACTATAATTGTCAATGTCAAAATTGTAACTTTTTATATATTTTCCTCTCTGGTATCTGGCATTTTGGCCAAGTCTTGATTCGTGCGTTTTTTTTTAAGTTTGTACTCATTTTTTGTTTATGTTCTCTACGGCAACCGGCAGGACATGTTTTAAACTTAAATAATTGTTATTTTGATATTTTAAGTACATATAACACTATATTCTATTTATATATTCATATTTATTTATTTTTTTATTATGTCTAAAGATGATTCTTTTTTATCTGCTTGCGATCTTAGTTTTAACGCGGACAGCAGCAGTGATTCATTTCATGATTCAGAAACTCTGCATTCTATTTTAAACAATGTTGTGGATAAAGCGTGCCATTCTTTTTAATGCCTGTCATATAAATGATCAGAGCTTACCTGCTCACTATACAGATTTTCTTGACACTTTTTCTTCCTCTCCTTTCGATGCTATTTTTGTTTCTGAAACATGGCTAAAACCTTCTCTTTCTTCTTTCTCTATCTCTCTTCCGGGCTATGTTGTAGTAAGGAACGACCGCATTGGCTGTGGAGGTGGTGGGGTTGCTATTTATCTCCATAGTAATTTCTCTTACAAAATATTATATTCCTCACCTCCTACATATTGCAGTGCGGCTGAGTTTTTATTCCTAGAGGTTACTGTCCAAGCTCAGAAGGTCCTTCTTGGAGTCGTGTATTCCCCCCCTGGTTATAATTATTTTTTTCAGTTCGAGTCTATTCTCGATACTCTTTGTGCGGATTACACACATCACATAATCATGGGTGACTTCAACTCCGATCTTATTGTCCGTGATTCTCGAGCCCTTAAATTATGTGATATAGTCAAGTCAGCTAATCTTGAAATTCTGCCTTTAAGTGCTACACATGTTAATCCTTCTACTGATGACACACTGCTCGACTTAATTCTCACTTCTTCCCCTGATCTTGTGATCAAGCACGGACAACTTCCTGCCCCTGGTTTTTCGAAACATGATCTCTTATATCTTCAATATAAACTGAAGCCTTCAAAGCCTAAGCCCACAGTAGTATGGATGCGTAATTTTGCAAAAATTGATTTAGAGCGCCTTAGATGTGATGCGAAGAATACTGACATGACCAATGTTTATACTGCACAATCTGTAGACGAGAAGGTTTCGATGCTGAACTCTTTTATACTGAAGCTGTACGATACTCATGCGCCATTGCATGCTGTGAAAGTAAGGCGACCGCCGGCCCCTTGGATCGGTAGAGGGGTCCGTATGGCCATGACGCGCAGAGATCGTGCTTTCCGAACGTACAAACGTGACAGATCCGACGTAAATTGGGCGACATATAAAAAAGCACGTAATTTGTGTAATAGAATGGTAAGAGCAGCTAAACAGAAATACTTTCATGACCAGCTCACAGATTCTTCTTCGGCCAACACATGGAAGTTCCTTCGTTCATTGAATATTGGTAAAAATACACAAGAAACGACTTCTTCATTTTCATTAGACAATTTCAATAGTTACTTTTCCACTTCTTCTTCCCTTGATTCGTCGGTCAAACTTCGTACCTTAACAAGGATTTCTTTCATGGCCAATCTCAATATTGAACCTTTCTCTTTTTCTCCATTATCTGAGGATGATATACGCAGAATTATAATTTCGCTTAAATCTAATGCCGTTGGGTGTGATGATGTAAGCCGCCAAATGATTATTAATTTGCTTGATATTCTTCTCCCAGTTATTACACATATTGTCAATTTTTCTTTAACCTCTGGCACTTTTCCATCTCTTTGGGCGAAAGCTTACGTCATCCCTTTGCCAAAAGTGTCTAATCCGCAGACTTTAAATAATTTTCGACCCATCTCTATCTTACCTTATCTTTCTAAAATATTAGAAGCTGCGGCCCATTTTCAGGTCTCTTCTTTTGTGCACACCCATCATCTTCTTACACCGTTGCAATCTGGGTTTCGCCCTGGGCATAGTACCACCACTGCCCTTCTCAGTGTCACAGAAAGTGCCTTGGCATGGAGAATTCATTGATCACCATTCTTGGTCTTATTGATTTTTCTAATGCTTTTAACATGGTTGATCATGATATTCTCCTGGCTATTCTTCAATACATGAAGTTCTCACCCTCAGCAAGGGAATGGTTTTCCTCATATCTCCATGACAGGCAGCAAGCGGTTCGAAAGGATCGGGAGGTGTCGCAGTGGATAAAACTGTCGTCAGGCGTCCCTCAAGGCGACATTCTGTCTCCGCTATTATTTGCATTGTTTATAAATCTTTTATCCCTTTCAATTAGCTGTTCTTATCATTTCTACGCGGATGATTTACAAATTTATGTTCAGACCACTGCTGAAAACGTTGACTTTGGAGTGGATCAGTTGAACAAGGCTTTATTAAAGATTTCTTGCTGGTCGGACAGTTTTGGCATCAAGGTCAATCCACTTAAGTGCCAGGCTATTTTGATGGGTAGTTCAAGGCAACTAGCTAAATTGGATATGAGATCTATTTCCCCTATTGTTTTTAATAACACAACCATTCCCATCAGTGAATCGGTAAAGAATCTGGGCCTTTATCTTGATTCAACATTGAGTTGGAGGACCCAAGTGACAGAGGTCTGTAGAAAAGTTAATTATTCTTTACAATGTTTGAATCGTTTAAGAAATATCCTTCCTGTTAAAACCAAGATAATTCTTATTCAGTCACTTATTTTGCCTATCATCGATTAGGCTGATGTGTGTTATCCTGATCTTAATCAAGATCTTCTCGATAAGCTTGATCGACTCATTAATAACTGTACCCGCTTCATTTTTTGTCTTCGTAAATACGATCATATTTCTGTTTTTCGATCTAAGCTCGAGTGGCTCCCTGTTCGTCAGCGTAGACAGCAGAGAATGCTCTGCACACTATTTTCTATTCTAAAGAATCCTTTTGATCCCGAATACTTGAAGAGTAAATTTCAATATCAGTCTGTGTCCCACAGTCGAGAGCTTCGCTCTAGTCATACACTTCGATTAGAAATTCCTTTGTTTCACTCCAATTTCATGTCTACGTCTTTCACTCTTCAAGTTATACGATTCTGGAATGCCCTGCCTGAGGACCTTAAAACTATTACAAACAGATATCTTTTTAAGAAAAAAGTCCATATGCGTTTACTTTCTCCTTGAATGCAGCAGAAATTTTTATACTGGTTTTCTATAGTAATAAGACATATTTATTTAATGTATTTATTGTTTGTATGGTTATGTATATATATTATTTATTTATGTATATTGTATAATATATGTTTATTTTATATGTATTTAATATGTTGTATGTTTGGTGCATACTGTTTGAGTATACATTACTTTTACGCCTACTACGCAAAATTTCTATTTATCCCGAAGGTTGACTGGTAGAGAATGCTATTAGCATTGAGTCCGCCTTTTGTACCATTTATTATTGGTAAATAAAGTATTAAATAAATAGTATCGATATTATTGAATTTAGATACTATCGATAGTATCCAATACTGTCGATAGTATCTAAATTTAATAGTATTGCATACCGTTATCGATAGTCCTGTCGATATTGTGACTGTTTTTCGAGGTCAACCATCGATAGCTATGCAACGCTAATGTACACTATGTAAGTTAATTGTGCATCATAAATATTTTAAAAAAGTATTGAATTTTCGCACATATATTTACCCGTATTTTATCTAATTCGTACAAGCTGTTATTAAGATAATGATTGTAAATACAAGTAACCGGCCAAGTGCAAGTCGGACGTATGCACGAACGGTTCCGTACCATTATCTATAAAAAAAATAAGTTTGTAGTATAGGAGCTCCACTTAAATATTTATTTTATTCTATTGTTATTAAACTGAAATACATCAACTGTGAAAATTTCAACTGTCTTTCTAAAACGGTTTATGAGATATAGCCTGGTGTCAGACAGACAGACAAACAAACGGATGGCCAGACGGACAGCGGAGTCTTAGTAGTAGGTTTTCTTACCCTTTGGTTACGAAACCCAAAAAAGGGTACTTATTGATATAAGTATTTAAAATAAAACATTGGGTAAAACATCGCTGCATGTGCGCTATAGCTGTGTGTAGAATAATTTACCCGGCGGTGCCAAAAGGAGGATTAAGGCCCATTTAGATGGTGCAAATTTCTTACCTGTTACATATCATTTTCTTGAAGCAATGAATGAATTGTATGGCCGACGTAAGCAAGTTATCTATTGCTTTAATTTAATTGTATGCAACAGGCAGGAAACTTGTTGCACCGTGTAAATAGGCCTTTATTTCACTGCATGAAAGCGCTGCACTATATACATGAAAGCACTAATCCTGTGCGAGCTTGTTCTGCTACGACTTTGTAGCAGCTACGCTCGGCACGGACGCGATGTCTACACAAGTACACAGTTATCATACGAGCTACGAGGCACAACGAACAAAGCTACGATCAACGATGATATATATTCGTTTACTCGTCCTTGAGTATTAATTAACCACCGACAAAAAAGAGGAGTGTTATAAGTTTGACGATAACGTATCTGTCTGTCTGTTGTTCTGCTCGAACGGATAGACCGATTTCATTGCATTTTTATTTTACGTGAGAGCAGCTTCCTTTGCGACGGTTCTTATATGTTTGATGCAAATCGGTTCAGTATCGGTCATTTAAAAGTTATTAAATGTTAACGCTTGAAAGCTGGGGTTTTTAATTTAGCTGGAAAATAATAGATGGCGTTACGGTATGTAATATTATGTAGTTCCGCCACTTATCACTAGATGGTGTCATCGGAATTTATTTTATTTACCTGCAACTCATTATTTTATTTTTTTATTCGCGGTGTAAGTAAGTTCTGCGGTGAAATTATAACTTTTAGGTCTGTGCGTACGTTTTTATGAATGCATATTTTTGGGGAAGTTTTAAACAAAATTATTTATTATTAGCGTCCGGCCCTAGCTTCACACGGTCGTATACTACACATAAGTATAAACTTTCCTCTTGAATTAATCTCCGCATCAAAATCCGTCGCGTAATTTAAGAGATCTAATCATACGTGTATACAGATAGACAGACATTGGGAAGCTATTTTGCTTTATACTAGGTATTGGTTAAAAAAAAACAGTTTAATGTTATATATATATATATATATATATATATATATATATATATATACAATATGTAACAAAAACCCTGTCCGATCCTTGTAGGAGCAACTCAGACCGTCAATATGAACAACTTTTCCTATGCAACCAATGCTTGAAACTCGAAAAAAAATCGTCATTTTCATACAAAAGTGTTCGGCGGGCCTGGCAATTTGTATGAAAATGTCGATTTTTTTCGAGTGTAGCGGGAGCGACGCCACAAAGGGAAGATCTTCCCGCCAGGCATGTTGTTGCGCCTGGGGAACCGCGGCTCCGGAGATGAAGAATAATTGTTAAGGAAAAATAGAAACAGTTTATTTTAAAGCACTAGTACAGATTCACTTAGTTCAAGCATTGATCCCATAGGAAAAGTTGTTCATATTGACGGTCTGGGTTGCTCCTACAAGGATTGGACAGGCTTTTTGTTACATATTGTATATAAATATTCATGCTGTTGAAAACTAAAACAATATAATTACTTTTTTCCCGATACGCATGAAGGGAACGAGAGTGTGTGAGTGACCACAAGTGCAAGGCACTTGTCACATTCTTTTTATCCATATGGTCCTTAACTCACTCCTTAACTTAAGTCGACCTCCGTGGCGTAGTGGTCACCATGCTAGTCCGCCACCCAGAGGTTCCGGGTTCGATCCCCGGTCAGGGCAAGTTGGAAAATGGCCTTTTTTATAGTCCTGGGTATTGGGTGTTTATCTATATATGTATTTGTTATAAAATATAGTATCGTTGAGTTAGTATCCCATAACACAAGTCTCGAACTTACTTTGGGGCTAGCTCAATCAGTGTAATTTTTCCGTATGTATTTATTTATTTATTTATTCGCCTTTTTTTCCACATTTTCTTTTACGTCCTCTGTCCGTCCAGTAATTTTTAAATTTAGCATCTATTTTGCAACATGACTCTCCTCTCTCCTCATGACACGTCCATACCATCTCAGTCTATTGCTTCTTAGCTTTTCCGTTATTGGGGCCACTTTTGTACTTTCTCTTACATATTCGTTTTTATTTACGACCTCCGTGGCGTAATGGTCAACAAGCTAGACCGCCAATCTGGAGGTTCTGGGTACGATCCCCAGCCAGGGCAAGTTGGAAAATGGCCTTTTTCAAATTGTCCTGGGTCTTGGGTGTTTCCCAGTATCGTTGGGTTAGTATCCCATAACACAAGTTTAAGCTTACTTTGGGGCTAGCTCAATCAGTGTGATTTGTCCGTATATATTTATTTATTTTATTTAATAATGCAGCATTTCTCGAAAAGGAATCAATAATGTTTGTTTGAGCCAGCTCTCATTTCATATAGCAATGTTTACTCACAAATAGCTTTCTGCCCCGAGCGACGCCGGAAACCAAATACGGAACTCTGTGTCATTCCCTCTGAATGTCTTGTCGTTTTGTATATCTATATGTGCATCATAAGACGTATCGTGCGTTGATTTATATTTGTAACCAACTTAAAAAAAAGGAGGAGATTATATGTTCGACTGTATATTTTCTATTTCACATATAAGTACTGTTGTTTGACAACTTAAAAGTACCATGCTGTAGTGAGCAATTTTTAGTCAGAAAATACTATACATAAATATTTTTTAGATAACATTTCAGAGAAAATTACAGGTCCTTCCACCTGCATCTTTATTTCTAAATATACTACTGGTATAAAATATACTATATTGTAATGTTGACACTATTTCCGGTTTGATAAAACAGTCTCTTTTAGTAAGAATGGACGTTAAAACTATTTCCAAACCGCAAAATGGTTAAAAAGATTTCACATAGAATAACTGGACGTAGACTGGAAAGAGGGGGAGTGCTCGACCGTCAAACCGAACAATTGTTCTAATCAACAACAGTTGGCTTTGAAAGCCAAATGTTGTTATTGTATCAGAACGTACAGTCAGCCAACGAGATACCTAGGCCAGCTCACTACCTTGATTTTGAATTTTCTCTTAAACTTACAATAATATTAACATGAAAATGTATATTTAAAAAGACTTCTTTGAAATCTTTCAGAATATACATTTTTATGTAAATATATGTATATGTGTGTAATAAAATGTGATAAAAAATGTTAATAATAAAAAACGTTGAATAGGTCTTCTCAAAATATTGTGAACACCATTTTTCGATTTAGGGCTCCGTTTCTGATGTATTTGGTTTTATAGCGTTTATGCAAATTTTTGTTAGAGTCAAGTGTCCGGGGCCCTTCTATCTGCTAAACGGTTATATATGGACACTGAAAAAAACAACAGAAGTTGTACATATAACGAAATTTAAAGGAAAACGATCAAAGCTTACACGGGTTTATGAATCGAAGAGTTATAAAATGTACTCGGAAAAGGAAAATTTTATACAAATCCAATAGAAAATGAGTTTTCAGTCGTTTTAGTGACGTGATTTCAAAGTCGGCATTCGCAACTATAAACCCTACACTGCGCATTGCCCGACCCGTAGTTATTTTTATAGCAAAAAGTACTAGAAAAAACGATTTCACAAAGCAATTACGAACTCGTACACTGGAAAAAGGGGGAGTGCTCAGCCGTCAAACCGAACAATTGTTTCTAGCCCTGCAGCTTTGATCGTACACTGTACGTCACAACAATCGAGCCAGGGTTTTTATATACTAGCTTTCTTAGGTCATTTTACCCGACTACGGCAAAGCCAAAAGAAGGGTGATGATTTTAGCAGTCTATGTATGTATGTGGGTATGTATGAGTGTTCCACATTCGAATCGCTGGTCCAATTTTCACAAATGATATTTCAATCAATTCGTCATTATTGTTTGGGTGACATATGCTACCACTTGTATGCAAATAAAGTGTATAACGAAAGTCACATACAAAAAAGGAAGTGTAAATTATATATTTTTTTGGTTTCTATTTCAAGTGGAGCATCAAATGTCAGATCTTGATTAACACGTTTCAAGAATAAATACATCGTTAGCTGTACATGGCTCCAGTAGTAGAGTATTCGTTTTTTTAAACGTATGTCTTGTTTCAGTTTGTTATTTTATCAATGAGCAAGCTTACATATAAGCAAACTCTTTCGGCCGTCTCGATCCTCTGGCTCTATGACGTATGAATATCCTTGTGATTTTTTTTTATCGCATTTATCATGAGGAATGCTCTGAAGAATTGTTCGACTTAATACCTCCTGCAAAATTTCACCACCGCACCACCCGCCTGAAATTAAAATTTCATCCACACCACTTGAATAGTTGGCAATCAACCACCGTACGACCGAATTGTGTAATCAACTTCCTGCAGCACTGTTCCCGGACCGATACGACATAAAAACCTTCAAAAAACGAGTCTATATCTTCCTGAAAGGCCGGCAACGCTTCTGTTACACCCCTGGTGTTGCAGTTGTCCATGGCCAGCGGTGATCACTTACCATCAGGTGACCCGCTAGTTTGTTTGCCGCCCCATAACATAAAAAAGAAACTAACGGCCCACCCTGGCTTCCCACAGGAACTTTTTATACATATAAACCTTCCTCTTGAATCACCTTCCTACTTAAAATACGTTGCGTTGATTAAAAGTTTTAAGCTACATACGTACGGTATGCTTCAAAAATGGAGTCATAATCTCTGATACTAATCGTATGAGATATTATGACTTCATTTTTGAAGCCTGACCGTACATATAGCTATTAAATTCATATTTATCCCGTGCAGGGTAGACAAAATTAATAAAAGAGCTTTGTATAGTTTATTTAATAAAAAGGAAAACTAGGGAAATATGCACATAAAAAAAATGCAAAAAATGCCGTACAAAAAACTGTAATTTTAATGCGTCTCCACAAAAGCGCACCAGTACTCGAAATAACCCTCAACAGTATTCCAAGTTAGAGAGGCTCGTTAAGTCCGCGAACAAACTACCTATAAATGTTTTTTCGCTAACTTCGCAAGAGATTTCGTCAGTTTCGCAAAAAGTCGCTAACGAGTGCCTTAATTCCGGCAGAAGTTAGCGAGCACCTCGGCTAGTCTCAAATTAGTTGTTCCAACTGGCGTTGTTGACACAACCCGCTTGGCGGCGCCACTGTGCAAATTTTACCAATTATTGCCACTTGACGTCCACACTTCGCACAGATTCGACGACCTCCGTGCCGTAATGGTCAACACGCTAGTCCGCTAATCCGGAGGTTCTGGGTTCGATCCCCAGCCAGGGCAAGTTGGAAAATGACCTTTTGTCCTGGGTCTTGGGTGTTTATCTATAAGTGTATTTAATATACAATATGGTATCGTTGAGTTAGTATCCCATAGCACAAGTTTAAACTTACTTTGGGGCTAGCTCAATCTGTGTGATTTGTTCGTATTTATATTTATTTTTTATTAGATTACCTATCTAGACGTCCTTGCAGAACAAAGGTTTAGAATATAAAGTTGCAGAATAGTCAGAAAAGTTCTTATTGTATTGTCATTATGGGCTATAGTCTCAAATTAGTTGTTCAAACTGTAATTGTTGACACAATCTGCTTAGCGGCGCCGCTGTGCAAACTTGACCAATTATTGTCACTCGTTGCCCACACTTTGATTAGACTACAGTTATCTTGGCGTAGTTGCAGTATCTTTTTTATTTTACTTCACTAGCCTATTACAGTATGGCTGGACTAAGGCCTTTTCCAAGGGAGGAAGGATTTGTCCATAATCACCACCCTAGTCAGGCGAGTTTAGCGGGTTAGTGATCGCAATAGATGGCATTAAGTCGGTGGACAAATTATGCCTTTACCTCCCCTAGTCGCCTATGACGACACCCGTGGGAAAGGACAAATTGTATCCTACTCTGCCGTCACCACGCGGTATTAAATGCAGAATAATTTAAAACTTTATAAAGTTTTAATCCCCTGACAACGTTATTATGTTCTCATTAATGGGATTATATCTCCTATTCTCTTTAATCTCATCGCGTCTAAGCAAAGATTATTTTAGAACTTTTAAATGTGAAAAGAATTCATTAGAACTTTTTAGTTATTATTTTAGTAGGTCCTTAATTTTCTTCTTATTCTAGATATTTTCATAAAGATAAAAGTTCTGAGTGGATCAATAAAACATTACAGAGTAATTAATTAAACAGAACCTAGGCTGTGTATTAGCGCCGAAAGTTCTTTGACGTTCTATGATGTATTTAGTAAATAACTAACTACACTTAACTATTTAGTAACAGCCATACTGAAAACTACGGCATTTATTTTTTAGTGATCTTAACAGATTCTTATCTCGATCCAACCGTCGAATTACGCGCCACACTCGTGATTCAACTGTGGAATCCTTCGTTTTGCTCTGAATGCAAAGTAGCGCTCTCGCCTTAAAAATATTACCTTTACCCCTTGTAGCACAATATACTTTGTCCTCCAAAATACTTACTAAATATATATTTGCATAAATTGTTACTTCTTGTTGGTGACAATCTTTTATTAGGTGTGTGTCACACTGTTCTCTCTTCAACCGTTGGTCTCTATAGAGAATCTATTTTGTTTGTTTGTTTGTATTTACTTTATTGTTCTAATAAAACTCACAATTATAATAATTATGTTTATTACAGTCTTACGTAAATAAATTATTCACCGAATCGTACACGAGTCACACGTTAATATTTCGAATTAGAACAAAAACATAACTTTAACCGAAAACAACGTATCCATAACACCCGTCATTACGAAATATCACGTGCGGCATTATAGTGGCAAATGCGACATTTTTATAGGTCAGACTCGGGACGCCACAGTACGAGTAGGGATTTCAATTATATCCTACATTGACACAAATACGATGAAAGTGTTCAAGTGATATCCCGTTTTAGTTTATTTATTTAAAGTTTTTAGATTTTTTTTATAATGTACATAATACAGCAAATTATAATAATAATTATCAGAGAGATTCTAAGAAATGAAAGCCTGTCTCTGCGTTTATACAAAATACGTCATCTATATTAGTCTGGGAAAAGAAAAAACGCAGAATGTAAACAACTGCGTTTTCCCGCGGTTTTTAAGGGATGCATGAATTTTTCGAGGTCAAGTGCTGCCCGCTTTCGAAATAAATTATGAGAAGGGAAACGGAGATATAATTCAATATTTTGTCTTGATAAAGCCATAGATACCTTCAAACTATTTTATGAACTACTGTTTACATTTTAAAGTGGGAACGTAAAGCTTTTCTTCGCACATTTACCGAAAGTGGCTGTTTTTCGTACTGCAAGCTTTTATTTACAAAGTGTACAAAATATTTTGAAGGATTATCTAGGGCTTTGTAAAGACTTAATTTCAAATGATACATTCGCTTTCTTTCGAATAATTTATTTCAAATGGGGCAGGACTGGACCCCGAAAAATTACATAAATATTTTCTTCTATGACTTTCACAAATATACATAAGTACTTTTGATTAAATTCGCTTTTGAAAACCTTAGAGATAATCATATAACCGTACTTACATTTTACGACCTGTGTTACAATCAGTAGGTGTTATGCCGTTCATGTTAAAACCTATTTAATCGCGAAACCAGTGGCACAAAACTCAGAAAAGAAATTAAGAGAAATATCTACTTAATGTGGTTAGCGCTATGGTTTAGCTAGCGTCAGAACTCCTCACCTCTTCGTTCAGATACCTAAACATCCATTGCGAGCCGATTTCATTCGTATTACCCTGAACAAACGATTCAATAACTGAATTTTCCTCTCCGGAGTGATCGTCGCGAGCATAGTTATAATGTAGGTATATGTTCGATACCTAAACGGGGAGTGACACAGGCATGCTAGTGGTCTGTTAGTGGTCTGCTGTTCGTGCAGATCAAAAACACAAAGTTCTAGCTACGAATGTTATGATTTTATGTAGCTTGCTTTTCTGGCTGGAATTCTATTCATAAAGCGTGCCTTTGTCGATTTGGGTAGCGCTGTAATGATTTCGTGTACCACTTGTGTTTTGAATAAAATTTATTCTGTGTTGGTTCATTGTCATCATATGTCCAAAATATATATTTACAATATACATACATATATTTGCGCTTGTGTTTAATGTTTCTGTCCGACAACATCTCAAGTCATGCACATTCGATTGGCCGATCAACATTTTTATTTCAGTGTAGCCTAAGCACCGACACCACCAACTCACAGAGTGAACCCAAGTGGAAACCTACAATTACAAATCGACTAGACATGAATCAACAGACCTCAGACTAAAGCCTTCTCTCCACAATAAATCTTAAACAACAATAACTATCAAAGTTGCCACGTGTAGTCTGACCTACTTCTTTGTTGCAGGGTGTGCGCCATGTTCCTCCCGGAGTTCGCAAGTTTCGTGGCTGCCATCTTATTCGCCGTTCATCCTATACACACAGAGGCGGTAAGTCATAAAATTTTAGTAGTACAGAAGTTAAACTAACACAGATATGAATCTTGTTACAATTTGAACAAAATTGTCAAACAACCATAATGAATGAATGAATAAAAAACTCTTTATTTCTCCAATTTAAAAAACATTTAAATAAGTTTTATAATTACATATATTTACAACGTGGAAGAGACATACCCGTAATAAATCGAACCACAGGCTATACTATAGAAACAAAAATAAAAGCCAAAACACAAAAAAAAATTCGGCATTTCCATACAAATAAAAAATACATTTTTATGTAAATGTTGAATTTTTTTTTGGTTAATTGGTTGTTATTTTAATTTCATTATACTATAGTGATTTAGAATAGCTCGTGCTTCGATTTTTTACGGGTATGTCCCTTCTATGTTGTATATTTACATACTGGTACCATACATGTATGTATATATTTACAAAATTTTATACGCGACCGTTTGTGAGTGATACGTAGGGCTTTTGAAGATCGATTCATTTTACTTAACTGTCTTATTCTGTCTATTATTTTTGTAGCAGATATCAGATTCGTTGCGTCAAACCTCCTTTCACATCTATGTATATTATAATTATACCGATTTGTTGGGGGCACTCAGGAACGTCTTCTCCAGGGGAAGGGGTCGAGCATCCGTTCTGTACATTAGTACTTAAATGAATTATGTGCTCATGGCCAACGTTTTAAGGTACAATGGTAAAAGAGTGAATGCTCTCGGCAGCAATACGATAGAAGTCATAACGCCTACTCGTATAAGGTTATAAGCACCAATCGGTTGGAATATTTTCGTATTGATTCATGCACTGTATCTGTTTACACGAAACACTCTTAATAATCTATTGTTACACAAAACAATATAATCGCGATATTTTTCATAGTCTTGGCGTAATATATTTTTAAATTACGCCTGTCACAACGTTTTGTATGAGGCTATATATCTGCACTCACTGTAGTTTGTGGTGGGTGAGTGTCATTTATTACAGTTTAATCACTCCTTAGGTATAAGTTATGTTGCATGCATAGTGGTAGGTAAATTGTTTTAAGTGTACCTACGTCGTGAAAGCAAGCCAGCTCAATAGAAAAGACACGATAATAATTATGTAAACAGTCGATAATTTTTCCATTATAATTTAATAGTTAAACACTCGTAAGTTTTATTTATTTCTCTTCCCTTTTTTCTCATATGAGTGTCTTGAGATGACTAAGGGAATTATTATGAAATATTATATAGAACAGGCAGCAACGTCCTCTGTACAACGACTTTTTAACATAAACTATTACTTTAACCCGTGCTTTTACCATCCACAATGATCACCAACCCGCTTGCTCAGCGCGGATGTATCCTTCATAACAACTTTAACCCCCACTACAGTGCGGTCCACAAGCTTCGGATTAATAAAAGAACATAATTAAAAACCTCACAATCCCCTGTAGAAACCTACATGAGAAGGTTTATTTTGGTAGATCATTTTTTGGCTTTTTTTAATTTGTCAGGCATGACCATGAAGGTATAATACCAAAAAACAGAACCTTAATTCTTAAAGGGACTAACTATCACAAGACAATACTGCTCATTTATCTTAGATTATCCAGACTGATGTAGTTTCTAGACTTCACCTTAGTAGATGGCGCCTTGCCATTCAATTTATAACTTGAAAGCAACTAGGTTCTCGAATGCATGAAATCGCCAAAATGCTGCATGAATCACGTGAAATAGCTTTTGTGAATGCTTTTATGCAATACCAATTTTCAACGACAATGATCTATTTGTGGAAAATTGCAATATCTATACCCATTAACCTAGAAAAAAGGTCTTATTTTGTAATAATGGACAACAGTGCATATTCGTGCATATTATTTATTGTATTCTAAAGATGTTTACCAAATTACAGATCAATCGGTGAGCAAATAAGGGGTAAAATTTTAATAAGTAGATGTGACCCACACACAACTCGTAAACCTAGTGCTGCCGGGAGGGACTGGTCAGCTCGGTTTCGCTTTTTTGATTACTTAATATTTTTTATTACGCAATTTATGTTTGTTTACTTGTTCGCAAGCATTACATGTTATAATGTGTCAACATTGTATTATATTATAAGTATTTATTAATTAAAAGACAATAATAATATGACAAAGCCCTTCTGGCGAGTAAGCGACCAATGCTGTGAAAATGAGTTTCTTTCGGCATTTCTTCCAGCAGTGGTCGTTACGAAGCGCTGGTATCGGTAGCTTTTCTTTAAAAATAAATTAGATTTTAATATACTTTACACGTAACGTAAATTATACTTATTGAAGTGTAAAAGTGCTTGTAAAGGTCTAATTACTGAATAAACATTTGAATCTTTTGAATCTTTTTTATTTATTTACACGAGACAAACAAATCAAGCTTAAGCGTTTGGAAATAAAAATGATAAATATAAAACTGCCACAACTTGATATCTGAAAAACAACCTCACCTTCTCATTTCAGTCCCAGTGGCAGTTATTGAAAACCTCATCGACGATCAATTAAGCTGGCAATACACGTCCTGTTTTTCTCACCAGTAGTCGGATCCGATAGTCTGATTAGAATCGAAACTGGAAGGCGCTCGCGTCATACATTTATTTGTAAATAATACACATCTCCGTTCCGATAACCAGATCAGTCTATCAAGACGGAAACAGTAGCACGGTGTTTTCTATTTTATTTCCGTTTTGATTATCTGAAGGCGCAATCTGCAAGCTAGGGCTTGAGGTAAGGGGAGCGGTGTCGTTTAGCCTGATGAAAACTATCTGACTTGTATTCAGTGTCCGGTAATCTGTCAGACAATCGTAAGCAAAACGGACGTGTATTTTCAGCCTTAATACGTATCTGCAAATTAAACGTTTTGTACCGAAATACCTGAGCTCGGTCATCATTTTTTACGAGTGCCACTGCGGCCATTTTGTTGATATTTTTAAACTGTATTTAAAAGTCCGATATTATAGTTTGATCGGCATTATCTGCACTTTCAATCAGTAATGGAGGAGTTTATTTTTGTTTGCTTTTTTGTGTTTCGTTTTTATTGTGTATCAAATTATTTTATTTGTTTCATAGTTGGTGTGATACGTTTTTCAAGTTCATTGGTTTTAATAAATATTTCTGAGTAGGCATATGAATTTGAGTATTCGCCCGTTATGTTTGAGTTTATTTATTTGTTTTTTTATTTTTATTTGTTTAAATACAATCGGAAAGTTGAACAAAAATGACGGACTTCAAAGCATTTTTGTACAAGTTCCAAGTACAAAAATGCTTTGAAGTCAGTCATTTTTGTTCAACTTATTTGTGTCGCAGTGTAACACATATCATTCTATAATCACCAGCAGCAAGAACAAAAACCTTCAAGCATAGCTGCTACAATAATACAATATACGGCCACATTCACAATTTATGGCCAAATTATTTTTTTATATCTGAAATTTATATCTGAAACAGCCGATACTGCCCGCTCAATCTTATTCAAGTCCCGACAAGAGCTCTATAATCCGGTGTAGAATGAAGTGCCCCGTATTCTCCCGTGCACTTATGTTTACAGCGCAATATAAATCGGGAGCGTTGGCCACTCTGTCACAGTTTAACGACACAATTCCTTTAGACGTACGGAGGTACGTCGAGCTTGCCAGTGTCGAAACTGCACTGTAATCCGAAATTGGAACGCCTTCGTGTCTGCACTTTTAAAACTATACAGACTGCGACAATTGAATGGAGTTTATATAGGTCAATCTACTCTAGCTTTGTCTTAGAGATTTATGTCAATGGATAAGAAATAGATAGAAGATCTTTTTCAATCCTTTTCTTTTACTTTTAATGCATACTTAAAAAAAAGGATACTTACTGAGTATGCGAAAGATAATTAAGACATGTTCAGTCTAGCAATATAAACAACTATCAAAACGAAACTAACTCAAGATTGAATACCTAGCTTGAAAGACATCCTGTATGTATATGTTGTTTTTTTAAAGTCGAATTTTGCTAAGAGGCTTCGAAATATACAAAGATATAATTAATGCCCTGTAGCTTTTAGAAAGCCTTGGATGTATCTTTAATGGCGTCATCAAACCAACTGCGTCGCACAAGCGGCAACAATGCAACAGTAAATTTGATGATCTTTAAACCCGTTTATGAGCGTTTTCCAATTAGAAACGGGAGCAGTAAACCCTATACTTTATACGACATGTTTGTGCTGCACTGCAGCAATTGCACGATTAGCTTTCTTTGCAGGCAGTTTAAATTTTCAATACCAATTTTCAATCCGATCCAATTTCCGACGGTGTTAAGTAGGTATATTACCAAAGTCGCCCATAACCGCCCACTACTAAGATTACGATTGTTACGTACGTAATGAGTAGGAGCTCGGTGGCCCGGTTTTTTTTAAATGTCTTAAGTTACCCCCCCAAAATTGGGTGTCATATTTATAATTCATTATTAACGTTATAGGTCCGTCTTTGGGTCCCTGACTTACATATGTGTACTAAATTTCGACTTAGTCGGTCCAGTAGCTAGCGCATTCGCAAGTTAAGCGACACCGGGCGTGATCCGCACTTGGATGGGTGACAAGTGGCATAAACATATCTTGTGTTCCTCCGAGCTTCGGAAAACACTTTAAGCCGTTGGTCAAGACTATCATCATTGCACGGCAGTCGTCAAACTGTGTAAGATAATATAATGTAAGCTTCAAAAATCTGACTCCAGTGTTGGCCACTTACACACACAAAAGATAGAAGATAATTAATGAGAACATAAAGACTGGTAACAGTCAAATGACAGCTTAATACTTTGGACAGTTACGGTTTTTCGACCTTTCGAACACTTCACAATCTTACTTGAACTAGTAAGACACACTGACAACGGCACTCACAACTTTTATACGTATGTACAAGTATGGCACTTCATAGAAGCGGAGTATCATATATGCCTACTACTACTATAAACGAAACTATAGGTACATCCTTGCACACGTTAATGTGTATGTGTTCACCCACCAACACACTATACAAGGCGCGGCGAGATCGGGCTAGTGGTGGTGGACGGGGAACGCATATTGTTTTTTTTATTCTTGTTTGCCGAATAAAGATTTTCTTTCTTTCTTTATTGCGCGGGACCCTTTCCGTACTGTATGTAATTCTTATATTTATAAGGAAGATGCATAGTGTCGTTGTGCTTTGGAAAGAGTTCCTAAAAATTCCCAAGAATTTCCGTACTGTATATAATTCTTATATTAATAAGGAAGATGCATAGTTTCGTTGTGCATTGGAAAGAGTTCCTAAAAATAGGCGAGTCCAAGTAAAAACTACCTTGCTAACCCAAAATTTCTTTAAGATATAAAGGTTCGCCTCCGCCGCCGCCTTTGGAAAGCGTCTCGGAGCGCCTTAGAAAGACCAGACAAGAATTACGACACGTATATAGCATTTGCAGGCGTGATGTAAGAACATTTGTTCGGGTGCTATGTCAAATATTGCGATTACAGGATTGGCCTCATAACAAAAGTAGCTATATTTTTTTAAGAAAATCCTATGGTATATAATACTAAAAAAAAGTAATACTATTTTCTTTAAATTTATCTAAACTAAAAACCAAAGTTGATAAATCTATTAAAAAAATATAATTGTGCTGGCTTTTTTACTATGCTTTTCTACGTAAATGCTCACAAAACACTAATAGGCATTCATCAAAATCTACTCATCATCTTCTTTATTCTGAGACGTAATTACAAGTTGTTTTAATGTATAAGCAAAACTTTTCAAAGGATTTACTTTTACCACTCCTATTAGAGCTCAAAGCTCTTTTCTTCAACTCTTGTCTTCAACAGCTGGGAGATTATATCACAAACGATATTATGTCTAGAACCATTATAAACTTAACAACTAACATTGTCTGCAAGTATAAAGGCTGCAGAGGAAGGAAATAACAAATATTTCAAAGTACTTTCGGTGCAGTAATATCAAATGAAAATATTTTCTGTGAAACTTCTAAAACAAACCCTCGAGCAACTTGCACTATCAAGAGAATATAATAGCTTTCAAAACTTACAACGAAGTTTGCAAAAAAAACTTAGATGTAGTTTTTCCTCGAAGGCCTTAATTCAATCTTTTGCAGATCTTTTGTATGATATTATGTTTCCTACTAACAAAATATGGATCTGTATTGAATACCTGTGCAGTCTGAAATAAACGATTTCATTCATTCATTCATAACTTTATGGACAGTTTTTCTCAGATTTTTTTGTCGATGTTTGTGAAAGAAAAAAATTATTGAGTCCAACTGGTTTTTTTTTTCATTAATCGTACTTCAAAGACGTATAATTTATGATTGCTGATTACACTTCTCTTTATACCTACATATGAAGGAATAAAGTCATATTCGTATTGATGTGTACCATGTACATTTTATTCTTATCTACCTTAAAATAGAGGACATTTGAAAGGAACTCAACATGCATTGAAAGTTTAAACATCTATATATTCTACTTACAAAAAAAAATTGAAGTGGTAAATATTCCCAAAAAAGTAGATTATGAGTCACTTCACAAAATATATGGAAATACAACTCAAAGATATGCTTATTTTCCACCTGCGCAGACTGTCTAAACCCCACGATGTTGGGTTGCCCCACCCTAACTACATTAAATATATTTGCCTCACTTAACAATGACGTCACTAGGTGCATTCAGTTAGGATAAAGCCTTGGTAAAGCGCATAAGGCTGCCCAGGGGCGCAAAAGGCTTCGGAGCTATAAGCGTCGGGAAGTCGGGCAACCTTATATTTTTAGACGGCTCATAAGCGGGGCGTTGGGGTAGTGCTCTAGTCTCAATATATCAGGGTCAAGCATTTTTCTAAACTTAAACTGTTCCTATTGTATTCATATTGCACTAATACAATAATAAGTACAGTGATATAAAGAACAACCTTTTTATAAACACATTTAATAATTGTAGAAAATATTTATTACAAGGCATTTCTTACACCAGGTTATAAGTATTCTCGTCATCGACAATATGATGCTTTTTGGGAAACGATTTTCGAAGTAATACTATTGAAGTGTTTTGCATTTTTTCTACTTATAGTTTTCTTTGTTAATTTACATCGTTGACAGGTTTTACACGCTCCATTGTTTTGAACAAGCCGTTATATGATACACAGTGTTTTTTATAAAGAGATTATACGTTTACAAGTATTATTGAAACTACAGGTCGTTGAAGCCACCCTAGTCCTTGAACCCTCTTCTGAAGGCATTTTTCACAAGGACTCAAGACATCGGGCCAAATTCAGATTAAACGCAGTGCTACACTGTCAATAGCGTTTTAGGCAAATGGGGCACCTTTTTATAGTGGCCCAGAGTCGCAAGTAGTGCTACAACCTTTCTGCAACCTTAGCACCACTATTTCGTCTAGTTTATTGGATACGTTTTCTCAGGCGTCGTTTGTCGTACATTTTATAACTGTTGGCGACAACGTTGCTTGTTTGTACCAATTTTCTCTAAGTGTTGGTTTTCTGGTAAAATTGAACTAAATCTGTTTAGAAGATATTATATCAGAGACAATTACAGTCAAAAATTGTTTATTAATTTTCAAAACCACCCTTTAAATTCTTGATATAAGTAACATCATCATCATTATAAGTATAAGTACTAGCAAATCTGGATTATAGGTAATCTCCCCTAAACGTCCTGGTTGGCAACGGCCGCGTCTGATGATTTACATAAATAGCAAAAAAAGCATAGAATAATAATATAACAGACTACAACAAAAGTACCTGAGAGTTATAAATTATGTGAGACTAATTTTTCATGTCGGAAACTAATTGGGAAAGGAAAGTTTTGGAATTTAGAGCCATGTAGTTTCTAACGAGGAGCTAACACTGGGAATTTAATAAGGTTACAGCTGAAACTTATTTGGGATTGGCGGCTGTCGGCGGATTCCGGGCATTTATTTTATATCCAATTAGTTTTTAAAGTTTTGTAAGCCAGCGCTAACTACGAATATTTTATTTTATCTATCACGTCCTTATCCCTATCAGACTAGACAGCCGAGGGCTCCAAGACCTTAAGGATACTCTTAGCGTGATTTTGAGCATAAAGCCGCAAAAAGGGAATTAAAATAAGCAACGAGTTACGTCGCATATCATGACATTATTCAGATTATCTCTAATACGATCTGCAGAAATAGAAACAGCCATACATTCTATGTAAGTATTTTCTATTACCCATATTAGGTTTTAAGATATGTTTCTGTAAAACAAAGATTTCCAATATTCTGAATTACAATGTTACATGAATAATGGATGTAGATAAGTAAATGGATTCAATGCCGCCCTTATTGATTATTAAGTCACCGAGTAGCAAGTACATTACTATGTAGTTTAAATTTATTAAGACGGTATCGATCGGTACTTTGCCACAGGAACAAAATTGAATAAGGTTGTTCGTCAGAAATAAATGTTTCGTCCGAAACAATGTTTGTGTAGAAGGATAAATATTATGTCAAATTTTGAAGAAGAATAGTAAGATTTTATAAGTATCTTTTGTATGCTAATACAGCCAATAAACAAAATTAACAGTTATAGGTATGAAATTCAATAATCCCTTAATTTTTTTCAACTGAAAGGGGTTTAGCAAATGTTTGTAATTTTGTATGAATAAGGGGCATAATTAAACGAGCGAGCAAAACGAGCGAAGCTCTCAGAGTCTACTTGAACAATCCGGTGTTTTTATGTATAACTATTTGTTCGACAATAACTTGAGTATCTTTGGTCGGAGCTTCATGAAATTTAAAAGGCGTGTAGATATGGCCTATAGATTTTTTAAGTTTGAACATGAGCCTAATGCGTCAAGGGGTTGCCGTGATATGGGGTTTGCGAGTTCACAGCTCGGGGCGAACTACTGGTCTTTAATAAAGTTTTAAAACATCTCGAAGAAGGAACATATTAGGTTTTTACCTATGAAATTGCCGTTTTGTATGAAAAAAATTAAACTATTTTTTTCATGTATTTTTTATTTGTATTAATCGAAGTACTACAGTCACTTGTGAAATGGCTCCGCTAAATACCAACTTGAGGCACTAGACTCTGTTGACCGAAGAGCCCGCAGGCTTATAAACAGCGATGAGCTTTCGAATAGAAAATTGCAGTCCCTAGAGCATCGTCGCAAAGTAGCCTGCTTATCGGTTTTTTATAGGATACATTTTGAAGAGTGTTCGAAGGCTCTTTTTGATCTCGTGAATCCCTCACCATTTCTTTATCGGACTACGAGGCGCGGACAGGGGTTTCACCCCTTTGTCGTTGAAATACCTAAGTCTCGAACTAAACGCTTCGACAATTCCTTTTTGGTTCGAGTAGCTAAGGTGTGTAATGAACTGCCTGCGTCTATATTCCCAAAGAAGTACAGTCCCGGAACATTCAAAAGTAGATTGAATGGGTATCTTTTGGATAGGCATGCTTCATCCTAGTCTTCATCGTCGCTTACCATCAGGTGAGATTGAGGACAAATGCCTAAACCAACATATTGTAAAAAAAAAATAAAAAATTCACCCATGCAATCAGCGCATCTTTGCCAACGCAGAGGCAGTTTATTGATGCCCTTCTTAAAGAAATTAGCTGGACAGGCAACAAATTCTTCAAAGGCATTTTGTACTGCCTCTCGGGTATTGAATTTTTTTCCCGCCAAGAAGTTATCCAAATTCTGGAAAAAGTAGTAGTCTGTAGGCGCAAGGTCTAGTGAGTAGGGCGGATGACGAAGAGCTTCCAACCCCAGTTCTTGCAACTTGGTGACCGTCTGCTGTGCAGTATGAGGTCGCGCGTTGTCGTGCAGGAGCAGCGGAGAGGAGCGATTGACCAATGCTGGTTGGAGATGTGCCAGCTTCTCCATCATTGTATTCAGTTCTTCACAGTACACATCTGCAGTAATGCTCACCCCGTTTGGTAAGAAGCTGTGATGAATCATACCGGCGCTAGACCACCAAACAGTGACCATCACTTTTCTAGGGGTAAGTTTTCGTTTAGGGCATTGTTTAGGTGCTGAACCAGGATCCAACCAACTTGCTGAGCGCTTGCGGTTATCAAACAGAATCCATTTTTCATCGCAGGTAACAATGCGTTTCAAAATTCCTTCCTTTGTGTGTCTGTTGAGCAGTGCAAGGCACGTCTCGACGCATACTTCGCGCTGGCGATCATTGAGTTCGTGGGGCACCCATTTCTCAAGCTTTTTTACCTTGCCAATTTGACGCAAATGGACCAATATTGTTTTGAGGCTAACGTCGAAAGCTGCTGCTAATTCAGCCGTAGATTGTGTATCATCAGCTTCCACAATCGCCTTTAATTCGTCATTGTTGACCAAAGTCTACGGACGACCGCGAGGTTCATTTTTCAGGTCGAGATTTCCAGAACGGAAGCGAGCAAACCAATAACAGGTGGTGCGTTGGTTTGTAGTTTTAGCTCCGTAAACGTCGTTGATGTTGCGTGCCGCTTGTGCCGCGTTGCTGCCAGTACGGTACTCATATTCCATAATTACTCGAATTTTTAACGTATCCATGATAACGAAAAAGATTGAAATGCGATGAAAATGTAACTCTAATCAATAAACAAATGACTACTTTTGGAACTAGAATTCCATGTTTTTAAAATAAAATTAATTTAAAATTAGAATTCTTAGCCGAACCAAAATTATTTTGATTTGAAATGGCCAGTAGCAAAACGGCAATTTCATAGGTCCTATCCTATCCTATCCTATTATTAAATTCAAATCATATTGAAATGCATCTTCTTCCGCAGGTGACAGGAGTGGTTGGCAGAGCTGAAATGCTGTCATCGGTGTTCTTCCTCGGCGCACTCCTGTGCTACGCCCGGGCCGCCAGCAGGAGACGAAATACAGGTAATATGTCAATCAATTTCATCACTTCAGTTGGAAAACGTCCACTGGCATGATTTGCAAAATGGCCATTGAAAACTGCCAGCTTTTTTCAGTCAAATTTTCTAGTTCGTCTGGCGTGTTCTGCGCTCTTCAGTAAATAGTCTTCAGAACAGAGCCTTTCTATAAAATAACCCAGTCAGATAGACCTACCAAGTTAGTTCTACTAGTAAGTTCGTCTATCGTGTAAGTGGTCAACAATTGTCAGGTTTTTCAAGCAGCCTAACGGCATCTGACATGCATGATGAAAGTCGGGACCTACGGCTTAACGTACCTTCCGAAGCAGACCACCTTACGGTCATAATTATGGGTAATACCTGGGACTTTCAGTCCCAACTCCCAATCTATACCAAATATTAATAATATGGTACCAACAAGTTACGACACTCGCATAACCCCGTACGTTTATTATATGATTAGCTGAGCCCCGCGGTGTTACCTGCGGAAAAGTAGACAATGTGTTAATCCAGGGTGTCAGCTTCCTGCATACCAAACTTTATCAAAAGTGATCCAGCAGTGAAGAAGTAACAAACATACACACTCACAAACTTTCGCCTTTATAATATTAGTGTGATGTGATGCGTGTGTGAAAACTTTATATTCATACTATGTACGCAAATTGTATGACAGGCTTACATTACAACTAGTAAATTTTGTTGAAAACTGCTTCGTTGAATTGCTTTGTTCAAAACAATCAACATCCTGGAACGAAACATTGTCAGTTAATATACATAGTACACGTATATCTACAATGTTGCTAGTTCACATTAATTTGATGTTATTTATAGGACTTATATCTAGTTTAGTTTTATTTATGTTATTTAAGTTCTTAATGTAATTAAAGTTCTTTATTCAAGAATAGTATCTTCGGGTCACGAGGGCTTGGGCATAGAATTAGACTGATGTTTTATGTCAATTTATGTAATTGCTTTTAAATTTAAACTAGTAAACGCAACAGTATATTCGATTAAAATTTTTAGGCATTCGAATGTTTGACATGTTTTTACTAGTGGTATCTCACATAACATCACATAAGTGTGTTCTGACATGAACTAGCGATAATTTAAGGACATGCTGTCGTCATCTATACGAAAAACTTTTACTAAGGGAAAAAATACGAAATCGCAAAAAAAAACCTCTGCTCCATACATTTTTATGCGATAGGTATGTAATTACTATAGAGCAGTGAATTTTTGTTTTCGCTTTTTCTAATTTTTATGCAATACTACTACTTTTTACATTTTTATGCGATAGGTATGTAATTAATATAGAGCAGTGAATTTTTGTTTTCGCTTTTTCTAATTTTTCCCTTAGTAAAATTTGTTTGTATAGATAACGACAGCATGTCCTTAAATTATCGCTAGTTCATGTTCGAACACACTCTATATGTGAGATACCACTAAAAATTTAAAACTGCCTTCACTTACTCCATGCTCTTCTGACAAAAATGAAAAATACCCTTCAGTATCGAGAAAATAAAGATTTCACAAAAGTAGATATAGGTAGGTAACCTCTATCGAAAACTACAAATCCCAGAATCTCAAATACCTGCGCGTCCTGTGAGTGTTAAATTCAAAACGCTTATTTCATGCTACCTACTTACATAACAATGGAAAGTCTTATATGTTTAACTACAAACTTTAGATTGTTAGCTTTACGGACCTCCCAAGTTGGCGGAATCCAGATTAAACCGGAATTATGCCACTAGGAACTTAGGCAGTTTCGACTTGCGTCCTTCGATTATTCGAACTTTGAAGTCTACAGGATGTTTGGAGCCAGGCGCTCTGCTCGGTGGCATTCATTTATAAATAAATATTCTTCACCCTAACTTTGTCTGTAAGGCATGACCAAAATAGAGGGAAAATATCTATTCCTAAATTCTATATCTGACTTACATACACTTAAAAATTTGACTGCATAAGTAGGACCTATTGCTTGACTACCTTGGACATTTTATATTTACCTACCATAGATCTAGAATTTTTTTACTTCCTAAAAAAGACAACACTAGCCGAGTGCGACAGATAATACGATAACTACCAATAGACAATGAAACAAATTTTGATACAAAAGTACAAAACATATAAGCCGTTATCATGTCCGCTCGTCCGTGCTCGTCGTCGGAACATAGTCACCCGAAAATTGAATTTTTCAAATTGTTAACTGTGTTAATTACTACGTTATCTTACCTTGCAAACATGATATTGGTATAGTACTGCTTTACCGATACATTGTGTAGAAAGTACAAATACAACCCTTTTAAAGCGCACTACACACCAAAGCCGCCGACACAACCCGGCGGCCTATATCGAAAGAAGCATGTCGGCAACCTGCGCCCGCGCGTGTTGCCCGCCGTCACGTCAGCGGCTTGCGTACGCAAGCGCTCAGGTTGCCTGGCGCCATTTGAGCTGTAGTACAAGCTTTGTCGATGCACGGCAATCACTAACTGCCAGCCAAATAAGTTCCTGATGTCAAGCCGCCGACATGCCGCCGACATAGTTTTCCGCCAACCTAGCCCGTCGACAAAAAGTTGCCGACATATCTCGGCGGATCGGCGGCTTTGGTGTGTAGTGCGCTTAAGGCCACACAAAAATACTTATAACGTTTCTGGACACAATTATGACTTCCTTGACTTAAGGTCCTAAGGCCCCCAGTGTGGGGCAGAGGTCTTCCACAGTGTTTCTCCATTGCAATCGGTCTCTGACTACGAACTTCACTTCAGGCCAGATTAGCCTGATTTTTTCCATCTCCACCGCTACTGTGCGCCGCTAGGTCTGCTTGGGGTGCCCTACTTTTCGCTTGCCTTGAGAAGTCCACTCCAGGGCTTGCTCGGGATATGTGTAGGCTCTCTCCCTAGTGTATGGCAAATCCAAGTCCATTTGCATCGCAGGATCTGCTTGTCAATTGGTACTTCCCGGCACGCCTCCCACAGGCGTTCGTTGGAGATCTTCTCAGGCTCGAAAATGTCAAGTATTTGCCGCAGGCAGCGGTTAACGAAAACTTGGATCGGCTGCGTGGTATCTTTGGTAACCTTCCATGTTTCGCGTCCATATAGCACGACAGACTTCACGTTTGAGCGGAAAATTTTAAGTATGACTGCGAGTCAACTTTTTAGATCGGTATATGAGTCGAAGTTGGGACACAATTATAATACGCTATATCTTGTACCTTCTAAATCTGTTACCTACTTATTTTTACTTGCCCTTTGACATACTTGAACGTTTTTTATTGACAACTTTAATAAACTTTTAAACAACGTGTATTATAATCTCGTAGATTTTCTAAAATTTAATAATTATCTCACGGTTAAACTTATATTAATGTTTATTTACTTTTAACCTGAATTTACCTACTGAATACTGATGTTGTTAATTATTTTATACGATGGTTGTATCGCCACACCCAGAAAGGGTGCATGTATTACTGCACCAATATTTCTCATCTTATGCAACATGTAAGCGATTAATAAATGAGAAATAAATAGAAAAGCTGTCTCTTATTACAAAAAATAGACATCACGTCGTTGTCCTTTTTCAATTAAACAAAGCCGCAAGATGCATAAGTAAAGCTAAGCAAAAAAGATAATATAAATCACTACGTTTTAGCCTATCGAAGGTCACATAGACAGAAAATTTGTAAGAAATTTACAATACTTATGTATATATATGCTGACGACCTGCAAATTTACTCTCAATCTTCTGTTGAAAATCTTTACCACGCTGTAAATACTGAATCATATATCTCGGTGGAGCATTGCTCATGATTAAAAAATCAACCCGTAAAAACTCAAGTGATGATAGTTGGCAGTTCTAGAATGCTTCCCTAAATTAACTGGACATCACTGCCTGGTGTTGTGTTTGAAGGAGTTACAATTCCATTCAGTAAGAACCTGAAGAACTTGGATGAGAGTCTTTCATGGGGTCCTCAAATTAATGGTGTTGGTAGCAAGCTATTTGGGGCCGCGGCATCTCTCCGAAGGCTCCGTAGGGAACTTTCTTCCCACGGCTACCAAAGTTTCACTAACTCAATCCCTTTGATTGCCAATTTTAGATTACGCCGATGCCTGTTAACTTGATCTCACTGAGTATCAGCTAGATAACCTTGAGAGACTTCAAAATGTTTGTATCAGATTCATATTTGGTTTGAGTAAATATGATTACGTCTCTGAACTCCGAACGAAACTCAAGTGGCTCCCCATAAGACTCTACAACATTATTTTTAACTCAAATTCTTCACAATATCTTAAGGAACGTTTTCTCTTCTATAAAGATAAAGATTCATATACCTGTATTAAGATCATCTTTAAATCACACACTGTGTACTCCAGTTCATCGGTCCTCCTTTTACGCTAACTCATTTACTGTACAAGCGGTGAGATTGTGGAATGTCTTTTCGTTTTTAAATTTTTCTTTTTTCAGTTATTTTGGAACTTAATTCGTCAACCCTTATTACGTGATACATACATACTGATAAATACATATTTATAGTATATATTTTATACTTACATATGTACTTGATATTATTTAAGTATTGTATTAGTCGTGTAAACTCCGTCTGCTAACGTTTCACTTTATTCTCTCCATCCATCGGTCCATTTAAATGTCTTTTCTAGGTGTATTTTATTAATTATTGTTATTTTTTGGTGTACAATAAATTACATAACATAATATACATTTGATGGTGGCTTATGCTGACGACTATACTGCTATCTTACTCTTACAGTAGAGTTTCTCAGATGGCCCCTCAATTGGTTGAACTTTGAAGTCTACATAACGTTTGGAGAATAACCTATCTAAATAAAAACTTTTCTGTGAAAGAAAACTTTTTATAATAAGCTGAGCTCTGCATGGAGTAATGAAGAGAAAAAAAAATGATTTAGATTGAGTTAGTATTAAACTATATACAAATCTATGTCTTTATAATTAATTTAGAAATCTGAAAGATTTTGTGAGTAATGCACTCACAAATGTAACCAATAATCTACCTTATATGTTAGCTAACCAATGTACCATAGACCTAGGCTCGAAAATCGAAAATCCCAAAGTTATTATTGGCGATCTCAATATTCGCGCCAAAAAGGTAGTTTTGTCGTACATTTTTTATCTGAGCTGGCTTTGCCGGTCAATGAAAGAGTGATAGGATCTCCCGAATTTTTTTATGCGACCGATATTCTGGTTCAAAGAGGAATTTTTGGCACGGTGACTGACAAACAAAATGATTTGCTTAATCCGATTTTCAGTTCCGCAGAATTCGTCCTTTGGGAATATTGGCAATATTACGAGTATTACTCGTATATTTCATTTTTTTTTTTTGGAGAATTACATAATTATTAATTTATGCAGCTATTTAATTTATTCTCTCGTGACAAAGCTTTATACATCTATATGAACATGGGAGCTGGATATTATCCGAAAGAACTTCTTTTTATCCTGTTTTTATTCTTTAACGAAAGTACTTGCCACTAATAAGAAACTGATGACTGACAGAAAAAAATTAAAATTCGATTATGGATTATCTTATGTCTTTTTTTTTTAAGTGTATGATCGGTGACCACGCCGTTGTAAAATGCAAGTCATGTTGCTTTCTGGCGGGCTAGTCACCACATAACCTCACTACACTCCTCAATTTCAAGGCAAATTAGTCTTGAAATATGTATATTGTGGTAAAAATGTAATACCCGCTTTGTTTCAGACTGGCGGTACGTGGCCGCTTGCACAGCCTGCGTGGGCGTCGCCATGCTGTGCAAGGAGCAAGGCATCACCGTGACAGGGGTCTGTGTGGTGTACGAGCTCTTCGTAGCTCAAAAGGTAATTGGCCCGACCATTGCGAGAAGTTTTTTTCAAACTCTGAGAACTTTAGAGAATTAATTCTAAGCTTCTGAGAAGTAATCGACGATGCTACGAAAACCATTGAAAATCTTAAGCCGTATTCCCACGTTCCTCATCCTCAGGTAAGTATAGCTTATGCCACGAAACTGTTACGTCGTGCCAATGAAAGTGACTTTAAGGGATACATGAATTTTTCAGGGCTGCCCTTTATTAAATGCTAATACTAGTGTCAATTTTTTAAGCTGTCTATAAGCACCTGACATAGCTCAGTGACAACAATCATTTTACATACTAGTATGTAGATTTCTTCATGACGTTTTCTTTTCTTTTGCTTTATTTAATGCAGAATTGGCCCTGTATGAATTGACTTATCTCCCGTAAGTTGTCCAACTCTAAATAACCTTACTCTAATTTTCAAGTATGCACTAAAGTATATAAAATAATAAAGTTAAAGTTACTGTACTTCTACATGAACCTTCAACATAATCCTTTACTTCACACAATTGTGTCACAGACATCTGCACACAAAGCTTTGGAAGTAAAAGGATCTGCTTAAGCATTTTACTTGCGCCAGTCGCCAGCTTATAACACAATATCAGCAGATGCTTGCACCAGACTTCTAATCATATGGACTTAATACATTAAGTGAAGCCAAAAATAATAAAATCTTTTTAATTGCTTTACACAATTTGTATCTAGGCTGAGTAACTATGATGTCAGGTTTTTGAATGATCAAAAATAAGCCCTAGTCTTGCAAACTGCTAATTCGGAAATATTGCAGCTAGAATATTATGAAGGTTCAATTCAAACGCTTGAAAACTTTGTTGCACTCTTTAATTAAAATAAGTTTTTATTCACAGAAGATGACGAAACATTGACAGTTTCATGAAAAAAAGGAGGCCTTTGCCTATCCGTTACTCCAAATCCGAATGTGAGCGGGAGAACTTTTACTGCAAAATGAGTTAGATATTTTCGGCTTGACTTTCATATTTCGCCATCCGTTCAGTCCAACTTTCGAGGTCTACGATATTTGCATTATCAACGGCGGAACTTGAGATACGGACCGAATTCCATTCTGGATTTATTTACACATGCCATAGAGTTGCGTCTCGCTCGTCTCCGAAGCATAGTGTAACATTACCCATTCTCTCATTGCCGAGTTCAATACTCGGCATGGCTGTGAGCCTGTGACCTACTTCGGCGGCTTTGTAAATGGAAATTACTTTTTGCGGCTGCTCGCAGCTTTTTGGTCTCCAGTCCTGTGTTCTGGTTGAAGATAATGTAAAAATATAATTTCCGCTGCACCACGCTTCGCTGCGTGCGATGGGTCAGCGTAACATTTTATTCTGTGACATTACGGAGTTAAGGCGCGCTTTGAAATATTGCTGTGCTAGTTTTTTTGAGTGTTGACATTTACTAATTTCCAATTTTTGGCTGTAGAAAATACTGGGTTTTTATTTATGTAGTATTTCAGAAAAGGAGCTATTCGTAGAATAATCATGACGAATGTAAAAATATGTTTAGCCCATCGGTAAAATTATTAAAAAATATTGTACACATATTTTTTTTCTCTGAGATACAAGAAATGACATAGATACAGCGCATTGAAATTTCGCATGACGTCACGGCTACCTAGGATTTTTACATAGAGGTGACGTCGCAAGCCCCCACTCCGGAACTTTGATGCTTGGTATCTTTGTGAATTTTTACTTTTTTGGCAAACTGAATATTTTTGGATAATCTAAAAGACGGACTAATTACAATTATAATTTTATAACCCTGTTGTAACCCCTATTATTCAGTCATCATTATAATGTAAATGATATGATAATATGATATCGTAGATGCAAAACGATTTAGTTAAATTATACCAACAACAAGCACCGCAGACTCCTGGAATATTGTAAGCATTGTCCTTGTAAAATACCTTCTAATAAAAACTAAAAAATAAAACCTTTTTAGGCAGTTCTCCGTTCAGTTAAAATAGTACTGAAAATTAATTTCACTGGAAATCTAATCAACCCCAAATAAATAAATAATCTGAGCTTCTAACTAACTAAAAGCTTAGATGGGTAATTTAAAATTCCTTTTCTTCACAGCGTCGTAACTCCGGCGGTGGCAGCCGTTGGTCCTGGCTGGAGGCCTGGGGCAAAGGCTCCGGGTGGGGCTGCGCCTGTGGCGAGGCCGCCCGGCGGGTGGCCACCGTGTGCTGCGCCACCCTGGCCCTGCTGGCCGCAAGACTCCACGTCATGGGCGCGCAGCTCCCCGTCTTCACGAGGTTCGACAACCCTGCCGGCGCCGCTCCACCTCCCGCCAGGTATATAACAGTTCCACCTAAAATATGGGCAAGGGCTCAGGGTGGATCTGCGCCTATGGCAAGCGCCGCTCCACCGCCAGCCAGGAATGAACTTCTACTGTAAAAAAAACTCAATACTCAATATATTTTTGAAAACCATAAAGTACATAAGATGTTAACAATACACTTTAAGATTATTTATGAACCCTGTGATGACACAGCAATTTGGTTAGAGAAGAGCAGGTCGTAATGAAACATTAAAAATAAGGTTAGTAAAGTATCTCATATTCTATATATATTAAAATCTGTAGGTATAATACGTAACGACTAATATGCGATAATCAATTTCATTACACTGTTTCATTCTACAAAAATAATAATGTTTAAACTTTTACTCTTGCATTTTAGTGGGCAACGATGTTATTTTCATTCGAATTAAAATTTATGTCTAGCAGATAGATAGCCGGCAGCCGTACTTTTAGATCAGGCTTCACGTATGGATACTGTTCTAATTCGAGATAAAATAAATGTATATGCATGATATAAATGTATACAGGTAGGTATATTTAAATCCGCAAAAAAAAATGGTCTGTCCTTACCTATAATACGAAGCAAGTATAAACACATGTTCAGCGAAACGCAACAGTAAGTCAACTTGATCGACTTGATGCTAGAAATTTCCCATTCAACATAGTCGTCATAGGTCCATACCATATAAAAATCATGTCGTCTTTTATTTTTGCTTTAAACAAAGAAGGAGTTATGGATGCCCAGTTTGACTTCCACGAGTTTAATCACGTGAACATGCAATAGACTATGACTGTAATACTGCCCCAGTTTGTAATCAAGGCTTGCGGTCGAAGCCGGGTCTGCTTCAAACGAGCAGCGATAAAGACGCGCATGCCTGTTCTGCACAGAGATCTAAATCCCACTCGAATATGCTTTTGGATCTAGCTCAGTAATGCGAGGTTCGTCCTACTCGAATAGATGCCTTTGCCACTCCACTCAGAACGCGACAGAGTCCGCCATTATAAACGTATATACACACTTCACTTACTCCTCACTCATATACATGTTATGACACTGGGGTTCGAGATTTGGAGTCCTGGAGCCAACAAACCTGTCGGACCGGTTCAACCTTCATTGTATGAGTGAGAATTTCAGTGCTATGGTAAAAGCAATAAGGCTCTGCTCATCATTCCACCTGTTTACAGCAGCGACGGTCTGAAAACTGACGACCATACCTTACTTGACATGGTACCATAGAATTATAATCCATACATAGATTATCTCTGCATGATACAACCATGCCAAAAGTTGACATTATTTGCTTGCCATTATTATCATTCCCGCGATCTCTAGCAATTTCAATGAAAATGAAATAAAATTGCGTAACGACTTACGGTAATTGAACAAACGAAATTCGCACATGAAAATATCGTTAGTAAAATAAGTCAACTAAGAACGCTTATAAGATATTTTTATGGACTCAGTTCAAGTTTCATTTTGTGAGCTTCTATAACAAGTAGGTAGGTACTTATTACGTAAACAGCCTTAAGAAATTCTTGTTAGTTAACAGAGTTCCTCATAAATTTTCCGTCCCTTCGTCATTCATTGTTTAGGGGTGGCTTCGCCCTCTGTAGTTACCTAAGTGAACGCTCAAATTCGGTAAAACGAGCTAAAGGACGAAGGTCAGCGACTTCTTACGAAGGACATCAATAACCAGATTCTGAAGAGATGTTAACAAATTGCTCTCCATCGAGTTGTCCCGAAATATGCTATGTATAGCTTCATTATAGCAATTTTTCACGTGGATATGAAGTAAAATACTTTTACAATTTTGCTATATTATTATTAAAGTGGTAACTCATTTTATAATGCAATGTTATGAATCCTAAATTGTAAAAAACATGACAAGGAGTGTAAATATACCCCGAAAATGTAGGTATTTAATTTTGTATTATCATGGGATCAGCTTTTTTTGTCCCATAGTAAAAGTTGTTTGGATTGATATAGACTTTCACCCCCTTTCAGTTTGATACTTTCTTTCTGCTACACGTTATATTAGTTTGTAAAATAACTAGCTTTCCAATCGGTGTACCTAATGCTTAGAAGAACAAAGTCGCGATATGAGATATGACTAGTCATAATAACTAATTGTACAAAACATCTATCTAGCATTGTAGTCTTTTTTAATGTTAGTAAGTACCTTTTTTACCTACACAATTATTTAACAAGATCCTCTAAGTGAAATCAATTTAGATAAAATAGGCTCTATCAATATGGAAGACCAAATTCCCAATCTCATTGGAATATGTCAATGGGTATTTGTCTGCCTTCGTTCTCGTAATCAATCGTTCCAAATAGGATTTTCCTAGAATAATATCAGTATGTTTTATAGATTATTTCTAGAATGTGATGAGTACCGGGTCAACAATGTGATGAGTTATAGGATATATTTATTACCATGTGATATAAGTACGGTAATTCATTTACCCGATAAATTCATTAGTCTGTTTGTGAATTTCTTAAAAAAAAAAAAACAATCTGATGCCAATCCCTCCTTAGAAAAACTAAGACATAATAATACTTTAGGGATAAGTAGAACTCATCTGTCAGCACGGAACAGTACTTTTACTATGCTGCTATCCTTTTCTGTTGCTCAGAACCGTCATTTGCTAGAGTGAGAGAGAGAGCGATGGAACGCATCAGCATGGTCGGTTCCATGGCGTTCCGTTCTGAGGTTCGAAGGTTCTGAGCTACAGAAAAGGATAGCAACATAGCATTCCGTGCCGACAGATGAGTCCCAACCCTTATGCAATTTATCGTGCTAGATTCCGTTCACTTACTTAGACCAAACTAATTTCAGACACTTGACATTCGCGTACCTGCCAGCTCTGAACGCGTGGCTGCTGACCTTGCCTGAAGCGCTGTGCTGTGACTGGACTATGGGTACCGTGGCGCTGCTGCGGTCTTGGCGGGACCCTCGCAACCTCGCTACTCTGGCGTTAGCCACCACCTTGATCGCTGCTGCTATACACGCGTTGAGAACCCGCTCTTCAGCGCTATCTATGGTACGTTTCAAGACGGTCATCTAACATTCATCCTCAAATTTATCCCCGATACAATTCTACTCTAGCGTTGTCATTCGCCAACCACCATGACTTGCTTGGCTACAAACGATTCTTAATGCCCTCTGCTGTTGCTGAATCGTGGACATTGTGTTTTTGCCGTAATGACGACACCATGCTTACAGTACATGCAGTACAGTAGTGCTATTGCCTATTAACACCGATATACCTACTAAAAGTAAGATTATTGATCGCAATAATTATGTTTTAATATTTTTTAAAGTCGTGACTCGTGACTATTAACATGCATATTCTGTTTGGAAAAGAAAAAGCATGTAAGTGCAGAACAGCTGCGGCGATGCAATTGGAACGCGTTAGGTAAGATGCACAAGATTTTAATATCAACTTTAACATCAAAACTTTACTTTCCAGGGTCTCGCACTCCTAGTCCTGCCGTTTTTACCAGCATCGAACCTTTTCTTCCCCGTGGGGTTTGTGGTGGCCGAGCGCGTCCTATATATGCCTTCCATGGGCTGGTGCCTGCTGGTGGCGCATGGGTGGAGGCTGCTAGCCAAGAAGCGAGCCAAGCTGGCTGCAGCAGCTCTGATATTCCTCATCCTCGCGTTCAGTGCGAAAACTTACGTGAGGAACTGGGATTGGAAGACTGAATACTCTATTTTTGCTTCTGGATTGAAGGTGAGTAGATATCTATAAATTCATTACTCCTTGTTCTGCTATTTTGCCTTCTTCCTTTAGAATCGTCTTTGCCTTCCGTGCTGATGAATAACCCAAAGTTGGAAGGTACTTGACATAAACGAATAGGTACTGTTGCTTTCGTTTATAGCCAAGACGTAAGTGGGGAACTGCTGTGAGACTTAATTTGGGATTTTCGTTGGTTTCTTTTTAAAATAGGTACTTAGTGTTATTTGACTAAGATCGAATATAAATATCCAGTACTCGTAATCCTATGTAATAACTTAGGTAAATTATGTAATCTGACACAAATTCCGTCAAGCGCCAAGTCTTTTATTTTTAACTTTTCTTAAATGAAACCATGAATGTAGGAGAACCTACCAAATCTTGACGTATATACCTCGAGATAATATACCTACGAAAAGGTTGATCCGATAATTCAGTAGGTTCCTATACATATTGAAAAGTAAGTAGATATTCAAAGCAGCTAGTGAAAATATGCTAACAAATTCCAGGTGAACCGCAATAATGCGAAACTGTACAACAACGTCGGGCACGCTTTGGAAGCCGAAGGCAAATACGCAGAAGCCCTAGAATTTTTCAACACTGCTGTTGGGGTCCAACCGGATGACGTCGGAGCCCACATCAACGTCGGCAGGACCTATAACCACTTAGGACGATACCAAGAAGCTGAAGATGCTTACGTCAAAGCCAAATCTTTACTCCCAAAAGCGAAACCGGGAGAATCGTACCAAGCTAGAATCGCTCCGAACCATCTGAACGTCTTCTTGAACTTGGCTAATCTAATCTCTAAGAATGCCACGAGGTTGGAAGAAGCGGACATGCTTTACAGACAGGCTATAAGCATGAGGGCAGATTACACACAGGCCTATATCAATAGAGGCGATATTTTGATCAAACTGAACAGGACGAAAGAAGCGCAAGAGGTGTATGAACGAGCATTGTTGTATGATAGTGGAAACCCGGACATTTACTACAATGTAAGTATAACACTTCCTTAGAATCCTTCCAAAGCGGCGACCGAAAAAGCAGCTGGTCCTTTCTATCTGCAAATACCAGCTGCTCCTACTCCCGCGTAGCTCCTAGAAGACTGCCAAGGGACTGGTACCCATTTAGGAAATAAAACTCCAGATAAGCTATTTAGCAATATTTCTGATTTACTGTTAACTTTGCAAAAAAGTGTTCTTAGTCTTAGGTCTTGCAATTATTGTTCTGTTTACCCAGTTAAGTCTTATGAGGAACCTTCAGGTAAGACGTAACGTTATAGTATATCTGCCTCCATCCATAAAAAAATATCGAATTGAATAGTCCTGTGAGAGACATACGTGCCTTGAGGCTAGTGGCTATTCACAACTGACTAGGGCAACCGAGAACGCGCATATTTACGTATCAATTTCCTCCCAACCCTACAGTCCAACTAAAATTGTATTCTCTTTCCAGTTGGGAGTGGTACTCCTGGAGCAAGGCAAAGCTTCACAAGCGCTGGCGTACCTGGACAAGGCGTTGGAACTTGAACCGGAACACGAACAAGCATTGTTAAACTCGGCCATACTGCTGCAAGAACTGGGCGCTGCCGACCTGAGGCATCTGGCCAGGCAACGCCTACTGAAGCTGCTCGATAAAGATGGTAAGCGAGATTGGATTCTTCACATAGTTAAACCATAAATAAACATTGGGACACGCGCCACACGCTCATAATTCAACCCAACTCTGCGACTTACTTTGGTACACGATTAGGTGTGTGTATGAACGTGTTTAACCTGTAGGGCCTGTAGGAACCTACTATTTATTTTCTGCACACTGATTCATAATCATAAATAACCTGACAAAACTATTTAACACAGTCAGATATCATCATACATCCCTTCAATAGAGGTTTAAGTTGTCTGGACGGTCAAATATTACAAGTCAATCATTCAATCAAGTCAATCATTTTACTTCTATTATATTTAGGTATGAGGTTTTTAGTAGAAACTGTCCGAAAGCAACAGGATTTTGCGTCAATTTGTAACTGTAATGTAACACTTAATGTAACACTTTGTAAAGTCATTCCTTATTCCAGCCACAAACGAGCGCGTCCACTTCAACCTCGGAATGGTCTGCATGGACGAGGGCGACGCTGAATGCGCCGAGCGGTGGTTCCGTGCTGCTGTCCATCTCAAACCAGACTTCCGATCAGCACTCTTCAACCTCGCGTTACTCCTTGCGGATCGTCGCCGGCCATTGGAGGCGGCGCCGTTCTTGAAACAACTCGTGAGGCATCACCCCGATCATGTGAAAGCATTGGTGTTGCTAGGAGACATCTACATCAACTCTGTCAAGGACCTGGATGCTGCTGAGAGCGTAAGTATTTTAGACTTTATCAGCCATATAATAAAAGCTAAGCAATTTCAAGTATTGGGGCCAGTTCCGACCGGCTCTTTTCAACCTTGCACTCCTTGTTGATCGTCCGAGGCCATTGGAAGTGGCAAACTTGAGGCATTACCCCGACCACATAAAAGCCTTGGTGTTACTGGGAGACATCTACATCAACTCTGTCAAGGATCTGTATGCTGCTGAGAGCGTAATTATTTTGGTACTTACCTTTGAATAAAAGCGGTAGATTCGCGTAGCAAGCTTACGATCGGCTTAAACTTCTGCTTTCTAGTCATCGACGACCATAGCTGCGTTCTTGAAATACCCAGATGATGTGAAAAATCCAATGTGTCATAGTCATAATAATCCGAGCGCATTCCCGATTGCAGCTTACGATCGGCTCAAACTTCTGCTTTCTGGTCATCGACGACCATAGCTGCATTCTTGAAATACCCAGATGATGTGAATAATTCAAAGTGTCATAGTCATCATCATCCGAGCGTTTTCCCGGTTACATTCTCAGCGGTAACGCTTCAGAGTCCGGGGTCCGCTACCTATTGTGGTGATTTACCCGGTGATTTGGCGAGGTAGATACTGGTTTTTACACAGAGCGACTGCCGTCTGACCTCCGCAACCCAAAGGGTAAACCAGAACCAATCCTTGAGTAGGTTTAATAAGCAAACCTTCGATGGCGTTCGGGACTCACAGTTTGTACGTGCCTTCCGAAACACGGAATCATCTTTATTTTCGAATAAGCATGTCATCAAGGCTGTAATATGCTTCCCAGTGGGATTCGAACCCACGACCCCTGGATCAGAAGGCGAACGCCTTGACCACTGGACCACGGAGGCAGTTTCAAAGTGTTATTTAAAAAAGTGTAATTTTCCTAATGACGCTGATTTTTTTAGTGCTACCGCCGCATCTTGGAACTGGAGCCAGACAACGTTCAAGCGCTGCACAACTTGTGCGTGGTGGCGGTGGAGCGCGGGAAGCTCGCCATCGCTGAAGAGTGCCTCACCCGGGCGGCCGCGCTCGCGCCGCACGAGCACTACATCCAGCGGCACCTGGCCGTGGTCCGCGCCAGGAGGGCCGCGGCGACCACCACCACGACCCCGAGCCCGGCCGCCGCAGCCACCGCCACCACCGAAGTCCGCGCCCGATGGAACTACATCCCGCAACAGCCCCCCGATCCCCACGAAACCGACGTCTCATAGCGTAACGAATTCAACATGTAAATATTTGAATTTAGAATCGTCGAACACCAATCAGATCGGCCAATGTAATCGGTTTTCAAATTAAATACGTTAATCAGGGTACTCTTCGATTGGTTTCCATTAGCTTTCCGTTATATTTTCCAACATTACGCCATATTCGATTTGAAATTTGATCTCTGGTTAATTTGCATGTGGCGTTTCGTGATATTAGTTATTACTTACACCATATTTGTAAAATTGTGTATGCCATAACATGTATATGTATATTATTATGTAGAATATGTTGAAACGAGCTTTCATCATTATTAGCTTGGTATACGGATTGTACGGATAGATATGTCTGTTTTAATTCTACATTTGAAATAGAAACGTAAACTGTTTCCTACTTTGTCTAGTCACAATGCAATTATTCGAGATCTAAGTTGATATACATATGTTTTGTTTACGATAAGTAGGAAGGAACATTGCATTGTTATTATGAAACCTGTGCTTCTAGGCGTTGGGAGTAGCATAGCCATACCCCGCGTAATGGCCATCCCTTACTGAATAAACGATACAATAATAAATAAATAACTAGTTAAGTTGAAACATCTTGAACAATATAATAATCTTTGAAGTCGGATTTGTAAGAACGATTGACTGAGATTTTAGTCCATTGTATCACTGCAAGTGAACATGTTGTAATTAAAATAAGAAAAATCGATTTATTTTACATTTTTTCTAGTCTTTTAGTAAAAATCAATTTTTGTAATAATCAACCAACTTCTAAGTACATATTTTGATTCAATTGTGTTTAGGTACTTTTATTACTTAAAATTTAAATACCAGCAAATGCATTTTTAGTGTAAGGAAAAAATATGGTTTTGTAAGTAGAAAATTCAGTAAGTACCGCTCTGATTTCTATTAAGCTCTAAACTTTTAATTGGCATCCAAATCGATGTCTCAAAACTATACAAAATATTATTTTCGTAAATGCTAATGTTATATTGTAAAAATAAATGAAAGTGATCGACCGTTATTAGATTTAGATGTGAAAAATGTAATGTTGTTAATGTTTTAAGATAAAAAAGTAACTTTTGTAAAAACTGAATTTTTTACAATGTCTTGAAACATTCCTGGCGGTGACTCTGGCGAGTCGAATTCGTAAGGACCCCGAATATTATAACTATTTGTCGTCAAAACGTTTATTTTTATAAAATAAAACGATGTTTCAAAGGAACTACGTTCGTTTTATTTATTTAAGCTTGCGAATCTTGCGATGCGATTTATGAGACCCAAGTTCTAGGTATGAAAATTTAAAAAACGACAGATGGTAGTATTCATCTCAGGTGACACGTCTGACGGCGGATTCGACCAAACATTAACCCCCAAATAAATAAAAAATTACAAACGTTTGCTAAACCGCTTTAGTTAAAATATGTTTTGTCTCGTTCTTTCAATGTCAAATAGTAAGAAGAGGAAAAGGGACAAAACATGTTGTAGCTAAAATAAGCTTAACAAACGGTTGTACTTTTTATGAATATGAGAGTAAGAGTCCCCTTACCCTCGATAGAATCAGACTTTCCCATACAAACGTAGTAGTAAAAACTTTTATTTTGAACCGACATGTCAGATATTGGCGATATTATGTAATTTCAAAGAAATTGCATATATTAAGGCATATAATAGTTTAAATAGTTAAACTAGTTTTCACAGTCAAAATATGAACTTAAAAGAGAATATAGTCGATCATATCATATTTGACCATCAGTATGGAAAACTTCTACACTCATATTTTCTTTCAAGTTCATATTGACTGCCGAAAAGAGTTATATACCTAGATAAAATATATGCAATTTCTTTAAAATTATAAAATACAGCCGAAATCTCACATGTCATTTCAAAATAAAAGCTAGACTACGTTTGCATGGAAAAGTCTCGGGTAAGGGGATTTTTAAGTTACACAAGTATGACTATTCTTGGGATAATTTTAATCTTTGAATTTAATCTCGAATTATTTCGTGGACCTTTTTCCATTCCTGGAGTAAGTAATCCTTGGTATTGTTAATCGTTATCGATGTGAATGTTTAACTCGATAAAGATCCGTATACATACTCTTTCGATAGATTGACTTGGATTGCGGAGACCATTTAATTTAGCATGAGATAAATGTCAAATATTGTATTTGAAGAATGTTATCAGGTCATCACACATTTCGTATCGTCACAGATGTCATAGATCTGTCATCAGCTGTTTACAGTCCGCCATTTAAAAACTCCCAGATAATCTAAATTAAAAACGTGATGAAAAATTTCGCCACGGTGGGATTCAAACCCAAGACCCTCGAGTTAACGAGTGTGCTACCGTGACTTCAAATTGAAGACACACGCATTTGTAGCATGCGTTATTCTCCACTACTACTACCCACTATTTAGAAGTGTGATATTCAACTGAATTCAATTTAGATGAATTATAAGTTAATTAAAGTGAAGAAGGCTTTGTTTCAATTATTGTTTTTTTAATAATCCGAGCATTGTAATGCTGTAAAAAAATAAGTCCCAGATAGCTTTAATATTTCTTGAAAATTGGCGGTATAAATAGCTTATTTTGGAATAGATATCTTATTCTTGGATTAGTAATCGGTAAAACGCAAAATCGAGTTATTCTAGAGTATTTTGCCATTTAATCTAGGAATAAATTTTTAACTAGTTTGGTCGAATCCGCCCTAACTAGGCTAAGGTGTATATTTTCTAGTCAGACTTAAAACCCAAAATATAGGTGCTGTCTCGTGGTGTTTTTCGAATAAAATATAGGTCCTGTTTCCTGGTGTTTTTCGAATAACATATTAAGGTGCCATTTTAGCAGTGTTTGCATTAATGCCACTACCCTCTAGTCTTATAATTAGCCCATTTATTTGACAGTATTGTTACTTATGGCCGTAGAATTATTTCTTCAACGGGCCACATTCATTCAATCTCACAGAAAATAAAAGACCGTTTTGTGTAAAAGATTCACTATATTGTTTTGTACAGTGAGCGATTCACAAATTCAATACAATATCGCCGTCGTTACACTCCTTAAAAATAGTTCTCATTCGATCTCACTATGTTACCTCCAATACAACGTACTAGTTATTTGTGGAATTGCTTACAATTGCTTGATCACTAGTTTCAAAATCACTAAAACAAAAGTTGATACAAGGTTACAAGCGTGCGGGCCTACCATGAACCTCTAACTAATGCATCTCAGGGCCTTAAATTAAGGTCACACCAGCGGAATCACGCTGCGGATCTTTTTGCGGAAGAATGTTTTTAGTTCATCTTAGGTAATATGCACTAGCAGTACCCGCCGAATTTTTCCATCCGTTAGAAGACAAATATATCGCGTGACACATGCGTTTTCTCTTTCACAATTATTTTGATAAGTAATTAATTAAGAACGGTGTCGATAGTTATCTCAACAAAAAAGAATTTCCAACGTTTGCGCTAGCCCCCGTAGCATAGCAGACGCAGACGTTTATCGAGCTCAATTATTTATCACTATCTCGCTTTACGTAATAATAATGAGCGGGATGATTGATGGTACTAGTCCGTCTGTTCGCGCGATATAAACTTTATTTGTTCTATCCTAGAGGGGCTGCTCAAGTTAACGCAATCATAAAGTTTGAGTTGTAGTAGTGCGAGAGGTTTTATGAACATCTTGGGCAGAACGTCGCATATTACTTGACATGTGTATTTAGTTAGTGTGTGACCCAATAGTACACCAGAAAGTTACGTGGCTGTGCTAATGCCAAGCTAAATTAAGTTTTATAAGTAAACTGCATAGCTCAATCAGTGTCTCGACATCGAATACGCGCGTCCTCTAGTCACTCTCCCTGATGAAGACCTCCGGATGAGGTCGGTACATGTCGGCCAGTAGCTAATTGTCTACGTGAGTAACCAGTTTAATTATTGCTAATATCGCATAGCTCAAGTTAAAATATTACCTAATGGTTAAACGTTCATGATAGTCCCGCCGATCTGAAAAACTAGCAATACTCAAGACTTCGATACCTATACATTAAGTAAGTACTTAAGTACTATCACGGTTTGCAGTCCTTTCGTATTTACATTTTCAACAATACAACCAAATCAATAGATTTTTCGAAAGTACAAATTCTCTCAATCGTAACGAAGTAAAACGAATCTTAACATAAAATATCTAATGTCAAATAAAGGAATATAATTTAACTATGTACAATTTGTCGTAATTCTTAGTTTACAAGGACTTAGTGACCACGCGCTTAGTAACAAGTAGCTACATTACGAGCGACGCGATAAGCGTGTAATATACTTTTTTTTTTGCTGCGTATCATCCACTGGGAATTAATCGATATCTGACAGCTAAAAATCTAAAATCATTATTTGTATAATGACCTCCTCATATTTTAATATGCCAGAACTAAACTCAGATACTTAATAGATATCAAAATGCAGCATGAATTTAAACGAGTATTTGAATTTAAAGGGCATCAAATATTGCGTTCCAAACAGAACAAACGAGCTCAACTTAAAAAAGTATAGAAACAATAGATAACCTATTTACCTTAGGCAGCGAACACAAGTAATAACGGACTATAGTAGCGCATAGTTCCTAAGTTCATGTAAACTAAGTGTAAGAAATAACAAAATCTCATCTCATAGTCGCGCGCTGCGCACATTTACACTTAATTTCTTATTTCGAATACTATCTCCTCTTACGATTCGATGGACTTAATATAACACTATCAATTGTTCCTGTTATTTTACTATTGCTGTCTGACTCGAAATACAAATATAAGGCCACACCTTTTATTTGACCGATCTTAAAGTAGAAATAACGGAATCACATTAGTACAAATCACATTTTTATGTGTTCTGAAACATAGACAGAAATTGAAGAGTTAGCTAAAGCTTTCTTTGGGTAACTTAAAAGAATATACTTATCATTGATCCATTTCTTGTTAAATCACTGAACAAGATATTTCAATACTTATATGAAAGTTAATAAATGGAACTTTTACTAAATCTTCAATTTCGTGAAACACCATACAAAAAGTACAAACTGATTATCACACAATGATAAAAACTTAAATGAATGAAAAAATTATGCCCGACATCTAGGAAAACTTAAATAAAACTGAAACAAAAAAATAGCGTTCGGACACAAAGTAACTTCAAATTATTTTATCACAAAAAATAGATGCAATTTTTTGAACAAAAATTTTTTTACATTTTTTTATTTATGATGTTCTCCAATATTTTTACTGTTGTTCTTTAATATCCCCATTTAAATTTATGATATCGAACTAGTCACAAACTGAGCGAAGGAACTGATTCTGACAAATATTGCACTGTATTTTTTTTGAAAATGCTGCCTTGCAGTATTTTCCTAGCTAACTAATAAAAGATAGTATATTCAAATAGATGTTCAAACTCATGCACTAAGATTTTTAATTTTTAAATAGATCTTTTATGTGGCAAAAATTGACAAAATAAAGAAACTTCTAAGTAACCTACTTAAATTTAAGCTATCAAAATAATACATCGTACTTGTTAAAAATCGTGATCCTTAAAATAATTATTGTCTGCAATAAGATACGCAACATTAAAATTTAATTTGAACACGTCAAACAGTAAATACCTTAAGCGCATACGCTGCACCTGCTCGTTGAATTCATTCCATCTCTCTCGCCCGCGTGGTGAGTGAGTAAGACGGACTGATGCCATTGGTTGTCGCAACGCACGCGCTTATTAAAATGTTTCTTTACTAATATGCCAAATGAAATAAGTTAATTATCATTTTATCGTTTGGTTACAATTAATCACTGCATTATTATAATTTATAATAGATCTAAGTCCATGAGTATGAACACAAAAATCTGTAGACTACTTAATTCCAGAGTATTGAGTACAAATCTTAGCTACTTGGTTTACACTGATGTACATCCCTTGGAGGGAAACAGCTATGGTATAAAAATATTCGAGTATAAAAAGTGTAGGCAAAGGGCCAGTAGGCACCAACTTGTAACACTTAGATAGAAACTTGTATTAAAAGAACGCCTTTACCCTACTTTTTTTCTATTTAAACGTACTATTATAACTTTTATTTTGAAAAGAAATGAGTGATTAATTTTTGAAAATCAAAATTGAAACTTCTAGATAATATATTTTTTTACTTTCAAATTCTTATTCTGAACGTGGAAACCCAGTTAAATTCCTAGAAATATGCAATTTCTTTAATAACAAAATTTTGCTTAAATCTGACATGTCGTTACAAAATTAAAGCTAGATTACGTTTGTATGGGAAATTATACGGTAAGGGCGTCCTATAAGCTGAGTTTACACTGAAAGTAAGATGCATAGAATTGGCGCTACAATAGTCAGAGAAGAGACATTATTTACTTTAACTCTGACATGATCAACACAAAAACGTCATATAAATTATATAGGGTACATTTAAAAAAACATTTAGAGAAGAGAAAATTGCATTCTGTAAATGTTTTTTAAATAAGTCACCCGAAAGGTAAAGCAGAGACAATTAAGAAAAAAGTCAAAGCCATCTCTCTGAGCAGTTGGTACTAGTAAAATATTTCAAACTTTTTGCTATTCGTGTAAAAAAGTTCATATGACGTTTGGTATTATCTATCGTTGTATTTGTTATGTTAGTAATAAAGTATTTTTAACTTTGACTGAAATTGTAGACCAGGTGTTGCGAGCACTTAAAAAACGGACCATCCGAATCTTCCTTTGCAATAAGAGTGAGTCTTTCTGTCAGATTTTATCTATGCTTTTCCATATGCAATTGACACATGACATTACTTGTGACATTCACTTTGCCTAATATAAACTCAGCTTTAGGAATGAAAAATAAAAGCTAGCCGATGATCTAGACAGAAATAAAACCTAATGAGATATTATTTATCTAATTTCTATTTGCAACATCATAATCAAATGACTAACTAAATTAATGTACACAGTTATACCCCAAATGGAAGTAAGAAACACTCATTAATTATTATTAAAAATTCTGTACAAACACTAACAAAACGCGTTACTCGCTTAATTAATTAAGTATAACAAGTTTTCACAAGTCAAGGTATTGGCAAAAATATTCTTTTTATTTTTTATTAAAGGGTATGAATTTCTTCTGCAGCACGTGAAATGGCAAAATCTTGTCGAGCGAATGTGTTGTGTGTTAAAAAGGCGGCATGTTTGTCTGAAACACAACGCTCAACTGATTGGTCCACATAGTATACTCGGTGCCAGGTTATGTGTAAAAAAAGGGCATTGGTGCATCTTTTTTTGTCAGTTCCAGTGCCTCCGCTCACATAAATAAAGAATCCGTCACAGCACTAAAATGTATGACTGACAGAGAAGTGCGAGCCAAAAAAAATGGTAATGGACACGCCATTTCACGCTTTGCAGATGTAAAATTCAGGTAAATTGTAGACAAAGTATGATGATTACTTTGAAACAAAGAAAGAGTAAATACTGAATTACACCAGAACTGTTAAAATTCAATTTCTACCTTATCATGCAGTAATCAGAGATTCAACGCAAAACAATAAATTGTGCTTACTTTTCGATGTAACAAGTTGACACACAAAAATAGTTAGAAATCTAAACTAGAACAGATTTTAACGTCTCTAGTACACCCTACGTGTTTTAAAAAAGTGTCATTTTCGACAATGACACTTGAAAAATGACCGAGACACCGTTAATACAACGCCAAGGTCACCCGAATACTTTATCTTCACACTTTGCATTTACAGTACATTTTCTCAAGCTGTCCCACTCTAATGCCTGACATTTCAGTACAACAGAAAGAGATGACACTATATTACAAGTCTGACTTACAAATCGGGACAGTCACAGTCTGGGGGGATGACCGAGACGCCAAGACACTAGGCTGTGGCTTCCGTTTCGTATTCTTCAGCTTCGTAGTCGGGTTCCTCTTCTTCTACTTTTTGTTCTTGTTTTTGCTGCTGCGCTAATAAATGGCCCTTCTTATACGCCGTCATTTCCTGGAAATATAAAAAAATATTTAAGTACAATATGTAGGATTTTTTAGTTCTTGTCCGTAACATCGATCGATAAATCGGCGGCGATAAGGCCGCCTCTTGTACCTCATTACCCTTTGTAAGTATTTCGAATATGTAAATGTTTTTTTGGTGCAATAAAGTTTTTTGTATTGTATTGTATCGATCGCGTCCATTTCCTAGGAACCTTATTCTGTGATATTTGTTTTTCGTGGGTGTATGTGGCCAACTGGTGGCAGATTTTCAGGTTGCCTAAAGACATCTGGCATAGATTGACGACTGCTATACAATGATGACAACCGGGACCAACGGCTTATACGTGCCTTCCGAAGCTCGGAAAAGCTCAAGAAGTTTTTAATGCCACTTGTGGTCACTCATTTAAGTGCGGGCCACTTCCTTCCCCTTATGTTATGTTATGTTATGTAATACTTTATTGTACACCAAAAAAAATATAACAATAATCAAAAAAGAAATACACACAGAAAAGACATTTAAATGTACAACGGGCGGTCTTATCGCTTAAAGCGATTTCTTCCAGACAACCGATGGATGGAGAGAATACAGTGAAACGTTAGCAGACGGGGTGTACACGACCAAAATACAAAACTTACAATACCAAGTACATATATAAAGATAAAAATACATACGTACAGATATATACATACAGGTAAATAAATACATATTTTATAAATTGTATACATATTATACACATTATATAATACATTTTATACATATTATAATATTATATATATATGTATATATATAGAAATCACGTAACGAGGGTTGACGAATAAAGTTCCAAATAAAACTGAAGAATTTTCTTTTTAAAAACAAAAAGTGATTGCGCACGTTTAATGGACTCAGGCAAGGCATTCCACAATCTCGCCGCTTGTACAGTGAATGAGTTAGCGTAAAAGGAGGATGGACGATGAATTGGTGTACACAGTGTGAGATTAAAAGATGACCTTAATTGGCGGGTGGTTGAATCTTTATCTTTATAAAAGAGAAAACGTTCTTTAAGATATTGTGGTGAATTTGGGTTAAAAAGAATATTGTAGAGAAGGGTAAGCACGTGAGCATTCCGGCGAAGTCGTATGGGAAGCCACTTGAGTTTAGTTCTGAATTCAGAGACGTGATCATATTTACGCAAACCAAATATGAATCTGATACAAACATTTTGAAGTCTCTCAAGTTTATCTAGCTGATACTCAGTGAGATCAAGATAACAGGCATCGGCGTAGTCTAAAATTGGCAATAAAAGGGATTGAGCTAGTGTAACTTTAGTAGCCGTAGGAAGAAAGTTACGGAGCCTTCGAAGCAATGCCGCGGTCCCAAATAGTTTGCTACCAACACTATTCATTTGAGGACCCCATGAAAGACTCTCATCCATGATTAACCCCAAGTTCTTTAGGTTCTTACTGAACGGAATTGTAACTCCTTCAAATACAACACTAGGCAGTGATGTCCAGTCAATTTTGGGAAGCACTCTAGAACTGCCAACAATCATCGCTTGAGTTTTTAATGGGTTGACTTTTAAACCATGAGCATCACTCCTCTTATTCTGTGATAGAATCTTATTTAACAGATAGGCTTCAGACTGTTGATTTAAACGGCATAAAATCGCACGGATCTAATGTTAAAATCGGCATACCACAAGGTTCTATTCTAGGACCTTTTCTTTTCTTATTTTATGTAAATGACTTGCCTTACATGGTTGAGAAACAGGCAGGCATAGTGCTGTTTGCTGATGACACCTCGCTGATATTCAAAATTGACCGTCATAGCACAGATGCTAGTGCGGTGAACAGCACCTTGTCTTCTATTTCTGATTGGTTTACTGCCAATAACTATATATAATAATAAATGCGAAAAAGAAACAATGCATTCGATTTTCTCTTCCCAATGTGAGGCAAGCCTGCGTTGACATACTGATAGATGGCGAAAAACTCGATCTTGTTGAAAGTAGGAATTACGATCGACTGGAAACTTCAATGGGGCGCTCATATATCTAAACTTTCAAATAAGCTTAGCTCTGTGGCTTATGCTGTTGGGAGAATGAGACAATTGACAGATGTAGCAACTGCTAGACTAGTGTACTTTAGTTACTTTCATAGTTTAATGTCATACGGCATACTGCTATGGGGGAGTGCAGCCGATATTCAGACTATTTTCATTTTACAAAAAAGGGCAATTCGTGCTATCTATGGCTTAGGATCTAGAGACTCACTCAGAGAATTATTCAAGGAAATAGGTATACTAACCTTATCATCATCATCATCCGAGCGTATTCCCGGTTGCTTCTTCAACAGTAACGCTTCAGAGCCCGGGGTCCGCTATGTTACCAAGGAGATTTGACGAGGTTGCTGGTTTTTACACAGAGCGACTGCCGTCTGACCTCCACAACCCAAAGGGCAAACCAGGAACCAATCCTTGGATAGTTTGATGATCAAACGCTACGTGGCGTTCGGGACCCACAGTTTTACGTGCCTTCCGAAACACGGAATCATCTTTCTTTTCGGATAATCAGGTGATTCAAGCCTGCAATATCCTATCCAGACTGGAAACAACTTTTCACAAAGTATGCTTCCCAGTGGGAATCGAACCCATGACCTGCGGGTCACAAGGCGAACGCCTTGACCACTGGACCACGGAGGCAGTCAAGGTATACTAACCTTATCATCACAGTATATATTTGAAAACATACGGTATGTAAGGAAAAATATAAATATTTCCTCATACAATAAAGTAAGCGATTTTACCATTAGAAACTTACGCAACAAGAGTGACTTAGTTGCCCCGTATTATAGGCTCTAAACAGTTAGTAAAACGTTTATGGGGAATGGTATACTTTTTTATAATAAACTGTCACAATCGGTCCTTGATATGCCAGACAAAAAGTTTAAAGCTTATGTAAAGAAGGTACTCTGTGAGAAGGCTTATTATGGACGATGAATATCTTAAAGACAACAAAGTCTGGCTTGAGCTTGGCGCGGGTCCCTCTTAAAGGCTTGTATACTCAGAAATGGTCATAATTTGGTACATTAGGTACATACTGGATCTACAACTTTATTATAAAATTTCGACATTAAAAAAAAATTTAATTTATGACAAGAAACAATGTATACTCTGTCCACATATCAACTATAGATAAATATTAATCTCATTGTGAGTTGACGTTCTTGGAGAAAATGCTGCAGTGCAGTTTGTTACCGCTTCTTCTGCACTAGCGCTTTGCAGGCGGCAGTAAACTTAGCTCTAAGTAACTTTTTGACGTCAACAATTATTGTGAAACAAAACAAAATGACGATTATTAAGAGATATTATAAATATCCTATGATAATAAAGATATATTTGAATTGATAAAAAAAATGCAGCATACGTCCATCTTTGGACACAAAGAAAGAAAAACGTTAACGTAATTTTTTCCCTTTCACGTAAAAAACAAAAAACAATTTCACGGTAATAAATGTTCGTATGGATATGATATAATATTAATATGGATATATATTTTTTTTTCACCTTATATGTAGCCCTACGGCTGCCTTAATGAAAATCCTTGAGAAAGACCTAGTTTCAGCAGTTGCCTTCTTGTGATAGAGGTGATGATCGATGTGACTTGGCTTGCGGGTCGACGGCAGCCCACAATCGGCAAAACTCCTCGGCGATGTGTCCCATAGACAACACAAGGTTGCTATCACTTACCCTGTCATATCTCGCCTTGTCTTGCTCCGACAGCTGCTCGTACTTGGACTTGGTCTGCGGGTCGGCAGCCGCCCACAATCGGCCGAGCTCCTTGGCGATGTCTCCCATAGAGAACATGGGGTTGCTAGCCTTCACTTTGGAACGTTCATCGTTGCAGAACCAGAAGAACGCCGATCTGTGAAAGAAATCAGTTTTCACTTGTTTAGTATGCATCATTGCAAAACTAATCATATCTGCACAGTAACGTGGCAGCATGCACATTATTATTTTATCAAACATGATAAATAATTTAAAAAAAAGGGTCTTGTTTAAACAATAGTATATTATGCAATTAGTGAATAAAAGACGGATTTAAATCGAGGGCCATAGATGAATCAAGAGCTAGTGAAGGATTCTAATGACTGAATCGCGACTGTGGGGAGTGATTCTTGATTTTTGAACTGAAGTGTTAGAATCCTGAGCGACGCGAGTGATTCATGGTCCTCGTTATTAATCCGTTTTATTCAAGAGTTGCATACTATATTTTATACCATGACTACAAGATTTAAACAAAAATAGACGTTCAAAGGAAAAAAAAGGAAGGTTAAATCAATTAAAATGCAAATTGAAATTGGTACAATTTTTCTAAACTCAAAACAACAAAATATTGATTAAGTGCTTTTTATTCACTGTTTTTAGTAAATAAAATAAATTACCAAAATAGTAAGTGAGAGTGCTTTTTATTCACTGTTTTCAGTGAATAAAATAAACTTTTCAGAGGGTGAATGGTATAAATATAAGTTTAAATGTTTCCAGTTCATTCTTCTCCTCTTCGCACGGTGTTCGGTTCGGTATCATCTTCGAACAATAAAAAGCGGGAATAGGGGATTTTCATCACGCAGTTTCGATGCGGTTTTTACGTGAAAGCAAGTTCCCTTGCGATGGTTCTTAGCTATGTTTGATAAAAATCGGTTTGACCGTTTAACAGTTATTGATGTTAGCGGTTGAACAAAATAATAGATGGCGCTACGGATAGCGGAGTAGCGGATCGACCGAAGTCGTATCGGTAGTTCGGCTACTGATACCGCTAATGGTGTTCTTGACAATCAATTTTTTTAAACTAAACCTGTCTATGAGTATAAATTATTAAGGACATGACCAGCCACTCACAGCGATCTCTTGGGCGCGTTGGGGTCCTTGACCTGCCGCTTGCGCCCGCGCACCTTCACGTCTTTGGGCGGCACGTAGTTCTGCATCTCCAGGTCGTAGCGCCGCTTGTCCTGCTCTGCCATCTCGTGGAACCTCAGCTTCTCCTTTTCTGACATTGTCTGCGAAGATAACAGTTATAACTGTACGATTTTATTTTTGTCATTTATTAATGGCCTTATGGAGAGCGGTCACCGGGTCTGAAGCAGTGCAGCTAAAGATTCAGCCAAGAACAGCTAACATAAGGAAGTAAAACCAAAAGGCAACCAATATGCATAAATCAAGGATTCAATATATAGACGATGGGCTAGCAACTAACAAACTATCACTATGTTTGATTCCCATTTTCTATCTATAGGCCGGTAGTTGGCAAACTAGCATGGCCTTTAGGTCTTTTGACCTTAGCGCAGCGTGCTGTCTTACAAAATAAGAGATAGATATATGAAAGTGTCTTTATTCATAAATTTCACCAACAATTATCTCTATATAGTATGTAAACCGTCTGAAATAAAATGGAATCAAAAATATTTAACAACTTGCTTCAAGACCTGTTCTTAACCAGTTAATTTCACCACATTGGCATAATAGGAACTTACGTTCCACCTCTCCGCACACTTCTTAGAAAAGGCAGCGAATATCACATTTTCATCAGGGTGTTTCTTCTTGTGCTCCTCCCGACAAGTTTGCACAAAAAAGGCGTACGCGGTCATGCGACCGCGTGGCTTGTTGTAGGGCCTTGCCCGTGGCATTCTGCCCTTGGTCGCTGTCGCTTGAGCTAGAAGGGCTTGCTGTTGCGCTTGTTGCTGCAACTCCTGTAGTAACAAAAATGTTGTGAGAACATGTGAAGGATCTTAACAAAAGTTTTAAAAAGACTGATGATATAGCACGCCTCATAAGCGGAGCGTTGAGGCAGTGCTCTACTCACAACATGCCAGAGTTACCAAACATAAAAGGAACAACCCTTTTATAAACACATTTAATACTTGTAGTACTTCAAATAGTTCAAATTACCTTTTTCAAACAACAATAACATGCGAGATTATTGAATTAATTTATTTTTTAATTACATGTTGATACAAGTCCTTTGAGTCTATTTTTTGTTTTTTATTTTTATATGTCATGCGTTTGTTGTGTTATAACTTATCAGATTGCTTGTAAGCCTTATGACAATTTTTTAATGACCAATATGGGCCTGCACTTTTAGATTTTTAAGTTTGTTGGGCAGTGTCATAACAAATTTGGTACTATAATTTTACAGCAATGTGTGGACAAATTTAGTTGATGATAAATACCTCACTGGTCTTAAACATTTATCTGTTTCATTATTAGAGCAGAGGCGTATTCACTAAACAAGTGGTTTTTTGTATGGAAAAACATTTATTTAGTTTGAAAAATGGCACCACTGGTTGATTGTCTGTGGGCACAGGTTCGATCTACACAAGGCGCGAATTGGACCTGAGTTTGAGCTCATGTATGGTCATTTTAAACTACCACTTGTTTCCGGTGAAGGAAAACATGGTGAGGAAACCTGCACGCTAGTTCACTAGTGTGTATAATTACTGTTGCCACTAGATGACAATCATTGACCTACATCAAATACCTTTAGGCAGCTCAAGAAGGAAGGACTTTTAGATCTCCATCACAAAAATTGTTGCGATGGTGAAAGTCATGAACATAAAAAGGATGTAAGAAAGAAGAAATCCAAAAATGAAACTTTGAAAATATTTACTGGAATAGCTGAACTGTTCTGTCTACTGAAGAACAAGGAGTTGATTACCAGTTCTCGATAAGCAGTAATACTATGTATCAAACAGAATATACCTTGACCGTAAATACAAACATACGTCAAACCAACATTATGTCAAAAACCACAACATCCAAAGCCCTCCATGATTTGATAGTAGACCTCTGCAACCAATCTTTAATGCATGTTTATATCTTTACCTGCAAAGTAGCAGATTGCCTTTGCAAAGCAGCTTGAATTTGCTGTTGCTGGACAACTTGCATGTGATCCTGCAGAGAATGTTGTTGCAGCGTCTGAGCAACTTGTTGTTGTAACGCTGCTTGTGCTTGGACTATCGCTTGAGCCTGGGCTTGGCTCACATTCAGAGTTTGTTGCAAGCTTTGTGCCAGCTGCTGTTGTTGCTGCTGCTGCTGTTGTTGCTGCTGTTGCTGCTGTTGTTGTTGCTGCTGTTGCTGTTGTTGCTGTTGTTGTTGCTGCTGTTGTTGTTGTTGCTGCTGGTTTTGTTGATGCTGCTGCAGCATCTGCTGTAGCGTCTGCTGTTGACTCTGCAGTGCCTGTTGCAAATTCTGTTGCTGTTGCTGCTGTTGCTGTTGCTGCAACTGCTGCTGCAGCTGATTCTGTTGCTGCTGTATGGCCTGGTTCTGCTCTTGCTGAGCTTGTTGCAAGCTCTGGTGGCTCTGCTGGATACCATTCGCTTGCTGATTGCTCTGCTCTGAATCAGGGCTTGATTGTGTTTGAGGCTATAACAAATGGTATAATTGTAGAACAGTCTATCAAAAATGACTGGTTATAATGTGCAGTGTTGGACCCTACCTGAATATTATAATTCTTTTACTTTTTGTTACTATAAAAAGTAAAAGTTTGTAAGTGCAAATGAGTATTTTACTTTTGGTTTTCCTTGTTACCTTCTCTACAAAAAATTGGGGCACTCTTCAAAGAGCAACCATTTTGAGGTACACCGAATGAGACGCAATTTAACTATTCTTCGGAGCACACCTTTTTAAAAACTTATGATAGGATATGCTTTGAAGAATAAAATTTTCATATTTTAATTGCTACGAGCGCTACTAAGAGGTGTACTTCGAGGAGTAGCTAAGGTGCGCCTCAAATTGGTTATGTGTTGACAAATAACCCAAGTAAGTAAAAGGTGAGACTTTCCTGACAAGTTAACATAAGTGAATAGATCAAGTCATTGCAAAGATAAATGATATGATACAACTAAGTTCATGAATCAGCATAGAATTAGTTGGCATAATGATGATACTGTCATAAAGAACAACACCATTTTAAAACATTACTTTATAAATAAAATATTAAGTATAAAATTTATGTATTTTATTGATTAATAATATATATAGTTTATTAAATATTATTAAGATCAGAGAGAAAACAATGAAGGGAGTGGACATTAGTGAGTGGTGCCATTTCGGTGTAAAACTAATTTTTCTTATTTAGTAATCCTACTGATGTATACTAATTTGCACAGAATAAAATATTTTTCTTTCTTTCTTTACATACAGAGCCAACCCCAAATAGTGAAAAGGTGAAGATGATGATTATATTGAAACCAGAACATGGTTAATTATAAATAAATAAAAAACATGTTTAAGAAAAGTGACATGAAAAATGTAATGGATGTTACATATCCTAATAGGTTTTATTTCTTTGGGTTTTACAGTATTTTTCTCTTCATAGGTTCTTTTGTTTAAATTTTTACTTTGTTTATTTGGCGACCTTAGTTTTTGAGAAAATAATTTATTTCAAATAACTTTCCTGTTCCTCCACAGCCAACTATACACTATACTTCACAGTATACTTTGATCAATTGCATTAAACGCATAAAGGCTGGATATACCTAATGATTCTTTTTCATAAGATAAATGCCATTAAATGCATTTTGGTGGGTGAGGGTTAAGAAGTACTTTGAGCTAGTGAATTACATTCAGGTTTTTAATTTATATTACATGAAGGTTTGGTTACTAACTTACATATACTATAAATTTATTTTAACTTGTATAAATGTAGGTTTAAATTTATATATTACTAGCTGACCCGGCAAACGTTGTTTTGCCATAAAAAAATTTAGGGGTGGCCTACCCCTAACATTTAGGGGGATGAAAAATAGATGTTGGCCGATTCTCATAGATACCGGATAAGCACAAAAAATTTCATCAAAATCGGTCAAGCCGTTTCGGAGGAGTATGGCAACGAAAACTGTGACACGAGAATTTTATATATTAGATATTGTACACGTTTACCACTTTGTGCCCTAAACGCATAACATTTAAATTGTATCTTAACTTTTCTTTGTTTTTGAGCCTATGGGGAATGGCTTGAATTTTTAAATAACTTAGAGGGCAATAAAGCTTTACAAACAAGCAAACTTATAAAAAAAAAGGAAAAAAGCAATGATGCTAACCCTAACCCCACTTTCCACATAAAACCTACCTACCACAATGTTTTTACTCCACATGTTAAGTCTGTTAAACACTTGATTGCTTATTAGCTTTTAATATCTTATATTTTATCAAATCAAACGGAAAAATCTTAAAGAACGGTATAAGTTCAATCAATTCGTTTGTAATCAAATTTATAAACAGACAAAGAAATCCTAAACAGTAGTGTTGCCGCTCGATAGTCCACCCAATAGCGTTGCAATAGTATAAAATATCAATAGTCTATCGATACTATCGTGACCTCGAAAACGGTAACATTATCGATATGACTATCGATAGTATCAATACTATCAATAGTATCGATGTTCAATATTTTGCAATACTATTGATGAAAGGCAAAACTATCGATAGTTTTGCCTTTCATCATACAATGTTGAAGTAGACAGTCATCGATAGTATCGATACCATCGATAGTTTTGCCTTTCATCAATAGTATTGCAAACTATTGACAATCGATACTATCGATACTATCGATAGTCCTATCGATATTGTGACTGTTTTTCGAGATTAACTATCGATAGTCAAACTATCGATTATTATGCAACGCTACCACCCACTATCGATAGCCTATCTATGATACTATTTATAGAATCGATCGATGACGACGAGCAAACTATCGATACTATCGATAATTGCTTTTCATAATGCAGAAACTATCGATAGTATCGATAGTTTTAAACAATCGATTGTTGAATTTATTTCAATGGTATCTACCTATATTCTATAACCATATGCAACTTCATGCGTGGCCGCTAATGGGATGAGTGACCACGACACGACTGTCGTCGATTGTCGCAGTCTGTCCAGACTGTCACCGTCTGTCTCTGACTGGCTCGGACTGTCGCAGACTGTCGTCGTCTATCGTCAAAGTCGCAGGCTGTCCAGACTGTCGTGGACTGTCTTGGAACTGTCGCTGACTGTTGCCAATTGTCTCTATCTGTCGGAGACTGTCGTCGACTATAGTCAAGTACGTCGCGCGTTAGTCAGTCACATTCGTCGACAGTCAGCGTCGTTTGACTACTGCTGGCGACAGTCAAATTATGCACGTCCGTCATTTCTAGGGTTTGACTTTGACTTTGACATTAACTGAGTGCAGTGGACTAAAAAACAAAGGGGTTGTAATGTAGTTTGTCAATACGGTCGACATTCGCTTGATACCCTAGGATTGATGTAAATATGATCGAAAATAGTTTCTTAAGACGTGTCAATGCCAATTTCAACCTTATTGAAATTTATGTTTTTTTTTTTTTGTTATATTCAGCTTCCAGACCATTAACTGATTGCACTGGACAAAAAAAAAGAAAGGTGTTGTAAAATATCAATGAGGTCAACTTAGCTTGATACCCTAGGATTGATATGAGATTCTCATCATACTCCATACACTTTTAGGTTAGAATAGGAAAAAACAATAATGTCTCCTAAACTACTAGTTTCCGGACTTACTTAAGGGAGAACTATATTTAAACAGAATTTCGGTTGTTTAGTCTATCGATAGTATCGATCCTAACGACAAAAAAACATCGAATCCATCGATGGTATTGATACTATTGACAAGCCTATCGGCACAGCGGCCTTTTTTAAATTAAAACTATCGATTATAAAACTATCGTTTGTTTGGCAACACTACCAAACGGCTGATTTTGACAGTGGAGTTGATTGGTTGATTGAACCGACCCGGAACTTTTGAGCTGTGCCCCGGAAAATGACTACCTCAAAAAGGAAGTTGAAAATGGTCAGTCCATTTTATGGGTGCATTCGATTGACAAAAAAAAATACGACATTCAATACAAAAAACAATGACAAACCAAACGGAATTTTTGAAACGGTTTGTTTGAACTTTTGATTTTGTTTTATTATTCCTGTTATGCTTAATTTCTTTTTAATGTTGAAGTTTTTGAATCCGATTATTTTTTTGAAACGGTACTCATTCATTTTGTCTTACTTACCTCTTGACAGAAGCTTATAGGTAGGTATTTACAAAATAATTCCTAGTCAACAGAGGCAAGAGGTGATGGTTGAAATTTATAACGTGTTATTATGAATAAACAAATATTTAACACTACAAATATTGATATTAGTATATTGGTTGATTTAAAGATGAGCTTGATGGGCCGGTGGGTATTTTATTCTTAATATTGCTAACGCTTTCGCAAGTAAAGCAGCTCTGTGCGTAGTCCGCACCAGAGTTGGGCAAAATGTAATGAAACTACTAATTACTAACTACAATTACATTTTGTTGTTAGTAATCGCAAAACTACATAATTACAAAAAGTAACTGAAAAAGTAGTTGAACTATAAACTACAAAAAGTAGTTGTAATCACAATTACAAACTACTTTTTGAAACTACATATTTTATAAAGATTTACTTAGTTATAAATTTTCGTTTCTTACTTACAACTTTTTACACTTACAATTTCGAAATATAACACCTTTAACACACGCCCGCGGTAATAAATACTTATTGTAATTTGTAGTTGTAAATACTTAATCACAAATTACAACTACAGTAATTTCAATTGTTGTAGTTAAATTTAATGTAATTTCAACTACTTGTAGTTAACTACATGTAATTGTAATTTGTAATCAAACTACACAATAGTAGCTAACTACACCCAACTCTGGTCCGCACTTGGATGGCCTGACTATAAGTGACAAAAAGGATGATGGGCACAAATGTATGGACCGTGGTCCCAGCTCCAATCAGGGTGAATGATACACCGTTGGAAAGATATTTTCGTGTGGATTATGAATAACTTTGGCGCGAGTCGTGATTCGCTGTCCAATCGTAGTATTTTTTTTTTGTTAAATCCTTTACATACTTTTAGACTTAGTGACACTTTATTTCGATTTTCGCATGGTATCATTGTAATTATTATTCATACTTTCATACTTTACTACATAGTATATAAAATAAAGTCGCTTCCGGCTGTCAGTCTGTCTGTCCCTATATATGCTTAGATCTTTAAAACTACGCAACGGATTTTGAAGCGGTTTTTTAAAATAGATAGAGTTATTCAAGAGGAAGGTTTACATGTTTAATACATGCACCCGTGCAAAGCCGGGATGGGGGGGGGTTGGTCTCTAGTATACTATAATATCTTTACGTGAAAACGGAGAGACTTCTCAATCTGTTTTCTGCAAGTATACTAGAGATATCGGAGAGTAAAATAGGCTACATTTTATTTCTGAAAAACGTTCTTGCCTACGCTTAACGCCACGCCGCGTAACAGAGCGAGAGAGGAAACTATACTTGTTCCAACTTACTATCAACTCATCTGCTTGCATACACTTACGATTCATATGTAGTAATAAAAATATTACTTTGATATCAATTGATGTGTATTTGTGTTTATTGTTAAATAGATAGATCACCTCTAACTGAAATGTATAAACCGATTTTGTTGTTTTGTTAACTGAATTTTATAAAGCTTAAAATCTGTGCAAATGTCATCAAAGTCGGTTAAAATAAACCGGCTATATGATTTTTTGAAATTCTATTTCGACCTGAATATTCATTGTCTTCTCAAGACTATACCTAGTTCAAAACGGACAATATATACAGGTATGCTGCCATAGTAGCTTTTTATAGTCTTGAAAAGAGCTATCCAACGATGGTAAATTCATTTTGATTGAAGCCGTCACATGAAGTGGGCCCAAAACGCGCATCATCCTTTCTCGAGCTTCTCCGTGCTTCGGAAGGCACGTAAAGCCATTGGTCCCGAAACCCCCGACTGTTATTATTGTATAGTAGGCGTCAAGCTACGTCAGATGCCGTTCGGCAGCATGAAAGATTTGGTATCAGTGTTGGCCACTCACTATACTACACAAACGAAAACCAAACAAATGCTTAAATATTGATTGAACGCACCCAAAATAAATTATTATCGGTATTTTCTTTGGTATTTTTGGGTACAAGTTTATATACACATATATAATATTTTAATTTAAAGTAATTTGTTCTTGATTTAAACTATGTACATGATGTGAAAATCTATTTTCTCATATATAGGTTCCTTACTTTTTGAAGATAGTTTTAAAAAAATCAAATGGAGTCCCGAATAGCGCTGTTTCATGTGCAAAGTTAGTGGTGAGAAAAATTAGTGAATGAACTGAATTGAACAAAAGAGAAAGAATCTTTACTTCATTACATATTAAATATTTATGTAACATATGGTTATGTACGTTTATTTGTAGTTTGTGTAGTTTCAAGTTCTATCAATTTTCTTCTTCCTTGATTCAATGAACATGCCTGTATGCCTTTCTAACATAAACATCTCTTACAGGCCTACTAGATGAGATCTCTTTTGCGATAAGTTATAGTGCCTTGTACAACTTTTATTTTTTGTGTTCTCTACAAACATTTTCCGTGTACATAAACAAGTAAATAAATAAAAATAACACATGCCTAGTTTTTAAATTGAGATGGTGTTTTTATGGTTTATCAATTTAATCATATATTTTTCATGTGTGTTTTCCGTAATTTAATTTTCTCGAAACCCAATATTTATATAATTATTATTTAGGTATAGTATGTAAACATACATATATATGTAAAGTTAGTTTATTTTTTTAATTATAGTCGAAAGCATTGCAGTCCATGACATTGGATTTGAGTATGCCCTAATTTTGGTTCATGTAATTGTTGTTTTGCTAAATAACAAATTAAACAGCGGAAAACATTCATTTTACGAATAGTAAACCTTATTATCAAATGAAATGAAATAACGAAATTTTGATACTTAGCAACAAAAGAAAACTGGTAAAAGTATGAAGTATCTAGATATTTTATTTTATAGTATTATACCAAATAGTAATATATAGGTAGAATTTTGTATGTCATAGCTTAAGTTTAACTGAAGTGTTTTCATTATGCTGTTTTATTAAAATAAATATGCAAATTTACTATTCAAATAGGTAGGTAAATGTAGTATTTTGCTATCTATCCATACCGTAGGCGAAGAAGTTTGCTGAGATTCAACCGTTCCTGATGAATACCACCATGGTTGTTGCGGAGACTCTTCTCTGGTATTGCTACCAGTCATAATACGATAGTCATAGTTAGTTGTGGAATTATCTCCACTGTTATTTGAAAATCCACCAGCCATCTTGTAAGTATATAATTGATGAGTGGCAGTAGCCGTGCTTCTTGCAATCTCTTCATTTAATTGTTGTTGGTGCTGTAGTTCACCTGCGCCACCCGGCCACCACGAGGCTTCGTCGCGCGCACCCCAAGCGCCCCCCGTCGCGCCTCGGTCCCCCATATTACAATCGCCGCTTTCGGACAACCAGTTTCTTTATGCCCTGCAGCTAGTACTTCAATTTATTCTTTGTGTTTCAAAATGCACAAAACTCATGTTCTTTTCAATTTAAAGTACATATGATCACTTAAATAGAGATACTATTGAGTATGAACGTTATATCTTAGATTTTATCACTGGCACCTTTCACAAATAAGATTTTATGACAAAGACTTAGTAAGCACGAGTAAGATAAAACATTTTCTTACACAAGTTATTTGATTGATAATTAATATTTTTTAATTTCACGAGGATTTGAATCAAAAAAAGCGCCGGCTATAATTCCACTCCACGCGCGTACGTTTTGTCTTCGTTTGTACTTAAGTCAATAAAGTTGGCAACGTCGCATAGCGAGACGCTAAACAAGTGCACAGAGGCGCCCTCAACGCGCAGCGGCCATTACAGAAACGATCGAACCTATACGAAGTGAGACCGAATATGCACGAAACGGCAACAAGTTCGTCCAGCAACCGGTCAATAAGACGATTAGCGCAAACAGAACTATCCGGGGTATCCACCTTCATACTGAAATTCTTTTGTCTTCATCAGTTATTATTGATATTAATAAAAAATATGACAAAAATATTTTATTATAGTATGTTTTGTTATTTTTTACCATAATGTTTAATTAAATACCATAATGTTTTGAAACGGTACGTTTCTTAATCACATTGCAGAACTAATAAATATCTTATAAGTAGATCAAACCAAAGACCTAGAAAAATGTAAAGGTTTTTGTTATTAGTTATTAATATTTATTTAATTACCTTAAACGAGCAATTATTGTTAACATACATGCACGATTTAGATTAAAAAATGAAAAGTCCTCAAGCGATCTAGCTCGGTTTAATTTTTAGATAACTTACGTTTTCTGTAGGTTTTTAGGATTCCGTACCCTGTTACTAATACTCCGCTGTCCGTCCGTCCGTCTGTCTATCACCAGGCTGTATCGCATCAACCTTGACAGCTAGAGAGTTGAAATTTTCACAGATGATGTATTTCTGTTACTATTACAACAAATACTAAAAAGAGAATGAATTTAATATTTTAGGTAAGTTTGTTATCCCCGCATACAAAAACTGAGATTTGTTTAATATTCATCTGTAATATTTAGTTGTATATTTACTTTAAATAACTAAATTAAAATATTATAAATATTTAAGAGGGCTCCCATACAACAAACGTGATTTTTTTATAGATAGTGGTACGGAACCCTTGGTGCATGAGTCCGAGTCGCACTGAGCCGGTTATTCATCGAGATGAGATCAGTCACTTCAGGTACAAAACTGATCTGTTTGATATTGCTTGTTAGAAAACTTTAAGGTTGTTTATAAATATCGTTTTGTACAAAAAATATAATGAGTAAAATTTTAAAAAGCTAAGCACTTTTATATAATGCATTTGATTAAATATAGTAAATGAAAATTGTTATTGTCAAATGAAACGTGATGATTATTGATGAATGAATAGGCATTCAAATCAAGCAACATGATGTTTACATACCTACATGGTAATTTACAACTCACCGATGACATCGCCAATAACTTTTTTAAATCGATGAATGTTTTAAGTGTGGGCTAGTTCTTCAACGCCAAGCGTGATCACATAATTGTATTGCACCTACAAAAATATTAATGTTTAATACTACTGACCGACTGAATCTTTGACAAAAATAATCGAGTGATCTGATTACACTTGCACTTATTAAAAGTTTAAAAAAATTGACGAAAAAGGCGATATTACACATAATATGACGTCATTTGTAGAAATGCCATACCTAATTCATATAAAAAAATAAAATAAAATAACATATTGTTGTAATATTGTTTATATAAATATTTATTATTCATTTGTCTAATTTATTATTTACAATTGTTTTAATTTTTATGTTACTATACATTTCTATAATGTTAGAATTTTTTTTAAACATTTTAACAGCAGTTTGGGACCAACATAAGGGACATTGTATTTTGAGCTCTTTACTGTATTCAGTTGTTGGCATTCAATATGCTTACAGTCGATTTATTTTCAATAAATTTGTAATTTCCAATATTTTTTATTGAATAAAATCTAACGAAGATGTTGCTAAGCCTGTCCTAGCTAGACATAGTTATGTCTTAAGTAATTGATTAACGTATATAATTACTGATCTGCTTTCTAAAGTTTATAAATACACATCTTGATAACCTATACAATATGTTAAGAAAACCCTGTCCGATCCTTGTAGAAGCAACTCAGACCATCAATATGAACAACTTTTCCTATGGGACCAATGCTGGAAACCCCGCAAAACATCGACATTTTCATACAAAAGTGTTCGACCAGCCTGGCAATTTGTATGAACATTTGGATTTTTTTCTAGTTTCTAGCATTGGTCCCATAGGAAAGTTGTGCATATTGACGGTTGTATGTACCTTATATTATATTTGTATTAACACAAAAATAGCATTTCCAGTCAAGATACAAAATCATTGTGAAGCATCGATATTATTGTTACAAAAAGGAATGTGTTTTAGACATTTTATGAATTAGATTAATAAAAACTCAAGCAAATCTCAACTTATTAGCTTGTAGCATTTTAACAACGACAAATTCGTCACTCCAAATCTTCAATTTACAAAAAAAATTAGACTACTTATGACGAAGCCATTAAGTATGATCCACCTTCTATGGAATTAAATGTTTAACAACAATGAAATAATATTACTACATTACCTGAAATGGGAAGTTATGTATGTAATACATATGTAGTATAAACATCACTTATAAAATAAGTAGTTAACAGTTTAACACTTTATCTAAAAACAAGTACATATACATATTATATTATGGATCGTTAATTCAGCAACCAGATAGGTAGTTGGGTTTGCATTTGCGTATGACATTATGACTCCACTATTCTTTTTTTTGGACAAATTACACTGATTGAGCTAGTCCCAAAGTAAGTTCTAATATTATATCATCTCATCTACTCATAAAACGATGTTTTCTTCCCAAAACATTTGGAGCTAAAGTTACTGCTATTTCTTTCGACACTAAAAAGTGAAAAAGAAAAGAAAATCTCTAGGGATTAAATAAAAACAATTTGAAAACTGAACACGAATGGAATCTGTGTAGAATCAAAAATAATGTTGGCAGTCCAGCAAAAAAAAATAAGAATTTTGTTTAAAAATAAAAAATAATTGGAACAGATGTCGTGATTTTTTAAATTTGGAATACATATCGTCGTCAACATGGATGAGTGTAGGTAAACATTTTTATGTTTTTCGCTTCGGAAAAATAAATAATTTGATTCATCTAATTACAGAAGTTTTAAGTTATTTGTATTGATATGTTCCCGTAGAATCCTTCGTTTCGCTCTGGATTCAAAGTAGCGCCCTCGCCTTCAAAATATTACCTTATTCCCTTGTAGCACAATCTACCATTAATTCGAAAAAAAAAAACGTAATAGTCAGGAGCGCAGTATGCTAAGAATAAAAAAAAATAGACCGTGTCAGGAACACTACACTGCGCTCCGTTACGCAAGTACCTATAGTTGACGTTGGAAAGAAGATTAAAGTGGGACTGGGCGGGTCACGTTTGCCGTATGAATCCCGAAAGATGGGCCCACACAACAACAACATGGGTTCTTAGAGACGGAGTGAGGTCCAGAGGAAGACCTAGGATGAGATGGAGGGACGAGCTGTCCGCTTTTGACAAGGAATGGAGTGTAACAGCTAGGGATAGAAATAATTGGGAACAAAAAGGGGAGGCTATTGCCCAACTATGGAACCTAAATGGCTAAAAAAAAGTGCTAAAGGACTAATATTATAATAAAAGCAAAAATATTTGTCAACTTTGTCATGAACTCAGTTAAAAGTTTTAATGAGAATATTAAAAATACTGCGAAGAAGAATGTAATCTCTATTCATATACCAAATTAGGTAATTATAAAAATAATCATCAAAGTCAGGTAAATTAGGTTGGTATTGAAAGATAACACCATTTATATTTTTATATCTTTGCGTTGTATAAACATATAAATATAAATATGAGCATCAAAATAGAAGACATAAATATATTTTTTTAATCCACATTGCTTCAACCTGTTAGGTAAAAGCTTCTCCCAATTTTTTTACTTTCTTCTTTACCAAATATTTCTGTTTTGTGTCATCATAAAAATATATATTTACATAACCTAATTTATTCTATAAAATATTAATGGTTTAAATAAAATTAACACTCGCCAAGAAAGCATATTTAAAATAAAAAAAAATGTACTAAGTATAAAAAACGTATTAGAATCCTAGTAGGAACCTTCTCATAACCACAACTAAACAGACCTGTCACGTTATGTACATAATATCTATCGTACCTATGTAATGTCACTTTACACTGGCCCTCGGCAGCCATTTGCTTATAAAATTAGAATGTTAAACTATTAATATCACTTTTGACAAGTCATTGCAGAAAGATACATTTATAGATTTAATTGTTTAAACTTAATATCCTTTACTTACTAGTATTTGGCTTTTAATAACAAAATAATACAACTCACCGCGTAAATGTTTATAACTAAGAGCACACGATTTCAGCGCTTATTACGTAGGGAACTCTGTGTTCATCGCAATGAATACGCAAGCAGGCTATGTCAGTGACAAAAAACTATGATTGGCTTAATTTGAAATTACCGCCAAGATGTGGCCAATAGTAAACCAGGCGTCGGCTTTATTTTTTGTTTATAATACAAACATAACTATGGTTGGTTACGTATACCTAAGTTGCTTCATTCCACTGATACACACATTCACATTTTGAACTATTTTCACTGACGAAAATGTACATAAGAAATATCACTAATTTGCTGTACTAAACTGCGCGCTATGGCTTTCGTGCTAAAGTTCACGTTAATTGAATGAGTAAGTGAATGAATAATGAACGACATTGGGGGACAGCACTACACCACAAATCAAATGGCGATATTGGCGATCGGTCGGTACGAAAGTCTGAGCTATTCTTGTTTATTACATGGAAGAAAATCATTTTGTTAATTGTACTGCTAGAGTAACAACCCAGGAATCCATTTCGCGGTAAATGGACAGTGAAGTCGCAAAAAAGAATATATTTAAGCAAGCTAATGCTGCTGTAATATCGTCGAAAGTGAAGCTGTGATGAACATTTTTGTGCATATGTGCAGTGAATAAAGAATTACTGTGATCATATATGGACGGAGGTGTCAAAATTGAATAGCCGGGCATCCGTTTGCTTTGTAGTTATTGAAATAATTATTAGAAATGGTCAGTGTTGTTGAAAATTCTAACCTCAATTGTGCGTCTTTGTGAATACGTCGAACTTTTTCTGTCGCCTGGTGCGAGGTCTACATAAAAGTTTATCTCATTTGTTATATATGATTCAACGCGAGTATCAAATGAACAACGGGTTTAGTACAGGAGAAGAAGATTCTAGAGGTAATTTGGACCAAATATGTTGCCTTGTGGATGACGGTGAGCGCTGCAGACGGTCCGCGGGGAACGCCGCCTATAGCAAGCGCATTCAGAAGACTGTCACGCAACGGAGGCTCAAACTAAACATCGACCTCCAGGTATGATGCCCACAATTTTTTTTTCTGTAGTATACAAATGCCAATGTAAAGCCTATTTAGTGTCTCTAATTAACACATGGTATATTAATTTAATTTTTATATTTTTTAACGTTACTATATCTATCTCCATGGTGGACTATAGGAGACACCTTTGCCCAGCTGTGGGATATATATCAAGTCTAGCAAAAAATCTCAGAAAGGGTTATGAAAAGCTCTTTAAAATTTATACACAGGTAAAATATACCTTGACCTAGCATTTTGGATGCCTATTTTTTATTTAGGATGGGATACTTACATGGGTAGTTATGGGTAATTTTTAACTTAAAAACAATAGTAGGACTTCTGGATGCATTTATAAAAATAATTGAATTTTTCCAGGCAAGGCATACATACATCTGTGATTTCCATAAAAACATGATACAATGCGCTAGAACTAAACAGAGAAGGCTAAAAGACTCCGAAGACGACAGCAATGAAGCAGAAATGGACTCTCCAGAAGTAGACTGGTTTCAATTGCAAGTACCTACTCTGAGGCGATATAAGAAACATTACAAAGTCCCAACCAGGCCAGGGTGGAATAAGGCTCAATTAGCTGAAGTAAGTGGATTTTATTGTTTTGCATGTTGTCTTAGAAAGAAGGGTGAAAGCAATAAGGCCTGTAAGTATATTCCTATGGGACACTACATCCATTTATAAAAAAAAAGTAGGTACATACACTTTAAAATTACTTTTATTTTACACTTAGTTCTAAGAAGCTTACTTAAAAATATTTTGGAAAATTATTAATGCCAACAATATTTTTTACCAACTTTACTACAGATCTGGTTCTTGTCTTTCATTAATCAACCATTAGTTATCAAACATTTGTAACCCTGCCAGTACAAAATCCTAGAAATATGTATGTGAGCTTGATAAAAAATTTAAGGAGGCAAAATCTTGCCTGTGAACGTAACAATATTAGATAATAGCTCAGATCAGTTCAGGAAAGAAGCCAGTTGAAAATAATTATCCAATAAAATCAATTGACTGTGCCAGCTACCCATTTGTATCATGATTATTAAATTATACATAGAACCAACAGCTCATAGAATAAACAGATTTTTTTTTTATGAAACGTTAATCAATATTTGTGTATGAAACTAATTTTAGCTCATTTTTATTAATTTGATAACAAAAGTAACATTCTATTTCTATTACTTTTCAGGCTATTCAAAAACATTTCAAGACATTGCCAGTTAACGAGAAAGAAATCACAACATACTTCATTTATATGGTAAAAACAAACGGCAATAAGTTGGACCAGAAAAATGGAATCAACTCAGATTCCCTCTAAGTGACGCGCGACAGGCTCTTACGTGGCGCAGGTTCTTTTTTATTCTGGCAGATAATTAGGGAGTGTGATTGTTAGGTCAGTGTTTTTAAACCTAAGGGTTACAAAGCAACAAGTAAAATACATTATTTATAGATCCTCCAGTACTATAAAAACTACTTAATAAATAATAAGTTATTACAGTGAAAGAAGAAGGCTGTGCCTTTGTAATTTATCAATTTAAAATGCAATAACCAATTTTCTATTTGGAATATATTTCTGTTTAGTTGTATGAAGATTCTTTTTTAAAAGTGAGAAATGGTGAATGACCCTTTTAAAGTTTCTTGCAAAAGGTCTTACTTGCTTTCTTGACATCCATTTTAAATTACATTATGTTTTAAAATCACAAACCTAAGTCGTAGTTTTAGCCTTAAGGGACAGAATAAGAAGGGTGCCAGAACTTTTCAATTCGTCTTGTAACCAAAAAGGTTGAAAAACACTGGTTTATATATTCTCCATGATACATATTATGATATTGGTGGTGTTATTCACAAACAAAAATGATAAAAGCATAAATGGCAGCCTGCTGATTATAAGCGGTTGTTTCAATCAGCTAGATGTGATGTTGCTGAAAAGCATTCGTCGTCATTTCAGCCACAGGAAGTCTTAGTCTGCTGGACATAGGGTTATATAAGCATATTAAGCATTAATATGTACTGTAATATACAGGAAGTCTTAGTCTGCTGGACATAGGCTTATATAAACATATTAAGCATTAATATCTACTGTAATATACAGAACTTTGACGTTGCAATTATCTGCTGTGGCGCAACACTAGGTTAGTGTATGTGACTGTTATTTATAGCATATGTAGTTTTAACACTAGATTTAGGTCCATGACTCCTCAATTTTCACTTATAAAATTTTCAATCTACATTCTAGATGCGTAACAAGTTTAGATGTATGAATTGAGAATCTTTATGATTATATTTTGAAGTATATTACTTCAGGCCAAATTGTGAATGCTACTGTATGCAATGAAATAGTTGTACTATGGATATTAATTTGTAAGAATGCCCAAATGAACTTCTATAGGTCAATTCCAAACTCCTGCACTATGTGTGAACTATGAATTACATAACTCAAAATAATTATTTATTTTACCAATTAGTATAGTTAGACAAATTTTCATTTTGTATTATACCTATAGCTTTATCATATAACTCCAACCCTGTCTTAAGTATATGAGAAGGGGGAGCAAAAGGAAACCCCCTCCAATATTTCAGGTAGGGTCTGAGCAGATAATCAAGCTATAAGAAACTTACAGTGTCAATATTATGTATGATTGTTGAGGGATATGCAATGGCTAATATAATACTGTTAAGAAAGATTATAACAAGAGTAAACTGTAAAGTGTAAATTTATTACATTTTATGTAACAAAATCAAGTCTTTTAATCATCCTCAGACTCCGATGAGACTTCTATCCACGTCGACGCTCCTTTCTTGGTAATTATCTCAGCTGTTTGTGGCAAGGATGGCACAACTGTAAGAGAAATAGTTACAAAAATAGTTTTAGGGAAATAAGTATCACTATTGGCCCGCATTTAGGGGGGAGGGGGGGCAAGCAAATCGGGACACACAATTTTACACGCTTACGCATGTTCAGAGCCCCAGACCGCAATTTGCTTGGTAACCAAAATATTGCCAAGCTTCTCAACGTGCAGGTAATACTAAGACTTGGCAGCTTGAAACAGTTGACACTTGCAATACATGAAAAAAAGACATTTTACTAACAAAATTCTTTTTTCAAGAATTCAAGTAGCCTCTACCTACAGCCTATATATCTCAGTCCACTGCTGGACTTAGGGCCTTTCTGAATAAACGAAGGATTTGCTGAGAACACCACCCTGGGCAGATGGGTTGGCGAGCAGAAGATGGTTGAAGTCTTTGCACAGACCTACTGCTTGTTATCTATACATAATTCCCTTAGTCGCCTCTTACGACAGCCTTGGAAGAGAAAAGGAGTGGTGACAAATGTGGTATTCTTTGCAGTCACCATACAGCCAAAGAAGCTTCTAGATGGTAAATTGTGATGTCCTAAATAAAAAAAAACTGCTGATTCTTATATAAAAATATTTAAAAGCCCAGGCTTAAAGGACACACGGCAGCTATTATGTTAAGATGTAAATTATAGCATGATACATCTAATTACATCTATCCAGAGAAGTTGTCAGGAGACCACACACGACAGCTATAATTTATATTTTAATATTCTGACGACTTCTATGGAAAGATGTCATGAGATGTATCGTGTCATGCTACAATGTTATTAACATTATAGCTGTGTTGTGTGAAACCCTTACCTTTAACAAGTGAAAAAATGCCAATATTTACCATCATATTTGCTGGGCTCTGGTTTTTCCTCTTCAGAGTCCTCATCCATTTCCTCACCCTCATCCTCCTTCATTGTTACATCACCCTTATAGTGTTTAAGGCGAATGTTGAGGTCTCTCCGGCTCAATGACAGCATGTGGTCTGTTGTTATTATGTCAGCGAAGTTTATTTTTTCGCGTTTTTGCCTGAAACAGCAATAAAACTTACTTTAGTATTATTCACTGAATTTTTACTGTAAATTTACTAACACACACATTAATACTTCTTTATCCCTAATGGGGTGAGGAGAGCCTAGGGCCGTAAGACCCAAAGGGCACAACGTGTAATGGTGGGCGTGTAAGTGTGGAAACAGAGGACCAAAATATGATGGATGGATGGAATGGCAAATCAAAGTTGCGTGGGAAATAAATGTATAGCCATACCTCCACCGCCGGGGCCCGGCAGGCGAGGTAGACCCAAGAAGTGCTGGCTTGAGGTCGTCAAGGATGATATGCGTGCTAATCGTCTTACAACCAAGGATGCCCAAGACCGTGTAAAGTAGAGAAGAAAAAGTCGGAAAGCGGACCCTGGGTTTCTCAGCATTGCAGCTGAGGACGCAACTGAGGAAACGCTGAGATATGAGAGAGAGAGAGAGAGAAAGAGAGAGAGAGAGAGGATGGAATTACAAATCGCCATCTGATTAATGTCAATGCAAGAATCAGATTTTCACCTATTCTCCCTCGATCAGCTTTTACGACTTGCGCGGGAAGTAAATAGTAGAGTCACCGTTTTCTACTTATACATATTTATATGATTTTTCTGTTGTAGCACACACATCGAAAATTGATCAGGTAGCTTATTTCTTTTTGTGACAGATTTGTGATTTTTTTGTATGTGTGTTCTACCAGAAAATAAATGAGTCTACCTATCTATCTATATCAATTATGCAAAATTTTTACATTGTCTCAGGTTTCTGACGATTATCATTTTGATATGAAACCTGCAAGATAAAAACGTGATGTTTAACCACAACAATAGAAAAATGGGGTTGCGTTTCATATCTTATCAGAAAGTTATCCAGTGCTTGTTCTTTGTTAAAAAATACTTGTTTTATTGATATCAGTATTGGTATGAATCAATGACATTAAACATTTCATCATTTCACCCTATTTTCAACTCCACAAAATAATTTAGTACAAAAGATCAGAAAGGTAAAGAGATGACAATACACACGAGACAGACATTTACACACCAGTGGCGTTGGGTAAAAATTTGGGCTAGTACAGCTATAAAACTATGAAATTAATTAAATACCTTCCTAATAAGGTTCTATGAAGGTTAAGAAGCCGTTCAATGTCCGGTTTATAATTCGCCTATTTTTATTGACTTACAATTAGTGTGAGTAATATCTCTCTGGGCGAGTTTATGCAAATGTATCACTGAGTTTATTTGAATAACCAACGAAAATTTTCGTATTTTGAATATGTGGGTGTGTGCAATCCAGTCATGTTGCTAGTTTACGGCTTATGAAAATAGTAAATGGAAATTTCAAATACACGTAGGTTATAATTGTTATAAGTAATTAAAGCGTATATATTAGAAAAACCTAAGGGAACTCGATAAGAATCGGCTTCTATGGAAGCCCCGTGACTGTTACACAAATCAAAAACACTCGACGGGCGGGGCGGGATGTTAGGCCGCGCCAAGTGACGTCATACACCGACTAGTGATTAACAAGACTCGAGTCGGTTTTACAAGCATATCATCATTCATCATCATCACTCGAAGTTGTAGACCAGTATCTACTTGGGTCAATTGATCCAGGCAGGAAGTTTCAGCTTCGAGGAAGAGGTCTATCGACGAATCCGACTCGGCTGGGCAGCGTACGGGAAGCTACGTAGTGTCTTCTCGTCCAAAATACCTCAGTGCTTCAAGACGAAAGTGTTTAATCAAAGTGTGCTACCAGTATATGATTTATGACTCTGAAACATGGTCCCTTACTATGGGTCTCATAAGAAGGCTCAAGGTCACTCAACGCGCTATGGAGAGGGCTATGCTCGGTGTTTCCCTACGTGATCGAATCAGAAATGAGGAAATTCGTTGGAGAACAAAAGTCACTGACATAGCCCAGCGGATTAGTTCGTTGAAGTGACAGTGGGCGGGACGAGCCGATGGCCGATGGGGCAAAAAGGTTCTCGCATGGCGACTACGTACCGACAAGGTGGTCTGATGACCTAAGGTCGTTGGAAAGCGCTGGATGCAGGCCGCTCTAGATCGGTGGTTTTAGGAGTCCTTGGGAGCGGCTGAAATGATGATGATAATGATGATAACCTCCTCCTTCTTTGAAAGTCGGTTAAAAAAGCTCGTGTCTTGAAATTAACGTGAGCTGTTATTGAAAGCTTTCAAGGACTCGAGGCGTGATTTCAGACGAATTTAAGTTATCCAAGGTATACAAGCAAACATTCTTTTAACTATTGTAATCAATCATATTTCCTTTCTCATTGACAGATCAGTTTTATAAATGAAAAATCATTTCTCTTAACCACACTTGAAAGCCATAACCCTCCCTCTTGGCAGTCGGGTAAAAAGACGCAGGCGAAGAAGGCTCTAGTGCAGAAAAAGACTAGCCCTGATCTCACGCTCCGAGGCTTACTTAAGCTCGCTGTCGTCGAGCCTTCCGTTAAAGAGTCGAGCCCTGTAAATAAAAGACTCCAAGTTCAAAGCAAGAGGACTCAAAAGACTCTAGTCTTGGACATCACTAACACCGACCGGTCGGCTTGAAGCCGCGCTGTGCCCGCGCGCCGCCATGTTCTAGGGGCTAGTGCGAGCGGGTGACGTCACAACAACCGCGCCGGGCAGTTGCTAGTAATCGTAAATTTGTATTGTAGAACAAAATTTATAGCACTGTATATTACTTTATACTTTACTTTAGCAGGGAGGCGCTGGATGCAGGCCGCTTCCGATCGGTCGTTTTGGAAATCCTTGGGGGAGGCCTATGTCCAGCAGTGGACTTCCTGTGGCTGATATGATGATGATGATGATATTACTTTATGGATTTCTTAGCTCTAAAAATCTGTATTCTCAACAAAATTAATTTTGGATTATCATTCACTTTCAGATGTTGATACTGCACTTACCGTTTTGTATCGTCTGTACGAATACTGTCCTTTACCAAATCAACCACTTCTTTACTTCTTTCTGCTGCATTCAGTATAGCTTTATGTACCACATTGGATTGATTCAGGGCTGCCCCGGTGAGGTCTAGCAAGCAGATTTCCTTGTATTGATTCATGCCAACCACCAGCAAGCCTCCTCCTGTGCAAATGCCTTCTTCTGTGCTGCTTGTGCAAACTGTCTCTTCAATGAAGCTAGGGTCTGATATCAGGGTACTGGAAATAATTAAAGAATCATTCGAATTTTATGTCTAAACATGCGTCTCTTACATAAACATCTCCTCTCACAAGCCTACTGGAAGAGATCTCTGTTGAGATAAGTAGTGCCTTTGTACAACTTTTGTTTGATGTATTTTCTGTATAAATTTTCCGTGTACATCAATTGGTAAATAAATAAATCATGAAGAATCTACTAATTATTTATTCAGTTAGGCTTTTGCAGGCTCTTTTATATTTTAAAGAAAAAACATAATTTATATTGACATATACTTACGTCAATATAAATCATGTGTTTTGTTTATTTATAATAAAAGTAAGTATTAGTTATTTTAAAGAAAAGCTGCCGAACACTGCTGAGAAAAAAAAAAGGCTGAAAGAAACTTATTCAAAGAATTTATTATTCTTTAATTTTTTGATATTGTTTTTAACCCCTACTCTAAAATTGTTTTTATGTATAATGTGACTGTATGTGGCACAGTAGCTCTAGTTTCCCAAATGGATAAATTAGATTAGATTTTTTTTTTCTTGAAATTCATTGATATACTTAGTCCTAATTTAAATATTTGTCGCCATTTTATTGTCTTTTGATGGTGTGACTATAAGACTCTATGGAAAGCGTTTGGAAAAATTTTGGCATTATGGTTAAAGGAAATTTACATTTGAAATATCTAAATCAAAGTGAAAAATGCTTTTTCTTTCACTAATGTGCATAGAAAAGCTTCACATTCTTACTTTAAAATGTAAATTCATAAAATAGTTTGAAGTGTTATCTGGAGCTTGGTCAATACAAAATTTTAAATGATATCTCTGTTTCCATTAAATTTTTTTTTAAATGGGGGCAGCACTGGACCCCGAAAATTCATGTATCCCCTTAATTTAGCTTGGGTCAGAACTCAGCACCTTTTCGTTTAGATACCTATAAATCTATTGCAAGCCAATTTTATTCTTATTACTCTGGACAAACAATTCATATAACTGAATTTCCCATTGTGCAATAGTCACTGTGCGCAAAGTTATATAATAATATAGATTTTTGATACCTAAACGTGGAGTGATACAGGCCTGATTTTGGTTTCAATCTTAATATATTTGGGATAAAAAATACTTACTCATTTCCAAATATAGCAAATGTTAAGCACACTGGATAGTGATAAAGGACTGTAGGTATTGGGTCTTTTTCAGATATGGTGTGTATAATGATGCTGTCCCCACTTCTTGTGACGTCTGGCCGTTTGAAATGGGCTAGAGATGTGAGCGTGGCTATGCTTGCACATTCTATTACGTTGCCAGCGTGATTTAACACTTTGACATCTACTCGCAGGGACCACACCTGGAAAATTTTCGTAATATAATTAGAAGTTTTTTTTATAGGTATAGATACTTGGTAGAATTTTGTATTTTTCATATTAATGTTATCTTATCTTTCTTTAAAAAGTGTAGTAGCACCTCTTGGTGTCAACATTTTTAGTTTTTATCTTCTGAGAAGAAAATAAGATAGAAAACAGTACCAAGAAATAGTTCATTTATACATAGGTATAAACATAGTTATTTCTTATTTCAACAAAGATAGCTAAAAAACATTTAGCTGCTGTTACAAACCCTTTTTAGGTTAAGTTATAGGTTTGTTGGAGTCTATGATCAACACATTAAAACCTTTTGAAATGAACATAATCATCATGCAGTAATATAATTCAATTTTTTTGAGTATGGAACAATATCAATTACCTTTTCTTCAACTACTATACATAACGACTCTAGGTCAATGCATTTGGAATCCTTGTAACACTTTTCCAGTAGTCTGTTCAGATACACTGTAAGGTCTGTTTGTCTGTTCGCCTCAAACTGTGGAGCTGCCATAGGGCTTATCTCCACATTAATGTACAAGATGCCCTCATTCGGCCTTATTTGTTTTGGTTGCGTGACTTCACATGTGACTTGAGCCAAAACCCTGAAAATATATAACATGTGCGACTGATAAAACTTTATTTTATTTATTAATAGTCATAGTTTTCATAAAAAATGAACTAACTTTGTTTCGCCCAATGAAACAATGCAAATCCCGTACTCTGAACCGAATGATATCTGAAGATTTCTACTTTCATTGTAATTTCGGCCATCTAATCGCTGAAAATAAACAAATAACAAATTAAAGACAGGAAAAATTAAATAAATAAGGCCAAATTAAGGTGGTGTTGTTCTGGTCTATGACGATGTACGACTTACATGTCCTTCAGATACGATTTTCTGTATGAAATTCTTCTCGCAGGTGGATAAAACATTTTCTCTCATTTTTATTTTAAATTAGGCTATTTGGTAATGTCTTCCACAATCGTTTTATTTGGTTAGAAAATGTTTTTTTATAATGTAAACATGCTATTTTTATTAGGTTAACTTAATGTAGATTTGACGTTTTGTTTTTTATCAAACTGTCACATTGATATTTTTCTTTCATTCTGAATTCCAGTTATTTTGCCTATTTTTCTTTTAACTGAGTTAAAGTAAAAATTGTTAAAAAATCTTTATAAATACACTAGCGGATCCGCGCCAGCTATGGGTTTATATAATCGAGGATAAATCATTTATCACATTGACTGAGCAAGCTCCAAGGTAAGATTAATTTAGTTTTGAAGACTGGTTTGCATTTGGTGTTGGCATGGTCAAAATGCAAAGAAACATTAGAAAATGACAAAAATATATAATATTTTAGTACTTAGTTTAAAATATATACAGGATGAGAAGCCTGATGGCGTTATGATTACGAAGTTAAAACCCCTAATTAACCTCCCGTTTAGCTTTCAATTTAACACATCGTGTACCTACGACGTACGATTAAATGCCCTCGATTCATATAGATAATGATTCTATATAATAATACTTACCTAATAAAAAGGTACATTCCTGAATATGGACATGACTTTCAGAAAATCTCTATCTCTTGCAGAGAAGACAGAACCCATGGCCTTAAGGCTTTACAGGCTGATGCGATTTGAGGCCCCATTTTTTTAAAGCGTGGAGTCACTAATACTAAAGTACTTAGTTATACTAAGAATAAAAAAACGTCCGTTTATGCGCGGAAGAGAAGCAAAGTGTGCGTGATACAAGACCATATAATTTTTCTGTATAATTATATTTCACAAACAAAACACAAATAATTAGTAATGTAATGTCCACCATAGCATATCATTGTTTTATTAAAACTTAAATATTGCGTGTCTTATGTGAGGTAAGTATAGAAAGAAAATCGTTCATTCTTTCGTTTATTGAAACAGTGTCAACCACGCTTTCTCACTATTTGAACATCATCATCATCAGTTTTCAAAAACTCACTGCTGAGCATCAGCCCATTCTCACCATTTATAATAAACAGTCTAAGTAATAATTAAATGAAAGAAAGAAAAGCTTTATTCGGCAATCAATTAGGTATCTATTCGGTAATAAAATCACAAAAAAGACGAGCTGCACTGCAAGTACTGCAACTCATCTAGGTACCTACCTACTGAAATTTTTCTAGTGAAAACTCCACTACCTTCAGTTAATTCTGCCGTTATTTTGGAGTAGATTTATCAGTTTTTGAATTGCTGACGGATGCGCAACCAGTCACACTAGAGCTGTTTATTTCTCGAGTTGAGGTATGGCTGTCGGCGTGGAACTTATCATCGCATCGCTGTTTAATGCTACGTATGACACCTTAAATCCAGTGTTAGGTGAGAAAATGAGACTATTTTTTAATCTTCAAGTTACGTGTTGAAAATTCGAAATAACTTTTTATAGGCCAGGTAGGTACATTTCTCTCAAACCACATTAAGTATATGTTAGTAGGTATGTAGAAAGAACTGTGACTCAACAAAGGTCGAAGGTTATTTGTATAACTTTTTCGATATTTAGGTATATTTAGGCTCACACTGAATTGGGCAAGATACTGCCACATTTTCCCCACCCCCAAGTAAGTTTAGTAATATTTGTAGGCACCTATCAGCTTACTTATAAAAGACATATGCGGTTAAAAAACGCTTGACGAATTATCTTATAGGTATCTACCAAATTACAGTGGGATCATCACACAATTTGTTGGAGATGGAAATAATTGTAAATCAGGAAACCCATGACATGCTGGCAAAAGAAATAAATGGAAAACATCTAAAAGTCGCTACATACTATGTGAGTACCTACCTACATATAAGAACAATATTAAATTAACTGTTTCGTTATATTTATATATATAAGGTATTAGGAGACATCTGCTATTCGGAAGCACTGCATATCAAATGCTAAATAAAAAAAAATACACTAGTTTTCAAAATTCTTTTTCTGAATGACAGCAACTGTATGCTTTATTGCGAACAGTTTTACAACCAGCCGCCGACCGCCGATAACCCTTGAGAATGCAGTTGAAGCGTGAGATGTTTGTGCGTAATCAATCATGTAATCGCCTCTGACGACATCCACAGGAAGTGTTGGAGTGGGCCTATTTTAGGCTGGAAGCCATAGGGCAAGATATTTTACCAATGGAAATGTTAAATGTACGCACGAAAGATAAGATACCTACCAGTGGTGCCTTTTTTTAACGTGGAGTCACTAAACGAACGGTTTTCTTGTATGGAAAAACTATTCATTTAGGTGTCTCCGCGTTTCGAAAATGGCACTTCTGTGCCAACCACGCCCGCCGCGCGGAATCATTGTATCATACTTTCGTGTGTAGGTACCTACAATGTACATTTTAGAACCCCCCCATAAGTTCGGTAGAGGTAGATCTTAGCAACAATAGCACCATCACTGGTAATGGAGTGGCCTTCTTCATTTTGGATATTATACGGGAGAAGTTTAACTTCACCTACGAGATTGTCCTGCCGAGGAAAAATTTTATCAGGGGTGGTGCAGACCCAGAAGACTCGCTTATAGGGCTGGTGTCTACAGGGGTAAGTTCCTTTTTTAACATCTTTCAACAACTTAATATGGGAAATGCTATGAAATTGCAAAACTGAGTTAGGAGGTATCAAAATATGTTACTCGTAACACGCTAATGATTCATAGACTTTGGTTATAACTAACGTGTGAAGAAATCATTTTAAATATTTTAACACGGGCTCATCATTGAAGATAGTCTTCTAATAGCATAGAAACCAGGTTGACCCGAGCTGACTATATAGACGTGAATAACCCGTGTTATGGACCAGAATCACAACAGAGTGGTTGCCTAAAGATGGTTACCGACACCCGGATGGGCCAAGAAAGCGTTAGCGAGACGATCTCGACGCATTCCAAAAAGGATGGTCGAGCCTAACACAAGAAAGAGATAAGTGGAAGAAGATGGGAGAGACCTTTACCCAACAATGGGACAAATTAGGCTAATGAAAAAAATTATTATAGTAGTTTATTTATTTCTATCAGTCTACTGTCATAGCAGTGATCTAGAAAGCTATGGATTCTTTCAATGCTTGATATTTGCGTGAACTTTTTGCAGTAGAGTTGCTACCATTCCTAAGCTACTACGCCAAGAACCCGTACGAATCCTTTAATAAAAGTCTACCTAAGTCAGAGTTTTAGCATTGTCTAAGTCGACCAAGTTATTATTTCTTTAAGAGTACGTATGTACCTACTTATAATTAGTCCTATAGAGGGACTTCGGAAGTCACTCCGGAACTTCGATGCTGCGTATTTTCATTAACTTTTACTTATTTGATAAGTAAATCAAAAAATATGGAATCATTATTTTTGTATAAGTATTCTTAGTGATGGACTAAATAGAATACCCAATATTTTACTGATCTATTCTAAATACCTATATTAAAATACAGAAAGTTGACATGGCAGCTGCGTTAATTCCAAACATCTTGGAATTCCGTAAATTGGTGACCTTCTCCCTTGATATCGACGAAGAGAACTGGGTGATGCTGTTGAAGAGGCCCACGGAATCCGCTGTCGGAGAGGGCCTGCTCGCACCCTTCACCAGCCAAGTTTGGTAAAGAGATCATAATCAATTCGCTACTTTCCACCAACTCAAATCAGATACTTTTTTCTAAACGTCAAAACAAACATTTCCTATGGGATTTGTATGAAATACAGGCAGATGTCGTCATAGTTTCTTGGAGTCAAATAGCGCTCTTATTATTATATTTATATAGTTTTTTTGCAATAATAAATCAAAAATCACATTAAAATGGATGTGATCAAAGACAAGTGACATTATTTTGGGATTATGTTCTTATCAGTTCAAAATAATTTATTTTTGATCCAGGAAAATATCCATTTTCTAAAAAGACCGATGTAAAGCGACATGCATCTAGCGTTTTCCTGTAACCTCAATCTGATCGTCCGATCACGTAGGTAGGTGTCTTGCGCTGACGGTCTTGGATGTTTATCTATATGTTTATTTGTTATAAAATATGGTTGAGTTAGTATTCCATAACACAAGTCTCGAACTTACCTGGGGGCTAGCTCAATCTATGTGATTTGTCTGTATATATTTATTTATTATATTTGTATTAGATTGTTAAAGAAAAAAGCACAACATTAGGAACATTGTTTAAGAAAAGTTTAGAACCTTTCTGCCCCATAGGTTTTCAGTTCTTCGTGCTATTCGCCCCACCCACTGCCAATTAAACGAGCTTATCCGCTTGGATCACCGCGGTGCTCCACCAATGATTATTGTTGGTGACTTCACTTTGTATCTTCTGTGTACCAATTGCATCCTCAGCTGTTCTTCATTTGGGCCTAGGATTCCATCTTTGTCTCTTCTACTCCGCATGATCTTCAGCATCCTTGAGTGATCATCAAGGCACAAGTAAGGCCGTCTATGGAATATTGCTCCCATCTGTGGGCCGGGGCACTTAAATATCAACTTGTTCCTTTTAACCGTATTCAAAATCGCGCAACTCGTATAATCGACAATGTGACTCTTGTCGGCCGCCTCAATCCTCTGGCTCTACGTAGGAATGTTGCATCCTTGTGCATTTTTATTATGCAATTATCATGGGGAATGCTCTGAAGAATTGTTCGACTTAATACCTGCTGCAAAATTTCACCACCGCACCACCCGCCTGAAATTATAATTTCATCCACACCGCTTGGATAGTTGGCAATCAACCACCGTACGTTTTAAAAATAACTTTTTACGACGAACGATCGAACTGTGGAATCAACTTCCTGCAGCAGTGTTCCCGGACCGATACGACATTGAAACCTTCGAAAAAACGAGTCTATATCTGAAAGTCCGGCAACGCTTCTGTTACACCCCTGGTGTTGCAGTTGTCCATGGGCAGCGGTGATCACTTAGCATCAAGTGACCCGCTTGTTCGTTTGCCGCACTATAACATAAAAAAAATCATTGACGTGAATATCATCTCTGGATAAGGGAATCCGAAAAGCGTACCCCAGGTTCTGGAATGGCACAGCTAAATACGAATGTAGCCCGAAGGGCGCTTAGAGCGATCTGTGTTGTAACACATTAAATATATCAATAAATAAAATAAATAAATATATATGACATATATATGGACAAATCACAAATATTGAGAGACTTGTATCATGGGATACTAACTCAACGATTCTATATTTTATAACAAATACATTTATAGATAAACATCCAAGACCCAGGTCAATCTGAAAAAGATATTTTCTATCTTGACCTGACTGGGGATCGAACCCGGCACCTCCGGTGTGACAGCCTGGCATGATGACACACACGCCACAGAGGTCGACATCACGTCGGCGCCACCCAGGGCGCCGTTTTCGCCTGCAGCATCGTAACAAAACTCTTTCTGTAGATGAGAAATCAGAAAACTGCAAGAATGTCTTTTCTGAGGAACGCGTGTTTTGGACAAAACACGCGTTCCTCAGAAACGCCTCCTCACTAGTTTATGAAGATAAAACTTAATTTTTCAGGTATTTAATCATAATCGCATTGGTAACCTTCGGACCGTTACTATCCATTGTAACTCGCATTCGCGCCAAACTGATGCCCGACCAAGAACCGGCCACCCCGCTTTACACTAGTGTCTGGTTTGTTTACGGAGCTTCCTTTAGACAGATCACCCGCTACGCTCCTAAGGCCGGTTAGTACTTTTATCCAATTTTACTTGATTGTCTATTAAGCAACCAATAATGAAAAATAATTACAAAATTAATTAAATAAAATTAAATACATAAAATGAGAGAAATCAGTCAAAAATACCACCCCGAATTATACCCGGATCAAAGGTACCCATTATGCTTGCCGCATTACCTCTTTGAATTGCTATGGACAGCCTTTGGACCAGGTACCATCCGGAGCGGTGGTCCAGGTGGAGTGGTGGTCAGGTGGTATTTTATAATTTGTCAGTTACTTTTTTTTTATTTAAGAATATTTCCGTTAGATCTACTGGGTAACTTGGTAAACTTGATACTACTGGAACTAGCCTGGTAATAAGAAATGGTCATGTATTTATATCTAAATTAATAGTAAAAGAAGTTTCGCCACAAGTGAGATTTGAACTCACGCCGCGTAAGTCGGGACCGCGACTGCTCTTCCCACTATAATCTACGTCTACTTACGCATTTGAAGCATGTAAAATTCTTGCATTCTTCAAGTGCGATCTTTCTTTACAGATTAATTCAAGATAAGTATTAAGGCTCTTGCTGGCATCCACATGCCAGCCGTTTTAGAACCTAGCGGTCTGGTTAGGGATGACGGCAAGAAACCTGATGGGATAACCTTTGTGCCTTGGAGATCGGGGAGGCCCAAGGGTCAAATGTTTATTTATTAATTAGACCTTTACAGGCACTTTTACACGTCAATAGGTATGTAGAAGTTCCTAGTAGGGAGGTAGCCGCGCACCAGCTGAGGCAGTTAATTGGAGCTCCTACACGAAGAGGTAGGTAAGGTACGTAGTGGAGAGCTTGAGAGAAATAGCAAAGAGTTATTTTATTTATTATAACTTGACAATACTGATATATATACATTAACAATACTGATATAAATGTAATCAGCTCGAGAAATGGTAGTGGAATGAATCAGAATGATGAGGAAGGTATTTAAAAATTAAAAATAGAATTTGAAAATGAAATTATTTTTTAAGTAAACGGAAAAGGTGATAAACTGGTACATGAAGGACGAGGTTTATTGTAACATCGTTACAGATATAATTTACGTTACGTGTAAATAATATTAAAATTTAATTTATTTTTAAAGAAAAGCTACCGAAATTAGAGCGCTTCGCAACGACCACTGCTGAGAAGAAACGCCGAATGAAACTCATTTTCACAGCATTGGTCGCCTACTCGCCAGAAGGGCTTTGTCATATTATTATATTATTGTCTTTTAATTATTAAATACTTATAATATAATACAATGTTGACACATTATAACATTTAATGCTTGCGAACAAGTAATAAAATAAAAAAAATTAATTACGTCATAAAAAATACTAAATAGTCAAGAAAAGCGAAGCTGAGCTGACCAGTCCCTACCGGCAGCACCCGTTCACGAGTTGAGTGTTGACACTGGCGCCGTCACATCTCTCGGTCACAGGGTCTAAGCCGGGACAGGTGCAGCTGATGCAGAAAACCTCAAACGGCGCGAATATTTTAGCCAATTCGGCAATAATACTTATTTGAGCCTTTTGGGGTTGAAACTTTGGGGCCGTGGGGAACATCGGCGCATAACATATATAATAATACTAATCACGTATGACCTAAGGCTGGCCTTCATCTAGCTCAAACGATAAGCGTTGCCATACAACGTGGCAAAACTGCCAGCCTTCTGGGCACATTACCACGGTGCAGCGAGTTGCCAGGGCTTTTTTATTTATAAGTAAATTTAAGTATAGTCCTTTTTATTTTATTTTATAAATAGTATTAAGATATTTTTCCAAGCATTTGTACTTAACCCTATTTGAATTAGAAATAAATTAAAAGAGTAAATTGGAGGCAAATAATTTTGATTAATGATAAATTAATGTTCGTGTCCTAATGTGCGTCTTATGTTTTTGTTTACAATAATGACGATTACTAATAACATTTCATGCCTAATAATTATAGGTACACGTAATAATAACTACTAAATACTATTTACAATGTTGTACCTAACGTGTAACTTTGGAACGCTACTCTAAGCGTGGTCCGTTCCGACACGCACTTGCTTGACCAATTATTTTTTTACTCATATCCAGCTTATAAAGGTTATACGCTATTTCACCAGTAGTTAACAATTTAGTGTCTGTTTTAATCTAGTAGGTAAGCTATAAGTAGTAAAATGTAATACGCAGAGACTTAACGAAGCTTTCCGATTTCAGACTCGACACGTGTGTTGTTCACGACTTGGTGGTTGTTTATGATGCTGCTGTCAGCGTTCTACACAGCGAACATGACCGCCTTCCTGACCCTATCAGAGTTCACTTTAGCTGTAGAACATCCAGCTGATTTGTACTGGAACAACCGTCCGTGGGTCGCCACTGAGGGTAGTGCTGTTCAGTTCACGGTTACGTCGGTAAGTCTTTCTAATATTTTCATATTCTATTCATCATTTTTCATGCTTCCCACTCTGGTAGTAGTAAGCATGCTATGCATGCATGGTGGTAAGCGGTAGCTGGCCACCGCTACCGTTACGGGCGTGTAAGTTGACGCTCTTTTAACGTTCCCCAATTTTATTATACCTACGAATTAACTTACGTAATTTCATTTCAGCCTCAAACACAAGAAATGTTCTACCTAAACGAGATGATCAAGAAAAATCGGGCACAGTTCAAAAATTACACCAACATCTCTGATTGTTTCGAACTCATCGACAAAGGCGTCGTTCTAGTGAAGAGCTACCATTCGGTGGTACACGGCATGTACCGCGATTACTTGAAGAAGACGAAGCAAGGCGTTCCTGAAAGGAAGAGGTGCAAGTACGTGATAGCACCGAATCCTTTTATAAAGCATCTGCGCGGCTTTATCTATCCTAAGAATAGTAAATTGAAAACTTTATTTGATAAAGTGTAAGTTTTTTCGGTTTGAATCTATCATTGTTGTCTTGATCTTCCATGCTGGTTTAGCAAGTAAAAATATTGAGGCTGGTTTTACAGCAGTCCTATACGGTTTGACCGTAATACGATGTACAGGAAGCTGTTCGGTACGATTGAGCGGGTGGCGTTGTATAGGCTCTACCCGGAGCGTATTTCATAGTAATGATCAGTGATCGGAATAGCTGGATTGTTTTGGGGTCAATGAACTGAAACGTAGTTATTAATATAGACATGCCTCCAGGATTTTTAAAATTATCAATATTTTCTTTCCGGAATTTCTAAATTGTTACATGTAGAATGAAAAATATATGTATGAGCAAGATTATACACTTTCAATATCATTTAAACTGAATAAGTGACTGGCCTACTTAAGCAAAAACTAATAATAAAGGCATGGCAAAACATAGAGAAAAATATTTAACAAGAGAGACAGGAGAGAATGCAAGAGATGGACACACTGCGCCGACTCCAAATAAATTGGGAAAAAGGAACCTGAAACGAAATCCCGGAAAAAGGTTTATCCATGTTGTGATTTCAATGACAGTTCATAGTACAAGTACATACAATCAATATACCTATTCCGATCACTGGTAATGATACGCGTCGCTGTGAAACAATATTCTAGCGTCTCAGAAGTGCCATTTTTCAAACGCAGTCACCTAAACGAATATTTTTTCCATACAAAAAACCGTACGTTTAGTGACTCCGCGTTTGAAAAATCGCACCACAGATGCGTTTCCGCTCCGGGAGCCTGTACGGGCGACCCGTACGGATCTTCCGCATAGCTGTGAAACCAGTCTCAGCTGCACTTCTTACCATGTGGACGGCAAAGGTAAGAGTATATATTCGTTGCTTTTTACCTTCTAGGGTTGGAATTATTAACCAATCTGGCCTGGTTGACGTATTAAAAACCCGAAAACTGCCGCACACCAAGATCTGTCCTATGCACCTGCAGTCACAGGGACGCAAGTTGCAAAACACGGACCTGATGATGACATACAAGATTAGTGTATGTGGCCTGTGTGTGGCCTTTGCTGTGTTCATCGGAGAGGTAACGTAGCTGGAGTGCCACATTTTTGAAATGCTAAGTCACTTAATTATTTCCATGCAAAAAACCGTTCGTTTAGTGTCTTAACGTTTCAAAAATAGGCCCAATGACACATGTCGGGAGGGACGAGGAGGTCTTATATCGAAAACAATAGTTCGATGTCCATTTTTTCTACAGAACATATACAATATGTAACAAAAACCCTGTCCGATCCAGTCCAACATGAACAACTTTTCCTATGGGACCAATGCTTGAAACTCGAAGAAAAAAACGACATTTTCAGACAAATTGCCGGGCCGGCCAAACACTTTTGTATGAAAATATCGTTTTTTTTTTAAATGTCCGCAATTTTTGTTCAACATATTTGTGTTGCATTGTATTACTATTTTAATTCCTTTTTCCACCTTCTCGCCCACCATCACGTTATAGTATTAGCCTTTGGGTTTTGCGGCCTTGGAATTTGTTTGCTTGAGCCGTAAGGCCGAAACTGCTCTTTGTGCCCCATTAGGGCCGGCGCACATATGGCAAAGTGCAGCGCAGAGCAATCTACATTGTCCTCTTTGAAATAGTATTCAAAATCAATTAACACAATAGGTACTTACACACATATGGCGAATTTCGACTAGGCTATAAGTATTGTGTTAATTGATTTTGGCTATTTTTTCATAGAGGACAATGCCGATAGTTTGACAGTGAAAAATGCTCTGCGCTGCGCTTGGCCATATGTTTGCCGGCCCTTAGGAATATACAGGTTGACTTTAACCACCAGACAAATCGAAAAATTTGGCTTACCATTCAAATAAACCAGCGGTCGGAACGAATTTAGTATTGGAGTTTAATTTTTTTTAATAATTTTTAATAGAAAGTAATTCAGCATTATGGGCTGAACTTGCTCCAAAAATTTGACTGTGTAAAAAATCATTGTATGTGTGTGCTAGGCAAAGGCATAGAAAGCTAGTGTGGAATTTTGAATTTTTGCTTTAAACTTTTTTTTTCAGATTGTTTTAAAAAAATATAGGAAAGGGAAAGGACAACGTAAAAACGAACATGGGAACGACAAAAAGACTATATTTAATAAGAATCCCACCGAGCACTATTTTCAAACCAACGAAGACTCTCAACCTCCGCCGTATGACGCTATTTTCGGAAACGCCTCCAAAATTAAATTGTCAAAGAATGCTCACAAGAAAGTCGTCAATGGCCGAGAGTATTTGGTGGTGGATACACAGGAGGGCACGCGACTTATACCCGTCAGAACACCGTCAGCTTTGCTGTATAAACTGGAAAAGTTACATTAGGAAACTATGGTAGTTTCCTTTTTTAACCGACTTTAAAAAAGTACGTTATCAATTCGTCTGTTACGCTATATCTTTACCACTTGGGAACCGATTTTTATATATATTTTTTTGTAGAACCAACTTGGTCCCATATGAATATGATGAAGAACTTTGGAAATGTGTAAGAGATTCCTGAAAGAGAAGTCGGTTGTTTTTTTTATGTTAAAAATGTAATTATTTGACACAATTTTATATTAGATTGCTACACGTGCGTTGCTAATCACACTATCACACAAATATTTAAAGGTGAAAGTTTGTGAGTGTGTGTGTGTGTGTATGTTTGTTACTTCTTCACGCGCAAACGGCTGGATCAGTTTTGATAAAATTTGGTATGCAGGAAGCTGACACCCTGGATTAACACATAGGCTACTTTTTCGCGAGTAACACCGAGGGGCGCAGTCATAAATCTTTTTATGAATAAACATCTTTTTTGATAAATCTCATTGTACTTAGTTTCTGCGAAAAGCCGTAGCAGGTTTTACAACGTCCGATCATCGGCTTCGAAGCAACATAAAAGATCGTGAACGCTTATTAGCGATGCAAAAAACAAGTACCTATAATTATATCTCTATTTTGCACTTACTTTGTATGAATGTACATGTGTATTATAATCCGCTATTTTCCAACAAGTCAAATCAGGTACTTTTTTAGCGTCAAAACAAACACTATGGGATTTGTATGAAAAACAGGCAATTGACGTCATAGTTTCTTGGAGTCAAATAGCGCTCTTATTGTCAGTTTTTCTTGTTATCGTGTGTCTTATATTGTCGTTTTAATGATCTAAAATCTCGTTTAATTGTATATGTTCAAAGACAAGTGACATTATTTTGCGACGATTTATTTTCTTAACAGTACCAAATAATTTATCTTTGACCCAGGAAAATACCCAATTGTTATATATCAACGATAGGCACCTATGTATTTATTTATTATTTTTGTTATTAATTTAATTTATTGCACTTAAATCTTAAGATTATAGTACAAAAAGGTACAACTTAATGCTAAGCGTTGTCTACCAGTTCACCTTTGGGACGTAGCAGAAAAAATGGTAGATGTGGTGCAAATTTAATTAGATAAGTATGGAAAGATATGGAATGTAATAAACAGTATAACAATATAATGTAATACATAGATTTTTATTTTATTTCTGAGTACAAATGGCAGTTGCCCTACCTAAGTATAATAGGTATTTTTTGCCTATAAAAACCAATTTGAAGCAGCACTATGACAAATAACTTAAATTACATCCAGTACATTTGAATAATGAGGGCGGTGATTACCACAACCTTTTACGGCCGCTGTGGTTACATATGTGTGACATACAGCGCCATACCTTCACCCCATTAACTGAATATTGACTACATAGGTACCCACGTGCATCATGGTGACAGAAAAATATGGATATGCCTTAAAGAATTAGAAGCAAATTCAGTCCATGCTTCTGTACTAGTTTCTATAAAAAAGATAATATAAATCGATAAATAATTTTCATCTTCTCATACAAAATTAATCGTTTGGACAAGCGATACCTTGAAGCTGAATATTCTTTACGTTTTTCGTGAATTGTTTTTTCTGGAAAGTAGTTCAGTATCATGGACAGGACTGGCTCAAAAATTTGGCTGGTGGGTAAAAGTCACCCTGATAACTCATGTAAGTGACGTTTAGCGCCATACCTTTGCCTCATAGGAAAGTACAGTCAGGTCAGATAAAAGTGACCTTCCTACCGTACGGCCTTTAAAGTTAGGGGGAATCAGGTATATACCTCCGACTGTACATAGAACATAGGAAAAGTATAGATATACCCAATAAGTTACAATGAATTTTGTAGTGGATTTTCAGGAGAAAGGCTACGCTCCTACGGTCCTATCTTTTGTGGATACCGGCAAGTTACATATTTATGTCCATAGGACGTAGGGTAAGGGCTATTCTTGACGGATATGTGTTAATATGCCTTACAATTAAGGATGTCGATGCCGCAAATCTGATCACGGGCTAAGGACGTAACCGGAACCGCAGTAACACGAGAGAGAGAGAGCCCAAAAGATAAAGCTTATTACAAGATAAAGTAAAGTTAAAATAAAGTAAGTAAATTTATAAGCCAGTTGTTTGGAAGATACAGATATACTTTCACTACAGTGACGTCACTGTAGTTTTCAACGGGGTGGACAGAGTCCGGGATTGAAAGACCCCGCCAGGCTTAACCCACGCACCCCGCAATTTTAAGTGGGTCTACTTTAAATATGGGTAGGTAGGTACCATAAATAATTATTTAAAAAATCAAAAGCCACATCCATACAACCTCATCGTCGTATAAACATTGCATGATTGCTAGCTGCGGTGACACAACCCATCCTCATTTCGGCCGGCCATGTCGCGACAAGTTGACTGACTCCGGACACCGACGGCACGATGCTATGGCCACCGGGGTGGACCTGATCATCTCCACCATATGCAATGCCACCTACTGCGAGGCGGTGTACGACAATCCAAATTTAGGTATTTTTTTTTTCAAATTATTTTTGATTTTGCTTTAGTAGTGAAATCTAAACATACTGTGGCTATTGAGATAAATATAGGAAAAGGTTACCAATTTAAAATTAAATTCTTAACAACAATCACAATTGATCAAACAACATTCACAATAAAAAGTTGAGAAAAAAAAATAATTGATCCATTTCAGTTGATCTGTTTGGAACTATTTTTCCAATTATAAAATACATTTATGATCAATCAACTGGTTAGATTTTGGAAAAGAACCCTTCATTGAGCTCCATTCTGAACCACCAGTTCGGTTTAGTTGATCTGAGTGAAAGAACAGATTTATTTATATTTGAGAAATTTATAGGATGTTCTATCGGATAGAAGAAAAAAAATATACATACAACGTACCTACTATAATTTGCCACAAATATTGCGTCTACCTTGAGATACCTAAATTAATTTTGCATTTGGGATCACTCGATCAACCAAATTAACAAGGTGTTTTAAATTTACACTTTTATTTCGTCTTTTCTTCTTTTGCAATAAATTTATGTTTTCGCAGAAACACAACAAACTAAATCTCAAGCGGAAATTAATGATTTAGCCAAACAAGTAAATGGGGCACATTTGAAGATTGCCACGTATGATGTAAGTAATTGACTTTTAATTTACATTTTTTATCCATTCATCATTATCATTGGCAACTTTCTGTAGTATCCCATAGTTGGGACGCTTCTGTCAATCTACCATCCACATCTGTCTTCCGCTTTACATTTATTATCACCATCCATTACATTATCTCTTTGAATAAATTATTTTGTTTGTTATAGTGTTTCGCTTACTGTTTGCATTAGATCGAACGCGGAACGATGAGATCTGAGTATTAAAGTAAGTAACTATGAAAGTTACAAGTCCAGTTTGAACTGGATGAGCTACTCGGGGATGTGTAGTTGCATTGAGGGGATACCTGAATTTTCCGGAGTCCAGTGCTATCCCCATTTTAAATAAATCATATTGTCTTGATCAGGCTCTAGATAACCCTTCAAACTATTTTATGAACTAGGTACTGTTTACAATTTAAGTGAGAACGTGAAAAACGGCCACTTTTGGCGTATGTGCGTAGAAAAGCTTCACGTTCTCACTTTAAACTGTTAACAGTAGTTCATAAAATAGTTTGAAGGGTTATTTAGAGCCTGGTCAAGACAAATTTTTAAATTATATCTCCGTTTCCTTTAAATGATTTAATGTAAATGGGGGCAGCACTAGACCCCGAAAAATTCAGGTAGCCCCTTAACGCTATTTTCCTACTCAAGAATCATGTAGGGCTCGGCCCGGTCGAAACGCTCTAGGGTTTGGAGTGTGTGTTTTAACTACAAAAGCATGTGTGCTTTCTGGCCGAAATCAACAGGCTTATGGAATGTCGCATTACAGTACAGTACAGCTCCTTGGCTTATAGTCCGATAGCGCTAAAATGGTTGACAGATTTTTGCATAAAATGCATAATGAAAATTACTTATTATGCATTTTATTGCGAATTTTTAAACAGTTGCAGTTGTCTGCATGATTAGGGATTCCGTTCATTTGGGTTGTTTATCTATATATGTATTAATCGTAAAAGATAGTATTATTCAGTTAGTGTTCATGTTATGTTAACATGTGTTTAGTTGTGTTGTGTTCAACACAAGTTATGAAACAGAGACATGAAACAACTCCACCGACAAAAAGCGCTGCTCTTAAATTAGATGAACACAAGTTTAAAACTTACTTTGTAAGCTAAATCTGCGTGATTTGTCCCGATATATTTTATTTTTATCTCTGTATTTTTATCAGAACTTTCCTATGAGTTGGGCGGAACGGCAAGAGAATGGAACTATTGTCATTCAAGGCGTGGCTTTCACTATCTTGGACATTCTGTGCAAAAAGTTCAACTTTTCGTACGAGGTCGTTGTACCCGAGAAGAACTTCGAACTGGGCGGCAAGACCCCTGAGGAGTCGCTGGTGGGACTTGTTAACGCCAGCGTAAGTTACGATTTGGACAACTTAAGCTTTTATTTAGTTTCACCTTCCCGTTGTCTGTCGGTCTGTCTGTCTGTAATCTAATCTTGCAAGTTAAATTTGACCCACTTTCCGGTTTACTATATTTTGCACTTGTATAATACGTATATCGCTTGACGACGCAAGCACATCGAGTATGGGCTCGTTTGATTCGTTTTGACTTTGAGCACTTTCGACTTTATGTTCAATTGATTTAAATAAAAGTGTTTTTTTTTTAATATTTTTCTAATAATAACTTGTTGTTTATTGTATGTGTCAAATACTGATGCGAAGCACAGAGGAGCTTAACAATGTAAAAATATCATATTTCAGCCAATTTGAAAAATATTCAAAATTGTCATAAAACTTTTTTGTAGCAACTTTTTGCCCGAACAACTTTTTCATCCGATAAACTTCAAGGGGTCAGTATGTGAGAAAATCAGACTCGCGAGGTCTACAGCTCACAGTCACAAGTTTATAAAAACGTCACATTCACTTCTAAAAAAAATACAGAGAATGTTTTTAATTGTGAAAACGAAAACACACACGGTGTTTGTTAGCAGTGGACGTGTTCTTATTGTTCGTAGAAAGTGGACCTAGCCGCTGCATTTGTGCCAAAGATATGGCAGTTTCGCAAGAAGGTACTGTTCTCGACGGACCTCGACGAGGGGGTGTGGATGATGATGCTGAAAAGGCCTAAGGAATCCGCGGCCGGCTCTGGTCTGCTGGCTCCATTCACCAGCCATGTTTGGTAAGGATAGTTTCAAGGTTGGTAAAGTAAGATTGTTAATGCAAAAGTTATAAACTAATAAAAGTCGGCTTTCAAACGGATCAACTATCAAAGGGATTTTGGATGGGAGGCCGAATTTTTGTATAAATTTTCAATAACTTTTATTATAGAAATAATTTAGTATCTTGGGCAAAACTTGCTCCAGAAATGTTGTTGGTGTTTAAAATGTAACCCTGTATTTTATTAATAAACACTTATATGAATGTTCTATGTACTGGATAATATAAAAATTTAAACAACAAATCTGTAGCCAAATAATTTATCTTGTACACATGTACAATATTGTACAACTGTACAATACAACTCATCGTATCGTAGCAGGCGGCTACGATTACAAACACGTTCGTAGCAAGATAGCTGCTACGGCGAATTCGTAGCTACAGCTACAAAAATGTAGCGGATGAACATAATGTGAACTCACGCACATTTTCTTTTTCAACCCGCGAGAAAAAAGATGGTTGTCATAAGTTTGGCCAATGTCTGTCTGTTAAGGGGCTACCTAAATTTTCCGGGGTCCAGTGCTGCCCCCATTTGTAATAAATCATTTGAAAGGAAACGGAGACGTGATTTAAAATTTGGCCTTGATCAGATCAGGGTTATCTAGGGTCTGATCAAAACCAAGTTTGAAACGATGTCTCCGTTTCCTATCAAATGATTTATTTCAAATGGGGGCAGCACTGGACCCCGGAAAATTCATGTAGCCCCTTAATGGCATCGTAGCTCTCGACTGGATGGACCTATTGTGATGCGATTTTTAAAGCAAGTTTAAGTGGTTTTTAGCTATGTTTGATGAAAATCGGTACAGCCTTTCATATGTCATTTTTGGTAAACACTTGAAAGTCAGGGGTTTTTTAGCCTGGCAATGGCAAATAAACTGTTATTGATATCAACTGACACACTTGTAGATTTCGTAGGCATGGTCTTCACACGGTCTTTAAGTACGTAGGAGACGCAAACGCGCTTAGACTATTATTATCAGTTTTTAGGGTTCCGTACCCAAAGGGTAAAAACGGGACCCTATAATTAAAACTCCGCTGTCCATCTGTCGGTTCGTCTGTCACCAGGCTGTATCTCATGAACTGTTAAAGCTAGACAGTTGACATTTTCAAAGACGATGTGTTTCTGTTCCCGTTATAACAACAAATATTAAAAACAGAATAAAATGAATATTTAATTTTTTTATTTTATAATATTAATAACGGCAACAGGTAGACGCTTGAAATATTCACAGAATAATGTTTTATATTCACTTTAAACGTAAATAATTAAATTAAAATAAAATAAATATTTAACAACAAACGTGATTTTTAGAAATAATGGTACGGAACCCTAAGTGCGCGAGTCTGTCTCGCACTTGGCCAATTATTCATTCTCATGTCTATTATTTCTGTGCAGGTATTTGATCCTAGTGGCGGTGCTGGCGTACGGGCCCTGCATCACGCTGCTGACTCTGCTCCGCGCTAAGCTGATGCCGGACGACGAGCCGCCCATCGGGCTGTCGCCGAGCTTCTGGTTCGTGTACGGGGCCTTCATCAAGCAGGGCACCAACTTGGCGCCTGACGCTAGTTAGTATGCAGTTTACTTTTCCAGAATAGATTCTGAAGAATCCCCTTACCCTAAACTTTTTCACAAACGTAGTCTACGTTTTATTTTGAAACGACATGTCAGATTTCGGTAAGAAATTGTAACTTTAAAGAAATTGCAATTATCTAGGGTTATAATTGGTCTCTGAGTAAAATTATGAACTGGAAAGAAATTATAAGGGCGTAGAAGTTTTTCATACTGATGATCAAATACGCTATATTCTCTTTTAAGTTCATAATTTCCCTGTCGGAAACCAATAATAACCCTAGATAATTGCAGTTTCTTTAAAATTACATAATTTTGCCCATATCCGACTTGTCGTTTCAAAATAAGACGTAGACTACGTTTGTATGGGAAAGTTTGATTTTGTCCAGGGTAAGGGGACTCATAAGTAGACAAGATATCGATTAGTTGGGAATAGGGGTGTCGGGATGTTGACTGCCGAACGATCAACAGCTTGTTTGGTGCCTGAGGATGCCTCGTGGAGAGGCGAAACACGTGTCGCATATGCGGTGTGCGATGTTGCTGCAGCCGCTGCGGCTGCAGCAACATCGCACCCCGTAGGTATGCACACAGCATAGGAGGGAGCATGCATCAGCTGTTGGTGGCGGGTGCACACGGACTGTTGGTGGCAGGTATGCTAAGACCAACAGTAGTGGGTGGGCGCCGGCCGGCAATAGTTTGCATGAACTAACTGGTGGCGAAATAGCACAAAGTAATTGAAATCACTAAGTATGTAATAGGGATGTGTCTAAAATATTTTTTGGCTTATTAGATAGATTTAATAAGTATTTTTTCTTTTCTCTGATTAGCAAATGATGTGGTTAAAGAATCTTTATTTCTCAAAGTAAATATTACATTTTCACTAACAGAGAAATCGTGAAACTAGTAAATAATTCTAATAATAATTACATTTTAAACAATATTGGCGAGAGCATTTAAACAAATACAAAAATAATAAAAGCAATGTAGGTAGCAAATAATGACGAAGATACAACGTATTTAAATTTCGCGTGACGTCACGATCAGCTACGATTTTTAACCAAAGGTGACGTAAATCAAACCCAATCCGAAACTTTGAAGCGTTGTATCTTTGAATTTTTACTACTTAGCTAAACGAAAATATACGGGTCCGTAATTTTTGGATAATCTAGTTGACGCACTAAGTGAAATAATATATTTTTCAGCCAGTTCATATCCCTATTTTTCGAAATTTATAGCGCTTTGTCTTAAACCTTTCAGATATTTCTTTCTTTTCATATGTACAAACCTTTATTTTCGATGGCCTTATAGGCCTTACCCTAGGCTCTATCTGTCCCATGAGGGACATGAGTAACAAGTAGCTTTTATGTACTTATTTTTTATCAGGATGAAGTCCAGGTAAAAACAAGAAATGAACTAAATTCATATTGTGATAATTGACATTGTTTGTTTCTTATCGTCTTTTATTACGTTTCTTATCGTCTAAACAAAGCAACTGATCTACGTGATTTTCGCATCCAGATATTTGAAACACCGGAGAGTAATGTAGACTTTGATTGTTATCAAGTAAGTATATGGTTCCAAGGGATACGCGCAAACAAAGTCGTTGGTAAATTTCATTAAATAAAAAATGTTTAAGTGTGAAGCAGTTACTAATTCGATAGCTAAAATGTTTGGACTGCCATCAACTTGTCATTTCTGGTGACGTTTCTGACGCGTGGTCAATCTGGACATTAGTGAAGTGATACCATCGCCCATCGCACATCAACCATCAGTTTAATGGCTTGCGTCATCCATCACTCGCTCGGTCGCCTCGATATGCTTTTTATTACAGTGTTTTGTTTTTGACTTATATTCATTGCCACCCACAAGGTGGTCAGACGACCTGACCAAGGTCGCTGGAAAGCGCTGGATGCATGCCGCTCTAGATCGGTCATTTTGGAAGTCCTTGGGAGAGGTCTATGTCCACCAGTGGACGTTATGAGGCTGAAATGATGCTTATTATTTGTTTGATTTATGGTTTGGAGTCCTACTTATATTTGAAAAAAATTAAGTAGTTTTGAAAACGTTTCTTAAAATTTATCTGTCAAATTAACTACTATTCGACGTCTAAAAACCTAATGGTACCTACCTACCTACTTAATTAGATAAAAAATAGTTTCAGGTATTCTAGACAATATTTTAATCTGAACAAACTAAATAAGTAATTCTAAACACCAAAATCTCCAAAGATTGAGTTTAGTGCTTTGAACTAACTAAATGCTAAATACAAGAATACTCGTTCCGAGTATGTATGTACTCGTATATATCCATTATTGTTTTATTTAATTTTATTACTTACGTTATTTTTGTTTTGGTGTAATAAGGAATCAATATACCCAACTACCTATTGTTAAGTGGATAAGTAATTATCCTCTTCATCTGTCGCAGGTTGACTGGAAGAGATCCCTTCATGGAATTAGTCCGCCTTTGTATATTTATTTGTTTTGCTTCAATAAAGTTATTCCAAACAAACAAGAAGTGACGCCAGGTACATCTACATCAACATGCTTAGCAGGAGCAGAAGGCTGAAATACTTTAACTTTGCTTTTATTTTATAGACACAACCCGAGTTCTATTCACGACTTGGTGGCTCTTCATCATCCTTCTCTCCGCCTTCTACACGGCGAACCTGACTGCTTTCTTGACGTTGTCCAAGTTCACACTCGACATTGAGTACCCGCAGGACCTGTATAAGAAGAATTATCGATGGGTGGCCGCGGAGGGCAGTGCGGTGCAGTATACAGTAGCATCTGTAAGTTTAGATCACTGTTTTGTGTTTGAAGAGCTTGGTGGCGTGGCGGGAGTGCGCATTACTTGCGCTCTCGCATGTAAAGCGACACCCCCAGTGGTCCCCACTTAGATGGGTGACCACAAGAAGCATAATAAAGCTTCGGAAGCCGTTGGTCCCGGCTGATATCATTGTGTGGCAGTCGTCAAACTATGAATAAAATATATTAAAAAATGCTGCAGTACAGTTTTATACAGCTTCTACTGTATTTGATCTTAGGACGCTAGTAGTCAGACTTAGTTGTAAGTAAATGATCTGACGTCAACAACTACCTATAGGAATCGATAGAAAAAATTGTCAATTATCAAGTGATACAAATATCCTAAGATAAATAAATGATTTTTGACTTTTGACTTTTTTGACTTCATTTCAAATGCCTTTGGCATTTGGCAATGCATTAGGCAGCTTGACTTGACGTACGCACAAAAGCAAGCATAGTTTTGTGTTGTTTTGAACTATTTTGGAACCAAATCGACAGGCCGGATGACAGGTGGATTCGACCTGGCCATGCAAAAAAAAATCCTACAATTGGATATTAGCTCGACCACCTTACGCGTTCTGAAAGCGTGACAGAGCACACTGATATCTATTTAGAGTGTGGAACGCTTCGCCTCATAAAATGGCTAACAGGGGCTTGGGTAGTGAAGGAAAGGTCATTAGACGTGGTTTTCAGCAACAGTGGTAGTAATAATGTACTCGTATGCAACCCAAGCCCCATGCCAAACAAACACTTTGTGTAGGTATTGTCTCGTTTTTTTCCAACCAAAACTTAGGTACCAGAATAATTATGGCGGTTTGACGTTTTCATAAATCTTTTAATTTTGCAGTTGAGTCTACTTTTTATATCCTGTGCTGCCCTTGCTTTGGGTCTGTTGTAACCTCTAGAATACAACATTTCTAAATAATCTCTTCCTTTCCGACAGCCAACCGAAGACCTGTTTTACCTGAACGCCATGGTCCTGAACGGGCGCGCAGAGTTCCGCTCCTTCCACAACGACTCCGCGTTTCTCCCGCTGGTGAGGAATGGCGCGGTGCTGGTCAAGGACCAGAACGCCATAGAGCACGCCATGTACTGGGATTACCTGCAGAAGGCTCGCGAAGGAGTTGCCGAAGCTGACAGGTGCCGTAAAAATCACAATTTCATTACTAAAATCATTATCATCAGGTACCCTAAACGCATTACAGTCTCTTTTTTTGGGGCAGTCTTATAGTAAGTCTGTTTGCCGCCGTGCGGTTTCCGACAGAGTAGAATAGCACCCCTCCTCATGTGGATGTCATAGAAGGTGACTTAGGAAATACAAGCTCAACAATCATAAACATCAGTGAGACCTCCCTAACACATCGGGCTAGCGTGGACAGTGTAAGCTAAAAATTCTGGCTGCTCTGACCAAGAGGGTCGTGTTCTGCAGTGGACACTTTGCATGTATTTATTGGCATGCATTTTTTTTGTTACAGTTTTTACATATTTATCACAGTAAATATTTCGAACCCCACAGATGTACGTATGTCGTAGCGCCGAACGCATTTATGCGTAAAGTGAGAGGTTTCATCTATCCACAGAATAGTACATTGAAGAAATTATTTGATACAATGTGAGTAATCTTTTATAACTACATAATTATGAATACTTTTGATTACGGTAATAGATAATAAATTTACCATATTCAATTTTTATACAGATACATTTCACGTCTTTGTCCGTCGACCCAAAGGCCACGTTAAGCTTAAATTTATGCTTTTTAACCGACTTCAAAAATAGAGATTTTATCAATTCGACTGTATGTTTTTTTACATACATACATACATAACCGTGGACCGATTTTGATGATTCTTTTTTATTTGAAAGCCTTTACTACCAAGTTGGTCCCATATTAATTTGGCGAAGATATGATGAAGAACTTTGGAGATATGGAAGAAACTCCTGAAAGAAAATGAAGTCGGTCGTTTTTTTTTAAACACTGAATTATTTAATTTTAATTTTTTGTTCCTACGAGTACATTCCTTAAAACGGAAGCCTAAAAAGAGATAGAGAGACGAGCTTGACTCTCGTTACAGGGCCAAAAGCCCGGATCGAGAGAGTTTCTGTGCTGGATGGGAAGCCTTTGCCCTGGGACAGTAAGTAAAGGCTGAAAATAGAAGTATTAAATAGATCCTATGGGCAAAGTTAACCCTTGAACCCTACACTAACTGGCGTATACAATGTTCCTACAAAGGGGTTTCATGGCACCCCATAATAAAAAAGTTCACAAAAAATTAAACATAAACCTTACGAAGAAAACATGCTTTATTTATAAAATTATGACAAATTGAGATCATAAATCAGTCTTTTAAATACAAAAAAAAAATCAATTAGAACACTTTTGGCATACTTTTACTTGGTGTTCCAAGCAAATCGGAATTTTGCACTTGTTGCACCTAGTCTTGCTCTTCCGATCACGGTTTCTTGGACAGAAACCACAACGTCCCTGTGAGTGACGCTCTTGCACAGGAGGATCGACAAGCATAGGTTTTTTGAGGATCGCAGATATACTTTCTTTGATATCCCTCCTCAAAGTGGGCATTTGAAAGCGTTCTTCTAAATGCTCTTCTATAAGGTTCATTCCCAATTTTTTCAAAAAAGTGCGACGATGCTTTATAATAGGCTTATTATTTGCTTTTGAACATTTGTAGAGCACCCAGGAATTAATACCAACTCCATTCAATAACCCATAGAAAAGACACATTGGCCAACGTTTGGTTTTTCTTTGAACAGAGTATTTTTTTGCCATTGCATCGAACACGTCGACTCCTCCCTTAGTTTTATTGTAAAAATGAATTATTTCTGGGAGCTGGACTTCATTATTCTCGTCAGGCGAATCGTGGAGCGTTGATAAGATGATAACGACTTTCTTCTTCGTCGATCTTGGTGGGCAGTAGGACAAAAGAGTGAGAGGACCATCATAAGCAAACATAGCAGTATTTTTTTCTCTGCTGGTTAACTCCAAAAAGGATTCTGGTATTTCACCTTTGTTCTTTCGCGTCGTGCCAACCATGGTCAATTCCTTTTCAGACAGAAGTTTAGCTAATGGTATACCGGTGAACCAGTTGTCCATAGTTATATTGCGACGGGATCCCATCAACGATTTGCTGAGTTCCGTGACGTAGTACTCAGGCACAGACATATTTTGAAGGGAAGGTGTTTGACCTACATAAACCATAGCTTTCAACATATAAGCAGTTTTAGAATCACACATCATCAATATTTTTATGCCGTATTTATCAGGCTTAGATGGTATATACATTTTGAATGCACAACGCCCTCTAAAAGCCAACAACTGTTCATCGATTGTACAACAATCAGTTGGCGTGTAATATTTTTCGCAATTGTTTACAATGTAATCAAAAAGTTCACGAATTGGAGCTAAGCGATCAGTAGCACGGCGTTCTTCGCGAGTATCTTTATCATCAAATCGCAGGCAATTTGTCAAAAATTCGAATCTACAACGTGACATCGTAGCTCTAAAAAGCATCACTCCAGTAAATCTATCAAAAATCTCTTTTGTATTCATATCATTCATTTTAAACGTTCCTGCTAAGTAATTAAGGCCAATTAAAGCCTTTAACTCACTCAAAGATGTGGGTTTTACAAATGATGGTAAATTTGATAATGTGTTACTCTCTTCTATGTCTTCTTCGTCTTGGTACCCTTTATATTTCTTACGTTGTTTTTCAATTTCTGCATTAGTATGATAGACAATTTTATTAAGTATTTCATCATTTAGATAAAGATTCCAACCTGCTATTGGCTTCATAATATCCTTCTTCGCTTCGCCTTTGTTACCTGGTACATGCATAATAATGTTGCGCTGCTGAATTCTACGCCTAACTGGCTTTTCTCCGCTCCACTTGTACCTATTATTTTTTCCTTTGCCGTAAAGAACTCTTGGGACATCCAAAACTTTTAGCTTCCCTTGTTTTCTTAAATTCTGAGATATTTCTAGCAACGTCATATCATCATCGCTACTAAAGCCATCTTCATCCATATTTTCTTGACTATCTGCAAACTCATGACGAAAATCTTCTATAATTCCATCAGGTTCATCATCAGATTCTTCAATTCTCGGGCCACGATTAACCAAATCTTCCTCATCACTCGATTCTTGATTTATTATATCATCTATTTCATCAATGTTCAATCCCCTGCGAGCAGCCATCTGGAGATAAAACAACATAAATATTGAAATTTGTACTTGCTCAATACTATAAAGTAATATTTTATTATAATAATAATAATAAATGGATAATTTTTATGATATTTTTATTTCCAACATAACCTCAATAATCAAAAGTTTAATTCACAATCATTTTATTATGTATGAAGCATAATTATTGCAATAAGAAAAAAAAATCGAAAATTAAAATATAGTAAATAAACTTACGGTGTTACTACACTGGGGTGCCACAGGACCCAACGACACACGTAGGCACGTCTACATTGTCCGGCTGTCACCGCGTCACTGGCCAATCCGAAGCACGTGATCTCAAGGTTAAATACGCGGGACGTCAAATTCATGCAATAACAATCAACGAAATAATTTAAAGAAACAAAACGTGTGGGGTGCTCCAGCACCCTGAGTAGGGTTCTAGGGTTAACACTAAAAGCTTGATCATATTTGTACCAGAAGTCGCTTTAATTTGACATTTTATTGTTCTGTTTTATTATCTTTTATTCTAACAAAAAGAAAACAGTTTCCACATAGGTAGATTAAGTATTATCTACCTATGTGGAAAAATACTGTTTTTTTCTACATAGGCAGATACCACTAGTTCGTGACCTTATAGATTCCTCATCTTTTTGTCTAGCCTAATTCATGTAAGCCAAGCCGGGCTGGTGAACTACCTTAAGACACGCGACCTGCCCACCACGAAAATTTGCCCGCTGGACTTGCAGTCCAAGGACCGGCAGCTCAGGAACAGCGACCTATTGATGACGTATATGATCATGATCGCCGGTTTGTGTGCTGCCGCTGCCATCTTTATTGGAGAGGTAATTTCTACGAGTTAAGGTCCATTTACACGGTGCAAGTTTCTTGCCTGTTGCATAAAATGTAATTGAAGCAATAGACTTGTCTAAACAACTGGTCTTATCTAAACAAAACGTCAAGCAGACAAATATAGCCACTGTTTAAATGGGCCTTACCCTTTACTGCAGCTGAGGTAAAGTAGGTTTTTTGCACAACGCGCTATGGAGAGGGCTATGCATATCACCGATTGTTTACGTGATCGAAACAAAAGAATAAAAGTCACTGACATAATCCAGCGGATTAGCTCGTTGAATGGCATTGCGTTGAAGACAGCGCGACGACTCAATGGCCAATAGTGAAAAATGATCTCGAAGGGAGTTCATTTACTAGTAAGCAAAGCATAGGACACCCACCTACAAGGTGGTCAGACGTTTTAGATCGTTCATTTCGGAAATACGATCCTTGCAAACCTCTTCCGCGTCAACACTCATTAATGTAGCAATTTTTTCCTAATCCTGCAAAGAATCTAGTCACCGAAAAATAGTGATACAGAGTGACTATTTATCCAACAACCAAATTTTTGGGGCAAGATCAGTCCATGATATAGTATTAGGTACTTTCTATAGAAAAATATAAAACATCGATAAAAAAATGTCCTCTCATACAAAATCAGTTTGGCCGAACGCTGATTTCAAATTAAAATACCTTTATATCATAGGATACTTATAATATCTCATAATAATCGTCACTTTGGTTTGATGGACAGTTGTTGACGTCAAATGGTTACTTACTATTTGACGTCAACAATTTGTATGGAAAGCCGAATATTTTTTTCGTTTTTCGTTAATTGTTTTATGGAAAGTGTTCAGTAGGTACCATGGGCAGGCCTTGCTTCAAAAATTTGGCTGATGGTCAAAAATTCACCCTGTATTAACTAGATACTTGAACAATTTATCATCTTTTTACAGGTCGTAGTGAAAAGATACGTCCGAGTTAAATTCAGAAAGACGAACAAGACAAACAAGCGAAAGAAGACCAAATTCAACAAGAACTCCACCGTGCACTACTTCGATGACAGCCGACCTCCGCCGTACGACGCCATCTTCGGAAAATCCAAATCGAAGGTTCCAGAAGGCAGTAAGATAAAAATCGTCAATGGTAGAGAGTATTTGGTGGTCGAATCTAATGGAGGATCAAGGTTGATCCCTGTAAGGACACCGTCAGCATTCCTTTATAACCTAGAAAAGTAGAAAAAAAAAACGTAAAAAATACCTTCATAATTTGCTAATCGTTTTTGAAAAAGGTAGATCGATGTAATGTTGGCAAACTGATGTAAGCAGATTATTTTCATAGTGTTTTCTATTAGCAAATAAATTACTATGTCAAACGTAGACAGATGGTGATGTTGATTTGAAAATGCCACATTAGAGTAAGTGTTGATTTAGCACTAAGTACCACGACGCACTTAGGAGCAGAACATTTGGAAATATATGTGATGTTATGAAATAAAACGGTCTTTTAAATACATATTTTTATTAACCGTGAAAATACATTTTCACAATTCCTCTAACATCCAACTCACGTCTCAACATTCTTTCAAAAACAATAAAACTTATATTATTTATTAATAAATAGAAACTATAAAGGCCCGTCTACGACATTTTATACATAAAATTGCATTTGAAGAAAGTGACAGAATTTCTTCTTGCTCCTAAACTCGCAGTTTCATAAAACATTCATGAAATCTAGGCTTATGCTGAGAATTAAAAAAATAATGATAACTAACAAAAGTATGTCAAGGTGAACGCACTTTAATCAGTACGAGGTAAAAAAAACATCTAGGTCTACGAGTACGAGGTCCGCTGGTACGAGTATTGTGCTTAACCATGTTCTTAGATTTGGTTTGATATTCAACCGATGCATTTACGTCAAATCTTTCCTTAAGTAAATACGTAGATTAAATATAAAATTCATTTTACGTATTCGTTACAAAATAAATTAGGTGTAAATAGTACGTATCCATGTGAGAAAGTAGCAAGAAGAAAAGTGACACATTGCTCCACCAAACAATGCTAATAAACATTCTGATCTGTATGCAAACTGTCAAAAATGTGGTTACACGGGCCCAAACATATTCGCTTACGCTTCGCCTGTACAATGTACAATCATCTACAATTTGTACGTAAAATACAATAGTTACATATTTATTGAGCAGTGACGTTGTCTGCACGTCAGTCACAACTCACGCCTCGTCGCAATATGGAACTGCAGAAATATAAATATATTTATAAATTATAATACAAAACTTACAATAAATTCGCAAAAAACTCAATTTATGTTACATTTACTATTTACATTTAGATAATCATTTATCTAAATGTTACCGTAGACGTTACCACGCTACGAAAGTGACATTTTTATGTAGAATTATTAATAGTCGACCAATACAATATTTAAGTACAATAAATATAAAAGTTCTTTAATAAAGTAGAAAACAAAAGCGTTAAGAGATATTAAAGGATTTAATCATAGAAAAAGGTACAAATAAGTTTGAATTATCATTTAGATGATTTTGTAGCTCTGGTAGTTATTAAAAATAATGAAATGAAATCATGATTTGATTCGTAAAATTACGCATAGTTTTTCAATAAGGTGAGACAAAATACACTGAAACTACTTTTAGGTTCGATTTAACTTACCTTTATACTCTGTCCAACAGATAATATATATTAAAAAGTTGAACTAGTTCTTTTTATAATTTTTTTTATATATATTCCGTTTGTCTCATATTTTTCAATGAACCTGCACTTAGTTTCAGTATATTTGTTAAAAAAAAACCTTTAAGCATGATGCAAATGTTTTAACCGCTAATAAGCCACTTTCTTCACAATTCGTGTTTGGTAAAATATAATTACGTTATTCGAATAAAATAAATTGTAAAATTTTAGTTCATGTTACGTTTCATGCGATAAGATTTCCAATATTACTTTGTTTAGTCAACAAGAGCAACGTGATGTCTAATGATATTCATGTACGGTTCCATATCTCTTAATTCGATTCGATTAAAATGGAATTAGACTGTACAATTCTGTTAATAACATATATTAATAAATAAAATTGATTGTTATATATAACAATAAAGAAAAATAATATAATAATACAAATAGAAATCGATCGATTTATTGTTTAAAAAAATTGTGGTAGATATACATCAAACCGCGCAGTACACACCACAGAGCTATTTAGTTATTTAAATTAACATTTTATTTCAAATTTTATTTAAAAAAAAAAGTAATGAGGCAAGATTGATGCCAACAGGTGTGCAATCAGTTTATGACTTAATTCAAACTGAGGTGGCAGCGGTCGACAGCGCATTTTTTCTGTCATTCCATATTCAACTTTTTTATATCTATGTATCGCGTGTGAATTCGCCGTTAGAGGCGCTAGTGTAGCGTGAGGTCTCCGAAATGTCAATTTTCACTGTTTCTGGGTGGGTTACGCGCGTTTATTACAATGTGCGTTGTGAACTTTTTGTAATATTTTGGATTATGTTTTGAAAATATGAGTTACGGCTCAATGATTTTCAGTACTTTTAAAGCGAAGTTACAAAATAAGAGGTGCAAAACTAAGCGGGTTGAAGGAGCAGCTTATTAAAAAGTTAGTTTGTTTTCTGTTTTGGCGATTCACACACTGCTCCTTACCCCGCTGTGTAGGGTGGGGCCGGATTGTATGCAAGTACCTCAATTTGTATAGAAAATACGCAAAGTACAACACACTGACACCGCGTCTTCGCGCGTGATTTTTGTATGGCGGCCCCGCGCTACGCGCGTTTGTGCGGAGCGGTGTGTCAATCGCTTTACAAACACATTTATTGAAAAAGTATGCTCATTTACCGAATTTGCATCTATGTTTTTTCTTTTACAGACTTTTAGACTATAATAGAAATCATAATTTTGTTGGAACTTTAATCAAAAATATGTAAAATCTACTTGTCGCGGTAAATTAAGTCTGATTCAAGCATGGACATTTAATATTATCACGGAAAAAATATTTTTATTTAATATTTTCTGCATTTGCTTCTTTAAGGTACGCGTAATCTTCAGGGCTGAACTGAATTTTTGTTTAGAAACTCTCGAACGTTTGAAGTGGTATAATAGGTTCCACTGCTTTGAGACCGTTTTTTTCTTCGGAAACTTATGTTTCTTTTTTTTTAGAAAAAACTAAGATGTGCGAGACACAATGCTCGATATTTTTACGGTATGGTGTTATGGTATGCAATAATAAATAATAACACCGAGCATTGTGTTTCGCAATCTTACGTTTGTTCTGAAAAAAAAGGGAAACATAAGTTTCCGAAGAAATATATATATATATCTTTTTTGTTTGAAACTAAAAACTTTGTCGCGTCCATAATAACAATGACTGACAGCCGTACTTTGGATCTTACGCAACAGTGGCGCCAACTGGTGAGCATAAAAACGATAGCCCGCATTGCATAGTATAGCATAGCGTGCATAGCATAGCGTGCGGACGCTCGCGCGCCGCGTGTCCACTAGCAGCTAAGTATTAATCAAGGTATACTATGTATTTCATAAATAGAAATAAAGGTGGATATAGTTTGACCATAACAGTGTGCTACCGGCCGCTGTCACTTTAGAATGAATTGGGCCGGCGCACATATAGCGAAGCGCGGCGCACACCATTTTTGACTGCCAAAGTATTATCGTCATGAATCCCAATGTTCGCGCGATCGTGTTCCTGCGGGCTTTCATTCTCCTGTAGTCGCTTCGATGTTCTTCGAGATAATTTGTTGTGTCAATTAATTTTCGATCTTATTTCAACTCAAACAAAGATGATAATGCTTTGGCAGTAAAAAATGCTCTGAGCTGTGCTTCGTCATATGTATCGCCGACCCTTACTGTCAACAATAAAGTGCAACAACTCATATTCAGCTATAATGATTGTCTATCTAATGTATTGCAACTGTTACCCGCACATTCGCCTAACATACGTACACTATAAAAATGCTAGCCCTTAATGGCGTTTCTCTACTTAATCTACGAAATATGATCACATTTTTAAGTATAAGAAACCGTGGTGCCATTTTTGAAACGCGGAATCACTAAATGAACGGTTTTTTGTATGGGAAAAACCATTCGTTTAGTCTCCGCGTTTCAAAAATAGCACTTATCAGTTCACTATAGATATTTGAATGAGAAACTAAATTTAAATATTTATCCTCAACCTTTTCTAAAAATGCACATATTTGGATAGTTACAAAATAACTGTTATTGCTATTTAACGCGGAGGTATTAACTGTTGTATGTTTGTTTATGAACACATTGCGTGGATGCGCTTTTATATCCCATCTGATATTAATTATAAGTGTAGGGGGTGTGCTGTGTCAAGTGAGACCATGCGACGTATTCAGTCTCTCTGTCACTAACTCGACGTGCGACAGAGACACGGCAACACGCGACGTATTCTGCTATCACTTTGTCACGTCACGTGGTCTCGATGGACGCAGCGCAGGCCTTAAATATTTATGTTTAGCCTATTATAATTATAGAGTGGCGTTAACCTAAAAGCTCGATCTCTGAGTTCTATACGATACATCAAATCTGTTTCGCAAACTTCTATATTAGTTATCCAGACACGTTTTAATTTCTCTGAGATTAAACTAGGTATAATTCTAAAGTTCATAGTATAAAGATAAATAATTGGTAGCATGCGATTAAAAGGTATAAAGTTATTATGCGTTAATGATTGAACATGTTCATAAAATTCTATTATAGGGTGTGCGAGTGACGAAGTTTATATAGGTTTGATTTATTCAACTGACATTAGAGAAAGAATACATTTTTCCACAGTTCAATATAGGATTGAAAATAACAATATATCGACAAAATACGCTTAAATTACCTTATACAATCCACCAGTCCTGAAGGAGCTAAAGTTGTTAACATAATTATCAAAGATTTACGATAAGATATAAATATATTGCGACATCCACGTGGCTAATCTTAAGGTCATTGACCTGATTTACAATATATTCGTTTATACAATTTATCTTGAGCTAAAATAATACTTATAAAAAAAAGATAAAAAGTCTATTGAGTAATAGCTAATGTACTTTGGAAGAGAAATATTTGAAAATTCTAGCAAATACCGACCAATTACTATGATACAAGTTGGTCCATCACAGTTATTTAGAAGTTAGACATAAAATAAATGTGCACGTTGAGAAATCGAGGATTTAAAACTTTAGCAATCTATTATATTTTGAGGATTTAAAAATATATGGGACACTAGATTGCAGCACAGTGAAGTCAGGTTCAATAGGGTGTTGTTGTATACATTTGACGAAGCAAAAGATCCTTTCAACGGATGATCCAATGAGAACAGTCCAACGTGACGTCACTGTGCTGCAACCTGGTGTCACAAATTTTACAATACACTCATTCAAAGTCTACTCGAGGTTTCTACAATTCAAATGCTAGCTGCCGAAAATCTCTACTATAGAATGTATTTAAAACAGTATTCTGCCATATTATTATATTTATGTATGACAGCACCTAAATTTACTTCTATAAAGATTTCAAACTTGAAAGGTTAAAGACTTAGCAAGTATTTTTAGTAGCATTTACTTTTAATTTATTCGCAAAGCACAGTGCACATGCAAAGTGTAAGCACACCTTACACTTTGCATGCAGCAAACTATTTCCTATGGAAGAGTAGAACTTCAAAGTTCAAACAATATCATGGTGCAAACGGCCCTTCGGAATTTTAATAAAATGACTGACGCATGACGCAACTTCAACTGTCGGCCAATTACCACTATGATGTAACGTCATACATACATCAGCCACCGATTGGCTCAGCAATTGGCGTAATGTGATTTCAGAAACAATATTGGTGGAAATAGAGATGTAGTATTTAATTACCGCTTTAGTTATTTTTTGCGCTTGATTATGCTTCCATAGTGTTATAGTTCGCTGTTTGAATGCAAAAGTAGAGTTTCTCAGTCGTACGGGATTTCATAGTCGCAAGTAGGTTTGACAATAAACAGCGTCATATCTTTTTGTCATCTACATGTGACATCTTTGTCTAATGCTAATGAGTAAAAGAGACAACGCTGTACAAAACTACCTTCCCTCTTACTCCTTCTGTTTTAATGTGCAAAGTAGCTTATCGCTCTCGGCAACTAACACTATAAGATTGAGAATGCATTTGCTTAAAATTCCGATGCTGAATTTTATACATTGTGGTTTTGTAATGAAACAATTTTGACAGATCCTTGCAAAACAGGCAATGTATATAAAATCAGCATCTAAAGTTCAGCATATAGTATTCCCAGACTAAATTTAACCTCAACGAGCGACATGAAAGAAACAATTTATTATCAAACTATGTGCCTTGTAGACTACAAAACATGGTGTTAAAGTATCTCACTGCAAAACTGTTAACAACTTAGTTTTGGTATTTATTGGCTTATATCTACATATTAGTTGTGAAATTATTTTTACACTTACGCTAAAAGTCCAAAATTCGCCTATTTTTAAGTATTCTTACTTGCACCATTTCTACATAGGTATCTCGGTGTCACCATTTTTGTACGCGGAACTTTAAGGGGATAAATACGCTTTTCGGGGTCCAGTTGGCAAATGTGCGAAGAAAAGCTTCAAGTTCTTACTTTAAACTGTAAACTTAGTTCATAAAAAAGTTTGAAGGGTTATCATGACGAAACCAAGATTTAAATGATATCTTAGTTTTCTTTCAAATAATTTATTACAAATGGGGGCAGCACTGGACCCCGAAATATTAATGTATCCCCTTAATAACTAATTTCCAAAGGAATAATAGTGAGTTAAATAATAATATTTTTAAAATCATTTTTAAAGGCAACGTAAAGCTTACATAATTTTGTTTAAACGAAGTTAAAAACCTCAACTCAAAAAATAATAATGGAAACGACATGACATTTTTTTAGGTTCTAAAACATTTAATTTTAGGTTAGACGTAGAGGCCAGATCTAAACTAGGCTCTGAAAGTATAAATCAAAACAAAAAATTAAGGGTCGGCGGTTATTAGCATAAAAACACGATGCCCTTAATGAACTAAAGAAAATGTATTCGAACGATTTCAAAAATTTTTGATCAATTTATTCGTAGAGGAAAGAGACAAATGTCAACCAACTCGTAGCGCCATCTCACTTCATCACATACATTCCATGTGAGTGAAAGAGAACGATATATCGCGCAACATTTCCATTAAACACTGCTAAACGTGCGTTTCAGCTACATACAAACAAGACTGACAAATGTCAATTTCATATCCCCTTTCTTGTCATACTGTCAAATATAGATAAAGACAAGAATACTCGTTGAAAACTCTTATATTCTTGGCAGCGGCGGACCAGATGGCGGCACAGTGAAGTCAGGTCCAATAAGCTGCTGTTATCGGATACATTTGACGGAGCAAAGAACCTGTCAACTGATGGTCCAATCACAACAGTTGATTCGAAAGCACAAGGCCTACAGTGGCCGTTTTTCGCAAATTTGCGTAGAATCCGCTATTTTCCAACAAGCCAAATTAGATACTTTTTTCAAAACGTCAAAACAAAGTTTCTATGGGATTGGTATGAAATACTGGGTAATGACGTCATAGTTTCTTGGAGTCAAATAGCGCTCTTATTACCAGTTTTTCTGCAATAATAAATCTAAAATCGCGTCAAAATGGATATAGTCAAAGACAAGTGACATTATTTTGAGACGTTTTATTTTTTTATCAGAACAAAATAATTTAATTTCGACCTAGGAAAATACCCAATCATATTTGTAAACATAGTTCAAAAAATATTTTGAAGGGTTATGTAGGGCCTGATAAAGACAAAATTTTAAATGATATCTCTTTTTCCTTTTAAATGATCTATTTTAAATGGGGGCAGAAGTGGACCCCGAAACATGTAGGTAGCTCCTTAATATAAGAATATCCAACGACTATTCTTGTCTTTATTTATGTTTGATATGATTTTGAAAACTCCCATTAAAACGCATGTAAAAATTGTACACGTACTATCTTTGGTCATACTTTGAGAGACTTTTTCAGGCTCTGGCAAGGAGTTAGCACAAAGGTTTTCACTAAAGTGTAGCGGAAGTGTTAGGTTAGTAGGTTACCGCGCATTTTGCGCCCGCCGGCCGTCACACCGCCATCTCACCTTCCACCATGGGGGAGGGGAGCAGGGAACTAAAAAAACATTGCTATTAACATTTCTGAGCGCAAAGATACATATTCAGACTATGCGGTAATGAGATTTTTTGTTCTTTTCTTGGTACGTCCATACGTAAATCAAATACGAGTAAGATCGACGCTGCGTTGAACGGAGTGCTAACGCGAACACACGTTGTTGTAAAGAGTATTTTGCAAAGTTAAAGTCAAAATTTTTTATTCAATGTTGGATAAATTTATCTCTTATTGAAGGTAATTTCTTTTCAAAGTCAAAATTTTTTGCCGAAATCGTAGTGATGTGTTTAATCTTCCAGAAACATACTCATATGGACTGCGCGTGCGCCGATTAACGCGACTTCGGTCGTCAATAATCATTACCGCATAGTCGAAATAGCATGCCCGGTGTCCTTTTACCGGAACATATGTCAAATACATTTAGAATAAATAAATCAATTTGGAAATCATTTGGAGAAGCCTATGTCCAGCAGTGGACGTTACGCGGCTGATATAGCTTATCGACTAACATCTTTCAATGATAAAGCCGGTACCAATGTCCTCCTAGTAAGCCTTCCAAAAAGCTAAAACATAGATAAATAAATAAGAGTTTAAGTTGCACTGGAATGCCAGTTAGTAATAATAATAACAACCACTTGTTAACATATGGTTTAATAATTGTTGTTAAATAACTCTGAAAGACCTCAAAATATGATTAGTTATTCGGTATCGACACTTGGTCATAATATGAACCAATTAGAACTCTTTACAACCAATACCCTGTCATAATGCGAAATTTAAATACTTTCGTTAGGATATTAGTACTTGTTAGAGCTACTTTAACTGGATTTGGTGACAGAAGTTGTTATTGCTATAGGGCATTTCGAGTATTCCCGCGGTACGGCATCGACGAGATGTCATAGACTAAGTTTATGTAGCGTCGTGGACTAGCGCTATCTCTCTGGAATAGATAAATACAGGGTTAATGTTTAAACACCAGCAACATTTTAGGAGCAAGTTAAGTCCATGATACTAAATTATTTTCTATAATAAATATATCGAAAATAGATAAAATAAAAAGTTGTCCTCCCATACAAAATCAATTTGGCTGAAGGCTGATTTGTATGGAAAGTAGTTTTTTTTTTTTTCATTTTTCGATAATTGTTTTCATGGGAAGTATTTCAGTATTATGGACTGGACTAACTCCAGAAAGTTGCTGGTGTTTTAAAAGTTACCCTGTATATTGGTAAAATATTTTACCACCAATGCCGTGCCGTTGAGTTTTAGTTTAAATCAGAATGAAAAATAATAGTAACATTTTGGTGAGTGAAAAGTAAATTTAGGAATAGCTTAATCTGTAAAACACTCTGTATCATCCTTAAACTCTACTCTTTCCAAAGCTCAAACATTATTGGTCCTTCAAACCGAACTTTACTAAATTACTTTACTCTACTAACCCGCACTCTAAAGCTTCTAGATTCCACCCGGCGGGCCTTGGCTGCCCTGCTGGGTTGGAACTCATGGACTCCCGAGACCCCGTGTTTCGTTGCCTGCAAAGGTACGGCGTGACCGCGGGAGATGGCGTGCTGTGTTCCTGTAAATAAAGAAGTTGGCATTGAAAACGAGCGATGGAAGCGTCACAATACGTAGTATACTAAGCTATAATGTTAGCGTTTACATGGAGCTGATGAGACTAGCGCAAGTTTGTTTCAGCCTTAGTAGTATCGTACCAAGGAAATGAACTTAGCAAAACTGTACAAGTTTATAGCTTTGAAACTTTTTTTCATAACAATAAAGTTTTTTTATTTTATTACTATTATGTTTTATACTATGTTATTTATTAACTATTTAGTACCTAATGGAAGTAATAGGAAAAGCTTTATTTCCAAGGTGAGAGCAAATAGTGTTTTTTATAGAAGTGGTTTGAAAATATTGCCCTTACGTACCATATTGCTAAGTTCATGCAAGTAGTATGTATAAGTATATAATGCATAGCTTGACTATGTTTGATAAATGATCTATGTAAGTGAGCATTAACTTATAGTATGTATACAGTTTTACTAGTACTAGAGCACAGGCCAATACATGTCAATAGCTAAATAAGTCAGTTTTAGGTTTTTTTTATGTTAAAATGCTAAGATCAGATAAACGATATGAGTTTGTCTTTATTGAAATAGGCACTACAATGTACATTCAATACTATGCGCTATAAAGGGTGATTTTGAACCTACTAGCTATATTATTACTTATAACATATTAGGACATCATCGTTAACTTCATCTTCAATTCATTAAAATTTTGAGCAATTGAAGAAGTTTTACTGCTTTTGTAGATTTTGTAGTTTTGTATACCTAATGCAGAAATTAACCCTTTAACCGTCGGATTGATCCGAGAAACATTTTCGTGTCCATTTCGCGAGTGTCGTATATTTCCAACCAAAAACTTAAGTAACCACATCCCTATTTGTTGTAGGTATTTATTTTCGGTTTACTATGCCTCGCGCTGTTAGTTCGACAACTGATATAAAGTCTCGCGGTAAAAGGGTTAACATCTAACAAGGATCCTTTGTTCTCCATCATCTAGTAAGACGGACGTATACTTAATCGCTTCCAATCAATATAGCTATAGGGGTTGTAAAATCAACCTGTATAATGATTATGACGCAGTAAAAAAACAACGTTCCATCTAAGTACTAGTATGAATTATACAACAGAAAATGATAATGATAGTACAAACATAAAACGAAAGTACACAGGGTAATCTATACGACATAAAGCTACCAATATTTAGAATACGTGGAAACCCTGTTTGAACATAAACAAAGCACAACAAAGCATGTTTACCTTTTGCTATGAGGCCGGCACAATTGATTCTTCGATAGGCAATTTCCATTGTAAATAAAGGTTAGAACAATTCTGTTACCTTCATGAAAAGTGCATTTGAAACGATCGCATTGGCGATGCAAAGTAGTTTGACTTTTTCTTGGGAATAGAAATGTACATGCAAAGACAATTTTAAATTTTTATGAAAATTGATGTTCATAAATAAAGACTGTCTTTGTTTATTTTTATGAATAAGACGATGATTCTTTAATACCACTTAATCCTTTGGTGGCATACGCGTCCTGTATATGTATGCCATCGAACGATAAAATTTTATTGTCATAACATGCAGCTAAAAGTGATTACTTATAAAAACAAATGCAGTGTCTATTTAAAAATAAAATTAAGGTCCTTCCACTTTTAACCCTGTATTAAGTTATGTACCAAAAATAATTAGCATATGGTTATGTTTTCACTTTAGCACCCAATAATACGGTGAAAGTTATTGAAAGCAGTTTATATTTCGCATGTTGGCATTAGTTTAGTGTGTGATAAAACAGATAAATATAGCAGTTAGTGTAAGCAATAAAACTATGTTATTTTATATTAGTTATATGCTTTTAGCAGTTATTATTATTAGCAGTGTGCTTTCAAGAATGGTGAGTACTGTTTTAAATATCATTAGCGATCGATATTAGCTAGACTCAGGTATACTTATACCTAAATAACTTTTAGAAGTTTCACTCCTGTCTGGCTCTTACAGCCTGACTGGAAAATATATTTATTGTAATTAAATATTGAAACCTAATCTTTACTCCAATTGGAAACGGTTTATTTAGGTTTTTAGGATAAGCCTCAATAAAATAATCCGATCTAAATATTATTTTTTTCTTTTTGTTTAACTTTCGAACACAGACAGAAATCCTAACTTTAGTTTGCAAAATATAGATATCCTGCTAAAAACATATCAGTTTTTATGACCGATGGTTGTGTGCCGTATGTGGATTATATTTAATAAATTGTCAAGGATGTCAATGTCACCATCATCATTGATTCATTAAAATTTAAAAGCTATTAAAGCAGGTTTTCCGACTTAAAAAACGAGGAGGTTATCAATTCATCCGAATCTTTTTTTATGTATGTTCAACGATTCTTGAAAGACTCCTAGACAGATTTGGATTCTTCTTTTTTTTTTTGTTTAAAAGAGTATACTTGTCAGGTAGTCCCATAGAAATTTTATCGAAATCGGTTTTGTTTTAGTTTTTAAAAATTATTGTTGTATAGGTACCTTATGCAAAATTAACCCTTAATTATTTTTTTTGTTTCGCTTGTCCTACGGACAGAATCTACTTTTTCTCATAAACAAATTTTAAATAAATGTTTATTAACAAATACACGTATTTTCATTTGAGTTTGACCACCAATTTCCTTAATTTCGACTCTTTATTCAACGTAAACTAAACTCAAAAATACCTAAGACCTTATCAATCTATTTTTGTACACACTTTAATGTTTTCCTTCCCTCCAAAAGCCCTCGAAAGATGCAAACGATCATTATAATTTGCTAATTCCATCAACTCAAATAGATACTTTTTTCTTAACGTCAACGCAAATATTTCCTATGCGATTTGTGTACAATATAGACTAGTTATTAGTGTAGTTTCTTGCGAGTCAAATAGAGCTCTATAAATAAACCTAAAATTAAGTTGAAATTTGATATCATCAGATCTATGACAAGTGACATTATTTTGTGGCTTTTTTCTTACCAACACCAAATAATTTATTTTTAAGCCAAAAAATTGCCCAATTACTAAAAATTGCCCAAGTAATTTGTGTTAAAAAATCTAAATATGTTTTTGTGTATGTGTTGTAACTAATCTTTTATTTGATAAGAAATATTCGAAACTTTGAAAGGAATCAAACTCAACTGAAAATCTAATCATTTTACTATTTTTCTAATATTACATAACAAGTTCACATAATTTGTACTATAACATCACAATATAATATAACACAAAATTTGTCGACTAAAAATTCTACATGATTAACAACAAGAGTTCGTAACACATAAACTAATATCACAATATAAAATGCACATTTATCAAGTATCTGTGTATATCTTGAGGGGTCGCGAAGCGGGGATGGAGGTCTGCCAGTCCAGTTTCGATAAGTAGACCTCCTTGAAAAAGATTATCGAACCCTTATCGTTTCTAAACTGAAAAACTGCAATTGAAATAAAAAAGAAAACTGCTAAATGTGGCAAATAAAAAATTGACCCTGATATACTTGTTAGGTATTCCCTAATAAAACAGTTGATTCAAAGATTCAAATGTTTATTCAGTAATTAGACCTTACAGGCACTTTTACACGTCAATAAGTATAATTTATGTTACGTGTAAAGTATATTAAAATTTAATTTATTTTTAAGGAAAAGCTACCGATACCAGCGCTTCGTAACGACCACTGCTGAGAAGAAACGCCGAAAGAAACTCATTTTTTTGAGTTGAGATTTTTATGAACAGAAAATAACACAAATAAGAATGTTTTTTTTTTATAATTACCTATCTTTGGCCCAAACAAGGATTATCATAAAACTTTGAAAATAAACTAAAAGTTAATTGTGACAATTTTTTTGGAACACAAAATAAAATATTTTTTTTTAAATAATTTCCTATCTTTGGCCCAAACAAGGATTATCATTAAACTTTGACAATATACTGAAAGTAAATTGTTATAATTTTTTGTCATTTTGAATCAACTGCTTTATTACATGCCTGTTAGGATTCCCAATCCACCAATTAAGTAATTATTGTTAAGAACACATTGACATATTTGTATATCAGAGCTTGTAAAAACAAATAAATTAAAGCTTTAAACAAAAAAGTGCGGCTACTGATAATAAGTTTTTTGACTTTAAATTGCAATGAATAAATTGATATTTTATGCTACAATTAAAATATTTTTCTTTTTATTTTGTAATAAAATAAAATATTTAGGAGGATCTGTATATAATTCGACGAAGCCGACTTTCATTCTGAAATATTTTTGGTAACCTTTTTTAACTTTATTAATAAAAAGAAAAATATTTCAATTAACTTATATAATATTGGAATGACTACAGTACACCAAAGTATGTTTACCTATAAGTTGTGCTTAAAGTGAGTGCGGTAAAAAAAGTTTTATCTTATCTATGGTATTCAAATAACTGGAAACTAGACATTTGAGTAAATGACCCACACTATTTAAGGGCTACCTGAATTTTTCGGGGTCCAGTGCTGCCCCCATTTAAATTACATCATTTAAAAGCAAACGGAGATATAATTTAAAATTTTGTCTGGACCAGGCTCTATATAACCCTTTAAACTATTTTATGAACTACTTTTTATAGTTTAAAGTGAGAACGTGAAGCTTTTCTATGCACAATTGCGAAAAACAGCTACTTTTGGCGTATGTGCGTAGAGAACCTTCACATTCTCACTTTAAATTGTAAACAATAGTTCACAAAATTAAATGATTTAATTCAAATGGGGGCAGAACTGGACCCCGAAAAATTCAGGTAGCCCCTTAAGCCCCACAGACTTCTCAGGCACCAAGCGGTCGCGAGACCGGTACGCCGATCAAACTATTTCATAATACACCTTATTCCTAGAGTTTAGAGTCTGATTCAAGATTTTGCATACATACCGCCACACTATTTTGTGGCCTATTGGTGTGACTGTGTGTGATCATTTCTAGAGCTGGTACTACAAATAATTAGGAGAACTGACCTGCTGGTTGGGCCCGCAGCACGTCGCGTTGTGGCAGAGGTCGTTGGGCGGACAGTGGAGCGCGCACGGGGCCTCCGCTGACCCGCCGCTGATTATCTGTTCAAAAATTTAACTTTAGAAAAAACAATAGGGAAAATATTTTAGCCCATCGGTGAGATTATTAAAAAATATCGCACACGTATTTTATCTTTTCTCTGAGAGACAAAATATGACAAAGAAACAGCGCACTGAAATTTCGCATAACTTCACAACTAGGTACGATTTTTACTTAGCCTATAAAAAATATATGAAATTAGAATTTAGGTACTCTGCATCATTAGGTATGTCATTAATTTTTTATCTCATCTACTCAAAAAACAATGTTTTCATCCCAAAACATTTGGAGCTAAAGTTACTGATTATTCTCTCGGGACTAAAAACTGAAAAAGAAAATCTCTAGGGATTAAAACCGATTTGAAAACTGAACACTAGTGTAATTTCGTTTAAAAATAAAAAATAATTGGGACAGGCGTCGTGATTTTTAAATTTGGAATACTTATTCTCGTCAACATGGATAAATATAGGTAAATATTTTTATGTTCTTCGATTCGGAAAAAGAATGAAGTGTAATTTAAAAAGCGCTTTTGTATCTTATTTGTATTGACGTGTATTATTTGTGTAAATGTGAATACTTTTTCGTAAGTTTAAGCCGATAGTGAATAGGTAACAAGTTTACTTATAAAAAGATATAAAGAACCTCGCAAACAAAGTTATGAATAAACATTTTATCGTAAGTTGGTGCTCTTAAAAAAAATATTTCTTATTATTTATTGTATGGAAACGACACCAAACAAAGGTTCATATTTAATTGTTGGTTGAAATCTGATTAGGTATTGTACTAATTCTACTTTTTATTTATATTCTGTTATATATTTGTTAGTTTTTCTCATAGATGGAGATGAAAAGTAGAGTGTGCTACTCGGGTACGGTAATATTTTTATCTTGGGCGATATACATGAATCCATCGCTTCACTCAGGATTCAAAGTAGCGTCCTCGCCTTCAAAATATTACCTTATCCCCTTGTAGCACAATCTACTATAATAGGGACGTGGACAGTGTCCGACTCATGTTTTCCAAAGAAGGCATTCTAATTATCAACTCAAAAAGTTAAAACGAGAATGTTCACATTCTATGTTGACATTACAATGTTAATCATTATACTTTTCACATATGAAATATGGATATTATGATACTTATTTCAAGTGTTTTGAGAGAATAATAAGTACTTGTATCTTCTTACATTGTGTACAAATTGTTATTTATCAGTTCGATATCAGATTGAAACAAAAATAAACGCATATCAATTAGTCAATCATTTAATATGCCCATTGCTATGGATAAGTATGTACCTAAAAAGGATAATGAGGCGACACAAACGAGATAGGTATTGCCATAATCAACGCGTCGAAGAACCGCTTTTAAACAAATCCTTTTTGATGAGTAGGTAACTAATAAACATCAATAACTTTTAAACGGCTCTACCGATTTTCATTAAATCACCATAGCTAAGAACCACCGCAAGGGAATTCGCTTTCACGTAAAAAAACGCATCGAAATCGGTCCATCCGCTCGAGTACTAAGATGCCACAGACAGATATAAGCGTCAAACTTATAACACCCCTCTTTTTTATCAGGGGTTAAAAAAACACTTATTAAAAGTACTGTTTTTTACTAGCCTAAAGGAAATGTATCCCACTACTAGCAAAGGCCTCCCCCTTAACACCTTGACTGCGAGCATTGCACACACAATAGATTTTCAATTGTATGTCGGATACCAGATGACCGTCATGGTAAAGTATTAAACCCTCATATCCATAAAAATTAACAACCGTTTGCTAAAATTATTTTAGTTATAACTTTTTAAAACTAAAAGCCTTCTTCACCCCAAAAGTACACAACCGATTTTGATAAAAAAATTATGGGACTACCTGAAAAGTAAGCCCATTCAAATTTATAAAAAATATCAAATTGGTCGAGGCGTTTTCGAATAATCGGCGAACAAAAAAAAAGATCGCGACGAATAGATAACCTCCACCTCTTAGAAGTCGGTTAAAAACATGTTTGACCCTTTCCCGCTTTTCAATATTTGACATTGATAGAAAGAGACAAAACAAACTTTTGACTAAAATAAGTTTATTAGCAAACGTTTATATTTTTTTATAAATAATGGTTAATAAAATATACTAGTTGCTTAAGAAGTCTCACCTCATTGCCACCTTGCGGCAACTCTACGAACTCCGGCTGGATGGTGGTAGAGTGGATGCCCTCGTTGTGGAAGAACTCTTTCACTTTCTCAGCAATCTTCATGTACTCCGACAGGTTTCTACACCTATAAACAATGAGCTCAATACATTTATCCGAATACGGTATTTAAATAAATTATTTTTATTATTCAAATAAATAAAAAACATAATCCAAAATCGAAAACATTTTTTTTTAATCTGCCCAAAAATAAGTAAGTTTTAGCTTTGAAAACCTGGTGGAGAGGAAACCTACAAGTAACAGATATAGGATGCACATACAGCGCTCTTGACGTCACTGTTATTAGGTCTCGCGCGTACGAAAGAGACAGTGAGATATCTCCACCACGCTCCCACTTTTATATTTGAAATCAAAATTGCTGCTTTATTAAATCCCCATTTTCTTACTGTTTTCAAAATATATTTTTTTTTGTGGATTTTTAAAATACTAACCTAAAACATACACATTAAAAAAGCTTATTATCCTTGTCCGAACAACTTTTAAAAAAAAAAATTGGCCACGTGCGTGTCGAGCCACGTGCAGTGTAGGGTTCCGTAGTTATGAATGCCAACCTTGAGTTCATGACAATAAAAACTAATTTTCTATTGAATTTGTACGAAATTTTCCTTTTCCGAGTTTATTTTAAGTTGATTGCCTATAACCTATAACTTTTAATTTGTAAACCCTACTTTAAAGTTCGTTATATACATATACTACATCTGTGAATTTTTTCGTTATTGGTCGGTTCAAAAAATTATACTTCGAAAACTAACGGTGGGCCGAAAACATTTCATACTGTTTTATAATATAGAACTAGGAACTTATAGTTAAGTTATAACTGATTTTCAAGTACCTCGTTAAGAACTATTAAGTAGGTACGTACGGTACGTTTCAAATTGAAATCATTATCTCTCATACTAATTGTATGAGAAATTATGACTCCATTTTTAAAGCCTGACCGTACATCATTTTACATTTAATTTTCTTCAACGGTAGACTTTAATATAGGTGAGCAGAAACTTTTGCACAGATGTCTTTCTTAGAGTTTACTTGACATACCTGAATTTTCCGGGGTCCAGTGCTGCTTCCTTTTGAAAAAATCATTTGAAAGGAAACGGACATATCATTTGAAATTTTGTCTTGATCAGACACTAGATAAACCGTCATACTTTTTTATGATTACTATTTACAGTTTAAAGTGTTTAAAGTGAAGCTTTTTTAGCCAAAAGTGCTCGTATTTCGCTTATGTGCATAGAAAATCTTCACGTTCCTACTTTAAACTGTAAGCAGTTCATAAAATACTTGGAAGGGTTATCTAGGGTCTTATTAAGACAAAATTTTAAATGACGTCTCCGTTTCCTTTCAAATGATTTATTTCAAATGGGGGGGAGCACTGGGCCCCGGAAAATTCAGGTATCCCCTTAAATAATACCAGGGAATACGCATGATCTTAAAATTCAATTAAAAAATTATGTTTAGATCAATATTCAATTGAAAGTTTACAAGAAAATCAACCTTATATATGTCACAATAAATTATTTATGATAGTTTTAGTATTGAGAGTAACTAACTTAATCACTGTAGAATATTATCGAAACTCTCAGGAGAAGTTGTGAATAACAACATGATGTCACGACCCTGGATAATACGAAACACAACCAAGAATATTAGTTTGTGTCAAAATTCGAGGTATCGTGATGTTTTTGCTAACTAACCGGTGCGCTGTGATCTGAACTTTAAATTAGATTGCCAAACTTTAGAGGTGACAAATCTATTATTTTCGAAAAAACAAATTTGTGACAAAATTAAAACAAATAGTAGTTAAACTTCTTCCTAGTTAAGGTGAAAGTGCAAAAGAATAAGTATACATAAACCTCTTCATTTGTATTGAAACAAGAAAAAGGTACCATCCTCAAACACTAAGGGAATTTCGGACAATTTGTGGCTTAACCCTTCTTTTATCAGTGGTGGGCACGGAGTGGTCTAGTGAGGGTTGTATTAATAACCCGTTAAAAATTAGACATCTTATCCAACTTACGGTTTAAAAGGTATAATAAACACCGCCGCTCTTGACAAATTACGAGCAGTTTACGTTGTGTTTGTTTTCCATGAACTACATGTGAAATTGCAGTCGTAAAGTAGTAGCGTAACCTTCACACTTCCGCTAACAAGCAGATAATGTGTACGATCATGGTCACATCGATTTTTAAGGCGCGGCTTGCAGATTACCGAGATAAAATTACGTTAAATGCTTTACCGCTAAGCGCAGTATGCACTTCCGTAAAGTTGCGATGACCTTAATATATTGTATAGAAATATAAATAAACTGTGATAAGATATTGGAAAATCGTGTAGGCAAAAAGATTGGAAAAGCATGCAAGACGCACACAATAACGTTTTAACCCCCGACTAAAAAAGAGGGTTTGACGCTAATGTCTCAGGTCTGTCTCTCTGTTTATGTATCTGTCTGTGTCATAGTAGCTCTCGTATGGATGGACCGATTTCGATGTATTTTTTACGTGAAAGCAAGAAAGCCCTTGCGGTGGTTCTTAGCTATGGTTGATGAAAATCGGTTCAGCCGTTTAAAAGTTAATGAGAGTTAACGCTTAAAAGTCGGAGGTTTTTAATTTATATGGCAATTAAAAGGTGCTACGGATATCAATTCCACTTATCATCGGTTGGAATATGTAGTTCTGCTACTGGTCACTTTTATTTTATTTTATTTATTGTCACACAAAACAGTCTTACAACACAGTTTAACAAAACAAATTATATAATAGAAACATGTCTAGTTGCAAAACCAAAAAAATTATGCGCACAGCATGTTAAACATTATTTACTCACAAGAAAACATTATATAAATTAGTAACATAATAAAGCTATGGACATATAAATATAAGGTAAGTACATATGTTGACAATATACATTATACAAAATATAATTGAAGTATAATATAATTTATAGAATAAATAAGAAAGAAAGAATAAATAATAAATAAGAAGAATTTAAAGCTGCATATGTTAGGTGGTAAATATGATTTGAAAGTTTAAGACAATAATTGACGGATTCTATGCTTAAAACTATTCAGTGAAAAACTATAGATGTCAGGTACTTGATCTGAATTAAAACATTCATAGACGTTGTTGTTGTTCGCGGCAGATCCTAAGAATCGGATTATGAGAGGAGACATTATTGGCACATATGGGTATAGAGAAGGATATGATAATGCAAACATTGCGTACTGGTCTTGTTGGAACCTTAAAATGTATGCTTGACAGCAATGAAGTGTTGAGCTGTCCATGTATAATTTTATGCAAGTAAATGAAGTTTTGGAGAGAGCGTCTCATTTCTAAGCTTTCAAAACCAAAGAATTTAAGACGGTCTTCGTAAGCAACCAGTTCTCTTTTATGACCATAACGTTTAGAGAGTGTCCGAAGGAAGCGTCTCTGTACCGATTCAAGGAGATCAACTGAAACTGCGTACTAAGGGGACCAAACAATCAAGGCATATTCCAATCTACTTATCTTGACTTGAAGAGAGATATTAAACTCTTGGGTTCTTTAAAATCGCGAGCAGTGCGCAGAATGAAACCAATAAGTTGGTTACATTTTTGTTGAAATTGAGCTTGGCATCAAAAGTTACCCCGAGATCGTTGACTTCAGAGTTTCTAGTAAGCATGACACCATCCAGAGTGTAGTCGAATATTACAAGACTGTTCTTGCGAGTGAAAGTAATGACTGAACACTTATTGACAGATAGGTTCATTTTATTTTCAGAGCTCCACGCCACCAGCTCATCAATGTCCTTTTGTATAGCTATACAATCTCTAACAGTTTCAGTTTTAGCAAAAATTTTTAAATCATCTGCAAATAATAATTTGCAACAACGCAGTCTAGGGATGAGGTCATTGATATAGATGACAAAAAATAATGGCCCCAGATGGGAGCCTTGGGGAACTCCTGAAGGAACGTTAACAGGCTCAGAGCAGAATCCTTTAAGAGCTACTAACTGACTGCGACTTTCCATATAAGAACATATCCATCTAAATAAACTCCCGTGTATTCCTAAGGCCTGTAACTTTCTCAGAAGAATCGGATGGTTAACTCTGTCAAAAGCCTTTTGGAAGTCGGTATACACAAAATCAACTTGGCCCTGCGAGTTAAAGGTTCTGCAAATAAAATCCTCATACTCCATAAGATTGCTTACCGTAGATTTGCTCCATACAAATCCGTGTTGTTCCTGGTTAATGTAAGGCACAACATGAGAATATAAGTGTTCGTAAACAATAGATTCAAATATTTTAGCAAATACAGATAAAATACTGATAGACTGATGACACTAGATGGAATCATCAGGTTTTTTTTTAAATTTGTTTGGCAATTAAATTTGTTGGCAGAGATAATGGCCTGTTTTGACATTGCATTCAATATACCATTTCAGACATAGTAAACCTATATATTCATACTGTTCTAATTTTTAACTGACTTCCAAAAAGGAAAAAGTTTGCATTTTTCGATTCGTCGCGATCTTTTTTTTTATGTACGTTAACCGATTATTCGAAGAGGCCAGGCGCGATTTGAAAAATTCTTATTTTGTTTAAAAGGGTATACTCGCCTGGTTGTAAAATTTTACCAAAATGGGTTTTGTGGCTTGCGGATGAAGTTGGTTTTTGGTTTTGAAAAATTATTTCACGATGTTTTCCTCCGCCGGAAGCAAGTGGTGGTAGTTGAAAATGATCGGACACAAATGCGCCTAATAAGGATTGAAGTCGTGCCTCACACACACCTATTCTTCTTCTTTGGAACCACCGCTTCTTAAGATTTAGGTTACAGTATATGTATAGTATATCACCTACAATCCATTAAATTCTTCTTTGTCCTAGCACTTTCCCGTTTTTTGCGGGGTCGGCTCTCTTAGTTACTCGGCGCCAATGTCAGTCTGTCCTGGGCACAGAATAAGTACTAGTACTTACGTACAGACGTCTTACGCAGAAAAGAAATTCAAAGAAATATCTACTTAATGTGGTTAGCGCTATGGTTTAATTTAGCCCGCGTCAGAACTCCTCACCTCTTCGTTTAGATACCTAGACATTCATTGCAAGCTAATTTCATTCTTATTACTCTGGACAAACGATTCATGTAACTGAATTTTCCCCTTCGAAGTAGTCGCCGCGCGCATGGTAATAATGTAGGTATATTTTCGATGCCTAAACGGTGAGTGACACAGGCCTGTCCTGGGTTGACGGGTCGGGTAGGTTCTCTACTTTTAATAGCTTCGTAATACTGGTCCACCTGGTAGCAGGTGGGCGACCTGGGCCCCTCTTACGTTCAGGCAGGCACAGAGCTTTCTTAACTACATGTAGTTCGTCTCTTCGCATAACATGGCCATACCATCGGCGTCTACTTTCTGTAACCTGTTATGGGGGCGACTTTAACTTACTTAGAATCCATTAAATTGCTGTAATTTCATTGTTAGTTTCATTGGGTACTTTTCTGTGTCAAAAATACATCATTTGGTACTGTTAAGAAAATAAAACGTCACAAAATAATGTCACTTGTCATGACCATATCTATTTGCAATGTGTTTTTTAACCGACTTCCAAAAAGGAGGAGGTTATCAATTCGTCGCGATCCTTTATTTTTTTTATGTATGTTCACCGATTATTCAAAGACGCCTGGACCGATATAAAAAATTCTTTTTTTTGTTTGAAAGGGTATACTTTCCAGGTGGTACCATGGAAATTTTATCAAAATCGTTTGTGTAGATTGGGGGTGAAGTCAGTTTGAAAAATTATAGATTTATTATTGCAGAAAAACGCGGCCAAGTGCGACTCGGACTCGCCCATGAAGGATAAGCCAGGAAAGATAGCAGCAAGTAACATAATATAAAAGTTCTTGTAGTTCGTTGGAACTATGATGGATGTTTTAATAAACGTAATAAAAAAACTACGTACTAGATCTCGTTTAAACCGATTACCAGTGGAAGTTTGCATGGTAATGTACATCATATTTTTTTTTACTTTTATGATTCTCTTATTTTAGGAGTTACAGGGGGGGACACATTTAACCACTTTGGAAGTGTCTCTTGCGCAAGGTTAGTAATAACATTTTCAAAATAGCTATTTACTATTGTAAAAACCATTGTTGAAGTGAACAATCCTCATAGTCTAATGTTCTGGAGCCTGTTCTTGATTGCACGTTTAGTACAAATGCTGCGTAGTCATATTGCAAGCAAGGTAGGCACTTTGCTTCCTAGTCAATATAACATTTGGTATTCGGTACAGACGTTTTGATTTCTAAGCAGCATGATCAGAGAGGTAAAGAACGGGCCAAGTGCAAGTCGGACTCGCGCACGAAGGATTCCGTACCAATATACAATATGTAACAAAAACCCTGTCCGATCTGTGTAGGAGCAACTCAGGTCGTCAATATGAACAACTTTTCCTATAAGACCAAGGCTTGAAACTCGAAAAAAATCGACATTTTCATACAAAATGTTCAGCCGGCCCGGCAATTTGTATGAAAATGTCGATTTTTTTTCGAGTTTCAATAATTAGTCCCATAGGAAAAGTTGTTCATATTGACGGTCTGAGTTGCCCCTACAAGGATTGGACAGGGTTTTTGTTACATATTGTATATAAAAAAACACCTTTGTTGTATGCCAACCCCACTTAAACATTTATTTTATATTTATGTTGTATTTGTTGTTATCGCGGCAACAGAAATATACAATTAATTATCTGTTTAAAATTGTATCATCTGTGAAATTTAAACTGTCTAGCAATTACGGTTCATAAGATACAGCCTGATGACAGACAAAACATACAAAGACAGTGGAGTCTAAGTAATAGGGTCCCGTTTTTACCTTTTGGGTATGGAACCCTAAAAAGTAAAGTGAATGTATAATATTGTCGCGTAAGGAGATGAATGACACTGTCAACGTCACGAATTCGAACAAAAAGAATTCAACTGAAGGAAAATTTCGTCAATAGCGTCAGAACACGATTGGCCTAGTGGTCTAAGCGATGGACTGTGAGTCCCAGAGACCGCTGTTTCAAATCACAGCCACTTATAGTGTTTTAGAAGTTTTGAAAGAAGTTTCTAGATAATACTAGACTAAATGGAAAAGAAAATACAACAATTTGAGTTTTGGAACATTGATGCGATTTTGTTCGAATTCGGGGGGTATATAAACGGAACAAGGCGCCCCTTAGGCAGTTTCGTTGAAAAGTGAAATCCAAAGAAGGAAGAAAAGAGAAAAGAAGAAAAGAATAGAAGTGAGTAAAGTGAAGTAGTGAGTCAAGTGAAATGTTCAGTGCAGTGAATTCCGCGCGCGTGGCATTGGAGTGACGTTTCCGCGCGCGTGACAATGCAGTGACGATTCCACGCGTGTGACAGTGTAGTAACCTTTCCGCGCGTGTGACAGTGCAGTGACGTTTCCTTCCACGCGCCTGACAGTGATGTGACAGTTGGAGTGAAAAGACAACTAACGCTGTCATTTGTGAGTACGCTTGTGTTGTAAATAAAGGCACTATTCCATAGGATAGTTGTTTCCTTTCCTATCTCCAACCCACTCTTGTGACAGTATCTAATAACAATAGTTCCGGCTTGTAGAATACTTATCTCGACAATGAGTGCGGTGCATTTGATTCTAATATTGTAATACTATGGTGATAATCTCGAAGCAGTTATCATAAATAAAGGCGCATTCGTCATGCATTGTAATTTTTACAGCTGCGTATGCACCCGTGCTCTCGCAAAATTACAATACTTTTGCATATGTACATTAACATACCATGTTATCATGGTAATGAATGAATGAGTTTTGTGCTTTTTGGGGGACTTCTTATCGCAATGTCAACAAAATCCGAATCAAACTGTTATGTCAGCAAACATACTTTCAACTATCCTTATTTTTAACTCCAGACAAAAAAGAGGGGTGTAATAAGTTTGACACTAACGTCTGTCTGTGTGTCTGTCTGTGGCATCGTAGCGCTTAAATACGGTTTTTTACGTGATAGCAACTTCCCTTGCGGTTGTTCTTTGGCATGAAAATCGGTTTAGACGTTTAAAAGTTATTAGGTGTTGAAAGGTTAGGTTTGTTATTATCTGGAAAATAATAGATGGCGCTACGGATTATAATACTTTGTAGTTCCGCCGCTTATCATTAGATGGTTTGGTCTTGTGGGGGTTTGGTCGAGGGTTTTTGATCTGCCGTACCTGGAATCTTTGGGAATATTTCCGTTGTTTGCTTTTCGCGTGTGTAAGTACACTGGTGTCAGATTTTTCAGGCTGCCTAAAGGCATGACTCCCGTAGATGGGTATTAGTTTTTTAAAATATATCTTGCTAAACAAGAAGTCACTAAACGAACGATATTTCTAAATAAAAACAAAATCGTATAGTAATTTCACATTTTAAAAATAAGACTTAATTCTGATTTTGATATTTTTTTTTCATTTATTTATTTATTCAGCCTCGTTCTATATATAATATGTTCCTGTCAATCCTTATCTTCACGACACAAACATCAGTCCGTATGCGACACCATTCAAAATAGGGATTCGCACGTGTACTCTACATATCGAAACGAGGTCAATAAAATACACGAAGTTTTATCACTAAATGTACACAGGGTAGGTACGTCTCAATAAATATTTTAGCATTTAGTCAAAACTGTTCTTTGGTTTGTGAAACATGATATCACGTGCTTGCACTATACGAAATACAACTTAGGGATATAATTTTGTGTCAAAATTCGAGATCTCGTAATGTTTTCACTAGCTAAACGTTAAATCTTTATATTGTTGTTTGTTCACTCGATTTATTTTTTTGCTAAACCTTAAACTTTGAATTAGATTAACAATCTTTAGAGGTTATCTATTTTGTTTATCTAGCCTATACCATTTCACTGCTGGGCAAAGTATCTCCTTTCTCCTTCCACTTTTCTCTATCCATCACAATCTCTTACCAACCAATATTTCTATTCATCTAAGAAAAAACAAAGTAACATTGGTTTTATTTAATATGGTGTCATTGTTTCTTTATTTCAAACATTGATTTTGACGTCATACCATTTGTATCACTATTTTTTTTAAGGGTTCCTTACCCAAAGGGTAAAACGGGACCCAATAACTAAGACTGCTGTCCGTCCGTCAGTCTGTCACCACCACCAGGCTGTATTTCATGAACCGTGATAGCTAGACAGTTGAAATTTTTCAGATGATGTATTTTTGTTGTCACTATAACAACAATTACTTACAACAGAATACAATAAATATTTAAGTGGGGCTCCCATACAAAAAACGTGATTTTTTATAGATAATGGTACGGAACCCTTTGTGCGCGAGTCCAACTTGCACTTGGCCGGTTTAATTAATTAAACAACCACGATTTCTATTTAATGTAGAAAAAACAAAGTAACAAAATTTCTACAAAGCACCATTGTTTCCTCATTTCAAATTTTGATTTTGACGTCATACCATCTTTATCAGTACGTCGAAGTAGAGGTTCGTTGACATTGATTCCGGACAAAGACTCGGTTGGACTTCTGCCAAGACAGATTTATTTGTGAAATGCTTTTTAAAACAAACATTGCTGGATTTTCCGCTTCGTGAGATTGAACAGACGGCCGATCTCGCAGCCCTTTGTTCGGAAATTACTAATCGCCATATGATTTGCAGTCTCTTTAAATCAGTTACATTGTACAATGCTACCGATTAAGAGCGCTGATTTTTTTTCGTCTTTTTAATAATAAATATAAACGGACAAATCACAGATTGACTAGCCCCGAAGTAAGTTCGAGACTTTGCTATGGGATACTAACTCAACGATACTATATTTTATAACAAATACATATATCGACAAACATCCAAGACCCAGGTCAGTTTGAAAAAGATCATTTTCCACCTTGACCTGATCGGGGATCGAACCGCTAGCATGATGACCACTAGGCCACAGACAAAGGTCGACAAATTAAAAAGTCAATTAAAAGTCTACACTCTTACAACTGATAGGTTTCTCACTATATGGCCGTACTTAAAAGGGCAGATTTTTAATGAATATGGCGGTAAAAATTAATCTGATACGCTGATCTTTGACATACTACATCATGTAAATAAAATCATTATTTTTTAACGGTTGAATTAAACACATACTCGTAGATCAGACCAGAAGATGGTCAGCAGTCTCCAGAAAAGAAAGGAATAATTCTTTGTTGTTAGGGCAGTATGGGATTCAAACTTTTCTTTCTCAATTTAACCCCGAATTTATTTAGAAAGAAAAGTTTTAGTTTTCTAATCAGAAGACTAGTATAATGTCTTCATGTCAGTAAGTTTATTTTATTTTAATAGATTAGATGACTATAAAATTGATAGCCGAATCGAATATGAAATCTGAATCTTGTAAATCCAAAAACCTTGTAAGACATACTTCGTCTTATTAAGACACAAATGCTCTAAATATTTCATGTATGCAATTAGAACAAAGATCAAAACAGAGTGAATGTTTGATGTATTGTTGTATAGACTTAGCGTTATCAACCACTACAGAGGTGTTCGTTATCGTGCGTTTATATCAGTCTGTAACAAATGATAAGTAGGTATTGTTTGGCAAATGGGAGGCTTTAGGTATTCCAAACGATTAGTTTGGCAATCAAAATTAATGTTTCTGACAGAAGTTCCATGGGTCGTTGTCCCAAAGTATTCCAATAAAAAAACTATTCATCATTGTTTATTTCCTTCCCGCGTCTTTTGAAAAGATGGAACGATGATATTCAGACGGTTGGCGAAAAACTTTGGAAAAGAAATGCAAGTGACAGAAACATTTGGAAATTGTTGGAAGAAGCCTATAAGACACACTGGACAAACAATCCAGCAAGAGTTGTTCCTGAAGTTGAATCTATAGGCAATGGGTTAGCGACCTGTCACATTTTTGACTCCTACGAAACTATCGAAATAGATTCACACTTTAGTATTTCTAGACATTACTAAATAATCCTACAAATGCATGCAAAAACGAAGCATGTACCACACAGAGATTACAAGTGACTCTAAAGCTTATGTACACTTATATTTAGGTGAATTTTTCTAAAAGATAGCACATAGGGGTGACATACTTTCTGAGCCGAATAAATAAAAATGTAAGTAATTTAGGTGTTGTATGTTGACATTTTTAAAATGATTCACTATAAAACAAGACAAGGATGTCTATACAAATTCTGTACGTCTAAATATTATTTCTATCTTATTAGCTTTTGATATAAAGGGTGTAAATTACCACCGACATCCACTTAAGGTTGAACTAGTCGATACTTTTTCTATACAAATTTCAGTGGGGATTTCCTCCACTGTTTGACATTGTACATTCAAAGTTTAACATGATATCGTTTTTAACCGACTTCCAAAAAAGGAGGAGGTTATCAATTCGTCGCGATCCTTTGTTTTTTTTAATGTATTTCCACCGATTATTCGAAGACGCATAGAATAATTAAAAAAAATCTTTTTTTGTTTGAAAGGGTATACTTTCCAGGTGGTACCATGGAAATTTTATCTAAATCGGTAGTGTAGTTTGGGGATGAAGTCGGTTTTTAGTTTTGAAAAATTATGTCTCATGATGTCCGAAGGCGAAGCCAAAGCTTTGGCAAAACTATTGTCTATAATATGTACAGAGAATTTACCTATATAGTATATTGTGCCTCAAAACAAGTTGCCTTGAATTTAAAAAGCTTGTTTATTTAAAGCAATTAAACAATTAATGGAAACTGAAAAAATGTTTACATACGATACCTTTTTAGTGATACTAAAATAAGCATACACTATCCGTCTTATTATAAAACTTAGACTAACTTTGTTACTAGGTTTAAACCATTATCAGACCAAATCAAGTTGACATCTAGTAATATCACACTATCTAACCTTAATTTTGGGCGGATAATGGTATAAACCTAGTAACAAAGTTAGTCTGGGTTTTATAATAAGGCGGTATATATTTATCATTAATAGTGAAAACAAATACCTGATATGTGCACTGGCGATGATTCTGTCGCCTGCTAGCTGCCACACATGGAACTCGTGGACAGCTAGCACTCCGTCAACCTTCTCCAACAACCGCCTCTGTATCGCGTCCACCTGGACAAACATACCTTGATGAGTAAACATGTTTGAGTATTGATATGTGGTGGTGACAGTGTCAAGTAGTTTCACCGTGTGGTGACGACAGTGACATACAATTTGGCACCACCCATTTCCTATCCCACGGGTGTCGTAAGAGGCGACTAAGTGAGATAAAAAGAGAATTGGCAGCAGAGACGTGTAAACATAGCAAATTTTGCGATTTGCTTAAATTAAGCAGTGGATTAATATAGGCTGGATTTAAGTACTGTTAAGTTGACTTTGACGAGCATAATGTTGAAAGTGAAAAAAAAAGACTGCTTGAAAAATTTCTATTAATCCTCTTCATATTTTGCTTTTGTTTATTTTTTTATACATACCCATTGTCACTCTCAGAAATACTCAGAATTAAGATGAAACTAACGTCTCCTCTCAATATTAAATCCATCAAGCTGTTTAGACTGCAAAGCGTCCGATATAAATATACATACATACACCCGAAAAACATAACCTTCCTTCTAACGCAGTCCGGTAAATATAAAAAAATGAAAGGGGCTCCGAAGCAGCTCAGCATAGAATGCAACCGGTAACGCGCTTAGATGAGAAGTCGTACATCCCTTTAGGCTATTTCTTGCAATTCATGCCTGGGCGTCATCGGGGCAAATTTCTACTCTTTCTTCTCCGGTCACTCATGTAGATAAGTTTATTTAACTCATACCTGGATATGTGTAGGTACAGTCTGCAGCAGAATCAGCGAGGACTCCCTTAATAGCGGCCACACGGACACAAGGATCAGTACAACGAGCACGATACTGAGCGCTGGATCGAGGTAGTATTTGTATTTCCATTCGGTTTTCCACACTATTAGCGCTGACGCAATCACTATAACGGAACCTAAGAAAAAGAAATAGACGCACCTGAATATGTGTGGGTACGGTCTGAAGCAGAATGAGTGAGGACTCTCTCAAAAGCGGCCACACCGAAGCGAGGATCAACATGACGAGGACTATACTGAGCGCCGGGTCTATGTAGTATTTGTATTCCCAGTCGGTAAGCCACACCACCAGCGCTGAACCCACTACTATTATTGAACCTTGGAATGAAAATAAAAGCATATGAACACACACATTTGACAAACACTAAATGCAAATGATTTTTCATTTTATTTTTGAGATACAAATTAGGTACCATAAGTTTACATATCCTAGTTGGTGGCTAAGGACAAAACAATACATTCAATGCAAACAAGAACAACTGTTCATATGTATATATAAAACAATCTGCAAAAAAAAAATACATAAGTAAACAGGGCAAGAACACAATGCTGTCTTTATAATTAAGTATATCAATAATTTTTGTCATAATATCTAGGGGCTTTAGTTGTTAGAACGTAGGTTCTTACAACTAAAGGTAGGTAGGTACACGTACGTATGTATCTCGGCCTAGGTGTAGACCTAGGCCGAGATACATACGTACGAGTAGTAAAATAACAAGAGTTAAATTGCTGGAACTGATTTCAATTTCATTCGCGGATAATATTAGCAATTTACGTGAAGCACTTGACACAACAAAAGATAATATTACACTCGAAAGCAATGAAGTCAAAATTGATAGACATTTGTATCCAGTACAATCGAGCAATATCTGCTTACTTCTGTGGTTTAATCGTAACGTAAGTTCATTGTGAGTTCGTTCTTGATTTTAAAATATGTCTTATTGTCTAATAAATAAGATTGGAATTAAAATGATAATTAGTTCAACAAGACCGTTGGCATAAATTATAAAATTACCAGTAACGTAAAGTAAACAATATAATTATTGTTATTGGTAATGTATTGTTAGACGCGCGTTATCACGCGGCGTTTATCAAAGACAGTTTTGTAATTGCAACTTTAATCCTAACCACTCCTGTCATTAACCTTGAGGAATAATCTGCTACTTAAGTTAAATTTCGTAGTAAACGATTTCATCAAAATACTGAACGATAATTGATATGATAACACCGCCATCCAAATTGGGGCAAGGTTGCGAATGTTCGAACATACGTGAGAATGGACTGAAAACAATTTCAGTGGCGTTAGCGTAAATCGATATAATTGCCAAGAGTGGTGATGAAAATAGATGATTGAAGGTTAGATAACGGTGACATGCATTTGCCGAATGGGCGTGCAAGGACAGATCTTGGATTCCCACGACGGATAATCCATAACTAATCTCTACATATATTCACATACAGGGTGTATATGGACGAGGTCAGTGACGTGCACAAATATTTTTACAGGGTAGACACTAAACTTAACTAAATTACGAGACCAGCATATGGAGCAAAACTCAGTTCTCGCTAGTATCCGACATTATATTAGGGTGGTACAGTATAGACAAATTTTATCTGTCTGTATGAAATGCATGCTACTGGACGAGATGATCGTTCATATGATATACTATCCACTGATGGGTATCAGTCGATAAGAATTAGTTATTCTTTAGGAAAGATGCACGTAAATCTCAAATAATAATAATATAAAAAGGCGTCGGGACGTGACGACCCCATCGCCCGCTGGATTCCCAGTGCAGTCAGTCAACGCAGGGCAGCTTGTGGCGAGCTGATGGTGAGTGGCGACACCACGTACCCTACCTCCAGGGGGACCATACACACATGCGCTTACACACACACATACACACAGTTACACACCCCCCGCCTCTGTCTTGCCTTAACTGGCCGGCCAGAGTGGAGTCGCTAGAGCAGAACATACGCTCCAGGGTGGAAGTGTATTGCACGTAATGGCGTAATAACGGGGAAACCCGCTCTCGGGGGTAAGCCCCGTGATGGTGAAACCGGAGCCGCACCTCTCGACACCCTTAGCTGCTCACATTGTGTTGCGCCCTGGCTGCATTTTCGTGGCTAGTTAGGGTGCCCACAGGCAGTGTAGCCAACGAGCAGCAAGTCACCATCTACCAGGCTAAAATTGTTGTGAGAGATTTTTAGGTAGATGTCCGTATCTCACTCCATAACCCAGTTAACCGGTCAATTAACATCCTATCCATAAAGCCCAAACCAAGTAAATCCCTCCCTGGCAATAGTTCGGCAGCTGTGGAGGACTGCCCGTTAATGCATCTCAATGGTACATTAAGGGATAGACCTCCATAGATGCAGCCATCTCACTTTTTAGATAAAAAGGTACTAAAAAGCCTCTTCATGTTGGCTTTGGCCCCATGAACGCCTCAAAGGACCGGGTCCCCATGGACCCGTGGCTGAAAAGCGTACCAACATAATAATAATAATAAGTACTTTTAACTGCTTGTATTAACAAGTGTTTTTGCCATATCGTTTGAATAGACTTGAGTCTTAAAGACTCCATAACTTTTTGTGATGTCGTCTTTACTTTGAAAAATATGAAATAAAATCTGTATTTTTAAGCGTCGCATTAGATTTCAAATAAATATAGTTTGACATTTATTGCCAGTATGTACTATAAACCGAAATACTTTTGCTGAAAATAATGTAGATAGCACAAGTTATCATAGGCACATGCTTCAACCAAACGTATGAATAAGCACATAAACAAAGCAATTAAAACCACAATAAATAATGACATTAAATATATTCTTGGACACATTTCCCCATTTTCCGACAATGGTGTATTGTACACTATTATTATGTTTTATGTTATTGTTTCGCGGGTATCGTCGCAAATTGCTTAGTCGCGGTTTACAACACAAGTGTTGCTATTGTTGCTGAAATACAACAATAAGGTGCTAATTTATCGCTGGTCGATACGCCGTGCTCGAAGTATTCGAGGATATCCTAAAATAGTAAACGACTGTAGTTACACCAGGGGTAATAAAGGAATGTCCGATAGCGGCAATTACCCATTCTTTAAAATTAAAATATATTTTTTATTTTTGCAATATTTTCCCACGTTTGAATTATCGCTTTTTGTTGGAGATCAAAATTATAATTTTGATCAAAACAATCCTCAAAAAAATAACAAGTGACTTAAAGGATTTTCAAGAAATTTCGGGTACAACGGGGTAACCACTCTTTTATTTGTCAAAAAAGAAATGAGCTTTTTAGAGACAAGGCTATTAAAATATATTTTTTTCTGAAATCCATATACTTTAATCCTGATCGTATAAGCCACAGAAAGTCCACTGCTGGACGTGGGCCAAGGATTTCCAAAAGTGCATATCAATACACATGGAATACGGATATAATAGATTTTTCCGTGAGTAGAATTTATTCGTTCCTAATCCACAAGTAGGTACAATGGATATTTTTCAATTGACCAAGTAGTCAAGCCAAACTGATGTAACTTAAATCACCATACGTTATGCCTGCGTGCCTTCCCATCCATATCGTGGATTACGTTACATCCACGCAATAGCTAGAACTATATAAGCATGACGGTCCCCTTCGTTTGATTAGCATTATTCAACTGATTTAAATTTTTGTCTCGACAGTCTGAACTATTTTCTGCAAAAACAGAAATACAAAAATTGAATATATCTATCTATATTATATAATATCTATTTTTATCCCGACATACCTAACCTATCCAGTCCATAACATTCATTTCATTTTGAAAGTTGTTGTGAAAAAAAGTTAAAGCTATTAAGATTACAATGACTTATGCTTATGATTTCATGTTAAGCGTAATAAAGAAGTTAAATGCATAAAATCAATACATTAGATACGGCATGTTTTATTCCAATATTACTAGCATTGTACAAACAATTTTCTGTAATAATATTTAATAGTTTTTTTTAATGTATTTTTATTGCACACGAACAACAGAACATACATCAATATCAATACATATATAGAACAAAACATAGTCGTTTTCGTCAGTCTGTCTCTCTGTATATGTATGCTTGTATGTACGCTTAGATCTTTTAAACTACGCAACGAATTCGATGCAGTTTTCACCGATTGATAGAGTGTCTCAAGAGGAAGTTGATACAAAGTTATCCGTGCGAAGCCGCGGCGGATCACTAGAATAGAATAGTCATTTATTCCTTCAAATAATTGATAAGTGATTACAGTATGTTAATAAAAATATGAACATACTGTAATCACTTTACTCTTAGATAATATTTTGATTCAAGTTCAATTCGCACTTGACCGACTTTCGACAATTTAGGCCACGGGATGACTAGCGCCAAGATACTTTTATTTGTTTATTATATTTTATTATTTATTTAAATTATTTGTAAACTAGTTACGCCTAGCGATTTTAGATTGATTTCTTGATAAAGATTTCGATATAATTACCTAGGCTACGTAATTCGCTATATTCCAATAACTCAAATCAGATGCTTTTTCTAAACGTCAAAACAAATATTTTCTATGGGATTTGTATGAAATAGATACTAATGACGTCATAGTTACTTGGAGTCAAATAGCGCTCTTAATATGCGTTTTTCTGCAATAATAAATTTAAAATCATACTGAAAAAGGATATGATCATGACGAGTGACATTATATTATGACTATGACGTTTTATGTTCTTAACAGTACCAAAGAATTTATTTTTGAACTATGGAAGTACCCAATTATTGCATGTTTACGTTTATACCATAATGGTTTATTCCAAGACTATAGTCCATTTATTTTGGTATTTAAAAGAATGTAAACAATCTTGAAATGTCTTTTTATCGAAATATACACTTTATAAATCAATACCTTTGCAAAAACTCTAATCTTGTTTGTCCATACAAACTTTGGACCCTCGTTTCACTCGCTTAGGGGATGAATTTTGAAAAATCCTGAAATATGTATTACTTATTACGAGCAGGGAATATTTTTGCAAAGTTTTGAATAAAATGGTTAAACTAATCTTGTTTCTCCATAAAAACTTTGGACCCCCGTTACACCCCCTTAGGGGATGAATTTAGAAAAATCCCTAAAACACGTATTTACTTGTTTACCGCCGGGATTACTGTTGCGAGTAGGGATTGCAATCCGAATACTTCGAAATTCGAATAAAACTGAAAAATCCGGATTTCCATAACTTAAAAAAAATCCGGATTTTAGTTTCAATATCCGGTTTTTTCGAACTCTTTCGATTTTTTTCGTTTTTATATATTTCTTATCATCACAATTGAGCACCGTCTTTGTTATTGTTTTTGACAAAGGATTTTTAACTCGGCTCATTTATTTGTGCTTCAAATTTCATTGTTTATTGAGCGGACACTTAGAATCACACAAACAAACCGCACGATTAGAAATCCCATTGTTTTTACGCGCCCCGCATACAGCCCCCCACCCCTCAATCTGAATGACTTTTGTTTAGTCAGACAGTAAGCTTTATAAACAGTGGTTCGCTAACGGGTTAGTTGTGTGTTTCATGTGTTATTTTGGATCTGATTTCTTATACCAACGTGTAAGTACTGGAAATATAAACAATATATTCACTAATTCCTGAACACTAGATGCTTTAGCATTCGTTACTATTTATCTTTATTATGTCTAGTCTACTATCCGCTAAATTATCAATTATTTTTAATAATATATATGATATTTAAACATACCACACCATTGGTCAATAAAATAGGTAAAAAAACAATCTGTTTATCTGCAGTTCATTTTGTGAAGCAATAATTTATCTTATTTAAATAGAGTTTCTAAGCCATAGTGATTTATTTTTTCTGGTAAGGTTATATTTTTAATTATAATAGTTATTTCAACACTAAAAGCAATATTTTATCTTTAATCCATAGAGCCATCAGATGAAAAATGGAGTTCACAAATTATACAAAAAAATCAAGCGACAAGTCCAGTGTATGGCATCACTTTTTGAGAAGCTCTAATGGACAACAAGCGAAATGCAAACGCTGTAATACTATTTTAAAGATAAGTGGCAGCACTTCAACACTACACAACCACTTAATAAGAAAACATTCCATAAATATAAAAAAAGATAAAGATGTCACCATCAGCGTTCAACCAGAAGAGACACCAGTAGCAACATGCAGCAGAAACGAAGTTCCGCCATCAAAAAAACAAAAATTAACTGACTTTTTTGTAAGCGAGGACTCTTTGCCGAGTATAATAACAAGAATGGCGGTTCTTGATGGAATACCACTGAAGGTATTCTGCACCTCAAATGATCTTAGAAAAATGTTACAAAAAAGTTGCAAAGAAGACATTCCAAAATCACCCAACTCGATTAGAAAAATAGTATTGGACGTGTACAACAAAGAAAAATCAATGCTATCTTCCGAGATAAAATTCCTGAAGTCTAAAGGCATCAAGTTTTCAACGACGTTTGATGAGTGGACGTCAGTTAAATCTCATCGATATTTAAATTTAAATATTCACTATCAAGATGACTCTGGTGTGAATAATTCAGAATGTTTGGGTTTAGTAAGGATTTTAGGGTCCATGGGCGCTGAAGCCTGCGTTGCTCTTGTAGAAAGAAGATTAAACTCATTCGAACTTTGTTTATACAAAGATATAATTGGACTGACTACTGATGGCGCCGCTGTTATGATGAAAGTTGGACGTATTATGCCTGTTCCGCATCACCAACTATGCTTGGCACATGGTATACAGCTGGCTGTACTCGATGTTCTTTATAAAAAAGCTCCACAAGTAACATCACAAGTTGAAGAGAAGGACAGCAGTGACTCAGACTCAGATACTGAAGAAGATATCATTGAGGGATTTTCGATTGAATTCACTAGACCACGTGGACAGTTAAACGACGATTACCAAAAAATTATAAAGAAAGTCCGGACATTGGTGAAGACATTCAAAAATTCGCCGACTAAGAATGACATGCTTCAAAAATATGTGCAAGCTGAATTTGGCAAAGAGTTAGGTCTTCTTTTGGACTGCAAAACGCGATGGAATAGTCTAGCTACAATGTTAGAACGTTTCTTAAAACTAAATTCATGTGTACAGAAAGCATTAATCGATATTAAGTCAAATATATCATTCTCAGATATTGAAATTATGTGTCTACAAAATCTACAAACTTGTTTAGACATGATAAAGACTACGGTAGAAGTACTTTGCCGCAGAGATGCCACAATTTTAACAGCCGATACAGCTCTGAAATTTTTAGTGACATCATTAGAAAATGAGAATACGTCAACTGGTTCCAACCTGGCAAATTCTTTAAAAAGAAGAATTAAAGAGAGACGGCTGCACGCGGTTGTCGGTGCTTTACAGTATTTACGGAACCCAAACCATTTTTTAACGGGAGAGACCGAGGAAAACGAAGGTACGTTTATAAAGCCAAGTTATGAAGATGTAAAGCACGTAATATGCCAAGCTGCAGCAATGGATAATACTGCGACGTCACCACCAAACACCTTGGACTCCAGTTTGGAAACAGTGTCCGAATCTGACCTCAGCCAGCCGTCACTCAGCTTTAAAGAACAACTTGATCGCCAACTTTCGATTGTAAAAATGAACAGCGCCGATACTCTACAGCAGAAGCCGTCGAGTTCAAGCAGCAGGGTTGATTTACCTTCATTAATACATGTGGAAATGGCACTTTTTGAAAACGGTGGGATCTGCGGAGAAATTTTAAAAAAAGTTTTAAAGAGGTTACTAGCTATTCCGCCGACCAGCGTGGAATCAGAAAGAGCCTTTTCCACGGCTGGAATATTTTGCAATAAATTAAGATCACGTCTGAATGACGAAACACTCAATGCTTTTATGTTTTTAAGATACCGTTTAATGAAAAAAATAAAAATCTAAATTGTTATTTAAGTGCTATTTATATTCAAAATATAAATCAAGCTATTATTTAGTAAGAAACAGGTTGATACAATTGTTATTCATCCTTAGGCAGAATGCTATTTATTTAGTCGTGTTGATTGTTTAATTTTTTTTTTAACATTTTGTTAATTTTTTTGTTATATTTTTAAGTACAAGAAATACTAGATTTATCTAAAACATGTAAATTCAGAAATTAAAAAATTTGATTTGACTTATTATTTTGCTAATATTTCATTACACTTAATTGAAAAGTGACTTTTGTTTAAATTTTATGTAATTAACAATGTAAGGAAAAACAGAACTTTAAACTTGGACTACACAGATCTTATTTAATACTGCCATATTTTAAATACTTACATTAGTATAATAGTTATTTAAAAATCTTCTAATTTGACTGATTATTCATGTGATAATTGATAATAAGTATAACTAGATAAGAAAGTTACTTTGTTATGCGTTTGATTAAATTTTATCGTAAATGTAAGTGAATTGTGAATCCTAAGTAAAATCAGACTGCTTTGTTCCTTTGTAGATTAAGTTTAAATTTTATATGTGAAAGACTGATTTTATATGTGAAAATTATTATAAGTACTTTGAATGTTGATTAAACTTTTATTACAAAGATTTGATTTTATTCGACGAAATTAGCAACTTAATAAAACCATAAAAAACAACGATACAAAATAAAATTTAAAACTTCAGAAAATACGGATTATCCGGATTTTCGTGCCACGTAAACCTTAAAATCCGGATTTGAAAAAAATCCGGATTTTGCAATCCCTAGTTGCGAGGTTTGAATAAAACGGTCGAACTAATCTTGTTTGTTCATAACCCCTTGGGGAGTGAAACGTGGGTCCAAATTTTTAAAAATCCTTTCTTAGTGTATCAAATATGGAGTGTTTAGACCCAGTGGTTTGGGCTGTGCGTTGACATGTCAGTCAGTCAGTCATTCAGTCATAAAGTTTCTTTTTTATATTTATAGATTCCATGTGCTCGTACATTTAACAAATTGATCAAAGCAGATCACAAACAGCAAATCATTTCGTATCCGCAATGAATCATTTCACATTAACATCGATAGAAAAAACTTAGTTAGGGAGTTTAATTTTCTGAAGTTAGTCACGGCACCGCATCATACTTCCGCGACGAAAGTAAAAGTCAATGTCGAGGTAAACAAACCATTTAAAATATTCAAATTGTCCAAGGTGAAAACATAGCAACAATCTCTGAAAGTTCGTTACGAACGTTGTAAGGAATCATAATTCATAACACATCTTTGTGAAAATTAAAAAAATAAAACTTTTTTGATTTAGACTCCTTAAAATATTTCTTTTTTATTACAATCTTAGCCCTTCTTTTGCCCAAAGAACTCTTTAAATAAATACTCCATAGAACGAACTGACATTGATCAAAAGAACTTCGTGTACTCGTAACCCACACTACGAACACGAATATTTCCACGAAGACGACAAAATTGCATTTTTTTAAATATTGTATTTGTAATAAAACAGAACACATTATTCATGTTATTTTAAATACATAGCATTTGGACTTATTGTAATTTTAATCGAATTAGCACCGGTGGGGTTTACCAAATGAAAATTTAACTCTAAAAAGTCGAAAATGACGTCTGACGTCGTGACTTTGACGTCATTTTCGACATTATTCAGACGGCAAAGAAAAAGCTTAGGTCAGCATCGCGAACAAAATATTCCGTTCAAATTGTCATCGATCATAAACAACAAAAATTACCTACTTGATTAACAAGTTCACTGACAACTCGATTATGTGTAGTTTATCTACTTTCTTAGTTCTTGGCGGATCTCATTTGTTTCAATGTTAATTACTTTAAATATAGAACATGGACACGATGTAAATAACCAACCGATAGCCTTCTCGTAAGTAAAAGAATATGGCAGGAGTGTATACAAATAGGTAATGAATGAGAGAACACAAACATATGAGAAACACAACATGGGCGAAAATACTGTAAATATATACAGAAATATTGAGGAAAAGGAGAAAGTGCGATAGAACATTGAGTAAGGTATAAATGAAACGGAAAAAAAAGTTCGGTTATCTCATAAAAATTCTAGAGACATGATGACTATTTTTATTAGAAGAACAAAAATGATTGCATTAATTTAATTTAGAAATTATTTTATAGAATAAAGTCTATTGCATAGATGTAAATTTAATGTATTGCTCTATTTCACAACCACTAAAAAACTTGATCGTTGTAGATTTTTTACATAAGCCACTTACCTAGCGCGTCAGAGAGAATATGAAGGAACACGCCCTTCATGTTCATATGTCCCGGATCACTGCCCGCCCTGCACGGAGTCTGCTTGGTGTTACTTGGCACCTTCTCTGCTTTCGGAGGGACCATTTCGTCGGTTTCTTCGGTATCTGTGGCATTGTGGCCGAGCGCCATGTCGGCGTTGCTGTTGACGATCTCCGTCAGATGCCGCACGTTGGCTGGCGGCGGCACTCCTCCGTGAGAATGCCCATGGCCGTGGTCTGCAAGGAACGAATGATTTTATCTTAAGGGCATATTATATCTTAATCTTTTATGTTATGGGTATATATAAGTCCACTGCTTGAATAAAGGCCTTTCCCAATAAGGGGACGATATGCCCACTATCCGCTAATTTCTAAGAAGTCAAATCAGAAACCTTTTTCTAAACGACAAAACAAACATCGTCTATGGGAATTGTATGAAATAGCACGACGTGACGTCATAGTTTCTTGGACTCAAATAGCGCTCCTATTATCGGGTTTTTTTGCAATAATAAATCTAAAATCACGACGAAATAGATATGATAACAAGTGACATTATTTTGTGACGTTTTATTCTCTTATCAGTACAAAATAATTTATTTTTAAACCTGGATACTACCCTATCATTACGCTGGGGCAGTCTCGGGTTGGTGATAGTAATAAATGGTATAATGTTATTGCATAGAGGATGTTGATGCCCGTTCTATGTTAACTATGACTCTCTTAGTCGCCTCTTACGACACCCGTGGGCGAGGAAAGGAGTGAAAATCGTATTCTACTTAGCAGTCACCACACGGCCTAAAGACGAGTAAATATTTAAGGTCAATTTACTATCATAGTAATTTAACACAGTCGGCCATTTTCAGAACGATAGGGTTACGGCCCCACTTTTACGTGATAAGATAACCCTTCAACTGCGAGTCAGTTAAAGGGTTATCATTTCAAAGTGCAAATAGAAAACCGTAGATAGAAAATACAATTGGAGGTGGTCTGTGCAGGTGGTTAATTAATTGGTCATGTCGTGAGACGTGTCACCTGAAGGGTTGATTATCAAAAGAGAGATTGGTAAGTCTGTGATGTAAATTAGTGTTCTTACTACTGCTTTATTTCTTCTATCATGGAAACTATACATTCCTGGTTTACTTATTCAGTGCACTGTACAAGTCAACCAGAAGAAGTCTTACTGAATTTGCACTAAAGTTTTTTAATCAGTTGATGACAATTCCTAAAAATCTAAAAACTCCTTAGAAATATATCATAACTAGCTGTAACCCGCGACTTCGCCCGCGTAGAAGTCGAAAATGGTTCTAATAGGATCTTTAATTGGTTATTTTCGTTATAAAAATTGTGTTATAATATCCCGTTCCCGTTCCCGTTACCGTCATTTGCTTGAGCAAAAGAAAACAAATGATCTAAATGTTTTAATTTTTTTCTCTCACTCAAAAAATGACGAAGTTTCATAATAATATAAATTTGCAACCCCTAATGCACCCCAGGGGATGCAATTTTTAAAATATTATTTCTGTATTATTATTTTGTATTGACCACTAATTCAAATATGTCATGAAAGAAGAAGATAGAAAAATGAATATTCTAACCGTTAAAAAGCAGATTCTTCTAATACCGTACTAAGTACACAAGAATGGAATTTATTTTCACCATAATTATATCTTCCTGAATAGAAAATATCTTGTTCGATTCATTTCGAAATCACATTAATTATTTATCATGGAGAGATTTAACTGACAGATTACGTGAGTAAAATCGATACCCTTCCCTCTACCGAAGTTCATTTCGAGTAAGTATTGTTCGACTAGCAGGCGTACCCAGACGTCATTGAAAGTCCCTTTAGGGTCGGTCGGCAAAGGTTCAATAAACCTCGCAGTCACAGCTGAGTTACTTAGGTGTTACGCAACCGAAATCAACGATCAAGGTTTCAAGCTTTTTGTGAAGGTAAATTGTACTTTGAAAAAGGTCTGATTTACGTCCGAAAGACCAACAGCAAAGGTCACTATTAGACATAAACAACGTATCTAGTATAAGTTAGGTCAAATACTGATCCCAAAAGAACACATATCATTTATTGACAAAATAATATTCCTGTTGAATTGCAATGGGTTTGTAAAGGTTTCTTTTTTTTTTCAAATAATAGGAGCGACATCTTTTAAGGAAAATGCTAGCAGAGTTCACAGAAAATGCTAACTAGTTAAATGCACATAGAAACTGAAAATATGTAACATTTTATCTCAATTTGTGTTTGCCTTGGCAACAGATGTTAATAAAAAATGCATTTTACGTCGCTATTGTTTTACATCACCTCAAATGCATTCTTAAAAGTATACCTAATGAGTATTGTCATTGATTTAACCAAATTAAACATACACAATTAATGATAACACCAACGTTCGCGAACGAAATAATGATATTTGTCGAATGGAAACAATACCCGCAGTAATGTATCAAAACAGTGCGTCCGTATTTTAAGTGTCCAATATACTTTTATACAGGCTACATTAATTCACTGGTGGACTAAAGGCCTCTTCCAATAAAGGGAAGATTTGCACATAATCGTCATGGTGGAAAGACGGGTAATCGCATGGTATAAAGTCTTTGCACAGAGGGCACTGCTGCCCATTCTCTTCTATCTCACCTGGCCACGGAATTTTCCCTTCCGGAGTGATCGCCGCGCACATAGTAATAATGTAGGTTTATTTTCGATATCAGGGGAGTGACACAGGCCTGACCTGACTTAAGACGCCTCTTACGTGTGCATGCGCAACGTACTTACACGTGTCTTACGAGTGGCAACAAATCGACCAAGATGCATTATGTCATCTACGACTGCCTCCGTGGTTTAGTGGTCAAGGCGTTCACCATGTGATCCAGATGTCGTGGGTTTGTGTCCCATTGGGAATCATACTTTGTGAAAAGTAGTTTGCAGTCTGATTAGGACATTGCAGACTAGAATCACCCCATTATCCTGGTTCTAGCCCTTTGGCTTGCGGGGTCAGGCGGCAGGTCTGCGTAAAAACTAGTAACCTCGTTAAATCACCTAAGTTAGGTAGCGAACCCGGGCTCTGAAGCGCTACCGCTGAGGATGCAACCGGGAATACGCTCGGATGACGATGACATTATAGCATCTTCATCCCTTACGGGATAATAAGCCAAAAAAGGGAACCATAAATAGAGTCAAGCTGCTAACCCATTGCCTGATTACGAGGTGATAACGATAGAAATCTTAAGGTGTCCGACGCGAAATATGAGGGAAACCCCATTATAATAGACAAATATAGGATATAGAATAATGCTTGTATTCTAAATAAGAAATGTAAAAATTGACGCACACTTTAAAAATAAAAAGAAGAACGTGTGAAAATGTAAATACCTACAACTTTTACTGTGAGTATGCATTCAGATTCAAAAGGTTATGAAATAGTTAGTTACCATTAGCGAGAGATAAACTTGACTTTGAATTATATTTCAATATTGATAGCTACAGAATACCAGAGCATAATATAAATAAATAAAGACTTGAAGATTCCGCCCACGCAAAATAAATTGTGTAACTGTTATCTGACAGACGTAGCGATGGTCAAAAAATTGATTTGAATATACATTGTTGCATGTATAAGGAAAATCTCAACATTTATTTCCGTAAAGAATTTACGGTCAAAGACATTTCAAAAGTATTTTAGGAAAATCTGTTTAATGATCTTTATCTATTTATTCATATGAAATACAAAAATTATTTTATGATAAAGTTAAAGAATAATTTAAAGGGTTATCGAAATTACCTTATTAATTAAGTGTTCCAGGAAGAAAACTTCAAAAATACATACATACATAATATCACGCCTGTTTCCCACAGGGGTAGGCAGAGACTATGGACCTCCATTTGCTACGATTCTGACAGACCTCTTTCGCTTCATGTACTCATCACTCTCTTCATGCATTCCCGCCGGTTACGGGTACTTCCGACCTCTCCTTTTTTAACTTCAAAAATAAGTTCTATGAATAAAAAATAAAAAAAACTATGACCTATTTCTTTTAAATATGTCTATCGGCATATTGTCCTTATAATAGTAAAATTTTAGTAAAGTCAAATGATGATGATTATGCCCAAGAACGTTGGCATTAATAAATCGCCCCACTAAGTTCTATAACAGACGTCACATTAATTAAAGCAAAACAGTTCTATAAATAGCGGTTTCCATTCAAGGGCTAAATATAGGTACTTACATAACTTATTTGTATATGTATTAGGTAGTATATATTACGTCGTGAGTTAAAATTAGTTTATATACTAGTATTTTTAAGTTGTGAACGTTAATGTCGGACCGGAATGAGCAAAACAATTTTTTTGGCAAAATTCGTAAACCGAAATGAGGCAAAAATACCTTATAGAATTAGGACAATGTTTATCATTATTATCAATCTCTACTTTATGTACTCATAGTATACAGGTAGGATAAAATAAGTAAAGAAAATAACCGGCTAAGTGCGAGCCCGACTCGCGCACGAAGGGTTCCGTACTAGTCTAGCTATCACGGTTCATGAGATACAGCCTAGTGACAGACAGACAGACGGACAGCGGATTCTTAGTAATAGAGTCCCGTTTTTACCCTTTGGGTACAGACCCTACAAATTGCGAGAAATAATTTGTTGCCTTTAACGAGGGATGACACTTTTGAAGGGCGATATGATATATTATTGTAGTATTAAAAAGACGAGCGACTGTATACCCGCGACAGGTGGCGACACCGATGTCGAGTACTGTCGCTGTCGCTCATCTGTTAGAGCCCTTAGCGTGTCGTGCCGTTTCGCGGGAGCAATATGATAATTTTATCAATCGCAAGACAATAGCATTGATAATAAAAAGTAAGTAACAATAGCGCTTGCATTCATTTATTTATCGTCGAAAAGTATTGACGCAAATAAGAGCTAATTAATTTATTACTCAAAGTGATGACTGAAACTTTACGTTGCCCGCTAACTGGCACAAAATAAACATTAAACACACAGCGGCAAGTGTATTTTTTTTACACTATGATTGATTTATTATTCTGTCTGGAATTTCCCGCAGTGAAAAGGGTAACTACTTATTTAATGTACTATCAGTAATACAGTTTTTGTTTTAAAAACTTTGCTTGAGATATTTTATGCCAAGACCCAAAATCATAATGAGAATAGTATATACCTATTTGAACACAGCATTCGTACGACAATCGTATAGTCAATCTCAAGTATCACGTCAATCTCATAATCATAACCAAATAGGATACTAAATCGAGAACAGAAACGGAAACTAAACTTTCAAGAAATGGCAATATCGTACTACAACAAACTACAAATTATGTTTGTTTTTAGGGATCCGTAGCCGAATGGCAAAAAACGGAACCCTTCTGGATTTGTCATGTCTGTCTGTCTGTCCGTCCGTATGTCACAGCCACCTTTTTCCGAAACTATAAGAACTATACTGTTGAAATTTGGTAAGTAGATGTATTCTGTGAACCGCATTTTGGGGGTTCTCCATACTTAGAACTGAAACTCAATTTTTTTTCATCAAACCCATACGTGTTGGGTATCTATGAATAGGTCTTCAAAAATAATATGAGGTTTCTAACATCATTTTTTTCTAAACTGAATAGTTTGCGCAACTTGCGCGAGAGACACTTCCAAAGTGGTAAAATGTGCCCCCCCCCCCTGTAAATTCTAAAATAAGAGAATGATAAAATTAAAAAAAAATATTTGATGTACATTACCATGCAAACTTCTACCGAAAATTGGTTTGAACGAGATCTAGTAAGTAGTTTTTTTAATACGTTTATTAAAACATCGATCAAAGTTACAACGAACTACAAGAACTTTTATATTATGTTTCTTGCTGCTACGGAACCCTTCATGGGCGAGTCGGACTCGCACATGGCCGCTTTTTTTTAAATAATTTGTAGTCAACCAATTTGCAATTTATGCTAAAGACTTGACGTGGACTTAACTAAACAAGACAAATACCACTAAACATTAAAATGCATGCCGTGTCGGTTAGTCACATAGAAATCCATACTAATAAATCAGATCGTATCTCACATTTCTTGATACTGTTATTTTATTCTGCCTGCATTCATCAAGAATTTTTTGTCGATGGTATGGCGATGCTTAAATATATAGTTAATTAATCACTCATACAAAAGGATACATATGCAAAATAATATCCATGTAACTAAAAAAAAATTGGAAACTAAAAAAGAATTTAGTTGCGTCCCTTTATTTGCCTTCTCCCAAATTATCGTTACAGTAGATTTAAAATTAATCCTAGAATATGAACACTTTTGGCTTTTGGTTCTTGTCCGTCATAAAATAAAATCATTATTCCTAATGGGGTATACGGAGTTTTATGGGTATAGTGGCTCTAAGCAGACAGAGTCCAGGGCTTCCAAGGTTATGGTTAACACATTTTATGTAGAAATCGGCAAAAAATATATAAAATTAAATTTTCGCGAAAAATTTCTGTAACAATACAACAAATAAAAAATGATTGAACCAATTATACTAATATTTAAAAATATGTACTGTTAGGTACTAATATGACGATCTCGACGCATTCCAAAAAGGATGGTCGAGCCTAACACAAGAAAGAGATAAGTGGAAGAAGATGGAAGAGACCTTTGCCCAACAATGGGACAAATAGGTTAATGAAAAAAAATGTACTGTTCAGATACATACCTACGCGAGCGAAATATTTGCCGAGGGTTTTGATAAGCGTTTAAAGTTTTACCCTCAAATTCATAAAAAATAACAAGCGTTTGCTAAACCTTTTTTAGTTAAAACATGTTTTGTCCCTTTCCCTTTTTTGAATATTTAACGTTGAAAGAACACATATTTTAACTAAAATAGGTTTAGCAAACGTTTATATTTTTTTATGAATAAGGGGGTAAATGTCGAACACTGCATTTAATACGTGTCAAAAATCCCTGGCGTTCCATTGATAGCTTCTATTAAAATACTAAACTTAAAGATACCCAACTCACCATGGAACAGAAACAGCCCGACGATGTTCAACAGCAACCCCAGGCTCCCGACCCCCACCAACAACTCAGCATCGTGGATCTTCTCTATTTCTATAAACCGCTTCACAGCCTCCACAGTTATGCTAAAGCATAGAGCTACTAGGAACACAGCATTCACGAGGGCGCCGAGCACTTCTGCGCGCGCCCACCCAAATGTGTTCTTTGACCATTTCTTTGGTGACATCTGCAACAAAATGTTTATTAATAAATTTAACTTGAGTTTATCTCAGAACGAGATTTTTAAAAGTTTTAAAAGTAGGTAGGTAGTTGTTTGGTTCTAATTTTGGCAGTAAAAGCTCAGAAATATACTTATTCCTAATAGTCTATTTCGTTGAAGATTTCCTTGTGAGATTAAGTATAGCACTTTTGGAGAAATTTTATCTTTTGGGTGATTTAAGATATTGTTCCTCAAAAATATGTACTAGTAAGCATATAAGAAGCAGTGCCAGACGACATAAGCTATCTTATTTTAAAGTATTTTTCATTGTAACAGTAAAAATCAAACAGAACTTAATTATATTTTGTCACGCTGGTGTACATTGTCGAAAACTTAGAAATATGAACGTCATCAATCATACGATGAAATAAATAAATTCTGTAACAGTGGCAATAGTAAAGTTTTGGTACATGGTGGGTAGGTACATACATACCGAATGTTTGTGTAGAGCTTACGTGGGGAAATCCTAATAGTGGCCCAGTAAGCGGAAGGGTATGGTATGACGTATCACTCTGCACTGAGTGACGTCATCCTTAGAAAATAACACGCGGTAATGACTTGGCAAGCTAATTTTTCCTTCATCGCTACAGGAAACGTATCCTGCATCCGTATTTTAGAGTCAATTTATATGTATATTTTTTAAAGTTTGTTAGTCACTTAGCAATCGTCCAATATTTCAGCAGTTTTGGGGCATGGCATGGTATGGCATAGTTAAATTTTATAAATGTCTGTAAATTTCATACTTTTATTATCCCATTGGACAACGAATCAATAAATGGAACATTTAGTTTAGCTTGATCAAGTCGACGCGTCATGGGAGGATCTTTTGAAACAATTGCGCTATACCTCTATACTAAATAAATATTCCTGTACATATAGTTTTCATTCAGTTTCCATATACTTAGCCTTGCATGTATGCCCCTTTTTAAAGTCGTCAGCAGGCATATAAACTAACTATAAGTGGAATTTGTTTATATCGTTAAGAGTTCAATGATCTTCAAACGTGACATGAGTAAAATTACGATTAGGATCTAGTTATTAGTTACAAAAAAAGGATAACACACACCCATCACAAAAAACGGTACTTATTTGCGGTAGGTACTGACCGATCTGTGCTACGATCTATAAATTAATTATTTAATGTTACGAATGTTTTATCGAGTTCAATAGCAAATTAATATTGATGAGGCATATCGATCAAGGACATGGGATGTTCAAGAATTTCGGCTTTGCCGAATAAAAACATCTTTATTCTTTACCAATTCAAAACATCTTACGATTCAGGAAATACCGTCGTCACCGTCGTGTGATCGTTTTCCTCATCACGCTGTGATAAATTCTACTACGTAAAAATAAAATATGACGAGTTCCCATCAGATCATTTCAATCGATTTGTTGCACAATGACTATTTAATGTAAAACTTATTTTAACTGAAACCGCTGATGCGACGAATTGTATTTTTGATAAAATTTTAGTACCTACCTAATTTTTCTAGTATGATTTGGGAGCAATTTATAAAAGTTTCGAATATACAAACTATTTTAAATCATGATAAGTTTGAAGATAGGCGAAAACCTGCATTCTGTAACTTCCTATTATTTACAATATTCCGTCACATCATTTTTCCAAACTAAAAACCGACTGCACCGCCAATCTACACAACCGATTTTGATAAAGTTTAAATTGGAACCTGATCTAACCTTTTCAAACAAAAAATTCCAAATTGGTCTAGGCGTCTTCGAATAATCGGTGAACATACATATAAAAAAAGAACATAAAAGATCGCGACGAATTAATAGCCTCTTCCTTTTTGGAAATCGGTTATAAATATGTTGTCATTGTAGGAAAATAATATCACATAGTAGAATGACAATGAAGGGGAAATCCTTAATACAGAACATAGCTAACTAATACCTACATCTACTAATTATGTGCTTAGTTTTATGACTCAAGTAATAAAAATAATGGCACGTCGAAGTTATAAGGATACATAAATTACTCATTGAAAATGATTCTCATTTTATTTTACGCCTCATGCTGACACCAATATAACTACATAAATACATCCTTATTGTGGCTACACAATAAACATCAATAAGATTTGGGGGTGGGGGAGAGACTCCCACCATCGTTTCCTATTGTCTTCCATATTTGAACTACCCTTTCTTTCATGTCCCACTTTACACGTTCCCCCACGTATTTTTAGGTCGTGTTCTCTTTGTAGCCAACCATCTTCAAGTTGATCATTTTATTAGCCAGATGTTCGCCATTTCCCATAATTTTACATGACTTTACATGTTAAACTTAAGAGACGTCTTTTAACTTAAAGGGTAGAATATTGCTCACGCATGTAAATTATTCCCAGAGTAATAATGGTGAAATAGCAATGAATTTTGCTAGATGTAGTGCTGAAGAAACTCAAATACCTTCTATCTCTTTCATGATAATCAGATTTAAATTTTCAATTTAGAAAAAATCACAAAACTTAACTATATACAAAGCTTCTTTGGAACTTACAACACAAAAGAAAACTATTGGTAAGTATGAAATTATAAGTCATTTGCAGAAAATAATTTAAAAAAAAAATCATCTTTTAGAAGACAATAAACAATAGATACTCACTTTAACTGATAGGAAGGCAATAACAAGTGCAGCAACATCACTCAACATATGAAACGAGTCTGCCACGAGTGCCATTGAATTGGTGACATAACCCACTATCAGCTCCACAAAAAAGAAGCCGCCAGTGAGCCACAGCATCGACAATAGTCGACACTTCTTCCCGGAAAACCTTCCCATTGTCTCTGAAAGAAAGAAATAGATACAACAGCATGTACGGGATCACTGAATGACAATAAAATGCAAGTTTTATAAAGAAATAATTCATCCCAGAACACCTTGCAGGAGTCAGCCAGTCCAATAAATTATAAAATTATGTCAAAGCTGTCTGTGTGTCTTAGAATGTGTTAATAAAATATTCCAATGATAATCCATGTGGTTAGGTATTTAAAAGAATGTAAACTATCTTGACATGTCTTTGTATTGAAATATACACTTTATAAATCAATACCTTTGCAAATTACAAATAAATTATGTAATTTATAAAATATGAATGATGATGAGTATTGGAGAATACTTCCTGTGGCTGATGAGATGATTATGATGAGAATGAAGTGGGCATATCAATTATATTAAAATTATTACATTAAATAATGTGTATTAACTAGTCCAGCCATAAGTTCTGCTACAAATGACAATGCATTAATTTTTAATAGGAAACAGTGCATAAATCCATACATTCATGGCCAGACAGATTAAAGGCCTGTACCAAAGCAAAAGGTGGCTAATTCAAATAGAATAATTTTTTGTTTTTTACTGAGACATAAGTCAATAATTATAGTTACCCGTCCGGTATTTTTCAAATCAGTCAACAAAAGAAAGCTATTAGTCAAATATGGAAAAAGTCTAGTTAAAGGGGTGATTTTGAAAGTAACTTCTTAAAAAGCAAAGAGTATTGGGGGTACAGTCTGATCAACGGCATCTTATGTAGCAACGGCATCTTGTGTGCAGTAGCTATGTACTCTTTAAAAACTGGTTGGTACCAGCATGAGTAAACAATTATAAGCAAACTGCAAAAAACTACCCCTTGTTCTTCCACACTCAAATAGTTCCATCTCTTTCTTATGAGTGACTCTAACTTATCTCAGGATTGCATTCCCTAAATGTTTTTCTGTTTTACTCAAAGGTAGGTAAAATAAAATTGATTTGAACTGTGGAACGGTTTTTCGCCATTTTATATTTATTTTAATTGTTAACTACTTACTAGATTTTATGGATATTATATGGTGAAATATTATTTATTTATTGATGCAGGATTCCATCACTCAGTTCTTATTAGATTTACTTTCTTTAATTAAAATAAAATCTTAAAGTTTACTTTGTGCTTGAAATATGATGTAATGATCTCTGATTTAAAATATTTTGTAGCAAATTTTATAACTAACAAAGAATAATCACCACTAATGATTTATTATAAATCAAACAGTATTACTGGAATTGAAAGATATTAGTTTATTCTGAGTTCAAACAGTCACATTCCTTGATAGTGATTCATACTTTGTTGCTGTGGTATGGTACATAAATTTGCTACTGAAAAATTGTTTGTATCAGATTTAGTACTGAAAGTATTTAGTCCAGTCTATAATCAGACTAATAGAGAACTCAATGTTTAATTCTTATCTGCCAATGCATATGAACTTAAACTGTGAGGGCTACCAAACTGAGATGATTTCAATAATACTTACATATTGATAAAGTCCTGTCTAAACTAAAATTATCAGCAACTACTAGACATCAGGAGGTAGGCATGTCACAAAATATGCACACTCATTTCACAACAATAGGTTAATGCTCCAATCCAATATTGATTCAACACTGTTCAGCTAGAAACATACACCTTCCAATAATAATTGGAAACGTAAACGATTAGCACTGGCACGTAGTTCGAAAACAAACCCTTTCTAATGTCGATCACTCCACACTAAAACAATACAATAGAAGAATCTCGCGAAAGCTTAGGAAGTTGGCTTCTGCTGTATGTAATTTCGATCTGAATATTAACTCTTAAATTTTGAACGTCGATGATAGAATGATACTCGATTTGTTGAAGTCTTTGATAATACTATAATCACTTGGCCGTCGAGTGAAGTAAAATAGAACTTCCACTGATAAATTATCAGTGCACTAAAACGAGCTCTGCCAAGAACTGCCTGCCTTTCCCATTTTATCACAAATCCCAATTTTGCTGCTATCGCTGTCTTGTTGTCTGACATCTGCTGTCAAACAATGTGATCTGACAGTATGTTTTTTTTTTTACGATAACGAAGGCGAAGTCCGAACATTCGGGACGACACCCGATAACGGCCGGTCACACACGACGATAGGCGCAGGTCCGGCCCAAGCAATATAGCATTTGGATTATTTTGGATACAGGCCCTAATACACATGTCTGTAAATGGCATGCTAGGTGCTGGTAAACCAGCGTGCTGGTTACTGGCGTTCCGTGAAGCACCGGTACACATGCCTGTGGTTGGCAAACCAGTTTCCAGAATCAAGCTTCTTCGTGCCAGTGACGTGCCTAGAGATGGGTGATGGCACAATACCCAATCTACCCATTTGGGTATATACCCGGTAGATTGGGTAAATTCCCAATGAATACACGTATCTAGCCGTTAGGTGTGTAGATTGAATTATATGAGTAAATTCTTTGCAACTCGTGTCTGAAAGCGCCTGCAAACGCTATAAATATGCTAAAAATGCAAGTAGATGTCCAATGCGATACTAAAATATATGAAACCACCATACTAATCATACAATGAAAATAGGCTTCTAAGACTTATTATAATTTTTAGCTGAATGATATGCAATGACATATTTTTATGTTAAAATAAATAAAAATACGTTAAATGTGTCAGCATACTCGTATGAGCCCTACCTTCATACATTAAATAAAGAAGTATTTTTGACTGCTCGTCCAAGAGCCAAAACTACTGATTTCGGGGTTGGTCTCGGAACAAAAGATATTCGTATCGACGAGTTCTTTGATCCTCCATCAACCTGTTATAACATTTCTCACAAAATATTATACCGGGTATTTACCCGAATCTATCCGTTATATGGGAACATACATATAGACAGGTCTAAGTTTACATTATTTGCTGGCAAATGTTTATACACCTTATTAAATGTTAAAATAATGCGATGTCAATAAATGAGCACTCTCATAAATAAAGGGAGAGAACATTTTTTTGACTGTTCATCTATGAGCCAATATGTCATTGCACATCTTTTAGCTAAAAAATGATAATAAGTCAAAGCAGCCTATATTCACTGTATGATTAGTATAGTGGTTTCATATATTTTGGTACAGCATTTGACGTCTATCTGCATTTTAAGCATATTATAGCGTTTGCACGCGCTTTCCGACACGAGTTGCGAAAATTTACTCATATGATTCAATCTACCCACCAAACGGGTTGATACTGTATTTATCGGGTATTTACCCTATGTACCGGGTATATACCCAAATGGGTAGATTGGGTATTTACCCACCGCCCATCTCTAGCCATAATACATTGACATGACTGTAAATGGCATGTCAGGTGCTGGAAAACCAGTATACCGGTTACTGGCATTCCGTGAAGCAGTGCTACTCATACATGCCTACCTATGGTAGGCATTCCAGTTTCTATAATTAAGCTTCTTTGTGCCAGTGACGTGTCACAAAATGAACAATAAATTAATTTGTGTTACGCGACTGCCATTTTTCAATATAGCGAAAATTTTACAAAAACTACAAAAGTCAAAACAAAAAGTCTTCAAGCTACTGGCATGCGAGTCTTCCTTCTCGCTCGAGGGTAAAAATAAAATGAGTTGCGAATTGCGATCTCCTGGCAATTTAGAGACGGGCAGATATAAAAATTGGGTAGGTAAAAATGGGTAGGGAGGGTAAAAATTTTAAAATACCAATTTTTGTAAGGTATTAATTAAAAATACCAGGCAAGAATTGAATGCTGCTCTTAAAAATTCTAAGATATTATTTTATTGTCTTAATCCTTAATATTGCGATCTGTTATGATAAATTTGATAAATAAATATGGACCCTCATTAAACATACAAAGTTTGAATGTCGTAGCTATTATACTTTAAATTTTATTAATGTTTAAACACCCCCGATTTTATCACTGATTCACTCACTAATCATCAAAATTCTTAAATTACTTCCTGAAGTCCTAGAACGCTGAAATTTGGTATGTAGGCTTAAATTACTACAAAGACAACTAATCTATCCCCTCGGAATAGGAGGTGGAAGTTTGTATGAGACTTGCACTATATTTGCTATAACTACATAATCATGCAGTAATAATAACTGTTAAAAAAAATCTTATAACAAATAAAAAACATGAGTATCATGTTTTTTTGAAAATCATCCCCTAACTCTTAATAAAAATGAAATGAAATAAAAGTGAAAGTTTAAAAACGGTATAATAGTGACGGTTACATCATCAAAACATTTTCATGTAAAAATGTTGCCAAGACGAGTCTACATAGTTTAACCTCTGAAAAAGTTATCAGATCTCGTATAAAGCCAAGCTCTAAAGACTACACGCTCTAAACCTTCAAGCTTTACACTACACCTTAATCAAAATCTATTTTAAGAAATGTCATAACGAGTTGATGGGGAATAGCAGAACTCGTCAATACGAATATCTTTTGTTCCGGGATCAACACCGAAATTAGTAGTTTTAGCTCTTGAATGAGCAGTCAAAAACATCTTCTTACCTTATAAGTATGTATGAGGGTGCTCATATATTGACAGCGCATTTGATGTCCGTTTTTTTATTTATTTATAATATGATTAAATCTGCAAACATTTGTCAGCAAAAATTTAAACTAAGACCTGTCAATTCGTACGTTCCCATACCATGACCAAACCATGAAGTTTTTTTAACCCAGGAATGTGATTTACGGACATTTTATCTAATGGGTCTAAGCTCTTTCACTTTCCATTGAAATGAATAAAAGCATGTCGAAAGAAAATTTTCCATCAGTATGTTTGTAAGAGCTCCTAGTAGGTAGATAGCGGCGTACTAGCTCCTACAAGTAAGAGGTAGGTAAGGTACGAAGTGGAGAGCTCAAGAGAAATAACAAAGAGGTGTTTTATTTATTATAACTTTTTAATACTGTCACGAGAGTGGGTTGGGGATAGGAAAGGAAACAACAATCCTATGAAATGGTGCCTTTATTTACAACACAAGTGGTACTCACAATTGACAGCGTCAGTCCTCTTTGCACTCAAACTGTCACTTAACTGTCAGGCGCGCGGAAACGTCACTGCACTGTCACACGCGCGGACTTCACTGCGCTGAACACTTCACTTTACTCACTGTATCACTTTACTCAGTACTATTCTTTTCTTCTTCTTTTCTCTTTTCTTCCTTCTTCGGATTTCACTTTCCAACTAAAACTGTTTTAGGCGGCGCCTTGTTCCGTTTATATACCCTCGAATTCGAACAAAATCGCATCAATGTTCTAAACTCAAATAACTAATTTTCTATAGCCTTCTCTCTCACTCATTTTCTGTCTCGTATTTTCTTTTCCATTAAGTCTAGTATTATCTAGAAACTTCTTTCAAAACTTCAAAAACACTAAAAGTGACTGTGATTTGAACCTGCGGTCTCTGGATTCACAGTCCATCGCTGAGACCACTAGGCCAATCGTGTTCTGACGCTTTGACGAAATTTTCCTTCAGTTGAATTCTTTTTTGTTCGAATTCGTGACGTAGACAGTGTCATTCATCTCCTTACTCGACAATACTGATATATACAAATTTACAATACTGATATAGATGTATTCAGCTCGAGAGATGGTAGTGGAATCAATCAGAATGATGAGGAAGAAATCTAAAATTTAAAAATTGAATTCGAAAATGAAATTATTTTTTAGAAAACGGAAAATGGGGGTAAACGGTAAGATGAAGGATGAGGTTTATTGTAACATCGTTACATGTTTATAATAAATACTATTTTCAAAGTTGTAGTTTGTATGTACATATTTATTAAATTCGTTTTTTTACTTGATGAGAAACCCAATTCTGTAACAGAAATATCAAATTAACCAATATTTTTCTAATTTAACAGATTTTAATTTATACCCGGTATAAATTCAAAACGGGCGGTATTTACCTAAGTCTCGGGTTTTTACCGGGTAGATGCCCATCTCTACCTGGCATGTTTCGCACTTGATGGCGTGCCAATTATGGGCAGAATCTTGATACACATGTCAGTAGCTCGTTTTTACTCGTAACTAGCGCCGCTGTAGGACAAGTTTTTTTAAAATTGAAAAAATTGCTGTCAATGTCATTATTGGGAAAACAAATAAATAATCTGACAAAACTGAGGACACACGAAACGGCAGACAAAATATGAAATTATTTTTAATTCTAAAATATGATTTAAGTAATTAACTTCAGCAAAACAAAAAGAATAGTCATAATCAATTGAGTACGTACGTTAACCCAAATCTTTCAATTCACTTTATTACACGTTTAAATCAATCGTGTAACAGATAAGGTTATGTTATGACATTGATTTCTCTACGGTTCATATTTCTTTTGTATAGTGTAATAATTATGGTTTTGGTAGTTTAAAAAGATGGGTTTTGTGAAGTTCGTTGGAAGGTCTTGTGGATTTGCTGGATACGTTCTGCAATATGCCTGCATTACACATTGCACATTTGAATATGTAGGAGACTTTGTCATGGTAAGTTTATAATCTTTGGTAAAGGTTTTGAACTGTGTAGATAACTTTACCATTGCATATGAGGTACATTTTGCCCCTATTTATCATAATAAACTGATTTTCGACTGTAAGTACTTTTTTGTCAATGCCCTTGACTATGAATAGGTCATATATATTTTTATAAAATTAGCAAATGCTTTTGCCATAGTATTATACTTAGGTAAATTAGTTCTTTAAATCATCCATTAATGTCAATACTACATGTATACAGTATACTTCCAAGAAACTATTAGTGCCAAATTTCGAGCTCTATCTATTATCATGAAATGACCTTTAAGTTAGGGCCAATTTCCTACAATAACTTCTACAATCGGCACAGAATACTCAAGCTGTTGATACATTCTTAGTTTTTTCTTAGCTCCTGGCCTAGCAAAGATCATTGCTTTTTCTTAGCTCCTAGATTAGCAAAGATCATTGCTGAGAACGTCCAGTCTTTGACTTTCAGAATAACTATGCTAATATGCTTTTTTTTGTACACATATAGAACTAAAGAAACTCAGTTCACAGTTTAACCCGTCAACAACCGCAATTTTGCAAACCCATTGTTATCTATTGTTCTCTCGGTCGGATCCGACCGTCTGGAAGCTGACGGGTTAATATTTGATATAATTCTATTACAGTGCTCTGGACCCTCGATGGAGCCAACTTTAGAATCAAATAATATACTATTTACGGAACACATCTCTCCACGAATACAACGGTTGAAACGAGGAGACATTGTCATAGCCCGGAATCCTACAAATCCAAAGCAGAATATTTGTAAAAGAATAGTAGGCTTGCCTGGAGACCGGGTGAGGGGACACTTCCCAAATTACAATCAGGTAGTACCTAGAGGTCACGTCTGGCTGGAGGGAGATAACTCTAGTAATTCTGCAGACTCCAGAGTGTACGGAGCTGTTCCGCAAGGTTTGATACGAAGTAGAGTTTTGTGCCGAGTATGGCCATTAGATAAAATAGTATCTTTAACTGAATATTAACCCCTGAAATGCAGGCATTTTAGCTAATGAGATTTACAAAAAAATTATTGTGTTTGTTGTTGTTATGTATTATGCCTACTATAATTTAGTTGTGCATATTTTGAAGTCAAAAGGTTTTGAAAACCTGTTTCCATGTAGATACTGTCAAGTCAGGGTTGTTGTAAATAAAATGTTAATTTTATGCATTGTGGTTTATTTCAATGGTTTTGACGGATTCTGGCTCCATCCTGAACTGTATGAATCTTCGCCTGTCGATGCGTATGCGCACGCTACGCTCACTTGTATGTCTGAAACCGAAGAGACAAGTAAATATGGTGTAGTTAGTGTTATACCTATCATCATCCTAATATCGTTAGTATTGACACATAGTTCTTATTGGTGAACGAACAAAACGTAACATGATTACAACTTGTGTATGTCAAATTTGTAGATTTTAGATTTGGCAACAAATACGAGTACATTTTTGAAAAATTAAACTTGGCAGCTGCTTCTCTCGCCCAGAGCATAAAAGCCTTAGTGTGAATTGCTCACACAATATTCTTATTAGCTGAGGGCAAGCAACAAGCATATTAATGGCTTTTCCAAAATTATTTTTAAGAGTGGCCGTCCCGTTTTGCTTTTCATACAAACGCTCGTATGTGATTATGACATTGTAATTGATCTTTCTTGAAATTTTTTGAACTTACAGGTATCTTGTCCGCTATTTCTAGGTTACTATCAAAATAAAAAATTAAAATTTGGAGAAACAAATTCAGTATAAGCCTCCAAAAATCTGTTTCTTTTTTGCACAAATTTTACTTGAAATTCAACCGTTTATAAAGTACTCAGAAATTGTAAAGGTAAAAAAATATTTCGATAGAAACCTTGTAAATGTATGAAATTTTCGAATAAAAACATTTATTTCACACACTTGTAAGGCTTACTGAAAAACACGTATCACCTGGAACAAGTTTTATGAAATTTCCGCACCCAATTAAAAGTGAATATTTGTTCAATGGATAGTTAATAATAATTATTTAATTCAATAGAATGTAAACCGAGCCCTCAGGCGCTATCTCTCCCTTTTTGGTTTGCCTCTTTTTCTAGCATTGCCCTGGATCAAATAAGCTTTTCAAACTATGCTCGCGTTGACGACAGAGCGGCCGGCAAGGGGTTAAAGACATGGACATGGCCGGTTATTTAAAGTTGAATTGTAATATTGCAGACCTGTTTTGTATCACCATAACAATCGTATCTCTTGGGGTCAAGACAGCGATGTTTTCAAGCGTCGCGAGGCTCCTTCTAGCCGCCCTTATAACTCTGGATCCCCTGGGGATGAACTTTGAGAAATGCCCCATGGCGTAGAACATGGGTTGCTTGATGAACTCGTCGTCCTCTTCGTAAACGAGGATCGGGGCGTCGACAAAGTTGTCAGCCCAGTTAGGGCCGCCGCCGGGGTCCAGGCAGAGATTCCAGTCGATCCATCCCACAACGTAGTTGTTGAGATCCTGGAGGAAAAGTCGTGCTAGTAATTTATGAAGGAAATATTACCATGTTTCTGTATATCCAAAGGATGTCTCCTTTAGTGATTTATAGGAGAACATCTCCACTGGTCGGTTTGCCTAATTTATCGTTATTCTAGCTATGAACGAGCTATATTTAACCCTCGACGAAAAAAGGGGTGTTATAAGTTTGACGTGTCAGTGTATCTGTGACATAGTAGCACCTAACCGAATGGGCCGATTATAATGCGGGTTGTTTTTTGTTTGACAGCTGACTTGATCGAGATGGTTCTTAGCCATGTTTAATGGAAATCGATGCAGCGGTTTAAAAGTATTGTGGGGTTGTTTTTAATTTGCCTGGCAAAGAAACTTGTAAAATAAGGAGTTACGAACTGAAGAAAATAATAACACACGTCGGATACCCATAGGTACATGCTATAAAAACATTTGCTACCTACTAGAAAAAGGATGTCACGTGTACGGATATAGATACGTGATATGTCGAACTCTACACACCTGAATAGACAAATCTCTCAATTTCGTCACAAAAATTATAGATACATTTCGATCGAAGACCAATATTAAAACTTACCTATTAAGGTTTGATCAGATCTCGTAGAATAAGTATTCTCTACCGAACTAGCACTATATCAAATATCATTACGTATCGTGTGCGACACGTACATTACGTATCTAATATTTACTTACTTCCAATATACTAGTAATATATCTTCGTGCGCGGCGCCAAGAGCCGACTTCCACTTTAAGCAGATCCCAGGGCATTGGACCTGTGGAAATCAATTGCAAAGTGAACTAAGATGCAGAATAATGCAGTTGCTTTACATTTTTGTTGTCCAAACTTGGTTTCACATTTTTTTTTTCAAAATTTACGTTTTCCTTGTACTTCGATCAAGCCAAAGATCAAACTTTGTCAAACAGATTTTACTTTCTTGCCGCGTGTCGTGGCTGCGGAGATAAATGGTCAATTTTCACTGAGGCCCCGGTGACAAAACTCGAGGAGGTATATGATCAAAATGTTGTACCTTCACAAGCTTCAGTGGAAAGCAGTATTTTGCCCGGGTACCGCTCCTGTATCCTGGTCAGAATGCTGGGCGGCACGAAGTTCCCATAGTAGTGGATTGCAATGCCGTCTATATACTCTATAGAACGTGGATCCTCTCTCTCCATCTAGGAAAGAATTTAAATAAACAGTTATCAATAACCCGTGATAGCGTTTCAAAATTTTCGAATGGGATACCCGCTTTATGTGTGGCTAGCGGTGGAATTAAATAGTTGACTTCACGACCCAATGCATACTATAGATCCCCAGAATTTTTATACACTCAGGTATAAATAAGAATTCTCGCAAGGTTTTTAAAATAAGTAGGTAGATAAATAAATCAAATAACTTCGATAATAAAATAAATGACTTACTCCACTGAGCCAAATTGGTAAAATGTAGCGCTGGTCATCCACAGCCAAGATGAGTGTCTGGTTGTATCTGGAATTTCTAATCGTAGGTCCAAGATTGTTAGCCACCCAACGACCCTGAAATGTTAAAAATAACTAAGTAGGTAAATCACATCTTCAAGCAGAGGAGACTATGTGTAACTGCGGGTGCGACTCATGGTTGGAAAGTGTGTGGATCAGTATGGAACCTAAAGAGCGTTTATTCATGCGGAGCGTTTATTAATTTTGCTGTTGAGTTAGTACAAAATAGATTCGATGTGCTTTCGATTTTCATCGAACTTCAGAGTGTGGTACTTATAGTAGGTACTTACCTATTGAAGTTACGATTTTTAACCCCCGACGCGAAAAGGGGGGTTATACCTAAGTTTGACGCCAATCTATCTGTCGTTTCATCGTACTCGTAGCTCTCGAGCGAATGGAACGATTTCGTGTGGTTTTTTTTAAAATGTAAAAACAAGTTTTTTGCGGTGGTTCTAAATAGCTATGTTACCCGCTTAAAATTTAGTTTTTTTTTAATTTACTTGGCAAATTAACTTGTTATAGCAACAGTATGTATGTGGTATTCAACTCAGGGCACCCGTCTGAATAGCACCTGGACTATTTCACAAAGAGCACATGCCTTCGCAGGTGCTCTACGTGAACTTAATTTTTTTTTTGTCCACGAGGATCACGTATGATTTAGCGGCTAGTGCTGGGTTTATAAAAGATATCAATACAAAATCACTAGAATGTTTATTAATAAGGTACGCGATATGCGTATTTTGTACATACGAAATCTGTCTAAAAACTGGGTAATACTTAGTTGTACTAGTGATTTTATTATTATTTTATTTTTAAATGTCGTATCGTCTATATAGGCAGATTTCGTGATGAGTAACGCATATGGCGTAATTAATAAACGGTCTAGTGATTTCGTATCCATATCTTTTATTCATAATAAAAAGTCAAAAATATAAATCCCAGCACTAGTTCCTAAATCACAGGTGGCAAGAGCACCTTATTAAATTTATTTTCACATTTATGTCCACTAAGAAGTGGACATAAATGTGAAAATAAATTTAAGTAAAAGAAGAGCATCTGCGAATATCAGGTACTCTTCGTGGAATAGGCCAGGTGCTATTCAGACGGGTGTCCTAAGTGGAATAACTCTTATGTATCTAGTCAAAACCTTAGATTACCAATTGTGAAGGTGTCCATCCTAAGGAGTTGAACTGGACGATAGGGACGATTCCGTTGATCGGTTCATTAGTGGTGGTGATGGCCCAGATCTTGACTTCGGCCTTTTCATACTCTTCGATGAAACTGCAAAAAGAGATATGTGGGTACAAATTGAGAAATCTGCTTGTCATATCCCACGAAAAACATTTGTGAAAATGGGAGCCAAGTTCATATAAGATAATAAAATAAAGTGTGGCTATTGACTTCACCGACAAAAGAATTGAGATGGGAGCCTAGTTCTGTAGACTCCTGGAATTTCTTCATCAGAAACACAAAATTTGACCGGACTATTTTTTTAACAGCAAATCATATATTCAAAAGAACATTACTTAAAAAATAATTTATTCACTGAAACCCACCGTATATGGTAATCGGCATAAGACTGGTAGAACTCGGGCTTGACCTGCCCGAAGCCAGTGATCCTCTCGTTGGTCTTCATCCAGATGGGCGGGGACCACGTGCTGGCAGTTATCTTGATCTCCTCTGGTGCTGCTTCTTGTGCTAGCTTTATCATAGGCAGCTGAAATTAAAAAAATAATAATATATGTTACTTAGTCTTTATGTGTTAATAAGTATACTTAGTGATTGGAGCCACTTATGCTATCCCCATACGACTGTCATGGTAGATTTCTACGTGCCATCATAGTTTTATCTTACCTAAGTATAATAAGTACCTACCTATTTAAAATATATATAATTTCTGTTTGCCGTTTTCCATTTATGGAATGAGAACGTGTAGCTTTTTATAGCATTTTTGCTACAAGGGGCCGTTTTTCGCAAAAATGCTATAAAAAGCTACACGATCTCACTTTAAAATATAAACAGTAGTTCATAAATTAGTTTGAAGGGATATCTAGGATTATATAAGAGCCAAATTTTAAATAATATCTCCGTTTCTTTTCAAATGATTTATTTTAAATGGGGGCAGCACTGGACCTCAGGTAGCCCCTTAACCCGAGCAATGCACTTTTTGAGGACAATCATACCCACATCCATTCGAGAAATCCAATCCCCGATATTATTGATGATTGTGATGTAATAAGGTTATCAAAAACCTTATAAAAGAGATCTTCATCAGTAAGCGAGAAGTTTGTGAGCGCTCCATCATTCCAGGGAAGCTCGTTGTAGGTGTAGGGGTGGGTGGAGAAGTCAGCACCGCCGATTGGAACACGGATCAGGTTGTATTCTAGCCCGTCTGTACTGAAGTAGGACCTGCAAGAATTTACTAAGTAAAGAAAAATCTTAATTTTTTTTTAAATTATTTACGTAATAATTTGTCTCTTTCAAGCCGCAGCAGAAGCAAGAGTTAACTTTGTGACAACTAGATGTTCTTACGAAATAAGTGCCTTTTAATTTACAGTACAAAGTAGTTGTAAATATACAACTAGAGCGCTCTAGGGACATTGGTATGACTCCAACTCTCCACACACACAATCGGCAGTTCAGCAAATTAACGTGTCGTATGAAGGCAGCTTTAAGTACGTACCTGACAAACTCTCTTTGGACGGGGTCTGACAGTTTCCTCCAGTTTATGGTAGCAGCGTCGGTGACGGAACCTCCAAAGCCTTCGATGAATTGTGCCCTGACGTTAAGATACAGTCTCATGGTAACTCGATTCCAGATAGTCTCTGATAATAAAAAACATGCATGAATTAAACCGAAATTAACGATTTTGATTGATGCCGATTTGAAGAATAAAATAACGCCATCTAATTTTGAATAGTAAAATTAGGGTCAGGGTTCATGACATTAATTAGAACTATTAATTTCTAAGTTCTATCATGTTCTATGTTCTACCATTAGTTGGCTCTGGCAAAACCCTAGACAATCTGATAGGTAATTAATTATCATAATATGACAGTTGTGTAAATAGGTAACTACTACTTCGCTGTTTTATGAATCCCATACTTACATTAGAAATTCTTTCTTTTCTCACCTTGGAAGTCGTCATCGTCTTCATCACCATGAGGAAACAAATCGGAAATACTCTCCACCACAGTGTCCTCATCTTCGTCCTCAGAATCCTCCTCCGTAGACTCTATGTATCCTGATGATTTTTCAAAGCGCTGACCCGCCTATAATAATATGATTTAAAAGATTTGAAATGATTTTAAAAGTATAGAGATATAAGAGTCTAACTTAATAAACTGAAACTATTTTAAGTGTGAGTTAAGTCCATGATACTAAAATATTCTTTTGCTTTGCATACAAACTCGGATCAGCTAATCGGTCGACTTGTATGGGACACCAAAAAATATTTTTTATATGTGTTTCTTGGGAAAAGTGTTCAGTACCTATCATGGTCAGTCCATCCTTAAAATAGTTTGGACATAATTTGTTAGACGTGATATAATTTGTTAGTCTAGTGGCTCTGTGAGCAGACCTCCATAATATATAAATTAAAAACTTCGTGCGAGGAAAAATATTATTGTTCAACTTCTACTTACATTGCTTGATGTGTACATGAAGTAGGTCCCAGGAGGTACGGTTTCGCGGGATATGGTGTCGCAGTACGTGGAATTGCAAACGCACACAACGGACCGTCCCTCGATGCCCACATCACGAGCGGCACACGGTACGTCTTCTGTACAATATGTTTTTCAATCGGAATTATACAGTGATTAGAATTTTGACAGAATTTTTGTAAGTACCTATTTATTTTACTTGTTAGTAGAGTTTCGACTGGCACCGTGGCTCTAATGGTACGCCACGCCACAGTACGGTACAAGTTAAACAGGTACAGTAACATTTTTAGGGGATATTACCTACCTATTTATTTTTCTATCATCCAATAGGTGGGCTATGACCACTCTACTCATAAATCGTATATTTAACTAACCAAACAGCAACAAGAAAAACAAAGCCTTTGGTTGCTCGACTTGGCCGGGTACTACCATGCCCCTTGATTTTAATAAGCTATAGCAATACTCACCACATGATGCTAGTGTTGCCAACAGGAATGTGATGGAGAACAGCGTCGTGAGGGCGCCCAGCCTTTCTATCACGGGCATCCTGGTTGGTAATCACATGTTTACTATACAGGTTTAAATCTAGGATCGACACATATTTTAAAGAGGATCAACATAAACAACTTCTTCCAAGAAAAAGTACAGGGATAGTGAAAAAAAAATCTCATATGTTCAGTGAGCTGGAAGGCGACCTTATGAAATTAGAAAAAGTCCTTCCAATATTGCCCTCAGATAAAAAATATATTCATATTTACGCGCTGAGGCAACCTGTTAAGGGGCTACCTGAATTTTTCGGGGTCCAGTGCTGCTGCCCCCATTTGAATTAAATCATTTAAAAGGAAACGGAGATATAATTTAAAATTTTGTCTTGACCAGGCTCTAGATAACCCTTTAAACTACGAGGGGGGGTCAAAAAGTTCGCGGAACGGAGGGGAAGGGGGGTGAAATAAAATACTGTACTATTTTTCTTTTTCAATATATTCCCCCTTAAGTCGAATACATTTTTCAGATCTCTCTATTAACTTATTAATACCGTCGAAAAAAAATGATTTGTCTTTGTCCTCAAAATAGGCCGAAATCGCCGACTTGACTTCTTCATCATCGGAAAATTTCTTCCCCCGAAGCTCTTTTTTTAATTTGGGAAATAAAAAATAATCACAGGGGGCTAAGTCTGGACTATAGGGAGGATGGTTTAACATTTCGAAGCCACAGTGATGAAGGGCAGCCATCGCAACGCGGCTCTTGTGTACCGGTGCGTTGTCATGCAAAAGCAGCACACCCTTTGTCAACTTTCCCCGCCTTTTCTCCTTGATTGCTTCTTTTAATTGTCTTAGTAGATTAGCGTAGTATTCTCCCGTTATAGAAACACCCTTATCTTTATAATCTATTAATAAAATACCCTCTGTATCCCAAAAAACAGTTGCCATGATTTTTCCAGCCGATTGTGACACCCTGTATTTCTTAGGGGGGGGCTGACCCTTTTTATGCCACTGCATAGACTCTTGCTTCGACTCAGGCTCATAATGATGAACCCAAGTTTCATCTGCAGTAACAAGTCTTGCAAAAATTCCTTCCTTGTCGGCGCTACAGAGGTCTAAAAACTCCTTTGAATACTCGACGCGCAGCTGTTTCTGTGGTGGTGTGAGCATTCTTGGCACCCATCTTGCGCTGACTTTTGACATCCCAAGATTGTCGTGTAGAATATTTAAAATGGTTGTAGGTGATACTCCAACCATTTCTGCAAGTTGTTTCTTCTTCAAACGAGTATCCTCCAGTATAAGATTCTCCACTTTTTCAACGATGTTTGAGGTGGTGGCCTCAATCGGCCGTCCTGAGCGAGGGTCGTCTTCAAGAGACTCTCTGCCTTGCTTGAAAAGGCTATTCCACTTGTACACCATGGTTTTCCCAGGGCAAGAGTCCCCGTATACTGATAACATTTCTTCCAAAATTTTCTGAGGTGGTTTTCCTTGCTTAGTGAGGAACTTTATGACGGCACGAAACTCGATTTTTTCCATGTTCAAGTTTTTCTTCCGGATTCACTTGTTTGATCGACGACAGGTCAAAGGTTATTGACACAATCAGGTTCAAACTTGGCATATATACTCACAAAGAGTTGCTCATTAGTTACTACCTGCGGCAGGTCCCCCACCCCCCGCTATCCCCTCCATTCCGCGAACTTTTTGACCCCCCCTCGTATTTTATGAACTACTGTTTACAGTTTAAAGTGAGAACGTGACGCTTTTCTACGCATATACGCCAAAAGTGGCCGTTTTTCGCAATTGTGCGTAGAAAAGCTTCACGTTCTCACTTTAAACTGTAAACAGTAGTTTATAAAATAGTTTGAAGGGGTATCTAAAGCCAGGTCAAAACAAAATTTAAATGATGTCTCCATTTCCTACAAATGATTTATTTCAAATGGGGGCAGCACTGGACCCCGGAAAATTCAGATATACCCTTAAGTATGAACCTATATTGGCTAAAATCTCTATATTAGCGATTCTACTTTATTATCACATTTTCTCACGTTATCTTACGTGCAAAGAAATTTTAAATATACTTAAAATATTTTACCGGATGGCGTTTATTTAGCACTTGTATGCAGTTAAATTCAAGTAAGACTTGCTAGGTCTCTTTGGCATACCTAGGTATTAGATAATTGAGTAATTATAAAGTAAGTAAGTACATATTTATTTACCTTGACGCGGTGGACGACCAACTGACTGCAGGATTGAAAGTATTTCTGTATCGACACATTTATCAAGATAATTCAATCTATCTTGATTGATGTTACATTAACCTACCAATCAGCCAATTATAATAATAGTACAAAATTTAAATACTTACTTGATAAATTTATGATAAGTTGATAAAATAATTACTAGTGACCTGTACATGGTTGTAATTACCTGATGTTAATTACAGCTATGTACAGTCAGGGGTAGATAAAAGTGACCCCCAGTACAGTACGGCCTTAAAAGTTAAAAACTCCAAATGTTACATTTCTTACCATCATCATCATTCCAGCAGGAAGTAAGTTGCTAAACATAGGCCTTCCCCAATGAACGCGCAAGATCTTATTATGCGTTCTTTTAGTCACAAGAAAGAAAACTGTTGAAACTTTCACGCATCAAGCGGAAACATATGATATTTTCAAGCTAGGTACCCATTTATTATTCGTTTGCGTCTTCATCCGTTACTCCATTCATTTATTCTTTATTTTACACAAATTTTTTCGGTCGAAGCGAAGGGAGAAGAAGAAAAAAGATATTACCTATCCAGTTATAAAAAAAAATATTCCGACGTCGAATGTTCTGTAGTGTGGTGAGACCGTAAGATATCATGTGAAATTACTTTAGGGGGATACATGAATTTTTTGATTTAAAATAAATCAATTCGAAGAAAACGTAGATATCGTTTAAATTTTCATCTGATCATGCTCTAGATAACCCTTTAAACTATTTTATGAACTACTGTTTACAGTTCAAAATGAGAACGTGAAGTTTTTCTTTGCACTTTTGCCAAAAGTGGACTTTTTCGCAAATGTGCGAAGAAAAGTTTCACGTTCTCACGTTTATTTGTGAAAAGTAGTTTTTAAAATAGTTTAAATTTTTTATGATATCTCTGTACTTTTTTTCAAATGATTTATTTTAAATGGGGGCAGTAAACCGTGAAACTCATGACCCCTGAAGACATATTTTCAGAAGGTATTCAATAAATTAAAAACAGTGTTAGGTACTTACTTCAAGTTATAAAAGAGGATGAATCCGCCGCTGAACACCATCTACTTATTTGATTTTTTTAAAAAGTACTCATCACTTTATTCTTTCCTTTTACCGGTCTGTATCGGTATACTGCTGGATTACTAATAATAATGGATCTCTTTCTGTTGTCTCAATATCCGCTTTAATTTCTGCTTTGTTTTGATTTGAAGGACGTAGAAACAAACACACCATTACATAAAAATTAAGAAAAGGATAAATGTATGTAGGTAAAATCGTACGAGTAGATATGTTACCAAGTGTTTTGGCGTTTCGTTGTTGTTATTTCTGATAAAAAAATCGCGAATCACTTGCGACGAAGGAGAAAGTCATCCATCGTACGCGGTATGAATTCCAACATAAACTGGTTTCATATGTAGCCGTTGTTTTTTCTTGTTTTTCATTTGTGTAAGTGGCCAACACTGGTAACAAATTTTTGGACCAACGGCTTAACGGGCCTTCCGAAGCACGGAGGTAAAGATTTAAATTTTAGTTTACGGTCTTCAGTGATGTTTATAGAAATTAGTATGTTAGAATAATATACAAAAAAAAGAAACAAAAAATACTTGCTTCACATTAAATTTAAAAAATCTAGCCCATGTGGCATAGTCCCAAGAACGCTGGCCGCATTTCCCCGTTGGATCCCAAAATTGATGCGTTGTGGGTTGGTTTACGTAGACTTGAAATGTGAAAATGTGTATTTTTAATCAAAGTTCGTTACCTGTTGCAGCTTCACTGTGCTGCTATGTTCTCAATTTAGCACAAGTAATAAGACCGCTTTAAATAATTTTATTTCGCATTGAAACTTACTTTTTCAATTTCTATATCATGTTAAATTACAATCAGTCAAGATAAAATATCAGGTGAAATGCAATACTTATTCAGTGATTAAATCTAAATGCAAAAATTGGATGCAGTTTGTCGCTTTGTTCACGGTCAAGGATACTAAGTAAGTACGAACATATTATCAACACGTGTATGCCCACTTTACCTATAATAGGCATAATATTTGTAACTGGGGAAATCAATGTTTTTATCTAATCAAATGAAGTAAAGACAGTTTGGCGATAGACAAAATAATACACACGTAATTTAAGAAGACAATATAATTAAATTTTTCATACAAATCTTTAACGTAATATTATCTTTAAAATACTGTACAATGTCGGTGATAGCGGGACATCATTTGCTATAAATAAAAGCTACCAAACATAGTACCTGCAAAAACGTAAATTCTCGCAAATGAACATCGCAAATGATGATCCCGTACTCGGCCGACTAAACTTTATATCTTCATTTTGATATGGCAGATTGTCGATATGAAAGACTTGTATAGAAGCAAAAACGCTTAGAACTCTAAGAACGAAAGAAATGCACTAAATGTATTATTTACACGATACCATCTTGATATACTGAATATATTGCCATCGGCGTTTTCAAACAATTCCATAAAAAAACTATACTAGCAAAAGAGTTGAAAAACTGAGTTAATCTCATTTGAGTACATAGTATTATATTAAACTTAGAGAATCACAACAAGACAGATCTCTTTTGCTTGTTCACATGATCGTTGTTGCTTAAAAAATAATTTATAAAAAGATCAGAGAACTACCAACATAAAACTTATCAAGACTTCAAGATAATGAATTTCGAAATAAGGAAAATAATTGATTGCAACAAAATTAAGTTCGTTCGCTTAAGTACTAGTATGTGACAACTTTACCTATCATCTGAACGACCATCGCCATATTTAAAAAAAAATCTTAAAGCTATTCACTTTACAATTACCTAATATAATAACTCTATCAAATAAATACAAAAATCTCTTATTATTATCTAAGATAATATTTTCCTACCTCATGTCTTGAAACTAAATTCTATTTAATGCACATAACACTGTTAACTTAAGGCATCTTGCAGACTACAGCCTAATTAATCAGCTGATGTAAATGTACATGCGTGCACTATCGATTTGAGACTGCCCGAGGCGCCATTTTAGCAAATGCTGAGTCACTAACTAAACGAATGGTTTTTTTGTATAGAAAAAATACCATTCGTTTGGTGACTCAGTTTTTCCAAAATGGCACTTCTGGTTTGCATAGAATACACATTGGTAAACTATTGGCCGATCGAAGAGTTTGTAATCTGCTAGGTGTCTGTGCGCTTGTCGGCGCCGACGGGAGGACACTTAAAATATTTGACTAAAAGAGAGATCAAATCATTGCCACGTTAACTTACTGAATATCGGGCAGGCCGTTGAGTACTGTCGACACTCATTTGTACTTTGAAACGCGAAAGCAGTGGCCTTGGGACGGGGTGGGCAAGCCAACGAGACTAGGTACTACGAGTATCTAGGTACTTCAATTGTCAGAAACGTAGCTGCCAACATTACAAACTGAAGGGTAAGTCCGTACAGAATATTTGCAATACAACATGCTTTGTAATATTGTAATACCGATTTAGATTGTTGTTAAGTAATTTATCAATAAAGAATACAAATAATTAGTCACTGGATGTGTACATGCTTAAATATATAAATCTGTTGATTACATACAAAAACAAGATTTGCTCATTCTTTTGCAAATAGTCTGTATTCTCAGGCCTTTTTGCACATCCCGTCACTCAGAAATAATGAACAGATGAAATGTACGAAGGATGGACGAGACGCCCGTTGTTAACCGTTTCTCCCATATGTTACAACCTTAAAAATACACTATCAAATCTGGCAGACCACGTGAACACATGTACACTTTAATTTAGGTACATAATATTTATTTACACATATGTATTTTATATTATAACACATGTTTATTGTTTCAAGTGGCAAAGACTGTTAGCTGACGTAAAATCTAACGTTACCTTATAACTTTGTAATACGTAACAAAAAGAGGCAAGTTTTGTACGAAGAAACAGTAGATAGAAACGAAATTGAGCGTAGAAGAGAAGTAAATGAAGCGCGAAGGAAATTGTACCACGAGCGTGTAACAAATCAACGGATAAAGTTGTACCGCTGTGGGACCCGGCCTCAGGAGTGCATGGTAAGAGGGGAGGCATCATTGCGAGGGACTACGTGAAGGGAATTATCATCATCATATCAGCAACAGGAAGTCCACTGCTGGGTAAAGGCTTCCCCCAAGATTTTCCAAAATAACTGATTGGAAGCGGCCTGCGTTCAGCGTTTTCCTGCAACCTTGGTAAGGTCGTCCTTCCACTTAGTAGGTGCGCTTGCCGGCAAGTAGCCGCCTTTTAAGGATTATTCAGCCTTATTGGCCATCGGTTCTTCGAAGGGCTTTAAAACTTGCTTATATTCGTCAATTGTAGCTTTACTTCGCCTACCTGCATTTCTTAAGCCAAGTCTCAGCAAAGCGGTGTAATAGAGACATCTTAACAATTCTATACTTATTAATCTATGCTTGATTCTCTGTATCCTACACTAAGTTTTAGCCTTTTCACTGCTGCGTACTTACAACTTATTATTTTCACCGACGGCAGTGAAACGACTAAACACGCTCAAGTAATTTATGTTAATGTAACATAATTATAGAGGCACTGTGTGTATTCAATTCTATAATCTTATTTGACATTATTTTACACAATTACCGAACGATAATAATCAGCATTATTAGAATTATGTAAAATATTATTGTTACTCTTGTTTGTCCTCGTTGAACGTGGTCTGTAAGCTTAGTGCTCAAATTTGATTAACTTGAGCAGAGACAAGGAGTGGATGTGAGACTGAGTGAACACCCGACCGAAGAGAAAGAGTCAGATTTTAAGCGCAAGTTAGCATTTCAAAAGCGGACATTGACCTATTCTTTTCGCTTACGTATTGTTGTCATGTTTATAGTTCAGTTATATTGAACTATGCGAGCAAGATGAAGCTACATAGTGTGTGTGAAATACATAGTGTGACCAGACTATGTTAGTCGATGTGCACTATTTACTCGCTAACTAACGCTTGTCTATACATAGAGATACTCAAAATTGAGCTTTACATAAACATTCAGTTACAAAAATACTTGTAGCGTAATTTCAGATCACATTTTGCTATCATGTTCACTATATAACGTTTCTACCTGATAATAAAATAAGGTTTGTGCCGGATGGAAATTAGAATAGTTCTCGTATAACGTATCGGAAGACCTACTTGATAGTTAAAGCGAGTGGCTGCGTGAACGCTGCTCAAGGTCCATGTAAATTATGGTCTATCATGCAAAAACTTTGAAAAAAAAACATTTTATGTGTAAACATTTGTATGATAAAATGTTCGTAGCGCCATTCGTAGCGGTTTGTAGCAGTTCTAAGCACTTTCGTAGGTATTATTATTGTTGTGTTGATTTAGGGATAGACCATAGAGTACTTGGCCCTAAAAGACCTTACAGCTCATGATTATTTCCGCGCTCTTGCGTGACAAACTACGCGATATAACCTTTACCAGGTTTCCAACATGTACTAGCCGTGAGAAACGGTAAATCAACTCCTGTTTTTTGATAATGCGCAAGTACTTTTTATATTGCAGAAGTAAAATTCAGAATACATCAATTGGTTTCTAAATATTTTGAGTTGTATTGCGAGATTTTGTCATAAAAGTATCTTTTATAACATTTTACGATATTTGAGTGTATTTAGCAAGAACAGACCAAGTTTAACTTTTTTTCTAAAAAAGTTGTTTACATTTTCTCACCGGCTTACTTGCTTGGACTATATCTCGCGTCTCGCTCACTCGGGCGCGTGGTGGGGAATGCTCGCGGGAGGGGGCGCTCCCTCCGCGTTTCAGTCTTTCACGAGCCTGTAGATGTGGTGCTGCGCCCCGTGTTCACTGTTTGAGACCTCGAACACGAAAGCCGCGCATAATAATGTCTCTTGAGTATCTCTATTTGACACCACCTGTAACAAGAACATACATACTTAATACATGCCCGTTTCCCACAGGGGTAGGCAAAGACTATGGACCTTCACTTGCTCCGATCCTGACAGACCTCATTCACTTCATCTCAACACTCTCGTTGGCCCCGGCACTCATCATTGTATGGAAGTCGTCAAGCTATGTTAGATGTCTTTAGGCAGCTTGAAATTTTTGACAACAGTGTTGGCCTAGTACACACATGAAAAACAAACAACAATCACTACTTCTAATCTCTCCTTTTTCCAGAACGTCTGCAATCTCGTTTAAAACAACATTCCTTCTGACGCATTGTGATTTATACTAATATTTAGCCAATTCTAGCTTAGTGAACATAAGTTAGAAACTAACTTTATGCTGATGAAGTGGTTGTCAAGCGGTTTAGGTTCTGGCTATGCGTCTGTGAGACACAAGTTCGATACTACTATCTACTTGTTTTATACCTTCGAGTCTGCACTCATGTATGGTCATTTTCAATTAGGACTATGCCTAACAGCGGACAAAAATGGACTGAAAATTCATTTCAGTCCATTTCCGTTGAAATTAACTGCAATATTTTGAAGTTTTCTAGCACGCTGTTCATTGGCACACTGTCCCGCAACTATGCGCGTAGCGCGGGACCGCCATACAAATATCATGCGCGCGATGTCAGTGTGTTGTACTATACGTGTTTTCTATACAAACTGAGGTACTTGCATACAGTCCCGCCCAGCGCTACGCAGCGGGGTGCGGAGCAGTGTGTGAATCGCCTAAGAGACCGCTGCATGCGGTACACACACCTCCCAACTTCGCCACGACTGGTCACGTGTGACTTCAGTCAATTTTCGGGCGACAGTATCAGGTATACGACTATGTTTTGTGCGCTGATTATTCCCTCGGCCCCAACGTTATTCTTCTAGAAACCAATATAAAAATTACCTGTAATATTGTGAAGTTTTCTAAACACGTCCTCCGTCTCCGCCTTCTCCACGACGGCGTCACGTGTGACTTCAGTCAAATTTCGGGCGACAGTGTTAAAAATAAGAGTACCTATGTTTTGTGCCCTGATGGTCCCCTCGGCCCAAACGTTATTCTTAAAAATAAAAACAATAATAAAATTACCTGTAATATTGTGAAGTTTTCTAGCACGCTGTTCATCATGTACTTCTCGGGCAGATGCTTGAGCTTGTGGATGAAGTTGACCATGTACTCGCACATGGGCGACCGCTGGATGCGGTACACGAACCGCCCGCCTTCGAAACGCGCGTACTCCGTCTCCACCTTCTCCACGACTTGCTTCCCGAACGAACACACTTTCGTACTACACGTTATGGTCATGTTCTCGTTGCTTTCGTACCTGAAATAAACAATAGTAAGTAATAAAGGATATTTTTATCTCATCTATTCGAAAAATTATACTAAAAGTTAAAGTGAGTGGAAAATCAAAAGATATTGATGCTTTTCGAATCTCTCACTTAGCTCATGATTCTTTCTACTTTGTTTTGTTTTTTGTTTCGTTTTGGAATCAAGTAGTTTATAGTTATTTATGCAACTGTTATATAATAAAGGGTAATAATAAAACACGAATGTGGGTTTATCACACGAGGCTAAGCCGAGTGTGATAATAGTATCACATGAGTGTTTTAATACCTAATTATAACAGTTGCATACAAGACTTTATGAATCTTCTATAAAAGGTTCTGAAACCATAGGGTATTTTAAAGTGTTGTAAGAACTCTATGTAAATTCATTGTAAGTATTGCTGAGTATCTAATACGAACAAACTATGTATAGATGATACTATATTTATTTATCGTAATAATTATTTACATTTTGTATCGTATTTTTTCCCTCACAGACCTTCCGAAACCATCATTTCAGCAACTATGACAGGCTAAATCGAAGATTTTAAATTTTTTATCTAATATATCTGGATGCTACCCTTTTTGAAAAAATCATTGCACAAACAATTTTTATAATATCATGTCTCTGTCTATTGCGGGGCAGACAGAGCCCAGGCTAATGGGCCTAAAGTCACACCCAGCACCGGAAACTATCGCCCAGCGATTGGCAGGGGCTTACATTTAGGGATCAAGTTTGCCTTGCATAATGAAATTCAGTACAATATTATAACACTCGTTTGCGTTGCATAATGAAATTTAGTACAACATAATAACAATCGTTTGGGTGATATAATGGTTATTATGATACTGAGTATTTTAATGTGGGCAATAAGCTGTTTCAGAAACTTTTATAGAGGATTTATAGCATGGGTGTAGATAAAAAATATTACTTTACCGTCTTGTAAGCTTCTAGCATCATCTACTATTGTTTGACCATTGAACATACTCATATCATCTTTGGAGAAGAAAACCCAGAAAGCGTAACTACATCAGGCTTCGAAGCAACACAGCTAAAGATGTAATCAAGAAAGTGTCAACAAGTTTGTAAAGCTTAAGCTCGTAGCGCTGTCGTAGACACTTAATAGCAGATCGTAGTAGTAATTCACTATAGTATACATTTTAGACATGATCTGTATTTGCAATGAGTCGTACTAAATAAGTATTATAAAAATGACTGATGTCATAAATGCAGTTTTCGGAATTAAGTTCCTTTGCTGTTTGAGGAAGGAGTTGTAAAAAAAAATGTTATATACGACTGCCATACAATGATGATTGCCTTTCTAAGCAAGGAAGAGCTCAAGATTTTTTGTGGCACGTCAACCAACCATGGACCACGCCTGGGGTTGCTTAACTCACAAAAGCGCTAGAAATTCGAACTCTCACTATAGACCAACGAGTGCCTAGTTAAATAATGCAAAAGATATTTGTATAACTTAATAATTTGTCAAATTTTCCTTCGGTTTCATAATAGGTAGTTGTTGAGTCGTCAGATCATTACCTAACAGCTAAGTTTGTTGACGCTTCCTAAGCGCAAGAAAAGAAGATGCGGCCAAAAGCTTTCCTGCAGTATTTTCTCCAAAAACGTCTACTTACAAATAGATATGTGGACTGAGAATACTTTTTAATGCCATAATTATTATTAAGAATTATGGCAAATTAATGTCAATATAGAAGTTAAGTACCTAAACATATAACGATTGTACTCAAATTATGACATTTGTGAGTGTTCAAATACAAACTTTTAAGAGAGACCCGCGTCAAGCTCAAGCCAGATGTTTTTGACTTTCAAGTTATTATCGGTTCCGTAATAAGCGTTCTCACAAAGTACTTTCTTTACATAAGCTCTAAATTTTCTATCTGGCATATCAAGGACCGATTCTAGCAATTTATTATAAAACTTTATAAAGTTTCACTTTAACGAATTACTGACTGTTACTGCCTATAATACGGGGAAATTAAATCATTACGAGTATATTACGTAAGTTTATATGCGTAAAATTTATTAAATAAGACAATATTTTTAGGATCCCTTACAAAAACTGAAAAACGGAAATTCGTGCGTCTGTCACAGCCAATTTGCTCCGAATCTACGAGACCAAATCAGGTGAAATATAGAATTAATCAGATAGGATGGTGAAATCCTATGACCCAAGCACAGAATATGTGCAAAGTAAATATATATTTTTTTCAATCATCATTTTCGAGGGTAAAATTAGAAAATTAAAAAAAAAGTTTTGCAAACCTTCCTTTGTCATATATCAAATGGAAGGGCTTGTTATGAGGAACTCAAAAATATTTTTCTGTTATTATTGTAAAATAAATAGTTTTGATTCTATTCATGAAAGAAGACGAAAATTGATCTTCCCCCCCTCCCCCCCTAGAGAATTCCATCAATTGAAAATAAAGTGGTAAACTCAATATAATGCGTTCACTTACGGAAAATCTTCGGCATTGTACGGAACCCTCTCCACGCGAGTTCAACTCGCAACTGGCCGGTTTTTTTTTATTTCTCATATGCATAATATTTTCAAATATGGTCTGGAAATATAGGCATCCCATTGAAGTTTTGAATCTACTGTGATTCCCAAGAAAGTAGTATTTTCAACGAGATCAAATTTTTGAGAATCCAGTAGCACATCAACATTGTCTGCCTCAGGTTAGGAAGTCTAAATCAAATGCATTGGGTCTTGTTTGCATTCAACAGAAGGTTATTGGCTGAAAACCAATTAGAAATGGCCGATAAGGTGTCATTCATCGCAGTAGCATCTTGGCTATGACGGTCTAATTAAAAAAATAAGCGACGTGGCATCGGCTCACAACAAAATGCCAGCCTGTTTCTCAACCGCGTAAGACAAATCATTAACGTACACTAAGAAGAAGGACGGTCCTAGGATAGAACCTTGTGGTACACCCATTTTAACATGAGATCTGTTTGACTTTATGCCACTTATATCAACAGTCTAAAGCCTATGCCTTAAATATGATTGAATAAGGTTTAACGATTTATCGTCAAAACCATACTGATGCAATTTGAGCAAAAGTGTCCTCTGATCTACGCGGTCAAATACTTTTGAGGGATCGCAAAAACCACCGATTGCATCGTGTTTGTTCTCCTATGCGTTCTCGTAAATGTGAGTAACTAGCGCTACCCCCGCATTGGTGATCGATTTCTCTACAGTAAAACCAAATTGCTGGCCTCGAAAAACGTTATGGGTGATAAAGTGATGTTGCATTTACTCACACACTCGTGACGCCGTAGAACGCGGCGGGGTCGTCCAAGTTACTGGTGTTGAGGTCCGCCCAGAACTTGACCAGAAAGAATGCGTTTCGCGGCCCTTTCTCGTACAACTCTTTGAGGCCGCCCTTCTTTTCAGGGAATTTGTCGTTTATCTGTTGCACGTCTACTGACTGTGGGGAAAAAATACGATTTACATTAATTAAATATATTCCGTCTAAGTTTAATTTAACATTAGCAGTTGTTGTAAAATATCTTGCGATGTATGTTGTGTACGAAGTGATAAATTGGGGAAATATTCATAACTGCCGGGCTAATTTGGGAGAAGTAATAAATTATAATTAGATTTTCTTTATTTATCACATTGCCTAGACATTGTGATTATTGACGACACATTGACGACATTAACGACACATTGACGACGTTGACGACGCATTGACGACATTGTTTTGTTGGCAGTCTACGACGCGGACTGCCACTGACTGTCGCTGCGACATAATATTACATCGTGTACTATCGAGCGGTAACACTAGTCTTTGGAATTTTCATTGAAATTGAAAGCGCATTCAAATGGACGGACGTAAAAGGTGACTCTGTGCTAATTTATTCTGCCCCATAGGCGATAAGCAATGATAATGCCCGGACAATTTGATAATTTAAAAAGTTTTTATCACACTGCCCCCCCATTTTGGGCATTTTTTACACTATTAATCATTTCGTCCATAACATACACACACCAGATAATAACCGCGGCGTTGCCCGCGTCGTCAAATTTTGATAATCCTACGGGAACCTCACATTTTCCGGGATAAAAAGTGGGCTATGTAATCCAGGTACCTAATAATTACTTACAAGTCAGTAAATTTCTTCCCAATCCTCCCGATTCCGTTTGTACGTTTTGGCGTTAAAGCGAAACAAACATCCATACAAACGCGATTTTTGCATTTGCAAAAACTTTTCCATAATTATAAATAGCTTTTGATGTCTTAGTTTACAAGGTTCTGATCCTACTCCTTGTGAGTCTGACAGAGACCTGTACATTGATTTGTGGTTGCTAAGGGTAAAGGTATTTAGAGGGTTTTTTCATTCGCTAGAGCGAGATAGAGCATGCTGATGCGTTCTGTCGCTCTCTCTAGCGAATGACGGTTCTGTGCGACGGATAAGGATAGCAGCATAGAAAAAACCCTAAGGGTTTTGAAAGTTCTATAATACTTTTCTACGATGGATATTCCACAAGGTAACATATATATACGTATACAATTAAAGAAATGTAACTGTTCTTATATCAATTTGGTAACTTACCTCTAATAAAGGATCTGCGTATGAAACAGCACCGCCTATATGTACAAAGAGATGTTGAGCCGACGCCGTGCTGGGAGGGTACTGTAACAACAAAAAATAAATATGTATTGAGCGGCTGTATAAGACTAAAAAATATGTTTCACTTATCTTATCAGGTAGGGTTTTAAAAATAGGTAAGAATTTTTTAAAAACTTTATGTACGGAACCCTGAAAACGTTAGTATTTTTAGGGTTCCGTACAAAAAATGAAAAACCAGAACCTTTATTGGAATAACTCGACAGACGGACAGACAGACAGACGTCTGTCTGTCCGTCCGTCTGTCACAGCCAATTTGCTCCGAATCTACTTGACCAAATCAGGGGAAATTTCTTAGGATGGTGTAATCATATAACTCAAACACAGATGTGCAAAGTAAATAAATTTATTATTTTTAAATAAGGGTCATTTTAGGGGGACAAATTAGAAATTAGAATAAAGTTTTGCAAACCTTACTGTGTCATATATAAAATGAGAGGTCTCGTTATGAGGATCTCAAATATATATTTTTTTATTAATGTAAAATAAACAGTTTTGTTTTTATTTATGAAAGAATATGAAAATTGGCCATTCCCAGACCCTGATCTCCGAAACTACTGAGCCTAAAACTCTGAAAAAAAAAAACTACAAGATATAGTTCATTGCTTGTAGATTAGAGGAAAACCTAAAGGTATTCTATATTTTTTGAAAATAAAGTGATAAACTCAGTATAATACGTTCACTTCCAGAAAATAGTTCACTAAAACACCACTAGATAGCGATAGTAGTAGTTAAAAGGATACCTGTATTTTCCGGGGTCCAGTGCTGCCCCAATTTGAAATAAATCATTTGATAGGAAACGGAGACATTATTTAAAATTTTGTCTTGACCAGGCACTAGATTACCCCTTAAACTATTTTATGAACTACTGTTTAGAGATTAAAGTGAGAAAGTGAAGATTTCTGGTCAAGACAAAATTTTAAATAATGTCTCCGTTTCCAATTAAATGATTCATTTCAAATAGGGTCAGCACTGGACCCCGGAAAATTCAGGTATCCACTGAACTCGCATCTTCTGTAAGGATTAAAAATGAGATATTTTGTATTAATGTAAAATCTTTGGCATTGTACTGAACCCTCTCCACGCGAATTCAATTTGCACTTGGCCGGTTTTATTTATTTTCTCTGATCAGCAAAAAATGACAAAGATGGAGTGCATTTTAATTTCGTTTGAAATGTCTTACAAATTTCATGATCTGCGTGGGAAGAGAAGGAGCTGGTACAATCTAAGATTGACGGAAGTATTCTCCCAAATCAAAAAGATAGAATAAAATATCGATCGAAGTTGCAACTATTACTTTAGGTATTTAAAAGAACTTAAACAATCTTGACATGTCTTTTTATTGAAATTGCAAATTACAAATAAATTATGTTATTTTATTATTTATTATATGAATAATTTGTAATTTGCGAAGGTATTGATTTATAAAGTGTATATTTCAATAAAAAGACATGTCAAGATTGTTTAAGTTCTTTTAAATACCTAAACAAACGCACTATAGCTATATTTTAAACTTAAAATATTCAAACAGTTGGGCAACATCATACATTAAACTCGAACTTCATTGAATATTTATTTTCTAATATTTTTATATTTTTATTAGCTTTGATTAATGATAACATTTATGCTAATATATTCGTTAAATTCATGAGTTTTATTTTTTAGCAAATAATAAGTTGCTTGGAAAGAGATATGACAAAACGTGTTTTATAGGATTTAACGTAATGTTATCGCAGACAAAGCACTATAACATTAAAAGTTCAAGGTACATTAAATAAGTTACAGAAAGACATAAAGAAGCTCGATGACCTTTCGGTCATCGAGCTTCTTGATGTCTCTCTGTGCAACTCTTTCTAAAAATGCGTGCAACCTTAGGGTTTCACGTACTTTTAGCTTTGGCCCATTTCACCATGTCTAGCACTTAAATGTGAATTGGTGACCACAATTGGCATAAAACATCTCTAGTCGCAATTTATCATTGAAGGCAGTCATCAAGCTATATCTGGTGCCTTTAGATATTTAAAAAAATCTGATCCTAGGGCAGACCAACTAAAACACGGAAATAAGTGGAACAGAATAATGGTATAGTACTAAATGGTTGCTTTCCGTGAGGAGCTCGGTAGTCTGGCGGGAGTAGTAGGCTTGGCTAGCGCTTTCCGCACTTGAATGGGTGACCACACAATTGCCATAAATATTCTCGAGCTCTAAAACCGGGTTGTCATCATTGTATGGCAGTCTTCGGCTATGTCCAGTATTGGCCACTTACACACGCGAAAAACCAAAAAACTTACCGTGTCGGGGTCTCGCGGATGTTCAACGAAGGCCGAGAACTCAACGAGCCTAAGTTTGTGCGTGGCGATGGCTCGGCCCTCCCAGGGCGGCGGCGGCGCGACATCTGTGCCCCCGGGAACACCTACGCCTGCGACGCCAGGGACGCCTTTGTAGCCAGCACCGGGGAAAGGTTTGACGCTGGAAAAAGAGATAGTATGTTAAAGAAGGGATATTTCAGACTGTTTTAGATATCTGGTTGCATTCAATCCACTTACATTGATATATTCGTTAAAAAAATATGTACATTTATAATCTTTCACGTATTTATCTATCCATAATGAGGTAAACAGAGCATCTTGAGTCTTGCGGCTCTAAACTGACAGATACCAGGGCCGTATGACCAAAAGGCCATTTTTAGCGTAATGGTGGTTGCGAAGGTGGAAAAATGAATCAAAATAGTAATGATTAAAAGATGAATGGACTATATTTGACCCGTATTACGTAAACGAGTAAATATAATTAAACAAAATTATAAAATACTCACTCTTGGGAGGTTCCTGCTTGTAGACCAGGCTGCCAAAATTGCTGAAACGATAAATAAAATATCATTAGTAAAAAATACCGACTGACATATTCCGATACAGGTACAAAAAGCTTTCATGTTATTGAGCCCACTTTGTTAATTTCAACAACAGTTTACACACATTATGTACAAAGCGATTTAGTTTTCTAAACATATGAGACCATCAAACAATAGTTTTTTCTACATATTTTACGTATGGGTGGGTTTTTAGCGGTTACAGCGCGCAACGCAGAAAAATGGGCTGTCAGTAAAGCGTCTTTGATTATTGCTTATGCCGATTTGCCAGCATGCCTTTGGTGGAAGCCCAGACGCCAAGATTAAGTTAGTTCTAAGATGCCGTCGTAGCTAATTGATGACTTTGATAAATAATTAAGAATATCACAATTAATTCCTTCTTAGTAAGTTTTACTGGTGTTTGTAAAAATAATTACATTTTCTACAAAAAATTTAAACGAATTCTAGTTACATCACGGATTTGCTCAATGTTTAAAATTTCCATGACACCAGCAATTGTGAAACGATTGGAAAACTTTTTAAAGCGGATCGAAACGAAAATTTACTCTTTTTTTCTAAAATATGGCAAATTCTGGGCTTCCTTTTGTACAAGAACACAAATTAGTTTCCAATTTGTGACGAAGGCATGCCTTGAGGAGTACCGTGTGGTGGTACGCTGGATGCGGCAACCCTGCGACTATCTGTGCGCTAGATAGTGTGCTCATCGACTGCATGGCCTTTTCCTTCATCACCCCTCCATCCTATATATATCAGTATGTTACTTCTTTCGTCATTTTTAGGGTTCCGTAATCATAGGGTCAAAACGAGACCGTATTACTAAGACTCCGTGTCCGTCCGTCCGATCGTTCGTACGTCTGTCTGTCACCAGGCTGTATCTCATGAACCGTGATAGCTAGATAATTTTTACAGATAATGTATTTTTGGTGCCGCCTTAACAAAAAATACTAAAAAGAGAATAAAATAATGATTTAAGTTGGCCTAGGAATAAAACAAACGTGATTTTTTATAGATAATGCTTGAGGCGCGAGTCCGACTAGTAGTTTCAGGTTATTATTTTACAGCTTTTATTGACTGATAGAATAGGAAACTTCTGAGATAACTAGTCACGGAGTTTTTTCTTTTAAAATTTCTTAGGGACATCCCGTTGATTTGATATCATGTTATTAACGCTTGATATTTTATATTTTTCCTAATAGGGATGTGGACTAAATGTTTTTTTAGCTCATTAGGCAGATTATCAAAACGTATATGATACTTATTTATTATTTTCTCTAATTAACAAATAATGTCGAAGATACGGCGCAATGAAATTTCGCGTGTCAGCACGATCAGCTACGATTTTAACCAAAGATGACGTAAATCACCCCCACTCCAAGACTCAGAAGCGCTGTATTTTTGTGAATATTTACTACTTTGGTAAACGAAAAAATATGGGTTCTTTATTTTTGAATAATCTATTTGACGGACTAAATAAAATAATACACTTTTTATTCAGTCCACGTCCCTATTAGGTGGGGGGGGGGGGGGGGGGGGGTTGCTCAATTTTCGGCTACATAGTTAACAGATTTGAAACTATAAGAGGTAAAAGAAATGGCGTAAAAAGATGTCAGGCAAGGTGTATTTGGCACCTTTGGTGTTGCCGAGGCTAGGCTACGACAACCTTTACAGGCAACCCGTTTGCCTGTTTAATAACCTTTCTTATGACTAGCCAATAGACAGTGTTGGACAAATGCCTACTCCCCTTTATTTTTCCAATAATCTTTGTCTGTGGCAACAGTTCGCCAGTTCTTTTCATTCGGAGACAGAATCTTTGCCCATCTTGTTCTTTAGAGGCCTCTCTCTTTTCTCTCATCTTGCAGACATGGTAAGCCTAATCCTATCTACTTCAGTTTGGCTGCCCTCCCTCCCCACGTCCACTAAAAGGGTAATTGACGTAGTCACTACACAAATGAATTGTGGCCTGATTAGAGGGTCTATAGTCAGTAAAACTTAAAATATCTCTTACCACTTTGAGTTTGGCCTGTATCTCTCTTAGTTTCCGTCGGGCTAGCACCTGTATGTGTGACGACACCTGTTTTCGTGTGCGTGTCTTGCCTGTCCGTAGCTTTATATACCGCGCTATTAACTCGTTCCTTCCTGTAATTAAAAAAATGCAGTTGAAATACTGTTATAGCGACAAATTAAGTTAAACGAAACTTCTCCTATAACACTGTACCAACACAGTGTCAGTAATCTTATGTCAGGATTCTACTAATAATAATCGGTTAAAAAATTAGATGAGTTATATTAATTATCATTGTCACTCACAATAATATATGTATTTCTTTATTTATAAAATCCTTTGATTAATTTTCCCATTAAACGGACGCGAAAATATGTACAAAATAATCAATACAAATTACTGAAGATGGTGTGTGTTTAATTGTATGACCACAGGACAAGTTTAGTTTTAATATGATACACAAAACGAGTATCCCTTGAAACGATGCACTTCTTATGTAGGACCACATATTATCCTGTTAAGTAGGTACCTAGTTAAATTTCATTCACCACCCTTTATAAAAAAGCGCAAAGAAATTTCCTCTTACAAGTTAAATCCGTGTAAAATTCCCCATTTTTCAGCGAAGCAAATAAAACATTCGTCCGATTGAATAGTTAAAAATCACTGAGTAAATAAAAGGTCGGAATCATGTGCCGATTGACATAACCCGCGAGATTCCCCGCATTTCTGGATCCGAACAATCGCGCATCACAATGCAACGGCGGAGCTCTGCCCGTTATGAAACAATTTTCAAAATATTTTGAATAGCTATTTTCAATCATTGAAACAGCAGCCGGGCTGGAATGCGGGGGATTGGCCGACGAGCTGCAATTATGAATACATTTTCACGGGATAATAGTTTTCGATGTAGGGGTCGATATTGCAGCGTTTATAAAGCTTGTTCAGGTAATGTATTAAGCATTTTTAAATATTAATAAAATGAAAATGTAAGTTAAGGTTAGTTTGAGTCTTTTAGTACATACAGATGACGTAGATAATTGACAACGCGATTAATGTAAAATAGTAAATCGCACAAAAGTAAAGAGAAAACTTACCCTTAAAACTTTTAATAACAAACCCATCGCACAGAGAGATAATTACTTAGGATAATTCTGAACTAATATATGAATATAATGTAAAGAATCTCTATGATTATCAAATGAACTATAAGCAGAAAGAAAGAGATAAAGACCCCGACGGTTAAATAACAGTAGAGTAGACTAGCAGTCTACCATACCGTCCTTGATTTTGCAAATATAGTTACAAACGAAAACCACAACACATTCGAACGCCTCCACCTATCATCGAATACCACATAATCAGACAGATTAATTGCATATTTCGTGTGTGGCATTATTAATTTGGCCAATAGTTCATTATTATCGGACGCGCAAAGGAGAACGGCCAAAGTAAATTGAAATCTCATTGAATTCAGGGAATGCGATGGCGCCGAGCGAGCTGGTGCGAATTTAATTAACCCTTGCTCGTTGAGGCGGAGGCGGCCTCACATGTGCTCCCAATTTGTCCATCAGTCGATTAAAATGTCCAATAGCCTTAATATCATGCCTTTTTGAGTAATTGCCACTTTTTGGATAGCTTTATCTGCGATCTGCTTTATTCAGTACATTCTATTTTTCATTAATTGTAAAAGTGGGAATTATTTCATTTCAAATATTTATAAGAAGAATAAAGTGGAGATTTAAAAGTGAAAAAAAAAACAACTAGACAAATGCGAGTCGGACTCGCGCACGAAGGGTTCTGTAACTATCTGTAAAAAATCGCGTTGTTGTATGGGAGCCCCACTTAAATACGTATGTTATTCTGTTTTTAGTATTTGTTGTTATAGTTGCAACAGAAATATACTCGTATCATCTGTGATTATTATTTCAGCTGTCTAGCTATCACGGTTCATGAGATACAGCCTGGTGACTGACAGACAGACGGACGAACAGCGGAGACTTAGTAATAGGGTCCTTTTTTACCCTTTGGGTACGGTACCCAAAAAAAAGTCTAAGCTTCAATATGGGACATTGAAAGAATTATATTGATAGTGACTTTATTTAATTTTTTCGTGGGGTTTGAGGAAATGTTATAAATAAATAATAAATAAATTGTCCATATTTAACTAATAAGTAATAACACTAATAACACTAATTGAGCTAGCCCCAAAGTAAGTTCGAGACTTGTGTTATGGGATACTAACTCAACGATACTATATTTTATAACAAATACATATATAGATAAACATCCAAGACCCAGGACAATTTGAAAAAGCCCATTTTCCAACTTGCCCTGACCGGGGATCGAACCCGGGACCTCTGGGTGGCGGACTAGCATGGTGACCACTACGCCACGGAGGTCGTTATGTCTATGTCAAGGTAAGAGAAGAACAAAAAACACTTACAATTTAAGTAACCCTTGCTCTTTAAGGGTGTTGAGGCGGTGGCGGTGCCCCAATTTGTCTATCAGTCGATTCAAATTGCTTTTTTGATTAATTGTCAAAATAAAATTTGATTGTTTTTTCATTGTTCAGTGTATCCTATTTAACGTTGGATCTACTCTTTGTATAAAATGAGCAAGAAACTGGATAGTTCACATTTGCCTTTCAATAAGTCTAACAAAAAGAACCAGAACTAAACTATAACCGTGAAAATAAAGCTAATAAAAATTAAAACTTCCATCGGCGTGACTAAAATATCCAATTATTTTACATTTTCCAATGAAATTATTATATTGATTATGACGTCTTTGAAGCATAGACGCCCTTGGTTTCATTGGGCTGACGAAATGATGAAATAGCTTCTTTAAGTCATATGTCGGTGTAAAACCAAAGAAGAAAAATAAACCGGCGAATATTATTAACCCTTGGTCGTTGAAGCGGTGGCGATGTTATAGTTTACAAATATATGCTTCTAATTTGTCCATTTGACAAAATGTTTTGCGGATAACAAAAAAAAATACTTGTAAAAATAACAAATAAAATTTATCCAATTCTTAGAGTAAAATATCCGCAAGAACTATGAAGTCAGTCCAATTTTGAACGGCTGTCCATTTTACTTTTTATGATCATAATTTTAATTGAAAATTTTATACTTATGGAAATGTAAAGCTCACATAATTATGCTCAATTTGTCCATAAGGTTAAATAAAAATTGAATAGCTTTTAACGAAATTGATTTTTTTTAAATGGTTGTACAGCATGCATGCAAGCATATCTATATTGTTTGGTAGAATAAAAAAAGAGAAATATGAATTATTAAATATGATTCATAAATTAATATGGTGATATTTATATATTTTTTAAATTAACCTATACTGTCCCACTGCTGAGCAAAGGTCTCTCCTATTTTCCTCCATTTTTTTCTATCCAGAGCTGCTTCTGAACAATCACGCTGGAAAGCGTTCAAGTCATCGCGCCAACGCTTTCTAGGCCTACCCCTGCGACGATATTTTTGGTACTTCAGAAAAAAGCAATTATATAAAAGTACGTTAAAAAAAGTTACTCTACTTTTCAAAATAAAAACTACACTTTTTAGATTTGAACTAAATACGCTTATGCACAGTTGATTTCAGAGCTGTAAAGGCACGCCTACGCGATCAAGGATCCATTATAATATTAAATTCAAAATTGGAGCGAAAGGAGAGAACAAGCTTGGAAACAAACTCTTGAAGACTGTTAAGTCAAACATTCTTGAAATTGCTACGAAATTATGGCACCGTCGTAAACTTTTCACGGCGGGCGCTAAGCTAAAATTAGTAAGTGTGGCCACTCTAACAAATTGCTGTTAACATGAATTAGTTTAGAAGATAAACACGTCGTGTTCTAAGCGTGGAACCGGAGTGACACGCCGCCGCGAAATCAGCATTAAGAGTGCCTTCACCCGTATCGTCGTGTGCATCCTGGTATAAATAGCACGACGCAGAGGATCAACCGAAACGTTTCTATTCCTCAGCGAGTAGAAAAACAAGAGATGATTATTTATTAGTTCGTTAGATGGCTAATTTGGTCCGCGGCGATAGAAGACGTCGCGCCACGCTCTCGCGCTCCTCACTTGCAGTGCGTGCTTTGCCCGCCTCTACCTATGAATATTAACTCGTTTCTTCAATACACTGTTTCTCGATTGCCCCAGTTTCCTCCTGCTGACAATTATGATAATGAATGGTGAAAACAATAAAGTGTCGATTATTTGCGCTTAAATATTCCTAGATTAGAATATAAGGTGGGTGTTTTTGTAAACGTAATTTATTCGACAACTGGGGAGATATTGGAGATCCATCAGAAACACATTAACGTAGTATCGCCGTGATCTCGCGATTGTTTTCGCTAAGAGGGCTTTGTGTACTCAAATAAACCCTATTTATTAATGTCGAAAAAATCGAAACATCTCTTTTATATTATTTTGTACTTACACGTTTATATTTAGTATGAAAAAGAAAAAGCTAAATATAGTTAAAAGAACGCTTTAGGTACTTGAGAGGAAAACAGAACTTGATGTTTTTATCTTAAAATCAACTCGTTAGCTTATGTTTTTAATGTATTACGTAAATTAATCAACTAAAAGGAAGTTGAATAAAACTAATAAAGATATTGTATTTTTATGTCGTACGGTCATGAGTCATGAATGATATTGAAATGAGAAGACATTTCATAGGCGGTCCCGATAAAATGTGCATGAATTAAACTGCAATGAAAGAAGTTACGAGCTGAAGCTAAAGTCGTAAAGTACTGAGGGTAGGGTACTACTGGGACAAATATGGGTATGTTCGCGGTTGGAAGTTGAGCGGTAATTATATGATAATATGTTTAGGGATTTTAATTCAGTGTATAAGGAAATTTGTACTTATATGAGTGAATATTAGTTTTTTTTATATACTTATGAGATTTTTGGTTTTGCATCAGTTTAAATTTGATTTTTGTTTTATTACGTAAACATATGAGTACGCACGTACATATTTAGAATTCCGCTCACAAAATTGGAAATGTGACAAAGGGACGGCTGTTAAAAAGAAACATTAGAATTTAAGCGAAATATGAGACACAGAAATTCACGCTGACCCAAACAGGAGCTATGCGAGCCGATCCTCGCGGAAAGGGTTGACTCGACGGCTCTAAGGAGGATTTCTCGGGAGACAATCGGGACTCGGGAGTTATGCCCAAGGCGGGCGGGGCGCTAAACAACGGGCGCGGGCGGCCCGCCCCTTCTTTATATTTTCTTACTGCGTTCGCCGCCTGGCGGCGCGGCCGGGCCCCTTACACGCTCGCTCGCTCACTAATTGCGCATTCTTCGCATAGTTTAGCCCTCCCGGCGAACCCCTCGCCCTCTCCCCCGGACCACGTGAAGCCGTGCGCCGACGAAACTTTCATACTCCCAGGATATTGAGCGGTTTTGAATGTCTTAACTCACGAACGTGCCGGCAGCACCGCAGCCAGCAAGGGTTTGTTGGCAAACTGTTCGCAACTACACTACACGAGTCGGCAACTTGCCGGTGCGCTCACGTGCTCTCTCTGCAACTATGACGTGAACACTTCATTCAATACGCCACTAACTTACAGCAACAAATTAGTTTACAGGGGCTCATAACATAATATGAACTTTTTCATGGTAAGTGGGGTGAATCAATGCCAAATTACCAACATTCTATTAACGAGTGCTGTTCAATGATATCTACAAGTGGTCCGTCGTCTTTCAAGTAAGTTTGTAGTGCTTTTATGAGACAAATACTTACAAAATCCTAATAAATACAAAATTATTTAGAATAGGAATCCATTTTATAATTGTGAATACAAAATGATAACGTGAAAAATCTTGATTAGAACTAGATTAGCCTTTCCGAAATTCTACTTATTTTTAATTAGCAAAAAATAGTATAATTAATGGCAGTCATTAACGTATATCACCGTGTGAGAAACACGTCAATATAATAAAATACAGTCACTTTCGCTCTATTTTTGGACGGATACTGCCTAACTGGTCTAGTCGCAACCAGTGTACGCTGGCCTGACTGGTGCTTCTGCAGCAACTGGATATTTTAAACTGTGGTTTAAGACACGTAAGACGATACAAATACGAGCCATTTCTTCAACTTTCATGTGAACAAGTTGGAAGTTTAAAATTATGTATTCGTTGTTGAATCAAATTCAATATGATTGACTGTGAGTTATGAGTGGTCTGGATATTAGAGAAAGTGAAATACGAGACACAACTTGACACTTTAAATGGGCTCATAATACTGGTTGCATGTTGCCATTTAAAGAAAAATAATTTTTCAAAATTTATTCCATTCAATGAGTTAATCGATGAAAGTACAATAAGTTCAATCAAATAAGTACATAAGCAGGTTATGGGCCCAGGACGCTTACACAGTAGTTGTGATATGTTAAGTTCGACACTAGACGGTTGAGATATGAGATGATAACGGTCTAAAATTGAGAATCTCATATCCTGCAATTTTTGAGGCCGACTGCGCCAGAAAGACGGTTATGTTTTTCGAGAGTATGAATGTAATATGTATGTATGTATAATTGTTTGGCATGCTATGCGGCCTGAACGGCTCGATGGATTTAAGCTTGAGAGGCGTCATTAGATTCATCGTAATTCTGAGTGACACTGGATATACAAAAATGGAGTCGGATTTATTTTTAAATAATGACTATTTGGCAAACAGACTTAGGGGGTACTAGTTGATATTTCATCAAAACTAATTTTATGATAGAGCAAATTAGTTAAACAGACCGAACTACACAATTGCCACAGTATATGCCATTTTCAGTCAAAATTCGAGCACTCGGCGTTATTTTGCGATGCGAATTTGCGACGGGTTCCCTAACTTTGTCAGTCGTCACTGACTGACCTAACAATGCAATTCAGACTGTTTGATCGAACAAACTTTATTTATAAAAAAGCTTTTGACTATTTACATTGAATTTATTTTTAGACAATCAATGAAAACTTTGTGCCAAGAAGTTTTTTTAATCGTAACGTATAATTACAAGAAGACAAAATAAAAATAAATAAAAAACAATACTAGTACTACCTATAGTGTCCGACCGAAACTAGTTTTACGACCGAAACCGAAACCGAAACTTCCTTACAAGGATCATATTTTGAGGGAGACAAGCAGTCTACGACATTTTCATTTATTAATAATAAACATATTATTTAAGAAAAAAATATTAGTTGCCCCTCAAAAATACTTACAATAGGTATTTATTTGAGTGGATAGACTCAAGACAAAATTGGTAGTACGTAAGTTGGTATCTATTGTACTTGCTACTTGGATACCTTGGTAATAAATACTAAAATGAACTTTGAAGCTCTGAATCCATAATAGTATCATCATAAAATGCACTGTAGTCATTACTAACTACCTAATGTTTGTTTTCGTATAGTATTTGCGAAAGAGTAAAGCTAACCAAAAAAAAATTTTAATGGTTAGATTAAACTTGATCTTACTTTTATCAGTCATATTGAATATTTTATTGATGTTTACTATGTTATAACGACACCGCTCTTATGTTATAACGACATAAAACGAGATAAAACTTACCAAATTCAAAATAAATAACTCGGAAACTCGCCACGGCAACAAAACAAAACGAACAGCAAACAAACAAGCGAGTCACGACATGGGCTTCTGATGGTATTAATTCGTTCATTCAACGCGCCGAACGAACGAAACCGAAACCGAACATTCGGTCGGACACTAACTACCTATTTTAGGCTTTGTAAAAATAAGGAAGATAAAAGCGATGCGCTTTTAATAAATTTAAACTCACGTGAGTTACCAATCCTGATGAAGTCTTCTCCCGCCCTAATCTTATGTTGAAGACTCTGAGAAAAAGCTACGTCACAGAATAGAGACATACAGTATTCGTACTCGGCGCTGTCCTTGAAAAATATACCTACGCCACGCGTACGCTAGGGCTGCCCGCCTACAATTTTGTGATTGTTATATGAATGAAAAAGGAAGGATTAAGTAAAAATACATGTTATGTTTTTTTTTTTAGTTTTAGTAGATTCAATAAATAAAAAAACACATAACATACATATTTATAAATTTTCGACAGAAAAATATTTGCGCCTCGACTGAGAAGTACGAAAGGCTTTATTATTAAATTTTAATGTATAAAAAATCCGCATTCTGATAATCAGTGAACATACTTAAAAAAATGCTTTTCGGAAGTCGGTTAAAAATTAAGTTATTCCTGATTGTTTAATCCAGTCAGATTGAAAATGAGGCCGGATTGCAATCCCTACTTTATACAGCACGGAGCAATTCGAAATAAAAAAATTTTGGTGTCCCATCCGATATACAAACGCTGCGGTTGTTACTTAACATCAACCATATCATCGCGTGTGCTACTTATAGCAATCAAAATCCTAATACAAAATCTTACTTAAAATAAATTATAGGTAGGTACCTGCTTAACATTAATCTTACTAGAAAGATGGGTAACATTATAATAACTTTTAATGATATTCTACTTCAATACTAATATATGTAAGAAGCTAAGTACCACATTAGTAACATATGTAGCCTAGGAAACGACTACCTAAATACTAGTTTTTTTATCGCGAGAGGTAAGATAGGTCACGTGTCACTGTCTTTCACCTTACCCACTAATTTATTTTTAAGTCCAGCCCCCTTAGTATGATGTTTTAGTGCCGCAACAGACGGGACGCAAGTTGCGTTGCGTAAGAGCTAGAGATGGGCAGTGGATAGTACTCAATCTAACCATTGGAGTATTTACTCACTAGATTTAATAAATAGAGTAAATAGAGCGTGCTCATATATTGACATCGCAATTGATGTCTGTTTACTTATTTTAAAATAAAATAACGCCTTTGCACACCTCCCAGCAAAAAATGATAATTAGTCAAAGAAGCCTACTTTCAGTGTATGATTAGTATGGTATTTTCATATATTTTTGCGTCGCATTTAACGTTTACCGACATTTTAAGCATATTATGGCGTATGCACACACTTTCCGACAAGAATTGCAAGTGTATACTAGATTTAAGTTTCAAAATTGTCATGAAAACATGAAATAATGAATATGAATATAAATATAAGTCGCAACTCATATAAATCAATCTACTCACCAAATGGATAAATTAGGATATTTATCGGGTATTTACTCAATCTACTGAGTAAATATTCAAATGGGTTGATTGAGTATTTATGCAACTCCCATCACTAGCTGTTACGCGGCGCAACTTGCGCCCCGTCTGTTACGGCCCTTATCTGACAAGTCTTTACATATCAACCCTCTGTAAAATGTGCATGACAAGATAAAATTCATGAATGGACACTTAGTAAAATGAGTCGTCACACGCAGTCAGTTTTAAACAGTGTTTCTAATGTCTGCAAAGAAAATATAATAATTTTAAATTTAAACATGCGTTTTTTTAGAAACAATCACGTTAGATAAAAGAATTGCATTAGTACGTAATAATTCTTCGAAATAATGTTGCAAACAACGAGTATTAAAAATTATTAAAATTAAATGACGGAACGTTTTGAATTTTGTCTATGTTTGTTGCGGTAAAGTCCGCGAAATGCGACAAATCACAAGGATAAAAAGTTTTCGCCCTAATCATGCTTGCCACGCAGGTTTTAATTTGTGGAAAAAAGGAAATACTTGCATAATAAAAATGAAACAAATTACGTCCTAATAGGTACCTACATAAAAACTATTTTTTGCCTTACCTTTCGGTGTTTTGAGGTAACCTAAAAAAAAATATCTGGGTGCTTTAATGATGTATTTAAGCAACCAAAAACAACACAATATTATCTATATTGTGCCATATTATTCCACGAATAAGATAATCTATACTATAATAAAAAAGTAAAAAAATGTGTCTGTATATTGAAAATTTTTCCAAAAAAAAATTTTGGGTCGAAGGAGACATATTAATAGAGTAAGAAAATAAAAAAAAATGTCTGTCTGTTTGTACACGCTAATCTCCGGAAATACTGGACGGATTCGAATGAAACTTTTTTGTTACATAGCTGTGAAGCCTGGGCAACATATAGGCTATAACTGATTTTGGAAAATACTATAATGGTCCAGTTAAACTATAAGAAATATTAAAATGCCGTCTTCGCAAAAGTTGTTAAGTCTGATGAGAACTTTTTTTTGAGGTATAATAAAACCGGCCAAGCGCGAGTCGGACGCCCGCGAAGGGTTCCGTACCATAATCTATGAAAAATCACGTTTGTAGTATGGGAGCCTAAACACCTGATGCAGAACCAAATTCAATTTATTTGCATAAATATTTGTTTACTAAAATCGATTATCATCTGATGTGGAAATCTAAGATATCAGGTTAAAGTTGTTTAGCATAATATAATAAAATAAGCTGGGAGTAACACTATGTGGTGAAGGCGGTATCAGTTTGAGCCTGATTTTTGATACCGACTTGCCTCAACTGGCTAAATCTCTCATTTGCTGTCTTATCGTTTGGGATGAATGCACAAAGGCCAACAAAAAGGCAGTGGAAGCTGTAGATAGAACGTTGCGAGACATTCGTCGAGATGATAGGCCAATAGACAATGTCAAATTTTGTTGTCGGAAGATTTTCGTCAAACCCTTCCAGTTTTATGTCTGGGCTCTAGGGCAGATGAGATTAAATCCTCATTAAAACAGTCTTATCTGTAGCTTCAAATACAAAAGTTCAGATTGACAATTAATATGAGAGCCCAGCTTGGCGGTATTAGTTTTTAGCGGTATTAGCCCAAGAGTTTTCAAGAATATTATTGAAAGTCGGGGAAGGTCTCTTTCTTGAAGAGAATGGTCAGGTGAGTCATCCCGTAATACTTGGCGAAGTTGTTTCGTCCGAAGAAGAACTTATAAGTTCAGTATTTGCGGACCTTCAGACCATAACACACCAGGAAAATTCTTGGTTATGTGAACGCGCCATATTGACACCGAAAAATGAACAATACACATCAATTAATGAAGAACTTATGACGCAAATTATTGGTAATGAAGTGGTTTATACTTTCTTGGATAGTGTTTTTCTTCTTGATAGTGTTAGTAATCAGGACGACGCCACCAATTATTTAGTTGAGTTTCTTAATTCTCTTGCAGCAAATGGACTCTCGGCTCACAAAATAAGTCTTAATGTCGGAGGGCCAATAATGCTGATGCGAAATTCGACTCCGCCGAAACTGTGTAACGGAACCCGACTTAGTGTCTCAGCACAGTATGCCGAAGTACAGCGGACCCGTACCCGCAACCGCTTCCGCTCCCGCTCCCGCTACCGCTCCCACTCCCCCTCCAATCCAATCCCCACCAAACTTTAGACACTGAACTTTAGCCGCTACTGACTTCGGCATAGTCTGCTGAGACACTTAAAGTCAATGTTTTGAAGCGAAATATAACTGAAGCTGAGATTCACACTGTGAGTGATGCCAGTGAAACTATATTTATTCTGCGTATACAACTCATCCCCAACAATTTTCCTTTTGAAAATACACAGTTCCATGTGTTTACTTGCTTTGATATGACAATAAGTCACAGTTTCAGACGCTTAAAGCCGCTGATGTCGATCTAAGGACTGGTTTTTCGCATGGCCAACTTTATGTGGCTTTCTCTAGGGTTAGTAACGCTTCAGGTCTTTACATGTTGGCTCCCGAAGGAAAGACTCCCATAATTTATAAAGAATTAAAATAATATTGACTTTTAATTTCTAACACTGCTACAAGTACTTTCTTATCTTTCTCTCTCTCTGTCTCTTATTAGTTTGTATTTATATTAATACGTCGGAGTAATAAAGTCCACGCGAACGAAGCCGCGGGCATCAGCTAGTATATGATAAATGTATTCCCAAATTGCACGCTTACTACTTACAACACACCGTTCGCCACTGCGGCCCAACCGCGACTGTTTGTACGCCGAGTCACGGAATAAGTGTATGCTGACCTTGGAGGCGCGTAGGTATGACTTCGTTCCGGCAGTTCCGGCAGGCGTTCCGACCGTTTGTATGAAGATACAATACTGTATATATCTGTACCGTAGCCACGTGCATTACCGCTGTTAACATACATAATTGTACACATATACTTACCTATCATATCTTTTTGCGTACAGGGTAGTGTATAAGCTATAACCAATAGGTAAAGGGGGTTCCGGATGGTAACCAAGTACTGGTAAGCGAAGCGAAGGACACCTACCCAGAAGCTGATCAGACGGCATCACCATGTCCGCTAGGAAGCGATGGATGCAATCTGCCCTAGATTGGTAATGTTGGAAATCCTTGGGAGAAGCCTATGTTCAGCAGTGAAGTTTTGTAGCTGAAATAAATGAATGAATAAACGTCATACCTATAACATCCAGACCATTTTCAGCGTTTAGGTGGGAACGGGAATCAAAATGTAATACGAGTTATCTCACAGATTAATATACGTTCAGAGCTTAAACTCCCTCGGCGCCGCGAGGGTGTGGACGTGGAACAAATGCGGACGGACAGGGGTGACGCACTTTCGGAGCTAGATTAAGCCGGGCGGACACGTCCTGGCGTAATGTGCTCATATATTCTGAGGACGCGCGTGTCCGCAATTATTGTATAGGCCCCAACTAGTGCCGTTTGGTTTCACAATGAAAATAAACCCTTACTTATTGTATAGTAAGGTCTGTACACGTTAAAGATATTTTCCAGGATCCCTTCCAGGGTGTTGCAGATTTAATAAGTACTTTCCGCTATGGTTGACGGTAAAACAAAGCGTAAATATAAAATTTCTTTATGTTTTTATTCTTTTTTACATTTGTATAAATGACGAATGTTGTAAATTTAAATAGCGTTATTTGACAGCTAATTTAAGATAACTTGAACCGTTGTGCAATAAAACCCGTCACCACAACCAAACAACCAAGTCCTCTTAAACTCAAGGGTTTCAAGGGCCGCAGAGAAAAGTAATTTAACCGTACATTTCTTTCCGTCTATTAAATCACTTAAGGTGGACACATAGTCTGCGGTAAATTTGTTTAGCAATTCCATTTGGCATCGCGGGGCAGTCCTTAATTAAAGTCGGGACGTATTATGTTGGCTTGAGGCAGAGTTAATGCGAGTCCAGCGTAATGTCGTCTCCCTTTAATAATTGCTGTACGTCTATTAAGTTTTAAAACGGATTCGCCATTTACCTTACTCTCGAGTTTAGTTGTTAGATTTTTATTAATGACTATGAAATGAGAATGACTATGAAACCCTCAAAAAATCTGTAATAAGTCTATTTTTTAAATCATTTGGCAATGATGTAAAAAATATTATAAAATGTAAGATTTGTACAGTGTTAAAATAGTATTTGAAAATCGGGAAACACCTAACTGAATTTATGGTATAATTTTAAAATTACCGACAAAATAAGAAATTTGAATTTTTGACGTGTTATATTTGAAAATTTAGACGTCCTGCACATTTTTTATAACTAGATTCATATTTTGGGTACTGAATTCTCTAAGAAATCGCTGCAAGTATGCTTGTGACAAAATCTTATTGACCAGTGAATCTTTGCCTACTGGGAAACAGGCGTGATAATACGGACATATTTTTCACATAAGCTACTGGTTATTTTGTTCATCATTTCTTCTCCTCGTTACTTCCTTATCGGTCGGCTCTGTATGACAACTGATTCCAGTTCTTTCTGTGATTCGCCATATTCAGCCTCCCGTTCATTCAATGCCCATACACATTCTTTCCACGTATATTTTTCGGTTTCCCTGTCTCCTATCCCTCTGCAGCTATCCTTCAAATATGCACTCTGCATCATTAATAACGATTTTGCTTTGTAGACTAAGGTACTATACTAAGTACGAGCAAGTCTATTTTTAATCAAACGATTATTCGAAGACTCCTAAACCGATTTGGAAAATTCTTTTTTTGTTTGAAAGGGTTACCAATACTTGTCAGGGGATCCCATAGAAATTTTATAAAAATTGGTTGTGTAGTTTAAAGGTGAAGTCGTTCTTTAGTTTTGAAAAATTATGTTATTATTGTGATAACAAAGCTATGCGAAAATGTTTTACTATGCATAAAAATAAAATTAGCACTGATGAAACTGCAAGTGAAAACAAAGCAGAATGTTTCAAAATGAAAATATAAAAGTTGTTGTCATGTTGAGCAAAAGCCAGCGTTAATTTGGATCTGAACTGGGGTCGAGTTGTGAATTGTTGGATATTTTGTTTCACTGAAATTACAGTGTGCTCTGGACAGGGCTCAGGTGCCCTCGACGTATGTAGGTACACGTTCAAGAATGCCAAGTATTTTAGCATAACATGTTACGGCGAATTGGGTCCACGTGATTGTAATTATTATTAGCAGGCCTGATGTTTCTGTCAAAATTTCGTGCAAAACCATATTTTATCTGTGGTTTCTTAACGACTTGAATTTAAAAGAAAAATTGTAAAATTCATATCCTTTAGATTTTACGATTTTTTAAGTTAGTTTAATTGAATTATTATTTAGCATGATTTAGCCCAGTAATTGTTTAATCTATTATGAACTCATGTGCTGCTGGCGAGCTTGCCGACTATAGTTTCGAAATCGTAGGCTATGACAGCTTATGAGTTCGAAACTATAGTCGGCAAGCTGCCTTTATCTCACGTTATAACGCGTTATAACATAACAGTGTTAATCAAGAGAATATTATTATTTTTTCCAGTCTCCAGGAACACTTAAGAATATGAAAAGATTTCCATTTGCAGTTAATTTACAAAGGTTTATTCCGAGTGGCAATCGTCACGTCTCGGTAACGAGCTTCCTTAGTTAACAGTGTAACGTGAAAAAATTCGCCTTCCCCTAACTCAGTAACTTCAGAACTTACTCTACGACATTTACAGCCTTTATTATAAACTAGTTGTGCCCTCAGGCACCGCTCTCTGTAATATTTCGGGATAAAATCTATCACAATGTTCTTATCTGGGTCTTAAACTATATAATATTTCAATTTTTTTTTAATCGGTCTTGCCGTTCTTGAGTTATAAATAGTGTAACTAACAAGACTTTGTTTTTATATATTGAGATATAAAGTTAATTTAGGTTTATAAAACTACAAATTAACATAACAATGCGAGAATTTACAAGATTTATCGGATTTGAAAAATCACTGAAAAATATATGTAAGCCGGTTTTCACCATCCAAGGCAATTTAAAGATTTTCGTTATATTCAAGAGAGTTTGAAAGGCCAATTTTTTGTGTATTTGCCAACATCAATCAAACCTTTATAAACATACGGGTAAGTCTACCCCACATCTCTGGGTAAGTCTTTCAGACAAGTCATTCAGAGATTGATAAAAAGACATGTGAAATATGTTGCATAATGATGTTAAGTTGGTGGTTCCACAGTTCTTATTGATCAACATAACTTCAACGATTGTAATTAATTGACACCCACAACCAAAACAGACAAGTGTTAAAGTTTTTAACGAGTTGCCAAGATTTACTGGATCTAATAATTGGTTATTTGTAATTGATTACCGAAGTTAACTTACATTGTGCACTTTCCAACTATCTCAAGTAAGTCGAACACCGAACAAAAGGCAAAGAAGGGACTCCACTTGCGTTCTCCGAATCGGCGACATGGTCCGATCGAGAAGATAATAATTGTCGGTTCACGTCTTTCCTCGGAATCCTATTGCGCAAACCGCTTTGTCGGCTGACATCAATACCTACCCAGGCTTTTGTCTCGTGCCACATCCATTGTTCATTTTGGCACTGTGGCCTTGATATCTTAATATTTCATCTAAATTGACATGTAGGCAATGTGAACGCGACTTGGAATTAGCAAATCTTGATCTCAGGTTCATTCAATGTATCGTTATTTTATTGTAACGTGCTACCTTGGTTATTAATAGGTCGGTGCTTGTATTTTTCCACATATTTTTGTTTATGTGTTCTAGAAATTTCGATGAGGTTGTATTAACTGTTGTTTATTGGGACTGTAACTGCCAATTAATTTTAAATGCTTTAAAATGTATTATTGCTATTACTGAGAAAAAATACGGTATGAATTTAATGTGACACGGTAATGACAAGTAACGAAAGGTACAATTCTTCATGTCCTGGACTCACCGTACATCTTGCCCTCGTCGGATAGGATGATTTTGCGTCTGCCACAAGGGGGGTAGATTGCCAGCGCCTCCTGAAAACTCTGTTCGATGTCTGGACTCCATACTCCCTCTGCATCGGCGGCCGACAAGTCCTGGCAAGAAAAATGAGGCTATACTTCAGAAATTTTAGCTAAATTGGTAAGGACGGAAAATATGAATGCCACCAAATCCCCAGTCAAGAATAAATGAGTTAATCATAAGAAGAGGAAATGAGTTTGTGTCATTAAATGTTAAGTAAAGCTGGTTAACACACCCGGTGGTTACTATATCATCTCTAATAGCCTCAAATTTTCCATCAATAAAAAACACGCTCGCGCGAGATAGCCTTATCACGGCGGATTTGAACATAAAGCAGATGTATTAACCACACTTCGCAGATGCAGATCAGACAGAAGGCGAGGAGTGGAGTGCGTCATTGTAATTAATAGACTCGCTTCTATTCTCAAAAGAAAATAAAAATAACACGGCGCCCTCGACTCGGTCCGGCCGACGGACGATCGAAAACATCGTGAATCACGCAGTTCCTTGAAAACACTCGAACTGTTTCTGCTTTTGTTATACCAGCAGTCAATATTTGCCAACTATGTACTTCTCGCTACTATTACTAATATGTGTATGGTAACTACATTTTGCTACAATTTATTATCAACCGCGCGTGCTTGTGTGGTTTTGATACCGTCTTACGTTTGCCCTTTACTGTGTTCTATTAATAATACTCCGTTTAGTAATACTGTGGCGACTGTTGTTATACGATTGTGAATCATCCTCTGCATTTAGTATTCTGATCTTTCTTAATTTACATTCGGTAGCGATAGATTGTCTTTTGCTAAGAGGTATTTTATTTCTAGGTAAGTGGAATACAGGTGACATTCGTATGTATCGTTTATCGTAATTTTTCAATCATTATTTTGTAGGATAACGTACCTTAAATTATTTAATAAATATTTCAATATCTTATTTCATAAATGGTTTTTCAACATCACTATAGCGTTTGAAACAATATCTGAGTATCTACGTTAGTAGTTTTGGAGCATCTAGCTGACTAGTAAGCATCGGCCTGTAATGGTATGGCTACACAAATAAATAGTGATATTTATGTTTAAACTACAGCGCATGGATTTCGCTATCTTGAATGAGAAGAACTATGTCCACATGACACCAAAGGATCGACCTAGGCTTACCCTAATTTTTTAACGGTTTCAATTGCAGGTGAATTGAATACTGATAAAACACAGGAATTAACGGTTCTAATTGAAGTCATTATTATCATAACTTGACGATAATCTAGGTATTGTCACGCATTTTTCTGAATTGTACATTAATTACTGTGGTCCGAGGTTATTTAAGTAGACCTACCAAGGTATCCATGGCAGATAGTTTTCTTATAATCGCACTTACCGTAAGATAAAGACGTGATAATGCATGATAATGAAACAATATTTTAAAACCCTACCATCTTTTACATGTCGATGTTTATAATTTCTACGAAAGATATAATTATCGTCAGGCTTTGAGAGAGATTTCATTGCTTTAATGAGGCAAGTGTGGGAATGTTTGAAGAGTTACTATATTATTGTGGCCAGCATCAACAACATCCAGAATAAGACGGATGCATGGCATCGGCACCAACTGTCGTGCAGCGAGAGCAAGTAGTGAATTGTAGGTTTCTTTGCTTTCATCAGGCATGTGTAGGACTTTCTAAGGAGTGACATTCTTATCGTCGCTGGCATCACCAACGTCCAGATTCATGCCATCGGCACCGCCCGCCGCAGTGCAGGGAGATGCAGTAGTGCCTCAAACGTTTTTTTCTTCAGGAAAGTGAAGGGATGTTTAAAGAGTTATTTTCATCTACAAATGTATGAAGAGTTACCTTCTCATCGTCACTGGCATCACCAACGTCCAGATGCTTGGCGTCAGCGCCGCCCGAGCCGTTGGTGTCGGGCGCGCCGGCCGCCGTGCTCCAGGGAGACGCAATGGTGCCGGCTGCGAGCGCGCCGCTCGCTGTTAACAAATAGAAAAACTATTTTTAGGCTTTAAAAGTAGTACATTATATACCAAAGGTGGCGATAGAAAGAAGGAAAGTCACAGGTCACAGAAATTAACCTTTCACATCTTTTGATCCACAAATTTTAACACTAGACTTTAAAGCAAACACTATGAACAAATTCATGTATTCATATCAGCCTTTTCTTCTTTCACCCGCTTGTGTTCATTACATTTATGATTTACCGTTCAACAAAAAGTTTAACAGAAAATATAGTAAGTACTGACAAACTTTCCTTAAGAATCGGGAAAACTGACATTTAATAATTTAAAGAATAGAGATACTAGCACATACGAAAACAAGGAAGGAAGTAATAATGCCATAGGCACACTACAAAAGGACACGTAAACACCGCATTTGTAACCAGTGTACCTGTTATAGATATAATTATGTAATAAATTGTAAAAATAGTAAAGCCAAAATCAATATTTTAAAAATATTCACGACGTCAGTATAAGCATTTTAAAACAAACAATTGAAATTAAATTAACTTGTAAATGAGACTTTTTATCTAAAATCTCAAATCTATAGAAGAATCGTGTAATAAAAGTGTAATTGACGTAAGCAATACAGTAAACATTGAAATTAGTAATAAATTTGATGATATTGATTCTATTAACTTGTTGATGAAATAATCATTTACATGTATTAATTAAGTTTAGGCATGAATTGCGCATACATGATTGCGGTTAGTATTAGATGTATTTGAATAATACGAATGACAAGATTAAACGTATCTATTTAATCCAATAACAATATTGATTGACTTTATATTAACTCTAACTATTAGATATATCTAATAATTGTCTAATGTCAAATAATAAACTGTAGGTCTTCCACAGAGGAAGGTTTTTACAGGATATTTTTTTTATACAAATACTTTGCTTATAAGTAATTTGTTTTTAGTATTTAAGTTTATTTTATTTAGTTTTAGTTTAATTTGACCACCAAAAACATAATAAAAAAATAAAAAAAAATGAAAAATATGAATTCCGATTAATTCACATATAGCAGAAACCAAACCATACACATAGTTTTTTTTACTGTGGTAGAAACAACTTCAAGAATATTTTACTTCCGTATAGTCTATAATAATGTAAAAACTGAGATTTAAAAAGACAATTTATTGATATCCAATGTAAAAGACAATACATAAAGATAAAGATGGTTGAAACATGGGATGAAAGTCTAAGAACTCGTGTGTATACTACAGCGGCCTCTGACGTCATCGCGTTGTTTGTTTACCGCGTCGGATGCCGCGCTGTAAACTTCCAATCATATTGTGGTTGCGGACGATACGCTAATACTCGTACGTCAATATGTAAGCAAAATACAGATTATGAATATTGCATACGGTCTCATGAAATGTAGGCTGAAAGGCCGACAGTGCGAGTGTTAGGACTACACTCGTTGGGTCGCTGCTCCTAACACTCGCCTTGGTCAATGGTCATTGTCTAAATCGATTGAAACCGTCTGCCCTTACGAATACACTACATGTGTAAACCCGTTACAATTTTCACAATTAATTTATCTAACGTTAGTTTTAATAATATATGTAAAACAGATTTGAAATCCTGCACAACTAGTGATGGGTTGAGAGCATAAACAAGCATCAACGGGTGTATTGGGCAAAAAAGAGTTTAAGCCCAAATAAATGCCTGATCGCTGGGCAGAAACAAATCATTTAACTTTTGTAAAAAACAGCAGGAAATTATCGATATTTTATAAATCATAACTTCAATAAAATAATTGGTTGTAAAATATTCACAGAATTCTAGCTTTCATGCGCTTGCGTTGCGTCGACTCGACTGGAGAGCCGATAGAGTGATATTTTGCCTACTCTGACTAAGTAATTATCATTAAACATAATATCAATTTCTTGCTTTTCATTTTTTTGCATTCTGAAGTGTTGCTATTTCAATCAATGAAAAAGTAAATAAAAGCTCTCTGAATGTTTTGCCCGTGCAATGAACATTTATTCGTCACTTTATGCAATGCGCCCAATATGCCCGGACGTAAACCCATCTCTGTGCACAACATACCGATCAAAATCTCAATCTCAGACGAAAAATTCAAACGAAAATTTTCTTAATACCGAGTAAGCTTTGTTTCCCTGAGATTCGAGGGTAGGCATTCCGGAAATTTTCATATTTACTGTTAGAAATATGCAGGTAGGAACATTCAACACAAGTATAATATCAAAACGGAGAATTTCTTTATGAAGATCGGATCTGGAGTGAAGAGAGTAAAGTATGCGGCCCGCCTCCGGGACGCGACTCCGTTACTTTATAAAATCTTATCGTTACCTTCGGTGCGACACGGCGGGCATTCCCGTAAAAATGTAGAGCTCCTCAGATTAAATTTTAACATCGACATTACAATTTTAAATGCATAGTTTGCTAGTGGTGTGTTTAGTATAAAGGCATTGCGAAAAGACAATTTTTTTTTTACAAGCTGTTATTAAGTTTCATCTGTCCCGTTGTCTGTCTGTCTGTTTGAAAACTTGCAAGTAAAATTAGAACCACTCTTCGATTTCTGATTGAGCTGGAAATTTGGCACTCATATGTATATCGCGTGATAATGCAATATTATGATGACATGGAGCGATCTGATTATAGAGCTGGAAGGTGACCATAGGAATTCTGTAATAAAACGACACAACCCCATCAAATTTGGGCTTATTACATTTGTCTTGATGAGGTCTGACAATAAAAAGTTAAACGAAAAAATAAAAAAAAAACTTATTTACAATTGTAAACTTAGAAAGATTAAATAAATAGTTTAATCTAACTAGATTGAAATATAAAGGTAAAATTTCCAAAGGTAAAGTAAAATGTGTTTAAATATTGGTTAACATAATTTTTCTAAACTAAAAACCGATTTTTAACCCCCAAAGTACGCAACTTAAAAAAAAATATCAAATAGGTCCAGGCATTTTCGAATAAAAGGTGAACATACATAAAAAAACTCGCGAAGAATTGACAACCTCCTCCTTTTTGGAAATCGGTTAATGAATATAAAAGATATGTTTTGTACAAATAATCGTGACCGTTTTGACAATAACACAAGTTTTTGGAATGTAATATTGAAAATGTAGCAGGAACATTTCGGAACAAAATGTAAATTACAATTCAAGAAATCAGTATGTGCAAATGATATAGCTAGTCATGTCTGTCAGCACATCGTACTGACGCAATTAATTCTCATTCGCGGAGCAGAGATCTTGCGGTCTTTCAATTTATACTACTTCATTTGTATACCTAATCGACACATAAGATACCTATAAACCATTCTTCCAGAAAAACTAAATTACGAAACAATTAATTTATTAAATTTTTTACTTATTAAATGTCAGGTACGAATAATATATCATCAAGATAAATAAATATGGATAAAATTTCAAGATATGAATCGTCTCTGTACATTATATTTACTTGCCGGTCTCTTGGTTTATGTAGTTCATTTATATGTGATGTAAGGTCCACATCTTGGTTAATAATATAACAAAGTTACCTATGTGTTATAATTATAAAAAACAAACTACAAAGGTTTATTTGACATTAGGCGCTCACTGTGAGCAAATGTGTCAATAACCTATTACATAATACATAAATATAAATAAAATGGTTTTACCAGTCCTATTTTCAGGTACCTGTGATTATTTTCCTTCTGTAAACCTACTCCTACTCCATTAAACAATATGTACAAACGAATGCGGTATGATAAAGTCACAAATCACTTCCTAAAATATCTTTTCGTAATTTTGAACTGTATTCATTGAGAAGCATAATTACTTCGTTACATTAAAAACAATAGAAAATATTCACAAATAATGTATAGTAAAATAATACGGATTTGTGTAAGTTACAAAGTCAGTGCGATATGTGTACCTATCTTCTATGCAACATTTTATGAGTAGGCTCAAATCAAATCTTAAATAAATAAATATAAATATTTGTATAGGGACAGATAACACTGATTGAGCTAGCCCCAAAGTAAGTTCGAGACTTGTGTTATGGTATGTTAAACTCTTATTTATTCTGTGGTTATGGGATACTAACTCAACGATACTATATTTTATAACAAATACATTTATGGATAAACATCCAAGACCCACTTAATTCAAGTGAATTAAATGAAACAACCCCATCAAAATGAATTCTTCAATGACTACGTAAATATTCATATCAGGACATGGACAGGACACACATTAGACGAGTTTATATTTAGCAAGTCTAATAAAAAGGAGCTTCAATTAGGACAATTCAGCCGAGATTAATTGAAGCAATCGGCATAAAGCAGTAGTGGTCCACAAAGGGCACATGGTGGATGTGCAATAATTAAAATAATAAAGCATCGGGCGCTCCGCTCTCATTGTGTTGATATGACAAGTGTCCGCAATAAGTGGGACCCTCGTCGCGCGCGGTTAGGGCTGTGAACATTGTTCATCTACTCGGATGAGATGTAAAACCGGGATGATTTTTGTAGTGTATGTTTTAGATAAAAACGACGAGTTGCAATCCGGGAGTGCCGGCAGAAGTGAAAACTTGAATATTAACGTTGTGCATTTCCATGGATGCGCGTGGCACGCTGTAACAGAAACACACACGAACATTCGTGCAAGCGCCTTGCGCCGCGCGCCTAAACGAAACAGCAGGCGCAGGCATACATTTTCGCCGCGCCGTAGAAAGAGAGGGGGATACTTCCTCTCCAACGACGCGCCGCGCTGGCTGTCTACTTTCCATCCGTCTTACGAATTTTCGATCAGGTCACGTGTCCTGACGCCCTGACGCGAGTTTAACATTCTTTACACATTACAAAAAAAGTGTACAACGCCGCTAAAGAAGTTTTCACTTCAAAATTATATTTATATTACGCATTCCAAAAAGGATGGTCGAGCCCTACACAAGAAAGAGATTAGTGGAGGAAGATGGGAGAGACCTTGGCCCAACAATGGGACAATATTTTAGATAAACGGAAAGAGAGCTTGCGACATTTCACATTACATATTCACGGCTTATATTTAAATATAATGTTTGTGTATTAATTAAGAAAATACTGTTATCGCGAAAGAAGGATGGAAAGCGATATCATATGTCCATACAAAATTAAACTTTTTTTCGGACTTGGTTCCGAAAAGTTTACAAAGAAGACGATTTTTTTTTAATTTAGTAAATTTCTTTTGTTTCGGGTAAATCGACCTTGACAGATCGCAGAAATGTGTATTTTTCCGAGTCTCTAAATTGTATTTGTAATATTTAATGCAAGTTTGACTTGTACTTTGCTTATACGTAGCTTGTATTTTTCAACATACTTAAAATATTTATTTTATATGTTTTTGTAAATGCATTGGGACTTGGGCGGGCGACCCTACTGTGAGGCTGTGACATCTAACCGGCAGCTATTTTACGTTTCACTGTGGGGATTCTGCGTGCGTGTTGGCACATACATCGGACGATTGTAATATCGTATGTTATATTAGCAACCAAGAAATATTACGTTTTATTGTTAACCGTTACTATGGCTTATCTAAGTCAAATCGTATAATTTGGGTTCTTATTATAAGGATTCAAATAGAAATTAACTTGAATTCTACTGTAAATTCAGTCAAAATAGTAAAATTGATAAATATTATAAATTTCCTTTATCATCTTCCTAATACGTAGATACGTAGATACTTCTTTATGAAACATTATAATTATTGTTACTAAGTTTTGTATAACAATATTCAGAATTGTGAATACAGACCTTTACATATCTCTGTAAGTTACTGAGTCATGATATCACCAAATAATTAAAAGAAATTGTGAATTTTCTTAAGAATGCATCAAAAAAGATTTAAGTTGAACATTGAGCAATTACGTAAGTAACAAATGTTTATCGCAGTCGTTTAGTTTATATCTTCGTAATATCGAGAACTAAAATTAGATCTAACATAAGCTTTTCCAGAACAGTAATACGAGTATAACATCGCATTCGAGTGGGTGGTACATAAGGTACAGTGTATTTATAGTTCGTGAATACACAACTTGTTATAAAATGAACGGGTAACATTAACGCACATTAAAACCACAAATCCACTTGATTGTAGTTGTATTATTAATTAAATTAAATTAAAATTTACAGATAATATATAAAATCGTACAAAAAGGTAAAAAATACCACTTTGTAAGAATTGAATTTCATGAATTAAATGCGGCCTTTGCCCAGCATTGGCACAGAAATGGCTCATATAATAGATTGTGCTACAAGGGGCTAAGGTAATATTTTGAAGGCGAGGGCGCTACTTTGAATCCAGAGCGAAACGAAGGATTCCATAGTTGAATCACGAGCGGAGCGAGTGATTCTACGGTGGAATCCTGAGTGTAGCGAGGGATTCATGTATATCGCCCGAGATAAAATTATTACCGTACCCTCTCGGGTACGGTAATAATTTTATCTCGGGCGATATACATGAACACTCTCCTTTTCATCTCCATCTATGAGAAAAACTAGCACATACAAAACAGAATATAAAGAACAGTAGAACACCTACAATACCTAACAGACTTCACCTGACAATTTAATACTAACCTTTGTTTGGTGTCGTTTTCATACAATAAATACTAAGAAATATTTTTTCGAAGACCACCAACTTAAGACAAAATGTTCACTCATAATTTTGTTTGCGTGGTCCTTCATATCTTTTTATTTTTATACGTAAACTTGATAACTATTCACTATTTGCTTAAACTCACGAAAAAGTATTCACATTCACATAAATAATTACATTTCAATACAAATAACCTAAAACTTCTGCAATTAATTGAATCAAAGAGAAAAATTGCACTTTTTAATTATACTTCTTTCTTTATCCAAAGCAAAAAACATAAAATTTTTAACCTCCATTCATCCATGTTAAAGACGACATGTATTCCAAATTTAAAAAATCACGAAGTCTGTGCCTATTATTTTTAATTTTAAAACAAAATTCTTTTTTTTTTGCTGTACTGCCAACATTATTTTTGATTCTACATAGATTAAACTCGAGTTCTGTTTTCAAATTGGTTTTAATCCCTAGAGATCTTCTTTTTCACGTTTTGTTCTAGTTACTGTATATTAATAATGTAGAGACATTTAAAAATACATAACTATAGTTCATTTTAATACGTTAATGTATTCCATTTATTTAAATATTTTTGTTGGGCCTAAAATTCTCACTTGTGGAGGGTATTAAGAAACAATTGTATAAAATATTCTGCAAGTGCAAAGTCCAGAATAAATTTATAATCTTGATACGGCACAGAATATCATAAACTACTTTCTATAGCGTCGTATTTTGTAAACTACCATTTTCACACGTTTATAGCCGTGGCTTTATATCCAAGTTGTATGAAACGCCTTATTGAAAACCATTACGACTGTCTTAGTTTGTTTTGTTGCGGCGTCATACGCAGTAATGCAATTCCGCTGATACAATGGAAACACCACCGGGAGTCTAATTGGATTTGTTTTTTAAGATAAATTATCGTGCTAGTGGGAAATAATGTGTTCTGTCGTTCATTACAGTGGCGCGGTGTAATAAAGCACACGCGATTCCTGTAGCCGGAATGCATTTTTTAACATCAACAACGGAATAATTCCCGTAATTTAATGCCGTATAAACCCTCTATATCGCGTGTCCTTCGAAAAATTATAAACGTAATGTGCTTTATGGTAAATCTGCTTTGCATGTTGATTGTTATGTTTATACGGCCTCATTTAGCTGTCAAGACGTCTAATTTCTACAATCGTAATAATAGCTTAGTAAATGGACTCGTTTAAAACATAAAAAAACTGATGTTTTTGAGTTCCAAATTGACGGTTTAAAACAACATTTCAACCGTTAATACGTCACGCGTTCATGATAAAGTGCAGCCGTAACGAAGCGCAGTGATAGAGTAATAATTTCCATATGAGTTGGCGTGGCATGGGGCGGGGTGGGCCGGGCCACCTGTGACGACCCTGCCGCGTCCGCGCAGCCGAGGGTTGCGACCGAAGTATGTTAATTAATTTTCGGTTGCGTCCACCGGGCCACGGCCAGCTCAAATCGGCCCGCCGTGTGGTTTTCCTACATTTTGTTGGAAACACAAAAGGTCAGTTATACGCTCTTAACACGTTTCAATATAAGCGAAAGAGGAATCGAGTTTGCCCCTTGTTTACCGTGATTGTACACTTTATTTAGATAGTTAAAACGGTTATTGACTTGTTTTTATATTCAAACCAGCGTTTGTTTGGTGAACGTTTAACATTTTCGTGGAGTCAGACAATGTTTCCATCCAGTTACTGTGCATTCTATTAGCATCTCGTTGCGAAGGCAATATTAGACGTTATTGATTTTGCACAAAACGAAGTTTGTAACTATTACTACAACAGATTATTGAAGCCATAAACACGTGTAACATACAAGTTATTAAATCAATAAACATGAGTATCCGACCACTTCAAGTCGAATTTTGTCGCCCGTTCTATTAATTATTCAAAAGAGCAACGCCTGTCGTCATTCGCCAGGAAATAGGGCAGTGGGCTTTTATTAATACTTACTTCATGAGTATATCTGGTGGGAAATTAATTGCAGATATTGAATGGTGTTTACTTTTAGGTGCGCGTGCGGCTTCACTCACAAAGATGTTTATCTGTACATGTGAATGTTTACAAACGGTGTGAAGTTGTGATACACGCTCACAAAGGCTGGCTAGTAATATGCACGAGCCACGTGGCGTGATCTTTCCACGTAAAGTCCGTAGTACAGTCATCGCACTTAGTAAGAAGATAACAAGATTCGTGAAATTTAAAAAATATGGTAATAAATTGAAGTTTAGATTAGACATGTAATACCGCATAATAGAAAAATAGAAAGAAACAAAATACAGAAAGATACTAAGCGAAGTGTGATTATTATAGGATTTAAGGCTGATCCAAAAGGAAGAGTGAAGCATTGTTACGGTTCTACAATTATGGTCATACATCGACTATGGTCAACAAATACTTACAGGCAATTATTTTGGACATCGCTGTAAAGTTACTTCCATATATTAATTACGCTATTTGAATTCTCGGTGCTTATATAAATAGCAGGGTTTTTATACCTGCCATTCCTGCATTTGTCACAGAGACCTGCGTCAATAGTAAGAAACAAGCATTTATAATGAAGTAATCGTAACTACAACTATCAAACACAACATGAAGTCGAAGTGCGTAGGTTTTATGGATTATGCAACTCGCAAATTCGTCACATTTCTGGATGTCATATTTACTGGTATTGGCGCAAATTAACCTTATCAATTTTACGGTTTCTGGTCTTACTCTCTGTACCTATAGCATTATTCATATCGGTAAATGATAAAGCGCGTATAGAAATACTATAGGTTACAATTCACATATCATTGGCGTAAATGAATAGAATTAAAATAAATAAAGTAACTGCGTCGACGAAGATAATCATGGGAGCACACCGCTGACTCATGCAGTATGCCTGCCAACTTCTAATACCACCAAGTGTAAGGACGTATCTCCATTCTATAGGAATCTCAACTTTATATTCCGAAGCAGCCGTAGTCACCGTAGTGCTAAATAAACACGGTTAATGAATCATAGTGGTCAGGTCACCAGCTGCAAATTAAGACTCCGATTGCACCGTACAGAAATGTCGCAGTAAGTATCGGCTTACAATATGAGGAGTAACAGAATCATAGCTTGTTTATAAGCGCAGTCATGTTTACATGTAATAAGCTCCGATAAGTATCGAGCCGGCTCCATTTCATCATTTAATTTGATGGATGATCGATCGACAAGATAAATAGCTACTCACAGAGGTAGCTATAATTTAACACAGACGGTTTTCAATCGTTCGAAACTAAGCGGAGGTAAGAGTTGCTTCACGGTTGAAAACTTATTTAAAATGCTCGTTTTTTAAGAGAAAAACTCAATATTAGTTGCTAGGTTTGGTCGGCCGGTAGCAACCGGTTTGTAATCTAATACCTTGTACCGCTAAAGTAGGATTACAGACCACAAGAGCGCTGCTTCTGCTGCGTAACATTAAACCGCAACTAATCGGTAAATCATGCAATTCGCTTTCAGAGCATCTTCAATAGGGCGATATTACTTAACATGATATAAAGCGTCGGTAACAAAGAGATACTTATGAAATTAAGGCGATAAATCAGCGCCCTAGCGGCCCGCTATGAATGAACGCAGGAACAACGACTTATATGTAAATAATGCCTTATGCCGACACTCGGTCGGCGCGTCGAGCTCGCTTGAATATAAAGTAATATGTCACAGGGCTTTTTAGAGCCTAGTGATGGAACACTAATAAATACTAGACGCTGATCATATCTGTCCTACATGTGCATACCCTTGAGTCATCAAATCATCCAAGTAAAAGAAATCAATGCATTTTTATTAGCCTATAACAGTTCACAGCTGGATTCTGGACTAAAGGCCTCTTCTCCCACTAAAGGGAAGATTTTCCCATAATCATCACGCTGTATAAAGTCGTTGCACAGAGGACGCTGCTGCCTGTACACTGTTACCTATACCTCTTTTAGTCGCCTTCGCCTCTTAGTCAAGTAAGAAAGGGCTGTATTCTTACGCAGTAAAAATTCTAGGTCTGTGGCTGTATTACATATTGTATTCTAATCTGCCGTCACAACACGGTAAATCTATGTATGTCACTATGTTTAACAATGGCATATCTTTAACAACTTACCTATAGAAGAATGTTTTGATTATTATTCTCATCGCCTGGATGAAACAGGTTACTAAATATTAAATACTTGTAAATCAAAATAGTTTATAGCCATAATCATGCAGTCCGTACACCACATAATATCTATAAAGCGTCGTTGTTTTCGCTTGAAGTCATTAGGCATGCAAATTGTGCGCCTATGAAACGATAGGTTTTGCAAAACGGATGCGCAGATTACTTTTGGTATGGTATGGCGTAAAGAGAAGGCGTCAGCGCGGAACGCCGCGCAACTCCAGAGATAAGAACTGACGGTAGGCAGCCACAGGAGCGTTCACTGTGCAATAAATTAATGCCCGGCCACAGAATGCACAAATGCATCACTGGTAACAATGAAATCTATGGACAAACATTAACGTTTCTGCTTCAGTTCAGCCCAGGACGATTGGTCTCAGATCTTACTTTTGATACCATTTCCTTTAATACATATTTATGTTGGACTCAAATAGATCCCTGTGGAGATCAAGACATATTTACGAGTTTTGTATAATTAGTTAAATTAATGTATATGACTGTGATTTTAAACGTTCAACCACACCACCTATTGCACCCGCTGACCTCTATTTAAAGGTCATTGTCCAACAGTTGCTGATTTTATGCAAAATGCAGAACTTCATTAGGGACGTTGAAGAATAGAAATGACACGGGAATGCTAGTTAGTTATTCATTGAATTCACAAGTTGGTGGTCACGACTACGTACTGGGTATCTGACGTAACCGATACGATGCCGGCCACACTACGCCGGCTATGTAGGTCCGGTGCATCCAAGTCTGCCTACACAGTCCCCTAATACCTCGCAATATTACATGCAATCGCATTGCAACAAATACTAATGACATACGGAGACTCACTCATGTGATGAATGAATATTTTTATCCCTCTTTCAAGTCTTACTAAAACATTGCAAAACGATAAATCACTATACCTATATATATTATATGGCGTGTAAAGGTATCATTAATGTGTCCAGCTTTTTTGCTCAGATCGTTTAATTATGTGTCATTAAGGCATAACATAAATTGTAAACAAGAAGTATGCGCTTGCCTTGTATGTACCTAGGTGTATGTAAAACAATGGCTCCTTGTTTACACGTTAATGTTTTAAGCCTATCACCGGTCGGTCGCCGATCGCCTAGTTAATGCTAAATGAAAGAATTCCAAAAACTCCAGCCATTCAATTTATTAAATTTGAATTTTTAATATTCTTCCGTCGTACGGACTCAAACGTGACCTGAACTCTTTCCTACTGTGGTTCAATATCACACGACTAAACGTCAGAAACAATGAATTCATGACCAACTTCCAATACAGTGCGTGAGTTTGAAACGTCCGCCATCAGAATATTGAGTAAGAATTTAATGTAAGTAAATATTTTAGAAGCTTCATAGTCGTAGTAAGTTGAGGAGAGAAAATTTTATAACAAAGATCCAATTTAGGTTGTGTCATGTTTATTTGAGAGTAAACAGAGGCGCTTATGTGCAGCTAATGAAGGGAATTTGAGAGCTTTAGCGAGATCAAGGTGCGCTGATAATCGAATTAATTTGAACTGCATAGAAGCCGGCGGCGTTGCCGACAGAGGGTTTAACTAAGTTTATGACTATGCTAGGTATACGCTCTTAGCGTGCAACAAGTTTGAGAACGTCTTGAGTGCTTTGAAATCGGTTAAGCAATAAGCCGTATGGAGCTGTTTGAGCATTGTACCCAATAGTTTCTGGTTGACTGAAGACTAGAAACGTCTACATGCATATTCATGAATGTTATCCTTTGGGATAAGCTTACTATAGACATCTTCACTATAGTTTAGTTTAAGTTCTAAAAGAGTGTTTCGTCAGAATAAATAAATAAATAATAAATATACATATAGGGACAAATCACACAGATTAAGCTGGCCCCAAAGTAAGCTTAAGCTTGTGTTATGGAATACTAATTACCAGAATAATTTGAAAAAGGCCATTTTCCAAATAAATTATTTATGAATAAATTCTCGATAGAAGTAAAATACTATAGACGTACAATAAAATAATAATCAACCTAATGTAGTTTACACACAAGATAATCAAGTCATCGAGGAATATAAAGATAATAATAACAGACCCTTAGGTTGTGACCTAACCCCTCAAATCAAAAGGAATGATGTTGGAAGACAATACAAATCAAATGACTGCAGCACAAAAGTGTTTTGTGAGTTATAGACAGACATCCGGGGATGTTATCTATATATAGAGTGAAGAAAAATAACAACAAGAATATTTTTCTAGATAACTGCTATGTACTATGGTTTAACTTAAAAATATGGTTTACAATGATGTAATGATTAAAACAAAATTCAAATGTTCAACCAGAGAGAAGCATAACAATTTAGCAGACGAGAACGATGTAGGGCCATAAAGTGCTGGCTAGATAGTGCAATTAGCTGTGCTAACGGTCACGGTGTATCGAGATCGAGGCGGCGCAGCTGCGCTTGCGCCGAGACAATTGTCGCCGCCAATTCGCGAGGTTCATTGACCACTTGGTCGATGCAATACGCACTTTAATAGGTTTTTTACCTAGGAAGTGCCGGTGAAAATTTATTGTAAACCTTTTATTTGAAGTAGGGAAGATCTTTTGATACTCTTAGGACCTAGGCAAACAAAAAAACCAGGATCTACAAGGCTTTACTGAAAATTTATCCACAAATGCTCTAAAAGATGAATGATTGTGTGACAGGGTGTATAATCAAGGTAAATTTGTTGATTTTATCATAAATTTTTAAAAAAAAAGATCTGTTTCACCAGCTTCTTGTATAACAATGAAACACACGTAATTATAATCATTGAATAAATAGACATAAAAGCCAACTTTGTAACTAATACAGGAAGCCGATTAGACGTAAATGACATGTCATGCCATACTTGGACGGCATTGTCCGTTCGCGATTCTCACATTAATTATCTAGCTTAGCAAATCTGCGATATTTCTCGGCGGTATCAGGTATAATTGGATCGCAATGCGAGCGGTTTGCGGAAGCAGGCTACATCTCTCGTTACGAGCTGTGAGCTGTTTCTTATTCTGAGAACTCCATGGGAACACCTACTTACATGATTACTGAGCTGATTCCAAATGTGGGTGGTTTTAATTCAAGTAAGTTTCGTAGAACCTAAAGATACATAAATAAATAACTCTCCCGTAAATAAGAATTTAAATGACACCAGAACGCAAAAACCAAAAGTAGATAGAAATCTAGATGACGTAAGATGAGATTTTGAGTGATAAATACGGAAATATGTTTGGAAAATCTAAAAGTGCACGCCTCATACATAACGTTCATTAAAAAAAAGTATTTATTGATTATAATTAAACGACACTGAATTAGATAATTTTCAATAGGATACAACCTCGTGACGTGATGAAGCTAATAAAAAAATGGTACAAATACATCAAGTAATTGGAGCGTAATCGTGACACATACGTTCTTACAGTCATCCATTAACAATTTTTTTTCATGTGTTATGCTTGACAATATTTTTTACAAGTATAAAATGTGTTTATAAAAGGGTTGTTCGTCCATATCTCTGTACTAATATTACTGTATGAGTGCAATTTTAATATAATAGAGACAGTTTAATTCCAGAAAAATGCTTGACATTGCTCTCATGTTGAGAGTAAAGCACTACCTCAACGCTGCGCTTATGAGACGTGCAAAACTCAACTAAAAACGATAAATAAAATACTAACAGTAGGTACAGTAAGTATGCTCGAATATTTACACGCAGCTATCGTGTTTCCTATTCCCATGTATGCAAATGCTAAGGCTTTGAAATTGAATCAAGTTTCTGTCTCAGCTCTGTCTTTGTCGACATGGCGTTCTGTGCAGAAAGAGAAGCTGACGTAGGTAAAATTTAGAAGAGCATTGATGTGTTTAAACAAATTGATACGATATTGAAAAATATTTCAAAGTTCGTTTGATAAGAAACTTTTTAACATAATATGTAATATATAACATAAAAAGCAAAATCTGTTATTTACTAAGTACAGATAGAGATAAATTTTGCGAAAATTTATAATTTCACTTTTTAAGTACATGTACTTTAAAAAAATATATACAGACAAATTACATAGATTCAGCTAGCTTCAAAGTAAGTTCGAAACTTGAGTTATGGGATACTCAATGATACTATATTTTATGACAAATACATATATAGATAAACTTCCAAGATCCAGGTCAATCTGGAAAAGATCATTTTCCATCTTGACCTGACCGTGGATCGAACCCGGGACCTCCGCTGTGACAGCCTGTCTGGCATGATGATCACTAGGACACAGAGATCGTCAAAATAATACGGTCATCTTTTATAATATATTAGAGTTAGTTACTTAGTCTATGAAAAAAAAAACGTACGATAGGATCCGTAAGTGTTTCTTGTCAAACATACAAACAATGATATAAGTTTAGTGGATATATTATGCTTCCGAATCTAAACTGAAGAAGCGAGTAGAGGGAAAAAAACTAGTGCAAAATAGTGCAAATAGATAGGTATTTCGCACAAATGAAAATAAATGAATGTCACTAAACGAGAGTCACGTACTCGTTCAAACATAATTAAGTTATGTGACTAAAAACAACCTAGTTATTTCTATTCCAAGTGACGTGAATGAGGCAATTTTAGAATGCGCGGCGATTCCAACATAACAATTAAAGATAATAATAAGCTTTACAAACGTTTCATTATAACACGATCTGTTTTCCTGACGACTTTAATAACATAGCAACAGAATTTACTCATCTAACAAGAGGCCATTATCGCAAAAGGAAAATCAACAGAACTAACCTGTCCCACCGTTAGTGCATGATGTATGGAGCAAAGAAAGAGCCTTGTTTTTTAGCGTAGCCAAGGGATATGTTAGGTATTGCAACTACTCGTTGCAATATCGTTGAGTAGGTATACCATGATACAAGTCTCGAATTTACTAAGGGGCTAGCTCAATCTGTATGATTTGTCCATATATATTTATTTATATTTACTCTCAAAAGGACCTAAAGAAAACAGGGAGTCCGGCCGTTAAGCCCACCGTTCGCGAAGCATCAGGCCGGGAAACACCCGAATTTTAAAATTTGTTTCTCCGCGAAGCCCATGGTCGAGAAGCCCCCGAATATAAAATATTATTTTTTTTTAACATAAATTTGAGCAAGTACTGTCGACAATAAAAATGTTATAGAATCAACAAATTGAATTTTGTATAAACGTGTCGTGTTTACAATAATTTGTACATCATGCATGATCATATTGATCATATTACAACTAAGTGTTAAGAATTATTTGATTAGCAACATATAAAATATCAAAAGAAATTTGCAAAGAGGTACATATACAGGGTAGCATCCTACCTGAGTTCTAACAAATTTTGATAACAAAAGACGAGTAAGGATGGACATAAGTCTATCTCTTTACGCACTAACCATTATTGCAAATATGCAACTGATAAGGAAGCTAAGTAGGTCAGTTGTCATTTCAAAATGTCGGGTGAAGGTCCTTCTTGCTCCCAAGAGTTGCAACATAATTATAAATTAATAAAAAAAACAGACTTTATAGCTATATTTTACAGAGAAATAACAAAGTGTCAAGTTCATGAGCGTGTACCAATAAAAAAAAATACAAAAATGTACTGGTTCGGTGAAATCATAACATGGATGATAAGCTTCTAATTAAATAGGGATTTAATCAAATATTTTGAGTTTATGAATTCTTAAATACACATGGAATTTATATGTAGTAAGCTAATAAAAATAATCACACCCTTCATGTTCCTAAATTTTTAAAAAAATTTCGATAAAACCTTTTTTAAATCCCGGAAGCATGTCCATATTAATAAACAGTGGTGGTCATATAATTAAGAACGCTTATTTAAAGAAAAGTTTTTTCAAAGTAACAAGTACAACTTATTGGATATATTTTTTAGAATTTCTCTCGGCATCGCAAAACTTTTCCATACTAGCGGTACATTCGTTGATACACTTGACTGGCTAAAAATAAATAGATACTGTATACATTTCATCTGAAGCTAGTATTATAGAATTATAACCGATAGTAGTATTATTACTTACTGGCTGGTCACATAGTTAAGAACGCTGAATAGTTTATCTTTTTAATCAAATTTAAATAGAGAACACTCTGTGACTCTGTGGTTGTATGTCACTTTTCATACAATTTTGGCGCCATGTAGTGCTGTAAAAGTCTTAAAGGTGATTGCTTCACATGAAAACAATAGGGAAAAATAAAAATTGTGATAAATCTGCAAGGTAAGTTATAATAAAACTTTGCAAGAAGAATTGGTCGTACAAAAAAATAGCCGACCATCTGTAATGCTCAAAAACGATGGTTTTCCACGCTGTGAAGCATTTTGCCATGCATCCAACTACTTCAAATGTTCCGCGTGTACCTAAACAGACAAAGTTATCTCGACGGGATGATCGTCCGTATTGTTCGTTTGGCAAAACAAAATCCTTTTAAAAGGTCTAATGAGCTGAGGAAATATTATTTTGGTGAAAACAACCCTTCAGCAATCTCGGCACGCGCTATTCGAAGGCGTTTGCTAGAAGAAAAGTTGCACGAAAGGATAGCAAGGAAGGTGCCCATGTTGAAACGGTGCCTTAGGCAAGCCCGGCTTGCATTTACAAGAAGTATGAGAACTGGACAGTCAGACAGTGGAAACATGTTCTTATTTCAGACGAGACAAAAATAAACAGGGTACATTCTGGTGGAAATCGATATGTACGACGCCCATCGAATAAAGCATTCGACCCGAAGTACACAAAACTGACATTAAAGCTCGGTGGGGGAAATGTAAAAATTAGGGGGTGCTTTTCTGGACATGGAGTTAGACTTGTTAAGCTGATAGAAGGAAACATGGATCAATTCCAAAACAAAAATATACTGGAAGAAACAATGTTACCTTATGCTGAAGACATGCTTCCCGTTATTTGGACATTCCAGCACCACAGGGCATACTGCACGCACCGTTAAGGAATTTCTGACATCATAATCAGTTTCTGTCTTAGATTGACCAGCTAACAGCCCAGATCTTAACCCAATAGAAAAATCTTTGGTGCGAAGTCAAGAAAAAATGTTTCAAATCGACATTGTGGCAATTTAAGAGAACTGTACGACGTTTTCTTAGAAGAATGGAACTCTATTTCTCTCGCGAAATGTCAAAAATTTATAGAATCAATGCCTCGCTGGGGAAAAGCTGTAATTAAAAGCCGTGGACATGCAACTAACTATTAATTTTAGTTTAAAATGTATTGAATTGCTTTTTTTTTCTTTAGATTGTTTTTCTAAGTTTCATATAAAACAACATTCGTACAGATTAATAAATGTTTCTTAATTATATGTTGTTTGCCTTTTTCTTTAGAACTAAAACGAACTATTCACATAAGTATAATAATAAAATCCTATGATTTATTTTAGTAAGTTAATAAAACAAATATATTTATATTTCTTTCTTAAATGACGTAGTATTTTAAGACATTTTTGTAAGATATTAATTTCAGCTGTGGTTTAAGTCTATAAATTTAGAAAACATAGTTGAAATTATAACATAAGAAACAAAGATCGTTTTACTAACAGCACTATATATAGCACGATTTTCAGAAGAAGGAATTTTTATAACGCTTCTCACATTCTATGTACCTACTCATTCTGTCAATAATTGTCTTTTTGCTAGTATAGTTAAATTATGCGGCCTTCTAGGACCTAAGCGAATATATTTTCACGCATGGGAAGATAGGGCCCATACGTAAACAGGTCATTTTGCTAATATGTCCAGTGTGAACTTATCCTCCGTCAGTACAAGATGCAAGAGCCTTGTTTTTTTAGCATTTATAAGTTGAATTGCGAGGCTGGAATTCTGCTAATCGTTCTCGGCAACATTTTGCACATGCCGGCAACGATGTTGCTCGGCGCTGTAAATGAGTGTAATTTTGCAGTTTGCTCGGAACTAAGCCTATTGACTCGGTGAATATACGGTCTATGAGTTATTGTGTAATCTAATGGGGGATAAATAAATAACAGTTAGAGCATATGCATAAAGTGGTACAACGGATAGAGGTTTTACAGAGAGGTGATGTTAAGCAGTTTATGATATGGGTATTGTTTTAAACAGAATTTATTCTAAAACATAAAAAATATAACGCAAGAACTTTCTTAACTGTTGACTAAAATGCAATAAGTTATAAATATAAAACCTAAAAAAAAACTAAGTAAACTAAAATAAGTATTTTTCGTTTCGGTCAGGATCATCACCATAGAGTGTCCTGAAGTCCTGACTATATTAATTTTATTCAAGGTCCTAGAGGTAAACAATAAAATTACAGAGAAACCCAAAACATTAACATAAATGGTAAAACAGGAGTCACCTAACCTTTTTGGGTTCGCTATGGTTCAAGTCATTAGCAGCAACACAATAACGTTAAAACGTAGAACAAGCGAGTGAAAAACGAGACAAAGGCTTGCTTCACAAATTAGAAATAATACAGAAATCATATCATACAATGTTTACATCGCAATGGGCAAATCGTACTTTTATCGAGGTTTAGTTACCCTACTACATAGTATGCATTCGAAAAAGAGTCGAGCGAGGCGAGATTGATGAAGAAGAAAAAAAAAACAGTTAGCTAGTTGATCGCGGGATTTACATAAATTGTTATGTTATGTTAATTCTTTATTGTACATAAAAAGTTACAATTGAAATACAAAAAAACACAATAGTACATAGGCGGACTTATCTCTGTCAGGGATCTCTTCCAGTTAACCCTACAGATTGTGGTGGTGGTATTCGGTGATTTACTATGCAAAAAGGCTTATTATGTTGTTACACTTCTCTAACCCTATATCGGTCTACTGCTAAACTAAAAGCCTTACCCAAAAATGGTAACACCGGATCAAATAAAATTGTGTCCTGCAGCAGGATGTGACATATGTATTCTCTGTACTCTCCACAGCTTGTGGTGGTACGGCCGCGCTATTTAGTATGCATTTGGAAAGGAGTCGAGGCGAGAGCAATAAGTCTGAGCTCGGGATTTGCATAGATTGTGGTGGTGTACCGTGGCGGCGTGTTTGGTGATTTACTCGTGGGCGGCCGATAACAGCTGTGCTGCAAGGAGGCTTGAAATGCAGTTGAGGTATAAGGAGGTTTAAAAAGATTGGGTTATGGATATGGTAAGACAGACTCTACAGCGGAATACTACTCAGTATGGTTTAAAAATAAAAATAAAATGCAGACACATTTATCTGCTGAAGTAGAGTTTCTTTTGTTTGTTTTTTTTTTGTTTATTGAAGGTTTTCATATTCTAATTTTGATTTATTTCTTTTTTAAACGCATACAAAATTAAAATAAAATAAATCACGTAAAAATGATATTGATGGCCACGGTGTTGGCTTTATTTTCAAGATACCTATGCCATTTGTGCTTAGATATGATTTTGGGCATGGAAATTTGAGCTTAGATATGGGATATGGGCGTTACGGCTGGCTCGAATGAAGTGCAATCGCGATGTCTAATTTATCGAGCAACTGAGGCCGCGTATATCTCCAATAACGTGGCGAATGTTGCTTTCCACGTGGTCCAACGTCTGCGTAGACTAACTACTTCACATATCCTTAAAGAAAATAATCTACAGGAGTGAGATCACACGATTGTGAAGGCTTTTGCACAGGCCCATTATAAAAATCGCGAAATTAGGCGATTGCACTTGCACCATCTTAATGGGCCTTTAAATCATCAGAACCTCTCAGCCTTGCATATTATCTAAGAACACCCTGAAACTTTCAAACAGAACTTGCAAATTTCAACTGTGTTCAATAGTCTGGACAGATAACAAATTTAACCGTGTTATAGTAACATTACTCCAACGCCGCAGAATAAATATAGGTATTAAATACAGAACGGAATCTCCTAAGGTCCCGCCCGCGCAATAGCGCCCGTCGAGTGTGTTGAGCGGGCGGCTGTGGGCGAACACACACACATTGCCGTGTGCACGGATGTGTAGTTTCGTTTGTAGTAGTGTAGGCATAAATGATACTCCGCTTCTATGAAGTGCCATACCTGTGACAACGCGTAAAGATTACCCAATCGACATAAACAGAATCGCTGCAAATAATTAGCAAATGAAGGATCTATGGCGAGTTGCGACAACCCTATGCGGGTCATTACACACTGCACACCGTTTCCAAACTAAGTAGCAGATAACCAGTCCATAAATTATGCTTTACATTGCATCTATCGAGAAAGTCTGTCTTTAGTCCTAGTTAATTTGCTCATCTATTATGATTTTACTAGCTTTTACCCGCGACTTCATCTGCGTAAATTTAGTACTTTGTAATAAAATCTACTTTTATATGGCAGAATAGGATTCTCCATACAAAGTTACACTCCCGTTTTCATTACATTATTCGATGATTTTTGGAATAAAAATGCTATCCTATGTATGTCTTTCAACATGTCTTAAACTATATTCATACCAAATATCATCTATATTGTTTCAGTGGTTAAAGGATGAAGAGGTAACAAACAGATATACCAACTCACTTTCGCTTTTATAAGTTAGGACTAGAAAGTGCCGACACGACGAAATTAACTTATAATGAACAATGTTCGGATCTTGAAAAATTTATGACTTTCTCATATAAAAGCGTTCAGTTAAACGGTCAATTTGTATGGTAGGTACTGTCGTTTTTTTTTCCAGTAAAACCAACACACTGTGTCAAGAACATTTTTTTTTTGTATTTTAATAGCTAGTAAAAATTAAGAGTTTTAGTATTGTTTAACGAAAAAATGTAAAGTTAACTTATAACGTTTTCCGACAAAATTGATTTCTTTATCGGATTAATTTTCTCCAAACGATGTACCTATCAGTAAATTTTTAAGAAGAATGTAGCTTTGCAGAATAAAATACAATTTATGTTAGTACCTACATCATCAGGTCAAAGAGGTATACGAGAACATTTTCTGGGTCACTGAAACCTTACTGCCATTCATATTTATGCCTAGGCTCATAAACGTGATTACAAGTAAGTAATCATGAATATGTAATTATTTTCGGAACTCCCCAGAGGCTTAAAATAAACCAGTAATTATTGCTACGCCTACTTTTTTTGCCAAAGTTTATACCCATTGATTTCATTTCGTCTTCCAAGAAAGCGTTTGCAACCATTCTTATTTGCATAACACTGCGACTTTAGGCTTTACCGACTACACAATAAAGAGCGTGTTGTGTAGTGGCTAGGTAACTGTAAAGACGGCGGTCATGGGCACTGTGCCAGCGGTGACCGTTCGCTTCCGCACAGGACGCCGCTGCTAGTGATGCCGAAAAGATTATATCACACCCAGAGATGATTCAAGCCTATTTTATTACAGAATGTTTCCGCTATGAGATTCGCGTGGTCAACCTTTTCTTTGCAAAGTATTTAAACGTACGCATGAGGGCACATTTAAAAAGCTCTAAAGATCTATACATTAAATAGTAGAGCTCGAAAAAAGTCAAGTTTCGAATGAAACAGAGTGGGTTGATGAGAAAGTTGCAAAATGTCAAATCGTATATTCATATAGAAACATCCTAAAATAGTTAATACCACAAAGGACTCGTCAAAAGGCATTACAAAAACCGAACTCTAGTGTAAAGCTACAGTGGGACAATACGGGACAAAATATCAAGCTATGGAAAAACATAGAGGGCACAGCCACTTGTCAAATTCTCTGGGCCGGGGGCGACCCCAGTCATCAATGTAGCGAAATGCAACAGTTTGAATCTATTACAATAGCAGACTGAACTGTCTCGCCATAAATCGGAGTTTACACAAAAAGTTAACGTTAATTAGCGGCTAATCGCCGTCCCCATATTGGCTCGTTAACTCCTGTTTAACCTGTTTGTTCAAACGAGCCGTCATGAACTTTCTTATTTGCTTGCGGTTAACACGATTTTTGACAACATTTGTTTTAATATCACTCTAGACCTCCCTTGTCTTCGCAAACTTATAAGAAGATCCACCTAAATTTCTCTTACAACTCAAAGGTTCGCTGTTAGATAATGCTTTTAGCATTAAGTCTGCATACTGTGCTTTACAAATTGTATTTTGTACAATAAAGGTTAAATAAATAAAAGCCCTGTTATTTTTTTTTTTGTGTGTTGAGAATATTCGAGTTAATAATCTCTAACACTTTTATTTCTCTTCTGGTGAAGTCTTGTCAGTTCATGTATAATAACAAATACACTCCTTAACGGCTTATAGGTGGAGAACAGGAATCAGAATTAGTGAAAGATTGTTAGCCTATTATCTATTTAGAAGGTCCATTACCTTGACAGACTTCTGTGATTTGCGCAAATGAAGAAACATTTGGTATACTCTCCGTTTTTCGTTTGCTCTCAGACCAACGGAGAGTTGAGACAGGCAGTAAGTAAGGTGCGATTTCCCTATTCGCTTTTTACTAATAAGAAGTAGAGTAGATGTATTTTAATTTTAAAAAGGTTTTCAGTTTGAATTTATAGGTATATGTATATTGTTTTTATGTATGTTCCCGGATCACTCAAAGACTCCTGGACCAGTGTGGAAATTTACCAATAAGTAGAGGTAAAGTTAGATGTATTTTTATTTTGCTCTTATCCATAGAACTCGTTTGTTGGAAGTGGGTCGCAGTCGCAGCGCAGCTCGCGGCGACTCACGCACACGAGTTTACACTCCAGACTTCACTCACACATTTTACTGCAGTCCCTTTGTCACTTTATTGCGACTGCCGATGCAGACGTAAGTAAATAAGTATAGCACGCATTCCGTCAATACAAAAATAGCAGATCAAAAAACGTTTTACCACCCTGTTATCTACTACCATATCACCCTGTGTCTTTAATCAACTAAATGCTATTTGATCTTAATGGTTTTTAAATATGTTGTTGACACAATAAGAAAGTAGGTTTATAGGCTTTATTTCTTTCATATTTTGCATTTTTTTAATTAAAGCAAATTTAGGAAAGGAAGCCTATAGAGCTAGTACTTTCAGTTCAGATAACATTTAGGAGAAGAACGTTTTTTTATTTTTGTATGGACGAGTGCGTGCGGACTTCCCTGATACATAAATGAAAATAAAGTTAAATAATCGAGTATTTATTCAGTAATTAGCAGGTACTTCTATACGTCAATAAGTTTAGTATACATTATGGGCAAAGTTAATTTATATTTAAATAATTGTTTTAAGAACTAGTAGTCATTAATTATTATTTAACAATGAAAACAAAGCAAATTATCGTCCTTGATGCTGGCATCAAGGACGATAATTTGCTTTGTTTTTGATGAAATTTGAATAGACATGACATGTTATTAATTGTAATAAGAGATTTTACAATGCAAATAAATCGGTTCATTAATATATACAATCTGCCAAACTGCTATCTGACGATATCTACTCTATCCAAATAAAATTATTCCGGAATTTTGTTTTAATTAAACACTATTAATTTGAAGTAAATAGTATGCAACGTGGAAGGGACATACCCATAACAAATCAAACCACGGTCTATACTAGATCACTATAGTACTTATAATGAAATTTAAATAACAGTCAACAAGCAACAAATTTGCCATTTTCATACAAAAGTGTGCAGCCGCTCGGGCAATTTGTATGGGAATGACGATTTTTTTTTTGCTTTTTGACTGTAATTTTAATTTCATTATACTTTAATGATCTAGTACAGCCCGTGGTTTGATATATTACGGGTATGTACCTTGCACGTTGTATAAATACCCAAAGCAGAGCCTTCATGACAACAGAAAGTAAGTGGGTGAGTATTTTATAATCGAAATAGTTTGCAACAGAATGGCACGGCATATATTGTTTGAAATAAATTATGGAAAGTCATGCTTTAATGCGTGTTTGTGCATTCATGATAAATCGCATAGTAATTCACTTCCCTGTTGTTAAAAATATGTTACAGCGATATTGAACTTGTGTTTCTGAAAATAGAGTCAAAAATTTTTAAATGTTTGTGACAAAACCTATTTTCCATCATCAATTCTCTGAAATGTGCAATATTTGATTTTATGTATCCTGCTCAAGTACCTAGTATGCAATTTGTGTGATTTTTTTGCGTATTTTCTGTTTAAATAAGCAATAAGTTGAAGAAAAAAATCTAAGATAAAAGTTGCCAGTGGCGAGCTCTAACTCTAACTAAATGTTTGAAAGATATTTTCAATGAGTATTTCAGATTTTTAACGGCTGCGTGACAAAGAGAACATGGCAGAATGCCCAAAGAGTTAGTCAAGATACATAAACACTTTTTTCCTTCACTGAGAAAAAAGAATATGTTGCTAGTAGCAAAAAAATTGCTACACGTTTCCAAAATCGAGTGACTGCTCAGGGTTACTAATAGTTTTGCTTAAAAGTGTTTGGGACATGCAACTACATATGGGTCTGCTATTTATGTATTAGAACAAAAATTTGGTATCTAGAAACCAAATCGCAAGTAGCAAAACTGATTCAGCTTTTTTTTGTCAGTGTTGACTGTTACGTTCTTTGCAGTTGTTTTCTTGTGTTAAGGTTTTTTAGCACCCCATTATTGAGCAAATGCCCCCTTTTATTATATTGGTAAATTGTGCGAGACCAGGATCTTGGAAAACCCACACAAAAAAGTTAGAAAAGTAACATTTAAATATGTAAAAGCTAAACCGTCGACAAGAAGTTGTTTATGTTTTTTCACGTACTTTTATAAGTTGAGGAGGTTGCGACCCCTAAAGCCTCTCCCTATAGGCGCCAGCAGTAAAGCGGAAAAAAAATCAGGAAAACTTGTGTCTCATAAATATCACATTGACAAAATACACGACCATGTACTGACACAGCATGACGTACGACAACGTACCATCAACCACAGGACTGTTACTTCCACACGATTATGTGCTTTGTGTGTATTGTACGCAATCCAATGTGTTATAGTTGATGTGTGGTCGACTGTACAAAGGGTGCAGGCGTGTGACTCGTCAAACGAGAAGTTTTTATCGGGTGTGCTTTGCTGTCGGCGTTGAATAGAAATGAGTCTTGAATAATGCATGCGCCTACTCCCCCGCTCCCCGCAAACTGATTTGTTGCAACCACTCGTGCATTGTTCCAAATCTAAATTATGTAATAGTAAACCAACAAAAACACAGTACTTGAAGAAGAATTAAGACGACGACGAAAAACTTTAGACGTTAAATGAAAAGTTGGTATTTGTAATGTATTAAAGATTCTAGATCTAAATTATTACCTTATATTATAAAAATAAAGCATAAAGAAAGAAATAAACTAAATTATTTGAAAAGAGTAAAAGACTTCAACGCGCTGGACACTACACAGAGTCGTAGAAAAAATAAAGCCATTATCACGGATTGTCCTCTCTTTTTTTAATTTACAGACTTTAAAAATAAAATATTGTTATCAAATAAAATATCCATGGTCATAGGTACATAACTTTTCTCGGTGAAAAACAAAACGCAATTTATGACTTATTTCTTTAATATACTATAACTAGAGAAATATATTGGATTATAAATAATTCCCTAATTAATAAAAAAAAAACAAAAAAAAATTAAAAAGTAATTTAAAATTTTACAAAATTTTTTTTTTTGTGACTTACTAAGCAACCTGCAACCCGGCTACCCGAGAATAGCAACCCGGCAACGCAAGAATATGTCTTTTTTCTTACATGAAAAATATTTGCGTCGTAATTATTGGAAAACAGACGCAAAAAGTACTTAATGCTATTTTGTAAGATGTATTGAAACCAATAACAATGTTACATATCTTATTTAAGGAATAATTACAATAACCGAATAATATAATAAACAAGTTAATAATTATCGCAACAGTAATAACTGATAAGAAGTTGCAAATACATAAACGTAATTTATTGTTTTTAGATAGTAGACGATTATAGTGTAGGTAACAGATAACTTAATGAACTCTGTGATCTTTTCGAAATAGAGTCTGGGGCTAGTTTCCCTTCCTCAGTTTTTTTTTTAATCTTAATTTCTAACGGATTTTTTTTTCAAGTTTTAGTCTTAGACCAACATGTATTTTATTAGCAGTTTATGAAATTAATAGCAGCGCCCCGCGGTGTTACCCGCGCCTAAATTAGCCTATCCAGGGTGTCAGCTTATTGCATACCAAATTTTATCAAAATTGGTCTAGCTGTTTGCGTGTAAAGAAGAACATACACTCACACACACACTCACAAACTTTCGCCTTTATAATATTAGTATGAAGAATGATAGTGTTATTTTCTTTATGAATCAGCAAATCAAATGTTCTTTTGACAAGTAGCGATTAAAGTAAGGGCTAAATATTGCATACATATTTTACGTTTTGTTTTAATACAAGCATTTTTGATATAGCAGTTATATTTTTACGGCTTCGTATCGTACCAAAAATGTGTTAAAAGACCTCAATCTGAGCTGTGCATCTGTATTAAGCGAAATTACAGTTACACAGACGGTATCTCAATAAATAAATATATAGGGACAAATCACACAGTTTGAGCTAGCCCAAAGTAAACTTAAGCTTGTGTAATGGGATAAAAACCCAACGATACTATATTTTATGATAAATACATATATAGATAAACACGACCCAGGGCAATTTGAAAAGGCCATTTTTCAACTTGCCCCGGCTGGGGATCGAACCCAGATCCTCCGGATTGGCGGACTAGCGTGTTGACCATTACGCCACGGAGGTCGTCACGGAGGTAGTATAATTATAATAATATAACCGCTACAAAAATTACGTTTAACAAGAATAATTAAAATAAGCTCATCCTGAAGAAATAATAATAAATAAATATACTTATACTAAACTTGTCCCATGATTTTAATGAAACATAGTAATATTTTTTCTTTAATACAAAAATTTTTGATCGCGTCAAATTGATCAATTGGGATTTACCACGATAATGCAAAACAATAGAATAGTCGTAAATCATAAGGAAAATATATTGATTTGTACATGTTTAAGTAAATAATAATACCGTTGCAGTGATTTTGAAACTGATTTTCAGACTCGTATATTTTAAGGAAAATTTATTCCATCCGAATAAAAAGAAACATCTTTCAACTTTATCAGCTAGGACATTGTAATTTTGCCACTATTAACATCTAAAAACAAAACAAATTTCTGGGCATTTATAAGTATAAATGCCCAGAAATTTGTTTTGTTTTTAGTTTATAGTATAAATGCCCAGAAATTTGTTTTGTTTTTAGTTTATAAGTATAAAATCATGGATCATTAGTCTATAAATTCTTATATTCATGCTTTTATACAATACAAGCAGTTCCCAACAGGTCTACAAAATTTATGGAAGGTACATAGAATTGGTGGATGGCATAATAAAATGGGCATTTTGATATTTTAGTAACATATGAATTCCATTATGCAGATTACAATAAAGTAAAATAGTCTAGTTAGCTGTTAGTTCGACTTTGGGAGAGACGCGGCCCGTTTGCGGCTGCGTTGGCGGGAAGGATTTTATGAAGCAATCAAATGCTCTGGCCCTAGATGCATGTGATTGAATGGCGGCGATCAAAACGAAGAGGAAGGTTTTGAATCAAACGTTTGACGAAGCATGTTGCAAATTGACTAACTGTGAAAATTTAGACGAAGCTTGTAGCGAATTACTAACTGAACATTTTGACAAAGAATGTTGCGGATGTTTAAATGGGTATTTTGGTATTTTAGTATTATAGGTATTTTATTTAAGACAAATAAATGAAATAAAAGAGTAGTACAATAGCAAACGAAAATTTAGTACGATTTGCCGTTTTCAATTGTAGTCATATTTAAAGTGAAACAGGTAGGTGGTTTTGCAAAAATATATTTTTGGTCTTTTGATTTTTGATCAATCTCTAAAACTATTCATCTCGACGTTTTGAACATTATATTTCATTATAGAAATATTTTGAAGGGTTATCACGGCAAAGTTTTAAGTGATATCTCCGTTTCCTTTAAAATGTTTTATTTCTAATGGGGACAGCACTGGACCCCGGAAAATTCAGGTAGCCCCTAAAAAAAAATACGTTTGATAGTTTTATGAGTGTTTCTAAGAGCAAATGTAGTGCTACATTTGTGGTAGAGCTAAACTCGAGAGAATGTTTACAAATAATATGTCCAACCTTGACTTTTATATCTATTTTTGTTCTACTTATGAACAATATCGTCAATAAAGGTTACACGTTTTCATTTAAATATTTGTGTAAGGCGTATTGCCTTACAATAACATTAAATTACAATGCTTGCTTTAAAATATTTTACATCCAATATATACAAAGTTTTAAAAATTGTTACATTTATATGGTATTACTCTTTTAGTATATGTACAGAGTAGACGTGAACATACTTTATTCATCCAAAAAAATCCAATTAGTCCATTTTGTTATTACAATATATAATGTCTAACAAAATATACTGAATCTATTGTTAGGGTGAATTCAGTCCATGATAGTGAACAACTTTCCCCAAGGAACATAAGTCAAAATATGAAAAATAATTTTTGGCTTTCCATACAAACTAGGATCAGCTGATCGTTCAACTTGTATGGGAGGCGAAAAACTACTTTTCAAGTTTCGACATATGTTCCTTGAGGAAAGTTGTTCACTATCATGGATTAATTCACCCTAAAAATAGTTTCAGTATATTTTGTTAGACCATAATGCACGTTGTTATTGATTTTTTAGAATAAGTAGGTAAGCACATACTTGAGATTCCCAGAACTGTGTAAAGTAGCATTAAACAAAGGAACAGAGACGATTTCATCATTGAAATAAAAATCAATTTTGTAGCGATAATGGTATCATAGTTTGTAGTCCCCCGAAACGTTGGCAAAAATAAAAATAAGCTTATTAGACAAAAAAAAAATTAGTAAGTAAATTCTATGAATGTAATAAAGGTGAAAGTTAGTATGGATCTTTGTCCCGCTGTTACCTTGTTAACAATGGCTGAACTTAGTGGAATATTTGGCATTAGGTTTAGAGAGCTTGACACTAGAATACTTTTTATTTCTGGAAAATGTGAGTTTTCCGTAAATGGTCAAACATTTTTTTGACCAGTCCTCCAGTATTCATACGCTGAAACTTTTAAAAATATACTAACATTTCTGCACGTGTGGGAAACTCGTAGTTTTCAATACATTAAATGTATTTGCAACGGGACATTGACCCTGAAGTCGGCATTGTATGTAAGTCATACATGTTTTAGAGTTTAGAGGAAGGCTTTTTACGAGCAATGTGTATGCACGTTTATGTACGAACAGTTATAGTGGATGTGCCAGTGTCTATTAAGATTTTTAATGTCCGGGTTTTATTGAAATCTTTGTCATGTCCTTAATCTATCATTTAAGAAACCTATTCATTTTGATTATTGGAGTTAACTCTTCGTAGGTATCTTACAATTTCGTACCACTTCGGTATTAGGATTCTGCGATCTTCAAGTTTTTTTGTATTTTTTGGTGTTCATAAAAGATCACCGTAGAGTAAAATGAATAATAAAACAAACAAACTAGGTTTTCACTGTGACTTCGTCTACGCGCATACGAAATAATTACCGAAATATATATATTCACGCCTGTAGGAAACAGGGGTAGCCAGAGACTATAAAACTACGAAAGAATTACTTATCCTAACATTAAAATTTGTCATTCATCAGTTACTCAGATTTGATTTGAAAGATGCCAATAAAATTTTCAAAGTTTTCAGGAATTTCCACAAAATAAATAAATATATAGTGGCAAATTACACTAATTGAGCTTGTCCCAAAGTAAGTTCGAGACTTGTGTTATGGGATACTAACTCAACGATACTATATTATATATTCCAACTTGCCCTGATCGGGAATCGAACCCGGAACTTCTGGGTGGCGGACTAGCATGTGACCACTACGCCACGCTATTTTTTTAACTTCTAAAGCAAAAGTACGGTACTTGCAAGTCATTTAGCAGATGTTTTGAGATAAGTAATATTTCTGAACCAAGACTCAAGATGTGACGATCGTTTCATTGTCTCATCTTTAAAGTCTTTATTTTAATAAGATCCTATGTCGTGTCTGAGAGGTTAAAGTTACAAGCAATAAATTAAACAGTTAATTTGTGTAGTATAATTGGACTAGCTTTTATAGTCGGCAAAGAATATCGATCTCTGTGTTGTAGGTGGGTGAAGATTGTAAGTGTCTCTACCACAAAATGCTTGGTAAAGTAGATGTGTTGTAGCTTCTTTCTAATGTAAAGACTATGAAACATTTCAATAACATTATAATGTTAACTTTTGTGCCCATACTTCGAATTCTAATTAAGTACATAGTAAGAAGTTCTTTTAAATCACACAGTCATCAGATGATGTTCTTCAAAATAGTTAAGACTCGTATCGTATTACATACAGACAACAACGTAAATATAATAAAACTATATCCCCTTAAAAAAATACTTAGGTCTATGATACTGAAACACTCCCTAAGAAACACATATCAAACAAAAATATTGAACTATTTTTTAATATGGTTTGTAGCTTTATCTAACAAATTTTCAACTTTTACTAAGATTGATAATAGACACAATATAATTCAACAAATATATTATAATAATGAGAACAAATAAATTAAATTGTACCAATTATAATTTTGCTCTTAAGTTGGAAGTGAGCGGATCTGTTACAATGCCACGGCGAGAAAGCTCGAGTGCTGCACAATGCAATGCTTGCGCTTGCGACACCGGCACCGCCGCCGCCCCGAGTACTCCCGCGATGCAACGTCTCTATGTGGATCGATCTTTAAAAGGTCAACAGGCTTTATAAACACCAACTCACTTGACAATTCCACGTGAATAATATCAAATTCAAAACAGCTTTACACTAAAGGTTATCGCAAATTTATTCTTAGTTGATAAATCAGAAGTATTCTATAACTTAAAAGTTACCACACGACGGGGTTAGGAAGACGCGTAACAATCGCAGAGTGAAATCGTATGAACAGTTTTAAAACACACCTCCGTAAACAGAACAGGTAAACCCGAGGGATCTGTTTTTAATATAAAAGACCCGCCGCCGCTAGGTGTCGAGTTGACACAGTGAAAGGTAAATAACACTTTACGAGAAATAACAATAAAGCCTTAATGAACTACTGTTTCAGATACTACGCGCTGTCTTTTGCACGTTCAGCCATACATTTGTTTGAAGCGGAAGCCTTTATTTGCCTTCACTCAACATGAAACACTCCTAATTAAAAAGAATTCAATTGAGATTTCAATGAAGGCGAAATTATTACCAATCTAATGTCCTCCATTAGACGAAATCGCAGGTGGGCAACAAAAAATGAAAGATAGTGAAGACGATCGGGCAAAAGGAAAAGTTAAAGTTTATCTACAGTGAATAGATAGAGGAGTTGTATTGTACACAATAAGCTCAGCCCACGCGGCAAGCGCGATGAATCATGCGCCTGCGCTGCACGGTACATACAACGAGAACAGCAAAAACATTACCTACTTTTGAATAAGTCCCCTTTCTCTTTCTACACCTTCGAGCGTGCACCGTGTTCGGCGCCATCGTAACATCAATAAATAAATAAATATAAATGAATCACGCCGCGGCCTCGAACTCGTCAGTGCTGCTGACGCTGTCGTTCTGCTGCTCTTGAAATACTTTAGTGACGTTTTTAGAAAAGGTACACAAATTAACAGAAATATTCGTGAGATGAAAATAAAAATTGATGATGATTAAGTTTAAAATTAATGCAGTTTAAAATTAAATCCAAATCCTGCAGAAGCGAAATGTTTAAAAGAGAACAAGCCAAATGGCGCGTTAAACGTTTAAAGAGTCGTAAATTTTTCTCTTAATCTGGATGGCGTGATGACAAATAAAAAGTACTTTCACCTGGCACCCGCTTTTGGCAAGTAGAACTTACAAATTGAAATCTAACTAAACTAATGGAGCATAAAATGATCGATATTATTAGTTTATGAATATTAAAATAGACAATTGATTACAGCAGTCTGTTGATTATATTATCACATCATATTCATAATACGCTTATCAACATGCATTACACTATCTAAATTAAGTACGTTAATTAACATTACAATAACGCTGCACCTGACATTACTCTTAATGAAACCTTCAAGTGTGCTAGTTTCGTAATGCACTTTAAAAGCAATCTCTTATAAGAAATCTATTTGCTTATTACTCCGGACATTAATATATTGTCGCATTAAACGTCCAGTCATTGCAACCAAAGCGTGACGGAGTCGAACGAGTGGCCATGAAGTGCGTAGAGTGGCCGGCCGGTGTGATACGTAGAAACGGTGACTCATTGAGCGAGAGAAGGGATACGAGAAGTCATGTACAAGACAAGGATAAGACATGTCAGAAACCGGTTTTGAAATTTCGAGTTTCGATCCGATATGCTCCTGTCTGTGCCAAGTCGACTTCGCTTGAGTAGAGCTACTCTTATCTACTGCCGTTCACGAAACACGGGGAAGTTGTAGATCATTACTTTTTCGTTTTTTCTCCAATCTCGCCGCGGTTAGACTTTATTTTATGGTATCAGCTGAATTGCTGTCGCGGTTGATGTATTTGGTTTGCTGTTATCTGAAACAGTGTAGTTTGTGATATTTCCTGGAACAGATTTTGTTAGGAATTAGCAAAATAAGTTTATCTTATCATCAGGTAAAGGTTACCCACTGAACACTTTCTTTATCAAGACGTGGTCTGTCGTCATGATGTCACCACTGCTTTGGAGTCTTATCTGTAGAATGATAAACATAACTTAGGAATGTTCTATGACTGCATTCTGTTTACACAGAAGATAGACGAGACATAACAGCTATTTTATTTTCTTAATTACATTACCTTCAATTACAATGAAATCATTCTGAATTTTCACCTAATGTTGGGCTAATTTCGAAAATTTCACATAAACAAGCAAATGTTAATGAAAACGGACATGTACGAGTAATATTGACAGTAGACACATGTTTCGCGTGTGGAGCACGAGAGTACCTGAAGAAAGTCTAGCAAGATCACAGGAATTTTCCGACTGGGTGGAAATCATCGCGTCTCGGTGAATCATTAAATGTTTTTGCGTCCGCGGCTGTGGAGAAAACGATCGCTTCTATACGTTGGTAAAATTAACTACTGAGTCCAATCGGCACTAAAACCCAGTGTCTTTCAGCGCTTGTGACATTTGAATTTACTGCCGCTATAATACTTCTGATTCACACCGAAGCGATAGTCCGAAAATATTATGAAGTAAATTGTATGAGTGTTAACTAATTAAACTATTTTTCTAATGGCTCAACAGGCAAGGTGCCTATTTAACACAGAGAGAAAGAACTACAAGATCGTCATTGTAGATAAAAGTTATTTTTAACCGACTTCAAAAAAAGGAGGAGGTTATCAATTCGTCGCGATCCTTTATTTTATTTTTTTATGTATGTTCACTGATTACTCGAAGACGCGTTGACCGATTTAGAAAATGATTTTTTTGTTTGAATGGGTATACTGTCCAGGTAGTCCCATAGTAATTTTGTTAAAATCGCTTGTGTAGTTTGGGGGTGAAGTCGGTTTTTAGTTTTGATAAATTATAGTCGGTATTATCTTTCTGTGTTTATATTTCTAATAAAATTGAAGTAATACTCGTAGGCATAGTATTCTGCAAGAACTTCGCGGGTTTGATATCATATTCGTCGAACTAAGTATCTACGGATGTTTTGGCATAGATAAATAGTATTACACAAAGTGATACAGATACCTGTATATGGAAACAAACGATAAACTATCAAGTAAGTATGCTTATCGATTTCAATAATTGTAATAATTCTGTCATTTTACGTCACAGACTATTATAGTACTACTGTTAAATATAAAATTGGCTAGGAAACGGATCAATATGACTAAATTATATATATCTCGATCAATACCCAGGATTTGTTTCGTGTTATAAGCAACAATAATATTAATTTTGCGTATAAATGTGTAGAACGTCTAATAAAATATACTTTAACTATTTTAAGTGTGAATTCAGTCCATGATACTGAACAACTTTCCCCGAGGAACAAGTATAGAAAAAAGAAAAATATTTTTTTTGTTTTCCACACAAATTGGGTTCAGCTGATCGGTCAAGTTGTATAAGAGGCAAAAATTATTTTTCTTATGTTGATATAATTATGTTCTTTTGAGATAATTGTGCAGTATCATGAATTGAATTCTCCCTCAAAATAGTTTCAGTATGTTTTGTTATTATACCCTATATAATATTGATTGTAAATCCAATTTTTCAATTACTGCTATGGTGCTCTGTAAAAAAAAACCTTGTAAAAACTAAGCAGCTTTTAGAAGAGAAGTCTCTTTCCACGTAGATCGTAATGCTGATCGAGGGAATGTGCGAGAATTTATTTTGATTCTTTTGTCCTCCTTCGAGTCATGCGGCCCTAGGCTATCTTTACCTTGCTAAGGATAAAGACGTGATAGTAATGTAGTCATCGCTGTTTTCCATATCGTGTAGCACAACAATTAAGTGCGCTAGCCGGTGACGCGTGCGGTGGCTAAATGTCCTACTGTAGATTACGCGATTACCTTATCGCCAATGAACTTTTCCGAGAAAACTTCACGTATTGAAAATATTTTGCTATTTGCGTGTAAAATTATCGTGAAGTAAACATCAAATTTACAGATATTTTGATAATCTTTTTGAAAGATTTTTATTTGTTTAATTTAAAAGAAGCTTAGTTGAATTTAGAGTTTTAAACTATACTCACTAACTTCAAACCAACAATTTCTAAAGAAAATCAATATTTTTTAACATACTTACATAGTATCACGCCTGTTTCCCAATAGTTTCTAATTTCTTTAAGTATTTTGATAAAACATTCTGAATTTTACAATATCAATAGCAAAGCTGATAAAGGATGAATAGCTACAGACAGAAGATTACTACATAAAACGGAACAAGGCATAATTTTATCGTGGACCAACAATCGTTAAGGCTACTGTTACGACAGCGCCGGCAACCGGTCTGACCACTTCCACTCCCAAAACGGCGCCAATCCTAGCCTTAACACCAGAGGCGAGCATTGTAATAATAGTAACAGATCATCTCATTGCTTTCTCCCCTTATCGGTTCTTAAACTGTAATTAAATTCTTATCAGATAGCACGAGCACTTTCGTGTTGCGTGTGTGACTAATGTTATACGTGTAGTTTTATGACGATAAGAAGTAAATATGACCTTGATGGGCGTTCGTTCTGCGATTTTGCTGTATTTTTAGATGACAATGAGGAATATCAATAAACAGTGTTTGTACTTATTCTAACGTCAGTTGCTGATTTACCGATCCACAATGGCATCGTGATTGAAAGACGTAATGCTGTGACATAAATGTACCTAATTGGCAGATTTTTCTTTGTATTTTTTTATGTTTAACAGTAATATATGACGTCAAATAAATTTGAATAGTTGTATTACCAACATACTTTACAGTTTAATTCAAATAAATTTTGTACATGTATCCATTGATTGATATACAACAGAACATACTTGTGATTTTTTATCGTAGTAGATACCTATTTCTGGATGTGTCAATAGACTTTTTCTGTAAGTAAATGTCTTCAATGATGGGTACCGGTTTATTTTAATGTTTCTAGAATGTCGTAGCTTTAGTTTAGTCGTCTACGATGACATTTTATTTAAATACATGAATTTAAGGGGATACCTGAATTTTTCGGGGTCCAGTGCTGCCCCTATTTCAAATAAATCATTTGATAGGAAACGGAGACATCATTTAAAATTTTGTCTTGACCAGGCACTAGATAACCCTTCAAACTATTTTATGAACTACTGTTTACAGTTCAAAGTAAGAACGTGAAGCTTTTCTACGCACATTTGCGAAAAACGGCCACTTTTGGCGTATGTGTGTAGAAAAGCGTGACGTTCTCACTTTAAACTGTAAACAGTAGTTCATAAAATTGTTTAAAGGGTTATCTAAGGCATGATGGAGACAACATTTAAAAAAATATCTCCGTTTCGTTTCAAATAATGAATTTCAAATGGGGGCAGCACTGGACCCCAAAACATTCATGTATCCCCTTAATATATTCCGCGTAAACACTAAAATATTGTAATAACTTGTCATATCACAAACGGAAACCGCCAAGCCATACGCTAGAAATGTAAACACCGCCACAATTTATAAATCATTTCTTGTTTATTACACGAAGCTTGTGCCAAGAGGCGTTTAGTATCCTCGGAGCCCAATAAATTTGTCAACCTCCCAAAAGAAACAATTTATTAATTTTACTTCTAAAAAAATAATGATTCCAGCTTGAATGTTAGCTGTTTTTCCGTAAGTAGGTAGTTACATCTTTTTTTTCCTTTCGAACAGTTTTAGGATGTCATATTTTTAGTTGAACTTAACTGTGATTAGTTGGTTACAACTACACTAAGTTAAGTTAGTATTAACATAATCCTATGTTTACAAAGTCAATATTATTACAATATCATATAAAGCTATTGCGTTTACTTATATTGGCGTATCTTCAATTCACTATCATTTACTACTTATTTATGATGCTCTTTATTTTTTGTTTTAGGTCATATCGTTAACTGCTTAAAAACTGGTTACCTAGTTCAGAAGTACATATCATACACCATTAATTTACACATTCAAGTACTTATTAGTACGGTGGTAACGTGATTATCCAATCATTGGCACGGCTCAATATATCTTCTCACACATGCCGAAATTATCACATGTATTGGTGCCAATGGAAGTCTGATTGATGGCTAACCCGTCGGGCATTTATCCATACGTGAAACCGAGTAGGCGGACTGACATAGCCTGAAGCGTACATCTATTTATGCTTAGCAAAACAAAGCGAAAGTGCCTCTGAGTATCGACTTCCTGTGAAGCTCGAATCCGAGGATCGAATTCAAAAATTGCATGGCAGCAGAGCAGCACCGGCCACTGGAAATTATCGCGTTACGTGCTGAAAATTGGCGCTCTTATGAATTTAGAAGCGGGTAATTGCCGCCGAAATTTAGCGCCCGAGGGTGCGCACCTGCGGGCTGCGTTCATTCATGAGAGCAGTTAAATGAAGCAGCGAGAGGTCGAGAACAATCCGCGGCAGATAATAACAGTTGGTTTTTCTTAGAAACAGTACAGCGTGGAGGCTTCGGCGGAGAGAATGGTGTGGTCTCACTCGCTCACTGGGCGGGTGAGCGAGAGCGCGTGGGCGGAGCAAGCGGTGTTATGTCATGTTGCGGGAGGTGTCGAACCTCCGGCCGCGTTGCACTCGCTGCATCCAACGACTTCCCGGCTCTTCATTAGTATCGTTCATCAAAAGAGTGCAGCGTCAGATAAACAATGAGTCAGGTAAGGTTAAGTACAGCACCGATCGGGCCAGGCTAATTCAAGACTTTCCTACATTTCTTAAATTCAATAGACCACTGGTGTTATTGACGCATTTTGCTAATTTGTAATCGGTGAAAGTTAAAAGTCACGATCCAATTAGCGCCAAAGACCAGTTCGGTGATCGGCTACCAAGTGCACTTCCACACTGTAAACATTCGCAAATTGCCCGTGGTACGTAAAAATAAAAGCTGGTCGGGAATAAACTGCATTCAATAGGAATGGCACGATTTGGCCGCACATGGCACAATGCAGCCGATTTTATTACACTAACCAACGGTGAGGCGACGTTTATAAATCATACTTTTATGGTTATTCTTAGCGATAAACCCGACATTTCTAACGTAGATTCGAGCGCGTGTGCGCCCGAAGCCAACTGGTGTTCGCATGTGCACGGAGCTTTGCATTCGATAGCCCGCAGCGAGCTAAATATTAACAACAACTTGGACAATAATCCGGCCGGTATCGACGGTACGGCTCCCTAGGGGTATTGATTAGACTACACCAAATATTAACAGTGCTAGCAAATAATAATGTTTCCTGAAAGATGTAAGATGTCTAGAGAATGGGTTTCATTTCATTAAAAAATATCGACCAAGCACATACGAAGAAGAAGAAGCAATAAGTTGATTTATGATACCTATCTATATGTATCATAAAGTTTGGATTGGTATGTCTAATAAGTAATAACGGACACGAAAACGAGCACACAACTGTATTTCATTGCGTATACGCTGTACAAAAGGAAGACACAAGAGGTGTTTATTTTTTACTTAATTATGTTACAAAAGGCGGTTAAATAATATTATGTGTAAATTAGGCTCCGAATTTACTGTCGGACCGAAACGCATGCTGAGAAACGGTAAAAGAATAAAAAGATGACTTAAAATTGTCTTGGGATCTTGCCCGCCGAGTCAGCCGACCAGTTAACTTCGTATTAACTATTTATTTATTCCACTGATTCATTAATGTCTTTTAACACCAGCAATGTTTCATACATTGCTGATGTTAAAAGGTGTATTTATTGGAGATATGCCAAGTCGAAGGGCTAATACACGTAGAATCAGAAGTCATCTAGATCATCTAGATCTGTAAGAATATTTCCGTATATTTTTTTCATGAAATGATTCGTTCGAAATAGGTATTGTAATAAGTATATGTGTTAAAGTACATACGTAAGAGTTGAAAAGCCAAATGTCATTTAGATATGTACCTACTTATGTTTTAATACTTATGCAATAAAGTTTTTCAAGCTAGAAAGATACAAAAGAGGGTATTTGATGATACATTTGTTAAAGAGCCAAGGTTAAAAGTGAGTAAAAATTGTCTCTAATAGAAATGACGCGAGGTGTTGTCAAAAATCGTGCATAACATCGATACTAATTTTACTATGGACTTTATCTATATATGTATGTGCGCGCATAACACTTATTTTTTATTGAAATCTAAAATGTTTTTGAATGTATAATGAGCACATATACTTTGGCAGTGACAAATCGGAACTTTATTAGTATTCGGTTTGAAGCCCCTCCCAATTTATGAAATATTTGGCTCCACCCAGTTTAAAATTTAGAAATAGTAAAGTGATTCACATAATGCGTACTGAAAATTGTAATGAAGATGATGCATGACATAACCGCCTATAATAAACATAGTCACTTAGAGAGCATCATCGTTATAGATAGGCCTAATAAAATTAACATAATTCATTGTAAAACCAACGTTTGTAATGGAACAGACGCTGAAAAAATCACATTGTGTAGCTTACGTCATTTTCTACATTTTTCATCTATAAGCGTCATAATATTTTACTTATAATAATTTAAACATGCATTAAGTAGTTCAAATGTAGCAAACAAAATTTTTCAATGTTTTACAGTATCAAGTATACGCGTCTACAGTGATATGGATCTCTGTATGCCAAATCCATATCTTCAGGATTGAAGGTATGGTTTTGGCATGCAGAGACCTGATAGCTACGAGTACATCAACAAAGAATTGCATATTGATTCAAAGAAATCTACGAAAATTTTACATATCAGTGTAGATTTAAGCATAGATGCCCTGGGTCTGTTGGACAAATCTAGTCTACGTTATGATGTCAGTAACTTTTGTGGATCTCGTAATCGAAATAATCAGATGAGGATTTGTGAAGAACGGGATTAGCTATAGTAAAGGTTTCTTAAAAAGAAACTCAGTCCAGGCTGACTGGTTTGCTCCCATCAGAAGATAATGCTAAGAATAAAAGTAGAAAAAAAAAATAACACCTACTGTGTAAAATAAAACTTAAAAGAGGGAAAGGACAAAAGCAGTTTTTATTAAAATAGGTTTAGCAAATTGCTGTTTTATGAATACGAGGGCACGTAACTAATATTTACCGCGTTCTTTTTGCAACGTTGTAAATCTTATGTACTTTAATCGTCTATTCCCTAATCAGCAGAGATAAATCGCGAATTGTTAACATAATTGTTTCTGGGTATCGAGAGGCATTAGTGGTGTATAATTGGGCAATCAATCGGCCCCGCCCGGTTCAAGCAAGCGGCAATTAAGGCAGGGTAAATGTAGCGAATTGCTTACGATTCGTAAACTCTGTGAAATCAAGTTGGTGATACTAGAAAGTAGTATCGAAACTGTAGCTGCTTTATCATTGTTTAGCTTCATGTTTGTCTCTCATCATCATTGTCAGCTTTCAGGGCATAAGCCTTCTTCTGTCTGTGCCACCTTGTTCTATCCCTTGCCATCGCAATCCAGAGAAAATGTCCTCTCATTTTAATATTATTACAATCTTGAGGGAAAACATAAATAATGAGCTAGTAAATATATCTCACTTATTTGTCTCACTTACTTAGACTTATTTTGTAAGTAAAACGTTTAAGTTGGTTGTAAGGGTATTTTTTCTTCTTACTTCAGAATTTAATATGCTTTGGAGTTTGGACATACATCACGAATTCGACTAAAGTTAGTAATCATTATTAGATCCTTTTGGGGATATTGGCAAAAGAACATAGAATTTATGGTCGTCGGACTTTGGTCCCGGGACGTCTCGAGACTTAAAGTCCTGGGACTTTTTGTAAATTTAGTTGGCTCAGCTCTCGAGTCATTTTAACTGTCGAGAATTCTGAAACCACACCACACTATTACCGAGATATGAGCGACGTTTAATTGCCTCTGATAAAGTAATTGAAACAAGAGTTAAATTCATTTACTTCTGAATAATAGAAGCAAACATTGGTCAGATCCATGATATCATCGTTGCCAGCTATCACGATTTCGCGGAAATGATAACGATAAGAACTGTGTAAGATTTTGGCAAGCTCATAAGCAGCAGTAATATTTTGCTTCATAACTATAATTTAGTTTCTGCTATTAATTACACTTTTCGAGGTCTGGAACACTAATTTGTTATTTTTTAAGCGACTTCATTGTGTTTGTTTTTAAATAACTTCTCCGTTTATAAACCGATGAAGTTATTTTTAAAAAGTGATGATCTTACGACGGAATCCTTGGGAAATTGAAAGAACTGAAATATTTGAGTAGACATATTTTGATGTTTTTGTCAATAAACAAGTATTTGCGTTCAGAAAGTTTGTAAAAAGACCAGAAATTCAAGAAGCTTTTTTATTAAAACTTATATCGGTAAAATAAAATTTTGATATTGTCCATTATTTAACTAAATGCCTGCTTAGTTGGCTATGTCTTAATTGTATTAAATGTTATAATTGAAATAAAAATAATTAATTTATGATTTGTTGGTTTTCATTTGCTTCGGTTTCTTCCAATTCAATATAGCCGAGTTGAAATTTTGAATATTTCTTTTATTAATTTTAGCCTTTTTCCAAAATGACAAATATGTTCCTTACCAAGATTCGCGTAGTATCCCGCCGGGTGCATCATGTCATGTATGTAGTACGAACGAATCACCGGAGAAAATGTTCCATTTTGTCACTTACCTAAAACGAACAAAACATAAAATAAAAAAACCGTAAACAAAAAAAAAATACTTCTAACACTATTAACTAAAGTATTTATTTTTATTATATAGTGGGTCTTAAATGGTTAACGGGAATTAAATTTATTTAGTTATTCGTTAAAAAAGAAGATAACTTAAAAAAAAAAGAAATATATGTAGTGGCAGGCTAGCTATTTTGTATGGATTTCCATGGTTATGCTTATTTCCTTGATCAAATAAAGGAATATGCGTGGATTCAGATAAGGTTCAAGAAACAATAATTATTTTAACTACGATTCAGATTTCATTTGTCAGTAATCAATTATAAAAAAATGTATAATGCCAGGCCGAGCCCTTGGATAGCTCCTGTAAATGCCAGTGAAAAAAATGTTATGTTCTTGAGAAAAAATTGCACAGCTGTTAATGAGACAAAATATCGAGATGCTGGGCTTACAAAGGTTTACATAAGCTTTATTGTAACTGCGTCAAAGTACGTCAAAATGATGTCATTATTTATTGGATCATTCTTCTTCTCGAGTCGTAATAGTCCCAATATAGTCTTGATTTCAAATGATCTCAATAATATTGAAGCAAATTCTGTTAGAAAATGCCAGTAAAGGTGCCCTAAAACATGTTTACTGGCAAAATTAGGTATATAATTAGAGCATTTAATAATCCCCTCGATTGACACTAATTTGACAGACCGCAGAATGTAATTCCCACTACAATCGACCGTACAGACGCGTGCAAAATAATTTACTGCGCCACTGTCTATGCACTGATTCACATACTTAGTACTAATAAAATTGAATTTATAATCACATATTTACAGAACAGTTTTAATAAATTAACAGTTACACATTTTATGTGTGTGTTATTGATTTTATTAGTTTTCATATGATAATACGTGTATATGATATACATACATACAAATGATTAACTATCTAGGATTTTTCATATTCATAATTATTTATTTATAAACAATAGTCAGAGTAGGGAAAGCAAAAGCGTCACTTAACTTTGTATAAGTTAAATAGGTACTTTTACATTCAGTATCCATCTTACCTGATAAAAATCGTATAAAAATGGCGACGTTACAACATTATTGATGTCTCGTAGAATATGGAGACACAAAAAAAAAACAAATCAGATGGTAAGGTATAGTATACATTTGTATATGAATTCATTTTTATGAATTAAAATAACATACGAAACAAAAGCATTGACAACAAAAGCACAATTTGAATTTTAAAATATTTTGTTCCGTTAGTGGATATTTTAAAACCTAACTGTACATTAAATTTGCAATATCAAGTGGAGATGTTATCAATAACCACATGGATTATGCAGAGCCGATTTCTGTAATAGCTAATCCTCATGAGTAGATATTCCAGTACATTATTTGCATCGGATGTGCATAGCATATTCGGCATAGGGGCCAAAATGCTAGCAGGGCTGTTGCATACCCGAGGCAGAGGCATGCAGAAGCGAACACACGTGGCTGCCACGGCTGCCTGGCTCGGAATCTGACCAAATGCCCATCGGAGCACGATTGTTAGCTAAATAGCGATGGCTTATTTACGAGCTATACTGGTTGCGGCAAAACAATGTCTAGAGGTGAGAGGTCCAGCGATGGAATTTTTAGTTAAAGTAGCTGTTGGGGTAGGTGTGTTGCTTGGGTGTATTGTCTTTGTTTTTTGTTTATAAGAAATAGTCGTTGTATAAGAGATGCATAAGTTCGAATAAGATTTCTTTGATAAAATAAACTTATTAATAAGAAATTAGTACCAATATGCTTACAAGAAGTTTTATTTAGAAATTCAACAACCGCTACACAATTATAAGCTAAAGACCATGTGATAAGAAAACTACATTGGTTAGCATGATGCATGATAGTGACATACATCTATAGAAGCCAGAAGTGCCACACTAAACAAAGTTTAAAAATTTTTATGGGTTATCATAAACCTTAGTGGAACCCTTAAAAAGCTACTACTCTATCTAATACGGAACTCGGTTACTTCTACAGCGCTGAGTAAATTTAAACCTTAAGCTGCCTTAGCAACAATGGCAATGTCAACAGACAAACGATTTACGCCATTTATGAACAGATAATCCTCATAAATAGCAATTTGCGTCGTGACAAACGATCTGCGTTGAGTCGCTTAGTTTGGAAATCGCGTATAATGCCGCTATTGTTAATTATACAAGTCACAGCGTCGCTAAACATACGATTTATTGTCAGCAAACTGGAACAGCGATACATCTAGCGTGAGATTTGTACGGCAGCCGTGTCGCTCGCAATGAATAGCCTAAAACATTGAAAAGGTAAGACAAATGATCCTCCGTTGCGCAGAGCATCTACCTCTCCAAATATTAACTTTCACAATTCAAACATTTTAATTTAGAACTAGACAGAACGAAGAATCTTAATGAAGGAGTCTGTTTATTTACAAAACATGTCAATAAATCAGGTTTACTCGTTGAAAAATCGACTTCCAACGCAGCAATGCCAGTCCAACTGCGATTGAACAGACAGATAAAAGAAATCGGCTTTCAGATCTGACGGCCATGCTTTTTGGCCGAGAAACACTACCGGCAGCGACCTTACTTATACTTAGTAACTTTATGCTTTTAACGGAAACTTATCGCGCTATCAAATCTGGAGCAGTGATTAAGAAACAATAGGACATTAATAAAAAGTTGTCGGAGCGAGGCATGGAAATGTTCCGTCTCTATGGAACGCCACGAGTTCCGTGGAGCTTGAACAATAAAATGTTTAGTTTATGTTGCTTCGCTACGTAAAAAACTATCCCCCGTTACAGGTGTCAAGCGCCGTAGACCAGGGGGTTGTATATCTTTCGGTAAGCACCGGACAGGGGCAAATAAAACAATGGAACAATGAAATACGCGGGACTGAAGCGCGCCTCCGCTAATGAACTGCCAAGCCGACACCAAATGTTCTTGGTATTAGATCGTCCTTTAGCATTACAATCTTTGCCCAGAAGAAATTAATTCCTTGAACACCTCGTCGTGTTTGATTAGGTAGAAAATTAGTTGAAACTGATTATGAAAGATTTAGGAACACATCGTCACAAAAACACTGATTATGTGAGTTTTTATTGATATATGCCACATCTGCTGACATTTATAGTGCCTAAGGCCACCCACGCATTGAGTTACGATCGTGAGATATACTAGGTACGAGGGGGGGTCAAAAAGTTCGCGGAATGGAGGGGATAGCGGGGGGTGGGGGACCTGCCGCAGGTAGTAACTAATGAGCAACTCTTTGTGAGTATATATGCCAAGTTTGAACCTGATTGTGTCAATAACCTTTGACCTGTCGTCGATCAAACAAGTGAATCCGGAAGAAAAACTTGAACATGGAAAAAATCGAGTTTCGTGCCGTCATAAAGTTCCTCACTAAGCAAGGAAAACCACCTCAGAAAATTTTGGAAGAAATGTTATCAGTATACGGGGACTCTTGCCCTGGGAAAACCATGGTGTACAAGTGGAATAGCCTTTTCAAGCAAGGCAGAGAGTCTCTTGAAGACGACCCTCGCTCAGGACGGCCGATTGAGGCCACCACCTCAAACATCGTTGAAAAAGTGGAGAATCTTATACTGGAGGATACTCGTTTGAAGAAGAAACAACTTGCAGAAATGGTTGGAGTATCACCTACAACCATTTTAAATATTCTACACGACAATCTTGGGATGTCAAAAGTCAGCGCAAGATGGGTGCCAAGAATGCTCACACCACCACAGAAACAGCTGCGCGTCGAGTATTCAAAGGAGTTTTTAGACCTCTGTAGCGCCGACAAGGAAGGAATTTTTGCAAGACTTGTTACTGCAGATGAAACTTGGGTTCATCATTATGAGCCTGAGTCGAAGCAAGAGTCTATGCAGTGGCATAAAAAGGGTCAGCCCCCCCCTAAGAAATACAGGGTGTCACAATCGGCTGGAAAAATCATGGCAACTGTTTTTTGGGATACAGAGGGTATTTTATTAATAGATTATAAAGATAAGGGTGTTTCTATAACGGGAGAATACTACGCTAATCTACTAAGACAATTAAAAGAAGCAATCAAGGAGAAAAGGCGGGGAAAGTTGACAAAGGGTGTGCTGCTTTTGCATGACAACGCACCGGTACACAAGAGCCGCGTTGCGATGGCTGCCCTTCATCACTGTGGCTTCGAAATGTTAAACCATCCTCCCTATAGTCCAGACTTAGCCCCCTGTGATTATTTTTTATTTCCCAAATTAAAAAAAGAGCTTCGGGGGAAGAAATTTTCCGATGATGAAGAAGTCAAGTCGGCGATTTCGGCCTATTTTGAGGACAAAGACAAATCATTTTTTTTCGACGGTATTAATAAGTTAATAGAGAGATCTGAAAAATGTATTCGACTTAAGGGGGAATATATTGAAAAAGAAAAATAGTACAGTATTTTATTTCACCCCCCTTCCCCTCCGTTCCGCGAACTTTTTGACCCCCCCTCGTATATATCTTTTATATGTAATTTCTACTGTTTACTTAAAGCTACTACCATTAAAATACAAAAACAAAAATAAAAAAGTGTATTAGTTCGACATTCATGCAGGTTTTATAACAACTATAACAATAAAGTTGATCGGATAAAACGTTTATGTATTTTTTCGTCGAAGGCGTTCATAATAGATCCAGTTTTTGATATGGCCATAACAGTTAAATAAGAATAATTGATTGTAATTTAGATTTCGAGTCACGAGTCTCAAGAGCATTCGGTCAGCGATGCGATGCGGTGCTAGATGAAAAAGCAGCAAGCGAGGTCCAGAGGTATGCGCGGAATGGCAGGGAGCATCCGGGCGGCTGCGATTGTTACCAGTTATCACTGAATGTTTTCCACCGGGGCATTTTGTGCCGCCACAAAAAACCACATAAAGGGCGGGAGCGGCTCGTTTGAGACACCGCTCTGTGGGAAAATCGTCGCCAGAAAACTGCGACGCAAATAAATTATAAACTCTCTCGTGCGGAACTCGCGCAAGCTTTACAAACGTATATACCGCTTTGTTTGTCGCGAATATAATACGGATTGACATCGCGACTCGCGACGTTCACGTTTCAATTCGATCGCCAAACTTTCGCAGCGACAGCTTCCCGCCACTTTCGATGTTATCGTCTAGATCGTTATCGGCTTGTTCTGCAGTATTATAATAAAATTTCATAGAGCATGCTCGTAAAGTTTTACAAACTCGTTCTTGAAAGAGTAAAATTCTAGATCAATAGAAATTTAGTTTACTTATGTTGTAGCAAGTAGCAAACTACTAGAATATCATCCAAGTATCCCAAAATTATTATTTTTTGGCCTATTCTTATTTATAAGATCTTAAATAACCCAAGTGCTACATTTGGCACAAATTGACTGCCTAATGAAATTCCGGGAAGGAAACCAAATTTAATAAAAATTAATAAGTTGCGATGATTTCGGTATTTTAGTGTTCTCTACTAAATCTAGATATTAGCTCGATTTTCTTATGCATGTATTGATGTTGACGAAAAGGTATATCATGATATAAAACGATTCGTACATGTACAAATCGTCGGCACAATCGGCCTTTGCAAATGTCGCGTGATCTCACAGCGGCGAGAATCATTAGCGAAAACGGAGCGTCCCGGAATAGACTGACAGCGGGACGATTGCACCGCCCGTGATGGATGGCGCAGCGAGCGGGTTATTACTGTCGGGCTTAATATCCACACCCGGAGAGAATTAGAAGATAATGAAAAAACTCAAATCGCTATCTCAAATAACACCGCACACAATTTAACTCCTTCAATTTAACTCCAGGAAACTCAGAAAAACTAGCTCCACAGCTAACCATCAACGAACGTGCGCGGACTCCTTAAATTAAATACAGCGGACGACACAACTAGACATGGCTTCCAAGCCGCATGACCATGTTGTTCGCATTGAAAACTCGCAGAAAATGCATCTGCCGATAAGAAAAAATTCAGTCCGCCGAGCGCATATAAGTGCAGATACCGATGGTGGCATTCCATGGGAATGCCTCGCATATCAAGACTTAAAGTAACCATTTACCGATTGCAGATACGCCATGGTCGACCAAGTAATCTGGTCGGATCGCTTTACTTACATACTTGTACATATAATGTTTAACCTCAATAAGTAAGAAATATTTTTACCAAGGTAGCTTAATGAGATTATAAGATATTTTCGTCTGATTGTAATTAAGTAAACTGCTGCAGTACACCATTCGAATTGATGAATGATTATAGATAGATTTTTATCGTTTAGGATTGCATTTGATACTGTAAAGATCGATGAATCAATGTAAGATTCACTATCCATCTCCAGAACTAAGCTGTCATTAAAGGAGCAAAGTTACAACTAACGGTTCCATGTCGTGGAATAACAAAAAAGTGGTCCTTGGTTATCGCCACTACTTTCATCCTTGTCCCGCTCATAATGTTCGTAAAGGAAGGAGAGGAGCGGGATGATGGTGAGTTTTATTATGCCGCCGTTAATGCGAGTTGAGACTAATTTATCGTGCACAGCCGCAGTGGTTCGGCGTAGCGACCAGGAGCGGTGCGACATCAATCTTCTGGCCGAGAATGGTGGCTAAACACTCCGGTGTTTTATGCAATCTAAATCATAAAGCTCGAATATTTATTGATTTATCTGATAGGTACTGGCGTGTTTATGGATACAGCGTTGAATAATGTACGTATATTATGTTATTCAATTACCACCATTTTGATAAGAAGGTTCCTTTCTATATTTTATGATCTATGCTTGGCTTTATAAAGATATCGATCGGTGCCTTGGTTAATTTCGTCCAAATTACACAATGCGTGGCCCGTCAAACGGACCGACGACAGGACACGTTACGGGCGGTGGCACGTGAAAATCAATATACCCGCCCCTGTCCTTTGCAATTTACCACCGGATTCAAATTATGTTGTCTAATAAACGCGGCTCATTCTGAACTTTACCCTCAGGTTGTCTAGTGTGAAGTGTCACATTATCTTCACCCAAACATTCAAAAACATTAAAATTTCCATTTCAATTTTTTAAACAAATATGAAATATTTTATTATTCAGATTGATTATATCGGATCTTCGTCTTTTAGGCTCAATAATCCACAACTAATTATAATTTGTCGGCCTATTGCAACAAGTTTTTTTTTTATTTACTTGACAATATTTAAATCCTTTGTGTCAAGCAAGACATTTTATCAAAACTTTTATTATAAAGACATTCGAAAACAGGACTATTAACCACAAAATAACTATTTATAAATCTAAAATCTGCCTTTTTAGGGTTCCGTAGCCAAATGGCAGAAAACGGAACCCTTATGGATTCGTCATGTATGTCTGTCTGTCCGTCAAAGATTCAAAGACGTCCGTATGTCACAGCCACTTTTTTCAGAAATTATAAGATCTATACTGTTGAAACTTGGTACGTAGATGTATTCTGTGAACCGTATTCAGATTTTTACACAAAAATAGAAAAATTCTATTAATTCCCTATACTTAAAACACGTAGTAAAAAAATTTTAGGTCTATGTTTACAACTGAAACTCAATTTTTGTTTTATCCAACTCATACGTGTGGGATATCTATTGAGATATCTTCAAAAATGATATTGAGTTTGTGCGAGAGACGCTTCCAAAGTAGTAAAATGTGTGCCCGGGGGGGCACACACAGTTACAGGGGGGGCTGTAACTTCTAAAATAAGATAATGATAAAACTAAAAAAAATATATGATGTAAAATTACAACGAACTACAAGAACTTTTATATTATGTTACTTGCTGCTACGGAACCCTTCATGGGCGAGTCCGACTCGAAATTGGCCGCTTTTTTGTTGGAAAGTCATCTTGTAAAAGGTTACTGGATTTTTCTTAAGTAAACAGTGCTATCAAGTAGAACTTGTCTTAGCGGGCCGCTAATGAAGCAGCACAAAAACAACTTTTAATTGTTCCCGACATCTGCCTGCCGATGTTTCCATTAAACTCAGAGTTATTTGCAAATGGCCACTTTTTATTTCGCACAGCCCTAACTTTTACAGCAGTTTCACTTCATCCGCAGTTTTATAAATGCTTACATAATGAAACCTTATTTCTTTTACTGCTTCCTGTTTTGTTTATATATTTGTTCTTATTCTTAGAATAGTTTTATGAAACTAACATATATGGCGGAGTTTACTTATGTATAAGTACCTACTTAAGTTTTATGTTAGTCATTTGTTTGCCTTATATAAATATAACAAACATTTTATATACTGTCTTAAATTGGTTGTAAAATACCGATTACATTTTTTCAGTTTGTTTTAATTTCTGGTTACCAAAACCAAATCCGTTTCTTTCTACATTCACTTCCAATTATAATTTATTATCACTTGTTACTATATTTTATTCGTTCATAGGACTTTTACATTTGAAGTATGAACCGATTCATCTACCGAGTTGCATGGAATGAAGAAACAGATCAACTTTTGAATGAAGTACTTTCAGAAATCGATCATTTGTTTCTCTTTTGTTTTAAAGTTTAAAACTACCTGTAGTTTATTTTATATCATTTTAATATAATCACAAATCTTATGTATTCTTTTTCATAATTCACGTCTCCAGTGCAGACCAATTAACATTACATTTTATCTTTTTATTTTAATCTGCAATTATTATTATTAAACATGCGTTTGCGGAACTCTTACATCATAATAATAGCTATTTTATTGCATATCAGCTTTAACACTGCTCATAAGCATCAAGTTGACCTTAACAGATTTTTTGCCCTTCACTCAACAATCAAACTTTCAAATACGAATATATTGACCATACAAGGGATGGTTTACGAAACGTATATAGGTAGTTTTATTTTGTTGTATCGAATCACTTATGCAAATTGATAAATTCCTCTAACTCACGCGTTTGACTGTTGGCAGCAGTAGTTTGGAGGCTGCATCAAAAAAGTACATCGACGTAGTCCCACAGGCCGGCAGACAAAGCGAACACGGGTCCAATTGCGAAATAAAACGTACAAATAGCAATTTTAATTAAATTGCCAAGAGTGCGGACGGTAGACGCAGCGGCTAGTCGATAGTTTAACAAGTAAAGTCAAAGGGCTCTCTGTACCAACTCTGGCTTACTTGATTGAAAGAAATACCAATGTTATAGACGTATTTTTCTTCCGTCACGGTTTGAGTTTTATAAACCTAACATTTGCCGCGTCGCATTCTCCACAGCGCTAAATTGTACTAGTAGATATTGCGTCTGTTATTGCTATCGTGGTTAATTTAATTGGAATTGTGGGAAGAAAGCTCACTAACTAAATATTTATGGTATTTACTTTATGTAATATTTAATACAAAGTTATGATAACATTATGTTCTGTTATAAATTAGGCCGCGGAAATAAGCTTTATAGTTTTAATATCTCCTGACAATTTAGTTGATTTTGTGACTCAGGTCGTAACTAGTTTCTCTGGTTCTAAATCAATACCATTCAATGTGTTCTTAGTTTCGAGTATGCAAAGATTGCCAAAATTGTCTTTAAACCATGACAAACTCTAATTTTATAATATAACTTCATGTTCAAATTTTAAATATCTTTTGGTTAATGTTTTAAAGCACGAACGGCACCGATTTCGCACAGGCATAATCCTCATTTGTCACTTCTTTACTGAGCAAAATTAAGATAAATAAGAGGCAAGGAGTGGGTCCTTTCGCTCCAATCCCCTTTACACGGAAGAATGTCCGATTTCCAGCGAACATATAAATGAATTTGGGCCTTATCGTATCAACGTTACGGTTTATTTCAATGAAACAAAGACCAGGGATTCACACGTAAGTAATCCACAAATAGTAGTCCGAGAATAGAGCGAGGCTACTGGACACTCGTCGCAATCATATCTCCAGTTAATGACGTGAAATTTTTCGACGCCAACACTAACCATGACGCAGTCTTTCTTGTCGCCGTTCATGTGAAGCTCTAGATTAAGCTTTTAGCTGAGTGAAGAAGAGTGAGAAATCTGATTCACACCAGGCACCCTTTTTATTAGCATTTAGGCTTATATAATCTGCCAGCTAAAGCATCTAAATTATATTATTTATCTCTACTCGGTATAATCGAAGAAGTCAACAGTATTAATAAGGCAGGGGTACACACGTTGGATTAATGTTGTACTTTAACTTCAATAATTATGAGTTTGCTATGCTTATATATGTACGGATCAACCCGTCTATGCCATATATTAAGTATATCATGATCGTTGACAGTAAAAATAAACTATGATTTTACTATTTTCCCGAGTTTGTCAGACCATACTTTATCATACTTAGGCATTTTGTATATCCAACTCCTCCCGAAAAAGGTCCCCAGACCTTTTTCGGTACGTCTGCAAGTTTTAAGCTTTCAAATTTTTCTTTAGTTAGTTGAAGTGTAGGCATATTTTCTTTATCTTTCAAGAGTTACACACACAAACATCGCTTCTTTGTATTTCAGTGTTGTATTACCGAGTCTCTTATTATAATTTTTTCTATTTCGAATAAACATATTATGTCAACTTTAGAACACTACCACAACAGTAGGTACACAAATTCTAGACCCAACCGTAGATTAATTTGTAGTCAAGCGTCGCGTCAGTAGATACGTCCCTTCATATTGTATAAACAATTTGATTAGTTTAATTTAATGTCAATTTCAGAAATTCTTTATAACAATAACTAGTCTTAGATCTAATCTTCTTGATTTTAACAATCCATTATGTAGCCATCACATTTTTATTCTCATTTCACATCAAAATTTAAGTTGCTCGTATATGCTAACGCCTTTTTCTGCCTCTTGTTTAATTAGTATTATATTATTCAGTCTTCCAGATTTACTTTTCTTGCATTAATGTTCACGTAAAGAAATATTAATCTGGGTTCAGTAATGAGGAACCAGCTGGACTGCGTTAGGACTAGTGCTGTTGGCCGTGTTGTCAGATCAATCAAATGAAAGATCGACTACCTATCACGTGAATAAACATTTTTCTTTTTGTTTGAATTTCTACATTTTTTTTAGACTTTATTTAAAATGTTTTAACAGAAGTAATTTTTTAAATGTCTGTTAGAACGTTGTCTATTTGTGCCCTAGTTTTAGATCCAGTCTAATTTACATGCGACTGTCGTGTAAACTTGTTTCCTCATCCTCTCTTCACGATTTCGTCAGACGGCGCCACATGATCTTCAGTTGTCACGGTCTCCCCGGTCACATTTTGCTGTACGACATTGGTAAGAACTGGGTTATTGTAATGTGCAAATGTCTTAGACTTATCAGGGGTTTTATCAGTTTGATTTCGTGACTACTAATCTGTCACTTTCATTATTTTATTCTATCATATCAAAAAGGTTAGTGCGTATATACATCATTGTAAATCAGTGCGATTTCTACATCACCATCATCATTGTCAGCTTTCAATTTCTACATATTTGAAATCATTCATATTAAAAACAATTTGTTGTGATGAATCACTAAGTAAGTACTGACATTTTGTTTTGAGCAAGGTGCCTTCAATATCTATAAAATACTTAAGTCCATCGATCATCTTTGTTTGATATTCTGAAGTAAAACATTGCAAGCTTTGAATTTTAGCTCTGAAAGTAGGGTAAAATGTAGAAATATTTCCTTACTATCAAAGATGTTGAAACGTAAAGTCACGTTCCTTCCCGCCCTCTGATCGGCTGTAACATTATGAGTGTTACAACGTGTTTAAATGTCAACACCGACTGATTTAAGAGGATACCGCTTAGCATTTAAGTGTTAACTTCCACATTTGTTAACTTTAATAAATAGTTTTTTAGAAATGAAAAATTTTAGTACTTACGATACCTAATCTTACTCAGAGTATATATGAAAAATTTAATATTTACATATTGATCGTAGAGGGATAGAAACCATAGGAATATAACAATATGTTCAATTTTATAACGAAAAACAAGTAGTAAACATACACAGAAATTAATAAAATAGTAACATTTAATCTTGAATGGGAATATGAAAGAGATTACATATGCGTACACAGATATGTAAATAGATTTGAACTAGGTACTACGCCAAGGAAATCTCATGGAATCAAACTACAATCCAAGTGAAATATAAAAGCCAACACGCTCCATTCGTTAAACCGAGCAGCTTGATAGGTGTACCTGTCGACACCCAACACTGAATTTGATTCGTGGTTAGAAAGGTTGCTCAGGGATTAGGGCCAGGTCAATATGGGCAGGTAGCGTAACCACGCGCGGTGGTCCGTCATTCAATCTTTTGGCTATCCCAACTGTGGATGTGAGTATTGAACGTTGTTTTGTGATAAGTGTTTATATGGACTAATTAGGGATGAAATAAATCACATATTATCAAATGCAATCCTTTAGTACGTGTTTTCATTACCAATGTCAACATTTAGTATTTACAATATTTTAATTTACAATATTTGTAAAAAAACATATTATACAAAAATAGCACATTATAGCACCATATTTTTATTATAAAACAATTCATAATGGAAGCAAAAGACCGAAATTATGCGCTAAATTGCTTATATACCCACATAATATGCAAATGTTTAAGCATTTCCATAATCATGCATATAACAATCTGGCGCTGCCTCTTGTTGTGGAACACTTGCAAATGGCCCAAGTTCGTGTAAGTGAATGGGCACTATGATTACAGCATCTAGAGATCCGGAGCTCACATCAACCGCACCCCAATTATGTGCATAAACGAAGAAATTACTTTTATTTTCTACAATCTCCCTTTTTACAGTCATTAGACGCCGTAAAACCTTTTGTTTATCGAACAACCTCGCTAAGAATAGAAGAGTTTAATCAAGTAGATTAATAACCGCCTGCGAAGAAGCAAATGGCGCTAAATTCAATTTCCCTAAGATAGAATACGTGATAAATTGTTCTGAATCGGCCATTAGATGCGACGCCGCGTGAGGGCCTGAAGCGTCAGCACTTTACACGTCTTATTGCTTGTCGCGCAGCTCAGTTACCGGCGCGTCGCCCGCGTCGTGCAATAAAAACATCAACCATATTGACCAAAATAACTCTTGGCACCCATTCGAGAGCCCGACAGATACTGTAAGTGAAGATCCAACAGATATGTGTATTAAGTCGCACTTCGAAGTGTAAAGAAGGATTGCGAAACGAGCCAAGACCAACGTGTCACTAATGCTGATTTGCCTTAATTAATCCCGGATTCTAGGGATTTTGCTGATTCGATACAGTTTAATACACACGCAACTGCCGCACATTTGTAACTTTCTTAGAAAAAAGTTTTAGGAAAATGTCTTGTAGGCTAGACACATATGATTGATTTATGTTTGTTTATCAATGTAAATTTTCATTTTGAAATAAGCTAAAAAACTAAAGGTAATTATTTGTTGTTATTTATTCCCTGTAGGTTATTTTTTCAAATTTTGAAATTATTTAGGTGGACATGATTAGACAATATTTATTTAACATCAATCATGATTTTATGTCACATTGGAGAAGTAACCGCAAAATAAGTATTTTACAAAATTTGAGTATATATGTAAATACTTAAAATTCATGCTCTTTCACACGAACTAAATGTCATAACACACCTAAGACTTCATAAAATGATAATTCATACCTATAATAATAAGCGGCGCAAAAAGTAAACTAATAAAGTAAACCAGTATTATTTATTTTCCAAAACATTATTTCTTCGATCTCTATTTGTTTATTGAGAATCTTTATTTTTGGTATGTACACAGCTGGCTTTATATAATTTTGTAAAAAAAGTAATAGTAAAATGTATATAATATAATATAATGTAAAAATATACATATATACCTTTAAGGAATTGGTTACTAGAAGAATTAAATTTTTATTCTATTAATTTAACATAAAATTAACCAATTCATAAGATGATATTTTCTCCTAAAATCAAATTTAAGCAGGTAACCCTATTTTTAGAAAAAAGTAAAAATTGACAAAAAATATAATACCTGGCCAGTATGCATCAACATTATATCCAGCAATAAGACTCAAGATTGTTTTTATTGTATTTTTGCTTATTAATACATTATTTGTATTCATACACTTTTATGATACCTATGAAAATTTTGTACCCACTAAGGTGTAACATAAGTATCAGGTGCTTGTGACCTGATAGGGTGCTACAACTCATAAATTTCTAATCATAATATAACATCTTATTTATTTTAAAATAGGTATGTAAATTTAAAAAATGCTATTTTTTTCCCTTAAATTCTGAATATTCTCATATATTAGTAACTCTGTATGTATATGAACCCCTCAATCTTTAAATGAATATCTTGAATTAAAAAAATTCTGTCAAAAACACGATTCACACTGTAAATATTTATTTGTATAACTTAGTATTTATGTTAAAGCAGTATTAGTTGAAGTAAGTACTCTTAAATTTATTTTAAGTAAAAAATTGAATTACTTTTTTTTTTAATAAACGTCCACATACCATTTGATATTCTTAAATTACAATCTGATAAATAACTAAATTTGACTTTGTCTATTAATTAAAAAACTAATTTTAATTTATAATTACTACCATTAAATTGAATTCTTAAAAGAACATATTGAGTTATTAAATGGTAATACTAAATTTCAAATACTAATTCTACTTTTAAAGACGTATCAGCCATTTACCAGCTCCAGAAATAATTTATATGTGTATATAATATTGTTTGTTTATTAGTATGTACCTAAAACATACTTTTTGTGTTAAATTAATACAAAACAATCTAAATAAAAACTTTACACGCCGATTATATTTTAGAAGTTGCTTCTGTTTATTAAATTACCCGAAATTTGCTTAAATTCAACGAAGGAACGCCGAACTATGTCAAAAATGTGAAAGGTATTCCAGGAATGTGTTTGTTTTGAGTGATTTTAATAAATACTCACGCCTTGGATAAAATTTCGAATAATAGCAGTCCATGTCACACGTTTATTATCACTGCATAGATATTATCAATCTCACTGTCAATATGTTTACAATTCACACGCGAATTACATGTAAAACGTTTGACATTTCATAAAATAAGGTGACAAGTGACATCACTGCACGCAGAATACGTCAAATCGCATGCAGCCACCAACGCGACTGAAGTGTATCGCGGGCGAACGATACCATACCGCGTCTTTCGAAAATTGCGCCATCTCAGTAAGCAAGCACACAGGCGAATTTAACAACACAAAAGCACCTTGAGCACACTTCATTCCCGACAGTTTACCCTAAATGCACCCAAATCCTAAAACTAGATAATGTTTACATCGCGAAATGCCGACACCCGAACGACCGGAAGTCGCAGAGAGGCAAACACGACAACTATGTAAAATATTGCAGGATCGCGATCGCATTGTTGACATTCCCGAATAAAATTCACCAAAATCTCTTGTTAGTTGTATGAAAATCACGTAAAAAGTACTTTTCACTTACCTATAATGGAGTTTGAAGGTGAAGTGAAGGGGCGAATTTTGAAAAATTGATTATTTACTAGTAAATTTAAAGAATATACTCTTATTGGTATGCGAAGAATGGCACAAAGAATCCCGACAACGCACGCGACGAATGCGCACCTCGTTTGCGCATATGCTGACACAACTTCACGGACGTTACTCCCCTTGCCCCGCGTTCACCCGGTTTCCTATGCATGTGTGCTCGTTCAGAGTGGTCAAACGTGAAATTTTGTGTCTTTACGCACGCACACATGTAAATTCAGTACCTGCCCAAGCTAGCTCCCGTTCGCCGCCATCTTTGATAGACAGAGATAGAATACTATTCTATTTCCTTTTTGTTCCTACTAGCGACATCTAGTGGGCTGCTAATGTTTGTGTAGTTTAATAAATACTACTAGATGGCAGGTTAATCAAAAAGAAAAAACGCGTAGCTTGGCTTTTTTATCTTGTATTAATCCTTCTAATTCAATAAAATAACAATAATTGATGGGTCAGTAGTGCATAAGTACTTTTCTTAAATTTCATTGAACAGTAAGTTTTATCTAACTTTTCGTGAAACATGTTTTACGATAAGTAAAAATATTAAAGTTTTTTATTTCTAAAAATATAAAAGTAAAATGAAGGTTTATATTTATAAACTAATACAGATTTTGAAGACTTCTACACTTTATGGAAGAAATAAAACCTTTTTTAATCATCTCATAAATCATTTATTACATATTCTCATTCGGTGCCCGTGATCTATGCAACAAGTAAAAGTTAATATGTATAAAATAAATACACGCTAGATTATTTCATTCAACAATATTTATTATTATTTTTGGCTGACACAAAAACTGTTTCCTGAAAAGTAACAAATCATAAATGGCATTTCAGTCACTTTAAGTACTTTTTGATACAGTGTTATTATTCTTTTAAAAAATATTTAAAAGTGTTTACCAATATTTAAAAAAATTAAGTAATAATATTGTTACTAATTTTTTCATGGCATTTTAATGCCACCAAGTTAATTCTCACAAAAGTTACTTCTATGTGCGAGCAATTTAGGTATACTTAAATTTAGATTTACGTTCCATTTTGCTTATTTTCCCCTGAATTAAATGAACGAATTCCTACAAACATATTTATTTGGGGAAACGCATTTTAAAGATTACTTACAATAGTAAAAACAAAGTTTTTACTTTAAGGTAAATGATGCACACTTTAATGTAATGATCAGTTTGCTCCAATTTTACATTTTTGTATCTTATAAGCGACAATATAGTTTGATTTAATAAGTAGGTACTTAATAAAAAATAATGATCCATAAAGTAGGTAATAAAATAATTATATAAAAATTAAACAGTAAAGTATAGCACTTTCAAACTTGATGTTATAAAGATGGATTTACGTCAAAATTATTTCAATAAGTATTTATACGAGTAGGTTTTAGTTCATAAAGGGACTATTTTTATAACTGACTGTGTTATTAAATAAAATTAATGTGGCCCACCATAGAGGTTATTGTAAGTAACTGAAAGTAGATAACCCGTTTGGTTTGTAACATTAGTTTAATTTAAGTACTGTACCTTATTAATTAAATTATATATTATTTAATACAATATATCTACAATTGTATTTGTAAGTGCCTCAACCAAAAGGCTACATTGCATTTTTATTAAACTTACAAAATTAGTCAAGTTGACATTAACAATATTTGTAAATTTACAACATTTATATAATAACAATAATAAAATAGATAGATGCTTAGTGATAAAACTCAATAGGAAGTTTAAACAATATAAGAAGTTTATAAGATTTTAAACTAAAATAATTACTTTGTTAGTTTGTATGATTATAAATAAAAATTAGTTTGATGATGTATATGACTTGTAAGAAAAGGTTAATAATAGTAACATACATTTCATTTAAGTACAAGTTTGTAATACAGAGCGGGTAAACAAAATATTGATCCAAAAAAAAACATAAATGTGAAAATGGGAGCCAAGTTCAGTACAATTATAAAGGTAGTGTGGTTATCGATTATTTACCGACTAAAAAATTGATTTTTTTTTAAATGGTTGTCAATTTCTGTAGATAATCCTGTAATGTATTTATTATACTTTAAAATTATTAGACAAAAATAGGTACCTCTACATAAAATAAATGAATAATAAGAACCTAAAAATAAAAACCACTTTCTGAGTCAGGCTTCTAAATTTTGGAATGAAAAAATTGGAAGTCAATGCACCTTCAAACCTTATAGTTTTAGAAGTGCAACTGGTCTATTGACCAACGTGACAATATAAACTAAAATAAATGAAATGAAACCATTTTAAATGAAGTTTTTCGTATTGTGTTTTTTGGTAAAAGTTGATCTGTATCATAGACTAAATTTGACTTTAAAATAGTTTCAGTATTTTAAGACCCTAAACAAAATAATTATTTAATAACCATAGATGAAGTAATGGCTGTCAATAACCATAGATGAAGTAATGGCTGTCAAGATCTTAAATGCTTATAATTTATAAACAATTTAATTTAATATTTCGCCGCATAATACAGTATATGGTACAATAATACCTATATCTACATGCCTACTTAAAATATATCTTTGAACTTTACCTACCTATACTTATTTCTATGAGGCTTTAGCTCACTCGTTAGCTGTGCATGGGCATTTACAGTCTAATTCATTGATGTTGTCGTTTTAACCTTAACTTATCTGGAAAACAGTACCTCCCTTAGGCAATAAAAGCGGATTTATTATTCATTAATAACTATAAGTAACACTTCTTTTTATGTAAGTATTTGAAACGTTAAATAACTATTAGGCTGGACCTTTTGGATTAATTTATGTATCAAATATCAATTAACCATTTTCAAAGTATTTACAAGGTGTTATAAGTTATAAGTAAAATAATCCATTAAGGAATTGCCGCCTGTAACACCCTGTACATTATTTTAAAGAAATGTACCGACCTGCCGTTGTAACTATCTCATAAATAAAAACAAAAATATTAAGATGACCGAATGTCCTTTTCTTTTTTAATACTATAATATTATCGTACTTTTCTTGTAATTTGATTGTTTTCTTTACTCGTAAATAGGTATTTAAAATTTATTTTAAGTGAGTGGTTTTGAAGATAATTTACCGATAAGAAATTCGCTTTCCTAAAATATTTCATACTTGATTTAACGTTTTACTCAAGATATGTTTAGTACTTTGTAGTTAAGACATACATACTTAGTACTTTTGTCACATATATCTTGGTCCTTCAATTTAGCAAATTATATTTTTTATGCACAATGACGCTTGAATTTATCATTTGTGTCTTATCTTTCTCATTATGATTATAATACAACCGCAATAATTCAATCTAATACTTTTAAATACCTATAAGTAAACTTAGTTTCCTAAAGCCTACGACTAGTCAAGAATTGATTAAGAAAACAAAACTGGGAAAAAATTGGAATTACTTACGAGTATATTTATATATTTTTACTTCACGTACTTTATAATATAACGGATAAAATAAGAGATAAATTAAAATTCATGCTTGCTCGTATCAACAATTGAGTCTACACTTGTCCTAACATAAGTTTCAGGTATTGCGAGTGTACCCTTACTCATAAAGCGGCACGACAGACGTACGGAGTTACGTGTCCACCTTGTCCACGTCTAATATTAGTTTGACATTGAAAAATATATGAACTTCATGTTTCGGAAGGCATATTAAGCCGTTGGTCTCGGACATCACTGTATGGCAGTCGTTAAGCTATGTCAGATGTCTTTAAATAGCTTTAAAGATCTGATAATATACCGGTGTTGGGCGCTTACATACACGAAAAACAAACAATCTGAAATGATAACGGTTTAAGTCAGTTTACATAATAAAATCATTTTTTGAAAATGTTAATAGAGGCTTCCACAGGACAAACAATGTTGCCTAGTGTGGGGCCAGCAGTAAACATCACTAATTTAAGGAGTTCGTTAAATAAACGCATTTGTATTTGTATAATAAAGTCCAATTTGATTTGACATTTAAATTAAAACAACTTTAAATATGAAGGTAAATGGGAATAGGGAACGACCAAAGAAGAGATGAATGGAATGCCAAGATATGGAGGTAGTAGGAGTAGATGTTAGTATGACGGGAAAAAGAGGACTGTGGAAGGAGAAGACCCGACCCCAGACCGACACACCCGCTGACCACTGAACGAATACTGTGTTGCTTTTGGAGTAATGGCACAGAATACATATTAGTACTGGTAATGGACTTTTCTAGACATAACTGCCTACTAGGTAAGCAAGTGAATTATTTTAAAAATACAACCGAAGTTATGCAACATTCTTAGACGAAATACAAGAGTAAGGCATAGCTGAAAACGTTAAGGCTTTTATTAAAATAGGGTATTGGCAAATGTAGAGTTAGGTCTATCCTTACTTAATATTATTCAACCGAGAATCTATACCTAAGTTTGTAAAATTATGTAATTAGGTTGACAACTAGGCGTAGGTACGATGAAAATAATAAATATACCTACCTTAAATAAATCTACGTTCTAAACATAAATAAACAAAATCTGTATTATTTGATAAAATGCTTTTAATGTGACTCTAAAAATACAGAATGACTTAATCAATACACTCCTGTTTTTTAGCAAGTTTCGTTGATATTATACCTAATACTGAAGTCCTTTCCATATATAATTGATGCTAAAGGTTAAAATTAAGTTAGTGGATCTGAAATGATGGCGCTACCTAAAGTTTTTAGGGTTCCGTACCCAAAGGGTAAAAACGGGACGGGACTCTATTACTAAGACTCCGCTGTTCGTCCGTCTGCCATTGTTACCACTAACCAGGCTGTTACCTCATGAACCGTGATAGCTAGAAAGTTGACGTATTTCTGTTGCTGCTATAACAACAAATACTAAAAAAAGATTTAAGTAAATATAAAAGTGGGGCTCCCAAACAGCAAGCGTGACTTTTTATAAATAATGGTACGGAACCCTTCCTGCTCGAGTTCGTCTCGCACTTGGCCGGTTATTTATCTGTGTTATGAGTAACACCATGTTAAATTTAGTTTCGATTTGTTCTGCAATATAGCGAGTCCCACTCACTTATTTGTTAACCTTTACATTTATGTATCTTCAATCATTATTTACATTACAAGCCGAGTGGTGACGGCAGAATAGAAAACAATATGTCACCACCTCTTTCCTCTTCACGAGTGTCGTAAGATGCGACTAAGGGTGATATAGGTAATTAAGAACACGCAGCAATGGTCTCCTCTGTGTAAAAATGGCATACATACCACAACTACTGCGATCACCAACCCGCCAGCATGGTCATTATGGGTAAAGCCTCCAACTTTATTGGTATCTAAAGGGATTTTAGATGGAGTATCCAGCAGTGGACAAATTCAAGCTGTTAAAGATTTATATTATATTACATTATCACAAATCTCTAAGGGAAAGAATCTACAGACAATATGAGGTTCTTGAAAAAGGAGCAAAAAGATTTTTTCAGATTAAATCAGCAACGTGCTAGTAGCAACTCTACTGTTACAGGCGTCCATCATCATTATTACCGGCCTTTACATATCCATTTTTGGATGCAGATTTCCTTCATTTTTCTCCAACATTGGCGGTCTCTGGCTTTTGGCATCCAATTTGGGCCCGGTTGGATATAGTCGACTCATCTGATCGGTGACCGCCCTCTGGGTCTAGTGAGGGTATACTTCACTGGCCACCGTTTCAGCTGCCACAGACGTCCATAGTCTATGGTAACCACTTACCAGGAGTGTCGAATGTCTATCAGTCCCTGATATTGTAGGCGTCCTCAGGCTTTCCACTTGCTATCCGACGGTTTGCCTCCTTAGTTATATTAAATAGTCTAAAGCGAATGCTACTGTATTAGTTCGTTTTGGTGTGCGTGGGTGCTACCACTTGCAGCTGATGCGTCGGCAGGTCCCGGACAACGACCACATGGAACGCCATATTGGCTGTGGCCAGGATGTACTCACACACGGAGAACCACGTGAAAGCTGGAAATCAGAGGTATGGGATTAATACAAAGGCAGAGAATGGCAGAGACAATTGGGCTCTCGGTATCGTCATTATCTCATAAAATATTGGATATTTTTTTATGTGACGATATGGACTCGATAGCTTATGTAATTTATAAAAATACTATAACTATACCATACTTGTAGAAGTTTGGAGTAAAAAGTTATGTTTAATTAAAATATTATTGCAAAGTTATTAAAACAAACTTATTGGTTTAAAATATACGTCTTAAAATAAACCGTAATGTGTGTAAAATTCAACACCAAATAAATCCTCTAAAGCCCGATACTCATACCCGCATTGTCTTTTAAGATGTGCAAGGTGAATATTATTCATCAGTAATAATAATAAGATTTAAAAAAAAAAAACTTTTTCGTATAGGCTTTATCGTAAGGCCTAATATCAAGACAAATGCAATAAGCCCAGACTCTATGGGGTTGTGTCGTATTCTTACAGGGTTCCTATGGCCACGTTCCAGCTCCATCGTTAGATTAGCTTCTTGTTATAATAATATTGCAATTTCATTCTACTTACACAAGTATGCAATTTAGCTAAATCGGTTGAGGATACCTAACTGGTTTAAAATTGAGTTGCAAGATTTGACCCAAACAAACATATTTGCATACAGGATAGATTGCAAGTTAAATAAAAGCTTGTAAAAAGCGCACAGAATGCAACGGGAATAGCGTATGGGACAGAAGATGGAAGTTGATTATCAACCATAAACAAAACCAAACCACCAAAACCGCTTATTTCAGTGCGATGTTGGAGAAGGGTATCAAAATAGTGATTGGTTGTAAACCGCATCGTCTATTGCTAGATATGATTTCTATTTCCTCGATTCAGCTTTTCTGCAGAGAAAAGCTCGCACCATTCTACGTTATGCCTTTAATAGACCGGTATGGATGAAACAAATACAGCTGCAGCAATATCTTTGTCTAATTTTAACCCCCGACAAAAAAGGTTGACGCGAATGTGTGTCTGTCTGTCAGTCTAACTGTCTGTCTATGTGTATGGGATACAGTGTCATTGCAGCTCCCAAAAGGATGGATGAATTTCAATGCTGTTTTATTTTACGTGAAAGCTAGTTTCCTTGCGGTGGTTCTTAGGTATGTTTGATTAAAATCAGTTCAGCCGTTCAAAACTTATTGGAGGTGAACGCTTGAAAGTCGGGGGTTTTATAATTTGTCTGGCAAATAAGCTTGAATATAACAAAGCAAATTCAATTGCTTTTATGGTGATGGGTATCTGGCAATGAAAGTTAAATCTAGGTTAGGGCATACTTATTCTGTGGTTAGGGTTTTTAATAACGACAGCTTTATTATTGACAAGTTCTGAATGTTTTGATGGGATATGTTGTTATGTAGGTCTATACAACTAAAGATTCCAAGGAGTTATTATGTAAATATTTGCTGGGACTAAGGTTTTTCTAAGTCCACCGTAGGTACTACGGTACAGTCAGGCTTCAAAAATGGAGTCATAATTTCTCATACAATCAGTATGAGACATTATGACTCCATATTTGAAGCGTACTGCACCTCTGACATGCGCCATCAAGAAAACATATTAACGTAAGTACATAAATGTAATTTTAAATTAATAGATTTCATTAACATTTTAAGCAACAAGTAGGTAAACTTGTTTTTCTACAAAAAAAAAAAAAAACTTATTACCGTATTAAACAGATGCTTTATTTAAATACAGAAAATATGTTTTCATGTCTGAATTGGAAGGTCACAGATACAGGGCGTGTAGGTCACGCTACTCTATTTATACTGCAACCTTTTTCTATGGGACACGAAACATCGTCTCTCCATAATATATCACTACCATGGTCTTGGGACATCAGCCAGCTATTACTGAGATATTTGTCCTTTAAACATAATGAGAATAGATTGAAAACTCGAGGAGATGTTGTGTCTTAAAAGCATTTTTTTTTTATGAAACATGATGATGACTAAATGTTCTTGTCAAACAAACTAGAACGACTTATTCTGACTAGATTTTTATTAGGAATTATTTTAAAATCTCTAATACAACCAAAATTTTACACATTAGGAATTTAGAGTTTCATACGGTACCAGCATCATAGGACAACCCTCTCTATATATCATTTTTCAAACTAAAAACCGATTTCACCCCCAAACTATAGAACCGATTTTGATAAATTATCTATGGATATCTTTTATTAGATTTATCAGCGACTGACTTGTAGACGTATTTACATTGAAAACAAAATAATTTACAACATTAGCATAAATATTTTTGTTGGTTTTCGTACGTAAGTGGCGAACTGTGGTGGTCAACAGTGACATAAGATTTTTAAAGCTGCCCAAAGGCATCTGCCTAACTTGAAGATTGCTATAGAAACGACCAATACAATGACAGAAAGAACTCGATAAATTTTATATGCATCACATATCCATAAAAATATAAAATGTTTAATTTTATAATTGTAGGAGCCCGGGTTGAGTACGTACTCGTATTCATTGTTGTGATAAAAGAAGTAAATAAATAAATATATAGGGACAAATCACACAGATTGAGCTAGCCCCAAAGTAAGTTCGAGACTTGTGATACGGGATACTAACTCAACTATACTATATTTTATAACAAATATATAGGTATATAGATAAACATCGAAGATCCAGGTCAATCTGAAAAAGATCATTTTCCATCTTGACCTGAACGGGGATCGACCCGAGTCGAGACCTCCGGTTTAAATTAACTTACCTAAAGGACGACATAGAAGGCGATGCCTCAGGAAGAATATGATGAGGCCGACAGTGGCGGCTATGGCGACGTAGAAGAGAATCCACACCAACTTGTTGGTTTTGACTGGCTCGACCACGTCACTGGCGATGCAGCCAACCCTCGCTCGGCACAGCATATGTACCAGAGAGGTTATCATGAACACTATGAATATCTTCTCGTGCACAACTGAAATTGACATGGAAAATGTTTAGTAAGTATAGTTTATACGAAAGATAAAAAGGTTTTGAGACTTCACAAATGATCTTCAAAATATAAATTTATAAAACTCAACGAATTAGTATACCTATTCAGAGAGTAAACGCCGCCAGCCTTTTTGGCACCAAGATGTACGGTCAAAATCTATTAGACTATTCAAGGTTTAGTTTTAGTTTTAATTGTACGTAAGTATTTTTATTTCTTTCTTCTAATAATCTTGCCTATTGTTAGGTACTTGTTACATTGAATCATTGATTAGACTTTGACTATTACCCATAATTAAAATTTTAGGTACTGTAAGATCAATGCATGACCCTTACATCTAAAAGTTAGAATATTTTAGAACTTTTTTAGATTAAAATGTTCCTATATGGAATTGCTTAAAATTGTTACATTATTCCATTTTTTACATACACGTGGCACATTGACATTTTTCATTTCATTTTTATTAGTTATTCGTGTCCCACTGCTGGGCAAAATCCTCGCCTCTTTCCTTTCACAATTCTCTATTTTGGATGTTTTCTCTCCAATCCCTGTCGTAACTTTTGAAGTCGTCTGACCATCTTGTTCTAGGCCTCCCTTTCTTTCTATATTTATCAGTTGGGGTCCAGTTAGTTACAACGTGGAAACATTTTTCCGGTTGCATGCGGCAGACGTAACCGCCCAATCCCATTTTAGTCTTACTGCCTTCTTTCCGACATCTTTACGACTCTTGTGATGAAGTGCAGTGTAGTGTTCTTAAGGCAGACGGTATGTTTAATGCCTAAAATGCTGCGCTCCATTGCTTTTTGGCAAATCTTCAGTTTGAACTATTGACTCTTTATCAGTGACCAAGTTTTGGCACCGTAGGCACGGTACATAATTATCATATCTGTACCGTGCCGTAGGTAAGGATTATCAAGATACATACGTCGAGGAGTTTTTTTATTAAGGTAGATTTTATATCATTGACATATACCTAGTTCAAGATTTATATGAGTAATTGAATGATGTACTTACAATAATTTTCCCTATTGGAAACGTACGTTACTCCAGTCAGGGCTAGTATTTCTGCAAAATTGAGCCAGTAGCAAGCCTCTCCTAACTTCGTTGCTAGGATTCGAGACTGAAAAACAGAAATTATAAAATAAGTAAACAATAATTATTAGAAGTCGTATGGTAGGTATATTGAGGGGTACTGGGTACCTATATAGATAGATATTACAGGGAAGTCAAATAGGTGGGTGACCCTGGATTACGTCAAAAGTATGAATAGCCGATTAGTCTTTGAGCTACGCTACGTCAGATGACGTTAGGCAGCGCGAAAAATCTGATACCAGTGATAGCTCAAGAGAGAGCATGTTTGCTTACTGTAAGGTTTTACGCATCAAGAATGCTAAAAGAGTTATAATCCTAGATAGGTTTAGCAAGACTCCGCCGACGACTAAGTACTTAAAAATGACAAATTTTCTTCCGAAATCTTACATGTCGTGTCAAGATAAAAGATAGATAACGTTTGTATGAAAAAGTTAAGGGTATAAGGACGAATATGTCGAAAAGTTTAGGGTAAGGACGTCCTGAAAACCTGTACAAAATAAGCTTGTATCTTGTGAAGTGTAAGACATGGTATGCTTGGAATTATCAGGTCTTTGACTAACAATAAAGTGTAATGAAAGGAAAATACGTAAGTAGTAAGTGCTAACACCTACACCAAAAAATCAAAAATTTAAGTATTTCTCTTTGGATATTTGTTTCACTTGATACTTACTTACTCTTTTCGGTTTCGTAACGTGTTGTTTTTTTTCCGTGGTTATCACTTGATAATTGTCAAATTTTTCGGTAGATTTAATAATAGTTTTTGACATCAGATCATTTTTTACAGCTAAGTTTATTGTCGCTTGAGATTAGATAAGGAAGAAAAGAAAAGGTGTCACGAATATAGTTAGAAATGTGTACAAATGTAGATACCTTTTCTTGTGTGATATGCGCAGTGCGCTCTTTGTGATAGTTGTAGTATAAGGATCCTATCAACAACCTTGGTCCTAAGTGGAATGCGACGCATATCCTCCAGATATACCTTTGGGGGCTGATCCCAGTAATCGCACTTATTGACGGCACTACATTGTAAACCTGAAAAAGAAAATCGGTTACAAAGTAAAGATTTCCTTCCATGCTGATATAAAAGAAAAAAAAAAATACGTAGAAAGTACGAGCTGCTCCTCTTCCCGCGTAGATAGAAATGGGCAAGAATATGAGATCATATGTCAAAAGGCGGGCGATCGACGCGGCTAGCAACCCATCACTGTTTTGATTCCTTTTTTAACATTCATACCCACTAGTTCTAGGCTCTGTTTACTCCGTCAGAGAAAAAGAAGCAAGATCGGAAATGATAAGAAGTCAGGTTATATTTTCTCTTTGAGATAGCCTGGGTCTTTTACTGACCTTGTCGAAGAAAAAAAGAACACATAATTTAGCGCCTGCCTGAGGCTGGTAGGTACTATCTAAAGCTCTTTATGCAGCCAGGTTGTTATAGCAGCTAGTTCAAATGCATTTAAGCAGCTTCTTCAAGGACAGGATTACATATGAAGAAATACTAAACAGAGCAGGCGGAAGGATACAATTAATAACAACTATCGGAAATAGGCAAGGATATATGCTGGGACACTTGGTACGGCACGTCGAATTTATGAATACGATAATAGAAGGCAAACCCGAAGAAAGAGGAAAAACCAGACCAAATAAAGGAGAAAGTAGGAGTGGTGTCGTACCAAGACTTCAAAAGGCTGGCTGAGGACAGACACGAATGGAAGAAACTTTACCGACAAGAGCGAGCATTTAAATGAATGAGTTTAATTTGACTCTGAATAAACATTTCGAGCAATCCAATTGGAAGCCGAGCTTTAAAATTGGATACAAGTTTCATAGCTGTTTTAGTTTTCTTAGAAACCTTTGGGTGCTCATCTTCCAAAATCTGGCACCCCTACTAGTAGTTATAAACTAAAAGAACTGCTTCAAACTAGTTAGACAATTATGGCGATTAAATTCAAAGCAGGCAAAATGCCAAATCATCAAAATGTAGCAGAGATAATCACTAAAGAGCATCACCTACGTGCGTGACCTTTTGCATTTTCCGGAAGCCTATTACATCATGTATATCTTTAACTACCTACTAGGTGATTTTACTATTAGTAATATACCAAAGTATCGTGGGGCTGTGGCAGAGATACGATTTGATCCCACGCTTTTCCTATCCCCTGGGTGTCGTAAGAGGCGACTAAGGAAGTTATACGTAAGAGAGAACGAGCAGCAGTGTCTTGTGTGCAAAGATTTTATGCTTTTTAACTGCTGTTATCATTACAGAGTGGTGAACATGGCCAAATCCAACAAAAATAGAAATATATCACAGTACTTAACTATCTCGACGACCTCCGTGGTGTAATGGTCAACACGCTAGACCACCAATCTGGAGGTTCTGGGTTCGATCCCGAGCCAAGGCAAGCTGGAAAATGGCCTTTTTCAAATTGTCCTGGGTCTTGGGTGTTAATCTATATATGTATTTATCATAAAATATAGTATCGTTGTGTTAGTATCTCATCATAACACAAGCTTAATCTTTATTTAGGGCTAGCTCAATCTGTGTGATTTGTCCTTATATATTCATTTATATTTACTTATTTATCTACTAGTAAGAGGCATATTGAAATATCTTTACGTATATGAATTAAATTCAAGTTTTTATTGGTGCAGCAATGTCATTGCCATTAGCCAAAAAAGTTTAAATGTTTTTACATAAGCGTTGGCCTCTAGCCAGTAGCGCTTAGGTAACCTATGATATGAATACAAGAGAAAGATAGATACTACAAATCTATAGTTAATTAGTTTGGTATAGATACTTTTTGTTTAGGTATAGATTGTTATCAGTCGATAAAATGCATAAACGATTTAATCTAGACATAGCATAGCACCTATAGGTAATTATATCTTTATCCCTTAAACACGCTCAGCGTGATTGTGAGCGTGTGGATGCAAACGGAAATCAAATTAAGTACAGATACGCTATCAAGTCATGATCCCTTACGGGGTAGACAGGCCCTAGGGCCATTAGCCGTAGCCTTACGCGTGATGGTGAGGGTAAACTCATACTCAAAATCTTTATTGCAAAACAGTTTTAAGACTAAGGGAGGAAAAAGGTAAGTGATAAAAGTACTTGAAAAGGGAAATAGGTAAGTTATTACTTAGATTAGATATAATATTCATGTATAACTAAATACCTTGCTTCGTAATTTTGTTGCTTGATTAAATCTACTTACTTATAACTATGATGTAAAGAATTATGCAGTTTTATTCTACTTGTTTATGAAAATAAGGAAGTCGTGTTAAATAAAAACTTTATTTGCAAATAATGCAAGTAGTAGTAAGTAACTGAGGTAAAGTATACTTGAAGAAGTACCTACCTACATACTTAGCTTCGTTACACTGCAGTCTCTATGAAATGGCAATGTGCACTGTTAGGTACAAAGTTCTATACTAAGTACCTATGCACCTAGGTACATTTTTATATTATCTACCAACTTCAATAAATATTTGTAAGTCTTTTTCCTTTACTTACGAAAGTATATGTTTCTACGTACGTAACTATGTACCTTAGGATGTTATGCCCTTTATTACTTTTTCATTTAATAGGTTATTTAAAAAAAACTATGTAATAACTAAAGGTAACTATAGTTACTCACTTTACAATGAGTTTCGTGTATGTCATCTGCTTGGAATATAGAAGCCGTCACGTAACAAAATATTAAAGCACCTAGTGGAAGCCAAAGAGCAGCCAGACAGATTTCCCTGAGTCCACATGACCACAGCAGTCCCTGATCAAAGAAAACATACGTTATTTTTTTTTATTAAAAGAAAAAAAAGTGCACTTGATTACCGTATTCACCTTGTACTCCAGAGTTTTAACACTTTTACTCACACTGCACTCAACGTTTGTGCGAATTTCATCTTCACGCACAACCGAATTTGGTGGCGGCAACTGTACTTGTGCGTCATTTACCATTTTCCCATTAACACTGCACCCTCGAAAATGATGTTCACATCCTAATATTCACCTTCATCTTTCCCTAATTTCGTAGATCACATTTTCTACGAAACACTCTTACGTTTGAACTTTCGCTTTGCAAATATTGATGTGAATTTAAGAGGTCAACAATTCCTTTGTGCTTATTACACTGGTTTTGTTATAAAATTACAATGTTAAAATGCGTGTGCATTACCTTAGGCGTGGATTGAATGAGGTTATTTGGACTTGCGCATTGAATGCTTCGAGAGGGGTGACTATCCCTTCGACTTTACGTAACGTCAGCGAAAACAGCTAACCTTTTGTATCATAAGCATGAGGAATATATGCTTAAATTTTTCTTATTTCGTACATTCGTTTAGTTAGCATATTTCCATATTCTATCAGTTTTTCGCGTAACACTTTATTTATTTATATTATCAAACTTTATTGTTCTAAAGTACAAATATACTTTTATCAAATGGCGGAATTAATGCTAAAAGCATTTTCTCCCAGTTAATCATAGGGATAAACAGAGAAAATTATGCGGCACAAAAAGCAATACAATATACTAACTTACATTATATACTAAACAAAAATATTATATACAGTATATACCCATTATATATGAATATCACAATGAATATCTACTTATACAATACATCCATGCATTTAATTATACTAACAATAAATAGCTATGAAGAGAAGGACTAAACAATAATGACTTTATGAAGAAAGGGAGTTTAAAAAGTGGGCGTAAACTTTTCTTTTAAAAGAGAACTTGGTAGAAATTTATCTGATGGCAACGGGTAAAGCATTCCAGAGCCTTGAGGCATGAAGAGAAAAAGAGTTAGACATACAATTAGTCCGGTAAAGGGGGATAAAGAGCTGGCGTGTCTCATTAGAACGAAATTGACGACCATGAGTGTCTGAAAGATAATTGAATTTACATTTTAAATAATCCTTGCGAAGTTCCTTGCGTTGGCGAATAGGAAGCAAATTAAGTTCAGAGCGAAAGGAAGACGCATTATAATATTTTGAAGACAGAAGATAAAATGAATACAGTTATTAAGGAGTCGATCAAGTTTATTAAGAAGATCTACATTGAGGTCAGGAAAAGACACATCAGCATATTCAAAAATAGACAGAATTAAAGACTAGACAAGTAAGATCTTTGTCTTAAAAGGCAAAAAATTCTTAAGACGATTTAATTGTTGAAGACTAACAGTAATATTTTGACTAATTGCAGCTATGTGAGTGGTCCAGCTAAGAGTGGAGTCAATTTGTAGTCCAAGGTTCTTCACGGAGTTGCAATAAGGGATACTATTATTACTAAAAATTACTGGTCGGATAGATCCAGTGTCAATTCGAGCAACTTGCCTCGAACCAAAGAGCAAAAAAAAAATGTTAGGTGACAAAATTGAGGATAAGGCGTTATGGTAGCTACACATGTATTTATATTCTCTACTGATAACTGAGCATAAATTTGGAGATCATCAGCATAAAAATGGTAAGAGCAGCCAATCGTAGAAGAAAGAAGATTAATAAAGAGAGAAACAAGCAAGGGCGATAAAATACCTCCTTGTGGTATACCTAAAGAAAGGTTTTTCCAATCGGACAGGTCACGCTCTAAACGAACCGATTTTATTGAGGGAGGATTATTTATTTATTTAATTAAACTTTATTTACAAAAGGCAGACTTAATGCTAATAGCTTTTTCTACCATTTAACCTTCGGGATAAATAGAAAAGCTCTCACTAATTAGGTAGTACACATAAGTACTAGGTAAGTAGCTTATTTAAGCCAAAGATAATATAATTCCTAGGTACTAACGTAAAGCAATCACCCTGTAGGTACAATGTGACACAAATAAGTTGCAACAAATCCATGGCGGTCGTCGGCGCATTATTTGTACCTGCGCCGATAATCGACATTTTGGTTCAACCTACATGCCTGGAATTGTACAACACTGCTTTGAAGTCTGCCATTTTTGTTCAACTTGTTTGTGTTGCAATGTACTTATTTCTTTTTACTAATTTCTGCATGGCCTCCTTACTAATCACTTCTCTCGTTAATTTTTTCCGCAATTTATATCTTCTTTACTGGAACCATCTTGCATGGGGAGCTGGTACCGGCTTTAATTCTCAAACCAGCCCAACTCCTGCAGAAATCTAAGGACGACTGTGTGACGACGACGCTTTTGCCATGGTTCCCCGTTTCCTGATGCTCCAGGAACCTTCTTCTTATGTGTGCGACACCATCACACTCCAGGAGGAGATTGCTTTGCAGTTTTTTCAGCTTCCATACACAGAGGGCTGTTACATACCTACCCAGGGTTTAAAACTGTTTGTTAAGTGCACAATGAAAAGTAACGTCATGTCAATCCCAATTTTATACCTAATTATAAGTAGATATCTTTTCTCTATCACATGATTATCCCCAGGGTAGACAAAGCACGGCTGGGACCTATCTTGTAGAGCATACGTTATGTCTGTTCACGTAGATATACTAGCCGCCCGATTTTTTTAAGCCAAGTAAAGTGTAGGTCGTTTAGTTAGTTGGTATCAAAGATAAATTCAGGACCGTAAAATATATATTTATTGTTTAATGCCATCTTTTGAAATAAAAGTGAACAGTACAAATTAGTATTGCTTGCTACTACTAGGGATCGCATATTTTATGGTTTTAGTTTGGAGTCCGTATTAAGGGGTAGACAAAAATGGCTGTTTTTCGCAAATGTGCGTAGAAAAGCTTCATGTTCTTACTTTAAATGATCAACATCCATAGGCGTAGCCAGCCATCGGCTCAGGTTAGGGCAGCAGTCTAAAATAATATGTACCTAGCAAACTGCACCCGCAGTCTTACCCCGGTAATTTTTTGTATTCAAAATGGTTACACCCTATAGCACCCTATATCTGTATGTATAATTCGAATAATCCAAAACACTTTCTTATAACTCACCTACCTATAACACGAAATCTTTCGGGGCGCTTTCCCGCTCAACTTAACCACTCACTCATACACACAAACGAATAACAATAGGATTGCGTTTGTGTAACGCATGACCGACCGCTGATTTTTCGTAGGATCAACACGCCCGCAATAAAATGGTAGCAATATATTTTTATAACTAAAATGTGGTAAACGTTACTCTTTCGGGTTTATAAAGGCGAGTTGTTACTTTTTATGTTTGTATTTTAACAGGAACATGAAGATAATAATATCCCAATAAACATCAAAGTAAAAACAAAGAAACAAAAGAATCGAGATGCTAACTGACAAGTTCTGTAGAGCATCCCGAAATTTATTAATAAGAATCTTAATATTTGACCAGGAGTGCTTTGTGTCGCCAGTTCCTTTCTTTGGACTTGGCTTTGACACGCTACTGCGTGTCTATTGCTTGCACGCTTTTGTTTTGATCGCATTTTTTTTTGTGTCGACTGTCAAGTGTGAGCTTTCTTACGGATATTACGTATTGTAGTTAGTACCTAGATAAATTAATTTCAGTCAGAGCCGAGGTGGGGCAAGCGCCCCACTCTGCCCCACCGTGGCTACGCCCATGTCAACATCGGTGAGCTGAGCTTGGGAAGATCTGTATATAGCAACAAGCTATTATATGAATAAAGTTACAAAACAAAACGGATGTTTAAGTCTTCGGGGTTTTTCTTGGTGTAGGTAGGTAGTTTGTTTTTTCTGTTTGTACAAGGTTTTAAGCTGCCTAAAAGCAACTGATATTGTAAAATAAAGCTTACTAAGTACTAACATTACATGACTAACATTTGAAGGCGATATATGGAGCCTGAGACTACTGGCTTAATGTGTCTTCCGAAGGTGTTTTACATATTTGTATTTTGTGTAGTTGTAGTGGCTGTATGAAATAGTAAGTCTTTTATTTACAGTTACGAAGAAATCAAATGACATTGACATTTTCTCCCGTGTCATCTAGCTTAAATGTCAGCTGAAACGTCAAATTTGTCAACTTGCAATTTGTAGGCGCAATTAGGCGCAATGCAAAGTTGTGCAAGTTGTTTTAAAAATTATGAATATCTCTGTTTTTAACTAAATGCTATGGATTTATAATGTAAAAATGTTTCGCTATACAGTAACAATGAAGTTCGTCAAAGTTTTGTGGCTATTCAGTTTGTGTACCATCGATATTCACGCTACAACTCACTGGATGGTGACCGAGAGTGGTTTAATTCAACCCAGGGTATGATAGCAGTTTCCTGTTTTGTGGATATAAGTTATCCGAACCCTCCTTTTGCCCTACTTATGAACTTCAAATTGACAAGCATGATTAAAGTAACAGTTCTAGGCACATAACATTATTAAGACTTGCCCTACATAATTATTGCCTTTATAATTATTTCTATGATGACTACATTATCTGAGCTTCATTATAGGTAGCTTACTATATCTATACATTTTTAGATGATTATGTCATATGAACAATTATGCTCTACCGTGAATTATTTCCATGGTTTCTAGGTTCACAGTTTGGTTAACCTTAATAATTATCAACAGTATCTTTATAACTCTTTATTACATTTGTAAATGTCTATATATTAATTATTATTTATTTATTTATTTATTTACAAATTCATGTACACAAAATACAAAAATAGGAACGAACAAAGTAAGAACATTGAGTACATAGGTACTGCTTATTTCATAAGAAATCTCTTCCAGCAGACCCAGGATAGGAAAAGAGAAGAAAACAGGTAATAGTAGGCGTGTACAAAATAGACTCAAGTTAAAAACAAATACATAAAATAAGTACTTATCTAAAAGTTAAAACATACACATACATATTATATAATACATAAACTAAAATATACCTAACTATAAATGTAAATAAATAAAATTATATATAAGTATAGAATAAATATACCTATATACTATATACCATTCATTACGTTAAGGAAAGATAATACTCTTTTACTCGCTTCCTAAAAACAGAAAATGATTTGTAGTCTCGTATAGTATGTGGTAGTGAGTTCCATAATTTCACCGCTTGTACAGAGAAGGAGTGGGAATAGCACGCAGAAGTATAGTCAGGGATTCTAAGTACGGTTCTAAGGTGGGACCTACAGAGCACATTAGACGGACGGGCAAAAGAAAACCGATCACGTAGATATGTAGGATAAGTAGGGTTGTACAAAATTTTGAAAAGGAGACATAGGATTCTATGGTTTCTACGCAAACGAATAGGGAGCCACTCAAGTTGTTTGCGGTATTCAGACACATGATCAAACTTTTTTAATCCAAATATGAACCTTAAGCATAAATTTTGCAATCGTTCTAGCTTGTTCAGTAGCTCCTGTGTAGCATCTAAATAGCAGGAATCTGCATAATCAAGGAGTGGCAGTATGAGGGACTGGCATAAAGATACTTTGGTTTCAAAGGGCAAAAAATATTGAAGTGTTCTGAGACTATGAAAGGAAAAATATACTTTGCGACTAACTTCAGTTATATGCGCAGTCCAACTCAGCGTCGGTTCAATTAAAACACCTAAATTTTTGGCAGTCTCAGAGAATGCAATAATGGTACCATCCAGAATCAGAGGAGGAACAATTAATGATCTTGAATTGTTTTTCCTTGTGCTACAAGTTGATGATCAAGATTTATTTAATTATTGTAGTAACACCAATATTTTTAATGTTATTTTCAGACTGATTCCCCTTTTGAGATGACCCACCCTTATGATTTAATAGCTTTCCTTAACCAAGACACTCGCTGGGATAATATCAAAAACCTGTACCACGATCTTTGGAGAAGGCAAGAGGTAGTGTTTGAAGTTTTTATATAGCCTATATGAATCCTAAATTATATTAGGTGCTCATCTCTGTATCACCCAATGTTTGCTTGGGAACTCAATAACTTGACTGTGTTTACCACAGATGTGGTCAATTATGAGGGTTTATTTAACTAATTCAGTAATTAGAACTGGAATAATGGTAATAGGATAGTCCTATCATTATTATTCCAGTTCTGAGAGAAATGAACAAACTTAGAATACCAGTTGCTTCTCTTCCCGCGCAGATTGTAGAAGCTGACCGAGGGACTGGGCGAAAATGCTAATCACACACATGGGGCTAGCGACCCATCACTATTTGATTTCTTTTTCCACCTCCTCGCTCACCATCATGCTTAAATTGACCTTTGAGTCTTGCAATCCTGGGCTCTGTCTGCTTATAGCCACAAAACTGTCAGCCCTATTAGGGATAAAGACCTTATCTACCAGTAAATTTAAAGGAAAAAATATTTATAACATTGTTTGAAATAAATGATTAATTATGATTTTTAGGTTGTAAACAAAATGTGGACACAAATAGAAAAAGATTCAGATATCAATTTACATCTGTCTCGAGACGAAAACTGTGTCAAAGCTTCACCGTTAAGCTCCTTAGATTGGTACAATGCTCTTGTAGAGGAAAACTTTAAAACGAGTGAATCCATGGACAATATACAAAAGGTCATACCGGATGAGGAGTTCCTGCTCTATGTTCCTTCGTATGGACATGACACAGATGTACCTGATTGCAAGAAGATATCTTCATTGACATTCAGCATGTTTACATTTGAACATTTAGAGGTATTTTTTGCTAATTTATTTTATAAGTATGACTATGTTTTAAGATCTTGGTATTGTTACAAATTAAGGTTTCAAGTTTTAAGGTTTAAAAAATTAAGTAAAAATTTCTGCTTTGTAAAAAAGTAAGTAAATATACTTACAAAATAAATTTAAGTAAATCAAACATAAATCAATCTCCATTTTAATTAATAACAAAAATAAAAAGATATGTAAAATTAAAGTGTTTATTGTTTGATTTTAGATTATGTACTATTAATGAGGATCCCTTTGCCTTGTTTTCAGTCTATGCAAAACAGGGACAACTTGTCAGGCGATGCTGAATATGCAGTCCCGTCAAATATTGCGAAGCTCATGACCATAGACCAGTTTGGACATTGGGCAACAAACAGTCTGCACAAAAACAGCACTTCTTGGCTACATTACAATTTAGCTGCATTATATTGGAGGACTCGAGGAAATCCTTCCAAGGCTATAGAGTGCAGTCGCCGAGCTGTGTATTATGCTCCAAAGTAAAAATGCTTTTTCGTGCCCAGGTTATTATAGATAAATGCTGAGACGAGATGGAGATGGGATTTATTTTTAGGGTTCCATACAAAAAATTCAAAAATGGTACCCTTATAGGATCACTTGTGTTTCCGTCCTTCCATCTGTCTGTCACAGCCAATTTGCTCTGAATCTACAGGACCAAATCAGGTGAAATTTGATAGGATGGTGTATTCCTATGAACCAAAGACAGATGAGCAAAGTAAATATTTATTTTAAAAAGTGTCGTTTTCGAGTGACAGATTAGAAAATTAAAAAAAAAAGTTTTGCAAACCTTACTGTGTCATATATCAAATGAAAGTGCTCGGTATGAGGATCTCAAATAAATATTTTTGGTATGATTGTAAAATAAAAAGTTTTGATTTTATTTATGAAACAAGACGAAAATTTACCATTCCCCCAAGGTCTCTAAAACTACTGACCATAAAATTTTAAAAAAAAAACTAAGTATAGTTTATTGCTTGTAAATTACAGGAAAATAATATAAGACTGTATCACAGAGGTTCCCAAACTTATTTTGTCAAACGCCCACTTTAAAAAATCAGTTATTTTGTAGCGCCCCCCATTTTTTTCACCATAAAAACCTGAATCACATATTTGTCTTGCCTGTAGTTTAATTCAACCTATATTCTAAACTAGCCTTTTTTACAAGAGAGAGCAATACATAAACCAGTACATTAGAGTATCTTTTATAAAAAAAAACAATAATCGACATTGTTAATTTTAAATAAAAAAATAGCAATAATAATACAATTTTACAATAATAAAGAGTATCGGAAGTGGGGACCTCACCTGCGAAACTATAAAACACGAAATTTTTTCAGTGTTTGATTCCTTTAACGATATAAATAGCGTTGTGAACGCATTAAAATAATAAATATTAATTACATTTTTAGTTTATATTTGTACAATAAAAAAGGATATAAATATGAACTAATAAATGGATGTTGTGTAGTAAGAGGATTTTAATTTCAGTGAATTTTAAAATATGAAATAGCTGAAGTTATAAATCACTTATTGCTTAAATCACATCAGCGCCCCCCAACTTTATTCTGGGCCCGTTAAAGCCTCCAGCGCCCACAAGGGGGCGTTATCGCCCACTTTGGGAAAGACTGCTCTATCAACTGAAAATAAAGTGGTAAACTCAATATATACTTAATATAGTATCAAATCCCTCTCCACGCGAGTTAAACTCGCACTTGGCCGCTTGTTAGAATAAAACCTACACGCGACCATCTATTGATTGGTATGAGGATCAGCATGCTTAACTGTGTATAAGATCTTTCTTCCACATGATGCTTTTTATCTTAAAATTTTTAGCTTACTGTAAACATCATTGCTCCTGCGAGATTCTAAAACTGCATACTTATCGTGTGTCATGAGATTATATATTTCTATTTCATTTTAACTTATTTCCAGTTTTATCCTCAGCTTTGGCTAGAGATTAATTATGTTGATAAAAAGAAGTTAAATTCGTCAATATGTGTTAAGGTTGGGACTCATTTGGCAGCACGGAACGAACGGAGCACTCTCTCGCTCTGATCGGAGCAAATGACGATTTTGAGCGACAGAAAAGTATAGCAGCATAGAAAAGTGCTATTACATGCTGCCATATGAGCTCCAACCCTTAAGAAGGTACATGTTGACCTAAGGGAATTCAAAGCGACTTTGTTATGATTTCAGGTACTACAAAGACGTAGCACTTCTCAACCTTGGAATAATGTTACACATCACCAAACGAACAGAAGACGCCATTGTCGTCCTCAACGCTGCCGTGGACCACGACCCTAGCATCGTTATCAACCACTACACCCTCGCCAACGCCTATGCAGTCCATGGGGACTTCAACAGTTCTTTAAAACATTACGAGATATGTATGGAGCTCAATCCTCAATTTGAGAGGGCAGGAAGACATAGATATGGTGTCTTGTGTCATGCGGAGCTGATTAAAAAAACGATAGAACTTAAAGTGTAGGTATTGAATGTTTTTTTAATAGAATGTTTTGTATTATAGCCATCAGGATAAATACATGGAAAATGGTTAATGCTTTTAGGAGGAAGGTTATTTATTTATGAATATATAATGCTAATTAAATATTTGTAGGTCTAACATCTATTTGAGGAGCAGGCACAGTCCATGATATTAAACAACTATCCCCATGGAACATATGATGAAAAACAAAAACGTTTTGGCTATCCGTACACCACAGGGACTGGGATCAGTAGACTGATCAGCTAATCTCAGTTCCTATGGGAAGCATTTTTTTTATTATTAGATATAGCCATTATTTCATTACAAGCTTATATTTAGTTTCATCTGTCCCGTTGTCTGTCTATCTATCTGTCTGTCTGTAATCAACTCTTGCAAGTAAAATAACATACACATATCACATAATATTGCATTGTCACATAAAGCATGACAATGCAATGTTATGATAACATGGAGCTGATCTGATGATGGAAGCGTGAAGTGGCCATAGGTACTCCTTCCGCCATCCAGTTTGGGATTCTTTGATTCGTCTTAAGGAGTACTTTAAAATTTTAAGTTCATTGTTTTAGACAAAAACTTGTCTTTTTTTTAAATAATTGTTATATTTTAAATTTATTTTATGTAATGGTACTTACTGTGACCTTTGCCTAAAACTATTAGTGATATGAATTTCTTAAAAGGACGTGACTATTATTCTAGACTGCTCCACAACTTTAGAGAAGAATTGGCGGAATACAACAACAGGGAAGTGTATTGGTTGAAATCGCAGGCAGCTTTCCTAAGAACAATGAAACAAGAAGAGGAATTTGGTAAACTTATACATTATCTCTTATTTATATTTAAATAATATTCCATGCTTTATAAACAATTTTTAGATTACAGAAAAATAGAAGCCAACTGCGAAAAGATGTCACAGATAACCGGACTCAATATAAGAGACTTGAAGAAACAGGGTGATAAGAACTATTTGATTCAACACTTTTTGGATCGCCTTGTGGCTAACCCTATGTTTCCCATTATGAAAGGAGTTCATGCAATAGACTGGGTGTACAGGCTGAATAAATTGGTTTTCCATATAGAGTTGCAGACAGAATTTGAAACTGATTTTGTGTATGTGGATGACTCGGCTGTGAAAGAAGTCAAGATATTGAGAGAGATTGGGCCTATGCCGGTGTTTCCTGATGTGTTTCCGGAGGTGGATGTTAAGGGTAAGTACCACATGTACATACTTACATATTATTACGTCTTTTTTCCTAATGAGGCAGACAGAGTGTGTGAATAACATAACATAGCGGGAAGAACCGACGGCCGATGGGGCAAAAAGGTTCTCAAATGGCGACCGCGTACTGGCAAGCGAAGTGTAGGACACCCACCCGCAAGGTGGTCAGACGACCTGACCAAGGTCGCTGGAAAGCGCTGGATGCAGGCCGCTCTGGATCGTTAATTTTGGACATCTCGGGCATGATAAAAGGTGGGGCATCGTTTGTAGAGGGAAGCCGCACTCGCACTGTTTGTCATGCGAGCTGCTCAGTATTTTCCACCGGACCAAATTGTCTTTGCTGCGCCCCACCTGTGTTCGCAGTCTGTTGAGCGCTTTCCAAGTAGGCCACGGCAATTCCTCGCGTGGTGGAATAAAACTAGGCACAGTGTGGCCTCTCTCCCTCAGATTTAGCCTGGCGTCTTTAATGTTGCACTCTAGGGCATTCGAGCTTTTGAGAAAACTGTGTCGGCTTATGAGTCTGTGAGGAGCTGGTTTATAGTTATAAAGTGGGTGTCGTGAATCCTGCCTCTCGTCTCCCACGTTCAGCGGCACATATTGCCTCTCTGCGGACACAAGGTGGAGCTATTCCAGCAAGAGGATATAGCATTTCTACCGGAGTTGGCTTCAAACATCCTGTTACTAACTGGAAAGTTTCGTTTAGTGCTATATCCACTGGATATAGCACTAAACGAATATGGATATGGCACGACCTACTCCATCAGGTCTTTTGATTCTCCACTGCAGGAGCACAACCCTCTCTGTATTATCAGAGCCATACTTAAACAGAGCAGCAAGAGGACTTGGCCTACACTTTCCTCGCTGGCCAGACGGGTTGGAGAGGTTTCATTGATGTTTATAAGCTTTGTTTAGCTTGTATTTTCTAAATGGCCTTCTACGACATCCACGGGAAGACTTGGAGTGGTCCTATTATATTCTGCCGGAAACCACATGGCACCGTTATTATGAATAAAGGCTCAGTTTAATTTCGGAAAAATGGACTTATAATTCAAATAAATAATGTCAATTATTTTTGTTCCTTTTTTTCCATCTCCATCTATGTTATTTAAGTCACATACTTAATTTGTGACGTTTATTTTTTCGCATTTCAGGGTTTTTATTCTTTGAGGATAACGACGTGAAAGCTGCCCCGCCCGTGGAAAAGAAATCGCCTTCTACTCAAGGTGATAAGCAGTTATCGGAATTCGACACTGGTATTGTTTTGTAAGTCACCCTTTCATCAAACTTTTGTAACGAAGGTCCTTTTCGGAATTGGCTGATTGGGGAGGCGAAAAAAAGTGTAAGATTTTTCCCACACTTTTTTCCGTCACGCATTTTTTTCAAACTTTGTTTCAACCGGGTGTTCTGCGACACCTTCGCATTTTTAAATAACATTACTCTTCTAAGCAACGCTAATATGCCTTCTTGTAGTCAAAAAAATACTAGACAGGAAACTAAATTAATTACGTAATAATAATAACGATTTATAGAAAAGTGTCCATTAGGAAAATTATTTCAGTGCCATTATGCCATATGTATTAATTAAAATATATTTTTACGGACGTTTTCATTTTCCGTTATACAGGGTGATTTTTTTATCCCCCGCTTTTTGGAGCAAGTTAAGCCTATGATACTGTACTACTTACTTATCAATAAAAGTTTGCCTCCCGTACAAGATGCGTGGGATGATGACATTTTACATGACTTTTTTTTTCGTTTCTTGTTAAAATTGTTATAGGTGTATCATATGTATATTTTTTAATAAATTTCTAGGTATCCTCCAACGCTAAAAGTCAATCGTAACTCGGAGGATTTTGATCGTGAAAATGACTGGCCATCGAATAGACTCTGCAAAGAGACTGCGTCTAGTGTACCTGAGAATTTAGAGGCTATTTACCCGGTGTTCTTGCCGTTCGAGAATAAGGGGCTAAGGTAAGAGAGCGTTGACTGCCTCCATATTCTAGTGGTCAAGGCGTTCGCCTTGTGATCTGGAGGTCGTGGGTTCGAATTCCACTTGGAAGCATACGTTGTGGAAAGTTGTTTCCAGTCTGGTTAGGATAATGCAGGCTTGAATCACTTGATTATCCGAAAATAAAGATGATTCCGTGTTTCGGAAGGCAAGTATTAACTGTGGGTCCCAAACGCCATCTAGCGTTTGCTCAAACCTATCCCAGGATTGGTTATGGTTTACCCTTTGGGTTGCAGAGATCAGACGGCAGTCGCTCTGTGTAAAAACCAGTAACCTCATAGGTTAGGTAGCGGATCCCGGGCTCTAAAGCGCTACCGCTGAGGATGCAACCGTGAATGTGGGAGGATGATGATGATGTAAAACACTGTCTTTATTTCCCAGAAAAAAAATCTGGCAGTAGCAACAAGTAATTTTCTTTTCTGACGACCTCCGTGGCGTAGTGGTCACCACGCTAACCCAGAGGTCCCGAGTTCGATCCCCGGTTTGCGCAAGTAGGAAAATGGCCTTTTTCAAATTGTCCTGGGTCTTGGGTGTTTATCTATATATTGTTATAAAATATAGTATCTTTGAGTTAGTATCCCATAAAACAAGTCCCGAACTTACTTTGGGGCTATCTCAATCAGTGTAGTTTGTCTCTATAGGTATATTTATTTATTTCACATGTTAGACAGAGCCTAGGGCCTTTAGTCCCAAATGCCACGTTTAGCGTTTATATGGCGTGCGTATCAGTGTAAAGCGAATCAAACGAGTGAGGCTGACTTTGTCCAGCCCTTACATTAACATTTGCCTTTTCATCCCTTAATATCAATCGTCTATTTTGTTATACCATTCCCTTTTACTCGGTCCTTACAAAATCACTCTAGCTTTTATTTTGAAACGTCATGTCAGATTTCGACAAATTCATTTCTGACCGCTGGATTCTTTTTACGAAGCGCTGGTATCGGTAGCTTTGCTTTAAAATATTAAATTTCAATATGAACTACACGTAATGTAAATTATACTTATTGACGTGTAAAAGTGCCTGTAAAGGGCTAATTACTGAATAAACATTTGAATTTTGTATTTTGACCAACTTTTACACACTTTATTTTCTTTGAAGTTCATATTTTGACAGTGAAAAACTAGTTAAAATCAGATATGCAATTTATTATAAATTACAGAATCTGATGTATTTCAAAATAAAAGCTAGATTACGTTTGCTAAAGGGCGTCCCACATTAACAATTTCCAGGCCGATCTTTAAAATTAACATCATATTTCTCAGCTCTCAGCTATTAGTATTGATTTTATTTTAGTTAATCGTATTTCATTTTCAGACTGAAATCCTTGCTCACAAATAAAATAGGTGTCCCTCCGGACGTGGAGCACGACGTGCCGTGGCATCCGCCGACCTGCGCACACGAAAAGAGTGCCTCGTTTTCCAACAAAAAGTCGCAAAAGTAAGATACTTTCTATATAAACTTCAAAATATCTGTCGCATGACGCTGCGACATACCGCAGCCGCTGATTGGTCCAGAAATCGGCGTAAAGTATCGGTGTTTGCAGAAAACGAGATGTAATTTTCACTTGGATGTATGGTATGTACTTTTGACGAGGTATATTTTTGCGTTTGATTTGGCATTCCATAGTATTAGTTTGATGGTCGTAATAGTTTTCTATTGTCAGTCGAAAAATATTCAGCGTCCACATATATTTCATATTAGTTTGTTTGTAAGTATGTATTGATATCGATACTAAAATTACTATGCCTTATAATAATTTTTATTTTATTTCGCAGACAAATAACGACAGAAGTGCAAAGCACAGAGTATTTGCGACAAAAATTGCTACAATACGTCGGCGACGGAGACGTAGAGGTTGTAAAACATATGCAGGATGCCGAAATCGGACAACGAATATATGCTGTCATGCAAACGGTACGTATTGCCAGATTTCACCAAAGTCAGGAATTATATATAAAAAAAAAAAACTGAGAAATCGGCCTGCGTGGATAAACTTTACTTAATTAATGAACTGAAAAGATACAACAGCAGTGTGTAAAATCCTTTATTTTAAAAAACCACTCTAAAGGTTTCGAATTAAAAAAAAATAACATAATTTGGTGCCATTTTGGTTTTTTTTTTACCGCTAAACCCCGTGTGTCTCGTTAAGGCTCAACTCACATTGGGATGGAAGAGGGCGGAGAGGCGGGAAACGAAGAGCAGGGGTCGGTTCGGCAAGATAAGGCGCGCGGTTTCCCCCGACTGTCGCGGACGTTTGGCGCATAGAAGTGAGTGCGAGGTTAGGGCACGCGCTATTTCTATGCGCCAGTTTACATTCCACATTTAATAAGGAATGTCGTATTGGCAGTAAAAAGGGGAATTTTGGATTTAATTATTATCGGCCGCTCGCGACCACAAGGGAAGTCGTACGATTCGTGCGCCGCCGCCGCGAATCTTCGGAGTGCTCGAGGCGCCTAAGGAAGTCGCGCGACCTTTTCAAGTTTGTCAAGCGATAAAATCGGTTATAGTAATGTAGGTAAAGTTTAAAACCGTTGACACTGAAACATCTCGCCGCTTCACTTCCCGTCCCAGTGAGAGTTGAGCCTAACAATTAAGATGAGCAACGACACCTCTCAAGCTAAAATCCATCAAGCGGTTCACGCTGCAGAGCGTACCAGAGATAAACATAACATACACATACATACATACATACACACACGAAAACACAGCACATTGATCGTCACAAAGATGTCAACTTGTTAGTCCATGCTAAATAAGACCGCTGCTGTGTTTGTTGCAGTTTGTGATAGCTGGCAAGATAACAACTGTCTTGCCAACATTAGTCACTGAAGATTGAAATACTTATGTTATGTCGTTCCACCGAATTAATATAAGTACGACGTATAAAACGGAATCTTTCAGCGTTCCCCACAATATACATCCCCGTTTCCCTGGCACCTCCCTCCCGTTCCTGAGTACGTTCGATGGCTTTGAATACTGAAACTCACATATTGACGTGTGCGCGGTTGTATAGTTTCGGTTTTAGTAGTTGTAGGCATTAATGTTACTCCGCTTTTATGAAGCGTCTCGCGTCAAATAAACTACATGCAACCTAGAATGCTCACGGAGTGGCAAAGCCGTTCCCGAAAAACGTACTTTAAGTGTTCACTGTCCCTTTCTACATAATTACAAATACACAAACAAATAACATTAGGGTAAATTTTTCGGGAACGTCTGGTATTTAAAAATAAGCATTATGAAATTAAAAACTTTAAGAATGTGGCATTCGTTTTAATTTCCAATGTTGTGGATTTTTTTTGGTTGATATTATTATTCGGAGTCATTGTGAATTGTATGTAATTTCTTTGGTACGTACATATATTATTCCTAATCGCTTGTTTTTCGAGAGTATGTATGTATAATAGTTTGGCACTCTCTGCGGCCTGAACGGCTCGATGGATTTAGCTTGAGAGGTGTCATTAGATTCGTCTTGATTCTGAAACTGACACTGGGTATATAAAAAGACAGTCGGATTTTTGTTAATAATGACTGTTACTTGTTTATTTTAGAAAATAGCTCCAAAGTGGCTATCGTACACCCTCGCGTCACTTTACTGGCGCGTGCGAGGCAACAATGTCAACGCATTGAGCTGCCTCCTCTCGGCGAGCAGGTCTGTGGAGAACAAATACAAGGATATTGTACTGGCGTCGCTGGCTTCGGTGTACTTGGAGATGGGGTATTTTGACGAGGCTCTGGTTTCTGCTGAAGCGGCTTTCCGGATTAGTTTATATGAGGTACTTTTAATGACCAAGGGAAATATTTGAAAAACTTTACTTCGATGGCATCTTCTTCATTTCAACGCGTTATCGGTTGGATCCTTAGCTGTGTCTTTACGGAGCCCGTGGTGCGCTTTCTCGTTTTTTATCAGCACTTATTATGTTATATATGTCGTCTGCATGTAAACAGTTACCTAAGGCTGTCTTAAAACCTTGCGACGTAAAGAAGGTCGAAACAGGGAAAACTATTTGGCTATAGTTTTACAACCGGCCGCCTGCCTGACGTTACTCCTCTTTGGGTATAAAGTTTAAAACCGGCCATATAATCCTCGTCGGGAATCTTTGTGCTTAGTCCTTTAATCTCTTTACGACATTCATAGGAAGAGACGGAGTAAACATATTCTCAATTCATTTACGTGTTATTAACCTTTTGAGTCGTCATTGACCACTTTATTTTGTTGCAAAACGGTCGCGTGACTGAGACACCATTGACAACTAAAGTGATTGAAATTGTACTATTTTATTAGGCTTGGCGTCGGGGGTAAAGTAACGTTAACAAGCGCTGGCGTGCAATAGGTTAATCTCTAAGAAAAGTATTTTTATTTACAGCCAGCCACAAACTTCCTACTTGCCGAGCTGAACATGGTGAAGAAACACCGTAACACGCATATGTTCCACTTAAAACAAGTGGTCCGAATAGAGCCCACGTTTATGGGAGGGCTGGCCAGGAATCTGCTCAATGGATGGGCCTGTGTGTTGAAGCAGATCAATTCAGTGCAAGAATTAGGTATGAAACAAATTTTTTATAAGTTTTTGCTCGTGGCTCCATCACCTATACATTACACACCTAGAGCTATAAAATTATAAAATCTATCAGATTTTGGGATTAGGATATTTGACTGTGTTTGTTTTCCGACAATATTTTATCAAACAACAAATAAAACTAAAAACAAACCTTTTTCTGAAAACAGCAAGAACATTCGTTATTAAATGAAGCAGCATTAAAGAGGCTTTTCACATTCGGTTGGCTGTCTCGCTCCCACGATCAAACATTTTTAAAGATTATTAAAAAAAATGACTCATTTGAAGAAAAGTGTTACATAAACTTTTTAATATATTATATGTTAGATATTGTAGACATGTTTTTTTATTGTTTATGTGTGTGTTAATCGAGAAGGTCATCAAAAATTTAAAATTTTGATGACTTAATTTTTGATGTAGTCAATGTCTACACAATATACAAACATGTCTACAATATCTAACATATAATATATTAAAAAGTTTATGAAACACTTTTCTTCAAATGAGTCACATTTTTTTAATTATCTTTTAAAATGTTTGATTGTGTGAGCGAGACAACCAGCCAAATGTGAAAAGCCTCTTAAGCATTTCAAATTTTGGCATAAAGAAAAGTGGGATCAGGGTGGGGACATCCCGCTATCTATATCGTGCGCGCGAAACCTATTGCCAGTGACGTCATAAGCGCGTATTGCTATCCTTTTTCTGTTATTTGACAGTTTCTTCTTTCACCAGATTTGACAGTCTTATAACACAATTATTTTGCGGATTTAAAAAATAATTTTATTTTCGATTGAAGATTATGTTACGATTTATATGAATAATATATTTTTTAAATATAATACCGTATTGGCCAACTGGAATCTTATAACCACTCGATTATTGTGTGAACAGTAAGTGATAAGTCTCTCTGGGCTAGAAGAGGCGCAAAGCGGGCGTAAAATGCGATTTGCGGGCAGAGGTGATGTAAACGTATAGTGATTGAATATGTTCATTGTTCTTTTTCAGATTTTGGTGAAGGTGATATTTGCACACAAGTTGAACCCGGTATGAGTATGGTTTGCGAAAAGGATGGCACTAACTGCCACGTAACGAATATACAGTGCTTCAGCAACCAAGAAAGAGGTACCTAAGTAACCAGTGGTAGTCTAGAGATGGAAATATTTTTTATTTACCCGAAAAATACATATACATGTACAATTTATTCTAATCTACAACATGTTATTTAAAATAGATATAAGTCGAATAGGGTACAATGTAAAAATATTTTTTGATTACGGCAAACATTTTTTACCTAAACTAAATTTCGAACAAGAAAATCTGAATGTAAACATAGATTTGATATCTTATTCATAATCTGTGAATGATTTAGCTTTAGGGGGTAAAAATAAAGGCTGATTAGGGAAAAATTTAGAGAACTTTCTAGACTCTCTCACTCTAAAATAAATTTAGAGTTCTATGTCTGAATGTTCGACTGTACCTCTCAAGAATGTTTCACTCATTTGTACGTTACTATAACTTTTTTAATTGGAAAATGGATTGAAGTTTCGTAAAATAATAAAAAAAAACGTCATTAGCTATAAAATACAAAAATAAAAAAATTGATAAACAATATTAAATTTCTTGTCAATAAAAAGCCAGTGGACTAAAGTCGGGTAGTAAAAAAGTGGATGGAGGTTTTTATTTATTTATTCATATAAAAACGTTATTGTACCTAATAACAAACATCAATTACACATAATTTCAAACTCAGTGGTACAAATTGTGGACGTATCCCAGAAGTGATTTGTTCCAGTCGACTAAAAGACGAAAGAACAGTTATATATATTATTTATTTAACTTTATTACATGAAATGGTAAACGGCGGACTTAAGACCTTGGTGCTGACATACGTACATTTCGGAAATATGGTACAAAAACTCCAAAATTAAAAACTGAAATCACTTATATTATAACAAAATACTAACCTACGTGTATATCTACGTTATCACATTAATAAGAATAATACATATTGTCTAAATTCACAGTCAATGAAGATAGATTTAAAGAATAATTAAATTATTTGCATCTTTATTTAACAGAAAGCAGTACAATAGTACGCATGCTCGAGCTAAAGGATGACAGTATCCAGCGCTCGTCAGCCGACCAGATGGACGACAGTATATTTGACGGGTTCATAGACAACATGCCGACGGACCGGGCTGACAAGCAAGCGCACGAGCAGAACTACCAGGCTATGGTCAAAGTTATCGAGACAGGGTTACAGGGTTGTGGCCCGAGAGGGTGCAGTGGTGAGTGTTACTATTAAACTCAAACTCAATTTTTTTTATTAAATGTAGGATAAAATCTCTAATTGAAGGTAATTTTAGGGTTGCGTACCCAAGTGGTAAAAACGGGACCGTTCCGCGTCCGTCCATCTGTCTGTCACGTACCTCAAGAATCGTGATAGCTAGACAGCTGAAATTTTCACAGATGATGTAATGTTGTTGCCGCCATAACAACAAATACTAAAAACAGAATAAAATATCTATATCCCATACAACAAACGTGATTAATTTATTATAGATACTGGTACAATGCGACACAAATAGTAACAACTTTAAAGCATTTTTGTAAAAATTCCCGGCACGTACGTTGAACCAAAATAGCAGTTATCGGCAACAAATAATGCGCCGACGACGGCCATTCTGGTTCAATTTACGTGTCGGGAATTAGTACAAAAATGCTTTGAAGTCCGCCATTTTTGTTCAACTTATTTGTGTCGCTTTGTATGGAACCCTTAATCTTCGAGTCCGACTTGCACTTAAGCGGTTATTTTAAATATTAATTTAGTACAAAAGCTAAAAACTACTAACTAAACTTTTTAAAGACAAAGTCATATTGCTATCTAACAACCTGTAAAATTTTGTGATCTGCGAACGTTCAAAATCTAGTATTATTCAAAAACACCGCCTTAAAAACTATTATAACTAGTAGTTCGCCCCATCTGTGAAATCGCAAACTCCATATCTCGGCAACCCTTTGACCGATTTGGCTCATGCTCGAACTTGAAAATTCTATTAATTACATCTACATGCCTGCCAAATTCATGAATCTCCAGCCAAAAGTGGCCGTTTTTCGCAAATGTGCGTAGAAAAGCTTCACGTTCTTACTTTAAACTGTAAACAATAGTTCATAAAATAGTTTGAAGGATTATTAGTACTTGGTTAAGACAAACTTTTGAATGATATCTCCGTTTTCTTTCAAATTATTTATATCAAAAACCCTTAACATGCACTCTTATCTTGTATATTTTTTTAAGTCAAATATTGCAACTTTATTTTCAACCTGTTATCCTCAACCGAATGAGCTGAAATGTTGCATACTTGTGTTAGTCTTTTTCTTCTTCTTAAGTCAGATAACAACACAATATTATGAAGTCAATAAGCGATTCTGATGATAGAGCCAGGAGATATTCGGCAGAACTCAGTAATTAAACAACATAACCTCGTTGAGTACTTATTTGATTTGTCATAGTGTCACTCTACCCAGTGTCATTCTAACAGTAAAAACGAATCTAACGACAGCTCTCAAGCTAAAATATATCGAGCCGTTCTGCTGCAAATATAATACATACATACATACTCTCGAAAAACATGACCCTCCTTCAGGTGCAGTCGGGTATTACTTTTATACACTTACATTGCCGAGTATAGACAAAGTCGCCAACACAACATGGTTGTGTGTCTGGATATGACAGTTGCAAAATAATATTTTGTTGTTGCAGATATCCAGCCTGACGACTTAGCTTTAAAAGAGGAAGACTGCTCATATCAACATCTGCAATTAGGATACTGGCTTCACATAATAAGTTTCCGTCAATTACTCACAGACGCTAATTTAAAGTAAGTAATTAATAGGATTTACAAAACATAGAAGAGTGAGGATCTTACAGCCGAGCGACGTATCGTGCTATCTCTTTTGCACGTATAGTTTGTGACAGAGACAGACTGAACACGTTTACGCCCTAAAATAATCGTATTAATCTTACAGCCGAGCGACGTATCGTGCTATCTCTTTTGCACGTATAGTTTGTGACAGAGACAGACTGAACACGTTTACGCCCTAAAATAATCGTATTATTAGTTTTCTGTTCGGCCATTTAGTATATTATTACAATTTTCATTTACTTACTACGACGGCGCGGCAACCCAAAACAGATCTTGGCCTGCGACACTAGATGGCGCCATTTCTTGCGGTCTTGTAAGCGCTGCTGCCAGTCACTAAGAAAATTTTCATTTTATATGTCTCACAAGAAAAGTTTTGCTTCACCAGGCACTGATAAAAATACTAAATGATTTTTAAATGGTATTCAAAGTCAAAGTAAAAATTCCAACATGATATTAATCTTAGACCACAGGATAAGAAAGAGAGGGCCTGTATATACTTATACCTACATATAGTTGCAAAGTAGAACTATCATAACTGGTTATCATTTCCTGTCGCTTTGTAGACTTCCTCAAGAGATCACAGCATTGAATCCATCGAGCAAAAAGATTCCAGATTGCAAGATATTTTCCTCCGACGACTTCTTCCTAGACCGCATCAGTCGAGTGGACACCCAGGGTTGGGAGCCCGTGCTTTCGCTCATGCATCAGTTCGCTGAAGTGTTCAACTTTTACGATTACGTTACACTGGGAGCCAAGATAGCGAAATATATTGATACAGTAAGTCTGGCAGTTTTTTTTTTTAATTTTCAGGTCTTAAGCTGACGAAAACTTACTTGAATGGCTGTTAAGTAGATGCCCGAAGGTTCGAAATTAGTGATTCCAATTTGCTTATTCTCGGAACTCACTGAAATCAGCTTAAAAAGATTTTAATAGGTACTGCTGTTACATTTTCTTCCGCCCACTTCTTCCTAGACCGCATCAGTCGAGTGGACACCTAGATTTGGGAGCCAGTGCTGTCGCTCATAAATCAATTCGCTGAAGTGTTTAACTTTTACAATTACGTCACACTGGGAGCTAAGATAGCGAAATATAAGGATACAGTGTCTGGCAGTATTCTGTTTACCAATAGTTATCGTGTAACTCAATTGAATGGCTGCTATGTAGACACCTGTAGGTTTTAAATCGGTGAGTTCGCTTTTTCTGTAAATGCACTTTCCTGAGTCTTATAGAACATAGCTGTTTATTTATAATAAAAATATATCCAGGGGCTTAAGTCCAAAAGCAGCACGACATCAGTACGCGCCCTTTTTGCAGTAACAAGAAATACTACGAAATGATGATAACGCCTTATTTTTCTGGCGTTGTAAAAAAATTACATCATAGAACGATAGTTGTGTTATTTTTCAGAGTAAAACCTTCCCTCGTATTCATAAGAATTACTTTATTTACTACTAGAATTATTTTTTTTACTTTATTATATTTGCTAAATCGTTTTAGACAAAATATATTTTGTTCTTGCTATGTCAAAAAACCCGGCAAAGTGGGAGTTGACCTCACGTGGAAGAGGGTTCCGTACAATGCCAAAGTTTTTAAAGTAATACAAAGTATCACATTTGAAATCCTCACAGTAAGACGTGAGTTAACTACTACTAGCGCTATCTAGTGGTGTTTTAATGAAGTATTTTCCGTTAGTGAACGTATTATATTGAGTTTACCACTTCATTTTCAATTAATAGAATTCTTATAGATTTTCCTGTAATCGATAAGCAATGAACTATATTTTGTATTTTTTGATCAGGGGGGAAGGTCTATTTTCGTCTTCTTTCATGAATGAAATCAAACCTATTTTTTTACAATAATAACAAAATATATTTTAAATTCTCATAACCAGCCCTTTCTTTTAATGATATGACACAGTAAGGCTTGCAAAACTTTTTTTTTCATAATTTCATCGTTTGTAGACCGAAAATGACCCTTATTTTTTAAAAAAGTATTAATTTATTTTGCACACCCGTGTTTGGGTCAAAATAGGATTACACCATCCTACCAAATTACATCTGATTTGGTTCAGTACATTCGGAGCAAATTGGCTGTGAACAGAACGGACAGACGCACCAATGATCCTATAAGGGTTCCTTTTTTTTCATTTATTGTACGGAGTCCTAAAAATTGAAAAGGGGCGAAAGATGATTTATCTAAAACAGGTTAAGCAAACGGTTGTTAGGTTTTAAAATGTACTTGTTTGTACGTACAGAAGCCGCGGTCGTGGGTGGGCGCGGTAGCGGGCGCGTGGTGGTGCGGCGCGGGCGGGCGCGGAGCGTGCGCGGCCAAGTGCGCCGCCTCCGCCCTGTTCCTGGCCCCACCCAACCTGGCTGCTCACGCGTTGAGGCCACTAGCAGCATTGCTGCACATGTAAGTTTAACACATTTGTTTTACATTTCATTATCATCAGCTTTCAAAAACCCACTGCTGGGCATAAGCCTCCCTTTGTCTGCGCCATCCCGTTCTGTCCGCGGCCGCTGCTAACCATTTCTTTTCAGCGACTTGCTTGTTATCGACCCACCGAGCCACCGGACCTCCCACACTGCGCTTACTATTTCTGGGATTTGTTTTATATTTATATTTATTTATTAAGCACATTTGTTTTAGATTTATCTCTACATTTTATAATACCGAGTGTAAATGTACCGTCGACACAAACTTGAGAGGCAATTCTGTACGTCGATATCTCAAAAAACTTAAATTTTCTTTCGCATGAGAGTTTACACCCCGTATATGTCTTTATGTCCAACTAAATTGATAAGTAAAAGCAAAAAGTCGTGTTTCCCTTCAATTTACGTCAGGAATAGGCTCTCAATTATCAGTTTTAACTTAGACAGTAGCGCTTCTTTTTAGACATTAATACCTACGTTTTTAAATTGATTTCTCTTGATTCTTGAGAAAAAGTTATTTAATGTTATGGGTACTTTAAGATTTTGAAATGTTTCAGGCAATCGAAGCAAAAAGACGCTAAAGACATCGCCTACCTCTCTTTCTATCTACAACCAAAGAGTAAAATAGAAGCTTTCCTTGTGGCAGTGTCACACACATACATGGTAAGTTACAGTTCATTTCATCCAGCCCTCGTCACAGCGCCTTTCGCACAGATCTGTGAGAAGCTGCTTTGTAAACAACACAGATTAAACTCACTCTCTGGCCTTACCGTAACGGCTTACCATCCAGTAACGGTGACTGTCATAATAATAAATCTTTATTTTTGTGGTGGTAGTTAATTAATTAATTGAATTATGAATTTAGACTGCCACTCTATCATTCATATCTTATTTGAAGGGGAAAAAAGCCAGAAAGTGATCTGGTTTCCTATATAGCACAGCCCAGCTAATGATCCACCACTGAAGGTGCTAAGATGAAAATGAGACAGGCAAAAAAGTAAGAATGTGAGTGTTGTGGAACACTCAGTTAGAACAAAGTTATTTTTTATTTTATTTTAAAGAGTAATATAAAATATTAAAAAAAAATTTGGCGTGTGCTGGGTTTGAACTGGGAACATCGATCTCAGGCAAACGCTTTCCCGAGCTATCCACGAGATAGTAAAACTTGTAAAATTACCTTTCACTTATTTCGTGACGGAAAAATCTTACACTTTTTTCGCCTATCCTCTATCCGCCAAGTCCGTACAGTCCGAAAAGGAACTACGTTCCAAAAAAAAAAAACTGATAGAAATAGTCTGAACCTGTCGCGTGCACCCGCTTAAAGTAGCGGACGCTCTAATACATATAACAGACGTTCTTTACGCTGTGATTTCTTGTCGACTATACCGCAAACCACTTTAAAGAACTTCCAAAATATAAAATATCCAAGTTACCTTCCAGAACGAGTACGAGCAAGCAGTGTGGATGTACCGCTACTCGCTCACGTTCGACGACAAGTTCTTGCCGGCCAAGGCTTGCTTGCACGCCACTATGTGCCTCATGCTGTTCGGGGAAACCAGCAAAGCTAAACCCAAGGATGATTAAACACACATAAATGATCGTTTAAAAAAATATGGGATGCCAGATGGCATTACAGTGAAGCCAAATCCAAATACAATGCGGTATAAATAAGTCGAACAAAAATGGCGGACTTCAATGCATTTTTGCACAAATTCCCGACACGTAAATTGAACCAAAATGGCGGACGTTGGCGCATTATTTGTACCTGCGCCGATAACCGCCATTTTGGTTCAACCTACGTGCCGGGAATTTGTACAAAAATGCTTTGAAAACCGCAATTTTTGTTCAACTTATTTGTGTCGCATTGTAAGCTGCTGTTATTTGATGAATTTGACCTGTCAAGTGATGGTCCAATCACAACAGTCGATTGGACCTGACGTCACTGTCGCCACCTGGTGTAACATATTTTTGAAAAACTTCATTGTCATCAGCGTACATTACCCGGCGATTACGTATTTCACATTAGGCTTTATATTTATAATCGGCTTTTAAAATATTTGAATTATACGTTTTACCCTCAAATTCATTAAAAATAACAACCGTTTGCTAAACCTAGCTTAGTTAAAGCATGTTTAGTCCCTTTCCCTCTCTTGAATATTTGACATTGAAAGAACGAGACAAAACATATTTTAACTAAAATAGGTTTAGCAAACGTTTTTATTTTTTCATGAATAAGGGGGTTAGTGTTTAAAAAAGTTACCTAGGTACTTTAGAACGGAATGCATTCAGCGTATGCGAATCGAGACAAAAAGACACGGCACCACCATTGTATATGAAAAAAGGAAAGTACGTTATGCCTTTGTATGTCAATTTGTATAGAAAACACTATGCGTGTTTTCAAAGCATTTTTGGACAACACACTGACACCGCGTCTACGCTTGTCGTTTTTGTATGGCGGCCTCTACGCAGAGGAGATGCGGAGCAGTGTGCCAATCGCCTCAATTGTAGTTGGCAGTCGTTAAGCCAAGACAGATGCCTTAAAGCAGTTTGAAAAAGTGGTTAAACAAGTGTCAAAAAGGCTATTTAAAGATCTCACTGCAAGTTTCTTTTCTATTGCATACGATGTACAAGTTTTCTTGAATCGTGTACATGGACCTTTACTAAAGGTTGAAAGTTGATTGTTTAAGCTTCAATGTATATTAAGTATCGTCGGGTAGTGTGGCTTTTTAGAACAAACAGTAATGTTAAATTATTCAATATGGAAGACGGAAATATATGGAACGGTCGGCTCTCAGATTCCTTTTAATTTAATGTTGTACAAAAAAATGACAACATTATATCTTTTCGTAGTTTTTGTTTGATTACTAGTTCGTGCATAAAAGATTGTGATAAAATAAGTACTTAGACCTACAAAATCAGACGTTTGATATTATTTCCTTCTTCTATTAATAAAATGCTCAGTACATTCATTCATTCTTATAAATACAGTAAGGAAAATAATCTTGATGTTACTATCTAAGCGTACAATCATATCTTGCAGTGTTAATTGGTGTCCAATACAGTATACATAATATTTAAATACATAATTATTACAATTTTCAATACGTCTTCTAATAGTGTCGACTTAACAATGTCTCAACATTGGCAGACTATTTTCTAAAATGGTGCAAAAAACAGCGGTGGCGCAAAACTGTTGATGTGGTGTAATGATGTGCCGCCGAGAAATTCTCAGTTCTTGGAAATTTATGAAAATTTTCAACATTTTTCTGAAAATTTCCAGACCGTTTCGTTTTCTCGAAATTTTCAAGAAAGGCACATCACTATGGTGAGATACTTAAATTGACACAATTATTTATAGGCTAATAGTTCAAAATCCAACTGCATGATTACTTAGCGCTTACTAATGAATTATTTATTAAAATCTTTATTGACCACAAAGGTACAAAAGGTGTACTTAATGCTAATGCATTTTCTACCAGTCAACCTGTAGGAAAACAGAAAAATTTTATTGCGATACTCCTACCCACCTTACCTGTCAGTTATTTTTATTAAAATCAATGCAACGCAGCTAATAAATAAATAAATAAGTGTGTAACAGGAAGCAGGGGGAGCGCGCGGTATTTGATTTCACTAATGAGCTTATTATCTAGATGAGATTCCAGATGTTACACACCAAATGCGACTTCTGTAAGGGTCGCTCGATCTTACGGTTCCGTATCCGAAGGCTAAAAACGGACCCTATTACTAAGACTCCGCTGTCTGTCTGTCACCAGGCTGTATAGGCCGGTTTTATTTTTATTTGTAAGTATTATAGTTGGATCTTGAACCATATTTCTTACTACACTTTCGGTCCATCACAAACTAAAATCTTGTTCCGCATACTTTTCAAAAGCGTTAAATAAGATTTAAGGGATTTTATTAATGTGTGTTTGGTATGTGATGGGCCATACATATTCTGAAAATACACACATATTTAATGAAGGACTTACATGTACCGTATTTAAGATAAGAAAACGATTGTGATAGTACAATAATATACCGTACATCCACACATGCCGTGAAACAAGTGTATTGTCGGCATTTTGTTATGATTTGCATTTGTTTAAAACGTTTAATTAGGTTGTAGGTTTACCGTTCCGCCTTTGTAAAAGAATAAAACTTTTTTTAGATAAGTTTTGTTTGTAATTTTTTGAAGTATGCTCTTTATATGTTTGTTTTTGTTACGAAAAACTGCTACGTAACCTTTAATCGAAACTTTCAAATGGAAATTGATATCGATTTGTATACTTTCGTCTTTTCATAAACTTTTGAATTTTGATATTTACCATTGTGTTCAAAATTAAACATTTCAAGCTTGATTTTGTTTTAGTGAGTCGAGACACCTTATTATAGAAAAGTTGTTTTCCACAGTTGAATTGGTTACCTACCTAAATATATAAAAACGGTTTTATTCATAACTGTAGTTAGAGTTAACACTCGCCCTGATGATGATCGTCTAAACCGATCGAAACTAGTCTGCCTTTTCCGACTACACTACGTGATTAAACCCGTTGTTATATACTTAGCTATGACATCTCACGTTACTTTTAATACTATTATGGTAAAGAACCATTATAGGAATATTTGAAAGGTAGGTAACCTTTGAAATATTCCTATAATCATTCTTTTATGATGTCAATGTATTCCAATTTTGTTTTAAAAGATGTAAAGCTTCTTGCTCAAACTTGTTGCTCATCAGCCATACCGTATGCCTGATTTACTGTTGAGTTTATGTATGTTTTACTTATGTACCAAATTATAGGTATCTAAGACTGATCAAAATATCTGCGTAGGTGTTTGGATATTTAATATACAGTTTCCACATCATATATGTATGTTTTATTTACAAAAGGTTTTTGGAAAAAAAAACAAACCAAAATGTATAAGCCTTTATTATGAGGCCCTAGACAAAAAAATCTATTTTACCAAATTCGATGTCATATCATTACAGGATTCATATGGCCAGCCTCCGGCCTCCGGCTGCTTCATCAGGTCACTTTATTGTCATAATAATAATAATGCATTGTCATCCGATTTACATCTATAAACGAAATTGCATCTTGATTCGATCGACAAATTGAGGAGTCAAATTAAACTTGCAAACAGACAATGCAAGCTTATAATAAAACCCCCCCCTATTTTGTAGACAGGGGGCAAAAAATTTATGAAAAAATTTACCATTTCAATAATGAACCTTTTAAAAACAGATTTCGTCAAATGGTTAAGGGGCTACCTGAATTTTTCGGGGTCCAGTTTTTTTGTCCCCATTTATTTCAAATGGGGGCCACCCATTTAAAATAAATTATTTGAAATCGTAGATATCATTCAAAATTTTGTCTTGACCAAACCCTGTACGAGTATAACCCTTCAAACTATTTTATGAACTACTGTTTACAGTTTTAAATAAGAACGTAAAGCTTTTCTTCGTACATTAGCGAAAAACGGCCACTTTTGGCTAGTGTGCGTAGAAAGCTTCACGTTCTCACTTTAAACTGTAAACAGTAGTTCATAAAATAGTAAGTATTGAACCTACTATTTTAGGTAGGTACAATCAGAAAATCGAGTAGTTGTAAGCAACACGGCATCTGGATTAAATATTAATAATGGGAAAGGGATGAAAATTTAAAAACGCCTCAGTTTTTTTAGTGTTAGGAATAACATTCCTAACACTAAAAAACAAATAAAATCGGTCCTGTCAATTAATTATGAAAAATCTGATATTTATTTACGAAAAATATATATGTTATTCCTAACACTAGAAAAAATTTCAGGCGTTTTGAAAATTTTTAGCTCTAACTCATTGCTTTCCCATGTTGCTTCCGAATAGAAGGAACATGAGTTTGGGGTTCTGTACCTACCAAGCGGCATCTAGCGGCGATAGTAAAGTATTTAAAAGCCTAGCGCGACACGCTCTCGTGGTTCAAACTATCTTGAAAACTTCCACTCAACAGTTCACTAATTGGTCAACAGGCGGCGCCACAGGGTTTTCAGGCATTTTTTATTCATGATAAAGGTTGACAAGTAAGTAGTCAGTTCTACTAAACTGAAAAGATGGCGGTCACGGTCGCAAAAATTTTTAAATCTTTGGTGCCATTATTAAAACATAGAATCACCTAAAGGAATGGTTTTTCCATACATAAAACCGTAAGAGTCCTACCTGAATTTTTGGGGTCCAGTGCTGCCCCTGTTTGAATTAAATCATTTAAAAGGAAACGGAGATAATTTATAATTTTGTCTTGACCAGGCTCTAGGCCCTTCAAACTATTTTATGAATTACTGTTTACAGTTTAGTTGTGAAGCTTACATACGCCAAAAGTGGTCGTTTTTCGCAAAATTTTAAATGATGTCTCCGTTTCCTATCAAATGATTTATTTCAAATGGGGGCAGCACTGGACCCCGGAAAATGCAGGTAGCCCCTAGTGACTTCGCGTTTGAAAAAAGTGGTACCACTGTTTGATGTGCGAGCGGTGCTATAATAAATTTGGTAAGTAGGTATCAGGATTTCTGCTCAATATAACGAGGGCTACTTACTTAGTTAAACAACAAATAACATCTGCTTCCAGTGCATAAATTCTTGTAGTATAAAAATTGTAGCTTGTACATAAAGTGTATGTTAGTAAACAGAGAAAGATTGGCAACAGCTAATCGAAATCATTACCTATGATAGGTTAAAAAAAAATCACGATGTACTTAATTGATGGATGTGCGGAGAATGTTGATTAGTAGGTGTCATGGACTGTATTTGCTACAAATGTAACGTAAATAGCAGTTTTAAATTAGTCACATTCACGTTTACGATTAATCGGTATAGTATTTTTAATCATTTAGGTATTTTTTAAGGAAAGCATATTAAATACAAACTAGTTGAACACGTTTCGCTGGACAAAGTAAATCAAGCCAAAATGGAGTCATAAGAGCAAGCCCAAAATCGCGAAAAAAGAGATTCCCCTTTTCCGACTTTTGAGGGCGTATGTAAAAATCAACAGTATCTATATTTACACATTTTATATTTAGCATTGAAAACACAATTTATACTTACCGGCATCACATTTGAAGTAATTTTGAAACGTAAAATTAATAAATCCAGATAAATGTTGCCAATTTCGTCTTCTTCTGATGATTTTGAAGCACCCACAATAACTATTGGAACACGCACAAGAGTATATCAGGTTTACTAGTCCTGTGCAGTGACCAATAGTTGTTTTGGGCTTCTTTTGTTTTCTTTCTGACGTCTTCCAAGCCTTCGAAACCTGCTGTTTAACCTTCACAATGCACACAAGAAAAATAAATACGAAATCATCTCAACAGTCAATATTTTTTCTAAGCCTTTTTTCAAATTAATCCATAAGTTCCACTTATTTTATCTAATACTTATACAGCGTTTTAAAAAAAGAAATACTCGCAGGTTAAAAAAAAATCAACGAATACCTAACAGACATCGTGCCACCACAATGCATATCATACTAAACGTATTGTCTAACTATAATATATGTAATTTGACATTGTTCTCATTGCTTGCCAGCTTATAAGATTAAATATATTCTAATTCATATTTACATAGCAGGCATACGGACAGCTAATGGGAAGTGGTGGAAACGCTTCACCTTTTTAAGTAATAAGCTATGAAATTGCCGTTCAATAGTACTGTGTGTTTATTTATAACACTTAGAACAACTTTATTATACTTACTTTAAAATACAAAACCACTCACTATGAAGCAATACATTATACCTACTTTAAAATACAAAAAGTCGTTACTTCCCACAACTTTGCCTATCTGACCTAAAAAACACCCTTTGGTACTTCATCCAGTTCTTTAAGATGGACTACGTAAAAAAGAATGTACAGCCAGTTGAAATATGTGCTATGAGCCGACTATACCTACTGTCCTATTCATAGAAAAGTTTAATCATCAAAAGACAATCCTATTTTTTTTAAAGTTTGGAACAATGTGTTCTTTTAGTGATTATAGAGGAACACAAATCGGTTAGAGTGTAGTCAATACCACGAGCTGTGAACTCAATAGATATAATCAGATCACGAGAACGTGAAGCTTTTCTTCGCACATTAGCCAACTCGCTTCTGTCCGAAGAAAAGTTTCACGTTCCCACTTTAAACTTTAAATAGTAATTCATAAAAAAGTTTGAAGGGTAATCTAGGGAATGATGAAACCAAAATTATAAATGATTTCCTTTCAAATAATTTATTTCAAACTAAAATAAATTATTAAAAAAATAATAAATCCCCTTAATGCTCGTCTATACACTCCTAGCTCGGTTGACAAAAAAGTTACAATTTCTGCGCACTATAATTATGCGTACATAGATATAACCACTGCTCCTTGATTTTCAATTTTATTTAAGTATAGAAGCATAGAACCGAGATGGGTGGCGTCAACGAAGAGAGGCCTATGCTCAGCAGTGGGCGGAAGAAGGGCTGGGATGATGATGATGATAGAAGCATACCATATACTATCCAGAAGAACCCAATCTTTATGACTTATTTTAGTGATTGAGTACTGATTGCAGGGAATTCCGGTGTCAGCTTTAATTTCGTAAGAAGACACTGGTTCAGGTTACCATAAGTAGGAACATTATGATAGTCATCTTCTTGGACCTAAGCATGTGCCTAGTCAAAATATCTGTACTTACTAAAATGATTAGGTTATTTGTAAATTACTTGATATTACTTTTATTTAACTCTAAATGCACCAAAATAATTAAACTTACCAAACATACTACGTACTTACTACCTTATAATTGAGTAAATAAATATCCTTTCAATTTATCGCAGGTTGACTGGCAGAGAACCCTCTATGGGATAGGTCCGCCATTGTATATTTGCTCTTTCGAATTTCTTATAATTATTTTTTTTTTGTTTTAATACAATAGTTTTTACAAACAAACAAACCTACGTTATTATAGTCGTGCCCTATTTCGACCTGTTTGCACGACGGTGTGAATAGTACAAGACCCCAAAACAGGGCCGGATTTAGGGGAGGGCAATCAGACAATCAGTAAAATATTACAGGCCCTGGCCCTAAACCAGGGGGCCTCCACTCCTCGTTGCCCCGTGGCCTCCAGACCTCTAAATCCGACCCTGCCCCAAAACCACTCCTAACACGCTCCAAAACAATCATGAAAGTCTATTCTAGTCTAGGGGCCAAAATTCTCGTTAGTATTACTGTTACGTCACTGCCACCTGGTAAGTCTAGCTTAAAGCGTCCAGGATGAGAGAAAATTGGGACGTGACTTATATTTTCAAAACTTCTTCTTCTCTTCTCAGCATACTGCTGGACCTATGCCTCTTCTATGGATTTCCATTTAGATCTTACTGCGGCGATTCTGGTCCAGGTCGGCCCTGCCGTCTTTTTTAATGTCGTACTTATCCCCATAATCTCACCGCGTAAGCAAAACGACTTAGCGAGTCAGAAATTTTTAAGTTATTCAATTCCTCATGGCTGCTGTAGCCAGATTCGGGATTATTGACCGCATTGGATTGACCAGGTTGGGATTTTCAAAACTTATTTTATTTCAATTAGATATTCAGGATTCCGTACATGAAAGAAAAAAAAAAGAAACCTTATAAGACGCCTATAGGTGTTTGTCTGTTTGTAATATTTAATATGGCGAAACGCGCGAATTAAGAAATTAAACTACTAATTTTCATTTTTTTTAAGAATATAGGTAGGTATTATATTTTTTTTTAAATGAAGATAGGTACAGATAATGTTTTGCTTGTTTGAACACAATATATCTAAAGCAACTTAAAGTAGCTTGGAGGTTCAGTGTCACGGACTAAACTTAAATGTGAACTACCAAAGGTAAATTTTCTATAAGTCAGAAAGCTTGTTTTATAGACTTTTTGGGGTTAAAAACGGGACAAATATTACTGAGACTCTTCTGTTCGCCCGTCTGTCTGTCTACAGGCTGTATCTTATGAACCGTAATAGCTTGACAGTTGAAAATTTCACAAATTATGTATTTCTGGTGCCGTTATAATTTCTGTAAAATCAACCCTATCTATCCCTTCTCACCGTACTGGATTTCTCTCTAATTATTTTGCTGTCACGGCAGTACGTCTTTGGAATGCCCTTCCCGATAATATTATGAGAGCACAAACAAGGGATCACTTCAAGATGCTTGTAATTCGACACTATCGCGAAAAAGCAATGCTGCAATAATAGTATAAGTATGTGCATTATACGTATTTATATACATGTAAGTTTATAATTTAAATTTATAACTTAATTTTTTAAATATTTATATTTTTATAGATGTTTTGTGTAAAGCTTATGTAATTAAATACATCCTAATTCATTCCTTTCGATATACTTATCTTATTGAATTTACACCCCATCTACCACTTTTTCTGCTGCGTCTCAAAGGTGAACTGGTAGACAATGCTTAGCATTAAGTTGTACCTTTTGTACTATAATGTTAAGATTTTAAGTGCAATAAACTAAATAGATATAAAAATAACAACATATACTAAAAACAGAATAAAATAAATATTTAAGTCAGGCTCCCATATATAACACACATGTTTTTTAGATAATGTACGGAACTATTCGTACAGGAATCTGAGTCGCAATTGGCCAGTTATCTTTAAACATTTTGAAATTATAATAATTACCTACCTATGCTTTCAAACTTAAAATCAACTTACGAACGAAGTTTTGAAATGCGACTTTAAGAATTATAAAGTAAATGTAGTTTACTACGGCATCTTATATGTGCAACGACATCGTAGAGGTGCTACGAACATACAGACTGTCCACTGTGTCTGTTGTGTTTTTGGAGCCACTTTTTTAACTTTCTACAAAAAAGAGGGTCGTCATACAGTTTCAAGCCTGTCTGTGCCATTGTGGCCATCAACATTTTATTTACTTATATATTTTTTAGTTTTTTTTTGCAGAATCAAAAACATTTCGAAATACTTCCATGTTCAAGTAGCTAACTAACATTTCCAATTACTTCTGAGATATATGATAAAAAATTGCGCGATTTCAGGGAAAAATATTCTTTTTTTTTAATCATAATCTTATTTGGATTTAAAAAAAGAAAAATGTTTTGTTTCTTCGATAACGAAGCGAAACTAAATACGTGATATCTATAAAGATATCACGTATTTAGTTTTGAATGTACGATCTTTCAACCCTCTCTCCTTTACGATACAAACCAAAGAAATCTAAAAATAGTCATTTCGTTTATCAGTATAAGTTATTGATATTATATGCAGTAAGTAGGTATGAAGTTGATGCTTTAATTTTTATATCTATATAATTTATATGAATAGGTACCTCTTACGTAGGTACCTACATCTATAGTGTACACTAAAGGTATTCTGTTCAATCTGGAAGACCCTGGAAACAGATAAATAACATATACATAGCCATTATATAGTAGGTAACACTAAAATGTTTAGGACTTATTAAAATACCTAAACACTAAGTATAGATTATAAATTAGACTTAAACATTTTAAAAATAATTAACATAATTAAAAAAAAAAAACAAAACTAAAATAAAGGTAAAAACAGAAAATAAGTAAAACAGGCAAAAAAACGAATCTACTTTTACTAATAACAAAAAAATTGTATTTCATGCCAAATTAAAGCAATAACAGACTTCAACCAACATCACTTAATGTAGTAAGTAGGAACTTTAATGACTAAGAACAAAAATGTTGCACAAATCGTTTCCTACTTTCTCACAGCTTGGCAAAATAACATTTTACTATCTACCAGCTATCTACTAACTCTTTTATTCATAAAAGATATAACCTAAAAAAAAAAATGTGGTGTCGTGGGACACCAGGTAGGAACGAAGTTCCTTCGGCTAATGTAGAATCGACACAATTTGCAAAAGAAAAATCGTGCTCAAAGGAAGAGAAAGGTATTATATACTACTCGCTTGTGTATACGACTGTCGCGCCTGCGCACGTCTCATTTAACGAGGTCATCCTTACGGTTTTACTATCACATTTTTTTCAGTTCGGTCGCGCAGCAAAATCCCTATCTCCTCCAAGCCTGCCGTAAGGAACTTCGTTCCAAAAAGTAACAATATAAGTCTTGCCCTGAATTCTGCCTAAGCTCCATTTAGCCCCGTAATCGCCACATAGTTTTATGTTTTTTAGTTATCTGTCTTCATCACACGCAAGTCGCTTATATATCTGACTGGTAGGTTTTAAAAAACCCTAGCTCAGTCAGGTTACACTAACACTCATGAACCACTTCAGAGGCTGAGTATACTGCAAACTCCAAGCCGTTCTCGAATACTTCCAGAAGTCTTGATTCTCGGCGACTATGAAACGCCCGCAATAGCCGCTGTCACACGCACAAGAGTATAGTCTGACTAATCTTGTGCAGTGGCCAGCAGCTGCTTTGGGCTTCATTTCGTCTTCCAGCCTAAACTCTTCCAAGTTTGACGGTCGTCTCTGGCTGTGACGAAGGTAACCGAATTTGAAGATATTCTCTACGAATACTTATTTTAAAAACGTTCTAAATATCTCCAATTAAAATTATTTTTAAATATTTTTAGAAACTTTTTTTACCGGCCAGTTGTTGCCGATACTTCAATAAGCAAATGACAACGAAACGTACTCTCGTGATATGTAATTTTGATTTAATCAATTCTGTAGAGAATAACTTTCTAAACTAAAAGCTCACAAAAAAGAGAAAACATAGCAAAATAAAAGAATACAGTATGTAAAAATTAAATCAAGTTTTTTATAATGGTCTATCAAAATCTACCGTTTAACGTACAGTTAAGCGAAATTATTTATTTTGCCTAACTGTACGTTCCATGGGAAAAGTTGTTCAGTAAAGTGAATCAATCCCATTTCGAAAAAAGTACAATGCGACACAAATAAGTTGAACAAAAATGGCGGACTTCAAAGCATTTTTATATGAATAGGCATTTTAGGTTGAACCAAAATGGCGGTTATACACACAGGTACAAATAATGCGCCGGGGACCGCCCTTTTGATTCTATTTACGTGTCGGGAATCTGTACAAAAATGCTTTGAAGTCCGCCATTTTTGTTCAAGTTATTTGTGTCATATTGTATTTAGTCGATTGCCGATTTTGTAAGTCCATAAATAAACTGAAAAAAGACTAGTTTCACCGCAAAATAAAGAACCATTAAAGTTTACAAGCGACAAAATAACCATTGCAAATCACAGGAACAAAATGAAATATAAGAAGATAAAAAATTAGATTAACAGTAGAGACATAACACCTTTTTACTGTCTTAACTAATAAAAAAACAAAAACACAACACCAAAAAGTCGCTACTTTATTTTCAAAAACAGTTATTGTCCAAAATAAATTCAAGCGTGTACAAAGTATTGTATTCAGTGTCAGTGGTAGGGACGGATGGGGTAAAAAAAGGCGGCATATCGGGTGGCGCGGAAGCCTTGCAGGCACGGAAACCATACTACCGGCTTAAGTTAGCACGCATATCGCAAACGCAACATATGATACTAATGCCTGGGATTAAACCTAAAAAACTATATTATGGCAACCAAAAAGTTTAAATATCTTTTGATACTTAAAAAATTAAGACATTGGAATGCATTAAAAAATGGAGATTGTGTTGTAACGCGTTTTGTCTTTGTTTTTATTAATTTGTTCTATTTATTTAGTATAATACGCAATAAGTATGGCTGAATCGCGTTTTAGGAATTTAATTAAAACTTATTTTTGCTTGCTTCTGTGTTAATTATTATAACTTCCCTTGTTTTTATTTGGGTTTATAGCCTACACTGATCCACTGATTTATAATATTGACCCAAAAATAATAATGCAGAAACATAAAATAATTAAAACATACCTACCCATTTAAATATTTTCAACGACATAGTCAACTCCAAAAGACAATCCCGAACAAAATTTTAAAAAAGAACGCAACCAAAACCATACTCACTTGAACACAAAAACAAAACACGAAAGAATCAATTTCGACCAAAGAAAAGACACTATAGATGAACAACCAAAGTATTTGCTATTAAAAAATAACTGTCATTCGGTACGTGCGGGCGCGAGGTATGTCGGGGAGAGAATGAGGCCTGAGAAGCCTACTCTAGTGCAATACAACCTGTCACGGACCTGTCCTGTCACCACCCCTAATTTCTTTGTGGTACAAGCACACGTGAAACGCGGTATAATATGTTTAGCCCTCTTGTTTGGTCTTATACACATTAAATTCAGGGCTTTGTAAATATGAAAACCTAAATAGGTACTTCTCTTAAGAAGTCATCAATATTTTCTGTGCCAGGGATTCCAGATATGATAGGCAATGTAAGTGTTAAATCTTATCCTTTTCATTTCTTACCGAAATAGTATAAAGGCATGGAATTTTAAGATTCCATAACATACAATATAGGTACTTAACTATTTGGCCGAAGGTACATAATATATATTGCATTTTATAGAAAAAACTATTAAATTCAATCATAAACAGACAGCAATTATATACTGCTTAGGTAAATTATTGTTTGTAGTTTATTTATTGTAAAAATGTATCGAGTTTTCAAGAGTATAATGATGTTATGTGACGAAGTATCATGAAATAAAACTATGTGTCATTGAAATGGTTTTGTTAATTTCGTTTTAAGAGTGGTTTTTATATTTATTTAGTACTTACCTACTGAACAACATGTAGTTCGCAAGTTTTGCTCGCTTTGAGTTTGTGACTTGGGCCACAAATTTATGTAACCTTCTAGTTAAGCCTACCGTCTGTCACTCACGCGAGTCCTTATCACTATATTTAATTTAGTTACTTTTTAGTTACCACATCACTTAAAGGCATCTATAAAGGGTCTCAGTGGATTTTTTAACCTTTGATAATTCGTTACTTTCCAACAACTCAAATCAGATACTTTTTCCTAAACGTCAAAACAGACATTTTCTATGGGATTTGTAAAAAATATCGACTAATGACGTCATAGTTTCTTGGAGTCAAATAGTGCTCTTAATATCAGTTTTTCTGCAATAATAAATCTAAAATTACGTTGAAAATGGATATGATCATGACGAGTGGCATTATTTTGTGACGCTTTATTTTCTTAAGAGTAGGTACCAAATAATTTATTTTAGAACCAGTAATGTACCCAATTATAATAATTACCTATCCTACTATTATAAAAAATGCAGAAAATTCGTATGAATGTATGTAGATGATTGTTTTTGCTTTTACGCCAAAATGGCGTAGCGAATTGGAATGAAATTTAGTATGCAAAGCTTATCATCTAGACTCTTATATACTAGATACTTTTTTAGAGAGAAACGCCTGGTTCTCGTGGTATTGTCAAATAACGTAGTCTTAAGACTACGCGGGCAACAATTAGTGAAATATAATACTCGTATATCATTTAAAACTTGGAGTACCTTGTTTTAAAGCTTAGGGGTAATTTTACAACTTGCATCCCGCTGTGATATTTGAAGGAGCCCAATATAATAAAGTTTATTATAAATATGGTTATTAAATGGCACCATCTAGTGTCGTAGGCCAAGATCCACTTCGGGTCGCTGCGCCACCGTAGTAAATAAGTAAGTATAAATATGGCTATCTTGATATTTAAAAATAACTTAGGTACCCAAATTATCTAGCTTACCCTTCGTCACCTATTAACAAAGCATATGCAAGTCAATTGTTTAATTATTTATAGGAAATAATAAACGTATGGTAAGCCAACGCAGCATTTATCGCACTTGTAAGGGGTGTAAAATCTTTCTTTCGGCCCTTGGTGACCAAGTACATGTCTGTAAGTTGAATTAGGTACACTAGGTAGGAATGCCGGGCTGCGAGGACGGTCGGAAGCCCTAGGAAGGAGGTCGGCGCCTCCCTCGTTACAGGATTATGAATTAACCGCCCACAAAGATTTAAACCAAGCTCCAGTGTCCACGGTGTCACGATAATTTTTATGAATGTATTTTTTATATTAAATATTGTTATAAAAATTTGTTATAACATTATATAATTCAGACCAGAATTATATCATTATTATAACAAATTTTTGAAGCAAGTTCAGTCCATAATACTGATCTACATCCATAAAAAAATGAAAAAGAAATTACCTCCCCAGTACACAAATCAGACAAAATTAACCAAAACATTAGCCGGTGGTTGAAAACTAACTTGAAATAAGTTTAAAAAAATATTGTATGGGAAGTTTCAATAAGTAGTACTGAACAACTTTTATGAATAAACACACCTATAAGTACATGGTAAACATAATCCTGTTCGGTGTGATTCTATTCATGGTGAAAAAAAAAACAAAAGATATTTCGAAATACGAAATCAAATTTTCCTTATATAAAAATTGCTATTTTCTATGACAATGTGCAGTTTAAATAACTTTTTAGTATCACGGATTGTGCATTGTGCGCGCAAGATCAAAAAACCTATAAGTAAGTAAGTAATAAGAATGTGAATATATATTTTAAAAAATCGTATCGTATTACGCCAGTAGGCCCAGCGCCGGATCTAGAGTGGGGCAAGCCGGGGCCCATGCCCCGGGCGGCAAAGACAGAGGGGCGGCGAAATAGAATATATCCACCATGCTACCCATACAGGATGGAGGCGGCGGCGTCTGGTTAATTTTAAAGAAGAAAAGAAGTTGTCCACTTCTCAAAAATCATCATCATCATCAATACAATCGCATCTCGGTCTGAATCTTAACTGACTATAACTGTCCTTGTTCCCCCCCCCCCCCCCCCGTGTACTCGTACTGTTCAAGTACTAGTAATGAAGTAGACGGCAAAACTAAGCAGGAGGCGGCATATTCACATATTTTGCCCCGCCTCAAAATAATTCTAGATCCGGTACTGAGTAGCCGTACTCTTCACTGTTAGCAACTAAATTGCGGGCGTAGTCAATAGTCTTGTCATGTTAGTTGTTATTTGAACCAATAAATAAAAATAAATCTAGGTCTGTTTGTGTATAATTTTATATTATACGAGTTTACAAAGCCAAACAGTCTACGTTAACGTTATATTGATAGCTTGGATATTTTTGAACTGACATCCAAAAAGAAGGAGGTTATCACTTCGCTGCGATCTTTTTTTTATGTATGTTCACCGATAATTTAATAAGACGCCTGGACCTATCTGGAAAATTATTTTTTTGTTTGAAAGGGTAGAGTATACTAGTCAGGTAGTTCCATATACATTTTATCAAAATCGGTTGTGTAGTTTGAAAGTGAATTCGGTTTTTAGTTTTAAAAAAAATATTATAAATATGATTATTAATTGCAAAACAGCCTTGAGGATCCGATATACAACCAGCTCATGTCTCTTTTTTCAGTAATCAAGGTCCAACAAAATATACTGAAAGTATTTTAAGGCTGAATTAATAATAATATATAAGTACGAATCACACTTATCCCCTTACCTGTCACTGGGAGGAATTCCTCCCAGGTCAATTGTTTATCTATTGTTTTATTATTTGCAACAGATGAAGAGTTATTAAGCTAACCCCAAATTAAGGTTGTATTATGAGGAACCAACTTAACGATAATATAATATTTTATAATAAATAATAGATGGATTTATACATAGATTAACACCCAAGACCCAGGAAAATTTGCATAAGGCCATTTGCCAACTTGCCCTGGCTTTGGATCGAACCCAAAACTTCCGGAGTGGCGGACTGGCGTGGTAACCATTCCACTACGGAGGTCTTTGGTCACGGAATTAAGTCCATGATATTGAACAATTTTCCCCAAGGAACATACCTTATAGGGAAAAATAAAAAATAATTTGGCCTCCCAAATAACTTGACCCATAGGAAAGCTGTTTAGTATCATGGACTGAATATACCTTTAAATAATGTCAGTAGATATATTTTATTAGAAATTATACAACGTGGAAGGGACAAACCCGTAATAAATCGAACCACGGGCTATACTAGATCACTATAGGCTATACTAGATCATAGAAGGAAATTAAATTAAAAATTAAAACACAAAAAAAGACTTTTCCTTAAAAATTGCCTGGGCGACTGCACACTTTTGTATGAAAATACCGAAATGTTTTTTTGTGTTCTGGCTGTTTCATTATTACAATATAGTATAGCCCGTGGTTTGATTTATTACGGGTATGTTCCTTCCACGTTGTGTAAAGCAAATGCGTTTGGAAAGGGATAAATTTGATCGATTTGGGGGATGTTGTCCAAAGTACATATTTTAAAGCAGTAGGTATAGCTAATTCATATCTGGAAAAGTTTGGCTTTCAACCAATAATTTTTTTATGGAACTTGGGAAAAATACTCAAGTTTTAATGTCAAAAATTCTGTGTTAACGTTGGCAGATACTTCCTTTTTTTTTTTTTTTTTTTTTTTTTTTTTTTTTTTTTTTTTTTTTTTTTTTTGTCGCGGAGAAAATCCCTTCGGATACCTTACCAGTCACGGGAAACCGGTAAGGTTATGTGGTGTTACCACTAAAAACTCCGCGGTGTCACCTCTCAACCGCTATGTGCCGGGGCCGTGTGCTATTCTCGCTCCATAGCCCCGGCGCGGCGACCGCTGTGGCGGTCCCTGTTCGCTCTGGGGGTCCCTCTCACTAAGAGAGGGTATCAGAGCGAACCTGTGGGGGGGGGGCCTTTCGGCCGCCAACTCCACCCAAAAGGGTTAAGGCGTGGTGACACCCGACGCCTTACAACCCGGAGGGCCGTTAAGCCGAGCAGCAGAATCCCGTTTCCACCACTCGACCGGCCCTTACTGTGGGGTCTGCTGGTGCAGGCCATAGGCCCGCCTCCTGCGCCCAGTGCGCCGGCGGCGGATTGCGTGGTCAGTGGTGTCCTCACGCTCTCGCTCCGCCGCCTCCTTGCGGAGCATCACTTGCTCCGCAAAGGCCTGCACCGCATTCCACGACGTCTCACTGTCGACTATGACCTGAATCAAGGTCGGCAGAGAAAGGTCGTCCCCCACGATCGCACACATGTCGGCGCGCTCTTCCGCCCAGGCTGGGCAGCTCTCCAGTGTGTGTTGGGCGTCCTCGTCCGCACACCCGTCACTGGCAGATACTTCCTACACCAACCATTCTAGACAACAAGGATTCCCCAATCCATACGGATCAGCGATCTACAATTTAACATATGCACGCCCAACAATCTCTAACGGAAATGACATCCGCTCGATAGGTCATTAGATCCAAATAAAAAAATAAAACAGCTGGTAATAGATTAGGAGAAGCCCCTGCTAGCGTGTCCGGTTATCCGACATCCGACACCGGGCGGCCAGGCGTAAGGCATCGCACCGGATCGACCTGCCGTGGAAGTATCAAATGGTTGCTTATTCAATTAGTCAAATAATTAAATGAAATTAGAATATAGTGTACAATACAATAACAAAGTATATGCTTCTAGGTGGAGTATGATAAAGTATCATAACAGCTGTTCAAATGAAATTAAAATTACCTTAATGCAGTTTTTGAAAGAAAAAAAATCTTCAAATCTTTTATTGGTAGGCCTAATTACTTATCAAGAGAAATGTAATAAGCCCAAACTAAATGGGATTGCGTTGTTTCATTATAGAGTTCCTATGACCACCTTTCAACTGCATCATCAGATCAGCTCCATGTCATCATAATATTGCATTGTCACGCGACAGACAGACAGACAACGTGACAGGTAAAACTAAAAAGCTTGTAAAAACAACTAGCCAAGTGCCGGGCCACGCTAAGAGTAGAGTTCCGAAATTTTAATGTATTTTATTGGCTACCCCGCCGGTTTCTGTTGTGTGGGTTTGTGTTCATGGATATAATGTTTAATGCAGTTATGGGAAATGTTATAATTTTTATTCCAATACTATGTCGTGATGTTAGACCAATATTTTTATTGTTAAGTTAATCTAATTAATGGTTTTAAATTGAATTATTGTATTTTATTTTAATGATTGTATTGATTGGAATCTCGTTCACGCATTCTCAAGGGCGCCAGCTGAAAATCAGCTGTTACTCCTAGAGGGTAGCGTTTAGCTGACCTGTAGCCCTTTTGTGCACTGTGCTACACTAATGCATGCTGAGCTGTAAGTACTAAAATGTGTAGTTATGTATTTTATAATTATTATGTATATTGTGTGTTACAGAAAACAAATTTATTATTTATTTATCTATCTATCTGTTTAGTACCCGATTTTTCAACACAGGAATATTTTATACTACGTTAGGAGGCTGTTACTCTTAAATTAACAAAGCTTAGCGAACTTAGCCGTGATTGCTTTCCTCCAAAATTTAATACATAAATGTAGGTACTACTGACAAAATCAACCTAATCCTTGGTTCAAAATAATAAGATAAACTTAAATTGATAATACCTTCCGCGGAGTTTTGGTTAACACGTTCATCCATAGTGAGAGAAGTCCTATGATCGATGCGGATGAAAATTTCGAAAAAAAAAAAAAAAAAACTTCTATTTGCAATGGTATTGAATTAAATAATAGAGTATTGATAAATAGAAACGGAATATTTTTAAAGGAGGGAAGAAACTGCTTTTTGAAGCGAGTAAAGAATACATCTTGTGATTTGTCTTAATTACTTAAAACAAAAGTCACATTATTGCTCCTTTTATTCTCTATCGAATTTCAGAAGACTGCAAGCCAACAGCAGGCTAGAGTACCTAACACTGGACGCGAAGTAGAAACAGTAGTTGAAAAAGTAGTTGAACTATAAACTACAAAAAGTAGTTGTAATCACAATTACAAACTACTTTTAAAAACTACATATTTTATAAAGATTTACTTATAAATTTTCGTTTCTTGCTTGCAACTTTTTACACTTACAATTCCGAAATACAACACCTTTAACACACGCCCGCGGTAATAAATTCTTATTGTAATTTGTAGTTATAACTACTTAATTACAATTACAACTACAGTAGTTTCAATTGTTGTAGTTAAATTAAATGTAATTTCAACTACTTGTAGTTAACTACATGTAATTGTAATTTGTAATCAAATTACACAATAGTAGTTAACTACGCCCAACTCTGCTTTGAGACCACCTGATAAAGTGCCTTCTGAAGCAAGGAGGAGCTCAAGAAATTTTAATGAAACTTGTCATTCATCTAAGTACAGACCACGCCCAGGGTTGCTTAAAACTTGCATGCGTTAGCAAATACGTACTCCCACAGGGCCATACCGAGATCCTCAAAGGGATGGACGGTGGTGAGGTAGATTATTAGCTTCTTGTAGATAGTCAAGTATTCAATCAAGCCGTCTGGTTTCCAGCATGGGACACTCCAAGTCTTCCTAATCAATATATTTTTGTCAACAATAAAGCAGTAGCAAATATAATTGCTGAAATCGTGTTAACAGTCCATATTTAAATATATTTGGTACCTATTTAGAACAATCACTAACTAAAATAATAAGTAATTACAAGATTAGAAATTACAATAAGATCGCGGAGACGGTGTGAACGCCGCGCCGCACAGAGCTATAAATAAATCGACCTTCAGATTAAAAATAGACGCCGATCCCTCCCGAGCGAGGTCGGGAAACTAGGTCACTGGGTCTGTCCGTCTCGCTCGCACAACTACACCCGCTTATAAGAGACAAGGACGCCGCGAAAGCCTGCAATGCCCGTGACGTCGCGGGGCTCGTTCATTGAATTTTACAGGCACAAGCAAAACGCTTGACGGTGGTGCATAGAGTTTCATCTTTAGCTTTTAATTACAGCTTTGATGTAAATTTAGCATATAACGTAATGTATGCTTGATTTATGACTATTCAAAAGTGAAAATAATACTTTTTTTAATAACTTATTTTGAAAGCAAAAACTATATTTTGAAGATTTTTAACTTCTAAAACTTTTTTGGTAACTCTATATCCTCATTTTTTCATAAATCTATTTCATGATGGCATTGACATGGTTTTCTCCAGGTAAACTATCGTGTATAACTTAGGCTATAGCTATGATGACGTCAAAAGCGGGTGTGGCTGAAACCTATGACGTCACAGGAGAGCTCTGACGTCAAACGAGCCCCTCCCGGCCCCGCCCTCGGGCCCCGCATACGAATCGCTTCTACAGTTTTATGGATATTGTTTCTTTGTGGCCTTTGCGGATCATGAGACCCCACCCTCGGAATACAGGAAAACATATGCTCTGTTCGGTCTGAATATACTTTTGAAGATGTTCAAAACGTATTATATCCTTCATATTATCGCAATAATATAATCAACTAATCTTTAAAATACCGCAGTAAAATTATAAATGTGTCCTAAGGGTACTAAAAACTAAAAAATCGAATCCACTACAAATGAGTGAAGACTTCTTTAAGTCTATTTCATTTTGAAAATGAGAAGAAAATAGAGTTTAGCTGTCGTAGTAAAGGCGTTCCGATTTTAGTCTTAGTTTGTAAAAAATCCTGCCTTCTAGATGGTACCAAGGTTTTGTACTCGTAAGCTTATTCCACCTACGTAAATATTCATTATCTCTGGTCTTGTTGAATACTACTATAACACCTTATGACTTCAAGTCAGTTGCCTAGTTCTATCACAGACAAAGGTTTTGTTCCAGGTGCACTGATGTTGCTCAAAACTATTTACTATTTTTTAAATAGATACTGCACCATACCATAATAAATAATTATTGATGAAATTTAAGCACTACTTAACCACAAGTTAAGTAGTTTGGTTGCAGGAACATAACATTCCTCATTACCTAAGCTCGTTTAAGATCAGTTTAGTTATATGGAATCGTTAAAAAATATACAAAGTTAGATACCTACTCAGAGTTTGCTATTTGTTGCATTATGGAAGAAAAACCCCATATCATTCTGATTGTCACCATATCACCCGGATTTTAATTAAATTGAAAACGAAGAATTATGTTTCAAAATTAAAGGACATAAGATTAAAAATGTTGCAATTAATGTGACAACAGTCAAGAAAATTATGTTGGATAGAATAAATATAATTGCTCGGAAGACTGGAAGAAAGTAGATATTTATTCAATATTTAACAAAATGTGAGGATAATAGAATTTAAAAAAAAATGTTTTTTTCGCATATTGAGACATTTCATCGATAGAGAATCAAATAGAATGTCATGAAACAATTATTGGACTAAATTGAAAAGATTATGAACCGAATTAATATTAATTTATTAACATATTGAACATAAGAACTTCATCTTTTAAGGTAACCAACCATACAGACAGATTGGAAAGAGAGAGAGAGAGAAACAAAAAATTGTTTCACAATCTATACTATAGTTCACCCTTAAATCAATCACAAAACAATAATAAAGTACTTCTTTTCTTTAGTTAGATAATAGTTCTGAATTTAAAATATGCGCCAAAAGTGGCCGTTTTTCGCTATTGTGTGTAGAAAAGCTTCACGTTCTCACTTAAAAGTGTAAACAGTAGTTCATAAAATAGTTTGAAGGGTTATCTAGTGCCTGGTCAAGACAAAATTTTAAATGATGTCTCGTTTCCTACCAAATGATTTATTTCAAATGGTGGCAGCACTGGACCCCGGAAAATTCAGGTATCCCCTTAATGAGATGTGTTTAATCTGTCGTTCTACATTTAAATAACTTTAGTATTTAAAATAATGTATAAACTTTTTTGTACCTTATTACCAATAATTTTTAGGTCAGGATTTTCTAAACGAAGCCAAAATGTTGCTCCAATCTAAACCTTAATCTATAATTACATACCGCGAAATACCTGTCCAGAATTTTCGAAGATTAGCTAATAGGTTTACATACAGACGGTCAAAAAAACATTTTATGTTTTTTGTAACTTTTATTGGTTCCGTACAGAAAATGAACAAACAGAACCCATAAAGGATCACCCATGCGTCTGTCTGGTTGTCCGTCCGTCTGTCACAGCCAATTTGCTCCCAATCTACTGGAATAAATCCAGTGAAATTTGGTAGGATGGTGTTATCTTATGACCAAACAGATGTGCAAACTAAATAAATATTTTTAAAAATAAGTATAATTTTCGGGGGACAAATTCGGAAATATAAAAAAAAATGCAAACCTTACTGTGTCATATATCAAATAAAAGGACTCGTTATGATAAAGTCTCTTATATTTTTTTGTTTTTATTGTAAAACAAATAGTTTTGATTTTGTTCATGAAAGAAGACAGAAATTGACCATTTGATCTCAAAACTACTGAGCCTGAAATGTTGAAAAAAAAGTACAAAATATAGTGTATTGCTTGTAGACTAAAGGAAAACCTATAAAAGTTCTATCAATTGAAAATAAAGTGCAAAATTCAACATAATAAGTTTACTTATGGGAAATAGTTCACTAAAACGCCACTAAATAGCGCTAATAGTAGTTAGCTCGCATCTTACTGTGAGGATATCAAATATATAATAAAAATATTTGACTTTGGCATTGTATGGAACCCTCTCCAAGCGAGTTTAACAAGCACTTCGCCGGTTTTATTATTTCTTATAATATCTCACAAATTTACAGATACGCGATTTTTTTTTTGTTAGGGTCACGTATCTCATAAGAAAAAAACCTTAACCTCCAAGTCCTCCCGTGTATGTCGTAGAAGGCGACAAGCTAAACAAAGGTAATAAATATCAATGAGACCTCTCCAACCGGTCTGGCTAACGTGGAGAGTATAGGCCAAGTCATTTGGCTGCTCTGGCCAAGTATAACTCTGGTAATACAGAGAGGGTCGTGCTCTTGCAGTGTAGACTAAAAGACCTGATGATGATGATGATTGTGAATGGATATTTGGTAGTGCATTTTTCCTCTGCCTCTAAGTAATAAGGAAGACCAGCGACGTGATGCACCTAAGTCACATTGCCAATAGCTAGCTGATTGGTCCCATTTTGGTATAAGTCTACGAGTAGTTTAAGTAATTTAAGTGCTATAGTAAAATATTGCCCTAATTTTTTTTTCAAACTCTTTTTTTAAAGAAATATAAAACGTTTGGGAAGAAATGTCCCATATACAGATTTTGTTTTGAAACTGTGTTTTAAAGTAAACCAAATATATTTTTTCTTGCTTTCGGGCTAAGGATTGCAAGGAGCATTGGGCCATTTCTGAAACAAAGTGAGCCTGCGTGCAGTGCAAGGATGACAGACCTTTGTTGGATCGATTCTGATGCCGGAAAAATGGATAGGAATCAATAAATAATGATTATTTATTTAATAATTTTTCAAAACTAAAAACCGACTTCACTCCTACAACACAAACGATTTTGATAAGAAAAAGAATATGGACGCACCTAACATATACCATTTCAAACAAGGTGTTTTCGAATAATGGGTGCACAGACATAAAAAAATTGGCCAAGTGCGTGTCGGGCCACGCGCAGTGTAGGGTTCCGTAATTACGAATGGCAACTTTGAATTCATTCCACTAAAATGTCTAAAAACTAATTTTCTATTGAATTTGTGTAAATTTTCCTTTTCCGAATACATTTTATAAGTTGATCGCCTATAACTTTTTCATTTGTAAACCCTACTTAGCTCTGATAGATTTCCTTTAAATTTCGTTATATTTTCTATAGCTGCGAATTTTTTCACGTGTCCATATATAACCGTTTCGCAGATAGAGAGGGGGGGGGGGGGGGGGAACTTGACTCTAACAAAAATCATAATATTTTTAAAAGACCTATTCAACGATACCCCAAATGATTGGTTAGTCGACAAAATAAAAATGACTTTTGACTTTACTTGTATGGGAGCTACAGTAAAAAAAAAAATATTTCAATGTTTTACTTTAACACTTTCTCCGCATGATTAATAAACATACCTATACTAAATTACAGCTTTCTACTACTTATAGTCGCTGAGTAAAACCGCGGACTGACAGACAGACAGACATGGCGCAACTATAAGGGTTCCTTGTTTACTACAGAACCCTAAAAAGATCGCGATGAGTTGATAACCTCCTCCTTTTTTGGAAGTCGGTTAAAAAGAGAGAAAAAAAAAAACAGATGTATACATAGGGACAAATAACACTGTTTGAGCTAGTCTAGCCACAAAGTAAGTTCGAGACTTGTGTTATGGGATACTAATTAACTCAATGATATTATATTTTATAACAAATAAATATATAGATAAACATTCAAGACCCAGGACAATTTGAAAAAGGCCATTTTCCAACTTGCCCTGATCGGAGATCGAAACCGGGACCTCTAGGTGGCGTACTAGTGGTGGTCGTCAACAGTTATAAATAAGACAGTTAAACTAATCCGATCATTGCCCTGCGTATTTTATTTTATTATTATGAATATAACAACTTTTTATTTATTATAAATTATTATAATATAAATAGGAACAACTTACACTAATTGATTTTGTTCCAACTAACATAATGGGGCGATAAAGCATTTTGGGATCTTGCGGATCTAACCAGACTAAGTAGGCCACAAGACTCAAAGGCCACTTTTAGTGTAATTTTGGGCGAAAAGGTGGAAAAAGGCAGTCCTGAAGTAAGTTTAGACTTGTGTTATGGGATACGGACTCAACGATACTATGTTTTATAATATAAACATTTATAGATACACACCCAAGGCCCAGAAAATATTGAAAAAGGCCATTTAGAAACTTGCAGTGGCTTGGGATCAAACTACTGAGAGATTGACTAGCGTTTACTAATACGGCACGTCTTTATTCTTTATGGGGCAGACAGAGCACATTGGGTCTTAAGACGGCCCTTCCCGACTGCTCTGTCGTCAACGCAAGCATAGATTTATAAAGCTTGTTGTTTCATCCAGGGCACTGCTAGAAAATGAGGCAAACCAAAAAGAGAGAGATAGCGCATAAGGGCACGGTTTGCATTCTATTGAATGAAATTAGTATTGTTATTAACTATCCATTTAACGAATATTAACTATTCATAGAGTATGGAAATTTTATAAAACTTGTTCCAGGTGATACGTGTGTATCAGGAAGCCTTAATAAGCCTTAATAAATGTTTTGTATTCAAATTTTCATTACATTTGCGAGGTTTGTATCGAAATATTTTCTTTACCTTTACAATTTATGAACGGTCGAAGTTCAGCTAAGATTTATGAAAAAAAGCTGATTTTTCTAGGTTTGTTTTTATAAATTTTAATTTTTTATTTCGATAGAAATCTAGAAATAGCGCACAAGATACCTGTGAGTTCAAAAAAGATCAGACACAACGGCATAATCACGTATGAGCGGTTGTATTAAAAATAAGACGGGAAGGCCGCTCTTAAGGCTCTAAGCAGACACAGCCCAGGCTCGCAAGGCCACAAGACTTTTAGTGTGATGGTGGACAAGGTTGAACATATTATCAAAATAGTGATGAGTTTTCGCCTATTCCCTTGATCTGCGCGGGAAGATAAGCAGCTGGTACATGCGAAGTTTCGTCTTTTCTCCCAGACCAATATGAAAAACATCAATGATTATAATTAAATTTATCGATTATGGATAAATAATCAGTTCTTATTTTGATTTTCTTTTCCAAGTACACGCCCACAATCCAAGGGCTTGTTTAGTCTGTTATAGATTTAAACGTGATTTGTATGTGTGTACGTTATAGGTGCAAGTAGAGAGTCTCTTTGTATAACTGTCTGTACAAAGAAATAAAGGGTAAGTTAGTTTTGTTCCAATTAGTATTTCGAATTTATAAGAATAAACGCACTAAGAATAATTGTGTTTTGTAGTGCATAATGTATTTTTTAAGGAAATTAAAGTTTTAAGAATCTTTTACTCAATTTTCCCGTCTTTTTTCATAATTTTGTATAATTTTATAGTGTTTTACAAAATATATTTAAAAAAATAAATTATAACAAAAACCGACTATATAATGCCAGTGACAGTAACAGAAAAGTTATGCGCAAAAATAGTTTAATTAGATAAAAAAATAATTCCAGTTATTTTGGTGTAAACCTAGATACTACTACCTAGATACTACATACCCTTTTGGTAAAATTTCTATGGGACTAGTCCAAAAAATTAAAAAAAAGAAACAACCGAACTATTAAACTCTTCCTTTTTTAAGTCGATTGTAATTGTTTGTCTGTATCAAACGATATCTCAAATTATGAAAATGTATATTCAGATACGGTGACGTGTTTGTATGAACGAGTATAATAGGAAGTGCTCGCAAGCTGTGTGGGCGGTGTGGAAGCCCGCGTAGGCGAGTCTACGAAGCTACGAGACGGCGCGTAGGCGGCTACGGCGTAGTGCGTAGACTGCTACACGTGCTTACGCGACTAACTACCTCAAAGAAAGCTTAATTTTAGAATAAAGTGTCAAATTTTCTTAAGAATATGTAAGTAAAAATTATGTATAAACTTTCTACCCCCTAGTACTTACCCGTATGGTAAGTCCAGCCAAATTTGAATTTTCATCATCCTCGAAAACTAAAAAGCAACAAAAAGTCATACCCAATTTACAACAACGGAACTTTGCAACTTTCCCGAACGCGGAAGGGATGCCACCCACGCGACGACCGTCCGTCGACTGCTGCCTTCATCCCGCGCCACGAATTTCACTTCAGAAGTTAGGCTTGAATGGATCTGCCTCGCGATTGGTCGGCGCGGTGTGACGTCATTACGAAAATCATGTGTTGGGTGCTGGTGTGGGTCTGCGGGTGTGTGTGCTCGGGGGCCATGAATGGATGGAGCCGCCGCGCCCGCGCCGCGCCTTCCTGACGTCACCAAATGCCTCCGTTATGCAACTCAGCATCTGAAATAGAGGGAACGATATTAATAACTTTGGGACTGATTTGGGAGGCCTAGAAATAAATCTGGAGGAGTATTTTTAGGCTTTATGTAACCGTGATACAAAACAAGCGAATTTTATGAATAATTATAATTATTTAATCTGGTACGATTTAATACATTCTACACATCAAAAATTGTAAATAATATTTGTTTGCAAGTGGTTTCTCGATTTTTGTAGCCATTTTGACGCGAACCTTATTCAGTCTGATTTGTGGATAAATTACGTTTCAATTTATTAACATCTATCAATTACAAATAATTTATCTTATTGAAAATTAAACTAGAACTTACTGAAATAAATCTTAATACACATTTTTATGCTAAAAGTAAGTATATAAACTATTAAATTTAAATAAAATAGATGAGAGTAGATGAAGGAATGTCTCTCAATACAGAAATTGGAATGTAAAGACATTTTTTGTCGACTACATATAAATAAATGGGAAGATTAAAAAAATATAAATAAATGTATATAATAAATTCTTATATCAAATCAAATCATTTATTCAGTAATTAATTAGATCCTCGCAGGCACTTCTACATTACATAAATGATAACAAATCACTTTAAAATGTCTGGACCTATGTACAATACTAGGCACGTAAGTTGAACAAAAATGGCGGCCGTCGGCGCATGTTCGATTGGAGATAAAAGTGTTAAAAGAGATTTTTTGGTCTTTCTTTAAAGCCAAAATCATTTCTATCTGAAGTTCGGATAGAAATTTTATAGAAATGTGATAGAAATGTGATAGAAAAGTGATAGAAATGTGATAGAAATGTGATTCTAAACGGACAAACAACGTACAACAACGACCGCCAGTTTTGTTCAACTTACGTGCCGGGTATAGTAGTTTCGTAAAACAGGTGACCCTACTCTCTATTTCAGCACATGGTTTTTGAGATAAGACTTTCGTTACATGAGACTGAACATCTTATCGCTTAATATGTCCTTTAAATACCCAGCAATAGTATGTATTTCTATTAGGAGTTTTTAAATTCAACTGTAGTTTTTTTCTCTTTATTTTGCTAGTCACGCGATCTTTGCCATTATGAACCGATTTTGATTATAAAATTTTATTTTATTTTAGGCTCTCAAGCCTTTACTATATAGTTCCATATTAATTTTGTGAAGACACAAGAAAGAGCATTGGAGATATTCGTATAAAAAAAACTCTCAACGAAAATAAAGTCGGTTGCTCTTTGTGTAATAAATTAATTATAAGAACTTTTAAAAATCTAAGATCATAAATTAGAAGCCAATGCGTATAACATATTTCTGGATGCGGACTGAACTTGTATAAATTCATGTCTCGAGCTGTTATTTTCTGTGAAAGGCACGTAAATGTCCCTTTATATCTTTATAAGACAGCGGTAACAATGGATGCCTTTTGGTAGCTCGAAAAATTAGATATTAGTGTTAGTGGCTTATTCTTCTATAGGTGAGCTAAGTTCATTTATATGATTACTTTGGACACCAGTCATTTGGTTAAAATAAAGGCCTGTATTACTGAAGTTCAAAGGTCATGACGCTGTTTTAGTTAGGTAGGACATACAATGTAAAATAGTAAAATACTTGTAAACGTCACCTTATTTCTTTTTCGTTGGATATTTTTGGAATGAGACTGGCCACAATTTTTTCGAAAAAAAAACTTATAGCTAAGCACACAAATCCATGAACATAGCCTTATGACCTTCGAACTTTACCTATGCAGGTTCCTGAAATAGCCTGCGACAGGGTGCGTCCGGTCGTTGCCCGATGCAGCTCCCCCCCTCCCGCGCGCCCCCGCGCCGCCGTGACCCGGTCACGGTGCAACAAGTGGGGTGTATCGACTCCCCTTTGGCATTTAGCTCGGATGCTGCGCTGGGGTGAGGTTCTTAAAATATCTGTTGCTAGGCATCAAGGCTGCTAGTGATAGTATTTAATGGGATTTAGTGTTAATAAATCAAGTAAACAAATGGCTCGGTTTGGTAGGGAGGTTTTATTTACTGGTATTCAAAAGGTAGTGAGCTTTATTGCTAAAAATAGGGCGTAAGAAAGTATTTCTTGTTGTAAATATACTCACATTTTTACGTCGTAATTCCCATTGCTACAATGGCGTGTGTCTATGGTCTATTTTTCATTTAAAATAATAAAAGCTCGTTATGTAATGACAGAGATGTTACAAAAAAACTTTCAAAACCCCTTAGATAAAAAACGTTCAACAGTATATACGTACTGTCTTATTTTGAAAATAGGTAAGGTATGCATTGAAAAATGCTAAATAGGATGCTGTTTCTTGTTTTTGGTTATGGTGTGTAATTGTTTTAGTCAGATAATTTGCAAACTCCTCACAAAGAACATATTAACACTACGTCATAGCTTATTAAAACAAATGCTTGGCAACTGTTCTAAATATTAGATATTTGAGAATAAGAAATTTAATTTAATTTTACAACCTGGGTAGTTTCAACGACCACCTCTGACCTTTACGGTATTTATAGTTCAGTCTTTGTTTGAAGCACTTTAATAAAAATAATGTTACTGAAAATTATATCCTTAATACATTTTGTGAGTCATGTTGTTAGTGTCTTTTTTATTTTGTAGAAAATACGTGAGTACACGATAATATAAAGTACCTGGTGATTTTTAAAGGAAGTTTGTTTCAGAGATGGCTTTGTACATGCTGTGTACAATTGCACTCTTGATGTTCTATGGAACGGTAGACCATTATTTCACTTTTTTTTTTCGGCTTTTCAGAATATTTGTACCCCCATTCTATCCGCTTTATTTATCACTTCGTAGTTTTAAAATGTCGTTTAATTATGCTACTTGTTTTAAGATTTTACAAAGTTCCACAAATAATATAGACCTCTTCTCATCCAATGTTACAAATAAAAAAGTTCAATAGAAATCAATTTAAAAAAAACACTTTCATCAGAAGATCTCCGAAAATAAAAAAAGCGTAAAAAATAATTTTAATGTTTTCAAAAGGTGATATTTGTTTCACCAAAATAAAAGTTCATTTTAAACTTTACCCTCCCAAAACGTTAATAGTAACTGGCCAATTAAGCGTTACCTTGGCGCTACATTGCTTGACTAGGTGAGCTTTTCTAGGTTAACATGGTTTCCGTGGCGCCATTCACGGACCAAGGCAGGCGCGCGCGTCACACCGCAAGGACGCTTGCTTTATAAGGCTCTGTTTACTATGAAACATAAGTCTAATTTGGATCTTTTCCTAGATTGTATTTTTATTCCTACATTACGCAGCTGTACACCGTTAAAAATTATGTAATTTCACTTAAACATTACCTATGTAATTTTACATGTAAAAACCTGTAAAATTCCCAAAAGGTCTGGGATATTTACGGGAAAATATATAATTTTACATAAATTTCATCAATGTTCAGAAAATTTCATATTTTCCCGTATACCAGATTTTTTGGAATTTTTACGGTTTTATGTAATTTTTTGTATATTAAGTAAAATTAAATAATTTGTAACAGTATAGGTAAACTGTTCTAGGTTAACATAGTCTCATGGTGCCCATTCCAGGACCAAGGAAGGCACGTGCGTCACAGACTTGAGGTGGCCTGCTGATAAGGGTCGGTATTCGATGTAACAAACATCGGTCATAATTCGGCAGTTTCCTAGACATAATTGTATGCCTTCCATGCTCGTTTGAAAAAAGAAAGTCGAATGTGCTAGCTATTACATTTCCTGCGCAGTTTGTAAAAGCCCATAGAGGGATTGATCAAATACTCAATTACTCATTTATTCATAATACATTACACGTCAAATTAATATACAAAAAATTGTCATACATATGTGTACTTCAAAATTCAAAATACATTGGACTATTAAATAATTCAAATTGGTTTTTTAATTGTATTTTTTTAGGTAGATAACTGATTAAGTCTACCAATTGTTAAAAGTATATTTATACTTTGGAACAATAAAGTTTGATAAAATAAAATAAATAAATTAAGTTAATTTAATGTCCATGAATTCCTCGACTGTATAGAATGCCTTTGCTGTAAGCCACCGCTTTAATCGGGTTTTGTAGGATGCTAGGCTGGGTGCGAGGGCGATTTCTTTAGGCAGTCTGTTGTAGACCGCTGGGCCCGTCATCTGGGTCAGTTTGGCGGAGTCACGAATCTATTTTTATGACGCGTGTTATAGGAATGCACGTCACTCTGCCTTAGGTACTGTTCAATGTTAGTCCTGACAAAGACCGCTACTTGATAGATAATTATAGACGGTAGTGTCAGGATTGCGAATTCCTTAAAAAGGGGCCTTGCAGATGTCCTTTGTGATGTTTCGTACGCTAAAGTGAGTAATGTCCGCTCCTGGTACCGAATCTGGTAGGTCATTTAGAAGGATGGAGAATAGTATGTTCGACACTGAAGACCCCTGAGCCACCCCCATCGATGATGTAAGTGGATCAGATTGGTTCTTGCCGTCGTCCCCACCGTCCACTATCTGTTGTCTGCCTCTCATAAGGTTATTTAGTAAGGTGAGTGTTTTCTATTGATCCCGTAATGGGTAAGCTTAGTGTCTACTACAGCATGGTCGGCTACGTTAAAGGCTTTGGACAGATCGCAGCTCAAGACAGCTACCTGCAATTTGCGTTTTCGAGCATCGAGCACAAGGAAAATAACTTCACGCGTTAGTGACGTCGTGGAGCGACCTTCCCTGTACGCATACTGGCGATCCGATAAGGCATTAATCGAGGTAAGATACGATACCAGTCTTGAGCTAAGTCCATTTTCGAAGACTTTAGCAATTGCGGAAATAATAATTACCGGTCTATATCCGTTGATACCTTTTGCCCTTTCCCTTATATATTGGGCACACTTTACTCAAGGAGTTGGGGGTAAGTGCCTTCTTTCAGACATTTGTTAAATAGTTCGGCTAGTACCGGAGCAAGGGGTACGATGGCCATCCTTAAGAATTCCATTAAGATTCCATATATGTCTTTTGACTTCTTAGGTGGTATTAGTGTAGTAACTATGCGGAAGACTTCGTCAGCAGTGAAGGGTTGGAATCTCAATGAGCGATCGGCGGGCTCGCTACTTCTTTGCAATGTACTGCGGACTTAAGGGATATCAGCCTTAGGTGCGTTGCATGCAGTTGCAGGATTAAGAAACTGTGAGTTCATCGCATTTACCGCCTCTTTGGGAGTGTAAAACTTTTTGCCATTTTCATCGGTTACAATACCCGTGAAGTTCACTTTGTTCATCAGCTTTTGCTTCTTTCTTTATTAATTACATTCCAGATACTTTTTGTGGAATTTGAACAATTTTCAATTTTTTATTAGAATTAGCTCAAATTCCACAATTTATATTGCGAGAGATCTTTTTAGATTGAGGCACTGAGGCTTTTTTCTTTTCTTCCAGACTTACATGGAAGGAATCTATTACCATTCCATACACAACGTGGAAGAGACATACCCGTAGTAAATCAAACTAAGGGCTATACTGGATCACTTTAGTATAATAAAAATAAAATCAAAGTCAATAACAATAAAAAAAAAATTCGCCATTCCCATAAAAATTGCCCGGGCGGCTGCACACTTTTGTATATAGCCCGTGGTTTGATTTATTACGAGTATGTATGTCCCTTACACGTTTTATATATATATATATATATATATATATATATATACCTAACCTGTATAAATATACCCTAACATTAAATATGTACATGGTCACTATTGAAGCGGCCTTATTCAAGCACTAATGGCCATATCTGTTTTAAGTTACAATGGCTGTTAGGGAATCTCGACAGTACTGAACAAGGCCGCGGTGGGCGGAGGCTTATTTAAGTCTGTTTATTGACATTGTAAGCTATGAATATGACTCACCTTGCGTCCCCGTGTATCTTAATTTGTTTGAGATATAATGTTCTCGTTTGCCTATGCGATGGGTTGGCGACGTCAAAGTCGCAGGTGGCACTTGGATGAGAGCAGCACAGAACTGAGATGGGTCGCGTCGATGAAAAGAGACCTATGCTCAGCAGTGGACGTAAGAAGAGATGCACGAAATAGTCCTTGATAGTAGAGATCAGTACACGAAATTGAATAACTTAGATAAATTACTGTCTAACCGCTGGTTATCTGGGAAGTCCGCCTTTGGCATGTGCTTTTTTTTTAATTTTTATATTTATGTGTCTATAATACAATAAAATTTTTACAAACAAACCGCGTCCTTGGTAGCATCCGTAGCCATTAGCTGCTCCAGAGTCTATCTGCCTACGTTTCTTCTCCAAGGATAAGTGGAGACGTAAACTATCTAGATATTTAGTTCTGGTTAAAAGGTAATACAAAGAATACTACGCTTGATAAGTCTTAAATCCCAAATGGTTCTCGACGAATTCGTCGACAGGTTAGCACCCGTTTCGGTTAGGGTAGTAGTAATATCTATTACAAGTGTATTTGGAAAATCAAATTAAAAAACCCTCGACCGGAAATGTCATGATGGCCATCTAGTGAGGAATGGCATAACTACCGCTACGATTTGATGTCATATCGGTTGTTCCGTAATTATAGCGTAATCTTTAATTTTTCAAGGCCTTTAGTTTCAAGCTGTAACCCCCAATAACTTTTAAGCGGCTGAACCGATTTTCCTCAAACATAGCTAAGAACCACCGCAAGGGAACTCACTTTCACGTAATCCGCAAAACTGCATCGAAATCGGTCCATCCGTTCGAACGCTACACAGCCACAGACAGACAGACAAACAGACAGACATTCGCGTCAAACTTATAATACCCCTCTTTATAGTCGGCGGTTAAAAATAAACTGTATTATGCTATATTTCTAATTAAAGAACCAATTTATAAAAAAATAGTGTTGTAGTTATTTCTGAACGATTAAATATCTAACGCCTACACTGATAATTATAAATAATATATATTTTAATTTGACAACGTTTTATTATTTTTTTTTATTCTTTAAATAGACCAGTCGATTCATGCGTTAATCTAACGCAGGTGGATATCTGTTCGATTAACAAGGGCGGTAAGAATGAACGGGCGCGCGTCACCCTGCGTGCTCCGATTCATGAATAGGCTTGCAACCCTGGATGACCCAGTTTTTGACTCTATACCTCACCGCTGCACAACCGAAACGACATAACCGACGTTGCATCTGCCACAGCATTCTAACATTTATTTATTTAGCATTGAAACATATATTTGTAGGCCAAATAGAATTGGGATATGCACTTGTTCTACTTAAGGACGCCTATGACGTCAGTCGGTGCGGAGGGGGATTGCAGCGGAGGAATTAGGTCAGTTTCATTCTGAAACAGGTTGGGCTAGCGGGGGTGAAGGCTGAGGAGGGCGGGGCTGACTCGATAGCGAATTTAGCTGCTAATAATTATAATGGTCCATGGTGGCTGTAAATGAATCGTTGAAAGTTCAGTCAGGGTAAGGGAATTTCGCAAATAAAATCATAAAAAAATCTATTATTTTTCATACTGAGAGCAAGGTCTCAACAATGAATAGATCTTTGTATGACTTTATTATTATTATATTTGTATCATGTGATTCAAGGTGTAAGGGTAAGGGATATGGACTGGGTAATAAATATGTCCTTCAACTAGATTATTTAAAATTAAAGGACCCATAGTTTTTCGTTTAGTAAAGTAGTAACACTTCTCAAAGATACAGCGCTTCGAAGTTTCAGAGTGGGGGTGATTTACGTCACCATTGATTAAAAATCTTAGCTTAAATTTTAATGCGCTGTATCTTCATAATTAGTTGCTAATCAGCAGAGATCGGAATCACGGGTGCTATTGATATCAAAAGTTTGGATATGACTAAAAGTTCCGGGATTTCTCGAGAATCTAATGGGGTAGTAAATAAAACAATCATAATTATAATATATATTCTGGAATCATATAATTATAATTGTTTTATTTATAAATTATATAGTCATATCCATACTTTTGATAGCAATAGCACCCGTGATTCCGATCTCTGCTGATTAGCAACTAATGATGAAGATACAGCGCATTTAAATTTAAGCTAAGATTTTTAATCAATGGTGACGGAAATCACCACCAGAGAAAAGAAAAATTACGAAAATGTACTATCGATTTTTTTGTCCACACTTCTGTTCAAAACTAGGCGTTTGTAGGTATTTTACAGCCTGTCAGTGTCATTCAGTGAGTATACTAGCATTTCAAAACTATTTGTAAGAAGAAACACAATAAAGCGAGAGATAAACACAATAAACGAGAATGAGAATCTAAAATTATGTTTTCGTATTTCGGTATACATTTATAGTGAAAAGTTGTTCAAAATGATGGACTGAATCACCCCTTAACATATTTGTAATTAATAAAAAAAGGACATTGTGTAATAAACCATTACGTCTTTGTCATAAGTGTTAGATAAAGCATTTTGGGTGTTGCGGCTGTAAGCAGAGAGCCCAGAGTCGCAAGACCCACGATTTTTAGCGTGGAGTTAAGCCAGAAGACGGAAAAAGGAATCAAAATGACGATGGGTAGGGTGCTAGCCACATCGCCTTTGAGGGCCGGCGGACATATAGTGAAGCGCAGCGCAGAGCATATTTCAATGTCAAACTATTATCGACATTGTCCTCTTTGAAATAAATTCAAAATCAATTAATACAATACTTATAACCTAGTCGAAATACGCCATATGTGCATAAGTATTGTGTTAATTGATTTAAAATATTACTAGCTGCGCCCCGCGGTCTTACCCGTGAAAAGTAGCCTATGTGTCAATCCAGGGTGTCAGCTTCCTGCATATCAAATTTTATCAAAATTGGTGTAGCCGTTTGTGCGTGATGAAGTAATAAACATACACACACATACTTACAAACTTTCGCCTTTATAACATTAGTGTGATGTGATTTCTAAGAGGACAATGTCGATAATAGTTTGACAGTGAAAAATGCTATGCGCTGCGCTTCGCCATAATATGTGCGCCGGCCCTAACACGATTCGCATTTTCGCCAATTTAATCGATCGGCTACTTTGACGACAATTTAATTAATTTATCAATTGATTAATGTAGCATTACTATCCTCGGATTAACCCACGTATGTAAATTTGAAAGGCGACAAAAATCAGTTCTGGCAGTTGATAGCGCACTCATACTCGTAGTACAGATTTGAGAGGCGTGGGTTCGAATCCCACTCGAAGCGGACATTTTATCATTACATATTTTTAAATTTAAATCTTGTTAATGCCTAGTTAATTACATTCATATAGCCCTAATCGATAGCCTTCGAGCTGCGATCCGTCTTGATGTCGAGTGCATCTCTCCGAAATAGGTGACCTGGATAGAGTTGCTCTGTACACGCAGCCAGTGACGTCATGCCGCGCCCCCTGCGTCACAACCTCACCCCGCACCATGGAGCCTTAAAGCACGTAGCTGTTGAAGTAAAGATGTATAATATTTTACCTGCATTAGTAATCCTTTTATTGCATGGATTGACTGATGGATGTTTATTTCACTTTCATGACTAAACGGCTGAACGAATTGGGATACAATTTAGGACAAAGATAGCTTGTTACCTGGGGAACACATACCTAGATTATTTTTGTTTCAATAAATTAAGGTTTTCCTTGATCGGCAAATATCGAACTGTCCTTAGACCAAAATTTTCAGCCCGTGCGAGACTTTTTCGAAGGCACTCGAACGTGGCGTAGTGGTCACCATGCTAGTCCGCCACCCGGAGGTCCCGGGTTCGATCCCCGGTCAGGGCAAGTTGGAAAATTGCCTTTTTCAAATTGTCCTGGGTCTTGGATGTTTATCTATATATGTATTTGTTATAAAATATAGTATCGTTGAGTTAGTATCCCATAACACAAGTCTCGAACTTACTTTGGGGCTAGCTCAATCAGTGTTATATGTCCCTATATATTTATTTATTTATTTATAATGGAATAAAATCCTCGATAGAGGTACTGAGAAAAAGCGAAATCTTTATCTATAAGCTCTTATTGCTCAACTCAGCTTAATCATCTCACCCGAGATGTAAATTTATTGTCCAAATAAACAATCCCAAAGATGCTGTGATTCAGTCGCTTGATTTTTAATTTTTTATGACCCGGTTCCAGAATTAGATCAGCTCTATGACGACACTTTCATAAAATTTAATCCCTTAAAATTTTCTAAAGTGTTTAAAAATGGTCTGCAGAAATGGGAAACTAAGAACCTACAAACATAAACTGTGCCATCTAAGTTGATTCGTACACTGCTGCGCACCCCGCTGTGTTGCGCGGGGCTGGACTATATGCAAGTATAAAAAATACACATAGGACCTCACACTGACCCCGCGTCTACGCGCGTCTTTTTGTATGGCGCCCCCGCGCTACAAGCAATCGCCTTAATTGTAAAGAATTTTCGAACAGCAGTTTATAGTCGTTTACATCCCAATCCCATCTCTATCCCTTACGGTTCGGCTAAGTTGGTTGGCTGTAGCCATTTCTGGTACTATTTCACAATCGGTTCTCATCCCGTAGAACCATGCAGCAACGGTGCTACGCCGCGCTACGAGAGGCTCTATGAATCATTCAATCACGAACTAGCGCCATCTATACGACGTAGTAGTAAACATACATTACGTAGCTTCTCCCACGTTCCCGTTCACGCTTCGGTTGAACAGCAAGTCGGCGAAGCATTCTTTTGTACAAGTAAAATTAATTAAAAGATTGTAAGATGGCGCTGCATGTTTCAAAATTATTTATTCCATTTTATATCAGTGCAAACATATTCTTTATAGCATTTCCGTATCATAAGAGATCCTGTTTTCATCATTCATACTGTCACATCTTTATGCTTTACGAGGTAGACAGGGCTAATAGCCACGAAATACTAAAGTTAGAGAGTTAATGAAATACTTTGATTGAAATTGTAATCAAAAATCCACTAGATGTACGCGTATACTTTGTTTATATCCCTTGATCGAATTCTAAAACGACCTAATATTTTTAATTCTAAAGAAATATTTTTTTCTGGGGATTTCAGGAGATATTATCGTAAAAGATATAGATACATTTTCACATCTTTATCCCCGACGGAGTAAACAGAGCCAATGTAATGGATCAAAATAATGGTGGATTGCTACCATCACCTATTAACAGCGGTAAAATAACCCTCCTGGCGTCGGGTAAAAAGGTTCGAGCTCCAAAGCAGCTGATGTTCAAACGTTCCTCGTCTTTGTATGAAATGAGCCGCCATATGTGATTGTCAGGTTTCAAATCCCATGAGTGATGCCCCCATCAATCTTTAAAATCTTTCTTGTTTCATTTTGCAGAACAATTTGTCATTTTGATAAATGCACCGTCGCGCGTCGTGTATTGTTTGGAGAATTAAAAGGAAATTAGTTGACAAAACCTACTTATATTAATTTATTTTACAAGCTCACTTTTCTCCGTCACGCTGGCTTTAGAGGAAAGAAAAATGAGAAAGCTGACATTTTTCCCAAGCTTAGAAATGGCAGAAATATTGGTAGATACACATTTTTTTTATTTTAAATTTATTGTTGGTTTTCTGTTTCAAAAGGAACTTTTGACTGCCTCCGTAGTCCAGTGGTCAAGGCGTTCGCCTTGTGACCCGGAGGTCATGGGTTCGATTCCTACTGAGAAGCATACTTTGTGAAAAGTTGTTTCCAGTCTGGATAGGATATTGCAGGCCTGAATCACATGATTATCCGAAAAGAATGATGATTCCGTGTTTCGGAAGGCACGGAAAACTGTGGGTCCCGAACGCCACCTAGCGTTTGATCATCTAACTATCCATGGATTGGTTCCTGGTTTAACCCTTTGGGTTGTGGAGGTCAGACGGCAGTCGCTCTGTGTAAAAACCAGTTACCTCGTCAAATCTCCTTGGTTAGGTAGCGGACCCCGGGCTCTGAAGCGTTACTGCTGAGGATGCAACCGGGAATACGCTCGGATGATGATGATGATGATGATGACACATTTTTTTTAATGAATTGGTTTAAATAGTTCGCTATGGTGTATAGCAAGAACAAAGCTACTTTCGCCTCTTATTTGTTTGTTTTTCGCATGTGTAAGTGGCCAACATCGGTTTTACCAACACAAAGTGCAGATATTTCCGTGGTATTTTATCCACCCTATTATTATCATAATAGGTATACATGGTATTTTGTCTACGCACATTAGCCAAAAGTGGCCGTTTTTCGCTAATGTGCGTAGAAAAGCTTTACGTTCTTACTTTAAACTGTAAACAGTGGTCCATAAGATAGTTTGAAGAGTTATCTAGGGTCTAATCAAGATCTCTATTTCCTTTCAAATAATTTATTCCAAATGACGGTAGCACTGGACCCCGAAAATAGGGGCCCAGAAAAATCAAATTAAGGGATCAGATGTGATAATTTTTGTAAGTACATAATTACTTTATGAGAATCGGACAGCTCTAAGGACACAACTGTGTACTGTAATTGCGTTATTAATTGCAAACAAGTAGCTGAGCGGAGGCAATTTGCGAACCGGTGTATATTAGCCGAGATTCATCCCAGAGCTAGGGGCGCGTTCATACGTAGTCAGTATAGACGATGAACAGTGCTAATCGGGATGTAAATTTGAATAGGAGTGTGAAATTACATTTTGCAAGCAAAAAACTACTTCCTTTATACGTGAAAAACTGCAAAGTTATCGGACTTTTTTCAGTTTTTACCGTTTAATTAAAAAAACTATGGGTTTTTGAACATTAGTTACTTTAACATTTTGAAAATGTATTAAATTTGAAACAATTTAAGCTCATTCACAGCTATGTATGTCTAATAAGCTTGGAGATATGAGGCTTCAAAAAAGACATATTTTTCATAGGTATGTAGTCGGTAATGACTACGACATCAAATAGTGATATCTCTTCTTCAAAGTTACTTCGTGACTGAGGGTCGTGTTTGAGTTTGGAGATCACATATTTACGTTCTCAGAATGTTAGCCAGCGTTTCTCCTAAAACCTGTTATTAATTATATCGTCGAAATATAGAAGTTTTAATAAGCACTGCACGTTACTACATCATTTTTAAATAGTTTTCAAAATATTGAGATTACAGAATTCAATTTTATTTGTTTAAACAGGCATGGATATGTTATTTTACCTGACTGGATTAGAAGGAGGATTATTTTTTTCGAGTGTATGTATGTTTGTTATTTCTATGAGACGCTCTGCAGCCTGATCGTCTTGATGGATTTAAACTTGAGAGGTGTCATTAGATTTTGTCTTAATTCAGACATTACACACATTTGGGAGACAGTTTTCTGTGTTTTTTTTAATAATTACTTGGCAGGGAATTTTTTGTTTTGCCTGATTGGTTGTAAGTTGCCACCTGGGCATTGAAAATATTTTCTAATATTAGCCTATAAACATGTATGATCTGTACACACCCTAAAACAGGAACTCATTTATTCAGCGTACGTCTTATGAAGGAAGGTTTAAAATAATGCGTTGGTACAAAATTACGTTTCGCCGTAGGTGGATACAAAAACAGCGGGGCGTCCTTTCGGAGGCGTGAATTTTGTCTTCACATTATCCCTGGAAAATCGTTGGACACTAAACACATCGTTAGATTACCAATGAATAAATAAATTTTAAAAATTAGCTTGGTTTCTTGGCAAAAATACGACACTTACAAGTTGTGATCGTTTCTTTAAAATTAATAACGTATGTACTTACCTAACGAAAGATCCAATTGCATTTAGGTATCTATTATTCAAAACAATTAAAATGGATTCTTTTTTGGGTGAATATAGTAATAAAAAAAAATGCAATTAAGTATTTTTGCAAGCATGGACTAGGCTACAATCTCCAAGCATCGTACATATATGTTTCGATATTGTCGGTATTAGAAACAGTCGTTTTCAAACGAATGAGTGAAAGAGCACAGGGCCACGGAAGAGTTTACTTGAACAGTCTGTAATTTTGATTTTTATCTTAACGACCAATTTAATTTAAAACTTTGTGTACAAAGTTGTAGTTGTAAAACACGTAGCGGGTTTTTTCTGTTCCGTAAGCGTGGCCAAATACCTCAAATAGTCTTTTTGCTATGAATTTGAACAAATTATGGGCTAAAGGATACCAAGTATACGAGTATAACTTTGCTGCAATGTCACATTAATCTCATCACAGTAACTCATCTTTTATATTATATAGTTATTTCGTCCACACGTAAGAATAAATTACATTCCCCAAGTTGTTTGTTTATGCTGCTTATTAGGCCGCGAGCATACGAAAACGATTTTTCTTGTCTTCGATCTCATTAGCTAAATAGCAAGGACGCAATATTAATGCGTGTCGACAGTGTTTGGGGCAACATTATTCATTTATTTTCGTGACTTGCGTTTTGTTTATTCAATCATTCTCATCGCTTACAAAATACAGACTGCTAGAAATATAACTGAATTAAACGCTTGTTCGTTGCAATAAAAACTTTAAACGGTTAAAAATGGATAATTGTTTAAAGAAACTTACGATATTATTTGCTAAGTTTCCCATAGGTAATTATTAATGATTTAGACACCAAAACAAAAATTTTAACCTCAGAAAATTTGAGCACCTGATTCTTACGTATGAAGAATTAAAGACGATATACTTCCAAGTTAATAAGTTCGACTATATCATCATCCTCACGTATTCCCGGTTGCATCCTCAGCAGTAACGCTTCAGAGCCCAGGGTCCGCTAACTAACCAAGGAGATTTGACGAGGTTACTGGTTTTTACACAGAGCGACTGCCGTCTGACCTCCACAACCCAAAGGGGAAACCAGGAACCAATCCTTGGATAGTTTGATGATCAAACGTTAGGTGGCGTTCGGGACCCACAGTTTTACGTGTCTTCCGAAACACGGAATCATCTTTCTTTTCGGATAATCAGGTGATTCAAGCCTGCAATATCCATATAGATAAATTTCGTCTGGGTGCCTCCCAGGAGAAATTTATCTATAATTCTATTACTTATTTAATGTTGAGATTTAACTACAGTTCCTCAGACAAATATTATATATCTTTCACGTAGAGGTTTCTTTGTTTGTGCATTATTTTGAGCGTCACATCTGTGCCTACTTTTAACGTATATCCCCGTTACAAGCAACATGTAATATCTCGCGGGCGCACCCAGGGGAAATGTACCTTTATTCCTATTATTTCATGTAGAGATTTAACAGTTTCTCATTAAAAATATTATATAATTATGTGTATCTTTCATTTAGAGGTTTCTTTTTTTATACATTGTTTAAAGCATCACACTTGTACATACTTATTATTATTATTTATTTATTAGCATACTTAACAGATAACAAACACAAAAAGAGAAATAATTAAATTATAAGAGCCTGTCTAGTCTGCAATCCTAAAACAAGTATGCCTAAAAGTTACATCATTTACAGAATCAGATACTCGGGTACACTGTAAATACAAGGATAAAAAAGGATAAATAATTGCAACAAAACAAAAACAAAACAGAAGTTAAATGATTACTAAATCATGTTAGTTGCGTACTTCTAGGGGTATTAGTATTTGCCACCCAAACTTGTAGAGCAAAACGAGGAAGATATCGACGTCTCTGTTAGAGACTAGGACATTCTGACCACGGGATTATAAAAAAATGTGTTATTCGAGTAAACCTGTAGGGTAAATGTGTTAAAATTTTAATGTATTATATTACTACTACGTTACAAGCAAGATGGAATACCTCGCGAACGCACCCAAACAAAATGTACTCGTGCGAGACTGGTCGCCGATTAGTGTCACGCGTGTGTAAGCGCTCTGAGAGGTTACTTTGTTTATGCATTGTTTTGAGCGTCACATCTGTACCTGCTTTTAATGTTTATCCCCGTTACAAGCAACATGCAAAATCTCGCGGACGCACCCAGAAGAAATGTACTCATATTTCTATTATTTCAAGTTGAGATTTAACAGTTATTTATATTATATCTTCTGCTTAAGTTTCATACAGATAAGTAACAGCGTGCAAGCGACAGCTTGCGACATCGATCGGCAACTGTTGACTGCTGGTGCATAATGTCGCTCGACGGTCACCTACATTCTTGAGTACGCACACAGTTCGCGACACTGGTCGCCGACTAGTGTCACGCGTCTGTAAGCGCTCTGAGAGGTTACTTTGTTTATGCATTGTTTGGAGCGTCACATTTGTACCTACTTTTAACGTATATCCCCGTTACAAGCAACATGCAATATCTCGCGGGCGCACCCAGGGGAAATGTATATTTCCATTCGGAGACCATTATTGACTTGAAACAATTACCTTCCTGGATTGGCTGGCTTTGTTCGATGTTTTGAATATGGTGATTTGCTTGATTGTTATTCGATCGGATTTGTTTTGATTCGCTTTTGATCTATAAAAAACTGAATCAATGGCAGTCAGTAAAACCTTTAGAGATAACACATATGCTTTAGTTTTCGGTGATTATAGATGAATACTTTGAAAGCATCAATAACAGTAGATATTATGTACTTCATTCTAAATTCATATACTTGAAGGTCTTAAGCATATATTTTTTTCTGTCTCTATCAATATATTTCTAGGAATAATCCAACAGAGTTACTTGTTCGAGCAATGCTCGCACATTTCGGCTCAAAGGATCATTATGTACGGCGCAGGCTTCAGTTATGACTTAGGCCCTCGAGATATGAAGAGATAATGATGTTGAGGTTTGATGATGTTATGAAGACACAAGAACATGTCACTGAAACTGAAACTATTTATTGTCGTTATGTTACATAATGTAGAGTTGGTTTTGACGAGTCCTTTCTCGATCGCCGCTCGATAAGGTCGCAGTTGTTATTTGTATTTGATTCAAAATGTAAAGTAAAAACATCTGACACGCGACCTATATATGCATGCAGCCACATAACACATATTTCTAAAATATATTTAATTTCATTGTTTTGTTAATAAAAATACTGACGCCTACATAATATAAAATGCAACTTACATAACTGTTGTTGGCACTGGACGAGAGATAAGGAAAGAGATAATTGGAAAAGATTAATTTATCTATTATGTAGAACAGTAGAAGGGAATTAGTAGGAAAATTTTGATAGGTAGGTCTACATTCGAAACATAACTATTAAACCAAAACTCGTTGAAAGGAGGTTCGTCAACAACTGTTTTTTTTAATAAACAAACATTTTACTTTGATTCGTTGACGATACAAATGCGGTACAGACGAGTATATAAACCAAACATAGATATGACATAGGAAACTAAACCTAACATATGTTATCATTTGTTTTCACACGTCACTCAGGCCATAATACATAAAGAGCAACACGCGCTTATAAATTTTTTTTTGACGGTATGCCCTGTATTTATTTATGTTTAAAAATTAATAAAAAAAATATTTGAGAAAACAAATGCCGAGCAGCAACATTCTTATTTTAGTAAAGTGAACAAGAAAATTATAAGATCCAGTAATAGCAATAAAATATTTTACTAGCTTTTATTTTGTTTCAGATGTCTGTCTGTCTGTCTGTCTGTAATCACATTTTGGAAATAAACTTTGACCCATTTCCTGGTTTCTGATTGAGCTGAAATTTTGTACACAGGCGTATAGCACGTGACAATGCAATATTATAATAAAATGGAGCTGATCTGATGATGGAGCTGGAAGGTGGACAAAACAACATAACCCCACCGAGTTCGGGCTCGATTGATTCGTCTTTTTTAATAATTACATGTTTTCATTTGATGTGATAGACATGGCTTGAATGACATGATTGCTTTTTTTTTCATTGAATGACAATGATGACAATGGCTTTGAATAAAAAATGTTGACGACGTCCTGTATGCAGGTAATGTGCTTCCTCAAAATATATACCCCGAGATTAAAATAGACACACATCACGGCGCGGATATTAAATAGGGATGTGCCGGAATATGAAATGAAAGCAGGTTACGTCTAAAAATAGGTACTGTTATTATAAACTTAAACAAAGATAAAGGTGTTTGAAACTTAGACACAGAATCATTGTTTCAAAAATTAATCTTTCTATAATTAGGCGTAGATATGTACAAGGTTGTGACTGGGTACAAACATGTACTCCTAAGAAAGTACCTAATTTAGTGAATTTTAATTTCAATAACAATCAGAAAATAATTATGAGTCAATCACCGAAAAAAAAGAGGTGCGAACCAAAGCATTTTACAGAATTTTACCAACATCAAGCCATCATTAAGTTTAATTAGTTTTCTAGTATGTTTTTTATTATTATTTATTATTAACTTCCCTAATGGAATTGAAACAAACCCTTAAAATGTCAACTTACTACAAAATAAAACCTTCTTTTGCAGCAAATTTTCTTTACATTTAATGATTAGGAGCCGGATGATGAGGTCCATAACATAACGACAATAAACAGTTTCGAAAGAGAAACGTGGTCTTGTGTCTCCATAACATCAAACAACCATAACGTCATCATATCTTCATGTATGGCGTGGGTCTAGGTGACAACCGAAGCCTGCGCCTTACAATGTAAATATACATTATACGGAACGTAACCTTAATTCATTGTGATAAATTAGAGATTGTTTTTTGTAATTGTAGTACTTATATCAATGAGTCATTTAATTTCTTTTTTATAATTTAATTCGCACTCGTTCCTACTTTTCCAGGTCATTGCTGAAAATCAGTGCATTGCTTTCGAGGCAATATTATCTACCACTGCGCTTTGGTCTATTTGTCTTGCTTCAGCACACACACAAACACATGCAATAATTTATTGTTGTGTCTTTATTTTTAAACTTGTGTAAATGTAACGTGTACATTTTTTGTTTGTGTGTCGGTAGTGCCAAATAAACAATTTATCTATCTAAACTATCTATATATGTATATTTTACAAAAAAACAATCTCCGTATAAGCCTATGACGACCTCTGTGGCCTAGTGGTCATCATGCCAGGCTGCCGCACCAGAGCTCCCGGGTTCGAACCCTGATCAAGTCAAAATGGAACATGATCTTTTTCAGATTGACCTGGATCTCGGAGGTTTATCTATATATTTGATATAAAACATAGTAGGTATCGTTGAGTTAGTATCCCATGACACAAGTTTCGAACTTACTTTGGGTCTAGCTCAATCTGTAAGATTTGTCCGTGTATATTTATTTTGCATCATAACTTTGACTGAACATCCCTACTGAAAAGTTAATTTCTGCCTTCTCACCTACACGCCTACACGTACAGTGTCGAAATGAGTTCATACTGGAAGTAAACTTTATTCTTTATATTATTTCGTCGTGTTTATGGAATACAAAATTCAGGAAGTTATTCCTTTATTAATATTCGGGCAGACTTCCGGAACGAAAGAATATTATGTAAGTCGTTTACATGTTTCGTACAAAAGAAGTTAAAGTTGTAGAAGCTTAAATCGTACTCGTAGATTTGAGTCGCAAGAAGAAGTTATTGGATTCCTATTGTAGCAGTGAGGAAACTACAGTAGGAATCAAACCAAATAATAGCGTTCATGTTCTCTTTTGAATGTAAAGCCAACAGTTGTGTTAAATTTAAAACAGTTGCTATTATTTTAACCAAATGATAGTTATCAAATAGTAGCACAAGCCAGATTGCCTACCTTAAGTTCTTTGTACAACTGTATAACTTTTTTATAGGATTTTTTATGGCATCCAAAAATATTAAGTGGCAGAATCGCAAAGTCCTTTTACGAGAGGTTCGATAAAGCCATTACTGTATCACGCTATTTCACCGGCAAGGCCGTAAACTGGAGTCATTTAGCGAATCTCTGGGCTCCTTTATAAGATCCCACGCTTTCGGTAAACGATGCTTAAACGAAATCTTTAAAGGTCACATATCATAAAGATACATTATCTCTTTTATGTTTAGGTAAGTAAAAATAATAATACCAAATCTTAATGTACTTACAAGGTACTTACTTGGAAGACATTCTTATCTAGTTTTTAGTTAAGTACTGGATTGAAGAAACGGTATTCGGTGCAGTAAGTCGGGAATGGAGAACGAAGTTTGTGTGTCCGGCAGCCAGGTAGCTTGATGACATCAAAGGTATTAGAACAAAAGAACTGGATTGCCAATACGCGTACTAGGCAACGATAATAGATTTCTGATCGTCAGTCGGCCGCTGAAAGTTAATAAAGAAATACTGGAGCAGTTATTTAAAAAAAATCATATAATACATAGGGCGCACTATAAGTTTCCGGAACTGGCCACTTACATAAACAATATTTAAAAATTTATTGCAACATTTGAAAATAGAACTCTTTGGCTGTAGAATGCAGTTTGTTTCATCTGACTGTCTTTTGTTTTTACCTTGTGGCGCCATTTAAAAAATTGTGTGTCTGCATCAACATGGATTTAACTCGGGAAAATTTTCGTAGTATGATTTTCTACGATTTTAAGTGTAATTTGACAGCTCAACAGAGCATCGCTCGGCTTGAAACAGCTTTTGGCAATGAAGCACCATGCAAGACAACTGTTTATAGCTGGTTTGCAGAATTCAAGCGTGGTCGTATCAATCTCAGTGACGAATCTCGCGATGGTCGGCCGTCCACCGCTGTGACCAACAAAAACATCGATGCTGTGCGCCGTATGATTGAAACAGACAGGCATGTGACCTACCATGAAATTCGCGCATCCTTAGAAATAGGCATGAGTCAAATACAATTAATCCTACACAAACATTTGGGTGTGAGAAAGCTGTACTCGCGGTGGATCCCACACAACTTGACCGAGGCTCAAAAAACGGACCGCGTCACTTGGTGCAGTGCCATGCTTACCAGATTCAACGAAGGTGCGTCAAATTTGGTGAGGGACATAGTAACAGGTGACGAAACATGGATTTATTGCTACGATCCCAAAACAAAGCAGCAATCGAGCGTATGGGTCTTTCAAGATGAGCCGAAACCAACCAAAGTGGCGCGCGTGAAAAGTGCATCTAAGCGGATGATTGCTTCTTTTTTTAATAAAACTGGACACGTGGCTACTGTTGCTTTAGAGAATCGTCGTACAGTGAATAGTGACTGGTACACGACCATTTGTTTGCCGGAAGTTATTGACGAACTCCGTAAAAATAATCGTAAACGCCGTATCATCCTGCACCACGACAATGCTAGTTCTCACACGGCCAGACAGACAAACGACTTTTTGAAGGCGAAAAATGTAGAACTCATGAGTCATCCTGCATACAGTCCCTACCTGGCACCTTGTGACTTTTTTCTGTTCCCAAAAATTAAGAACCAATTACGCGGTCAACGATTTTCATCTCCAGAAGAGGCTGTCGAGGAGTATGAAAAACACGTTTCAGAGGTCACCACAGAGGAGTGGCACAAAAGTTTTCAAAACTGGTTTCATCGAATGAAAAAGTGCATAGACGCCAAGGGAGATTATTGTGAAAAACAATAAATTAATTTTGTACCTTTAAAAGTATTTTTTCATATTCATTCCGGAAACTTATAGTGCGCCCCACGTAGATATCTACTCGAACATCAGTGTGGTCGGGGCATGTTACAGTAGTAACATGGTCTATCTGTTAATATTTAAAAAAAAAGAGCAACCGGATCAACCCAGAGCAACGTAACGTCAAAGTCAAAGCACAGGGATGTGTTGGCCTATAAACTTATACAAATATGTATAATATACATATTATATATAATGATATATACATATTATACTTATACAAATAGTTATGTCTACGGTTCCTGAAGAAAGTATTACACGAACCTTTGGAATAAAATTTATTGTATATTTCGCTAAGATATTTCGTAACCTATTTATACAGTCCCTTTGATGATTTCGGCTACTTATTTTCCTAAATTGCAGTCACGCTCAATGAATATTCTATTGATACTTACATAAGTTAAGTAAAATAATATTTGCCTTTAAATATAGCGGTTTCTTAATGGTGGTAAAACGAACTAAGACTCAGTTCACGAAATTTTATTCCGTCATACAATTAGCTCTATGAGCAGCGTTCATTTTGATGATTACGATATGACCTTTTACGTGTGTATGATTGCCTATAAGGTAGCTCGATAAAAGAGACATATTTTTGAATGCGACAGTCAGCGAAATACAAAATGTAGGTATATAGTTCTCAAACTCCTCGAGTTCTCGAAATCACGAAATAACGAGTTTATTTCGTGATTTCCCATCCAAAAATGTTTTAAACATTTAAATTTGCTACGTTACACGTCAATTAGGTAAGTTGACGTAATATTATAAGTTCAGCGAGTATTGCCGGCAATAATGACGAATGATGACAATGGTTGTTTACGCCAGCGTCGCTCGAGCCAACACCGTGTGTTCAAAATAATCGTTTCTTTAAATAAAACACATTGCTATCGAACTACATAACTGTTACATTTAGTGCTAGGCAGGCACAAACAATGTATGTACCTATCTACAATATGTAACAAAAACCCTGTCCGACACTTGTAGGAGCAACTCAGACCGTCAATATGAACAACTTTTCCTATGAGATCAATGCTTGAAACTCGAAGGAAAAATCGACATTTTCATACAAATTACGGGGCCGGCCCAAAACTTTTGTATGAAAATTTCGATTTTTTTTCTCGTTTTAAGCATTGGTCCCATAGGAAAAGTTGTTCATATTGACGGTCTGAGTTGCTCCTGCAAAGATCGGACAGGGTTTTTGTTACGTATTGTATAAACTGTGGCCTTAATTTGTACATACGTATAATTATTATTATTTTTCATCATCTGAGAGTCCAACTTCTTATTTCTTTCTACGAAACTGAAGATTTCTTAATCATTTTGTTTTTTAATAAGAAAAGTATTTTTGGCAGGTATCAAATAAATTTATATGTAGGTATTGTATCTAACTTTTTTTTAAAGGTCAGTTGGCAGGAATTATCTGCGGTTTTTGTTTGGAACTTGTAAATAAAACTTAAATTGATTCGGTTTTTATGTAAGGGAAATTATTACGATTTCTGTAGAGAGAATTTTCTTCTTTTCTTAAATATATTGGTCAAGACATTGGCTTTGTAACTCGGAAGTCGCGGGTTTGATTCCCACGGGAGACATGCATTTTTAAGAAAGTTGTTCAGTAACCCAGACTGAATTCACCCTTAAATAGTTTCAATATATTTTGTAAGAAGATTTGTACTGTATGTATTATATCCGTCACGGCTCAGTCAGCTAGACTTCGCGAGTCACCCTAAACCCGTTCAAGTATAACGTATAAAAAGCTGTTCAAACAAAAAAATGCGTTTTTATAATGGCAACCAAAAAGTCTAGTGACATTTTTGAAAATATTTTGAAATGGCGGATATATGACGGTTTTAAAATTTTAAACTCGAATAATTCCGCCATTTTGAATAATTTCGCATAACTGGCTCGACAAAAAATTTTTATTTAGTTGCTGAACCTACTTACAAAATTTCATGAGAATCGGTTAAGAAATGCGACCTGTAGGCGAGAACAGACAGACAGACAGACGGACAAAAGAATTTTTGGCTAATCTCGAAACTGAGACGCTTCGCTCGCTCGGTCAATATCTTCGTACATGACAGCTTATAGTTACTTCTAAGTTTCGTAAAATCTGTACTCTATAATACAAGTAAATATCTTGCCTTTGGGAACAATTAGTAGATACAACTTATCTTAAGTTTCTTTACAGCCCATGTTAAGGATCACAAATCCAAAGTATTCTCAGTTGTTATTGTGATGACAACACTTGAAAGTGCTGGTAACTGATAGCAAGAAAAAAGATATGAAACGGAAATGTTCCATAAATCCTCGCGTTTTCTTTTTTTTTATGATTATTAGTAACGAATCTTTTGCCATCAAGCCGTTTAGACTGCAGATTCTCTCATAAAAATATGCATACAGTCCTATAAGTACACATCTACATAAGTAAATGATTCTTGATTCATACATATAACACACATAGGTACATACACTTGAAAAACATAATTCTCCTTCTGACGCAGTCGGGTAAAAAGGAAAATACTGAAATATGTTTATGAACAAATAACAGATTACTTATGCTCAAGTTTTGATGGTAACGACCTCATTCTTTCTTTCGTGTCTATTTCGGTGCAGGAACGGCGATGCGGGTCAATAATAGTTCTCGTAACAACACGCAACTATGCCAGACTAGTTTGCCCACTGGTGCCCACCTGGCAGGCAGAAACTAGTATTTTAATAGGGAAGATGCATACTTTTTTTCGTTGTGCTATGGAAGCAGTTAAAGTCTAAAAATAGGCACGTGCAAGAAAAAACTACCTCGCTAACCCAAAATCTCTTTAAGATATAAATGTTACAATATCACGTCCGCTTTTGGACGGCGTCTCGGAGCGCCTTAGAAAGGCGTTTCGCATTTGTAGGCGTGATGTAAGAACATTTGTTTGGGTGTTACGTCAAATATTGCGTTTACAGGATTGGCCTCATGACAAACGTAGCTATATTTTTTTTAAGAAAATCCCATAGTATGTCCATCCCATAGTTATTATTTTTTAAACTTTTTATTACTTCCAAAATTGATTTTTTCAATCAACTACGAAACCAAATTTAATAACTCGATACTATATAGAATTGTGCTTAAAGGCTTTTTTACGTAAATGCTTACAAAATCAAAGACTTTTATCGAAATCTGTTCATTATGCATCTCTATTTTATGCAAGAAATAAAATAACCCTCACTAGTCACTAAATCAGAAATACTGTCAGATTGCAATTCATCACCTCCTGTCTTGTTCCTGAATCCTGACTTGTTGAAAAATAGCTGGTATAAACAAAGTGTTTGCTCTTAGACTAGAACGAACAGTAAAGAACAGGGGGGTTACTCCATAAAATAATACGTTAGTCGTACGATAGTGACGTCCGGTTTTTATGTCAAACCAAATTAGATAGACTTTATCATCATACGAGTACGTTAATGCTCAATGTTGCTTGAAACTGGAACGCGGATACGCAGTAGCGTCCGTCTTGCGTAGGGCTTTTGGAGTAACCCCCCTGAGTAATAATATACTACGTTAAAGGCAAATATGGGTTAACTGAACTAAATGGACGAGTATTTCTAAGTATTGGTAGTACTTAGCTTTTAATCAGAGTGGTAGCCCTAGGAAAAAAAATACGCTTAACTAAATGTACCGAATTTGCATGCCTATTATTTTGTTTTTAAACTTATGAAAATTAAATATGATTCAATGTGGAACTCGGTTCAGTATAGTGTGATGGCCTCTCGTTCAGATAACCTAGTTTTTTTATTCTGTGTTACCAAAATTCTGTTTTAAATTGAAACCTTGTTTTATACAGTATGCATAATTTAAATTTATTAATAACATATGTGCCGTCGTGGCAGAATAAACTAAATGGTCCTGTGGCTATCAAATAGAAAGATAGAATAATAAATAATTGTCAATTCAACGTATAAACAACAAAACATGCCAGAGTAGTAATTTATGGAACACGCAGTGACAACAAGCACGTCACAAATTGAAATCCGTTTGCGGTTTAATATTAAAATTGAACGGTGTTTCACTTGCAAATTACCATGCTACTACAGGTATGGGCAACCTTTGGCAAATGGCGTGCCAAACTTACAATATTAAGGTTGAACTAGTCGTGGGCCCGAACTCACAGGTGGGTGCGGCCTAAAAGCATGCTGTCTCACCTAACATTGTGTTCGGGCTAAGCAGTGAGGTGATATGCACGATAATTCATGGTAAACCAAGCGCGTAAAAACATACGTTAAGTCCTTTGGGAAAAGGGATTTTATGCAAAAACTACTGTATTAATCAATTATTTTTATTGACGTGTAAAAGTGCCTGTAAAGGTCTAATTACTGAATAAACATTTGAATCTTTGAATCTTTGAATTACAAATAAAGTTTATTAAAATCTTCGATAATTAATCTACGTCGGTACGGACTTTGTTTTAGAGATTTTACACTTCTTTTATTAATTATTATTAAAAATTGGGTAAAAATAAGCAAAAAAAAAAATACGAGTCCTTGTATATCCTCATAACTTTTTAATGGCTTTTTATTTTACTATTCTGTTTCCGTACAGAATAAATTTATAATCAGACACAACTATATCATGTTAAACTTTGAATGTACAATGTCTAACAGTGGAGAAAATCCCCTCCGAAATTTGTATAGAAAAAGTATCAAGTAGTTCGCTCTTCATGCAGACGCGGGCCACAACGGGAAATTAAAAAGTTCATTTTATTTATTATTCATTTAAGCCATAAACCGCCCATTCATTTAATTTAAAATTATTTCTTTGTGTTACATTTTTTTTAAAGTGTAAAATAAAGAGTTATCTGTCTATCTATTTATTCGGTTATAAGGTTACTAGTGAAATTAATTCGAGTTAATCGTTAAGAGTGAAAGGGATGTCAAGTAATCTTGTAAGGCTAAAAGCGACCGCACCATGATCAAACACGCTGCATTGTTACATGCATAAAGTAAGATTAACACGCAATGGTTATCATTTATGTTCAAGTGTTCATTATTTTCATGTTTTTTTTTAACTTAAGTTCTTTATAGTTACAGCGCGCGTAGCCTGTTTTAGCGCGAAATTTCGAAATGTCTTGCGGGCCGGGGCAAATCCGAGGCGGGACGGATCCGGCCCGCGGGCCGGTCGTTGCCCATATATTTGCTACAACATGACTACTTTATTTTCGTCTTCTTTCACAACATACCAAATACATACATACTATCACGTCTTTATCCCTAATGGGGCAGACAGAGCAATTGGGGCCTTGCGGCTTTGAGCAGGACCACAAGACTCAAAAGCCACTTACATGATGGTGGGCGAGAAGGTGGAAAATGGAAATAAAATACTTAGATGGGTTGTTAGTCGCATCACCTAATAACATGATTCACATTTTAATTGGAAGAGAAGCAGCTGGTACATTCTAAGTTTTTTCTTCTCTCCCTGACCAGCATGGAGGAGAACCATTTAAATATTACTACATATATTATGTACATAGTAAGTATTAAAATTAACGTAATAAACGTTATAAACGCAAAAATATAAAAACGCAGTGACACGGGTGCGTCACAAACTGAAACCCAGATATAAGGGATATATTATAATTCTACGCTGAAACCTGTATGCGGTTTTAATTAAACTTAAATTAAACTGTGTTGCAGTTACAAACTAACTCCCGCACGAAACTGAGTACGACATTTTGTCTACTTTTTATGTCATCTTTACCAAATATAAAATTAAAATATGAAACAAATTGTCAATTCATAATGTTAAATGATAAAGAGTCAACCATTTCATTAGTTATTGCTTATTTTTATTGGCCTATACTCATGCGGCTAATATGTCTATTTATTATTATTGTCTATTCGTACATAGGGCGCACTATAAGTTTCCGGAACTGGCCACTTACATAAACAATATGCAAGCATCATGCAAGACAACTGTTTATAGCTGGTTTGCAGAATTCAAGCGTGGTCGTATCAATCTCAGTGACGAATCTCGCTATGGTCGGCCGTCCACCGCTGTGACCAACAAAAACATCGATGCTGTGCGCCGTATGATTGAAACAGACAGGCATGTGACCTACCATGAAATTCGCGCATCCTTAGAAATAGGCATGAGTCAAATACAATTAATCCTACACAAACATTTGGGTGTGAGAAAGCTGTGCTCGCGGTGGATCCCACACAACTTGACCGAGGCTCAAAAAACGGACCGCGTCACTTGGTGCAGTGCCATGCTTACCAGATTCAACGAAGGTGCGTCAAATTTGGTGTGGGACATAGTAACAAGTGACGAAAGATGGATTTATTGCTACGATCCCAAAACAAAGCAGCAATCGAACGTATGGGTCTTTCAAGATGAGCCGAAACCAACCAAAGTGGCGCGCGTGAAAAGTGCATCTAAGCGGATGATTGCTTCTTTTTTTAATAAAACTGGACACGTGGCTACTGTTGCTTTAGAGAATCGTCGTACAGTGAATAGTGACTGGTACACGACCATTTGTTTGTCGGAAGTTATTGACGAACTCCGTAAAAATAACCGTAAACGCCGTATCATCCTGCACCACGACAATGCTAGTTCTCACACGGCCAGACAGACAAACGACTTTTTGAAGGCGAAAAATGTAGAACTCATGAGTCATCCTGCATACAGTCCCGACCTGGCACCTTGTGACTTTTTTCTGTTCCCAAAAATTAAGAACCAATTACGCGGTCAACGATTTTCATCACCAGAAGAGGCTGTCGAGGAGTATGAAAAACACGTTTCAGAGGTCACCACAGAGGAGTGGCACAAAAGTTTTCAAACCTGGTTTCATCGAATGAAAAAGTGCATAGACGCCAAGGGAGATTATTTTGAAAACCAATAAATTAATTTTGTACCTTTAATAGTATTTTTTCATATTCATTCCGGAAACTTATAGTGCGCCCCACGTATACTTGACTGGCATGCCCTCGGCGTGCTGACAAAGGCGCATCGGGTTTTTCAAAGGTATGGCCTTTGTGGCGCGCCGACGGCGTGGACACCTTTTCAATAAATACACTATAAATTTGTAACTAGTATCTCCACCATATTTCTAAGAATACGTTCAGTATAATCATCAGAAAATCTAGTTTTGGACATGCCATGCCACAACCAATTTTTACTATAAGTCCTTTACGGTCCAAGCAGTGCGCCTGTGGAATGAACTGCCAGTTTTAATACAGCAGGCACAATCTCTCCCTGTTTTTAATAAAAGGTAGACTACTACGAGTACACTCCCTGTCTATAAGTAATTAATTGGAATTATCACATTATAAATAACTCTATTTTATGTAGCTATCAAGTTATCAGTAAGTCTATTTGCTATTTATTAATATGTATTGTACATGTATATGTGTAATATATATTTTATGTATGTTTATTACCTATACCTATTTATGTAAGTATAGTTTATTTCTTTATGTATTTGTAAAGGGAGAAAATGTAGTTGCTTTAGATATATTTTTTCCTTCTTAGTCAGTTGCACCACCGTCTTTTTCTTTCTCACATTCCTCTCCATCCACTGGTTGTCTGGAAGAGATAGCTTGAAGCGATAAGACCGCCCATTGTACTCATTTGATTTAAAATTATTTCTTTGTGTTACGTTTTTCTTTTGGTGGGTGACTGCCTCCGTGGTCCAGTGATCAAGGCGTTCGCCTTGTGACCCGGAGGTCATGGGTTCGATTCCCACTGGGAAGCATACTTTGTGAAAAGTTGTTTCCAGTCTGGATAGGATATTGCAGGCTTAAATCACCTGATTATCCGAAAAGAAAGATGATTCCGTGTTTCGGAAGGCACATAAAACTGTGGGTCCCGAACGCCACCTAGCGTTTGACCATCAAACTATCCAAAGATTGGTTCCTGGTTTGCCCTTTGGGTTGTGAAGGTCAGACGGCAGTCACTCTGTGTAAAAACCAGAAACCTTGTCAAATCTCCTTGGTTAGGTAGCGGACCCCGGGCTCTGAAGCGTTACTGCTGAGGATGCAACCGGGAATACGCTCGGATGATGATGACATTTTTCTTTTGGTGTAAAATAAAGAGTTATCTATCTATCTATCCATCTATCATAAACTTAAAATAGGTAAGCACAATCTTTCATACAATTAGCGCGCGTACTAAAAATGCAACTACATACGTTCCGCCTCCTCGTTTGATTTCCGCTGGAGGACACGTTTACAAGCCATGCAATATGTTACAACACAGATGTCACACTAATACAGTGTATTGATATAATATTTATTTATTGAAGTAGTTTAAAACATTTTCTATTAAATAATAACATATTAATATACGAAGGCTTATGCCCAAGAGAAAATTCTTGAAAGCTGGTGACAACAGGGAAGTAACCGTGGCTAAACACTGGTCAAATTTATCATCTATAATTAAATATTTAGCCAATACTAGAGAAGATTAGAATTTATACAATATTGCACCATACACAAAAGGAAATATAAAAGCAGAAAAAAACAGAATATTTTCCAGTCAACCTTTGGGTAGATAGAAAAGTAAATAAAATTTAAGAAATAATAATAATTAAATAGTATCTCACTCCATAACCCAATTATCCGGTCCACTAACATCCCATCCATTAAGCCCAAACCAAGTAAATCCCTCCCTGGCAATAGTTCGGCAGCTGTGGAGGACTGTCCGTTAGTGCATCTCAATGCTACATTAAGGGATAGACCTCCATAGATACAGCGATCTCACATTTTAGATAAAAAGGCCTCTTCATGTTGGCTTTGGCCCCATGAACGCCTCAAAGGACCGGGTCCCCATGGACCCGTGGCTGAAAAGCGTACCAACATAATAATAATTATGTTTTCTTTCATTGGCGTCAAAAATGGGTTGTGAAGTCTTAGTATCTTTTCATGGCAATAGCATGGTCTCTTAATAAAGTTTTATCTAAATCATGTCGGAGTCGCGTTTTGCAATCTTTTGAGTTTGCCACAGTATAAACTTTTTTATGATTAATGTGCACGATCATTTGACACATTCCGGGACACTCAGCCAGACACAATAGAAACAAAAATTTTATTACGTCCACTGCCGTAAGTGTCCTGGAATTGAAAGAGATATTACAACGCAGTTCCTATTGAGGCTATATGATATCGTGGGGCGCACTATAAGTTTCCGGAATGAATATGAAAAAATACTATTAAAGGTATAAAATTAATTTATTGTTTTTCAAAATAATCTCCCTTGGCGTCTATGCACTTTTTCATTCGATGAAACCAGTTTTGAAAACTTTTGTGCCACTCCTCTGTGGTGACCTCTGAAACGTGTTTTTCATACTCCTCGACAGCCTCTTCTGGTGATGAAAATCGTTGACCGCGTAATTGGTTCTTAATTTTTGGGAACAGAAAAAAGTCACAAGGTGCCAGGTCGGGACTGTATGCAGGATGACTCATGAGTTCTACATTTTTCGCCTTCAAAAAGTCGTTTGTCTGTCTGGCCGTGTGAGAACTAGCATTGTCGTGGTGCAGGATGATACGGCGTTTACGGTTATTTTTACGGAGTTCGTCAATAACTTCCGACAAACAAATGGTCGTGTACCAGTCACTATTCACTGTACGACGATTCTCTAAAGCAACAGTAGCCACGTGTCCAGTTTTATTAAAAAAAGAAGCAATCATCCGCTTAGATGCACTTTTCACGCGCGCCACTTTGGTTGGTTTCGGCTCATCTTGAAAGACCCATACGCTCGATTGCTGCTTTGTTTTGGGATCGTAGCAATAAATCCATCTTTCGTCACTTGTTACTATGTCCCACACCGAATTTGACGCACCTTCGTTGAATCTGGTAAGCATGGCACTGCACCAAGTGACGCGGTCCGTTTTTTGAGCCTCGGTCAAGTTGTGTGGGATCCACCGCGAGCACAGCTTCCTCACGCCCAAATGTTTGTGTAGGATTAATTGTATTTGACTCATGCCTATTTCTAAGGATGCGCGAATTTCATGGTAGGTCACATGCCTGTCTGTTTCAATCATACGGCGCACAGCATCGATGTTTTTGTTGGTCACAGCGGTGGACGGCCGACCATAGCGAGATTCGTCACTGAGATTGATACGACCACGCTTGAATTCTGCAAACCAGCTATAAACAGTTGTCTTGCATGGTGCTTCATTGCCAAAAGCTGTTTCAAGCCGAGCGATGCTCTGTTGAGCTGTCAAATTACACTTAAAATCGTAGAAAATCATACTACGAAAATTTTCCCGAGTTAAATCCATGTTGATGCAGACACACAATTTTTTAAATGGCGCCACAAGGTAAAAACAAAAGACAGTCAGATGAAACAAACTGCATTCTACAGCCAAAGAGTTCTATTTTCAAATGTTGCAATAAATTTTTAAATATTGTTTATGTAAGTGGCCAGTTCCGGAAACTTATAGTGCGCCCTATGTATTCAAAACTCACGTTATGATTTTTATTACTTCGAACACGGCAAATATTGTCGCAAAATAAAACATATTCTTTCAAAAACTGACATTGGAGCGTGTTCTGCAAATCCCGTACATCCGTCTCCGCTTTCGATTTGCATTCCTGTCAGCGCTAGCTTGCAAGTTGTACAATATTTTACAGCGGATATCATATAAAATCAAGTTCTCGTGTGTATTTTATGATTGAAAAAGTTTGACGATTAATTATTTCTTATTTATATGGATAAATAAAGAATAATTCCTTCACTTTGTCAAAATTCTATAAACATCAAGTATTAAAAATCCAAATCGTGTCGAAAGATAATTTTATACTTTTTGATGTATACCATTTTTCCATCTTTTAGAGTGGGGTTTTGGGTCTTGGGGCCCTATGGTGGGTTTGAAACGTTAGGGATAAAGACTTTTTAAGTTATATAGTCATCATTTTAATGTATCATATAGAATAAATATTTATTTGGTAATTGAGTAGAATTAGAAAATTTTAGCGGATTCAGAAAAGTTCGTAGTACGGAAAAAAGATGATTTTTCTAGGTCGTATAAACAATTCTATACAATATTATACTTCTACTAATTGTTCATACTGTTATGTATAATATATCTATTAGCTAACCTACATTACCCACCGAGATGTAAATTATGATTACATTGTACGAATCCGAAAACTCAAAAGATTCAACTATTGGATCTAATAACATTCGAAACCACTCTCTAAAAACTAAAACGCTCATAAACAATATTAGTCGCTAATGTAATATATTCTTGAAATTCCAGCGTCATACCGGGGAAATGTGTTTATACTTTGCACGTGCACATGGCACACTCGGTTTAATATACGAGCCCGAATATGCATAGTTTACACGAGCTTGGCAACTATGCATTAGTTAGCGCCACTAGCATGTGGTTGACCTGTTTACAATTGCCGTACTTTTTTTTTATTTTTTTATAATGATCGATAGCCAAAAGCACTGTTCACGGCATTTTCATTTATTATTAATGTTAAGCGATAAGTACGAGTATATTGAAGCAAATACTTCCTGAATGAAATGATGAAAAAAAGATGATAATTAAGTCATGAAAATAGCAAATCTGTTCAATATTGATCATTGAGTTGAATTAAGTATGTCTCTGTTTTGCCTTTATTTATCAAGTAAATTCCTAAGTACTCAGGTAAACTTTTGAAGTATGTATGACAAATAAAATTTGATTTTGTATTTCGTTAGGTATTTCGTTCTGTATTATTTGTATTGAAGTACCCAGTATGATTTATTTTTTGGTGGTATCATGAACAGAGATTTCTACAATTATTTATGACTGGAAAGATAATCTTATACATTTAAAAGAGTTGTTCGCTAACGTAGTAGTCATTCATTCTGAATGTGGCCACTCGTAATCGATATTAGCGCTTAGTCCTAAGCTCATGCAAACGGGGCACAATAAACTAGAGCTAGGATGCGATGTTATTTCGGTGTTGGTGTCAAAACGACACTGGTCTAAAAATGTCTGTGAAGAAAGCGAGAGGGGAAGCGGGGGGAAAGGGATTCGCGAGGGTATGGCAGAGGGGGGGTTGCGCGGGGTGCGGGATATGCGCCCACGCAGTGCCCGCCGCGCCTTGCCGCCCGCCCAGCGCCAGTCAGCAGCTGTGACTCGTGTTGGCTGAACCATCTATAGGGCCATCTTCACTTTTCTTACCGTAGGTGAGTTCAAGTGACTTGTAAGCAGTAACTAACCTAAAGTGTAATAATCGTTCAGTGAAGTGATACGTCAACGTCTAAACGTAATGGAACATGATGTATGGACGCGATCGAGTCTAAACGGATTAAAGGTGTTCTTAAGTTCAAGAAAAACTGTGGAACAGTGATTGTATTGATCGAATTCCTTCGGTTAAATAATGTTGCAATTAGTGACGTCATAGAAGGGATACGTGATGATGTCGTCATTTAGATTGATAAATCTGACATCACGGATCTCTTAACATAGACATTGAAATAATTATGATAACAAACTTATAAATAAGTTACCTACATCACGGATCTCTTAACATAGACATTGAAATAATTATGATAACAAACTTATAAATAAGTTACCTTTACTTTAAAACTATTTTTAATGACTTCTCAGGTCATAAAAATTTATAAAGTTTAATAAAAATTAAAAAAAAGAAGTTCTTGAAATTATTTCTATTTAGATTTTAGCCATTAATCATTAATTCTTATTTATTTTCTGATAAACATATTTAAATTTCATGAGAGAAGTAAACGTTTTTTAAACCGAAACTTAAGAAAGTTTTGCAAACGTAAGCTTTAAAAAAAGTAACAATTAATAAGTACAAATATCTAATTACATTCTATGTATTTATAAGGCGTTCAAAATATAATCAGCAATCATCTAAATCTGCGGTCCCAAAATGACCAGGATATCCTATTACACATTTCGTGGACCGGTCTACCGCGTGCCAGATACGAAACCCGAGTAACCCCAGTGCTACAGCAGCCACCAAATTTGGCTACGTCGGAATGCCACCGGACTATTTCAGGCGCGCGCGCACCTCCCGACAACACCCGAACATTGCCGAGCGCACCCGACTCTAATTGTGGAATTTTCATTTCCCTGCAATTTTAATTACAAGCTGAAAAACCTAAAATACTTTTATGATGTAAATAAAATAAATTTCTACGAACACTAATTAAAATTCAAAATTAAATGAACTTAGACCTATTATCGTACAATTTCTCTTCAAATTTATAGCAAGATTTCTACAAAATTTGAGCGGTAATGTGAATAGATTTAATGATCTCAAATATCGGTGTTTCACACTCAGTTTTCTGGCTTTCGTCCAAGAAGTTTCAAATATCAGTACCGTTTCTGATCATTGCCAAATACGCATTTTTATGTTGCTATTATACATACGATTAGGAGACTAAGTAGCCAAAGTCCTTGTTTATCTACCGCATTCAATGACGCTATGTTTGAATTAGAAAAAATAACAAATATATAAATATAGCGTTTTTGTTGAAAATTCTTAGCTACAATAGAAATATATAACTAAAACTTCGTAATTTGCGTCAGTATCATCTTTAGGCATGTTAAAGTCCAAACGTGTTTTTTTTAATCATTAATAAGGTATTTTTTTGATTACAGGACACCTAGACCAACAAATACAAAATGGCGGATGATGACGTAAGGTGAGCTAAACGACGAACTTAATGTAATAAGGAGCAACCAGAAATTTAACCCAAACTGAAAAATGTTGAGAGTTATAAAATTATAACTATACTTAGTAATTGTATGATCTAACGAACAGTATCAAGTGACGTTCGATTATTATAATACGAGTGGTGTCATTTGAATAATTTATTAAGCTTTGTATATACAAGTGTTTTGAATACCTATACAGGGTCTTAAAGAATATTCTAAAATTAGTTTAAGGTTAAATTCAGTTCATGATACTGTACAACTTCCCCAAGGAACATATTATATAGAAATATGAAAAATAATTTTTGGTCTTCCATACAATTTGAACGAACAGCTGATCCAAATTTCTATAAAAAGTAAAAAAAATATTTTCATATTTTGGAATATGTTGCTTGGAGAAAGTTATTCATTTTCGTGGACAAAACCTATCCTAAAAACATCTTCAGTATATTTTGTTACACGTTACATGATATTTAAATACAAAATGAAGTTCAGAAATTACGACAAATAACACACTTACATCTCTTATATTTCAAATATTTTGGTTTAGTTAAGATTATAGGTAAAGTACACTCGCAATACCATATACTTCTTTGTTCGTATTCCATAAAATGGTAAAGCTATCGAACAGTGAATACGCTTGTTAGACGACTGTGCTTGTGAGATAGGGGAAAGTTTACACACCAAATGTGTCAGTGGCGTCAGGACATGGCTGTGACGTCACTAAAACACATTCCAGCGATTTGCATGGACACACAGCCTGTCGAATTTTAAACATGACAGCCGACTTGTTTACAGAAGCGACTACGGATGAAACTTTGTGTATGCATGCTCGGATTTTTTAATAGTTATGTTTAATAGCATATTTGTAGAATAATGTATTCCCAAATTTTGAAAAACAATTATTTGTTTCGTATGATAAAATTTGTAACAAATCGTGCAAATGGTAAAAAACAAAAGCTTATAGAGTTCAGTAACGTTTTATGACAAAGTTCTGAAGTTTTTTTTTAAATTATTTTTTAGTTATTTGAATGAACCAACTTTTCGTAACGAATTTGAATTTCCTATATCTAACAACTTTGAATAACTTTAATCCTTCAATGTTATTTAATATTTGAATTGATTAATGTATTCGTCTTGTTGATTGTGGGTTTACTTTAATGCAGTAAGATGATCACGTAGTAACACATGTTTCTTTATTTCTTTCTGTTTCATCACGATTTCCCCTGGAACCTGCTGCAAACCTTCAACCTTGAATGATGCTCTTCGTGCCAACACAACAGTATTGAGTTCTATATCTCCTCGAGACTCAGGTAAATGTTGTTTTAACTGCATGATTTACTGACACTGCAACCAACACATTAAGGAAAAAAATGCCTATATCTTTAAAGAGGCAATGAAATATGCATTATATTTCATTATCTGTGATTTAAGTAATAGAATACATAACTTTACACATTATAATGATATTTAAACAAAACGTTAATGATCAAATACAAAACAATATTTATACAAAAGTTTGAAGTCACAAAATGAGTAAGATTTTTGCATCATGAAAGTTTCTGCAAAAATATTGAAAATATATTACAATTTTAACATGATTTTCTGTTACAGCCAATTTTTAGATTTTTAATCGATGGTAAAAAGCCGAAAGAATGCTTAAGCACATTTTGAAATGCTAATTAAATGTGCACTTACTATGTTATTAATGAGATTATGTCGCACTCGCACCCTGTAATTCCTATTATGTTTTATGTATTACATAACACACCATAAATGCTAATGCACAGATTTTTAATATGCAGTTTATAATGTACCTTTTAATTCATAATATCATTGCTGTATATATAATCTTACGACAATTACTGAATTTTAAGAGTAATCAGTTTTTGAACTTATTTAATATATATATAAATGAAATACTAAAGAAATCCTTGTAGAAAATTAATTAAAAATAGTTTTCATAGAATTCAATCAGATGATTGCATAATTTGGAGCAATCCGTCATTTTGTCTTGTTTATAATCATTACTTGCTTGGGCAAAATACAGTTTAATAGGATTGAAATTTACTTTAAATATTTTCACCTAGAAAATATTCTTACTTAAAAGTATACATACGATTAAAATAAAGTGATGATATTATGAAGTACATTACACACGCCGCCGCAAGCCACATCGCACAAAGCACTGTAATTGACCACACTTCTGAACACTCACACGTTTTTTTAATAATGCACCAGCAAAATAACAACAACGTAATTTAAAAAATGAACAGACGCACTAAGTGTTAACAAATGTATTAATATCAGCATCTCTGCTTTTGACAAAATTGGTATACTATTATAATTGTGCATATATTTGGATAACTAAATATTTTGAATTTGATGAAGTAATACCATATATCTAATAGATTTTTCTACTGATTTTTACACAACATGACGGAGATGGTGATATCCAAGATTTTAAATAAAAGTTTTCTTGTTAAGCATATACGTACAATAACTTAACTGGTACCTAAATAAATGTATTACATGTTACCCTTGTATATGTGTGTGTAATATTTACATACTTGGAGTAAATTGATGTATTGTATGTTCTACAATGTAATAAAATGTTACATATTCTATGTATTGTGTGTGAATACATACATAATTAAATGTACCACGTATAAGTACTTAACTCATCACGTCACTAACTGTTTACAAATATTTTTATCTACACTTATTCTGGTAAAAAGTAATTTGTGACTTGGTATGGCTTTTTACTTGGAATAAGTTAAGGGATATGGCGATGACTATTTTACTAATTATGTTTTTTATTTCTTACAGAAAAAACGTCTCGAGGAGGTAAAGTAACGACGGATGGACATCGAAACAATATACATACATACTAAAACATTTATTGTAACAATTTAAATGAATCATTAACCTTTTAAATTGCATCTAAAAAAAGAGCAATTTCGCAATGTGCAAGACAGTTCTAGATAAAATAAATATGTATTGCTATCTGCGATGAACAATATAACTGCTATTTAAACAAATTTACTAAAATTGATTCTGAGTTGATGTTTTGACATTTTAGATGACGAAATATTTTCTTAATTTAATGTATAACTAAAAAAGTATATATTCAAAACAATACCAGAAATTTTAGGCTTGTAGGTACACATTGACAATGTTGACTGTCTCCAGGCGAAGAAGGCCAAACAGGCCGAGATTGATCGCAAGCGCGCGGAAGTGCGCAAGCGCATGGAGGAGGCCTCCAAAGCCAAGAAGGCCAAGAAGGGTTTCATGACACCTGAGAGGAAGAAGAAGCTCAGGGTGAGTATATCTTGTTCTATTATACTTTATTACGTCTGATAGGAATTTATTCAAAATTATAGCACAAAGTGCCTAGAAAGCTTTCTCTTATAAGTAGCCATTTCGTAAATCTTCCGGCAAAGCTTGGTGATACGAGTGCAGGTAGGATATTTAGATAGGTTTTGTCTCTTTATTACAAAGTTTTGAAATCAAATTTAATGTAACTTCTATATATAGAGTTTCGTAAATACTCAAACCAGAAATTAAAAGCATATTACACAACAACAGTCAATAGTAATCTGTTGTTTGAAGTGGTTTATGAAATTTTTTAATCTGAATAATTAATGCTTTGTTCAGTTTTTGGGAACCCATATAGTTTTTTTTTCCATTACTTACCTTGTTCTTGCTAACAGTTGCTGCTGCGTAAGAAAGCCGCTGAGGAACTGAAGAAGGAACAGGAACGCAAAGCGGCTGAGAGAAGGCGTATCATCGAGGAAAGGTGCGGTAAACCCAAGAACATCGAAGATGCAAACGAAGGTAAATTTTACTTCACCCCTTACATCTGCCCAACATGATCTCTTTATGTACCACATCCGATGTACCAAAGTTGCGCTAAGTTAAGCTCTCAAGAAATTAATTTTATTATGCCACACACATTACACCACGGCAAATTTCAGATGATCATCATTTGTGTGAATTTCACATCATATACATAATTATGTCGTATTATAGATACTATTACGAGGGTTTGCAAAGATTACCACGAGCGCATCGCCAGCCTTGAAAATGAAAAGTTCGATCTGGAATACATCGTTAAAAGGAAAGATATGGAGGTAGTGAGACGAGCCGCTCTACGCCAGTTCTCTTTTGGCGACTCACAAACTTACCTACTTCACCTTCATATTTATTAACGTTATCTACTTGTGATGTTAAAGTGCCGTGTTGTCTCTTTCCTCTGTTAACAGAAAGTAAACGCTATCTGTGCCGGACTTCGGTCTCGGCTCATGTTTTCTCTAACGTGTCTTCTTCTAAGCTCCATGTGAAGTCATGTATCTGCGTTTACTACTTATTTTTCCGTCTATCTTCTTGAGACTCACACTGACTTGGCTATGATTAATATCCATGACCGTGGATGCCGCCGGTCCCTAGCGTCCGTGTATCGCCAGTGCCCGCGAGTAACCGTTGTTGATGTTATAGCGGCTCTCACGAGCATCATAACCGGTTACCATCAGCGTATCGCCAAGCTCGAAGAGGAGAAGTACGATCACGAAATGGAGGTGGCCCGCAGAGCGCTCGAGGTCTGACCACAACGCATTCATTTACACACGCTCTTCGTTTGAGTAGTTTCTGCCGATAATGTGACTAGAAAATACTGTTTTGTTTTCGCAGCGATAATTTTCGGCGCTAAAAGATAAATATACCTACATCCTTAACCGTGTGGATAACAAATTATATTTCAAAAGCGCTAAAATAACAATATTTCGTCGTAGCAACTCCGAAGCTGCTAGTTTGACAATGTAGATACTGTCATCGAGTCAATAACAACATAGATATGTCGCAGTAATGTCCATGAGCCCACCTGACTATGATAATCATGTAGCTTCGCTTACGCTTGTTCCTCGAAGCGGGGTCTCCGTGTAACACGACACAAGCACATGTACTACGGCGATCCGGTGTCCGATGCACCGCCGATTTCATATCATACCTTAAATTGTGATTGTTTTTCTTTAGCGGAACTGCAGACGATATGTCAAATGTACTGGCACAGAATATACAACCTTGAGGGGGATAAATATGAACTAGAACGAGCGATCGAAATTAGGAAAATGGAGGTAAACTACATATTAGGATTGGGAATGCATATGATATGAGTTGATACTGATTTAGTTGTTACAACATGACATGATAGTTGTACGGCTCACCGCACACATGCACACGTCGCTCCCGTCGACAGTCGCAGGTCACTCACACATTGTCCATGCTCATTCTGCTGGCTCAATAATCTGTCTTTCCTTTTTCTATAGCAATGCTCAAGAGAATAATACAGGAGTATTATGACCGCATGTATGTGTGTGAGGGCCAGAAGTGGGATTTGGAACATGAAGTCAGGAAAAGAGATTATGAGGTATTGACCAATACTTTATAACCATTGTGAATATCACAGTCATCGATAACGTAACCAACGTGCGCGTGTGAAAATTCGTGTTACATTGATAACGCTTTGTAAGTTTTCGGATGTTTGTTGTTGAATTGTAAATAACGTGGGGGCCGGGTCGGTAGCGTTGCGTAGAGCGGGTGTGTGCGTGAAGTAGTAGACGGCGCGAGCGCCGGCGCAGCGCCAGCGGTGCAAAATCGATCGGCGCGTCATCCGACATGGAGCTTACACCATTAACTACACTAACGACAGTAACCGGCGTAACAGTAACACTGCACTCATTACTGAAGCGGCACTGCATGCCCGCCTAACCGAGGGCCACGACAACGTGCATCTCGCGGCACGACCAGCGTTTTAGGCAGCCAATGCCAATGAAACGCTGACCGCGCCCGCTCGTGCATTCATGTCGTGGCCGGGGCCTAACTCATCATCTTCAACTCGATCATCCGCCATTCTCGTCACCTCACGAATGGATCCGATGATAAGTGAATGAGACCATTATTATTTCATCGACGCAACTCACTTTTTACTTCATCCGCTTATATGCTAAGCTTTTGCCTGCTGCATGTCTATAAATAACCGAGCTTCCGAGTCCCGATTAATAAATGTTCACCCCTGAAAATAGTATGGCACTTTAATAAACTGATAATTGTGTTGAGCAGATTAATGAGCATCGTCGCTACTGCCGTGTGCGCTTCATGTGTGGTGGCGAGCTTAGTGGCCTTACTGAATTTTCTCTTTTTGTAACTACTTGTTGCCGTTGAAGTGTAAACGGAACGCTGGACTGATTCCTCTATTGGCACACGCAAGTGCATAGTGTAAGTGAAACTTCTTGTTCCAAATCTCCAACTTTTCATGTATGTGCCGTTATTCCGCGCGAAATGTTTGCGTGTTCGGTTGCTGAGAGCCCCATAAACCTTTTGCAATACCCGTATGTTACATTTGGACACCGAGTGTGTTTTAAATAGAAGTGCCATGCTCTGGTCGAGTTGCCCATTCCCACCCTGTAGAGGCCGAGTCGTGTCGTCCTCAGTCGCTCGGTTTACATTTGCATCTATTATTCGGGACACGGAGTGGTGTATACTATGCTCACTTGCGAGTCCAAAAACACAGTACATAATATATATACCTACCAACTTACATTTGCAAGTCTGGATCGATTTTGCACCGTCACCCCATGACACACTGCAACGTCCGTACTCATACAATGAATGCCAATATTAGAGCCGATGTTGGGAGTTAGATCTTGGCAGCGCTCAACATGTTACTTCGAGCCGTGGATGAACATGACACACTCGAAACTGTTCACAACGCCAATCAGCGCGAAGAAGTATATTGCTGGCGCTGGTTTTTGCACATGTAAAATACCCTGCACTAAGTGTATTGGTAGTTAAGGACACAGGAGCTGCAGGCGGCCAGCTACCCGAGGCACGGTAGATTTGTGCACGACTTAATGTAGATGGGATTAGATGTTGAAGATGTACAGAGAGCACAGGCTAGAGATTTAGATCAGTAGGGCGGGACATACCTTAACGGAGTCTATCAGTATGTACAAGCATACAGACCACAGAAAATGTATACAGCTCGCAAATAACACAGCCTAATCTTCGCTCAGCTCTATATCTTGTTCTGTGCTTTTCTTATATTAATCACTACGTGACAAATGATCAACTCTTTCATACAGTGTTACATTGTTAGCTTAATATTGTGCTTTCTTTTACAGATCTTTTGGAGTGATAAGCTTTAAGTGTTTCTTTTCTACTTTCGTGAATTGCATGACAATTTTATTTTTTAATTTTTCTGTACTTCTTCGTTGCAACTGGCTGGTGAAAATTCGTACTCCATTCATATTTTAGCTCGTTCATTTTAGTTAAGTTTAATAATTTATTTAAGCTTTGTATTATTTCAAAAGCCGGTTTTAATGAATTCCATAAAATGCTGTACTTACTAAAAGCTTATTCTATATTAAATTTAATTTTATTAAACTCTATTGTAATCTATTAACTGAAGTTAATTTTCACTGTAAATCATACCTTCCGCAAAACGAATCTTTGCAATTAGTATCTTTGAAATTATTTAATTAATAATTCCCTAGACTACGACTCAGCGATCTCCTTTTCTATCAACTTTAGCCTTCAGTATTTTCATTGTAAATTCCTCGAATGAACTTAGTTATTCTTAATAATTGCTTTTAACTGGAAGTACTTAATAATTTTAAAACACTGAATAAAATAAAGGCTGTGTGTTGACAGATCGCCGACCTGAACACTCAAGTCAACGACCTCAGAGGAAAATTGTAAGTAGTTTTATTTCTTTAATAAAATAGATTAAAAAGGACTAAAAACATTAAAAAAAGGATCAAGTCTGAAACAATGTATCTATTAGCTGCAGCCCATATAGGGCATAATTTATTTGTATTGGTTTGGTAATTAATTTTGATTCAATTTTTATTTTTCAGTTTACTGTCAATTTTATTTATTGAAAAACGTCATGTATATATTAATTTTTTTATGACGTTTCTAAATATATATTATTCTAGATTCAATCACTATTGGCAGTTTACTCTGTGACTCTGATCTCAACTAAAACAAGATTATTTATATTCTTCAAACATATATTTAAAATTAATCAACGAAGCATTGACCGATTCCCGCATCATTAAAACAAAACTTTACTTTAACTTTTTTATCACTGAAAGCGATTCATAAGTTCATTCACCCTAGAAAATGCATTTTCCATTCTAAAAATAGCGGGCAAGTGGGCAGCACAGGATGTGCCAGCAAATACAGTTCGCGGCATAATGACTGGCGGCGCTCAGCCAGAGCACTCTGCCTAGCTAGCAGGGCCGCATTCACATGTGCAAGTCCGCTTGAATCTACTAAAATAGCGAGCAAGTGGGCTGAAGACAACTCGCAGAAAATGACCGGCGGCGCTTAGCCAGAGCTCTTCGCCTAGTTGGTAGAGCCGCGTTCACATATGCAAGTCCGCTTGAATCTACTAAAATAGCGTGCAAGTGGGCAGAATACAAGTCGCAGCATAATGACTGGCGGCGCTCACTCTTAGTTAGTTTAGATATCTGTATTAGTCCATTGACTAACATTCAGATGATGATGATTCAGTATGAAGTTTTATAAGTTATAACAAAATCAGTTTAAAGTATTCTTTGATGTTTATAAAAAAGCTATTTAATTACATTCCCAAATATCTAGTATAGTATAATACTATTGGAAAGATATATCAAACATTTGCTTAATAAATATTACTATCCAAGTTTTCATCAAAGAAAAAATTCGAACGTTCTTATATTTCAAAATCACTGTCGCTATTATTCATTTTTACCTAGAGTTAATGAATTAACATATCAAAATGAGCGAGTCAATCGGTCCAGTAAACTTTTATTACGTAAACGGGGCTGGGTTGTGACTCTCGCGTTACACTTCACTTGTACTTCCTTTGTTGCTGAAACTCGTTGGTTCTAGTCTGATTCTTTGGAAAAAAAAAACAAATAAATGGATCCTAGTCTCGCTTTTTCTTCTTTTTTGTTTAAAATATTCATACAGGTGTCTTTCAAACACCCTTTATATGTTTTGAGCTACGACTTACAAACATTTCTCAACGTTCTATTCATGATACTTAACTACATTATTTCTTTGTACCTAACGGGTAGACCAAGCCTTTTAAGTTTTGCGGCTGTAAGCAGAGCCCAAGACCGCGAGACTCAAAGGCCACTTTTAGCGTGATTGGCGAGAAGGTGAAAAAAGGAATCAAAATAGTAATAGGTTATTAAACTGCATCGCCTATTAACACGATTCGCATTTTCGCCCATTCTTTTGATCGGTTTGTACAATCTGCACGAGAAGATAAAAAAAAAATACCACACACACAACTGACGGCAACGAAAAATCCGCGGTTGCATATTTACACCCCTGCCTTCGACTCAAATGGTATATGCCTGGTTTCTGAGGCATTGTTTTGTTCATATCGCTACCCTTATGGGAATATTAAAATTAGGATACTTTTATAAAATATACATATATTTTACTATGAACAGCCCCGTTATTTAATAATGTTTTCGTTAGAAATATTTTATTAAAAATATTTTATGTCAGTGTAAACGCCTTGTTACGGTAACAAGAAAACTTTGATAATAATTTACAAAGGACAGAGAAACAGTGTATTTGTAAATAAAGCAATTATTATTTACTTATTTCTACTATCATACGATACAATTAATAAATTGCACCAAAGCTTTTCAAACTCTGAGTTGCTCACTGCAGGTCCGCTGTGTTGAAAATTCACGTATAGAAATTGTTATTTTCTAGAATATAACTACCTTTATATTTTAACACTGAAATGACGTTCTGCCATTGTTTTGTTTGGAATACGCAAAATACAAGTCCCTATTATCTTTTGTTTCACAACGGTAATGAACAATTGAAATTAGTTTTGTGTTTCTTTAATATCATTCTTTGTTTTGAGTATAAGTCATGTTATGTTAGTAAGTGACTAAATCACATTTTTAAGCTTTAAAACTTGACAAATACTATCTAATTTTATCAGCCAGGCAATTTAATGACAATAAAATATAGCAACGTTAATTACCGCTCAATATTTCATGAAAAGCAATCGTGTCAGTAAATAATGTAGGTATTTCTCGTAAATTTGGCTTTGAGCTGTTTCCATTATTGTATCCAATCTATAGGCTCCCCAGGGAACCGGTCGGTCGTTAGTCAATTCTTGATTATTGTGTCCGCAATCTGTGACCGATATCTTGGCTATTTATAACTAATATTTAACCACATGAATTCTATGATCTGAAAACTTAAGCTTAGAGTTCCATGTATACTAAACATCCTACAATTCATAATTTAATAAGAACTATAATCATCTAAAGTTTGAAGTTCAAATATTTCTAAATCAATGTAATGCTTTATATTATTTTAGTATAATATAAATGTGGCGAATTTGTTTATTAAATATTTTCAATTTAGTTATTTACAATATGAATGTCAAGATAAACTCCTTACCAAACTCGAATCAGGTATTCCTCTCGAAAAGGGATGGGATAATATGGTATCCTGTCACTATTTCTAATTCCCGTTTCCAAATTAACTGTCTCTGTGAAGCTGGCATAGGGCCATGTAATGCACCTGGTAGATTTTTTCCAGTTTAACCCACATTAGGTGTAAAAACGTGATTTATCAATATCGTTCGTTTTATTTTCCAGCGTCAAACCCACACTTAAGAAGGTGTCCAAATATGAGAACAAATTCGCCAAGCTTCAAAAGAAGGCCGCTGAGTTCAACTTCCGTAACCAATTGAAGGTTGTGAAAAAGAAGGAATTCACCCTCGAAGAAGAAGACAAAGAGGTATATACAAATACCTATACTATCTATAGTTTTCTTATATAACATAATATAACAATCATTTTTTAAAGAAATATTTTTTTCATAAAATTATAGAAAATCAGGTCTTTTAATAATAATAATAAGAACTGCAAGTGCATTCTTAACAGTCTGTACTGTACTAAGATAAAGTATTTACTATAAAAAGTATCTAACAATTAAATTTTCACGAAATTCAGAATTTTAACAGCACATTTAATTTTTCAATTAGTAATATTATATATATTTTACAAGTACCATAAATACAGTACTTACTTTCCAAATTACACTTCATTAATAACAAGGTAAAGAATATTTAAAAACATTACTAATTACATTAGAATTAATTGGACAATGTTTCATTCTTAACTACAATATCGGGGTAGGTGATTAGAATTAGAAGAGGGTAATATGAGTTAAGTAAGACATATTTGTGGGTAAATATTTGTAGGCAACAAAAATCATTATTTACTCATGTTCTACAGGCCAAGAAAGCGGAGAAGGCTGATTGGGCTATCGGCAAGAAGTAGATAGTTTAACTTTATTCCCATCGCAGCAATCTTGGAATCCGTTGTGGTTAATTATAATTTAATTTAATTTTTAAATAAACGTTATATATTATTTTTATACAATTGGTATCCATTTGAATCCGTCCAAATAAATAAAAAGAGGTGAGAAAGTTTGGATGTTGCGATCTTAGTTGATTTTACGAGTCCGCCATGCTCAAGTGCTTACGCTGCGTTTAAAGATATATTTTTATTCCCCGCAAAGCTTTGCCAGGTTCCTGTGTATAAAAAGACTGTCGGTTTACATAGCAGGTGCTAAATATGTTTTAATTACCTACCTACATTACGCAAGTGACTAACCAACATACACGTTAATATCAAATTTATACTGTAGGAGTTTTTTATAATTAAATAAATTTTACCAGTAATACATAACTACTATTAATAACAATTACTTACCACAGAACACAACAAAAACATAGATGTTTCCGTACAGAAATATTTGAATCTACATCACAAATTCTACATTCACAAAATACAGAGCATATAACTTAAAATAAGACAACAGAACAAGCTGTTGCGAATGTCGGAAAAGACAATGTACGCCACTATATCATTGAATAAAATTTTCCTTTATTCACACTCGTAGAGATTTTTAGTCCATACTGTATGTCAGATCATAGACTAGCTTAGTACGGAGCATTTTTTATAACGAAATGTAATGCGATGTTCCACAGGGAGGCGTCGGAGGAAAGGTAAATAAATACGAGTGTAGAACGAGACACGTTTTTTAGATGTTTAGCATACACAGCATGTGTGGGATTCCTCACGCAAAGCTTCAAACCTTCCATTCTTAGAATGGCGGCTGCACAATGCACACGCCTCAAACACACAGATTTAATGCCTTCTCTAGACTTTATTGGCATTAGATCAGCTCTGTCGATTTTCGCTCCTGTCCAGTTCTGGAACAGGGGCTAAGACGCTTATGTGTGACACACAAACGCCTTTAGGCGTTTTATATACACATGTATATAATATACATTTTAGGTTGCATCGTTATTGGCTTCGATTTTAGCGGAAATGAATTTGTATAGTGTTTTATACGCTTCACAGTGTGATCTGCTTTGGACGATGTCTCGTGTCAGCGAGCCATCATAAATCAGTCCACAATATGTATTTTGCTGTATTTATGTTAAATTATTGTGGGCTGATTGTTTAGGAACATATTTGCGGTTACGTTCAAACAGGGAATCAAATGGTTGCAGAGCAAATGTAATGAAACGGGCTATTGACTCAAACACGCTATTGGCTTTCTTGTGTTGAAATTCTTTCCTATATTAAGTACCCGGATACTAAGGTACATTCCATCTTGATCTTTATCGTGTGAGTTTAAGGTATAAATTCTATGAGTAGCAAAATTTTGTGGTAGTTATTTTGTGAAACTTGCACGCGGCGGCAGTGGAAATGCACGAAGTAATTTATGCGTATCAACACTTTTTCGTATTAGGATATCTTCTATCTTTCCTTATGTTCCGTTGCTTCGATTAGATTTTTGGAGCCAATGCCCTATTATTTATTTTAGAATTTTTGCTAAAATACATATATTTACAGCTCATAAAACCATTTGTGTCCCTGAGTTGTCAAATTCTTGGAACATGTGACTTTAAATGTACATATTTTATACTGTACAGGCTTCGTCAAATGTTATTTGTGTACTTACCTTGAAATATCATGGTTACACAAATGATAAATGTGCTAGTTTTGTTGTCATTTACACCTTACAATGAGATTATTGATGGGTCTAAAATAATGACAGCGAAACCGCTTTACCTAAGTGCTACTTACTTGAATTCAAAAATCTCATACACTTTTTATTTTCACAGAAAAAGCCAGACTGGTCGAAGGGCAAGCCAGGAGATCAGAAGGTAAAAGAGGAAGAGGTTGAGGCATGAAGTGTATCACTCCCATAAACTATTGTTAAGACCTTACGTGCCATCTGACATGACCGACTCTATGTGATATGATATACCCACCTTAAAGTGGCTAGCTCTACCAGTGTCCTCCCCACCCTGTTCAGTCATGGCAAATTCCTCCAGTAATTTTATGTATTGTCCAAAATCATGTCTATCATTTCGAACGTGTCAAACCAATTTTTACAATTATTTATTTATTAAATAATAATGTTTTTATAAGGTACGTTTAATAAAATTAATTTTCTGTATTATGTTATGTGTCGTTGTGTTTTACCTGTGTTCCCGAATTTGTTCCTTATGTTTTATCCTACCCCTTTGACACAGGAGGCAATAACAACATTCAGAAGGTAATTTGCCAAAAAGTGTGTAGGTACTCCACTAATTTATATCTGTAGTACTGTAATATATATTTCCCAGCGCTTCAAAAACATGGCTATATTTTTTTACCTATTACGTTAAAAAGTAGATGAGCTAGTATCGGTTTTTTAAACTGTTGCGCTTTGAACACATGATGCTAGAATTAGTTTTTTTTTTACTATTTATACATAACTTGCTAATAGTCTCGTTTATATACATTAGCGAGCTATTATTACTTGTGTTTGATGTTATTTTGGATTAACTCAGTCGCATAAATTCAAATGTTGTTTTGTATTAAATATAATTTTTTAAAACTCACTCTTATTTGGCAATATATTTATTTGCACTTCGAAATATTTTTTTTGTTCAAATCTAATATTAAATCCAATATCAGATAGTTAGAGCTTACCTTTTGGTTATTTTTATTTGTTCCTGTATATCCCGCACCTGTCGTTAATTTTATCTTAGCTTTAGGGCAAAATGGAATTGTTTCAGAAAATGAAATTTTTGATATTATCGTACCCTGCGTGTGTACCTTTGTAATCCCTCATAAAATATTTCCTTAGTACCCCTATTGTTTTTATATTGTTATCGTAAAACAAGATAAAGTTAGGTTTTATTACTACCATTTAGAGTATGGTAAACCTTCGTGGCTAATCGCAAACGAAAGTATTGATAACTGTATTGGTTTCATTAGAGTCAAAAAGTAAACAAAAAAGTGTTTGCCTACCAAAACCTAACCTAAAATTGAGATGTTTGGATAATTTTTCATGGATCCAGAACGGTTTTGTGATAATCAATAATCGGTTTACTGTTATGAGCTTGATTCCTACACCTCAATTTACAGTATAACTTAGTCCGCTTATTTGAATGTGTAAAAGAGAAAATAAAATTGAAGTAAAATCATTATGATACAGAAAAAAAACTTGAAATCCACATAGGTATATTATACTTCGCTACATATTGCCCATTATTGAACAGGTCCTCCAGTAAGAAAATTAAACTGTAATTTCTGCAGTTACTGAAAGCAAAAAATATTTAGTGACAAACATAATTGTCAATTTTACACTATAGATGGGGTCTATATGAATATCAGTCGGGGCTTAAGGTATAGAATATATCGTGAAGCGAAAAGCTTTTTAGTAATTACATCCGAAACGAAAAGTTTTATATCGAGTCATGATAAAACTTTTCGAATGTTCAAATGTTGGAATTTAAATAAGCGATTTTCTCACATTAATTTTCCGGTCTGCTGAATACATCTGTTTAAAAATGACGAAAAATTATTCATATTTAGAGCATTGGTTCGGAAGCAAAAGTTGTTCTGATTGATGTATTAAACAACCAAATGTAAATTGACACTTGTAAAATTGTATTATTAATACCAGACTTCTAATAATACGAATTGAAGTTGAGATAGCAAACAAATGGCAGAAATTTAGTTTTTTTGCAACCATTAACAAAACTTGTAAGTAATAATTAAGTAGGTAATGAATGTTTCCATGTCTGTCTGTAACTGAGAAGAGGGTGTAGAGTTCTAAAAACTTCGGGTAAGTATTAGCTATACAAAAAGTAAAATAGTACCTACTAGAGATGGGCAAAGTGTTTCTGCCCAGACGGGAAATTTGGGAAAATTCCCGGCATTTTGGGCATATTCCTTATTTGCCCACATAAATGCCCAATCATCGGGCAGAAAAAAATCTTGACAGCGTTTATTATTCTTGATGCAAATATATAAGAAAGAAACATATAACGAACTAAAAAAAGTGACATGGGGTTGTGCTTGTGCCGTACATATATTGAGATTGTCTTCGTGTTTTAGAAGACATCTTGTTTTAGAAGGTGATCTTAAGCTTTGACTAGAGCTTTTTACTTTTCTGATTTTACAGAACAACGAATTTAAAATTTGACTTTTTTAATACATTTAAATATCTGTTGCGAGAGTTATGAAATCTTTTACTTCGGCTGGCTTCAATAAATCTACACATAATAAATTCAGAGTGTGAGCGGCACAGTTTAGTGACACTATATTTGGATATTTATCTTTTATCATTTCAAATGATTTCTGAAGGTTCTATTATCTCTAATAAGAATCACAAATTTATTCACACCATAACATGATTTCTTCAATTTCTGAATTTATATAGTCGCTGGTATGTCGATGGTCCTGTGTTTTCACAATTTTTATAAAATCTGGCTCCGGTTTAGAGATTTATAGATGTATAATGCCCTCATTGCAAATATCAGTCCAGCCATCGCATTGTAAGTGTAAATAACTTGACACATTTAATTTATACAATTTACAGTTTATTTTAATTAGTTTTATTATTAAATTTGTTGATTATTATAAAGTTACTTCATTTTGTGAGAATTACCTATGAATAAGTATTATTTCTATTGATGGAAATATTATTTTCAACGCCAAAATATTATGTAAAATTAATAAAGCCATATTAAAATAAATGCCCAGATAAATGCCCAAGGGAAAGAATTTTCCCAATTTGCCTTAAACGCCCGGGCATTTGCCCATCTCTAGTACCTACCTTTGAAATGAGTAAATGAAAGGTTTCTCTAGGTATCGATATAAAAGGAGTTCGAAGTTAACGTTTAAGTACGAAGTCAAAGTACGAAGAAGTTTAAATTCGAATAGTTTGATCTTAAATTAAACAAAACCAGCATCGGTGTTATAATTACGAGCAACATAAAAAGTTTACAATTTTACAGGAGCAAAACATCTGTAAACCTGTCTTTTCATTCACATTTGACTCGTTATATTGTAAGTGTGGAAGAGTTTACAATATAATCTCGTAGAAAGATTGTTCACTAACAATATTCTCAATTTGATGATAATAAAGTAATTAAAGTAAAAATGTATTTATTATTCTCCATTAAACTTAAATCTATACATATAAACAACATATACAAGATGTTAAGAAATATTACTATATGGAGACTGGTGACTGTAGAGGCTGGGTCTGCATCACAGTTCACCAGTGCTCTTACAACTGGATCTTACGACTAGAACACATAATAGTGTCACAAGAGATTCTTAAACTCTACGAAATAGTATTAAACTTACAAACTAGGGGTATATAATGACTTGCTAAAGAAGGTGTTAGGAAAAACATGTCTCATTTGGGTAGGATTGCTCTGAAGAAAGGATAAGAATTGGGTTTATATGTATAATAATTTAAGTATGATAAATAGGTATAGAGTGTAGAATAAATATAGTATAAGAGGACTTAAGGAATATTCAAACACATGCAGAAGCTGTTCAGTCTCATCATAAATAAAAAAGTTTTTTCACAAGTTTATAGATAATATCCAAATACTCTCCAAAGTCAAAAACGGATGAAGCAAAACACATTTTAGGGATCGTGTCAAGTTGAGATTCATAGAAACCAATCGGAGAAAAAAAAAGTAGTTATAAAAAAGGGATAAACCATTCATATGCTATGACATATCAAGATTAAAACAAAACAACAATCCGACACAAAGAAAGAACAAAGCTCCTAGATTGCACACAGTAGATCGCGGTTTCGCATTTGCTCGGTAAGTCGATTGCATGAGAGCTAAATTTTGCTTTCTGCAATGATTTAAAGCTCTCAACTGAGAGCTAAATTTAACAAGCTTATTACGCACAGATTTTAAAAATAACAACCACGATAATGCTTTTGTAAAATTGCTCTAGCCATTTTCATATCTTTGTATTTAATAAAAATAAATCTGTGTTATACTACTCAAGTAGTCAATACTGCCTAAACTTTCAGACCTTAAAAAACCATCCGGATAAGTATTTGTAGTAATTTGACAGTAAACCTTAAGACCGAATCTCATATGATATGAAAACTTGCTTGAAACATAATTATAATAATTTGGGTATAGTTTATTTTTAACACATAAGTATAAAACGTGGAAGGGACATACCCGTAATAAATCGAACCACGGGCTATACTAGATCACTATAAGATAATGAAACTAAAATAACAGCCGAAACAGAAAAAAAAAACGACGGTTTGCACTCCGGGAGTGCCGGCAGAAGTGAAAACTTGAATATTAACGTTGTGCATTTCCATGGATGCGCGTGGCAAGCTGTAACATAAACACACGGAGCGCAAGCGCCCTGCGCCGCCTAAACGAAACAGCAGACGCAGGCATACATTTTCGCCGCGCCGTAGAAAGAGAGGGGGATACTTCCTCTCCTACGCCGCGCCGCGCGTCTTATGAATTTTCGATCAGGTCACGTGTCCTGACGCCCTGATGCGAGTTTAACATTTTTTACCCAAACACAAAAACAGTGTACAACGCCGCTAAAGAAGTTTTCACTTCAAAAATTTGACATTTTCGTACAAAAGTGTGCAGCCGCTCGGACAATTTGTATGGAAATGGCGAAAAATTTTTGGGTTATTTGGTTGTTATTTTAAATTCAATATACTATTGTAATGTAGTATAGCCCGTGGTTTGATTTATTACGTGTATGTCCCTTCCACGTTGTATAAGTAAAAAAAGCTGTATTAGTTTGTTACTATCGGCAGTACTGGCTACTAACAAAACGCTCAAATCTTATCTCATCTTCATCATACTTATAATAAAACAAATATTTTATTAACAGCATCGACATCATAATCATGTTATCAAAACGCTTCTAAACACTCTTTGACATTTATACCTCGCTATAATGAGATTGCACACGTTAATTTATCATTTTATTATTCATTGCGCTGGCAATTAGTTGGTCAGAATAAACACGGCTTTATAATGTGAAATGGAAACAGGCCTCGTTAATGTTTTGATTCAGTGGTTCCATAAATCAATTCGTTATTCCGACTTATTTCAGTTGCTATTTGAATAATTTATTCTCTGGCTAAAAGCTGTTAAAGCGCGGTTACACTGAAATTTATTTCTAAAGTTCACAAAAGCTGATATAACATCTTTGCCATAACTTGGTGATTATAATGATTGCTATATCATGGAATATTGTGGCTTACAATCATTAATCAATTACAACTTGCTTGCTAGCAGCTTAATAACTTATACGTGAGCCCACGCTCTCACTACAGATTTAATCATAAGTATCTGCCAACAGTTTAATCAGACTAGATGCATATAAGCGAACATTATATAAGTCAGAAATGAAAAGTTGTTGGGGAAATTATTGGCCGATCAACAAATTTGTAGTCGGAGCGTCACGAGAATCTTCACTAGGTATTATTTTAAACTGTGATTGTAGGAAGGTGCCGAAGGAGGGGCGCCCACAGATGGAGCCCCACCGGCGGAGGGCGCTCCGCCAGCAGAGGGGGCTCCACCTGCAGGGGGGGCCCCGCCTGCAGAGGGCGCCCCTGCGGCCCCCGCAGAAGGAGCGCCCGCTGCGCCGCCGGCTGAGGGAGCCCCTGCTGCGCCGCCAGCTGAAGGTAAATAAATAAATACATTCTATTACCAGTGTGGAAAAATCTGACTCCGTGGTCCAGTGGTCAAGGCGATCACCTTTGACCCGGAGATCATGGGTTTGAATCTTATGAAAAGTTGTTTCCAGTCTGGTTAGGATATTGCAGGCTTGAATCACTTGATTATCCGAAAAGAAGGATGATTCTGTGTTTCGGAAGGCACGTATAAACTGTGGGTCCCGAACACCATCTAGCGTTTGATCATCAAACTATCCAAGGATTCATTCTGGTTTGCCCTTTGGGTCACACGGCAGTCGCTATGTATAAAAACCAGTAATCTCGTAAAATCTCCTTGGTTAGGTAGCAGACTCCGGGCTCTGAAGCGTTACTGCTGAGAATGCAACCGGGAAAATACGCTCGGATGATGATGACCAGCGTGGAAAAATCTGTAAAAGATATGAGGAACAGAACAAAAAAGATATCTCGTTGTCTTTGATCGAAAACCACAGTTTTAAATCAAAACTAATGGAATTCCGAATGAAGCGACTTACAGAATTTTTAAGTGCAAAGATGAGCCAAATCAGTCTGGGAGTTGCTGAAATATAGGGTTTTAAAGGTCGCGAATTCATGAATCGTGGCAGACTCCTGGCACAGAAATAACATAAGTATTACTATCGAAGGGAATCTCCTAATATCCCACGCAATATGCACCCCCGTTCAATGTCCTCGCACCTCTCCCCCGTTCTCCCCTTGACGAGAGTGTTGAGCGAGCGGCTGCGGGCGAACACACACATTGCCGTGTGCACGGATGTATAGTTTCGTTTGTAGTAGAGTAGGCATAAATGATACTCCTCTTATATGCAGTGCCATACCTGTGCTTCTGGGGCAAACATATATTTGTAAATATTTTCTTGTCGGTTTAGGGGCACCAGCTGCGGCACCCGCGGCGCCCGCGGAGGGAGCCCCTGCCGCGGCGCCGCCAGCTGAAGGTAAATTATAATTTTTCAAAACTAAAACCCTACTTCAAGATGAGCTCGATGAGATTTGCTTTTCGTATGTGTAAATGACCAACATCAAGTCAGATATTTCAAGCTGCCTAAAGGCATCTGACCGGAGCCGGGACCAACGGCTTATTCGTGCCTTCCGAAGCACGGAGGAGCTCGAGAAATTTTCATGCCACTTGTGGTCACCAATCCAAGTGCAGACCACGCCCGGTATCGCTTTATTTTTTATTTTATTTTTCAAACTTTATTGTTCCAAAGCACAAAATATACTTTTAACAAATGGCGGACTTAATGCTAAGAGCATTTTCTCCCAGTCAACCATAGGAGTAAACAGAAAAAATTATGCGGCACAAAAAAGCAATACACATATACTTACATTATAAAATATTACTATATAATATACAATTACATTATATACCTATTATATATACATTTCAGAATAAATATCTTCTTATACAATACTTACATATACATTTACTTATACTTACATATACATCTAGCTATGAAGAGAATAACTAAATAATGATCGGCGGGCGTGAACTTTTCTTTTAAAAGAGAATTTAGTAGAAATTTCTCTGATGTCAACGGGTAAAGCATTCCAGAGCATGAAGAGAAAAAGAGTTCGACATAAAATTTGTCCGGAAAAGGGGGATAAAGAGCTGGCGTGTCTCATTAGAGCGAAGTTGTCGATCATGAGTGTCTGAAAGATATTTAAATTTACATTTTAAATATTCAGGATAGTCAGGATTTGTGAGAATAGAAAAAAGAGTGCACAGTAGCCGAAGTTCCCTGCGTTGGCGGATAGGAAGCCAATTAAGTTCAGAACGAAAGGAAGACACATGATCATATTTTCGAAGACAGAATATAAAACGAATGCAGTTATTAAGGAGTCGATCAAGTTTATTAAAAAGATCGACATTGAGGTCAGGAAAACACACATCAGCATAGTCAAAGATAGGAAAAATTAAAGCCTGTACAAGTAAGACCTTAGTTTTAACAGGTAGAAAATTCCTAAGACGGTTCAATTGTTGGAGACTAACTGTGATGTTACGACTAATTTCAGCTATGTGAGTGTTCCAGCTAAGAGTGGCGTCAATTTGTAATCCAAGGTTTTTTACGGAATTGCAGAAAGGAATAATATTATTATTGAAATATACAGGTTGGATTGAATTAGTGTCAATTTGAGTAACCTGCCTCGAACTTCCAACTATTATAGCCTGACACTTAGAGGGGTTGACTTTGATACCGAAATCGTCAGACCAGGACATAATTGCTGATAAAGCAGTATTAATAGAAGCAACAGCCGTGTTGATATCCTCTGCTGGCGACTGAGCATAAATTTGTAGGTTGTCAGCGTAGAAATGATAAGAACAACCAATAGTAAGAAAGAAGATTTATAAAAAGAGAAAAAAGTAGAGGCGATAATATACCTCCTTGTGGTACACCAAGCGACAGGGTTTTCCAATCTGACAGGTCACGATCCAATCGAACCGATTGCTGCCTGTCGCTTAAATATTCTGAGAACCAATCCAACACTGAGGATGAGAACTGGAGATGATTAAGTATAGCAAGGAGAATATCGTGATCAACCATATTGAAAGCGTTAGAGAAATCAATGAGAACAAGGATGGTGACCAAAGTATTCTCCATGCCTAATCTTATGTCCTCTGTAACTTTAAGGAGAGCAGTAGCAGTACTGTGACCAGGTCTAAAACCCGACTGTAGAGAAGTAAGGAGAGAATTAGAAAAAATAAAGGAAGATACTTGAGCATGTACTACAGCTTCAAGGATTTTGGAGAGGAAGGGGAGTATAGAAATTGGTCTGAAATTATTTAAGGATTGGGGAGATGTAACTTTAGGAAGAGGAATAACGAAAGCTTTACGCCAAAAAGAAGGAAAGGTCCCAGTTACAAGGGAGAAATTGATGACAGGACGGGAAGAATTATTGGCAAGATGTTAATAATCATTTGCCTACTCACGTCATCACATCCGACCGCTTTTGACTTAATGGACATTATAATTTTGCGAATGTCATCCTCAGTGGAAGGAGAAAAAGAAAAGGGGTCTATTTGAGGCTTGGCCATGGAAGTTATTCTAGAAATTGTAGCAGCTTTACTTGTGGAAGCGCTAGTAATGCGCACCTCCGCCGGGCCACCGAGCTCCTCATCATCATTGATGAGATGAGACGAGACGAGACGACACGAGACGAGACGAGATGAGATGAGACGAGACGAGACGAGATAAATTTATTGCAGCAACTAAGCATCATAATGAAAATAATCAAAAGTACATTTAATGTATAGTACAAAAGCGGGCTTATCACGAAAGTGATTGCTTCCAGCCAACCTTTGGGTAAATAAGGCTATAAAATGATGTGGGGAAGTAGGCGCAGTTAGAGTATTACAGTGTAGAAGAATATAAGTTTACAATTTAATAATAGAAGATATTCTATAACATATAAACGAACAATAAAGTAATATAAAACACATAAACAAGAAAATTGGTACGAAAATTAAGGAAAGTAAATGATAGTAGCCACTAAAAAGAAAACAAGTAAAGAGATATTAGTTACAACTAGAGGAAATGTAATGAGACATCACTAAATCTTTGGATTTTCCTCAATACTTAACTACACAACCAATTTTGATAACATTTATATGGGACCACCTGACAAGTATGTCCTTTCAAATAAACAAGATTAATGAAATAACAACAAGAATTTTCCAAATTGGTTCAGGCGTCTTCGAATAATCGGGAAAAATTGAAAGGAATTGATCACCTCCTTCTTTTTTAAAGTCGGCTAATATAGTTTCTTTTCGTGTATGTGAGGCCTGATCAATGGAATATAAGTTTCTTCTTTTAGAATAGATAGTCACCTTTTTGCCCAATATTGAGTGACTTATGCTCTGCATTTTCTTGGTAAAGGTCTAAAGAAGCAGATGCCAAATCCTAGATAATACCACCATCTGGTTTTTCTTCCATTTTTTTCCTTGCACCTAGATCAGCATTAAAGTTTAGTTTAGCTTAGACTCACTTTAACCAAAATATCAAGATGGTAAAACGCATGTTTCAGGTGCCCCCGCGGCGCCCGCGCCTGATGCGGCACCAGCTGAAGGTAAATGAACATTACTCATCTCAAGTCTTAACGACATTTGCATCAATTATAACTAATAAATGTGAAGTTATCTATAGCTTATTTCAACTTTTATTATATTTGAATTATGTACTTACATAAATTTACTCAAAATCCGCATGCCGTTCCATTGTTTTATGCCCTATCAGGGTTCATATTGTAAATACCTTCTATTTTAAGAAGTGACTATGTAGTATAATCTACTACTAGCTGGGCGACCGAGTTGTGCTCGGGTACTTCTTTTATGAAAATCTTTTTTTTTAGCCTTGGCACTCCCTAAATACCGTGTTTCATCAAAATCATTGGAGCTTAATTATTTAAATTTGCAAGAATTGCTCGTTTAAAGTAAAGGATATGTGCATTGTATACAGCAAGAAATAAATTGAAAATCTTCCTAAAAACAGCTAAGTTTTTAAAGCATAACATTATTAACAGCACCTGCGCCTGCCCCGGCGCCTGCAGAAGCACCCGCTGCGCCTCCGCCAGTTGAAGGTATATCTTTTGAACAATCATATTGTTATTTTTTCTACTCCTGTACTGTTATCTGTCTTTCAAATAGTCTCGAATACTAATATAAGAAAATTAATAATTGATGATTTTAGGAAGTTCATTCCCAATAACAGCACATGTGTCGTAATTTCGCTAAAAAGATACACCTGGCCATAGACCTAAATTATTTTCTTTAGATCTACCATACTGCCAACATAAAAAGAAACGTTTCTCTGACGTAGCCACTGATGACTATACAAAGATTTGGAATATACTGACTACATGATATATGATAGCTGAAGACAGACGTCAATTAAAAAAAAACAAGTTTACCATAGATACCTAGTACCCACCGAACACATAGACCTAGAAACTTTCAAACATTTTCATGTTTTTCTTAGATTGATATGGTATTTTATGTATTATTATTTAAAGTAGTAAAGTAAAATATTATGTAAAAATAGTCGTAGAAAATGTATTGTATGCAACGTTGTATAAGTACGTCAAAAAATTCTCGATGGCGTCTTCTTAAAGCTCGCATCGTAACCTGCTCCCGCCGCTCGCATTTTTTAACCCTTCATAAAGAACTGTTGCATAAAATACTATTTGAAGCGTAGGTATTATCATTCAAGATGCATTACTAAGGACTCGATAAAAAAAAGGTGGTAAAAAAATACCATGCCAGTAGGGTTCAAACATAGGGTTCCAACGTCGAACCTTTAAAACAAACATTTTCTTGCTTAGGAACCTGACTGAATTTAAGATAGTGATTTCCTAGCAATAACAGTTTATTAATAAATCAATCTCATAAATGTCATAATATCGGTAAGTACAGTACGCCTCAGAAGTGGAATCCCAATTTCTCATACTGATTGTATGAGAAATTGAGACTCCATTTTTGAGGCTTACCGTACATTGAAGTTAATGTAATAAAAGGAAGTTGACGAGATGAGAAAAGCTTGTACACGATGTAAAAAAAAGTGACGGGATAGGAAATGGAGAAGTTCGAAAAGTAGACAAAGTCAACCTAAAGGAAATGTAGAAGTCAGTCTAAAATGCAGATCCAAGCGCGGTCGACGTTAGGTTAGATATTCAGTTAGAGTGATTTCAGCTTAGTCATTTCCTTACAATAGAAAGAATATCTATATCCATATATCAAAACCCTGCGTTCATTTATGAATTTATGTTTATTTTTTGCAGCATCCGCCTAAACAAGCCGGTATCATCTGCATATTGTCATCGGACTCACTAAGAATGATCATCTTGGTCACAGAAGAACCAGAAATCGCATCTTAGGTTAATTTATTTGTATTTGCTCAAAGCCTAACTCTTACGTCAGCATACCATTTATAAATTTTTGTATTATTATGACCATAAATTAAATAATTTTATTATATCTCAGTGTTTAATTTAATTTAGTTTTTAACCCCCGACCAAAATACGAGGGGTGTCATAAGTAAGACGTGTCTGTGGTGTCGTAGCGCCTTAAAGAGTGGGCCGACTTTAAAGCTGACTTGATCGAAATGGTTCTATGTTTGATGTAAATCGGTTCAACGGTAAAAATGTTATAAGGGTGAACGCTGTAAAGTCTTTTTTTTATTTGCCTGGCAAATAAACTTGTTTGAATAATTGTCGAAAGTAGTAGAGCGCTCCGAATCCCTTACTGATTGGATTGGGTCATCGTCATCATCATTTCAGCTGCATAGCGTCCACTGCTAGACATAGCCTCTCGCAAAGATTTCCAAAACGACCGATCAAGAGCGCCCTGCATCCAGCGCTTTCCCTTGGTCAGGTCATCAGGCCACCTTGTGGGTGGGTATCTTACGCTTCACTTGCCAGTACGTGGTCGCCATTCGAGAACCTTTTTGCCCCATAGGCCATCTGTTCTTCTTGCTATGTGTCCCGCCTACTACTACTTCAACGAAATAATCCGCTGGCCTATGTCACTGACTTTTATTCTCCTACGAATAATTCGATCCTATGCCTTTAAACAACAGAATGACTGGCTTGCACACAGCCAGTCATTCTGCTGTTTAAAGGCATAGGAAAATACATAGGGCGCACTATAAGTTTCCGGAACTGGCCACTTACATAAACAATATTTAAAAATTTATTGCAACATTTGAAAATAGAACTCTTTGGCAGTAGAATGCAGTTTGTTTCATCTGACTGTCTTTTGTTTTTACCTTGTGGCGCCATTTAAAAAATTGTGTGTCTGCATCAACATGGATTTAACTCGGGAAAATTTTCGTAGTATGATTTTCTACGATTTTAAGTGTAATTTGACAGCTCAACAGAGCATCGCTCGGCTTGAAACAGCTTTTGGCAATGAAGCACCATGCAAGACAACTGTTTAAAGCTGGTTTGCAGAATTCAAGCGTGGTTGTATCAATCTCAGTGACGAATCTCGCGATGGTCGGCCGTCCACCGCTGTGACCAACAAAAACATCGATGCTGTGCGCCGTATGATTGAAACAGACAGACATGTGACCTACCATGAAATTCGCGCATCCTTAGAAATAGGCATGAGTCAAATACAATTAATCCTACACAAACATTTGGGTGTGAGAAAGCTGTGCTCGCGGTGGATCCCACACAACTTGACCGAGGCTCAAAAAACGGACCGCGTCACTTGGTGCAGTGCCATGCTTACCAGATTCAATGAAGGTGCATCAAATTTGGTGTGGGACATAGTAACAGGTGACGAAACATGGATTTATTGCTACGATCCCAAAACAAAGCAGCAATCGAGCGTATGGGTCTTTCAAGATGAGCCGAAACCAACCAAAGTGGCGCGCGTGAAAAGTGCATCTAAGCGGATGATTGCTTCTTTTTTTAATAAAACTGGACACGTGGCTACTGTTGCTTTAGAGAATCGTCGTACAGTGAATAGTGACTGGTACACGACCATTTGTTTGCCGGAAGTTATTGACGAACTCCGTAAAAATAACCGTAAACGCCGTATCATCCTGCACCACGACAACGCTAGTTCTCACACGGCCAGACAGACAAACGACTTTTTGAAGGCGAAAAATGTAGAACTCATGAGTCATCCTGCATACAGTCCCGACCTGGCAACTTGTGACTTTTTTCTGTTCCCAAAAATTAAGAACCAATTACGCGGTCAACGATTTTCATCACCAGAAGAGGCTGTCGAGGTTTATGAAAAACACGTTTCAGAGGTCACCACAGAGGAGTGGCACAAAAGTTTTCAAAACTGGTTTCATCGAATGAAAAAGTGCATAGACGCCAAGGGAGATTATTTTGAAAAACAATAAATTAATTTTGTACCTTTAATAGTATTTTTTCATATTCATTCCGGAAACTTATAGTGCGCCCCCAACCAACCAACCAACCAACCAACCAACCAACCAACCAACCAACCAACCAACCAACCAACCAACCAACCAACCAACCAACCAACCAACCAACCAACCAACCAACCAACCAACAACCAACCAACCAACCAACCAACCAACCAACCAACCAACCAACCAACCAACCAACCAACCAACCAACCAACCAACCAACCAACCAACCAACCTAAATGGATATTTTAATGCGCGGTGCACCGATATATACATAGATTATAATTGATATTATTAGTCAATGCCTATTTGCTAGAAACTCCTAAGGGAACTCGATGGGAATCGACTTCTAAGGAGGCCCCGCTACTGCTACCTATCATTTCAATGCTGAACTTTTTTTATTTTTCAAATTGGTCCTGCCTCTTAAACATTCTTACGGATAATGTAAGCTCCAAGATCCAAAATTAAAAGAAATTTCACAAGAACCATTAAACTCCTAGAGAATCCTAAAAGCAAAACTGTCTTAACGTCATATCCCACATATCTCAGCAAATGCCTCATCTTATACATAACTACGCCTCGCATTACGAAGGTAGCCATCATCAAGAAGCTACCAGCTTGACTAAACTGCTTATAAATTACGCTGAGTCAGATCGGGGTATTTAGTTCATTCTTATTTCATCCTCCTGTTTAGATCCGGTGATTCAAAATGTTAAAATAATACAGACAAGAAATTAATGCTGCATTGTATAAATAACCGCCAAGTGCGAGTCGAACTTGCGAACGAAGGGTTTCGTACCATTATCTACAAAAAATCACGTTTGTTGTATGGGAGCCCCACTTTAATACTTATTTTAACCTGTTTTTAGTATTTGTTGTTTTAGTGGCAATAGAAATACATCATCTGTGAAATTTTCAATCTATCATGGATCATGAGACATAACCTGGTGACAGACAGACAGACAGCGGTGTCTTAGTAATAGGATCCCGTTTTTACCCTTTGAGTACGGAACCCTAGAAAGTTTGCCGAAAATAAGGACACAATGAAAATGCTCCAACGAAAAATATGTCAAGGATGTTATGAAACATGTATGATATATTTTGTAACGTGTCGAACTCTACCATGCCAGGACACGTACTTTTACCATTTTTAGGGTTCCGTATAGAAAGGGTAAAAACGGGACCCTATTACTAAGACTCCGCTATCCGTCTATCTGTCTGTCTGTCACCAGCTTGTATCTCATGAATCGTGGTAGCTAGACACTAAAAACAGAATAAAATAAATATTTAACAGCAACAGTTAATGGCAACAGGTAGACGCTTGAAACATTTGCATTATATTTAGTTTTATATTTATTTTAAATATAAATAAAGTAAAATAAATATTTAAGGGGGGCTTCCATACAATTAACGTTATTTTTTATAGACGCCTTCGTGCACGAGTCCGACTCGCTCTTTGCCGGTTTTTTATATTATTAATTATTTTTCATTTTCGGTACAGATTCCTTTAGGACCAACGTTCAGGTTTGTTGTCACTGTGATTAGGATATCTGTAACCTGCCTAGCAGTACTATTTAATAATTGGATATACCTTATAATATTAAATACTTAATAAAAATAGAGATATGTTTACTTCGTTAACAGAAAAAATGTGTTTATCAACATAATTGTGAGGACTATTAAGCAAACTTATTACCTCATTTTTGCAAAATACATCAGACTCAACTGTGGATAGGTAATCTGATCCGTTTAAGAAATCGCAGTGATTTCCGTTGAAAGATAATGAATGCTAAAAAAATTACAAAATATTACCCACTACTATATCTACAATTCATCATAACTCGATGCAGAGACAAAATTCATGGCACCAATGGGAACCAATCGAATACTCTAACCCTCGACCCTAATATCTCAGCCGTATTACTTGAATGGAACCCAGCAGTTGGCCAACTCTTCCAAATTACCGCCCACCTAGAACAATGTTATGTGCGGGCAGTTCTAGCAATGGCAATACAAGAAACTTTGAGGTTCTAGGGCGCAATCTATTGAAACGATTAGGTAAAGGAAAACAAAATATTTGGTAAAGGAAAACATAATTTATTCTGAACAAGTACTTACCTTTTATTTATATTTACCCTGTTTTCATTGTTATATGTATTTAATTTTGTCCATATTCATAGTAAGTTTAATTTAATTTATTGTAATTTTATTTATTTAACTGAAAACGACTTCTCTTTTTTTTTCAAAAATGTGGCAGTTCCCTGTATATTCTAGTTACTTATGTACCTTCATCAAGTCTTGTTAACGAGTTAAAAATATTTTAAGAGACGTTTAGAAGTAAATTCTGATTATAGTATATTATATTATAATTAGACGCGTAGGTAGGCGCATAATGATTGGCATGTCATGATATTAACAAAAGTATGACCAATTCGCTATAAGCTTATATTTTATTGTCTTTATTACAACTCTTCTCTATTAAACATTCTTATTCCAATAAAATTTGTAAACCTTTGGAAAACCCGGCAAAAGCAAATGGTAACAACCGTATGACGCATTAAATCTAGCAAAAAATTTAATGACATGAAACTTTTTGTCCTTCCAACATACGCAGGGCATATTCGACCATTTATCAACATTAACAAAAGGTACAAAAAGGAAGATCAAATTTCCGAGTGAAATCTCCGGAGTGGAATAGCCTTAATAATTATCTCTCATTCGCTTTATCTTCAACCCTATGCGGTAATGAATGGGCCACATTAAGTTTAATTAAAATGGGTTTTCTGTTATACTGTAATTTCAACTCCCTTGTGCAGTTTTGGTCAAAGTATTAGCCGCGTTGCTTTAGGGTTAACGAGATTGAAAAAACGATGGTGAAAAAAATACTTATAAGACAGGTTAGGTACGGTTATACTTTAAAATTTTTTTTTTTTTTAATTTTGTCATCTATTATATAATTGACTTTGGACAAATTCAACGTGGAAGGGAATACCCGTAAAAAATAGAACCAAGGGCTATAATAGATCACTATTACGATCCTCTTTGCAGTGAAATAGCCCTCGTGCACTGCTCCTGTACTCGGACTGACAAAGTGGCGTTACTGTATAAGCACTTCAACACATCGATATACCGATTACTTCGAGATACCAAATTTGTCATTGAATAATGATAAAGCTGAATAGCTTATTTGTTTCACACATTATATTATAACACTCAACATGTATGTTGCCTCATCGCAGAAGAAAAATATTCTAATACGTAAAAAACTACGTAGGTACATATATTCGACTACCTTGCAAAATGAACTTTGCGTCTCTAATGTGTATGTGACAAAATGCATTACTTTATAAGTGACACCCTTGGTTTTAGCACTCTTTCTTTCAAAAACGTTTTTGTACGATACGAAATTAGATTGGGCTCTTCCCTGAGTTCTAATTTTCCACTTCCCTGGTTTCTCGTAGAAGATTTCTTTTAGTTACACTGAAATTCGAAGTAACAAATAAATATACTTAATTTTACCTTTTGGACTCGTTTCGGGCTCAAATTAATGTCAAATATTCTGCTTGTGCCACTTTTGATTACAATTTCTTCAATTTTCTCGGAATGGAATCTTTTGCGGACATAATAAATTGTAAAAAGAACAAAAGATTCTATAAGAAATAGTCAAGAATCATTACCTATAAAGTTTATTAATACTTTTTCTCATCTTGTAGACAAATTAACCAGGTATAGGTACCGACTCCATAGATAAAAAAAAAGTTTATTATCTATGGAGACGGTACCTATTGTCTACAAGATGAGGAGCAGTAATTTCATCTAAGTCAATTTTACAAATAAACTGCTTAAATTACTTAAATGAAAGGATAATAAAATCAATAATACATAGATGGTAAATGCACAATATAGATAACATTCTTAAACCAAATAAATATTACTAATTTAAATCTAAATCTAAATATTATTAATTATACTAATATCCTAATCTGGTTTCATTGAATGATCAAATATTATTACCATCACGAAAATAATGTATTTATGAAAATATACAATTTTATTACAATAATATAACAAAGCGGAGGGGAAGGCTGCTAATATATCCAAAATCATATCACAACCCTCCTAACCGTTTCGGTTGCGTCCAGAACCCGTCGGTGGAATAAATTCGAGTATAGTCACTGACGTAAACTCTTATCTTTATTCGGTCGAAGAAAAATAAAACTATACATGTGTATACCAGGCTCTCAAGACTGTCCGTGCCCCTGGGCGGTTATATTTTGTGCCGCCCTTTTACTTCCTATTGGCTTTAAACAAGTTAAGAAAATAAATAAAAAAATTAAATTATTGGTATAATTTTTTTTTATTTGTTCGACACGTCTTTCTGACTTGTTTACTTTTACCTTTAAACAGAATTTATTTGACGATGGGTGACCGGTAGACCGAGATTATTTATTTAGGAGTGTGTAGGAATGTTTATACATTTTAATATTGTCATCAAAGTTGTATAAAATATTACCAATTTTTGTTTTCATATATCTTATGGATTATAGTTACCTTACCTATAGGATTTGCTGATACAAAGCAGGATGCCATAGCGCTGTGGCCCCTTATTAATGGAATCCCTGGTCTATCTACAAATCGCACTCACGTCGCTTGTCAACACATAAGGTACGCAAATATTCAGGGTATGTAATGCGCAAAAACGTGTCTCGATTTCCATGCAAACCACGCGATACGATACAAATTGGGGTTCTGCCATAACATATCCTTAACTAGATCCGAAAAGAAATTAGGGTCACTGTTTCTTGCGAATATAAGAATTTTTTCAAGTTAAAGTTAAAAGAATAAGTCAGTACAGTAGTAGTAGATTTTCAAAGAATCACTTTAAAGTGATATAATTGGTTTTGCTATATTGTTCTATAATAGTTTGATTGAAATTTTTAAATATTCTAGATTTAGAAGTTACAGAAATTAAATGGGAAATCACTTTACATAATAATATGTACCTACTCTAAGAGCGAGTCCAGTTCAATAAACTGTCTTCAGTTTTAATATTTGTTAGATTGTTTACTAGCATTTATGAGACACATATTTCAAACTATTTGCAACTCAACTTATACTGTATATAGCACTGAATTATCTATAATAAAAATAAGCATTTCTATGTAAGTATTCAAAATAATAATGACCGGCAGAACGTTAAATTTTAAATTAATGACTTCTAGTTGTATATTTATCTATTTATTCGTGTTGTAACCTAAAACATACTTATTGGATTAAGTATGTTTTAGGTAACATTTCCACCAATAATGAAAATTCCCAAATAATTTCCCACTTAACTAAATAAATCCCAAATTCGTAGTCCCTTCACCAGGTAAGCAGATTTACATATGAAAAAAGCCCTATACGTAAAAAGTTTAAGGTTCTGTGAGCATCCGAAAGTTCGGAAACAATTTGGAGTTGGTTGGCGCCCGACAGAATTTTAAGGAGGTAAATGTTTGCCAAATTTAATTACGTGAGTTTGGTTTTCTCTGCGTTTTTTAATCAGCACTTTTCTTATTACTGCTGAGTAATCGCAAGTTTTAATTTAAAATAACGTAGATAACAGTCCTACTGGAACAGATCTCTTGTGAGATAAGTAGCGCCTTTGTACAACTTTTATTTTATGTATTCTCTTGTATACATTATCCGTGTACATAAATTGGTAAATAAATAAATAAATAGATTGGTTTAAAAAAATTGAAATATTAACTAGGCCTTCCCATTCTTTTCCTTTGGTCTAATAATAGCTAACTAAAAAAAGTCCTCTATACAAGGACTTTATACCATATACTGTGTTCACCAGTCCGTCTGACCAGTGTGGTTATTATGGGCAAATTCTCCAATTATTGGGAGGAGCTCTTAGTCTAGCAGTGGACAGCCTATAACCAATAGGCTGCCCAGAAGTAGACTGTTACATATATCTTTGACTTGGCTTGCTTGTGGTTTTATAAAAAAATAGTATGTAATAAGTAAACTTTATTGATCAATTTTGTTTTCATTGTTTAATTGAGGACATCCATATCATTTGTTTCCAAACTGAAGGCTCCGCGTTACGATTTTCTGCCTATACAACATAACTAGTGCCAAAATTAACAAAAAAATGCTGTAAAGCATAATTATTGTATAAATGTGTTAGTCCGGTAATAAGTACAAACAAATATTTTTAAAAAATACAAGAGAAACAGTTTGAAAATACACTTTTATAAGAACAACCCAGATGCCCAACTGACAACTGAAAGTAACTTTCCCATTAACTTTGACTTAATCCTTAACTCTAGCAACGATTTAAAAGCAGCGAAGATTATATGAATCCTTTATTAAAGCAAAGTTTACCGAAACTGAAGAGAGACACGTTTGATTTGCAATCAAATAAAGGTGACTAAGTGGTACAGCCTTTGCATTTGCTTTAAATATTAATGAGCTGAAATCAAATAATCTTCAATATCTAATTATTGGAAAGGTCCATGTGAGAAAAATCATGAAATATAATTAGTGGCATGGTCGGAACTTATTCTAAACATACACAACGGAAAAAAAAATGCTCAATGGCGCTTGTGAAAGAGCCCAATGGTCTCATTGAGTAGACCGTAAATGCTCTTACAGACAAGCGACGGTATCGGTGACGGTCGGCCACGGTCGGCGACGTTCGCCGACCTGTGTCGCGCGACAACGCGCGACTCTCGCCGAATGTCGCAAACGGTCGTTTGACACATGTCAATCTATCACAATCTGTCAAAAACTGCCGATAATCGGCGAATATCGCGCGACACAGGATCTGTGTCACCGGGCACACTGTCGCTCTTCTGTAAGAGCCCTAAGCGGTTTATGAAATACTAAAAAAAACTAAAATATTCTATTATCTTAAACATAAAAAAAATCCATATGAATGTTGAGATCTATCGTAGTGCACTTTTCTCGGCAACACCGGCGGCATTGCAGTGGCGGCAGAGGCAGTGGAGTGGAATCGTCGCAGCTCACGGTGAAATCCTTCGCTGAGAACACTTCGCTGTGCCTCAGTTTGCTCCTGCAGATAAAATAAAATGTGTACTTGTAAGTTGTCTGTAGCGAGAGGGTTTAAAATATTGCTTGCAATATTTTCATGGCGAAAAATGAATGTGAATCATGTTAATAGGTGATGCAATCCGCGGGGTAGTAAGAATTTGACCACGCGGGTATACTGCGGGCATCGGGAAGAAGACGATCATTATGCTTATAGAAATTTATTCAGCTATTAAGCCTTAATACTCCAAAAATATCATTAAAAAATAAGTATTCATAAAAATCCGCGACTGAAAACTGAAGAGAAATTATTAATTGGCTCCTTATTTACAAGCCAGAGAGTTCTGGTAATTAGAAACACTTGTAATTACTGTGCAAATTATGTTCCAGAAGAAACTTCAAAGTGATCCCGTTTCTTTGAATTATTACAAACAGTAATGGATATAATGAAACCGCTTTGTGTGCGGTCATGATTTGCATACACCTTAAGATTACCTAAGAGAGGAGTTTAAGGTTTCGTGAATGTTTATCACCTAAGTTTGAATTAAATGAAATCTTAATTTTACAGTATACATTTTCAGTTAATGTAAGAATATGAGAATAAACTCTAAAGATATCTAACATAGCTTGTCGCCTTCTGTATAATCAACTAGCTATTTATTAGTGTGATTGTTAAGTATAATACCATGAGACCTAAGATATTAGACGGATAGTGGGCAGGAACAAGGTGTACTTAGTGCACGGGGTGCAATGTGCACTGGCCAGGATTTTCCTACCACCAGTCAAGCAGACTCACAAGATTGATCAGTAAACTGACGGCTAAGGGTGTCTTGGCCGTAGTAGGAGGAAAGGATTGGTAGATGGATCCGTCAAGATCCCAGACAAGAAAACACGTCGATTGTCTGATACCAAAGAGAATTTATTTACAAAATAACAAAGTACTTATACTAAATGTATTTACATTGGTGTGAGAAAATCATAACAATATTTCTTCGTATAAAACCTAAATTTTCTTGACTGCGCTGCAAGTATGCGTTTAGGGTCGGTCACTGCACTGCTGAGTTGCATGTTCTATGCGTGAACACCTGCCATGCATAACAATGATTACAGTCGGGACCAACAGCTTTTGCGTACCTTCCGAAGCCAGGAGGAGCTCGAGAATTTTGTATTCAATCATTTGTGGTCAACTAATCAAGTGAGGACGCGGGCCACACCCGTGCATGCTCCCACTGGGTCACTGAGCTCCTCGGATGGATGGATAAACGTCTATGACACAACGAGGATTCTTTTTGGATAATGAGGTGATTCAAGCCTGCAATATCCCAACCAGACTAGAAACAACTTTTCACAAAGTATGCTTCCCAGTAGGATTTGAACCCATGAACTCCGGATCATAAGGCGAACGCCTTGATCACTGGACCTCGGAGGCAGTCTTCAGACTCGTATGACACCTATTACCCAGAGTAATAATGTACGTAGTGTGGCATGGTCGCCACTTCTACCTTGCGCCCCGCGCCCCGCGCTCCTTCGCCGGGCTAGATAAGAAGGCTCGGAGCAGCTGCAGCCGGTCTCTTGCGACTCCACACGCGGCGGACTCAACACCAAGCTAAGTAGCCCTGGTTGGTTACTCATCAGACCAAGTTCTAGGCCCACGCCCCTTTCTAGGTCTCTGCTCGAATCTGTGTGTGTACTGTTTTTACTCATTCATTATACGTCTCATTTGTTCTAGTTTAGAGATTTAAAATAAACACTAGGAGTGTTTATTTTAAATCTCTAAACTAGTTAGACCCTAAAGGTTAGTCTACCTACCCTAAACGTCACAGTAGTACTATACTACGTAGTAATAATAGTATGTGTTCACAGTTTTTATATTAGCGTTGTTGCACATATTTCCGAAATATTTGCATGTCAGCACCACCTTTAGGTTTATTGGTAGAAAAGCTACGGCCTTAATTGCGCCGATTACAATTTCATATAAGAAAGTAAAAGTAAAAAAATAAATAAACTTTTTACGTCCTTTTTGAACAACCGCAATATGGCAAAACTGGCAGAGAACTGTAAAATGTCAAATGAATCGATTTATGCATAGTCTTCTAAGAAGCTAATAAATTCATGCATACCAAATAAAGTCCGTGTGCACAAAAGGCAAACTCGTGTCGCTGACGTGAAGAGGGAAAAATTTGGTAATATTTCACTCGGGGAAATTACCTTAAATCCTGCTCTGTGTGCCAAGTCTCCGGAAACCGCAGCGCGCCGAGTCCCGTCGTTAAGATATAGCATATTGGCTTCCCATTCTTTACGACCTGGAAAATAAATTTATTTATAGACATTTTTAGGCATCCTTGAATTTAAAGGCATGTGACATCATAAATTTTCTCGTACCTTTAAGATTTTAAATTAGTATATTTGATGAACAGAAATGAATAAGTATAAGTGGGTAAGTATTTTTAGGAGACCCGGTTGTGATATTCTACTTTAACTGGTTTAGACATAGATCTATTATTTGTCAAGCTACATACAATGATTTATTGCTGCAGATATTATTATTATTATTTAATATTTTTATGTAGTTAGCTAGTGTGAAACAGTGTTGGCAATTATCGAAATTTTAATTATAACTTCAATCATGAACATAAAAATTGTTACATAAAATAGATTTCACAAAAAATTTGTTTTTTGTAATAGCCTTTTATTTTCTTTGAAAAAATTGGAAAATATATTGTTTTTCTTTAAAAAAAAATGATTAAGATCACAGATTAATATACATGTGACCAATGGCCATATTTTCTTTCTGTTGTAGTACATTGTGGAATCTGACTTGCAAAGAGCTTTATGGCTCGTTCTCCATTTCGACCTCTGGTATCGGGAACAGTTCCTCAAGAAGTCCCTTTAGGGCGCGTTCAGACGACATGCGCATGCCAAGCGCACGCCTTGCGCACGACAAGCGCGGTTGAATTTGTTGCAAAGGCGGAGGCAAGGCGAGCGCATCGCGTAGGCGAGGCGTTTTGACTTCGGTTAATGCAATTTGAGATGTATTTATGTGTAATAGGAGGCAAATAATATGCAAAAATTTTCAAAATTTTCAAACCGCTCTATCCATGTGCTAGTCATGCGCTAGGCATGCGCGTGTCGTCGGAACACGCCCGGTCGAGTACTTATTAGAAAAATGTTTCTTTTTTCTACTAGGACAAAAAACGAATATCCTACGGAGTTTTATGCAGAGCTATAACTCTGCAAATATGAGCAAGTACAGATGGCGACTTCCGCGTTCTATTTGCATCTCCACAACAGCCCATACATCACGTGTTTCCTAGTACTGGAGTGCGCCAATACTGCTCCGATTTACTACTACGCGACTAAATTATTGCAGCGATTTATTTTCGTTACCTGCTCTACGCGCACTGTCCTTTTTAACCGACTTCAAAAAAGGAGGAGGTAATCAATTCGTCGCGATCCTTCATTTTTTTTATATATGTTCACTGATTACTCGAAGACGCATGGACCGATTTGGAAAATTATTTTTTGTTTGAATGTGTATACTGTCCAGGTGGTTCCATAGTAATTTTATTAAAATCGATTGTGTAGTTTAGGGGTGAAGTCGGTTTTTAGTATTGAAAAAAATATATTATTCCAGTTTGTCCGATAAGATGCATGGTTAATTGGTTATACACCTACGTACAGAATAGAATAATAGAATAATTTTTATTGAATATAACTAAACACACACAAGCTATTAAGACAAACGAAAAAAAAACACATAAAAATACAGAAATCTATATACTATAATAAAAGAGTAAAAAAAATGTGTCTGTACATTGAAAATTAAAAAAAAATATTTGGGGCGATGGAGATATAGTAATAGAGTAAGAAAAAAAAAAAAATTTCTGTCTGTTTGTCTGTTTGTACACGCTAATCTCCGGAAATACTGGACGGATTCGAATGAAACTTTTTTTGTTATATAGCTGTGAAGCCTGGGCAACATATAGGCTATAATTGATTTTGGAAAATGGAACACATGATGCAGAACTATAATGGTCCAGCTAAACTATAAGAAATATTAAAATGCCGCCTTAGCAAAAGTCGTTAAGTCTGATGAGAACTTTTTGTTGAGTTATAATACAACTGGCCAAGCGCGAGTCGGACGCGCGCGAAGGGTTCCGTACCATAATCTATGAAAAATCACGTTTGTAGTATGGGAGCCCCCCATCAATACTTATTTTATTCGATTTTTAGGGTTCCATAGGGTAGGGTAGAAACGGGACCCTATTACTTAGACCGTCCGACTGTTTGTCTGTCTGTCTGTCACCAGGCTGTATCTCATGAACCATTATAGCTAGACAGTTGAAATTTTTATAGATGATGTTTTTTGTTGCCGCTGAACAAAAACATACTTAATGTATACTATAATAAAAGAGTAAAAAAATGTGTCTGTACATTGAAATTTAAAAAAAAAAAAAGTTGTTTCGTCCGAAGTAGAACATATAAGTTCAGTATTTGCGGACCTTCAGAGCATAACACACCAGAAAATTCTTGGTTATGTGAACGCGCCATATTGACACCAAAAAATTAAAAATCACTTAATAAAGAACTTATGACGCAAATTATTGTTAACTAGCTTGTGCCCGCGGCTTCGCTCGCGTAGGGGTGTAATTTATCAAAATCCTTTCTTAGGGGATGCCTACGTCATAGTAGCTTTATGCATGCAAAATCTCAGCCCGATCGGTTTAAAATTGACAAAGTTTCATACAAACTTTCATCCCCTATTTTATCCCCTTAGGGGCAGAATTGATCAAAATCCTTTCTTAGCGGATGCCTACGTCATAACATCTACCTGCATGCCAAATTTCAGCTCGATCCGTCCAGTGGTTTGGGCTGTGCGTTGATAGATCACTATGTCAGTCAGTCAGTCACCTTTGAGTTATATATATTTAGAAGATATATTTAGATATATATTTAGATTTCTTGGATAGTGTTGTTGACGACGCCACCAATTATCCCGTTGAGTTTCTTAATTCACTTGCAGCAAATGGACTCACGGCTCACAAAATAAGTCTTAATGTCGGAGGGCCAATAATGCTGATGCGAAATTTGACTCCGCCGAAACTGTGTAACGGAACCCAACTTAATGTCTCAGCACTGTATGCCGAAGTTCAGCGGCTGAATTTCAGCCAATGCATGCCTGCAATGTTATTTGCATTACTAGCAACACATAACGCCGAACTTGCGTACCCGTACCCGTACCGGTACCTGTACCCGTACCGGTACCTGTACCCGTACCCGTACCCGTTCCGCTCCCGCTCCCACTCCTGCTCCCGCTCCCTGTCCCGCTCCCGCCGCCGCCGCCGACGCCGCCGCCACCGCTTCCGCCGACGCCGCCGCCGCCGCTTCCGCCGCCTCCGCCGCTGCCGCCGCCGCCGCCGCCGCCGCTTCCGCCGCCGCCGCCGCCGCCGCCGCTGCCACCGCCACCGCTTCCACCGACGTCGCCGCCGCCGCTTCCGCCGCCGCCGCCGCCGCTGCCGCCGCCGCCGCCGCCGACTCCTCCGCCGCTGCTGCCGACGCCTCCGCCACCGCCGACGCCGCCGCCGCCGCCACCGCCGCCGCCGCCGCCGCTGCTGCCGCCACCGCTGCCGCCACCGCTGCCGCTTCCGCTCCCGCTCCCGCTCCCGCTTCCGCTTCCGCTCCCGTTCCCGTTCCCGTTCCCTCTTCCACTTCCGTTCCCTCTTCCGCTCCCGTTTCCGTTCGCCGCAGACGCGCCAAAGACGGAAGATTAAATTCTCATATCGGCACATCACTACTGTCCGGCGTTTCCACCGAACTTCAGCAGCTGAACTTCAGCTTATTTAGTGTGTCATCCCCACCGAACTTTAGACACTGAACTTTAGCCACTAAACTTCGGCATAGTCTGCTGAGACACTTAAAGCTCACAGTAAGTGAGTGATGCCAGTAAAACTGTATTTATTCCGCGTATGCCACTTATCCCCAACAATTTTCCTTTTGAAAATACACAGTTCCATATGTTAACTTGCTTTGCTATGAAAATAAGTCACAGTTTTAGAGGCTTAAAGCTGCTGATGTCGATCTAAGGACTGGTTTTTCGCATGGCCTACTTATTGTGGCTTTCTCCGTGGGTTAGTAACACTTCAGCTCTTTTCATATTGGCTCCCGAAGGAAAGAATTAAAATAATATTGACTTTTAACTCCTAACACTGTTACAAGTACTTTCTCCCTCTGTCTCTCTCTCTCTCTCTCTCTCTCTCTCTCTCTCTCTCATTAGTTTTTATTTATATTTATACGCCGGAGTCATAAAGTCCACGCGAACGAAGTCGCGGGCATCAGCTAGTTATTATATAAAACAATAGTCTGTGTTGCAGCAATTCAAAACGTCATAAAGCTCAGCGTAAATCTTTACTCACAGATGCAAGTAAAGCGCTGGTTTTCTGCTATGACCTGAAGTGATCGACAATGATAAAAAATTTTTTTTTTGTTCATTGTATCCGAAACATTATATAGCAAACGACTCTTTGGCCAAAAGTTCAGGTTTCATCCAGTAACAACGTGTGACTTAGACGATGTTGGCAACCGATCTCATGGATGAGAGCAGCATAGAGCCAAGAAAGCGTAAATCGAGCAAAATAATAAGCTTTTGTGTTAAATCCGAAGTTAATTATGCGGAACACGCAAACGTCTGCGATGAACTCAGTCTAACAAACAAACAAATGTCTTAAACGTCTCTGTTGGCGATATTAAGCATTTCCTTTGCTAATTTATCGTTACTAGTTACTGTTCAAGTTAATACTAGTAAGTCGTTACTTACTATTCTATAAGGTATAATTTTGTTTAGGCGTAACAAAGGTTTTGGTTGTAGACTTCGCATTAGTCAAGCTTGTTTGTTAAATGTTATTTATACAATTGAAAACATAGGTATGTACTTATAAAAACCTATTATGACAAATTCCTCCGTAGTTTAACTCTATATGACTGTTTATCAGTAACTATAAACTCTGAAATTACTGGACCGATTTTGATAAGGTTTTCACTAACATTACTTCGGAAGGATTACATGTTAATACATTGTGCTTTAAAAAGTGCTTGATGTATTTATTAAAAAGATTGGTTTCCTAGCCTTATCGTATCGGCTATTTAAAAATTATATGCTCCACGAGGTAAGGTAGGCATTTTTTTTATGAATTTGACTTTACTGGGGCACTGATCCACTTCCACTATATAATAAGCTTATACTTAATAATTATATAAGTATTAATCTAAAAGACTTTTTGAAAATATGAAACTTAAGAGTTAATTCATGACACTTGAACAACCACTTGCCTTGCCATACATCCAACGCGAAGTTCGTAAATCGACTTTCCAGAAGACAGAATGATCACCCCACTTAATATAAATTGCAGGGTGTCTGCTTCGCCGGAATCCGGAATCCGATTCCTCCGGCTCCGACGCAATACGCTTCAAGCTCCTGAAATTAATCTTACTTTCATGCAAAGTGCCCAATCCCGACGAAAACAAATCAACACTTTAATTCCGCTTTCGGGATTTCTTTCGTGTAAAAACGAGCTTTTTCTAATGGACTTAAGTTATCAGTAATGTTAATGTTTTTTTTTTTGGCAAATATCCTTTAAATTTTGTAGAAGTATTTTTTTTAAATATATAAATAATAAATAAATATATAGGGACAAATTACACTGATTGAGCTAGCCCCAAAGTAAGTTCGAGACTTGTGATATGGGATACTAACTCAACGATACTATAATTTATAATAAATACATATATAGATAGAAGTATTGTAGAAGTATTGTTAAAAGCATATTTTTACTAGCGTGATTATATTTTTACCCAAATATTGGACTATACTTTTTCGTCACATTCCCTGCCCACCACTCGGATCCGAGTGGAGCGGGGCTAAATTAGCGGCGCCGCTCACTCGGATCCGAGCAAGCGTTCCGTTCATTTTGTATTAGCCAGTAAACCATCGGCATTTGAGGTGAGTCAACGTTGCTTTGCGCGGCCACTCTGGCAATATAGTCAACTTGCGAAAACGAGTATTGGTTTCATTCTTACGGTGTACTAGTGATTTGTACACACGATCGTACGGACTGTATTTTCGCGCCAAAATGGACAGTAAGGCTGGGTCGTCCAAAAGTATTTTAAACCAATTTTAACGTCTCGTTGTACCAAAAAGCGTCGACAAAGTGATGATTTTGACTCAGAAGGTTCTGGAGAATATAATGTTGAAGATGTGTATTCGCAAGAAGATGATGAAGAGGAGTTTTCTTCAAGTTCAGAAAGATCTGGTAGCGACAGTGATTTAAGTATTTTTAATACAGGATTGAAACGAAGACGACCAGCCGTAGACCACATGCTGATGATTCACCAGCTCAACCTTCAAGGTCATCAGCATCCAAGCGAGGTTTAAGTGAGTCAAACGATAGCCCTATTATTCAAAGTAAGCGATTGAAGCCTATGTTTAGAGACGGTCCCACGAGAGTGAATACACCAGGTACACGTGATACATCTGTTCAATTTTCAAAGTAACCAGATTCAGATATTGGTTTCTCAGCATCAAAGTCAGCGCCTCGCCAACTAGAATTAGAAGGAAATGATCGTTTTGAGTTTCATCACGAAATTGACTGTCGTGCAACATCGCCATCTATCGTACAAGACTATGCAGATCTTCTCCCTGATATACCAGAGAGTCTATTCACGGATAACCGTTCTACGCCTACCCTATCTCTTCTGAGATCTGATGCAGTCACTCTAAACTTGTCGCCGGAGCGTAATAACGTGTCTTCTTCTGCTTTGCCGGATCAAAGATCTGAAAATAGTACTCCGAACTTGCCAAATGATAATGATGATGTCCCATTAGCTGACCATTTACACAATAACTCACCTTCTCGTCAAGGAGCCACTAGAAGCGCGCAATGGAGCAGCAATCCAATTTCAATGAAAAATATTAATTTTACTAAAACACAGGAACTTTTAGTGCGACCTCCAACACATCCTTACGAAGCATTCCGTTTATTAATTGACAACGATCTATTGGATCTTATTGTTCGAGAGACGAATGCTAACGCATTAAGGGTAGGTACTGGAAATAATGTAAAGCGAAAATCAAGAATCAAAAATTGGAAAGATTTAACTAGGGCAGAACTGCTGACATTTCTAGTTCTAGATACTTCTTCTTCACACAGGTACAATTCGTCTAAACCGTATAAGCGATTATTGGAAACGACACTTTTTATTTAACATTCCATGCTTCGGTCAATTCATGTCCCGAAACCATTTTTTACTGATTTTACGATGCCTGCACTTTACGTCTGAAACAAGTGAAGAAGACCGTCTAAAACAAATTCGTCCGTTTATGGATCATTTTAACAATAAAATGAAAACTATTTATTGTCCGGGTAAAGAGTTGTCATTGGATGAGTCCATGGTTTTGTGGCGCGGTAGATTGCTGTGCAAACAGTACATTAAGAACAAAAGGCATAAGTATGGTATCAAACTTTATGTCCTAGCTGAGCCAGATGGTACCGTTTTAAAATACCAAGTTTATGCAGGTGCAAATGATGAGACATCAGGTCAAGGACATGCTAAAAAGATCGTCTTCAAACTCCTCGAAGAGAGACTAGATTCTGGCCATCATGGATAATTACTACAACTCATATAGTTTGGCTGTGAAATTGCTAGATCGACAAACGTACTGCACAGGAACGTTGAGAAAAAACCGTAAGGATAATCTTATTGATATTGCGACTATTCCATTGAAAAAAGGAGAAAACAAATCCTTATTCTTGAATGGTGTTCATATCGGAAAATGGCGTGATAAGCGTTACGTGCTGTATATTTCCACCGAACATGTTGACGAAATGATGGAAACTACTTCCAAAAGAGGATCGGTAGTAGTGAAACCAATGGCAATTGTCCATTATAATAATTTTAAGTCAGGCGTTGATCTTCAAGATCAGATGCTGGCGTATTATCCAGTTTAAAGAAAGACACTGCGCTGGTACAAGAAGCTGTTTGTTCATATGCTCCAAATGAGTCTCAGTAATGCATTTTACTTGTACAACAAATTTTCGGCGAATGATAAGATAAATCTATATGATTTCCGTTTGAAGATATTAGAAACGCTTCTACCTGACCCTAATGAAGTCAATCGATGCAATTTTTCGAAAGTGAAGCACGAACTCACTAAAATAGAAAAGACCCGAATAAGACTAAAGAAAGTAGGAAGTATCGTGAAAGAAACTACCGAAGTAGCCCGAAAGGAATACAAAGGCTGCAAAGCACAGAAAAAGAGGGTGCAAACAATTTACGAATGTAAGCAATGTGAAGGTTCTCCAGGTTTTTGCACAAAATGTTTCTGCCTAGCACATATGTGTGTGTGTGTGTGTGTGTGTGTGTGTGTGTGTGTGCGTGTGTGTGTGTGTGTGTGTATTAGTGAATATTAGTCAACTAAACCATTGCCATCCCTAGCGCTCGGATCCGAGTGTTCGGCACCCAGCGTGCTGTGTGCCGACCACTCGGATCCGAAAAATGTGTTTTTTTATAGGAATAATAATAATAAAAATATACATTTATCCATATTTTCACACATTCATATGTATTTAATCAAAATTCGCCTTAAAAAGTTTCGGTTCCCAGCTATTATTTTTCATTTAATTTGTAAGCAGTAAATGTGTTAAAACTGTGGTAGAACCAAGTTTCTTATCAAGTTTCTAAATGCTATTCTCAGATGTACCTACATTTAGTTATCCCATACATTCATCCATTTGATTCATTTGCCTCTGAAAGTATAGTACCAATCTCATAACTGCGAAACGTCTTCTGACAAGATATGAAATTTAGTACTTACTTAGCTTTTTGTGACACATTTTCGACGAGTTTCATTCCCTATGAGCATGATGTAAATAGTTATCCTTTTCAACTACCGTTGTTTAGTAACTTTAGGCTAGAAACAAACTGTACAAAACTTTCAAAACTCTAGCAGGTCGGCCAGATCTTATTTAAAGTTTTTGAATGTTCAGGACGAAGTTGAATAAAACCTATTCCAAGTAGCGAGAATTAAGTTCTAGATTCCTTTTCAAAGAAAAGCATCTATCATTATTTTTCTACATATAAGTAATTCAAAAAAGGAATCAACCTAAATTCAAATGTATATAGAGTTTACTTCATGACATTCTTCCAAACATTACAAAGAGTAACTCTTGAACACAATTAACAGTTTCATAAACTGCTACCTATAACTGTTATAGGTAGCAGTTTATGAAACTGTTAATTGTGTTCATAAAGAATGCTAAAATAAAATCGGTTCAAAGTTTATTATTTGAATTTTATGATATAAGATTAGATAATAGTGTTTTATGCAACAATTGTATAAGAATGATCAAAAAATGCTCGATTGCGTCACCTTACGATGCTCGGCAAGTCTCGCATCGTAAGGTGACGCAATCGAGCATTTTTTGACGTACTTTTACAACGTTGCAAACAATACTTTATCTACGACTATATTTACTAAATACAATACAAAAATAAACAAAGAAAAATGTTCAATGTTTGACATATGTTTGGCAGATAAGTACTAGATAGGTATCTGAGGTATTTTTTGAAATTGTCGTTTACGTCGATGGACTTTCCAGTGACGATATTAAAAAATATGTTTTTGTCGGCAGTAAAATTTTATTTTATTTAAAACCACATGAATTTAGTTGTTTCTTAAATGGTACATGTGCTTTTTGTTGTAAAATTTGTGTTTATTGAATAAAACCTTAACCAAAGTGTAACCTACTTTTAGTATATCTGTGACAGTTAGGCTACGGAACAGACAGTTAGGCGATATATTTGGCCACTTTACGATACAAGAGTGTTTTCGGGGAATAGAGTATAGAGTTTTCTGAAGTCATATTATCTGTGTTCTTAAATTAGTTTTCATCATTTCAAATCGGCGTACCTAATGCGTAGACAGACTTGACTATGTAAATGACAGATTAGTACAGGAGTAGACAAAATATTATTTGAATTCATATATTCGTTTAAATTTCATTCGACATAAAGTCCAGAGTACAACATTATCATCGTGTAATGTGTAACTCATTTACGCAAATATTATCCCTATATTTTCATGTTAGTATTGATGTGAAGTCGTCATGAAATAAATAACTCTAAGATCTGGTCACGACAGCGTACTAAATATCCTTTTTCTACGACACTGAACGACGCGAATAAAATATTTCTATTTCCTCATCCAAATAGACCAGTATCCTCCTATACTCTGGGCACGTTTTGATCGGGAAATTACTGTCATTTCGCGATGCAGTGCATGAAAGCTGCAATTTGGAAGCCAGCTGACGAAAATGGGGCCAAATGTACTGTGATCACAAATCGTGGCCATTATGTTTGCCTTTACTCATATCTAAAGATCTTATGGAGCTCCTAAATTAGTAGTTAATAACTTGGGATTTAAAAATAAAGAATCAACTATAAAAAAATAGGAAATTCGATGGGAAGAATATGTACCTAAGAGGCCAAAACTTTTTTTGGAACGTCTATAGTAAAACATTTATGTAACATTTTCTTCATTTACCTATTTGAAATATGTGATCAAGAAACCAGAAAGAATAGAAATCTAGTCATTAAAATAAACATTATTTCAAAATGTGTACTCAAGCTTCAACGAAGGTACTCTGATACCTTGTTAAAGGCTCTTGCCTTATAAACTAGTTGGCTATAATAACATTTCGTCAACAGTCCCGACACTCCACAAATATAAACAACAGATGATTATGATCTCAAAGAACGCAGCGTCGGTCCATCGATTCATGGGTAGATCGGTACAGTCAACTACAAAAATATTTTCTTTTTTTTTAGTCCGTGACTGTGGTCATACTAATATCAGATTTCTCTAGTTATTTAAAGTCATCTTACAATATTAGCAATGACAGTCAAGAACTACTCAGCGTGCTTTCCGAAGCACGGAGAAGCTAGAGATTTGTGGTTCTCGAGTTTATCAGTTATAAAACATGATTTCTTGAAATAAAATATTTACATTGCCTAGCAAAACAAAACCACAAAAAGAACCATATTCAATCGTAATCACTGTGTATATTGTATAGACACTTTAAAACTTTAAAGTCTGTTGTGGTTGACTGTGCACACAAATTATTTATTTACTGCTCTCTACATTGTTAACATTCTTGCGTAGTGCCAGGCCTGTGTCAGTCCCCGTTTACGTATCGAAAGTATACCTCCACTGTTACTTTGCGCGCGGCGACCACTTCGAAGGGGAAATTTCAGTTACATGAACAGTTTGTCTAGAGTAATAAGAATGAAATTGGCTTGCAATGGATGTCTAGGTATCTAAACGAAGAGGTGAGAAGTTGTGACGCAAGCTAAATTAAACCAGGAAGACTTATGTACGTGAATACTAGTACTTACTCTGTGGTAGTGCGTAGCTATTTGAGAATGCGAGAGTGGATTCGAGACGTTCTAGTAGCTTATCGGACTAACAAATAAACTTGTAGTTTTCCGGCCCAAGTTTTGAAAACTTTAAATCTAACCAAAAAAAAGTTTAATTTAAATTTTATGTTTGTATTTTTTACTGAGTTTATAAATTCATTAGTCCTAAACAAAAGAAGTAATAAAGTTATTAATAAATAACTGGTCAAGCGCGAGTCAGACTCGCGCACGATGGGTTCCGTACCATTATCTATAAAAAAATCACGTTTGTTGTATGGGAGCCGCCTTTAAATATTTGTTTTTAGTATTTGTTGTTATAGCGGCAACAGAAATACATCGTCTGTTAAAATTTCAACTGTCTAGCTATCAATATTCATGAGATACAGCGGGGTGACGGACAGGCAGACCTTATCTTGAATGAATTTACAAATTAAGAGAAAAATAGAATAAAAATATAGCCATACTAAATACTCTAATTACTTTTGCACATTACAATATTTAATAGTTTATTATACCAATTCATTAGTCACACTACTAGAAGCTCAATGAGTGTTAAAGGCTAGGTTGAGCACAGCTGGCGGAGTGCCAAATGCCAGCACCTGGCCCGAAATGACTGTAAGCCAGGGGTTAATCGGGGTTTGATATCAGAGAGCAAGTATTGCCTAGCTAACGATACAACAAGAAACAAGAACAAACAATAAATACACTTTTAAAAACTAAGTTATGCGCAAATGTCTATCGCTAAAGCTCTAGCATTTTGCGCAATACGGAGTGCAAATGCAGCATCGTTATGATGCAATGTGCATATCAATGATAATATTTTATTTATTAGTACATATACAGTGAATTAGGTACATGAAATGACAAATTATAAGAATAAGAAATAATAATGCATGTCGAGGTGGCCGAAGATTATGCGAAATGAAAAAGAAATAGCCAGAACAAAATTGGTTTGGCTATAGTTTTACGACCAGCCACCTGCTGAACGTCAGCCCGCTTTGGCCAGGTATTTCTGACGCTAGTCAATCCTCTTTGGGCATTCTCAAGGCTTGGAAATGATCAATAAAGGAGGATTCACGTCAAGCGGCGGCTGGTTGTGAAACTTGTCGCACGAATACATTGATGTAACAAAAGAAGTTTATGCTTAGACCTTTAGTCGCCTCTTACGACATCTGCAGAAAAAATAACTGGTCCTATTCTAGGCCGGAGACAAAACCATTTTTTTTTCTTTATTAAAGCTAATAAAAAAGTCAATGCAAAACAAATTGACAACATTTCAAAAATTTTATATTCATATTTTATATTTTTTCCTTAAAGAACTTCAAAAAAAAGGACATACGTATTTTTTCTTTTTCATTTCTTTTCATTATTTCTCCTAAAATTAAATTGTTTCAAATCTCTCCATTCTAAAAGAGCGTAAGTACAAGAGTTAGGATGTAACGGTTTACATCTTTGCCATACATACATTATAATAAAAAAATAAAACTTTTACTGACGTCTATAGAGTTGTGTTTTGTAGCAGTAAGATATCGATATCGATACAAAAACTTACGTATCGTAAAATAGGGTTACTTTGATTAATTTAAAAATACAAACGCTTCTATCTCAGCTATTTTTGGCATAAAAATATTATATTGACGACTTGGTATGTGGAAAACAAATGGCATAAAAAATTACGCTTGTAATACTCGACAAAAAAAATTTGCCCTATCATTTCTATACTTGAAATGGGGTTTTTGGGTAACCCACGTTTTTTAACGAATCTCATAGTCGCCCCTTACAGGAATTAAGAACACAAAGAAAAAAATGTTTCACTTTTTACTTTTTAAGTTACAGCGTTTTAAAGTTGATTGGGGTGAATTTGACTGAAAATAAAAACAAGGGCTCCGGCGTACACGCGTTGTGAAAAGATGGCGGACTTACCAGGATTGCTATTTCAAAAATATAAATAAATATGCGTTCAGAAATTTGGAAGATTTAATTAAAAAACCAAAAAAAAGCTATCACAAATGTCTTGTGTTTTGAAAGACGCCCCATTTTAGGGTAGCATTTTTCCTTACTTTTTTTTTTCTTTTAGTTTTAAGACATGGATGTCAATATTATTTTTATTTAACTTGAAATATCAATCATATAAAGGAAATATTAGCATTTCGTCACCAAACTATGTAAACATTTTAATGCATGTGTATTTTTTCCAATCCTAATTCTACTTTACTGAAAGAACTATCGATATTAGATGGTCTTCCTATCGAACTGATACTTCTATAGACAACACTACTATTATCTCTCTCTCTCACTCGTGATGTCAGTTGTCAGATTGACGCACGTGTCAATTGACAGCTGACAGCTTGACATAATTTTTTCACTTTTAGATGTTCAAGTAAAGGCGTAACCTGTTAAATGCCTATATCCTTGTACTTTTGAGTTTTATTATTTTATTATATTTTATCTCTAAAAATATGACTCAAAAAAAATCCTGAAAAAATATTTTACGTGTTCAGAATTGCTAAATCTCTAAATGATTCTCGAATTTTCATACCTTTTAGAAAATGAAATGTTGTCAATTGCCTTGCAACGTCGGTATCCCAGCGAACGTCTTGACTCAGTTCCCAAGTTGACCATGAAGACGCTGATTGGGTCGTTCATGTTAAGTAACGTACGTGTGCTGACTTTAAATACTTAATAAACCTTATCCGTTAAGTTTCAATAAGAACTTAAAAAAAAATACAGATTCTTCAGAAAGAGTCATCATCTCTTTCTGAAGAATCTGTATTTTTTCAGTCCAAGGACCAATGATTGTACTATTTTGTCATTTTCAAACTACTACTAAAAAGAAAAATTTATTAGTAACTGCTAATAGTTGCTGTAAATGTATGCGTCCAAATACCAACAAGGGGAAATAATTTCTTTCAAGCCATTCTTGGTTAATTAGTTTTTATTACATACATATTACATAATTGACCTAAAACTATCTATTACGTAATGTTCAATGTGGACCACTATATTTTGGGATAATTCATCATGACCATACCTAAGTAACTTAATTTAATTTTGCAATAATAACTTTTCTCAAAAGTCTTTAGAAGAAATGAGTGACTTCCATTTGTTTGGATAGAATTGCCCACTAACCCACATTAAGAATAGTCGGTACTACAATAACGGCCATTCATTTACAACAAATGAACAGCGCCATTCAAGCGCACTACTACTCGTCAAAAGGGCAATCATTTTGCCTTATTAGGTTTATGTGTAGCAATCGTATGTCACCGCGCCTATAGTCGGCAAGACCAACTAAACAAGACCTGCTAGCACACCTTTATTTTCGCTATGTAACTGTTGTCTATGTATTTGAAAGTGAGGGATGAGGTAGGTCAATTTTAGTGGCTGCCCGTCGTTATAAGAAGAGAATTGGAATTACTTGAATTAAATGTGAGTTACTTTTATCATCAAGGTTTATAAAAGCGCTTAAATAAGGATATAATAATAATAAGGATTTACAAAAGTAATGAGTTACTTACATTTGATGTTATTCATTCCAAATCGAAAATATTGGCTTACAGCACAGAAAGAGTCTGGGTTCGTTTGCCTTTAGACCAAAAAGACATATGGCCCTCAGGCAAAGGCCGCTGTGAAGCAATGGTGGGGGATTTGTAGGTGGAAAGCGGAATCAACCTGTTGTTTGTTTTTCGTGTGTGTTGATGATAGCCACATTGGGCTGGTGTCAGATTTTTCCAGCTGCCTTTTTGTTGTTTTTTCGTGTGTGTGAGTGGCCAAGCTGCCTAAAGGTATCTGATGTAGCTTGACAACTGTCATACAATGATGACAGCCGGGACCATCGGCTTTACGTTAGCGTTGCATAACTATCGGTACTTGACCTCGAAAAACAGTCACAATATCGATAGTACCGAATAAACGATACTATCGATAGTTAGTAGTATCGATACTACTAACTATCGATAGTATCGGTTATTACCGATAGTATCGATTGTTAATAGTTTGCAAAACTATTGATGTAAGGTAAAACTATCGATAGTATCGAAAATATTGAATTTAGATACTATCGACAGTATTCGATACTATCGATAGTATCGGTTATTCAATACTATCGATAGGCCTATAGATATTGTGACTGTTTTTCAAGGCCACGGTAGTATTGATAAACTATTGATATTTTATATTATTTCTTGCAACGCTACTTTACATGCGTTCCGAACTACGGAGAAACTCAAAAAAAATTCATGCCACTTGTCACCTATCCACGTCTGGTATCGCTTAACCTGCGCAAGTCCAAGTTATGCATACTCCCACCGAGCCAGCGAGCTCCTCAACCTAATAAAACGCGAGTTGGTGTTTTCTTCACAGTAGTTATCATTATCGGTCGCTTACGGTCCACTTAATGGCCATTGGGCCATTTTACACGCGCCATTGACTCTCGAGCATCGATATAAAGAAAAAAAGCTCTTTTCAGACGATCCATTATGACTATGAGGCGACGATGCTCGAAGAAAAATATCGTTGGAAAAGTAACACGGTATAAAATACTCGGCTTCGATTGCACAGTTGTTTTAGAACAGATTAAATTTTGCAAAAGTAAAAACTGACTTCAGTAATAACACAGATAAGTACTAGTACTCAAGTACAGAAGTCTTACTCAGAAAAGAAATTCGACGAAATATCTACTTAATGTGGTTGGCGCTATAGTTTAATTTAGCTTGCGTCAGAACTCCTCACCTCTACGTTTACATATCTAGACATCCATCGCAAGCCAATTTCATTACTATGGACAAACGATTCATGTAACTGAACTTTTCCCTTCGAAGTAGTCGCCGCGTTCATAGTAATAATGTAGGTATATTTTCGATACAACGGGTAGTGACACAGGCCTGGTAATAGTGACAATCACAATAAAGCTAAAAACGCGACAATTGCATACTTTTACGAGGTAAGTATTCTTTAAGGCACAAATAAAATTCCCTTCGATTGAGCCGTAAGGTTAGGGTATTATATAGCTTCTACCTGACCCTAATGAAGTCAATCGATGCAATTTTTCGAAAGTGAAGCACGAACTCACTAAAATAGAAAAGACCCGAATAAGACTAAAGAAAGTAGGAAGTATCGTGAAAGAAACTACCGAAGTAGCCCGAAAGGAATACAAAGGCTGCAAAGCACAGAAAAAGAGGGTGCAAACAATTTACGAATGTAAGCAATGTGAAGGTTCTCCAGGTTTTTGCACAAAATGTTTCTGCCTAGCACATATGTGTGTGTGTGTGTGTGTGTGTGTGTGTGTGTGTGTGCGTGTGTGTGTGTGTGTGTGTGTGTGCGTGTGTGTGTGTGTGTGTGTATTAGTGAATATTAGTCAACTAAACCATTGCCATCCCTAGCGCTCGGATCCGAGTGTTCGGCACCCAGCGTGCTGTGTGCCGACCACTCGGATCCGAAAAATGTGTTTTTTTATAGGAATAATAATAATAAAAATATACATTTATCCATATTTTCACACATTCATATGTATTTAATCAAAATTCGCCTTAAAAAGTTTCGGTTCCCAGCTATTATTTTTCATTTAATTTGTAAGCAGTAAATGTGTTAAAACTGTGGTAGAACCAAGTTTCTTATCAAGTTTCTAAATGCTATTCTCAGATGTACCTACATTTAGTTATCCCATACATTCATCCATTTGATTCATTTGCCTCTGAAAGTATAGTACCAATCTCATAACTGCGAAACGTCTTCTGACAAGATATGAAATTTAGTACTTACTTAGCTTTTTGTGACACATTTTCGACGAGTTTCATTCCCTATGAGCATGATGTAAATAGTTATCCTTTTCAACTACCGTTGTTTAGTAACTTTAGGCTAGAAACAAACTGTACAAAACTTTCAAAACTCTAGCAGGTCGGCCAGATCTTATTTAAAGTTTTTGAATGTTCAGGACGAAGTTGAATAAAACCTATTCCAAGTAGCGAGAATTAAGTTCTAGATTCCTTTTCAAAGAAAAGCATCTATCATTATTTTTCTACATATAAGTAATTCAAAAAAGGAATCAACCTAAATTCAAATGTATATAGAGTTTACTTCATGACATTCTTCCAAACATTACAAAGAGTAACTCTTGAACACAATTAACAGTTTCATAAACTGCTACCTATAACTGTTATAGGTAGCAGTTTATGAAACTGTTAATTGTGTTCATAAAGAATGCTAAAATAAAATCGGTTCAAAGTTTATTATTTGAATTTTATGATATAAGATTAGATAATAGTGTTTTATGCAACAATTGTATAAGAATGATCAAAAAATGCTCGATTGCGTCACCTTACGATGCTCGGCAAGTCTCGCATCGTAAGGTGACGCAATCGAGCATTTTTTGACGTACTTTTACAACGTTGCAAACAATACTTTATCTACGACTATATTTACTAAATACAATACAAAAATAAACAAAGAAAAATGTTCAATGTTTGACATATGTTTGGCAGATAAGTACTAGATAGGTATCTGAGGTATTTTTTGAAATTGTCGTTTACGTCGATGGACTTTCCAGTGACGATATTAAAAAATATGTTTTTGTCGGCAGTAAAATTTTATTTTATTTAAAACCACATGAATTTAGTTGTTTCTTAAATGGTACATGTGCTTTTTGTTGTAAAATTTGTGTTTATTGAATAAAACCTTAACCAAAGTGTAACCTACTTTTAGTATATCTGTGACAGTTAGGCTACGGAACAGACAGTTAGGCGATATATTTGGCCACTTTACGATACAAGAGTGTTTTCGGGGAATAGAGTATAGAGTTTTCTGAAGTCATATTATCTGTGTTCTTAAATTAGTTTTCATCATTTCAAATCGGCGTACCTAATGCGTAGACAGACTTGACTATGTAAATGACAGATTAGTACAGGAGTAGACAAAATATTATTTGAATTCATATATTCGTTTAAATTTCATTCGACATAAAGTCCAGAGTACAACATTATCATCGTGTAATGTGTAACTCATTTACGCAAATATTATCCCTATATTTTCATGTTAGTATTGATGTGAAGTCGTCATGAAATAAATAACTCTAAGATCTGGTCACGACAGCGTACTAAATATCCTTTTTCTACGACACTGAACGACGCGAATAAAATATTTCTATTTCCTCATCCAAATAGACCAGTATCCTCCTATACTCTGGGCACGTTTTGATCGGGAAATTACTGTCATTTCGCGATGCAGTGCATGAAAGCTGCAATTTGGAAGCCAGCTGACGAAAATGGGGCCAAATGTACTGTGATCACAAATCGTGGCCATTATGTTTGCCTTTACTCATATCTAAAGATCTTATGGAGCTCCTAAATTAGTAGTTAATAACTTGGGATTTAAAAATAAAGAATCAACTATAAAAAAATAGGAAATTCGATGGGAAGAATATGTACCTAAGAGGCCAAAACTTTTTTTGGAACGTCTATAGTAAAACATTTATGTAACATTTTCTTCATTTACCTATTTGAAATATGTGATCAAGAAACCAGAAAGAATAGAAATCTAGTCATTAAAATAAACATTATTTCAAAATGTGTACTCAAGCTTCAACGAAGGTACTCTGATACCTTGTTAAAGGCTCTTGCCTTATAAACTAGTTGGCTATAATAACATTTCGTCAACAGTCCCGACACTCCACAAATATAAACAACAGATGATTATGATCTCAAAGAACGCAGCGTCGGTCCATCGATTCATGGGTAGATCGGTACAGTCAACTACAAAAATATTTTCTTTTTTTTTAGTCCGTGACTGTGGTCATACTAATATCAGATTTCTCTAGTTATTTAAAGTCATCTTACAATATTAGCAATGACAGTCAAGAACTACTCAGCGTGCTTTCCGAAGCACGGAGAAGCTAGAGATTTGTGGTTCTCGAGTTTATCAATTATAAAACATGATTTCTTGAAATAAAATATTTACATTGCCTAGCAAAACAAAACCACAAAAAGAACCATATTCAATCGTAATCACTGTGTATATTGTATAGACACTTTAAAACTTTAAAGTCTGTTGTGGTTGACTGTGCACACAAATTATTTATTTACTGCTCTCTACATTGTTAACATTCTTGCGTAGTGCCAGGCCTGTGTCAGTCCCCGTTTACGTATCGAAAGTATACCTCCACTGTTACTTTGCGCGCGGCGACCACTTCGAAGGGGAAATTTCAGTTACATGAACAGTTTGTCTAGAGTAATAAGAATGAAATTGGCTTGCAATGGATGTCTAGGTATCTAAACGAAGAGGTGAGAAGTTGTGACGCAAGCTAAATTAAACCAGGAAGACTTATGTACGTGAATACTAGTACTTACTCTGTGGTAGTGCGTAGCTATTTGAGAATGCGAGAGTGGATTCGAGACGTTCTAGTAGCTTATCGGACTAACAAATAAACTTGTAGTTTTCCGGCCCAAGTTTTGAAAACTTTAAATCTAACCAAAAAAAAGTTTAATTTAAATTTTATGTTTGTATTTTTTACTGAGTTTATAAATTCATTAGTCCTAAACAAAAGAAGTAATAAAGTTATTAATAAATAACTGGTCAAGCGCGAGTCAGACTCGCGCACGATGGGTTCCGTACCATTATCTATAAAAAAATCACGTTTGTTGTATGGGAGCCGCCTTTAAATATTTGTTTTTAGTATTTGTTGTTATAGCGGCAACAGAAATACATCGTCTGTTAAAATTTCAACTGTCTAGCTATCAATATTCATGAGATACAGCGGGGTGACGGACAGGCAGACCTTATCTTGAATGAATTTACAAATTAAGAGAAAAATAGAATAAAAATATAGCCATACTAAATACTCTAATTACTTTTGCACATTACAATATTTAATAGTTTATTATACCAATTCATTAGTCACACTACTAGAAGCTCAATGAGTGTTAAAGGCTAGGTTGAGCACAGCTGGCGGAGTGCCAAATGCCAGCACCTGGCCCGAAATGACTGTAAGCCAGGGGTTAATCGGGGTTTGATATCAGAGAGCAAGTATTGCCTAGCTAACGATACAACAAGAAACAAGAACAAACAATAAATACACTTTTAAAAACTAAGTTATGCGCAAATGTCTATCGCTAAAGCTCTAGCATTTTGCGCAATACGGAGTGCAAATGCAGCATCGTTATGATGCAATGTGCATATCAATGATAATATTTTATTTATTAGTACATATACAGTGAATTAGGTACATGAAATGACAAATTATAAGAATAAGAAATAATAATGCATGTCGAGGTGGCCGAAGATTATGCGAAATGAAAAAGAAATAGCCAGAACAAAATTGGTTTGGCTATAGTTTTACGACCAGCCACCTGCTGAACGTCAGCCCGCTTTGGCCAGGTATTTCTGACGCTAGTCAATCCTCTTTGGGCATTCTCAAGGCTTGGAAATGATCAATAAAGGAGGATTCACGTCAAGCGGCGGCTGGTTGTGAAACTTGTCGCACGAATACATTGATGTAACAAAAGAAGTTTATGCTTAGACCTTTAGTCGCCTCTTACGACATCTGCAGAAAAAATAACTGGTCCTATTCTAGGCCGGAGACAAAACCATTTTTTTTTCTTTATTAAAGCTAATAAAAAAGTCAATGCAAAACAAATTGACAACATTTCAAAAATTTTATATTCATATTTTATATTTTTTCCTTAAAGAACTTCAAAAAAAAGGACATACGTATTTTTTCTTTTTCATTTCTTTTCATTATTTCTCCTAAAATTAAATTGTTTCAAATCTCTCCATTCTAAAAGAGCGTAAGTACAAGAGTTAGGATGTAACGGTTTACATCTTTGCCATACATACATTATAATAAAAAAATAAAACTTTTACTGACGTCTATAGAGTTGTGTTTTGTAGCAGTAAGATATCGATATCGATACAAAAACTTACGTATCGTAAAATAGGGTTACTTTGATTAATTTAAAAATTCAAACGCTTCTATCTCAGCTATTTTTGGCATAAAAATATTATATTGACGACTTGGTATGTGGAAAACAAATGGCATAAAAAATTACGCTTGTAATACTCGACAAAAAAAATTTGCCCTATCATTTCTATACTTGAAATGGGGTTTTTGGGTAACCCACGTTTTTTAACGAATCTCATAGTCGCCCCTTACAGGAATTAAGAACACAAAGAAAAAAATGTTTCACTTTTTAATTTTTAAGTTACAGCGTTTTAAAGTTGATTGGGGTGAATTTGACTGAAAATAAAAACAAGGGCTCCGGCGTACACGCGTTGTGAAAAGATGGCGGACTTACCAGGATTGCTATTTCAAAAATATAAATAAATATGCGTTCAGAAATTTGGAAGATTTAATTAAAAAACCAAAAAAAAGCTATCACAAATGTCTTGTGTTTTGAAAGACGCCCCATTTTAGGGTAGCATTTTTCCTTACTTTTTTTTTTCTTTTAGTTTTAAGACATGGATGTCAATATTATTTTTATTTAACTTGAAATATCAATCATATAAAGGAAATATTAGCATTTCGTCACCAAACTATGTAAACATTTTAATGCATGTGTATTTTTTCCAATCCTAATTCTACTTTACTGAAAGAACTATCGATATTAGATGGTCTTCCTATCGAACTGATACTTCTATAGACAACACTACTATTATCTCTCTCTCTCACTCGTGATGTCAGTTGTCAGATTGACGCACGTGTCAATTGACAGCTGACAGCTTGACATAATTTTTTCACTTTTAGATGTTCAAGTAAAGGCGTAACCTGTTAAATGCCTATATCCTTGTACTTTTGAGTTTTATTATTTTATTATATTTTATCTCTAAAAATATGACTCAAAAAAAATCCTGAAAAAATATTTTACGTGTTCAGAATTGCTAAATCTCTAAATGATTCTCGAATTTTCATACCTTTTAGAAAATGAAATGTTGTCAATTGCCTTGCAACGTCGGTATCCCAGCGAACGTCTTGACTCAGTTCCCAAGTTGACCATGAAGACGCTGATTGGGTCGTTCATGTTAAGTAACGTACGTGTGCTGACTTTAAATACTTAATAAACCTTATCCGTTAAGTTTCAATAAGAACTTAAAAAAAAATACAGATTCTTCAGAAAGAGTCATCATCTCTTTCTGAAGAATCTGTATTTTTTCAGTCCAAGGACCAATGATTGTACTATTTTGTCATTTTCAAACTACTACTAAAAAGAAAAATTTATTAGTAACTGCTAATAGTTGCTGTAAATGTATGCGTCCAAATACCAACAAGGGGAAATAATTTCTTTCAAGCCATTCTTGGTTAATTAGTTTTTATTACATACATATTACATAATTGACCTAAAACTATCTATTACGTAATGTTCAATGTGGACCACTATATTTTGGGATAATTCATCATGACCATACCTAAGTAACTTAATTTAATTTTGCAATAATAACTTTTCTCAAAAGTCTTTAGAAGAAATGAGTGACTTCCATTTGTTTGGATAGAATTGCCCACTAACCCACATTAAGAATAGTCGGTACTACAATAACGGCCATTCATTTACAACAAATGAACAGCGCCATTCAAGCGCACTACTACTCGTCAAAAGGGCAATCATTTTGCCTTATTAGGTTTATGTGTAGCAATCGTATGTCACCGCGCCTATAGTCGGCAAGACCAACTAAACAAGACCTGCTAGCACACCTTTATTTTCGCTATGTAGTTGTCTATGTATTTGAAAGTGAGGGATGAGGTAGGTCAATTTTAGTGGCTGCCCGTCGTTATAAGAAGAGAATTGGAATTACTTGAATTAAATGTGAGTTACTTTTATCATCAAGGTTTATAAAAGCGCTTAAATAAGGATATAATAATAATAAGGATTTACAAAAGTAATGAGTTACTTACATTTGATGTTATTCATTCCAAATCGAAAATATTGGCTTACAGCACAGAAAGAGTCTGGGTTCGTTTGCCTTTAGACCAAAAAGACATATGGCCCTCAGGCAAAGGCCGCTGTGAAGCAATGGTGGGGGATTTGTAGGTGGAAAGCGGAATCAACCTGTTGTTTGTTTTTCGTGTGTGTTGATGATAGCCACATTGGGCTGGTGTCAGATTTTTCCAGCTGCCTTTTTGTTGTTTTTTCGTGTGTGTGAGTGGCCAAGCTGCCTAAAGGTATCTGATGTAGCTTGACAACTGTCATACAATGATGACAGCCGGGACCATCGGCTTTACGTTAGCGTTGCATAACTATCGGTACTTGACCTCGAAAAACAGTCACAATATCGATAGTACCGAATAAACGATACTATCGATAGTTAGTAGTATCGATACTACTAACTATCGATAGTATCGGTTATTACCGATAGTATCGATTGTTAATAGTTTGCAAAACTATTGATGTAAGGTAAAACTATCGATAGTATCGAAAATATTGAATTTAGATACTATCGACAGTATTCGATACTATCGATAGTATCGGTTATTCAATACTATCGATAGGCCTATAGATATTGTGACTGTTTTTCAAGGCCACGGTAGTATTGATAAACTATTGATATTTTATATTATTTCTTGCAACGCTACTTTACATGCGTTCCGAACTACGGAGAAACTCAAAAAAAATTCATGCCACTTGTCACCTATCCACGTCTGGTATCGCTTAACCTGCGCAAGTCCAAGTTATGCATACTCCCACCGAGCCAGCGAGCTCCTCAACCTAATAAAACGCGAGTTGGTGTTTTCTTCACAGTAGTTATCATTATCGGTCGCTTACGGTCCACTTAATGGCCATTGGGCCATTTTACACGCGCCATTGACTCTCGAGCATCGATATAAAGAAAAAAAGCTCTTTTCAGACGATCCATTATGACTATGAGGCGACGATGCTCGAAGAAAAATATCGTTGGAAAAGTAACACGGTATAAAATACTCGGCTTCGATTGCACAGTTGTTTTAGAACAGATTAAATTTTGCAAAAGTAAAAACTGACTTCAGTAATAACACAGATAAGTACTAGTACTCAAGTACAGAAGTCTTACTCAGAAAAGAAATTCGACGAAATATCTACTTAATGTGGTTGGCGCTATAGTTTAATTTAGCTTGCGTCAGAACTCCTCACCTCTACGTTTACATATCTAGACATCCATCGCAAGCCAATTTCATTACTATGGACAAACGATTCATGTAACTGAACTTTTCCCTTCGAAGTAGTCGCCGCGTTCATAGTAATAATGTAGGTATATTTTCGATACAACGGGTAGTGACACAGGCCTGGTAATAGTGACAATCACAATAAAGCTAAAAACGCGACAATTGCATACTTTTACGAGGTAAGTATTCTTTAAGGCACAAATAAAATTCCCTTCGATTGAGCCGTAAGGTTAGGGTAGGCAGGTGTCTGGATTGTAGTATGCAACGTCAGGCCTGTGTCACTCCCCGTTTAGGTATCGAAAATATACCTACATCATTACTATGCGTGCGGCGACCACTTCGAAGGGAAAAATTCAGTTACATAAATCGTTTGTCCACAGTTATAATGAAATTGGCTTGCAATGGATGTCTAGGTATCTAAGCGAAAAGGTAACGTTTTGACGCGAACTAAATTAAACCATAGCTCTAACCACATTAAGTAGATATTCCTTTGAATTTCTTTTCTAAGTAAGACTTCTGTACGTGAGTACTAGAACTTATTCTGTGGCAACGTGTAACGGAAAGTGGGTATCAACCCGAAAGGGAGTAAACGTGCTAATCAATGTAAACAAATTTTACGACCATCCCTGAAATCGTGAAAAAAATCTTCACCTCCATACAAAATTAAACACCTACCGTGCCAAAATGTATGCAGCAGATTTTTTTTTACGATTTCAGGGATGTTATAGTAAAAGTTGATCACATTGATTATTAAGTTTACTCCATTTGGATTTATACCCCCTTTCCGTTACACGTTGTATAGGCGCTTTATGTGCGTATATTATTTTTTTAATATAAAATGACAAGTAACGTGTTCCCGCAAGATGGTCGTTGGCAAGGATGATGATTGATGTTGTAGTTTACGGCTCGCTCCGCATCTCATCGCATCGTCCGTGGGCCAGTCTCCGTAACATTCTACTTTTTGAAGTCGATTTAACATCAACAACTTCCATACAAACTGGAATTGCCAAGTAATTTTTTATTTTGGAAAAAGTACATACTGCCAGAATGATGAAGCGTAAGTATATTTCAGCGCGTGTGTAATTTAATAAAGGTCTTTGTGATAACAGAGCAGATACTTATCCTCCGGAGGCAGTCGCAGTCAGCATTAGGGTACATTAGCCCCCTCTGATTGCCTGCATTACGTGTGCGGGTTATCTTATCGCAAGACGTGCACTTTAGGCCCCGGCAATCGAGTGCTTTGTAGATACTATGCTTTTACCACCCTTACTTAATTATTATACATACATTCATACCTGTGCGAGCCAAGATTACACAGTTCGTATGCAGCTGTTTTTAGGGTTCCGTACCCAAAGGATAAAACCAGAACTCTATTACTAAGACCGCTGACCGTCCATCTGTCTGTCTGTCTGTCACTAGGCCGTATCTCATAAACCGTGATAACTAGACAGTTGGAATTTTCGCAGATGATGTATTATATTTTGTGTTGCCGCTATAACAAAATTATTAAAAACAGAATAAAGTTTAAGTAGACTCTCATACAAAAACTGGTTTGTTTTTTTAATAGGTAATGGTAAGGAACCTTTCGTGCGCGAGTTCGAATCGCACTTGGCCGGCTATTTACAAGTTACAAGCTTTTATTTAACAATTGCAATGTATCTTGTCTCAACCTAATTATCACATCTTCTACGGATCATATTATCTCTTATTATATACTCTTATTGGCTAATATCCTGCTCTAGCATTCTCTCGTCATGACCTCCTTCACTGCTCATACCGCTTGAAGCCTCTTTAAGTGATTCCTAGGACTAAGCATCTTCGTAGTTACGCGCGGAACGATTTTAAGGCTTTGCTCAATGATGCTGCTAATACGGATTGGGACCAGGTTTAGTCTGCATCTGGTATAGATAATAAACTTAGTGTTTCCAATAACCTTCTTATTGAACTTTATGACAAGCACGCCCTGATTCGTAAAGTCAAATTGAAACGGCCGCCTGCTCCTTGGACAACGCCTGGGGTAAGAATGTTTATGAGAAGGAGGGATCGTGCCTTTTAGAGGTTTAAAAGACATCGGTGTGATGAGAACTGGGCCCTGTTTAAGGTTTCGTGGAATCGGTGTAATAGATATCTCAGAGATCTTGGTTCTTCTAACAATTTCAACCTCTTTTTGCCAGCTCACTGGAGTGCGTTCTTTACACATTCTTTTATCGAGCTATAAAACTATGGAACGACTTACCAGTTGATGTCTGGAGGGCTAAAACCGCTTTTCATTTAAGAAACAGGTGAAGGCTCGTCTTTTTCCAAACTTTCAGATAGATCATAGTGTATTTATGAAGTATATGCAGGTATTGTTTATTTTAGTACTACATACTAGTGTGTATCATTTATGTGTAGTTTATTATTTTGATTATTACTTTTACATATCTACCTATAGTATTTTTACCACATATAATACCTTTTCAAGTTGCACTATCCCTGTCTTTCTCCACACCGTTTGGTTGACTGGTAGATAAGGCCTTAGGCTTTAAGTCCGCTAATACACTTGTATTATTTTTGTTAATATAGTTAAATAAATATCTTGCATATTGACATGAGGTCAAATCTTGCAACTCAAATTTTAACCCGTTATCCTCAACCGATTGAGTTAAAATTTGGCATAATTGTAAGTCACATAGAGTCTGTTCTGATGATGGAGTAGGAATATATTCGACAGAACTCTGTTATAAAACAACATAACCTAATCGAGTAGGACTGTCGTGACGAGCACTTTATCTTGTACAAATTCTACAAAACCAACCTAAATAGGTACCTACTAAATCTTATGTTATTTTAATTTAACATACAACTAAATCTTACCCATACCTATACCTAATGCTGTTGATGTTTCAGTAGTGTTACGAATTTCTTATTTTTTAAATTTGATATTCTAGTAATATGTTTAATTATCTCGTGTGCTCGAGTTTTCAGTCAAAAGTACTGATAGCATCAAAATCAATTACTAAAGCGTAAACTTTTAATTTGGTGACACACTTTTGCTGCTGACTGTACATTTTTAGTAACTTTGGTATTCTATTGTTGTTGTAAACTTTTAATTTTTAATGTAATTTGGCTTTCTTATTCTATTGGTTCACTATCTTCATCGTCCTGTTTGGGTACCCCAGTAATTGGTGTATTTTCATCACTGTTTTCCTTTAATTGAGTGTCCGGTGTATCATTTTCATGATTCTTTTTGGGTTCCTCAGTGTCAGATATATTTATTTCAATACTATCATCACTGTTCTCCTTTATTTTTGTGTCTGGTGTGCTCGTATTATTCTCAATATCTCCATCATTATTTTCAGGTTCCTCAGTATCTGATGTATTTGATTCAAAATTGTCATCACCGTTTTCATGTAATTTAGTATCTTGTTTACCATTTTCAATAACTTCATCATGTTCTTCGGGTTTTGATGTATCTAATAAATTTATTTCAATATTTTCCTCATTTTCCTCTTGTTTCTCATGTTCTTCATTACCCTCATTTTCCTCATTTTCTTTATTTTTACATTCGTTTTTTGCTTGCACGAAAATCCAGTAGGATGGTTTGTTTCCATTATTTTGTCCTGGGTGTTCAATAGATACAAAAGACATGGTAGGATCTAAGTTGACTTTTGCTTTGTGTCCTTTTTTGTTATTTGTGCCTTCCACAGTCACACCAACGTATGAAACAGATTGACAAGGGGGCAACTGAAAGAAATTTCCAAATTATATAAGCAGAGCTATAAAATTAAGTCATCATCATCCGAGCGTATTCCCGGTTGCATACTCAGCAGTAACGTTTCAGAGTCCGGGGTCCGCTACCTAACCAAGGAGATTTGACGAGGTTACTGGTTTTTACACAGAGCGACTGCCGTCTAACCTCCACAACCCAAAGGGCAAACCAGGAACCAATCCTTGGATAGTTTGATGATCAAACGCTAGGTGGCGTTCGGGACCCACAGTTTTACGTGCCTTCCGAAACACGGAATCATCTTTCTTTTCGGATAATCAGGTGATTCAAGCCTGCAATATCCTATCCAGACTGGAAACAACTTTTCACAAAGTATGTTCCCAGTGGGAATCGAACCCATGACCTCCGGGTCACAAGGCGAACGCCTTGACCACTGGACTACGGAGGCAGTCAGCTATAAAATTAAGTACGTGCTACATTACATGCATTAGAACTTTTTCACAAAAAAAATACGTGCGCACATGTTGAATATTGGCGTAGAAATAGATTTGATACTCTTCGATTTTAACAAACATTAGTAAAAATAAAATCTTACCGTTATAGGAATTATATTCATTGATTCCATTCTTAATTTACCCGAAATCATGAAAAGACGGCGATCCTCTACTAGTTCTGAAAAGAATGACTTGATTTTATACGTAACCATATGAGTATGGGTATGCCTTGGAAATTCCTGGAGGAGGCTTTCAGTAGACTTTCTATGCCTGACATTATTATGATAGTGTGAGTGTAAATTATAAATCACACACTTTTGATTCTATATTCATGTACTTATATCGGTTTAAATTTAATTTAATTTTTAATTTATTATATTTTCACACAGTTTTTTTATTAAAAAATCAACCACATACTTCCTTTTAACTCGATCATATCTTTAAACTGACATAAAGAAATTTTAAAATGCATGAAACAATAACTTGTAATTATTATATATCGCCACATAATGTATACTTAGTACCTATAGGTAGGTACATATACTGGTACCTACATAAACGTGCCACAGTCGTACGGATACTAACTTATCGTAGTTAAAACGTGCAAATCAATTTATACGCCAATTAAAACAATTATGAAGAACCTATCTTTTCTTATCACATTGAGTGTATTTTCTTAGTGCTCACTATTTTTACTGTTTATGTGTTAGTGCTTTGTAAAGCATATTTTGATTAAACAGGGAAATTGTTTTCACACTTAATTTTTTTATTAAGTACTTATATTAGGTACATACGCTTGTATGATATCACTACAAACTCTGTTACCAAGAATTTACTTAACCTAGATGTTAAAATAAATATGTCAAAATATAGTAAATAAAATACAGTACGTATTTATTTTGATATAGGTTATTATTATTGAGTTTATAATTTTTTTTTTAAGTTAATAATGAAATAATAAATTGAGAATCCTGATCCGTAAACCATAGTGGCAGTAAAATAGTATCGAATCAAGAATGAAGAATGGTCGCAATCTCAAATAATCTACAATACCTATCAACCCGTCTAAAACACAAACAATACAAAGAACAATTTTTCATAATACAAATATTTAAATGGCTAGTTCATCCACTGATAGCACTAATACTGAACAACTTTACGTAATAAAGTGATATCGAAATAATACGTACACATAATATTTTTTTTACATAATAACCACATGTGACTGCTGCGACTTGTATCGGGTACAAAAATAGTTTTTCATATTTAGGTATAAGTAAGATAAAGTTGTTCAAATTGATGGACTGGATCTTTCAATATTTGTACTAAAATCACGTTTGTCAAATATCGTAGCAACTATTTTCAAAAATACTCGTTTAGTAAAAATACTGTTTTCGTTGACGTTCTGCGAACTGTAATAAAAACAAAACAAAAATAGTATTCCCTTCTTCTATTTATAACTTACGGTCATTTTTCTCCGCGCTATGACGGAAATGTTTTCGTATGTCATCAGATCACTTCGTGACGTGACGTTGCCGTATGTCAAAGCATCTTGACACTATTCGATCCGATATTACAGTTTTAGTCCCGATATTTTCAGAGTGCCGACGAAGAATCCTGCTTTTTTAAAAGCAATAAGAAAATTAATAAAATTAATCTTATTTTAAAAGAGACCGCCCTCGTACACGATTGTCAGACGATATATGAAGAGCTGGCAAACTATCGCCACTGATAGAAGTTCGTGGAAAACTAGAGGAGAGACCTTTGCCCAAAAATGGGACACTGCAGGCTTATAAAAAAATAACTACTTTTTTTAAATATTCCATGGTTGGTTTCTTAGAAAATTATAGCCCCTCGTTGGGTTCAAATTACTCTTTTTAATTTTTTGGATCTAATGGAAAAATGTATCATGTTTGCATTTCCAAATTCATAGCAAATATTTAGTCCCTTAATTTAATTTGATTAGGAATAACAACAAAACGTCAAGAATTCCATATTAATTGCACGGGTTACAATGAATTCGGAATTCTAGATAGGTATGCGCTAGACTAAATTTACAATTTTTCTTACTAATACTAAAACCACAATTATTGGTACGGGTACATATATAAAGTATGGGTACATGGCACATGTACATATACATAGGGCGCACTATAAGTTTCCGGAACTGGCCACTTACATAAACAATATTTAAAAATTTATTGCAACATTTGAAAATAGAACTCTTTGGCTGTAGAATGCAGTTTGTTTCATCTGACTGTCTTTTGTTTTTACCTTGTGGCGCCATTTAAAAAATTGTGTGTCTGCATCAACATGGATTTAACTCGGGAAAATTTTCGTAGTATGATTTTCTACGATTTTAAGTGTAATTTGACAGCTCAACAGAGCATCGCTCGGCTTGAAACAGCTTTTGGCAATGAAGCACCATACAAGACAACTGTTTATAGCTGGTTTGCAGAATTCAAGCGTGGTCGTATCAATCTCAGTGACGAATCTCGCGATGGTCGGCCGTCCACCGCTGTGACCAACAAAAACATCGATGCTGTGCGCCGTATGATTGAAACAGACAGGCATGTGACCTACCATGAAATTCGCGCATCCTTAGAAATAGGCATGAGTCAAATACAATTAATCCTTCACAAACATTTGGGTGTGAGAAAGCTGTGCTCGCGGTGGATCCCACACAACTTGACCGAGGCTCAAAAAACGGACCGCGTCACTTGGTGCAGTGCCATGCTTACCAGATTCAGCGTCAAATTTGGTGTGGGACATAGTAACAGGTGACGAAACATGGATTTATTGCTACGATCCCAAAACAAAGCAGCAATCGAGCGTATGGGTCTTTCAAGATGAGCCGAAACCAACCAAAGTGGCGCGCGTGAAAAGTGCATCTAAGCGGATGGTTGCTTCTTTTTTTAATAAAACTGGACACGTGGCTACTGTTGCTTTAGAGAATCGTCGTACAGTGAATAGTGACTGGTACACGACCATTTGTTTGCCGGAAGTTATTGACGAACTCCGTAAAAATAACCGTAAACGCCGTATCATCCTGCACCACGACAATGCTAGTTCTCACACGGCCAGACAGACAAACGACTTTTTGAAGGCGAAAAATGTAGAACTCATGAGTCATCCTGCATACAGTCCCGACCTGGCACCTTGTGACTTTTTTCTGTTCCCAAAAATTAAGAACCAATTACGCGGTCAACGATTTTCATCACCAGAAGAGGCTGTCGAGGAGTATGAAAAACACGTTTCAGAGGTCACCACAGAGGAGTGGCACAAAAGTTTTCAAAACTGGTTTCATCGAATGAAAAAATGCATAGACGCCAAAGGAGATTATTTTGAAAAACAATAAATTAATTTTGTACCTTTAATAGTATTTTTTCATATTCATTCCGGAAACTTATAGTGCGCCCCACGTATAGATTCATTGAAAACAAGTGACTAGAGCTTTAAGCATTTAACCGACAGCCCTAAGGCCTAATCTAAACAAGCACAGACAGAGTTGTAGAAGATTATAAATGAAAAGTTTAACCGGCCTCCTTTCATTCTACCACCCTCAGCAACAATCGTGCCTCAGGAATTAAAACAGTTTGCTATAGTTTAGTCCTACATCAGTAACATGATAAATATCATGTTTTTTTTTAACTTTTCTTTCGTAGACCAGTGGTATGTCCATACAATAACCTCCTTACAGGTTCGATTTAATGTCAGAAGTCAACTGAAGAAAACTCAGAACGATTTAATATGTAAAAGTAAAAATAGACTATCCACTTTAGGCCTATCACTGACGACGCCAACTTTTCGTAGTTTCTACAAAACTTTTTATGCATTAAGAGACACATTCTAGTAGGTACAAGTAAATTTTGTTTGCATTTAGTAGGCATTATCTCATGTAGAACACTGACAATATTACCAACGACCATTCATTCAAGACTCCTTCTATCGTTTTTAACTTGAACGCTTCCGAACGGTAGACATGTGGCAGGTCATGGTTAACTGGCTATGAACAACAATTCTTTCATACGCGGAGGTTCAAGAGCCACCTACGCGATTTCGTAATTTAATTCGGACATTAATAGTTTGTTGAACCCGCCTATCATAGACTGATATCAAAACGATAGCTTTGATAGATTCGTTATATTATATCTGAGTCTAAAAGATTGAAGTACGGACCTGGTAGTGGACGAAATGTGCGTGAATCTGAATGGAGCGTGTCCAATGTGGCTTGCAACCCAGCACTATTTTAACCTACTTCCAATAAGGAGGTTATCAATTCGTTGAGATCATTTATATATTTTTTTTATGTATTTCACCGATTATTCAAAAACACCTGGATCTATTATTATTAATAGCCATCGATGTTCCAGTATTGGGCAAAGGCCTCTCTCTCACTTCTCCAAGATTTCCGATTTTGTGCTATTGATTACCAGTTTTATTGTATTTACTAAGGTCATTTTTATTGTATTTATAGTTTTGAAAAATGATGTATTTTTTTTTCCATCCACATTCCCACAGTCACGCTAACAGTGGCCTTTGTGTTCTACAGTACAGTTACCTGGAGCATGAAGCTGAAAATAAAGCATATGACGGTAATTTTAGCGGCAAGTTCAGTCCTTACAAGAAACTAGAGCTTATGTCCGTGCGTGTTGGGAAATTCGTATATTAATTTCTTTTTAACTAACTTCAAAAAGGAGGAGGTTGTCGATCGCTGGAATATTTCTTTGCTTCTTTTGTTTGAAAGGGCATATTAAATGAATGAATAATAAATAAATATAGGGACATAATACACTGTTGAGCTAGCCCCATAGTAAGTTAGAGACTAGTGTTATGATAGAATACTAACTCAATGTTACAATATTTTATAACAAATACATATATAGATAAACATCCAAGACCCAGGACATATAGAAAAAGGCCATTTTTCAACATGCCCTGACCGGGGATCGACCCCGGAACCTCTAGGTGACAGACGAGCATGGTGACCACTACGCCACGGAGGTCGTCGGGTTCGTCATATTTTTCAGGTGCTCCCATAGATCAAAAAACCGTTTGAGTATAGTTTGATATAGAAGTCAGTTCTTAGTTTTAAAAATTATTATAATAAAGAGATATAAAACTCATTACCCTACTACTAATAAATTTATTTTGCATGTTTGTAGTGTGTGGGGCCCCTTAAAATGGCTGTAGAGGCCTTTGAATGCTTATTGAGCCATCCAATTTTTTTATTACCTCCTAGTGTTATTATTATGGCCACAGACAATCTGTTTTATCTTTCTTACCGTTTTTATGTTCGAAACTTTTTATTGCTCTATTCCACATTATTTTGGAACTTCTTTATCCCAATATTAACCTATTTCGATGTATTTAGATAACTTTATTATACTTTCATTAGCACTAATAAAATATGTGGCTATACAACAAAATACTTTCACTGTTCCACTTGCCAAGAATAACGTCTCCCACAATAACCCATTATATGTTATGTGTAGATCATACAATGATGCTAAACTTGATGGTTTTGATATCTTTGGACTAGGTTATAGACAATTCAGAAATTACGTTCATAAATTATACCCTTAAAATTGTTATCAATACTTACTACATTTTACATGTATATTCTGTTCTATGTTAACCACATTGCTTTGAATGTTCTCTTAAACTTAAGAATCAAAAATTTAAAATCGAGTACTCCTTTTTAACTGTTAACAAGACTCAGAAGTTTAAATTGATCATGCTGTGTACACAAGTTTTTTGGACAATTTTACTTGATCACAATATGTAGAAGTATCTATTAAGATAATGTTACTTATAATGCAACTTTGTAAAATGTCTGTTTTGTGTGCCTATTAAAGTAAAATAAAATAAAAATAAAATCAAAATGGGGTTGCAAATGTTGCAATTATCACTTTTTGTACTAAAATTATATTTTTTTCAGTTTATTGTGAGTTTCGGTACCTCTAATTATTTTTTCAAGCTTATGATAATGGCTAGGTGTATTTCCAGAGGGCCGCAAAGTATTATGATGATAGCAAACCGTTTCAACCGATAATTATTATGGCTTGTTTCTTATCATTTGATCAAATATTTATACATTTTCGGCTTATATTACAGATCGTTTAGATCCCGATCTGGATTGACATCGTAATTTTATTCAAAAGTCGTTTGTTCTACGATTGAAAAGTTGGTAACGCCTACTCAATGTGCTAGAACATTTAGATAACTTATATACATATTTAGTTATGGAATAAACAGATGTTATTCGAATGATAAATGTCTATGATATGATATTAAAAGTTTTTTAATCGGCATTTATAAGAAATGGTATTTATATTTACATAATACATACGCAGTGTTGTAAATACTAAGGAATTGGTGTAATTAAAACGTAAATGTATGTACACATTATACAGAAAAACGTAAAACGAAAAAAATAAACAAATAAGCAGAAATAGCGACCAGACTATGTCAAACCTTTTCTGCCCATCGTGCCCCACCAGCTGCACTAAACGTGACCTATAGGAGGCCTCTGAGAGAGCGGTATCATTCTGGAGGGGAAAAAATAATATTGAGCCAACGACACGAAAAGAAGAAGCAGAAATAAATAGACCTATAGATTTGTTAAATTATATATGTTTACCAATTTTTTAACTTTCAGAGGAAAAATCATATCTAAATTGCCTATTATACATATTTATATATTTTTATTTAAAAAGAATGATTTATTTGCAACAGACAATTTAATTAAATAAATAAATTTATAGGGACAAATAACAGTGATGTCACTGATTGAGCTAAAAGTAAGTTCGAGACTTGTGTTATGGGATACTAACTCAACGATACTATATTTTATAACAAATACATATATAGATAACATCCAAGACCCAGGACAATTTGAAAAAAGTCATATTTCAACTTGCCCTGACCGGGGATCTAACCCGGGACCTCTGGGTGGCGGACTAGCATAGTGACCATTACGCCACGGAGGTCGTCAAATTAGTTAATATTTGTAGAAAAAAATGCACACGACGATTGCTGTGTACATTTTTTCCATAGCAGCGTCATGACGTCGTGCCTACACTTTTGTATTTTGTTTACGCATGATTTGGATTGTATCGGATACATCGTCGCCGCACTTCTGTCGCCAGTCAATCCGCGTGTGAAACATTTCACCCCAAATATTTTCCTTCCAGGATTACCATTTATCAAAAATCTCGCAGCCGGGTTATGGAAGAAGGGAAATCGTTTTCATTTGAATATTATCGTACTAAGAGACGGAAAAAATATCGTTTGCGATTTTCCCTATATAAAATATCTGAGTCGTAAAGAGCTCAACGCTTTATCTTGGAAATGTTGCCATTGATTTTAATATAAAGGAATGTATGAATAATACCACATTACATTACTTTATTTATATACTTGCTTTTTCTAAGGTAATGGTAACAGACAACGCGCAGCAATGACTTCTGTGCAACTTCAAACTATCGTCAGCCATCACCAAACCGCCTACCCAACGTGAAGATAATGGGCAAATCCTTACTTTCATTCGAAATTTTCCTTAGTCCATCTGTATACCGATATAAGCTGTAGATAAGAAGAATATTATCACCATGTAACATGGTTACGCTTGCGGACGAGTGAGCAAATACACTAACCTGACCCCCGAATCAATGTATCCCAAATTCAATTCGTCAAAGTAGTTTTGACTCATTCACTAAGTACCAGTGAAACATGGGGTGCCTAGTTAAGTGACCATTAGTTGGTGAATTTGAAACGACGTAGTTTCAAAGTCAGTAGCAGCGTTGCCTTTCAGAATTAGCTCGAATTAGTGAACCAAATGACCAAAGACCGGGCACAAACTTCCGACAGCAGACGACGCGTTTTCAGTGTTGACATGAAAATTGTTTACCGAGCTACTGAATTTTAGGAGCAACTCTATCGCTTCTATAGCTATTTACGTATCCATTGCTGCGTTCGTTAGCAAACTGATTCGGTACTCGCATTTCTACCTAGCATTGGAAACATTTGCGTGAGGAAATAACAGCAGTGTACAATCAGATTGTTGCGGAGTAAAGGTGATCAAGTGGATCTCTACAAGTCAGTGTGCCGGCAACTCTGTTCGGGTTTCCACGCGCCTTTCGGTTTATTCAGTGACTATGAAGTGCGAAGTACGCGCCGAAGTAGTTTATGTTTAATGATTTTTATGTGTTTCAGTCGAATGTAGAACTTTGTATCGGTATTGTAGTGAGTGAAGTGCTGAGTGGATTTTATGTACAATCGATAACAATATATAGTTCAGAACTATTCATAATTTAAAGGTGAGTTATTTGACATTGAAAACATATGTTTTAGATAACGTATACTATGTATTAGGCTAATGGTCAACAAGAAAACTAATATTTTAAAACCAGCCAAGTTCGAGTCGGACTCGCGCACGAAGGTTCCTTACCATTATCTATAAAAAATCACGTTTGTTATAAGGGAGCCCTACTTAAATATTTATTTTATTAAGTATATCGAGTAACACAATTTAATTTTCTACAATTGTTACGAATAAGAAATTGGTAACAGATGGTTTTTATCACCGGCAGCTATTCAAGGGGAAAAGTAATTCATTAAAGAAGATAAAGTTGAAATAGAAAGCTTAAAAAGTCATTAAGCTTTCGACCTCTCCCCTAGGTCGCAGCAATAAAAATGGGAGTGCGATAAAAAGAATTGTCTATTGTTATTCTACCATAACCGTAAACAATATGGTACCTAGTATGATATGGGAATAAGTATAAATCTTAATAGATTAATCATCTATTGACTTTTGTTTAAGTATGTAAGTAAGTGATAAATGATATATTGCAAATTCTCAATTGTGTGCCATACATGACGTGTAGGTCACTGTACAGTAATTTACATTCAAATAATCCTAAGTGGACTAGATTAATCTAAGCTAAGTAACTATATACCGTATGTAATATAATTAACATACGTTGATCTTATTATCCATTTTTAACATATCATTAATTAATTATATTTAATTATTCAGTAAATAATTTTATTTCCAACGTTACACAATTTCCTATTGATGTTAAGTAGGTACCTTTCTCTATTTTTCGCTACTACTTCATTTAAATACACTTTCGATACACTCCCAAGGATTTCCAAAATGATCAATCATAACATTATATTGTTGAATTAAACTAATTTATTGATTGAACAGAAAACACCTTCAAACTCGATATGACAATTCAAGGTATTTTAATGGGTTTTTGCTGTAAAATAAAAAACTACCAAACTTCTATTTCAACAATTTGTTATCGAATCCTATATTTAATTTAGCCAAATTTGACCAAATATAAAAAAGGCCCCGATTGTTCCTCAATTCCCATGCGGTCTTTGCCCCATGTTTATCTTTTCTATCCATTATAAATCTTACCACTGACCGATATCAACCCTGGAGCACGTGCCAACTGCCAAGGATACCCATAAAATGTAATTCTCTTCAGATATCTAATTCCGAACATTCTGTATTTATGGGGGAAAAAACTTAGAAATAATAGCGAAATGAGCAATAAATATTGAGTGCGATTGTTCTTTATATAAGTACAATCGAACTGTGTTGTATAAGTCGAAATATTTACGAGTATTTGGGAACGTTAGTTATTTTTGGCCAGCAACGAAGAGATTGTATCCTATTTGTAATTACTCGCGACTTCATCTCTTGGGAATATTGGGATCTACCTTCCAGGTTAAATAGTTATGTCGCTTTCGACTGGATTGTAGCACCGTTTTCCGACATTCATTTGTCCGCGAATCATCCACCGACTTGTTTCCGTACGATTGTCGAAATGCTAAATGTTGTGTCGGCCAATCGAACGGAGCCAAAGCGTATGGTCGGCTAGGTGTCGTAATGTTCGCATTACGACACCTAGCCGACCATTCGCGGACAATTGAATGTCGGAAAACGGAACTAAAATCAAGTATCTGCATTGAAGAAAAAAAATTACGACCCGTATTTTTCAATAATTTTCCTAAGATGCATTTATGTAGAGCTCTATATCACAATATTGAATATATTATGCGCATGATTTTATCTCTTGCATGGGGAAAATCACCATTACAATAGGTAGGTATTTGTTATTAACAGCACTCATTTGCAAGTGTAAATTAATTACAAATAAAATACAAGTGTATATTTACCAAAATCCCTCAATGCCTCAAGACGAAAGTGTTTAGTCAATGTGTGTTGCCAGTGATGTGATGACTTATGGCTCTGAAACGTGGTCCCTTACTGGGTCTCATAAGAAGGCTCAAGATCACTCAACGCGCTATGGGGAGGGCTATGCTCGGTGTTTCCCTACGTGATCGAAACAGAAATGAGGAAATCCGTGGGAGAACAAAAGTCACTGACATTGCCCAGCGGATTAGCTTATTGAAGTGGCAGTGGGCAGGACACATAGCGCGACGAACCGATGGCCGATGGGGCAAAAAGGTTCTCGAATGGCGACCACGTACTGGCGAAGCGTAGGACACCCACCCACAAGGTGGTCTGACGACCTGACTAAGGTCGCTGGAAAGCGCTGGATGCAGGCCGCTCTAGATCGGTCATTTTGGAAATCCTTGGGAGAGACCTATGTCCTGCAGTGGACGTTATGCGGCTGAAATTATGATGATGTATATGTATATCCAAACTTCTTTTTATACAGTGACGTTCCAACTTCGCACACCTAGTCCAATACAAAACAGATAAACTCCTCGATCGGACTAAAAACTACATTAACAGTTCTAATATACTTGGAATAGTCATTGAGTCATTTTCCATAGAAAATAGGCGTAGAAATAATAAGATGTTATGCGTCACACTTCAATTTCAATTTTCGACGTAGCGATTAGTGTTAAGGTTGTCTATGTTTGTTCGACCGATTCGACGTCTAAAAATAAACAGCGCTAGATTTAACAACAAACTCTAGCGTTTGCTTGTAAATTTATTATTAACGAGTAAATTGTATGCAAGTGCATTTAAATATAACGTAATCATCTTATTAGCCACAGGAAGTCCACTGTTGGAAGTAGGATCCCCCAAGGATTTCCAAACGACCGATTAGAAGCGACCTTAACCTTGCTCAAGGCGTCCGACTACCTATAGTACTCGTAGGTGGGTGTCGCTAAGGGAGCCAGGAATAGCAAGTTACTGGGGGCTATTCGTTTACTTTATTTTATCATTATCATATCAGCCACAGGAAGGCCACAGTTGGACATAGGCCTACACCAGAATTATTTTTTATATTATAAATAAAGCAACCGTGATAAATTACTATGAACAGTTTTAACATATCTCTCTATTGACATAACTTACATTCTATTTTTTAGACTCCTAAAAATTCAATAAGGTAGGAATTAAGTAAAAGTTGCACTAAACTTCTCAAAGTATACCTAAAGCTATTGTTCGTAAAACAAATGGACAGACCGAGGGCATTGTTTTGAAATGTCTATTTAGTCCATTATCTGTGCCATTATTGACTACCATACCATACGAACATGGATACCTATGTAGGAGCTAAAAAAACCTTTTCCCTCGAGCATCGAGTGGTTTGATCTACGAGTAATAAATACAGTAAAAAGTTGTAACAAAAACAATCTGCGCGATAACGGCCTTGTGCGAGTCGCGACTTGGCGATCAGATGCTAAGGTCATCGAGAGATACAAATGTTGATATTATGTCATAGTCATAGGTTTATTGCTATAACCTTTAACCATAGGTTTATTACTATAACTTACTATGGGCTCTGTTCGATCTCGCGACGCGAGTCACCCCAACCCGTTGAAGTTCATCTGTCAAAAAAGTTGTTCATACAAAATGTTGCGTCAAATAAAGGGTAACATTTCTATTTTTTTTTTAATGGCTGAAATAGTATTTTTTTTTTTTAGTTGTGAATTCCAATAATTTCGCCATTTAAAAAAAAGAAAATCTGACTTTACAAAAAAAAGATATATAAACAAACCTTATTACAAAATTTCACGAGAATCGGTTCAATAATGCGACTTGTAAGCGAAAACAACAGGACAAACTGACAGCCGGACATAAGCATTTTTGCCCAAGTTCGCTCAATCCATAGACGGAAAAGCTCAATCGGTCAATAAACGTCTGATTATAAAACATGGACTAACGGTACTTGGTTAAAATCGTAATCTACCGAAAACAGAAAGATCTCCCTTAACATGTTACCTTCTTTTTGTCACTGTCAACTTTGGGTGAATAACTTTGAATGGTATCCTAATTCAGGATCACAGTCACAAAAAACATTGATGGGATCTACTATACTTGCCCACAATCATACCGTACTATACTACATTGCTTACATGTTACTCTACTATTAAACACCACCGTACAATATAAAACAGCATCGAATATTACTACTTGTTATAATATAAATAGTAGGTATGTATTGCTTATCAAATATAGGTTATTCGTATGACCTGTTCTGTTTTCAGTATGCTGACATGTTATCTACATACTAGTAGGTACCTACCTACCTACTATGAGATTTATTTAATTTATTTTGCGAAATATAAACTATTTGTGTATACCTTTATTACTTTTTATTTAGTCAAAAGTTTGTTGAAAATGCATTACTTAAATGTGCTTTTGGATTATATGTAAAAGTGTTCGGCCAGCCCGGTAATTTATATAAAATGTTGATTTTTTTCGAGTTTCAAGCCTTGGTCCAATAGGAAAAGTTGTTCATATTGACGGTCCTGGTTGCTTCTATAAGGATCGGACAGGGTTTTTGTTACATATTGTTTATAATTGTAAAGGATAGTTGAGGAGTAAGTAAATAAATTACCAAAAATATCCTTCAAATTAAAACTACAAAAAAAAAACTTTAGTGCAATCATAGTACTTTGTAACCTGTCTTAAAATACGAGTAGGTAGGTCGCCTACAACACAACAGTACTAAATTTATAATCAGATAGGTATTACTAACTTGTACAAATAAATGTACATTTTCAAGCAAACGTTCCCAAGTTGATGCGGCCTTGCGGAGTTAGGTTGCCGGTAGAGTAAAATCACAAATTAAATACAGTAGCAGATGCGACTTACCTACTGCCTTCTAGTCTCTTAAGTAGAGAGTAAAAGTATAAGACTGTGCCAGTAATCAAGTTACTTATCTATGTAATAATATGTAGAGGCATTCATCGCCTACTGATGGCGGGTACGCTGGGACTGTCGGTGGCAGGGCAGGTGTAGACTAGGACTGTGGACGTCGGCCGGCAATCTAACCGGCATGAACTAACTGGTGACGAAAGCACAAAGTAGTCTAGACCTAATAACATATTCGATTTATAAACGTTCAAACAAAATGCAGTACTACAGTTCTAAAGTATAGATGACAGGTTTGAGGCTTTAGCTCTTCGAGGCTTGACTCAGCCTCTCTCTAGTTATTCTCCTGCAATGTCTCTATTTCGACTTTTGCGAGGCAGGATTATGTCACAGTCGCAGATGTGTGAGTCACGTGGTACTCTAAATGGTAATGCTTCACCTCACTGTTTGCTGAGACCTATGCAATGTTAATTTGTTACACAAGTGGGAACGTAAGTTGTATTTACCAGGTTTTATCAAAGTCTTAAAGATATATACATTTTAAATATTATATCTCTCCTTTAATATTATTTCTCCCTGCTTATCCCTGTGGGAAACAGGCGTGATATTATGTATGTATGTACCTATGTAAATATTATATGGGACTTCTCAAACTCAAAATACCATAGGTACAAATGAAGAATAATTATGTACTTTAGTGCCGCAACAGACGGGACGCAAGTTGCGTCGCGTAACAACTAGAGATGGGCAGTGGATAGTACTCAATCAACCCATTTGAGTATTTACTCACTAGATTTAATAAATAGAGTAAATACAGTGTGCTCATATATTGACATCGCATTTGATGTCTGTTTAGTTATTTTAACATAAAATTACGTCTTTGCACACCTCCCAGCAAAAAATGATAATTAGTCAAAGAAGACTACTTTCAGTGTATGATTAGTATGGTATTTTCATGAATTTTAGCGTCGCATTTAACCATTTAACGTTAACCGACATTTTAAGCATATTATGGCGTATGCACACACTTTCCGACAAGAATTGCAAGTGTATACTAGATTTAAGTTTCAAAATTGTCATGAAAACATGAAATAATGAATATGAATATAAATTAAGTCGCAACTCATATAAATCAACCTACTCACCAAATGGATAAATTAGGATATTTATCGGGTATTTACTCAATCTAATGAGAAAATATTCAAATGGGTTGATTGAGTATTTATGCAACTCCCATCACTAGCTGTTACGCGGCGCAACTTGCGCCCCTTCTGTTACGGCCCTTTACTACTATACATAGGTAGACCAAACATTATAGCTTTCGTGTCTATACGAGTGCATACATATACAAAATCATGGTTTTAAACATTTAAAAGTTAAATTACATACATACATATTTTCACGCCTGTTTCCCATGGGGGTAGGCAGAGAATATACATTTCCACTTGCTACGATTCTTGCAAACCTCTTTTGCTTCGTCAACACTCATTACTCTTTTCATACATATGCTCTCCGGTTATAGGTACTCCTTACTTCACCTTTTTTCAGAACGTCTGCAATTTGGTCGCAGAACGTTCGTCGGAGTCGACCCGATCCAGTTTTCACATCCACATCCGCACGATAAATATTACATTATACTTTTAATTTTATAATATGCTGATTATTTCTTAGTGTTTCAATTTTATTCAATTGCGATCTTAGATTGCGATAGATATATTACATCAAAAAGCAAAGTTTACAGGGTTATCAGCAACCAGGACCCTAAATTACGTTTCTCGGACAAATCACGATAAATATCTTCCAAGCCAGTACCGCAGACGAAGCCAATCAAAGATAGCCGGGCATGTTCGGGTAAGAGGGAATACAAGGATACTATTGTTAGGCTACATTTAGATATTTTGTAACATTCTTGTGGGAATAGGAATATAACGATTTATTTTCTAATCAAACTGGTTGAGCGATCGTGTATGCTGAGAGCAAGAGGAAAGTGTTGGCAACTTTATTTTCATGACTTTGTACGTCCATGTAAGGAGTGTGAAAATTTTCCCTTTTTTAAAGACTTTATTGAGTTATTATTTAAAATAAAATGTACAGTCAGGTACCAAGATACCTGACCAGGCCCTCTACTTATATCTTTAATTTTCTCTTAAACTAAAAATGATATTAGCATGAAAATTTTTGTTCAGACCGATTTTAATTAAGAATTTAATATAATTTTTTATGTTAATATTTTTAGTTTAAGAGAAAATTTAAGATATAAGTAGAGGGCCTGGTCAGGTATCTTGGCACTTGACTGTACAATAGTTGTCATGTACGTACATTTCTTTATATATATATATATATTTTTTTTTTTGATGAATTGTATATTAATTTAAACTATATATAACCAAAAATAAAAACACCTACTTGTCAGAAATCATCAAAGTTAACTTTAAAAGCAATTGATAGTTACGTACACAATTGTATAGTAAAGAAAATTGTTAATACTGAAAGATGGAGCATTTGAAAGTTTTTAATTCTTAGCAGTACCTATTGAACAAGCAACGTAAATAAACCTTATGTAAAAGGTATGTCACCTCGCGTCATGTGTGCTCAAGGTAATGTGTGTTTACTTAATTATGCATCGATACTCGCGAACGTGATTATTGTTTACAATTGAATTAGTTACAAAATCGTAGTGCGTAAGTGGCATGTCGATAGTCAAGGTGGATATACGCATGGGCATACGCAGGATAAGTTTATAACTATAAGACACATGTTGTGTTTTATAACATGCGTAATATAGTGGATGTCTATTCTACAGACTGTAGAAGTGTAGCGGTATGCACACCCAAACAAAAAACTTTTTGATATTCCTTTTCAATTAGCCCTCTCAACTGAAAAGTGTAAGTAAGTAAAAAAATGTGTTGAGTACCCAGCATTGATCAATACGAAAAGTTCCTTTTGATCATAGGTCGACAAAATTTTATATTTTTTTTTTCCCACTGGATTAAGACTTATTATTTACACATTTTTGTCTAGTATATATTTAGACATAATTTCCTTTTTTCTACGAGGTCAAAATCGGGAACAATGATGTATCAAAAATCCGATTTTCCTCAATTCCTAATACTTTTAATTAATTATTCATAGTAAAATAAATAGCTCCTGTGCTGATTATATAATTTTGTTAGATTAAATTATGTAATCAGCCTTCAAAATAAAACAAATTTTGTTTAGATTTTTATCTATGGAGATATATAAAAAATTAAGTTACCATAATATTTGCCATACATTGTATACTGCTAGCATTGTATGGCGTTATACCTTCCCACAAAAAATCTGTAAAAGGTCATTTTTTTATAATTTAGAAATGATGTATAAAATATTGTAAAAAAATAAGGTTTGCACAGTGTTAAACTGGTATTTAAAATTTGGAAAACATCTAATAAAATTTATGGTAAAATTTTGAAATTACCGAAAACAAAATTATTATTTTTCACATGTTATATTTGAAAATTTAGACGTCCTACACATTTTTTTATAATTAGATTCATGTTTTGTGTACTAAATTCTTTCAGAAACCGCTGCAAGTATGCTTGTGACAAAATCTTGTTGTTCAATTATAATTGAATACCCCTTCAAGTGTTTGTTATTATTGCACAGTTAAATATAATTAAATAATATAGTGAAGGACAATAATTAACAGAGTGGAAACATCAGTTCGAAACATTTAAAACGTAATTTCTCGCAGGTGGACTGGAAGAGATGCGTATATGGGATAAGTTCATCATTATCATATTTGCTCTTTCGAATTTTTTGTACTTTATTTTGATCTTCGGTACAATTTATAACAAACAAACAAACATTAGTCAGTGAAAACACATACCAATTCAATAAATATAAACATCAAATGATTTTACATCATAGAATGATTTGTAAACAACTATTTCATTTTCGAGTTAGGCTTAACTCACACCGGAACGGCAGCGGCGGGCAGCTTTACTGTTAAACCAAAGTCACCTTTATTTCTATCAACGAAATGCATAGAATAGCTTGAAAAACACTCGGCCGCTTGGCGCCGCTGGCAGTCGCGTGAAGTCGCGAAGCTTTTGTTTTGTTCAAACTATACTGTGCATTGCGGAAATAGAAATAATGGTAAATATGGTTTGAAAATGAAAGTGCGCTGCCAGCTGCTGCCGTTCCGGTGTGAGTTAAGCCTTATATTATCGATGAACGTGTGAAATTCCGTGAGTTATTACTACCGCCTATTTTCTCCCACAGTGGAAAAGTTTTTTTTTTTTATTTCAATATTTTCAATACAAATGCCTACAGCACTGTTCTCTGTAAAATATGCATGAGTCATGATTCGTGCCATTTGTGACACCACTGCCGTAAATCGTGTCACGCTAGCCGCAGGCCTATAAAAACGCCAAACACGGCTGTCTCCTCTCTTTATCGTGTCTTTTACTGCTTTTCCCTTTATTTCAATATTTAAGCGAACAGACTTTTGCTCTTAGCTGATGATCTAAGAATTCAATGTGACTTGTTAATGTTTCAGAAGCATGTCTCACGTGTAGGGTCGTACCAAGACGTGATGTTGAGACATGTCACGCAAACAAAAAACTCGTTTATCATTCTTTATTTAGTACTGAAGTACCTTATTTGGAACCTGTAAAGTTTGTAGATTTCTTTCACATTACAAAAACGTAAAGTTAAAGTGCTTCGTTTTATGTGTTACAGAATATAATTTACCTAGATACTTATTTAATTATTTATTTAGCACATATTTTAGAAAATAATTTAAATAGGGATTAAATTAAATTTTAAAACGAGTCCTCCAATATAATATACCTACCAAATATGTGATGAATTAGAATGATTTGACAGAATAGTTGGTTACACTCATGACACAGATTTGAGGGTTCGTGTTCATATCCTGGCGATAACTTTAGACATATTTTCATTTTAAAGACATAAAATTATAAAATGATACAAATATCATTTCGTATTTTTATTATCCCCGACGCAAAAACAGGGGTGTTATAAGCTTGACGTGCATATGTGTCTGTCTGTTTTTTAATATAAATCATTTGATAGGAAGCGGAGACATCATTTAAAATTTTGACTTAACCAGGCACTACATAACCCTTTAAATTTTAAAGTAAGAACGTGAAGCTTTTCTACGCACAATTGTGAAAAACGGCCACTTTTGGCATATGTGCGTAGAAAAGCTTCACGTTCTAACTTTAAAATGTAAACAATAGTTCATAAAATAGTTTGAAGTGTTGTCTAGCGCCTGGTCAAGTCAAAAATGTCATGATGTAAATGATGTCTCCACTTCCTATCAAATTATTTATTTTAAATGGGTGCAGCACTGGACCCCGGAAAAATTCAAGTATCCCCTTAGTAAATATACATATACATAAACACCTAAGATCTAGGACAATTTGAAAAAGGCAATTTCCCAACTTGCCCTGGCTGGGAACCAACCCAGAAACTCCGGAATGGCGTGTTTTCCGTGACGTTATTCAACGATTATACTATACCACAGAGGTCGTAAATAACTTTATGCATGAGTCTGCGATGACAAACACTTCCGTCTATAAAGATCATTAATCAAATCATCACCAAGACTAAACAAGTAGATTGGTACTAAGTTCGCCCCGCACAATGAACTCGTGATTTTGCTAACAATTACCTATGTCGCCAACCTTTGAACTTTCTAGGTCATATTCGGGAAAATTCAATGTATTCACTGGCTTCAAAAAGAGAGAAGGCTTGGGTATATTCCTGGGCAAAAATAAATTATTTTGTACTGATAAGAAAATAAAACGTCGCAAAATAATGTCACATGTCTTTAACCATATAGATTTTAACGTGATTTTAGATTTATTATTGCAGAGAAACGGATAATAAGATCGATTTGACTCCAATTTAAACTATGACGTCATCTGCCTGTATTTCATACAAATCTCATAGAAATTGTTTGTTTTGACGTTTAGAAAAAAGTATCTGATTTGACTTGTTGGAAAATAGTGGATTGGAATGTATGTCGTGTTTTTTTATTTATTATTTATATTCCCCAATTATTCGGAGAGGTCTGGACCAATTTGGAAAAATCTATTTTTTTTGAAAACGCATACATATCAGATGGTTCCATTATTTTTTTATCAAAATTAATCGTGAAGATTCGTGTTCAAGTCGGTTTGTAGAAAAAAATCTGATGTTAGTAAGTTGTTACAGTCATAGATTTTTTTAGTTTGTTTATTTTATCCTATATATTTAAGTATGTTAGGCGTAAGTCATACTGGATATGGCGAAGGCAGACAAATGGCGCGGACGTCTTTTAAATCCAATCAATTTTTTTATTAAATGCATGGATGTAAAATTTCAATTTGTACACACTCAATCGACATGACATCGCGCCATATGGCATCCGTGCGGTGTGTTCAAATTGGTTTCCATGCTTTTTTTAGACTATTGCGTTTTGTATGAAATTTTGATAGAATGCAACGATTCAAATTTCAAAAAACCGATTCAAATTCCTAACATAAAGTTTCATACCACAATTTTCACTTTGCGCGAACGAGATCGAGACGCCATCTTGATGGAAATAATGTATATCATATATAAGTGCACCATATTTAGACCTACCTAGTATAGATGGGCACTTGAGCGGGTAGCCCTACTAAAAATGTAAAAGTTAGGTCCTTTCTTTTTAAGAATTTCGGCTTCAAATAGGTATTTTTATTTCCATATAAGGTACATGAAAGGTGTCGAAAAAACTGTTAGATATCCTTGACCCATAACTCGATTTACAGGCGAAGTATTTCGGGCCGGAAAAATTCCCGGTTTTATAGAAATTGCCCTTGGGAACTTATTATTTTTACGTCTAAAAATGTATATCCGTGAAACGTAAATAATACCACTCTACTTATGTAGGTACTAATAATTATCATGTTTCAAACATTTTTTTTTTGTAAATTGTTAAGATTTTATTTATTGCCAATGTAAACATAATGTCAGTGAGAAAATTAAGATGAAATTACAATTAAACTAAAATCCTCAAGCATATTTTAAGGGAAAGAATAATAATAGATTTTTGCGGCGAAGTAGTTTGAAGTAACTACCATTCTTTTAAAGTTACCTTTTCTTTAAACATGTAAAACATTGTCAATTTTTCGACATATTTTGTAATCTATAATAAAATATAGCCATATTTAATTATAGATTACAAAATATGTCGTATCTAGCCGATACCCTATTTACTATTAATTATGGAGTAATCTACATGCAAATGTTATAGCAATTATGCGACAAGCATAAAAACTATTGTCGGAGCAGATAACAGCGATCAGAGCCTTATCGAGCTTCCGAATTATAATTTGATTTGTTTCGGAAGCTTGCCCTACATCTAATATTCAGGACGGAAGTTTATGCTTGTAGTACAGTAATTTGGTTATAAATATTAATTTATGTTGTACCTACCTAACTTATTCTTGTACTATCGACGACTTCCATGGCGTAGTGGTCACCATGCTAGTCCGCCACTCAGAGGTCCCGGATTTGATCCCTGGTCAGGGCAAGTTGGAAAATGGCCCTTTTCAAATTGTCTTGGATTTTTATCTATATATGTATTTATTATAAAATATAGTATCGTTGCGGTAGTGGTAGTGGTGGTGGTGTGGCGCGTTAGGGTAGTATCCCATAACACAAGTCTCGAACTTACTTTGGGGCTAGCTCAATCAGTGTAATATGTCCCTATATGTTTATTATTACTGCCAGGTGCCGTAGAATATCGAGACCTTACTTATTTTCTTACTAATCATTTGTGTGCGATTAAGTAGTTTTGGTTTATGCATACTCGCTAGATTAAAAATAACGCCAATTTACTGGTTCTCATAAAGTCTCAGGGTTGATTTTAGAGAAACAGTGCAGGGTCAATTTACTGTTTAGCCCTGTTATGGTATAGTTTACTGTTTATAAACTTGATACAAACACTAAGCCCTCTCCAACCCGTCTGGCCGGCGCGGGCGTGCAGAGTGTAGGCTAAAGTATCTGGCTGCTTTGGCCAATAATTGCTCTGGTAATACCCTCTGTATTATCAGAGCAATTTTTGGTCATGCTACTGCAGTGGAGACAAATAATAAAGACCTGATGATGATGCAAATCAGGTATACGACGATACATAGCTTTCTTAAAGTACTTAGCGCCAAGTAAAATAAAAAGTTAAAAAAATATTCTTTGATGTTACATGAGATGTTATCACGGCTTTCGAAGAATGCTATATTTAAATTAATAGCCCCTTACATCTAGTATGTTTTGAAGAATAAAACCATAATCAGACAATTTTAAAGAGGATATGGTGCTCAATGTATGTAATGTTTACGTTTGTTTTACGGATTTACGGATTTGACATAACCTAAGGCCATAAGACCCTACGACTACTTGGCGTGATAGTGTTAGTGTAGGTGGAATTTTACTCGTAATTTAGAGTAAATACATTGTTTTCAATGGTGTTACATTGCGAGATCTCATCCACACAATAAAGCTTACCTTCTTAAACCACAAAGCGGATTTATTGTATTTTAACACAGGAATTACCTATTTGAGCTACATTTGAGATAATCTTATTTAGTTTTGTCTTCAGCCAACCATTCCTGAACATGAAGTCTTAAATCACAAGGTATTTGAGTTATTTACGCGTGAGGAGATAAATCTAAGCGATATTACATTACGAAATAAATCAGTTCAACTGTTTATAAAAACTTTGTAAAATTGACTCTGCGTAGTGGTTTAAGATTTTTTCCAGAGCACATTTTTTACTGGGCAATATCAGTTTATTATATTTATAACATTCTGCTAAATCAAGATGCAAATAAATACGAAAAATACAATTAGTTACGCACGGATGCCACGGATTATATAGCTACTCTTAAATTAGTCCATGATACTAATTCCACTCGGATTTGATTTATGTTTGATTTATCGGGATTTAGCACGAACCTTTTTAGTTGAATCTAACCTGAAAATAACATCCGTCTCCGATTTTTCGATATCAGTTTCATCAATTAAATTTAATTTTATAATAGATTATTATTGTTTTTAGTATTCCATGATATAATACAAACTGAGTCCATAGGTACCAGATCTAGATATGCATTTCCCGGAGCATGCTAAGCTGAACAGTTTTGATACGCGAGACGGTAAACCGATTATATTGAATAGGATGAAGATGATCCGTGCAATCCAGTATTTTATTTCATTGGGATGTACGTTTGTGTATGATGATTTCGTATATTTACACAGTCATCTCTTTATCCGTAACGGAGTAGACAGAGCAATGGGCCTTAACCCCCCCATGGGCCCCCATAGGCCACTGTCAGCGTGATGGTGAAGGTGGAAAGCGAGATTCTAAATAGTGATGGGTGATAGTTGCATCGTCTGTTGACATGATTCAGGTAGGATAGGATCATGGTGGCCCGGCGGGAAAACGAATTACTAGCACTTCCGCAAGTAAAGCGACACCGAGCGTGGTCCGCACTTGGATGGGTAACCACAAGTGACATAAAAATTTCTCGAGCTTCGCCGTACTTTGAAGGGGCGTATAAGCCGTTTGTCGCGGCTGTCATCATTGTATGTCAGTCTTCAAGCTATGTCAGATGCCTTTAGGGAGCCTGAAAAACCTCACACCAGTACTGCCTCTTTGCATACACGAAAAACAACATGATTCAAGTTGCTTTTACGATCTACGCGGGAAGAACAAATGGAAAATTCTAGATTTTTTTTCTAGACCCGAAAAGGAAAGACGAGATGGTGATTTTCTTAAGTAAATATATTCCTCCGTAAATATATAACGTGGAATCAAACCACGGGCTATACTAGATCACTATAATTATGAAAATAAATAAACAGCCAAAATTCAAAATTAATTTTTGGCCTTTCGATACAAATGTGAGCAGACCGGGCAATTTGTATGGGAATGTCGTATTCTTTTTAGAGTTTTTGGTTGTTATTTTAATTTCATTATTCCACGTTGTATATCAATCACCCATGCGTTTCCTTATTAATGAGGATCGTGGCACCCACAAGGTGGTCTGACGACCTGACTAAGATCGCTGGAAAGCGCTGGATGCAGGCCGCACTAGATTGGTCATTTTGGAAATCCTTGGGAGAGCCCTTTGTCCTGCAGTGGACGTTATGCGGCTGAAATGATGATGATGTGGCTCGTTTGACAAAAATGTGGAAAATTCCAGATCATTCCACTATATCTTCACTTCAGTGCGAACCTTCGTGACAGACGTAGACACGTGTTGCTTCAACTGGTCTGACAGCCTGGTTGAACATTTTCCTGTCGGCATTTTACCTTCCACCTTCCCCGTGACGATCAAGCGGTTGTCAGATGTTTTCCTGGTACATAATATAACCAATTTCCTGGTAACATGTGAGTATGATTGTTAAGCCGATTAGTTTCTATATTCTTTTTGTTTTGCCTCCCTTAGGAGTGGACCTACGCCAAAAGTGGCCGTTTTTCGCAATTGTGCATAGAAAAGCTTCACGTTCTCGCTTTAAACTGTCAACAGTAGTTTATAAAATATTTTGAAGGGTTATCCAGGGTCTGATCAAGATCAAATTTCAAATGATATCTCCGTTTCTTTCCAAATGATTTATTACAAATGGGGGCAGCACTGGACCCCGAAAAATTCAGGTAGCCCCTTAAGTTTATTTGTTTGCTTTTCCCTTTTGAACTATTCTGTGCTGGTTGCTGCGTCGAATTTGCTCCCGACAAACTTTAAAAAGCGCGGTCTCGGTTGCATTGTCAGCTATGCTGCTTTGGAGCCGTAGCCAGAAATGCATATATATATATATATATATATATATATATATATATATATATAAATAAGTATTAAAGTTAAAGTAATGGTAGGTGCTAACTTACAGTTTTTTACTACTTTCTTTCTTTATAACCAACTTATTTTTGTCTTATCAATGTATTTAATGATGCCTTTGATTTTACGGCTTTCAACTAAGTTTACAGAAAAATAACTAAAAAAACCATACATGGACGTGGGTTACTCACTAAACTAAATATAGAATATGGAGAAGAAACACGTGTTACTGATCAGTTGGGATTTGAGATAATTGAAACCTCTGTCAGGTTACAATATAAACACACGCCTGTACAACTAAAACTAAAAATAAAGTAACACGGAAAGGGAGACGCCAGCACGTACAGTTTCTGCGAACACGGAACATCAAAGTTTGGAACTATTCGATCTAGTTTGGAGAACATACGTCCAAGAAACTAGCTGCGAAATCTGTGGTTGAAATTTAATTCTATTTCAGGAATGTTAAGGAATGAATACTGTAAAAAACAGATGTAATGTAAAATAAACCACGACTTTATTCTGTAAGCTAAAAATACAAAATGGACAGGTAAACGACCATACTTGCGGTTTAAACAAGTTTGCATCGAAGTTTAGAACTATTCGTTGTAGTTCGGAGCAGCGAAATCCGAAAACCAGCAGCGAAATCCGAAAGTTCTTTTAAAATTATATTTCAAGAATGTTTAGGGATGAATACTGTATAAATGACAGTTGTACCTAAAGTAAAATAAACAAGACACGACTGTTTAGCAAAATCTAAAAACACAAATTAGACAAGGAGACATTGGCACGTACGGTTTCCGCGAACACGGAAAACTCAAAGTTTAGACCTATTCGATCTTGTTTGGAGAATGCACGTCCGAGAAACTAAAAGCGAAATCCGCGGTTAAAATTTATTTCTATTTCAGGAGTGATAAGAGATGATGACTCTAAAAATGAAGGAAGTAATGTAAAATAAACCATAATTTTATACCGTTAACTAAAAATACAAAATAGGCAGCGAGACGACTGCGTGCGGTTTAAACAAACACGGTTACTATAGTTTAGAACTATTCGTTCTAATTCAGAGAACGCACATCAAAGAAACTAGCAGCAAAATCCGTGATTTAAATTACATTACAGGAATATTAAGGAATGAATACTGTAAAAAGGACAAATGTACCTAATTCAAAATAAACAAAACACTAATGTAAAGCGAAATCTTAAAATAATATACAAATAAACTAGTCAAGGAAACGCCAGCACGACGCACGTACGGAGTCCGCGAACACAGAAACACCAAAGTTTAGAATTATTGGTTTTAGTTCGGAAAAAATAAGTCCAATAAACAACTAAATATAATTCCTTTTCAGGAATGATAAGGACAAATACTGTTAAAATGACAGGTGTTATATAAAACAAAACCACAACTTTTAGCGTTAATTAAAAATACGAAATGGATAGGAAGACGACTACACGTGCGGTTTAAGCGAACACGGTAACATCAAAGTTTAAAACTCGTTTTAGTTCGGAGAACACACGTCCGAGTCCGTCCGACTACAACAAACCCGCTTCGGCAACTCTGACGGCACTTTAGTTCGTTAAAACAGTTGTACCTATATATACTCAGGATTGACAAAAAATGTTACTACTTAAATACTTTAAAAATAAAAGTACTTAAACTAGCAAGTTTATTTACTAAGCAAAATAAAAATCCCCCTACGACACCATCTAATGATGAGTGGCAGAACTACATATTCTAACCGATATCCGTAGCGCAATATATTACTTTTAAGTCAAATTAAAAAGCCGCCATTTTTAAGCGTTATCCCTCAATAAATTTAAAACACCTGAACCGATTTTCATCAAATACAACTGAGAACTTGCTTCCCGTAAAAAAAAAACGCATCGAAATCGGCCCATCCGTTCGAGAGCTACGATCCACAGACAGACACACTGATAGACCGACAGACCGACTTCAGCGTCAAAGCGTAGTTTAGTTGAATACATGTCAATAATTAAAAAAATTAAATCTAATGCATTGTATTTGAGCAAAAAAAAAATCTTATTTTTTCTTATTCTTGAACTTATAACACCCCTTTTTTGTCAGAGGTTAAAAATAAAATAGCACTGGAAAGAGAAGCGTCAACACGCACGGTCTCTACGAATACGGAACCAGCAAAGTTTAGAACTATTTGTTCTTAAGTTCAGAGAATGCACATTGCACGCCCAACCGATCCAACCAACCCGCAGTCTTTAGAGACAGACAACTTAGAGAGGAGCTCAGAGGCCTGGCGGGAGTGCGCTTTAATAGCGCTTTCGCAAGTTAAGCGACACCGGGCGTGGTCCGCACTTGGATGGATGATCACAAATGGCATAAAAATATATTATAGTACTCTATGCATAAAAATGTCTCTCCTCCGTACTTCAGAAGTCACGTATAAGCCGTTGGTACCGGCTGTCATCATTGTATGGCAGTCGCCAAGCTGTGTCAGTTGCCTTTAAAGTCAGATTTTTTTATTCCGTAGAATTCTGACGGCTGTCATTTTTTGTCATGTCAGTGATCACAAACCTTTTGGGCCGGGCACATTTTTTAATAAATTCCGGATTTCAATAAAAGTTTAAACATTAGAGTCAGTCAGAGTGTAAACATTTTAATTATTAGTGAATTTGACCATTTAATTAAGTGCGGCGCTCCAAATCAAAGGGGATTTACGTAGAGCAGTACTATATATATCCATGGGAACAAGATATTCTTCCGTAGGAAAAGCAGCTTTTGTCCTTTCCAGGATCTTAAATTATCTGCAAATCAAATTTAATCTACATCAGCTCATAAAATTTTTTTTTTAAGAAGAAAAAACTTAACAGAATAACAGAAGCTTAACAAACATAACCATAGATTAAAAAGTATAGAAAAAAATCTCGGTCTATGAATACAACAATCAATGTGACACACGACGGAACAGCTTACAGCGGCATACTTTATTTTTTAATTTTTCTTCTTGATGGATTACGAAAAAAATATTTTTAAAAAGCTTTTGATTAAAATGCTTATTACACATGACTTAGTAAGGAGTGATGCCAGGTAAAGAAAAATAATCTGCTGACTTAAAATATATTTTTAAGTCAGCAGATTATTTTTCTTTTTTAATAATTCGGTACTAAAAAATGTCAAAACATTTTAAATATACCAGAAAGTTTAAAATTTATATTTTTCTAGGTATAACATAAAATTAATCAAAAATTCAATTTTTATTGCCCTTAAATGGGTTCCCTTTTTAGTTAGAGAGCTTTTTAGTAGCAATACTTATGAAATGTTAGAATTTTACGGAATAAAAAATTAGACTTTAGGCATCCTGAAATATCTGACATCAATGTTACCCACTTGCACACACGAGAACAAACAACAGTGACGACCCATACATACCAGTACATGCTCATCACATGTTTATTCCTTAGGGTAAATTGTAGACAGTGACCCAGTACCATAACCTTTTAACGCGATGAGTAGGTGTGGAGTTGGAACGACCTATAAGTACATAATAATAATATCTTTTTTGTACAGTAGTAATAGTACAATAGTAGTTTAGTGTAAAATTAGACATCAAAATACAAAAACTCAAAGTACAATAAGATTGTAAAGCGAGCCTTCCAGCACTCGCACGGTTTCCCCGAACACTGAAATGTCATAGTTTAACATTTATTTGCTCTTAAACCACTTCCCTAGCTGAAGTACCTTCATCGTAACAATAACAATAGTTAAAACAATTTTTGATCATGCAAGTGGTTCATTTTTTTAAATATATGCCCAAGCTTTCTCGCGACAGCGAACCGCGAAAATAAACCCAAAATCAATATTTATTAAAAAAAATATTTTTATACAAACACCACTTGACATAAAATAAACTGCTTAAATACGAAATTAAACTTATTTTTATAATTTATAAAAAAAACGAAATTGATTTATTTTATTTTATAAAGGGTTAAGGTTTTTAAATTCTGGCATGACTTAAAATTATTGACCACCGATGTAAATTTTATGAAAAAAGGAAAATTCAGGCATAATATCGAACTGCAATGTGACGTCATAGCTTCTGTGTATATATATATATATATATATATATATATATATATTTATAGAGTTTAGTTTTCTAGCACATATATTGTGGGTGTATATCATATAAAGACTATGGGATTGGATGGATATGCAGATGTTACGCATGAGTCCGCTCGACGTACTGATAGCATTTTCAATATGAATGCTAACTAAGTACCTATTTCTCACATTTTTTTTTGAGATTGCTAGAACTATATACATCTTATCGATGTATTTAAATTTTATATTTTCATATCTTATCAAAACTATTCCTAAACATGGAAGTGCACTTTTCTTGCAACATCTACAGCGTTAGATACTGAATGAAGACTGAGTTCTGTATACGCAGAACGCAGACGTTCCGCTCGACGTAGCCCGAGGCTGATATCGTTTCCTAGATACGGCCAGGCCTGTGTCACTCCCCGTTTAGGTATCGAAAATATACCTACATGATAACTATGCGCGCGGCGACCACTCCGGACTGGGAAATTCAGTTATATGAATATTACGTTTGTCCAGAGTAATAAGAATGAAATTCGAAATTCAAAATTCAAATGTTTTTTTCAGTAATTAGACCTTTACAGGCACTTTTACACGTCAATAAGTATAATTTACATTACGTGTAGTTTATATTATATGAAATTAAATTTATTTTAAAGAAAAGCTACCGATACCATCGCTTCGTAATGACTTCTGCTGAGAAGGAACGCCGAAAGAAACTCATTTTCACAGTATTGGTCGCCTACTCGCCAGAAAGGCTTTAAATAGAATGAAATTGGCTTGCAATGGATTGCTAGGTATCTAAACGAAAAGGTGATGAGTTCTGACGCGAGCTAAATTTAACCATATCGCTCACCATATTGATTAGATATTTATTTGAATTTCTTAGCTGAGTGAGACTTCTGTAAGTGAGTACTAGTACTTATTCTGTGACATGGTAAAGGACAAAGCATTTTCCTCAACGATCTGGGAGTAAATAATTTAAGCCCAGCAAGCATATCTTGCCACGATGGTGTATAAGAGCGAGACAGTAAATTATATAACGATTCTAATCTGTGCACTTAGCATGAAGATCTTTTTAGACTCTCGGCTTTACCATGTAAGATAAATACCTACGTGACAATATTTTTTTTACTTACATTGATTTTCTTTCAGATGACTATCTGAAAGAAAATCAATGTATGTAAAAACATATTTTATTATAAAACAAGATATAGTTTCAATAGCTAAAACCTAATAACGGGAAGATTCTTGCTGAAAAGTGCATTTATCCAGTGAATGCAAGCACAGCAGGGAGTAACAGCTACCAATGTATATATTTTGAAATGTGCTAATTGAAACCTTTCATTTGATACCCTGCATGGCATGATTCAATTTAATTTTTTAGTTACTTATTTTTTGATCTATAGAGGGCACCATATTGAATTTATTGTGACGTCACATAGCTTTTAATCAGCGTGTGGCCAAGATGCTTCCAACGACACCTCATTTCTTAAAATATGATGGATATCATTGAAGATTCGAAGGAACAGATATACATACATAAATAGCGGCGAAACACATAACCCTCCTTTTAGATTCGCCGTAGTCGGGTAAAATAACTTATTTTCGTAGCTCAACCCCTGCCTCTGCTCTACATATTCCATGCACCATAACGTTTCCAGGCTTAGAATTCCGTTCTGTTCTTTGTCGTTTGCTTGAGCAATGAAACGCGAATCTTCTTTCAGTCGTTGCCAGTTATCCGAGACGAGTACTTTTCTGTAAACTCAGTACGTACTCAGTTTACAACGGGATAGACAAAGCCGAGGGTGACAGGATTTAAATTTACGTTGAACAACAAGGTGATGTTAAAGATTCTCTACCTATCTACAAAAATAACATGCATTTCTTACAGTGTGGTGAGTTACACGAAGAATTGACATCTATATAAATAATTTTCAAAGATTCAAAGATTCAAATGTTTATTCAGTAATTAGACCTTTACAGGCACTTTTACACGTCAATAAGTATAATTTATGTTACGTGTAAAGTATATTAAAATTTAATTTATTTTTAAAGAAAAGCTACCGATACCAGCGCTTCGTAACGACCACTGCTGAGAAGAAACGCCGAAAGAAACTCATTTTCACAGTATTGGTCGCCTACTCGCCAGAAGGGCTTTGTCATATTATTATAATTGTCTTTTAATTAATAAATACTTATAATATAATACAATGTTGACACATTATAACATGTAATGCTTGCGAACCAGTAAACAAACATAAATTGCGTAATAAAAAATATTAAGTAGTCAAAAAAGCGAAGCCGAGCTGACCAGTCCCTCCCGGCAGCACCCGTTCACGAGTTGACGCACGGATCAGCCATCGTTAAACTCAACCATATTAGAGGGAATCCAACGACCCGACCAGCGACGCCACCACCGGATTGGACATTTTAGTGAGCATGAAAAACCCGAACTCGCAGACCTTGTCAAGAGAAAATATTAATTATATGTTGGTCACTTATTGATCGCAGAGCATTTACATGTTTTTACAGTAAGCTTATTATGGTAACAGAAAATGCAGCTATTTATGTTTCATGTGTGGAGTGTAATGGAAAATGTTTAGGAAGTATCCACGCGTTATTATCTCTTAAATAATCATTGATAGTATAGTACGCATTGTTCAATAAAACTTTTTTAACATGTGTTTTAAATTTTGCCATTGGTAGGTTAACGATCGCTTCGGGAAGTTTATTAAATAATGTTATACCTAGACCTAAGAGTGACTTTCTAGTTTTAGCAAGTCGAAATTTAGGCGTATGAAGCTGATTTTTGTTGCGAGTATTATAACTGTGAACATCACTATTTTTCTTGAAATTATTTAACCTAGATTTAACAAATAGAAGATTGTCGTAAATAAATTGAGATGTCACAGTAAGAATATTTATAGATTTAAATAACTCTCTTAAGGAATCGCGTGATTTTAGTCCGTAGATCGACCGAATTGCTCTCTTTTGTAGCACAGAGATAGCATGTATGTTAGCCGCTTTACCCCGTAAGAGCAAGCCATATGACATTATGCTGTGAAAATAACTAAAGTATACTAGCCTAGCAGTTTCAACGTTAGTACACCGTCTGACCCTCCTTACAGCATATGCTGCCGAACTAAGTTTCTTGGCAGTGGCCTCAATATGTTTATCCCATTTTAAGTTCCAGTCTACAGTTATGCCTAAAAATTTGGTGTTGGGTACCCATTCTAGAACTTGACCATTAAGACTCAAAGGTATGTGAGTATTAGGTTTATTCAATAGTGAAAAATTAACGCACTTAGTCTTTTGTGTGTTTAAGGCCAGATTATTAGTCGTAAACCAACTAAGTACTTGTGACATAGTATTGTAGTAGTATTTTACTTAGATACCTTGAATAGAGGTGGTCTTGACAGTTCTCATCTTTCCTCTGAGTACCTAATCATCATACTCATGAAAATATACCTAGGCGCATTGCACTTTACACGGATGCACATATGATTATGATGAGTTTAATGTAGAACGCACATGGTGCATTGTGCATGCACGTCTGAAGTTCTTAATACTAAGCGCGTAGATTAGAATCGTAATACAATTTACAGAATCACTATACCATTACAATATTTTACATAACTATCTACATACAAGGTCGCTCAACGCGATATAGACAGCGCTAAGCTCGGTCGTCGTTACTCTACGTGATCGAATCAGAAATTAAGAAAATCTTAGGAGAACAAAAGCCACTGACATAGCCCAGTGGATTAGCTCGAGGCGGGCCACATAGTCGGGCCAAACTGATGGTCGGTAGGGTAAAAAGTTCCTCGAATGGCGACCGCGTACTGGCAAACGAGGACACCCACACATAAGGTGGTCAGACGACCCGACCAAGGTCGCTGGAAAGCGCTGGATGCAGCCCGCTCTTGATCGGTTATTTTGGAAATTCTTGGCCAAGGCCTATATCCAGCTGTGAACGTTATACATCGAAAAATAGATCCAATGAGAATACAAAAGTAGAATTGTATTTGGCTTAGTTATGCTAGAGCAATGGATAAGGCAATGATGGGCGTCAACATTCATGGCGATTTAAAGTTACTTCCATACGAGAGAAGTAAAGATCTCACATGACCATTAAAAACTCCAGCTAAGAGTTTCATACTACTATGACTGCCTCCGTGGTCCAGTGGTCAAGGCGTTCGCCTTGAGACCCAGAGGTCATGGGTTCGATTCCCACTGGGAAGCATACTTTGTGAAAAGTTGTTTCCAGTCTGGATAGGATATTGCAGGCTTGAATCACCTGATTATCCGAAAAGAAAGATGATTCCGTGTTTCGGAAGGCACGTAAAACTGTGGGTCCCGAACGCCACCTAGCGTTTGATCATCAAACTATCCAAGGATTGGTTCCTAGTTTGCCCTTTGGGTTGTGGAGGTCAGACGGCAGTCGCTCTGTGTAAAAACCAGTAACCTCGTCAAATCTCCTTGGTTAGGTAGCGGACCTCGGGCTCTGAAGCGTTACCGCTGAGGATGCAACCGGGAATACGCTCGGATGATGATGAAGAGTTTCATACTACTAGAGGGGTCATTTATTACAAAACGTTATAATAAAAAAATATAATCTTTCAAGTTGTTTTTTTTATAAGCCATCTCATTATTGCGGGCAAAGGCCTCCCCTCAAGCCTTCCTCAAACTTCTATCAGTAGCGATAGTTTGCCAGATGTTTTGATTGCCCTTAGATCGTTTGCCACCGTGTTCGAGAGCGGTCTGTTTTTAGTCTTTATATCTTTTTCAATTTTGAAACAATACAAAAATTTAAAACGAATATAATTTGTAGTTTCAGATTTCACTTTTTGAAGATTAGATATCCCGTCGACCACAGATATGTTTGTCAAGGCTGTCACAGATAATCGATTAAATTTTAAAGATTTTGTCTAATTTAAAGGAACACTTCTTAATGACTCCTTATGAATCGCACCAAAATTGGGCCTGACAACTACCGTAAAGACCCCAATTGATATAAATTACTATAATATGCAAAGATATTTTTAAGGATTTGATAGATCGTATGACGAGCCAGAAAAGATCGGTAACTAAAAAAACAAGATGATCAGGTCATAAACAATAAAAAAGAGACCTGAAGAGGTACAAAAGAATAAACCTAAAATGCTAAATTACAAAGTTCCGTAGCGTGCAAGATTGATTACGATGGCAACTTTTAATATAGCTGGTGGGTGTATCGGCAGTCTTTTTTCTCGCCTCTGGCTACCGTCGCAAACTATCGGCAAATTATGATTTATTGGCCCCACTATGTTTCGGGAAATCGTCTGGAGCTAATATGTTTCCTGGAATATTGCTTTTTTAATAAATAATGCGAATAGCTTTATCACGAAAGGCTTCTAACGTTACAAATCGACGACCTCTGTGGCCTAGTGGTAGCATGCTAGGCTGCTACTCCGAAGGTTCCGGGTTTGATCCCCGGTCAGGTCAAGATGGAAAATGATCGTTTTCTAGGTCTTGAATTTTTATCCATATATGTATTTGTTTATAAAATATAGTATTGTTGAGTAAGTATCCGTTTGGGGCTAAATTTTATGTGGTTTCTCCGTATATATTATTTATTTATTTTATGCATTACATTCATTTTATGATACAGCTGCAACATGTTGTTGGTTTTTTAATAAAAGTTCCATAGTAAAATTGTAAAATTGTAAAAATCTGTATTTACTTAGTGAGACTGAAGTTGGAAAGCATTCACGACATCTGACTTTACTTTAATTAAAATTAGAGAAGTCTATTTATTAATCTGAAAAAATAGAATGTATGCTGTTGTTTTTTTTCCGGGAATATCATAAAAGTCGATCTAATAAAATCATTTTGAATAAAATCTGGCACCGCGATCAGATTGCAGACATTCTTAAAAAAGGGGAGGTCTTAAGTACCCGTAACGGCGGGCATAAATGAAGAGAGTGCTGAGTCAAGGATGATATGCGTGCTAATCGTCTTACAACCAAGGATGCTCAAGACCGTGCAAATTGGAGAAGAAAAAGTCGGAAAGCGGACCCTGGGCTACTCAGCATTGCAGCTGAGGACGCAACTGAGAAAACGCTGAGATGAGAGAGAGAGAGAGTGCTAAATGTAGATGAAGCGAAAGAGGTCTGTCAGGATCGTAAGAAGTGAACCTCTGTCTACCCCTGTGGGAAACAGGCGTAATAATATGTATGATGTATTGTAATTATATTATGTAAGTATGTGTAGTGTATTATATGTTGGTTAGTTTCTTTAGCAATTGGTAACACGGTTATAAAAACGTTGTCAAACAAGCTAAACATTATAACGTTACAAGTGTTTATTTACCAGCTGCGCGTCGTCGGAACTATTTAGGTAACGGCGTATAAGGCAGCTGGTCGTCAAACGCTGCGTTCCCAAGGCTACAGTGTATGGGGCTACAGAAGGATAACGTAGTGCCGTTGAGTCAAACGGCCATTTTTCTTTGATAACTAGCGACATAATAATAATAAAAAAATATGCGCAATGTGTGTGGCACAAAAATGTATAAAGAATACCTTTAACAAGACAACAACTAATAACCTAATTTATGATACAAAACAATTTTTCATTTGCGCATTTTTACGGCATATTATATTCAAGTCCTACCTCCGACTTTTTCATTTTTGTTATGTATATGTTTATTTTATGGGTAATGTAATCCATACAAAGATTGTTGAAGCTTCATTTCTTCAATCTTCACATTTTTCATTTACGTCCCTAAATATATTATAAGCTTTCAAAATTCAGTTGGGAAATCGGTGTAGACTACACCGATTTCTCAACTGAATTTTGAAAATAGCGAAAATACGAAACTGATCGGTCGCCATCTTTGATCGCTCTTACCACCCCTCTCCGCCACATTAATACTCAACGATCGACAGTTCCATGATCAGTACATTACAAAGAATTCAACGATACCACTCATACGTAGTTATAGAGAAGAAGTACAAGTAAAACTCGGTTTCTAGAGGACTTTTGACGAAAAATGCACTAAACTAAAAAGTTACACTTATGATGACACTGCATTCAAAATGTCTGGCCACCAGACTGACGTCTGTTTCTCCCTTATTTTGTGCAAGGCTGTCAACCTAGTGCTTGAAGGATTATATTTGTGGAACTTTATTTATACTCGTTTCTTGTGTAATTTTACTTTTGCTACGTTGATTGGCAAAAAGAATTTAGGCCAAATATTTACAGACACAAGCGTAGCAAGTATTTTGCTACTCATATTAATTAGTTGTGAATGATTATAATTACTAGCTTATAATATCTACCTGATTAATACACTGGGATAGACTGATAGCAGATCGATTTGGAAAAAGAAAATAAACTTGACGATATATCTTGCATCTATTTACACAAAATTAATTTAATATAATATAGATTAAATAAATACTGCTTAATTTATTAAAATGCAATCTTACTTTTATTAGCCTTTAGCAGACTGAATTATTATAGTAAATAATGAACGTAGATCGAAAATAATAGTAATTATAGTTTTTGAGAACATTATCGCGATTACTTATCGAAGTTCAATGAGTTATCGCTCGCGGCTTGAACTGAAATTATTAAAATCGAAGTTTACAAAATACTCATAAAATACCGAAGCTGCCATAAATCTAATACAGATTTTTTCATAACATTTAATATAACATATTATATCCATTCCATGAGAAGTTCCCTGATATTTTGTTACACCAACATTATAGTTTTATTTTTATAGCCTTTTTCTGCCATCATAAAACTTTAATTTCTTAGTTTTATTTGGATAGGAAAACAATAAAACTACTGAAAAGTGTAGTGACATAAAATCTTACTTTATCCTGGCAGTGCTTTGATAGTTTCAATATTGTATTGCGTAATCATATTCGCAATACAATATTGAAACTAACTAACTGTCACTACACTTTTCAGTAGTTTTATTGTAGTAGTTTTATTGATAAGACGTCTGGTAGAGCAATGAAAGAATGAAGAAGAGAATAGTATCTATTGCTGAAAAGATTTATTTAGCGTCTTCTTTTCGTGTTTAGTTTAATATGTAAGTATCATGAACAGGACTTGCTCCACAAAATACACATTTTCAAAAAATCTTTACGGGCCAACGAGCTATTATGTACTTGCGTACTAGAGTAGACGACACATATCACATTTTTGTTCCGTTCATCATATGCTATCACTGTTCACCTTACATTAGTCACTTGCTAGCATTTACGCGCCAAGTACACTGCATAATTAATAAAAGAAAAGCCTGTCAACATGACCTTGGTGTGTGTTAAGATACTGCACTAATAAATGTATTTATTTAAGTATATGTATAATATATGTATGTTTTTCGTAGTTTTTGTAGTTAGTGTAGTTTTATGTAATCTTGATTTTCTACTTCCTTTACCTTATTTATTAACATGCCTGTATCTCTTACATAAACATCTCCTCTCACAGGCCTACTGGAAGAGATCTCTTTTGAGTAAAGTAGTGCCTTTGTACAATTTTTATTTGATGTATTCTCTGTATAAATTTTCTGGGTACATAAATTGGTAAATAAATAAATAAATAATTCAAAGAACAGGCAAAATATAACGGAATAATTTTCCATCGCTAAGTAACTAGATTTCATTGTCTAAAAATTAAATACGGATTGCAAAATTCCCACAGCCATAATGAATGAAATGAATGCTTTAGTCTATGACGTCTATCAATCGATTGAATGAATGAGAATGACACTTAGCGAATCTAGCACTGTGCTTTTGAAGGACGACTTAAGAGCGGACTTAGCGCTGCAGCGCGATAAGTGTCAATTACCAAAAAAAGACATGGCTGTTATTGAAGACAGCTGGTCTAGATATTTTACGTCGATGTTATAGGTACATTTGCCTCTACTAACATATGCCTATTCAAAATATTAACCTCAGCACAGCAACCTATTAAATTAAAAATAAAACCTCTTCAAACAAAGCTACCTATTAGTTTATTAGTATGTGGTGTGGAGTGTGCATCTGGCACGGCACGTGGCTGCTATAAAAATAACAGGCGCCTTGGTCGCGGTCGAAGGCAGGCTCTTGAACCACGATCACCAATGAAGATAATTGAATCGTTATTTTTAAGGATGGATAGACTATGCTATAGGATAATTCATTTTTTAAGTACCACAAGTAAAAAAAAACAACCTTTAAACCCTCGAAGTAAAATTTAAGTGCTTACGTTGAATGATTAAATGAATGTAGCTTAGTGTGTAATGAGATTCCAGCCCGAGAAAAGAACATGAAAGGCATTTTTTTCCATTTGAGAATCTAAAAACCCTCACGTGGAAAATGACCTGAGACATCAAAGATCTAAAAATACTTTTCTCTTCAACACATATATGACGTTGCAATGGTTCTTACAGGTTTACAGTAATTAAAGCATTCTCTAAGGTTTTACGTCAAATTACAAAGTTATCATTTGACATATAAAACATTTATAAATACTTAATATATTATAACCTCAAATAGAGAAAATGTAATATTTCAAAAAATGACAAAACAAAAGAAGATATAGTTAATAACACTGCCACCTTACTTATTATAGTAGATAACATCGTCACATAAAAAGACAAAGGAAAAAGCACATTCCCGCTCTGAAAAGCTGACTTTCGCGACGTCCCTACCTTGGCATCAATAAGATGTCAATGCTCCAAGTATGGGTATCTATCAAGTACCTTTTAGGGAGTCAGGATACACCGCTATTTGTTATTTCTAAGATAGGTTATTTTAAGCACATTTTATGACGCAAGCTTCTTCTCATGAGTTATTTTTTAGGATTCCGTACCCAAAGGGTACAAACGGGACCCTATTACTAAGACTGCGCTGTCCGTTCGTCCGTCTATCTGTCATTTTTTCACCAGGCTGTATCTCATGAATCGTGATAGCTAGACAGTTGAAATTTATACAGATGATATATTTCTGTTGTCGCTTTAACAACACATACTTAAAACAGAATAAAATAAATATTTAAGTGGGGCTCTCATTCAACAAACGTGATTTTTTATAGATAATGGTACTGAAACCTTCGTGCGCGTGCACTTGGCCGGTTATTTAATACTATATTTTTAATACTACATAATAATATATTTTTAATACTTATATAAAATTAATAAAACCTGTAGTGACAGTTTCTTCGGGCACTTTTGTTGTTGATATTTTGCATGTTCCACCCTTTGAGCAAAGGTTAAATGAGTATGAATAAAATTCCAAATGCAACAATCATCTCACAATTTAATTCCTATTCAGCCCATGCCAAATTCCCAGCCAAAATTCCGGCCGTCCTATCATGGGCGCCGTACTGCGGTGTCAGCGCCGCACAAATTGGCAATACATGTCTCCCTGCACTGCTCCACTCAGGTGAAACTCGACAACATTGTCCGAATATATTTACTGGAATGTTAGGTGCATTGGAATACATTTTTCAAAGCTTTTTTTATTCACCGGGACAATAGTGGTGACGACAGGGTTCGAAAAGTATAATTATAATTAGTCCGTGCTTATGATTATCCAAAAAGAACGGGCCCGTTTTTTTCAGTTTGACATATAAGTAAAAATTCACAAAGATACGAAGCATCAAAGTTCTTGAGTCCCGCTTGCGACGTCACCTCTATGTAAAAATCGTACGTAGCCGTGACATCATACGAAATTTCAATGCGCTGTATCTTTGTCATTTATTGTTTCTCGGAAAAGAAAAAAATACTTCTACAATATTTTTAATAATCTAACCAATGGGCTAAAATATTTTTCTATTCATCATGCCTATTATGGCTGTGGACGTAATTCAATGTATATTTCTATTATGTCTGGCTGAGTGTCCTTCTCAAGTCAAGTCTTGGAATCAATAGATACCCCTTGGATGAAAATTTCGTAGACCTGTCCATATTAGTAAACGCAAGCCTCATTATGAAATCCTTCTAGCCCAAATCAATGATGCAGTAATATTCTTACTGTACAACTGTTTTTTTTATTCACAATTTTTAACAAAGAAACATTCTTTTCTTTTAATTTAAGAAATTGTTTCTATTTTAAGAGACAACTTTGACATGTTGGACAATTAGCAATTCCAATGGGTCTGCCGTTAGAAATTATTTAGTCTTTGTAGAGGATAAGTTACATAAAAATAATAGTCATACCTATGAGTAAATACCGCTAATAACCAAATAGTAATACTTTGTTTTCATCTAATTACTAAGGAAAAGATCGCCCCGCAGCAAAAATAAGTACTAGTACTTACGTACAGAAGCCTTACTCAGAAAAGAAATTCAAAGATATATCTACTTAATATGGTTAGTGCTATGGTTTAATATAGCTCGCGTCAGAACTCCTTACCTCTTCGTTTAGATACCTAGTCATCCATTGCTAGCCAATTTCATTATTACTCTGAACAATCGATTCATGTAACTGAAATTTCCCCTTCGAAGTGGTCGCCGCGCGTATTATAATAATGTAGGTATATTTTCGATACCTAAACGGGGAGTGACACAGGCCTGCCCGCAGGCCTCATTAATCAAGACTGATGTTTTTGCATATGTACGTACGTACAGTATAGGTAGATACAATAAAACTTATAAAGCAGATACCTGAATTTTCCGGGGTCCAGTTCTGCCCCCATTTGAAATAAATTATTTAAAAGGAAACGGAGACATCATTTAAAATTCTGTCTTGATCAGGCACTAGCTAACCCTTCAAACTATTTTATGAACTACTGTTTACAGTTTAAAGTGAGAATGTGAAACTTTTCTACGCACATACGCCAAAAGTGGCCGTATTTCGCAATGGTGCGTAGAAAAGCTTTACGTTTTCACTTTAAACTGTAAACAGTAGTTCATAAAATAGTTTGAAGGGTTATCTAGTGCCTGGTCAAGACAAAATTTTAAATGATGTCTTCGTTTCCTATATAATGATTTATTTCAAATGGTGGCAGCCTTGGACCCGGAAAAATTCAGGTAACCCCTTAATAAGTTTTATTGTATCTACCTATACTGTAGATACACAAAAACATCAGTCTTGATTAACATTTAAAGCAGTCTTGTGACATAATTAGATTGAATATACATTAACCTATAACATAACGTACATATATTATGCACGAGTGTAAACAACAAACGCAGCTTAGCGTGATCATTATCCTTCCATTACATGTTAATTACATATAAGTAGAATATTTACAACGTATCCAAGATGCGAATAAACTAAGAGAATTATTTTTACCTCAAGTACCTATATTTATTTGACAACCTCCGTGGCGTAATGGTGAACACGCTAGTCCGCTAGTCCGGAGGTTCTGGATTCGATCCCCAGCCAGGGCAAGTCGAAAAATTGCCTTTTTCAAATTGTCCTGGGTCAGGGGTGTTCATCAATATGTGTATTTATTATACAATATTTGAGTTAGTATCTCAAAACACAAGTTTAAACTTACTTTGGGCCTATCTTAATCACTGTGATTTTTCCGTATATATTTATATTTATTTTTACTAAGTATTTCTAGCGGCACAAAATATTTTATTTTGTGGTCAAAAATGTAAATATAAGTAATGCTACGGTAAAAATAATCAAATTTAAAACTTATTTTAAACTTAGTTAGAATCTTAACTTTATGAGTTCTTCCCAAGTTTAGAACCCCAAAACCTTTACTAATTTGCGAAGTTACACGTAACACGTTTTACTAGAAGGTCTCCGGCACTTATTGCTGTAACGGGTGTCATGTTCGTTGAAGTGGCAGTAGGGTGAAGAACCGATGTTCGATGTTCGGCAAAAAAGTTCTCGGATGGCGACTACGTCCTGGCAAACACGGCGCAGGACCTACAAAGTGGTTAGATGACCTGACCAACGTCACTGGAAAATGCTGGATGCAGGCAGCTTTACATCGGTCATTTTGGAAGTTATTGGGAGATGCCTATATCAGTGGACGTTATGCGGCTGAAATTACGTTGATAATGTCTACAATTTTATATATTAAGTACCAAATATAAGGCAATTTTCAGAATTCTACACCATTTCTCGAAAATATAAAGTAATTTGACAAATTAAACTAAATGAGACACTCGCACTAATTGCCGACAGACGGGCGTCACGCGGTGATCGTACGACGTAATTAATTTAGGGTCACACCTATCTCTCAGTATGCCATTTGTCAACTGTCGAGAGAATAGGTATATGCTTATACGTATAGAACTTCAAAAACCAGTAATGATTAATAATGTTAGAAAGTATGATGAGCTGGAATTTATTTTTACAGAAAAATAAATCGTAGTGGCTCTATTAAGGAGTATCATTCATACTTATGATATAATTTTGTTGTCGAGAAATGACGATACTTTCAACATTCTTAACCAAATTCCGAAAATGGCAAGTAATTTGAGGAATTAAACTAAATGTCGCACTCTGAATTATTACGGGCGTCACGCGGTGATCGTACGGTTCAATTAATCTAGGGTCACACCTGTTTTCACTATACTTTTTGTCAACCATCGAGAAGACACGTAGTACTCTATTATCTATAATAAAGAGCTTCCAACATAAGAAGGTGAGCCAATGATGTCGTGAAATAGGAAAATTGAGATGTTTTCACGCAACTTATACTCAAGCATTTAATTTTTTAGAGGGAATGAAAAAATCTAACAATTATGTTATCATAACAATAGCTTTTTTTATTGTGTAATTTAAATACTCAATATTATTTACTCAGTACACAAGGACATAAATAGCTAACTAAAAAAGATATTTATACAAAAAAATTGCAAATTTAAAACTCATTTATACTTACTCGTATACTTTCTAGAATTACCTACCTAATTTTCCAGTTGTGAAAAGAAATACGCTGAAATGTATATTTTCTATTTGTTTCAGGTATGGCACTTCCGCTAATTGCGCTGAGTACCGGGGCAGTGACGTCATCATCCCCGACCCACGGGGCTTGTAATTACTTTAGATGACAGGTATTTATGTCACAGGTGACAGATTAAAGCTCCTTTGAGAGATTAATCAATACGACTGCTACTTATATCTTATTTAACACATCTCAGTGTGACACTTAGGATAAAAAAGAAATGCCTTTTTGTCCCGTTTTTGACCATAATATTTAAACCCATGAGCCATTGCTATCTCATCATTTGTGGTCAGTGTGACCAATGTCACAGTTGAATGACTGTACAGAAGTTCAGTTGTTTGTGGTTTCTCAAGCATTCTGGTCTTACAGCATCAGTATGAACAATACCGGCCAAGTGCAAGTCGAACTCGCGCACGGAGGCTTCCGTACCATCACACTAATTATAAATACGAAAATTTGTGTGTGTGTGTGTGTGTATGTTTGATACCTCTTCACGCCTTAACCACTGCTACTATTTAGATGAAATTTGGTATGGATATTTTTTGAGATCCAAGGAAGCACATAGGATTATCCCGAAATTCTCACGGGGAGCGAAGCCCGCGGGCACAGCTAGTTATCTATAAAAATCACGTTTGTTGTATGGGAGCCTAACTTAAATATTTATTTCATTCCGCTTTTAGTGCTTTTTGTTATAGCGGCAACAGAAATACATAATCTGTGACAACTGTCTAGCTAGCACGGTTCATGAGATACAGCCTGGTGACAGACAGACAGACGGACAGCGGAGTCTTGGTAATAGGGTCCCGTTTTTACCCTTTGAATACGAAAACATAAAGAGACAAGAGTGCATTTTTACAAAAAAGGCTGGATGTAAAGAAAGTAACAGAAACAAGTACTTAGATTCGTAACGTAATATTCAATGATACTCATATTACATGTTAGGTAGATAGGCACCTTTTTCTATTGTCTGTTATGACCACGTAAAGGTTCCTTACGACTTTCCTTCTCATTCAATTCTCCTTGGATACTTTATTGAATCAGTGTTTGTTTCGTCGTAACAAATTTTCTCTCTTTCAAATGAAATTGCTAAGGGCTTTTCTCAATTTGCTTGAAACGCTGCAATGTTTTTACAATAAAAATCCTTTCAAGGATATTGTCAGGTAATTTATACCGACAACGTTGAGCTTTTTAACAAGTAAAAATAAATAGGTACCTACTTAGATATTTGTTTATGTATCTTAGTATTACGCTATTAATATATAATAAAAATAGTAATAAATTTGCTATCTCAGCTTTTCGGTTAGAAAAATCAAAAAAGTCTTTTGTGGGTCTCAGCTTGCATCTCTATAATAAAATTCCAGATAATATAGTAGCGTTATCATTAAATTATCTAAGTTTAAGATTGACGTTAAAAATCATTTATTAAAAATCGCTCGCTTATTATCATGTAAATGACTATTTATCTGATCAAAATTCTTAGAAATAGTTGACTGCAAATTTTAATTGTATTATTTAGATGTATAATATAATATTTAAATCTGTATTGTAAATTGAAACATAGTCCATCAGGCTGGGTAGGGAGAGACCAATACTGACGAACTGGGTTTCTTTCGGCGTAATCTTCCCAGCAGTGGTCGTTCCGAAACGCTAGTAGTTTTTAGCTTTTGCAATAAAATAATATTAAAAAATGACCTTCAATAAAAGATAAATTTATCATACATTGAATAAAAAAAAATTGACTTTGACTTTAACTTAAAAATTATTTTGCTTTTGAATAAGTATTTTCAATAACTCTCGTTGATATCTATTACTCTAAGATGCTTAGAACATATTCTGTGCCATTCTTGTTTTACAAATTGCCAGTTCAGTGTTTTTGTGTGGTCTTTCATACCATTATGTATATATCGGAAAAATTGTAATTACAATGAATGCAATACTTACCCGAAAATGAAAATAAAACACATGATTTATTTTTTAATATATGTAATTTTCCTAGAAAATTTACCTACTTAGATGTACATTTTCTAAGTATTAAAATTCCAAGGAAAATACACTTATTTCTCATTAAAAGTGTACGCGTATTAAAGAATCTTTGAAATATTATTTTATTTTACATAATATCATAAGTAGGTCCTAATTGTTTATGTCGTGGGGCGATAAACGAGTATTTCTAAAGTACAAATCATGCATTTCCAGTAACATATAGTCATACAAACAGACATAGATACTTTACATAGGCCCTACTTACTGTTAATAATCTTCTTTACGTACTTCCCATCCATCTAATCCATTACTTTACCTGATTTTTACTCATAATAAAAAGGTACATTAAAATTGCAAATTAACGAAACTTAAGTAGCAGAACTACCAGAACACAAATAGGTGCAGAATACTCAATTTTAATGAATGACTGAAATAAAATACGATCGCTGTAAAACCATTAAATTTAATTAATTTTGCCTAAAAATTTCATCGAGTCGGCATAACCATACATTCCCTTACAAAACCAATTATATACTTAAATCAATCATTAAGCACGTGTGTCTCGAAATTCCACATCCAATTAGAGTTGGCGGAATTTCATAATTATCAAGTTCGTAGGCAAATTGGTATTGAGTTCCGTCTCTACTAATGTATTTATTAAAACGGCATAATTAATTGGTGATGTGCTGTAAAGGGATGTTTTGATTTCAAGTTGCTCCTATAAGGATCAGACAGGGTTTTTGGTACATATTGTATATGGAGGCATATACAATATGTACCAAAAACCCTGTCCGATCCTTATAGGAGCAACTCAGACCGTCAATATAAACAACTTTTTCTATGGGACCAATGCTAGAAACTCGCAAAAAAATCGTAATTTTCATACAAAAGTCAATTTGTATGAAAATGTAGATTTTTTCTTTGAGTTTTAAGCATTGATCCCATAGAAAAAATTGTTCATACTGACGGTCTGAGTTGCTCCTACAAGGATCGGACAGGGTTTTTGGTACGTATTGGATAAGGTCTAATAAAATGTACTGAAACTATTTTAAGAGTGAATCCAGTCCATGACATTGAACAACTTTCCTCAAGAAACACATATTGAAATATGAAAAGTAATGTTTAGCCTCCGATACAAGTTGACCAATCAGCTAATCCGAGTTTGTATGGAAAGCCAAAAATTATAATTCATATTTCAACATATGTTTCTAGGAGAAAGTTGTTCATTATCATGGACTGGATTCACCCTTAAAATAGTTTCAGTATATTTTGTTAGACCTTATATACGTTGTATAATTGCGTATATACCCTACGTATCACTGCATCGTATAGCATAACGGACATGAGAATGACCATTCCGTATTTTCCTGTGGATGTCGTAAAAGGCGACTGAACAACTACGCACGAACATCTCGTCCTAAAACAAAAACTATCTGAGAATGCATCAGTCAAATAATTTAAATTCGTTGGTTCTTTTGTTTATAACAGATAAACGATTGAGACTAAAGTATTCAATCTAAATAACGAAATAACGAATGGTGAAAAAACACCACGTGAGCGGAGCTTTTCACCATTTCTTATTACTACTCACCTTTTCGTGAATAGTAAAATACATACATGGATAAAGAAATATAAAGAGACATTATTTTTTATGGTCATATCGACTAAACGTCTATTTATATGAATAGATGTGAATATTTACCTAAACACCGTGTATTTTGAATTACTTTTTTAGCTAAATCTTTATAGCATATGAACGAGAGTTAGGTATTTCTAGAAAGATATAATATTTTTGTCATTATATTTTATTGGCATCTAATTGACAAGTCGCAAAGTTTCAATACAAATGAACTCCAGTGAATAGGTAATACGAAATAATCATAGTTTAAAAGATTGAGGATGTTTAGCTAAAAACGACATCAGATAAGGTGAAATTTGACAGAGGATACCATTAACCCGCAAAATGTGAGGTTCCTGTGGGAATGAAAAATACCATTTTAAAACGCAACTCTGCAGGCAACATTTATCAATAAATACATTTTAAATCGATTTTATTTTTGATAAACTAAGAAACTTTACAAATTTGCTCGTAAATTGCAAACTTTATTTAACTTACATTAAATATAGAACAAAAAATAAATAAACAATAAATAATTCACTAAAACCTACCTACATGAAAGCTTTTTATAAAATCCTTCCAATTGAAATGTTTAAATTAAAAATATCCAAATGAATCGTCAGGAATCCTCGTACCTATCCTGGTATTGAAATGTAATTCCAAATGCATCCGATATTTCGAATACCAGTCATTTACACTCGAATAGTCGACGTGTTTGAAATTTTTCGAGCTGACCAAGCCTGCATCGAGATGTGCAATATAAGTAGTCTGTAATCGATTTAAGTATTTTCTGGTTTTAATTTTCCATTCGAAATCCATAACTCGTGAACTTCTGAAGTCCGTCGCCCCGTAAATTTTAATTTTACAGATAAAAGTCCATTTTGTTCATTTTATAATCTGTGGATTTCTTATGACATAATGTAATGATCATTTTTGATAAACCCAAATAAAGCTTACATGGAGCGCCGCCGCTCGTTACTTGTTTGTAATAATATTATTGTACCAAAGAAAATGGAAAAGGCAAATATACGAGTACAATGGCGAACTTATCCCATATAGTTAGTTAGTAGTGAAAGATGAGATAACGTTAGATTAACGCTATTGCCAGTGCTATGCTACGGATGCAGTTTCATTATGAAATATGTACAACATATTAAAAACAGATACTGGCTGTTTAACATTTTGAAAATAGTGTCATTTTTTACTATTGTTTTTGTAGGAACTTAAGTTATTATAAAATAATAACCGACCAAGTGCGAGATAGACTCGCGCATTAAGAGTTCCGTACCATTATCTATAAAAAATCACGTTTGTTGTATTGAAGCCTCACTAAAATATTTCTATTTTTTTAGCGGCAACAAAAATACGTCATCTGTGAAAATTTCAACTATCTAGCTATCACGGTTCATTAGATACAGCCTAGTGACAGACAGATAGACGGACAGTGGAGTCTATTAGTAATAGGTCCCGTTTTTACTCTTTGGATACGGAACCTACCCAGTTAGTAAGCGTTGTCCATCTTTCTTTCTTAATTATGAAGTCATTTATTAGGTCGGTCTATTAACGCCCTGTTAATTAAAATTGTTAGAGCCTCTGTCGCCGGCATTAAAATGAGTTTGCAAAAATATGTGAGGTAATAAAGATATGATATTAAAAAGAATACAGAAATATAAAGAAAAATTAAATAAGATCAAAGAAATAAAAAAAAATAAAATTAAATAAGTTATATTCTATTTTTTTTAGTAATAAACAGACATTCTTGTAGTAACCAAGTCGGCAAAGATGACTTTTGAGAACAGTAGACCTATTTTTAAACCCAAAAGTGAACCGAATGATTCTTGCGAGCATTTTCAAAGTGCCGTATTTTTTAATCGCTGAAGCGCTGTTTTCAGAAATACGACGAGGTTTTTGAAAAATACGTGACTAAAATGCGAGCGGTGACTTATAAAACCACATGTTTTGTATTTCGCTGACTCCCGTGTTCGAAAATAGGGCTCCAAACCAAAGTAAGAAGGCATATTATACAGCGAGTGTAGGATCACACTATAACTATTATATAAACATATAAAATAGATTGCATCTTCTTAATAAACCATGAACAGTAATAAACATGTCACTCATCGCCTTTTCGGCAGTGTCATTGCCAACATGCAGTAGGTACGCATAATTCATTAGATACTTGTTCCATTGTTTTAAACAATGGGTAGTATAGTCTTAATTAATTAACACACTTCAGACGTTTGATTTAGTTATAGGATACAAACTCCATTTAGCAGCAATAAAGTTTTGTTCTGTATATTATACGGAACTAATTTTTGAGGCGTTTTTTTTTTAATAATTGATTTATTGTTTACGGTTGTCTGAGTAAGTGATAACATTTTATGAAATTCTGATTTTCACAATCATAGCGGTCCATAATATCTAGCATTTAAATGTTTTCTATTCTCCCTAAATATATCTGTTATTCACTGTCCAGAAGTGATAAAGTATTTTGAAGCGAAAATTATTCAAACAATTTTTTTTAAATGAGCCAATTTTCTTTTTTCTAAATACAGTCTTAAAAATGTATCATACTAATATATTTACAAATGTCTTCATGTTATTCCTCATTCGTCACAACAAATCGCGGGGTTAGGCAACGAATAAAAATATAGCGCAATTTGCCGTAGAAAAATATGAAAACGCAAACAGTGACGCGCAGCATTTCATCCACATAATTAAGTTGGGAATTCCCGGTGAAAGCCGAGCTCTGGGGCATTCGTTTCGTTACAATTTAAATCTCCGCAAATAGTTTTAAAGAGCTTCAAATGTGAATTTTCAACTATTGCACTAAAAAGCTCACTTTTTCTACGGCATTCATTCATTTATTCGAAAAACTTGCCGTTTGTATTTTTACATTTTAAAGAGATCTAAAAAATCTTCATTATTTTACTCATTTATCTTTGTGGCATTAATTAGTAATGATACAGATGTAAATATTCATCTATTTATTAAGATTAGGTAACAATATCCCACATTAAGAAGTGTAAGGCAATCAGGTGAAGTTTATCTTTTTTATAAACAGGTTATAAAATATGTACATAATTTTAAACCAAAAATCAAGTCACGTAAATGTTTGTTTTAATTTTAAACATCAAGAAGAACATATTCTTTAGGCGCGCCCCGCGGTTTTACCAGCTTCCTACATACCAAACTTTATCAAAATTAATCCAGCCGTTAACATACACACACACACACTCAGTACCATCTTCACCATAACACACACGGGCACACGGGGCCCGTGCCCAGGGTCCCCATTCTCAGGGGACCGACAATTTCTCTCACACATTTATTCTCAAAGCATTTTTGTCGGGCATATTAAGTACACTTTTTTCCCGAAAGAAACCATTACCGTAATCGTAACTAAAAAAACCCGCAGCATTCTAATATCATTAATGACATAATATATCATTTTGTATTTGATTACAATAAATGGTCATACTTAGTAAAAAAATGTTAGTTAAATTCGTTTTTTTTTCTTTCAAAAGGGCCCCAAATTTTTATGTGCCCAAGGGCCACAGTCTAGTTTAAGACGGCTCTGCACACACTCACAAACTTTCGCCTTAATAATATTAGTGTGATCTATCAAAGGCAACTTAATGTTAAGATTGACATCAATATCCTAGGGCGGCTAACTGAACAGTTAACTCCCAATAAGCTCTTCAAATTTAGCCTTCAAAGTCAAAATTAGCTATTATCCAACAAATCAAATCTGTTATTTTTTCTAAATGTCAAAACAAACATTCTCTATAGGATTTGTATGAAATATAGACCTAACTATGTCATAGTTTATTGGAGTCAAATAGCGCTCTTAGTATCAGCTTTTTAGTAATAATGAATCTAAAATCACGTTGAAAATTGTCATAATCATGACAAGTGACATTGTTTTGTTATGTTATATTCTCTTAAAAGTACCAAACTATTTATTTTTGTCACAGCAAAGTACCCAATTACAAGAAAAGAAACGTCATACCAATTCTTGCTAAAATACGACGAGAGTTCAGGACAGCTACTGAAACTTTATTTTTATCTCGTCGCTTGTTTATGTCAAACAAAATGATAGATATATAAATTCAAGCAATTCTTATTTAAGGTAGGTTAGAACAATCAAACCCACCTCGAAAAAGACTTGCTTGAAAAGACCTACAAATGTCTTACGCATCGTGCCTCATATAATAGGCTCCTGTAAGCGTAGATTGCTACCACCCGCCAGATGGATACAGTCGCGAGAAGATCTATTCTTTACTTAAAAACTTACTGAGATGCGATTTGAGTTAGCATCTAAGTTAAAGTCAAACAGTAAATCCTAGATTCCGGAACTTGCTACATAGACGTGCTTATTACTCAGGCATTTCTTGTTTTAGGTATGATCTTAGGTAATTATGACATATTATAATTAAAATGTAATGTAAATTCAACTTTATAGTTATAATTATGTGCTGCACAATATATAACTTAAAGTAGCTACATTTAGTTGTGGTCGTCGTTAGAAGTCAGAGAAATCAAGTCATTTTTATTTTAAAGTATATTGTATATTAGAATAACTATTCGGTATGGGCTAAATTAAACTACCAGTTATCCGGAGAAATATGAAATTACATTATTTTCACTTTTACTTAAGTGTATACGTCTGACACAATTTCCGTTCCCTTTAAAACAGCAACTTGGTGGCTTATAGTAAAAAATAAGATGGGTTTTTGCAAATATAAACCAACATTGTATCAAAACGAGAAAATATCGTTTCAATTTTTGACCATGTACTGCATTGATATATTTATTTGTCATATAGATATGAGTAGCCGTTGGTATATCAACATTTTGACTCCTGCCAGTTCATCCCACTTTTTGTAATACAATAGGGCCCTATACATTATCGGTTTCATGTTAGAATCGGACATTATAATGATGGCGGGATAAAAAGAGGATTGCCTATCATCTATCAAAGTGGATGGAGTCGTGAGCGAATCTATCTTACACGAATTCTTTCAAATTGCTTTCTTTAAATAATCTTAGGGTGAAAAACTGGATCATCTGCTTTTCTTCTCATTCAGATCGTCAAGGCCAATTGAAGGAGTAGACGAGATTCTAAATAATATCAGAAGGTGATGCGGATAGGAAACCATCACTATTTTGATTCCCTTTAAAACCGACTTCAAAAATGAGGAGCTTATCAATTCGACCATAAATATTTTTGTAGGTATACATGTTACGTGACATCTTTGCCACTTGTGAACCGATTTTGACGATTCTTTCTAAAAATTAATTAAGGCCATGTTTAGGCCTCTGTTCCTGACGGCTCAGGTTTACACCCTTAATAGAGATACTAAGAAAAGTGCCGATGGACACATTCTTATACTAATCAGTCTAAGTTAATAGGCTAGATTGTAATAATATTAGCGTACTTAGGTATTAAATTATTTTGAGTACTTAGGTACGATAAGAAAGTGAAAAATAAAGTTCATGAAGTACTGAGAGAATCTATCTTTCACGGAAAAACTTGCAGACTGACGCGCATAGTTACAAGCTCGAGGATTTGTTAACTTTAAGTAACGCTACTTCAGTTTGTTTCTCGTTGAGTTTCTTGCCAATAATATGGGGAAAAACTTAGAAAAATCAACGGTTCTTTTTCCATATAAAACTTATCCTTAATAACTAGTACCGACTTGGTATCCCTAGCTTACTGCCTCTTCTTAAAAAGTGATTTCAAAAGCTGGTATACAGGGTTACTTTGTAACACCAGCAGCAACATTTCTAGAGCAATTTCAGCCTTACTTTCTATATAAAAGTTATTAATAATCGAAAAAAAAAATTGCCTTCCGATACAAAATCCGTTTGGCCGAGCACTGGTTTGTATGAAAAGGAATTTTTTTTTCGTATTTCGATAGTAGTGTTTGTGGGAAGAAGTTCAGTATCATGGACTCAACTTTCTCTAAAAATATTGCTGGTGTCAGCTATCGATGCCAGAATAAACACAAACTAAGAACACAACACAAAAAAAAAAAAAAAAAAAACAAGAAAAGGACAGTTTTAAAAAGTAACCCTGAATATTATGATCAGATTATATGCAACGTTGGCTGAATAAAGGATGCATCATGTGTCATCCATCAAAGTGATAGATAGAGTCGAGTCAAATCCATCTTTCACAGACAAGATGGTAGAAAACTCAACGAAACTGGAGTAGCGTAACTTACGCCAGTTTCGTTGAGTTTTCTACCATTAACTGTTTGAAGGATGAAAAACTTAGAAGAATCAAGTTAATTTTCCATATAAAACTTTATCCCCAATAACTAGTAACCACTTTTTAATTAGTATGAAGTGGGAACAGTTAGGGCGTGTTCGGACGACACGCACGCCAAGTCCACGCCTAGTACATGTCTAGTACATGCCTAACACATACGTAGCACATGCCTAGCTCACTTTGAAATTTTTGAAACACATCAATTCAACTCAAAATGCATTAACCGAAGTCAACACGCGCGCGCCTCGACTACGCCACGCGCTCGCCTTGCCTACGTTTTGCTCCCGACTTGCCTTCGCCTTGCGCCCGCCTGGCGCTCGTCTCAACTGGCTTTCGGTAAACGCAATTTGAGTTGTATTGATGTGTGATAGAACTCAAATTATATGCAACAAATTCAAACCGCGCTGGTCGTGATCTATATATTAGCACCCGCTAATATATACATCTAAGGGCGCGTTTATACTACAAACGCGCCCTTAGATGTATATATTAGCGGGTAATTACAACGTGTTACAGAAAGGGGGTATCAACCTAAAAGGGAGTAAACATACTAATCAATGTGAACCACTGTTACCATAGGACCATCGCTGGAATCGTAAAAAAATCTTCACCCTCATATAAAATTAAATACCTACCGTGCCAAAATATATGTTGCTGCAGATTTTTTTTACGATTTCATGGATGGTTCTACAGTAAAAGTTGATCACATATAGTTAATTTTTAAGTCTGATTTATTTTTAATTTTAACTTAATTTATTTTTATTGATTTTTAATTTGATGAACCTAATTAATATTTCTATGGACTAAGTTGTCTGACAATAAACGATTTTATTTTATTTTATTTTATTTATTTCTTCTTAATACAATTTAAATTAAATAAAAATTATGAGTAGTTAAATTTAAATTAAAACTAAATAAGTACTAAAACAACCTAAAACTAAAGAAAAAATAATAATAAAAAAAAATAATAAAAAAATATTTATTTATTTATTTATTATTATAGTATGTTTACTCTCTTTCGGGTTGGTACCCTTTTTCGTTACACGTTGTATATTATTATATTATGATCAGGCATTATATGTAATGTTGCCTGAATAAAGAGAAGATCATCTGCCATCTATCAAAGTGATGGAGTCGCGAGCCAATCTATCTTGCACGGACAAACTTGCAGACATTACAAACTCGAGTATTTGTTGCCTACACAATTTAAGTTACACTACTTGTTTGTTTCTCGCTCACTTTGGCTACCATGGAACGAAAAGCTATTTTAACGTAAGAACTTTAGAAAAGCAACTCTTTATATTAAATTATAAAATATAAAAAGCAAAACAGCGAAGGATGGAGAACCGAAAAGGAGGCCTTTTCTCAACAGTGAGATCCAGTGAATAATAAATTACTTATTTTATTCTCAGTGGTGGCTAGATACCAACTTTTATAAGATACCTATTTTATTAATTTCTCGTAAATAATAGTTGGCTTTAGATATAACAAGTACGATTTAGAAAAATGCGTTTCATTTAAATAGGCGATGCGGCAACCCACCCTTTCTTTCATTCTTTTTTCCATCTTCTTACTAAAAGTGGGTCCTGCAACCCTAGAGCCACTGTTACCATAATACTATGTAAGTCCCAAGGGATAAATACGTGATAGTGAATAAAGTATTTTATTTTATGACCGACATGAACCAAAAGCCAGAAATGTGAATCCGTGATCTATCAACTTAGATAGATTCCTACGAGAATCTATCTTTAACGGAAAACCTTGCAGTCTGGCGCACGGAGTCTTCAAATTTAAGTTAGCAACTCTTGTTTGATCCTTGTCGAGTTTTCTCCTGTTACTGTTTGGTTGAATAAAACGCACCTACACGCAGTTACTTTAGAAGAACAACTGGTTAATTTACATTATAACATTCAAAGGCGAAGTTAACTTTTGAATTTCAGTTGATTTTGTTGCTCCTGTGTCTTCTGTACACGGTTATTCGACTCATTAACATTGCCATTGTTTGATATAAGTATATTGCAAAGTTGGTTATCATAACATACATACATTATCAAGCCTGTTCCTGTTTCCCACATGGGGAGGGAGAGGCTATGGACCACCGCTACGATCCTGACAGACCTCTTATATATTTCTGATATATTTGGTTGTTGCAAATTTTTGTTAGAGTCAAGTGTGTCCCCCCCTCCCCCCCCCCCTCTCTATGTGCGGTTGCATAAGGACACGTGGAAAAATTCACGGTAGTAGTACTTACCCCTGATAGACAACTATCAGACAGAGCTAAGTAGGGTCTAGTCTACAAATAGAAATTTTATAGGTAACTTATAAAATCTACTCGGAAAAGGAAAATTTAATACAAATTCAATAGAAAATTAGCTTTTTAGGCGCTTTTACATAGGGCGCACTATAAGTTTCCGGAACTGGTCACTTACATAAACAATATTTAAAAATTTATTGCAAAATTTGAAAATAGAACTCTTTGGCTGTAGAATGCAGTTTGTTTCATCTGACTGTCTATTGTTTTTACCTTGTGGCGCCATTTAAAAAATTGTGTGTCTGCATCAACATGGATTTAACTCGGGAAAATTTTCGTAGTATGATTTTCTACGATTTTAAGTGTAATTTGACAGCTCAACAGAGCATCGCTCGGCTTGAAACAGCTTTTGGCAATGAAGCACCATGCAAGACAACTGTTTATAGCTGGTTTGCAGAATTCAAGCGTGGTCGTATCAATCTCAGTGACGAATCTCGCGATGGTCGGCCGTCCACCGCTGTGACCAACAAAAACATCGATGCTGTGCGCCGTATGATTGAAACAGACAGGCATGTGACCTACCATGAAATTCGCGCATCCTTAGAAATAGGCATGAGTCAAATACAATTAATCCTACACAAACATTTGGGTGTGAGAAAGCTGTGCTCGCGGTGGATCCCACACAACTTGACCGAGGCTCAAAAAACGGACCGCGTCACTTGGTGCAGTGCCATGCTTACCAGATTTAACGAAGGTGCGTCAAATTTGGTGTGGGACATAGTAATAGGTGACGAAACATGGATTTATTGCTACGATCCCAAAACAAAGCAGCAATCGAGCGTATGGGTCTTTCAAGATGAGCCGAATCCAACCAAAGTGGAGCGCGTGAAAAGTGCATCTAAGCGGATGATTGCTTCTTTTTTTAATAAAACTGGACACGTGGCTACTGTTGCTTTAGAGAATCGTCGTACAGTAAATAGTGACTGGTACACGACCATTTGTTTGCCGGAAGTTATTGACGAACTCCGTAAAAATAACCGTAAACGCCGTATCATCCTGCACCACGACAATGCTAGTTCTCACACGGCCAGATAGACAAACGACTTTTTGAAGGCGAAAAATGTAGAACTCATTATAGTCATCCTGCATACAGTCCCGACCTGGCACCTTGTGACTTTTTTCTGTTACCAAAAATTAAGAACCAATTACGCGGTCAACGATTTTCATCACCAGAAGAGGCTGTCGAGGAGTATGAAAAACACGTTTCAGAGGTCACCACAGAGGAGTGGCACAAAAGTTTTCAAAACTGGTTTCATCGAATGAAAAGTGCATAGACGCCAAGGGAGATTATTTTGAAAAACAATAAATGAATTTTGTACCTTTAATAGTATTTTTTCATATTCATTCCGGAAACTTATAGTGCGCCCCACGTAGTCACGTGAATTCAAAGTTGATATTTGTAACTACGGAACCCTACACAGCGCGTGGCCCGACACGCTCTTGGCCGGTTTTTTAAGAATTTCTACAATCTGGCCGCGTCAGGTTCGTCGACCCTGACGTCCACTCACGTAATCATTATTTCAAATGATTATTGATATTGATAAACTTTAACTAAACTAAACCAGCTACTAAAATTTTCCTTGAAATCCTTGTTACTGAAATTCCTTACCCTATATTTTACCAGTAAAAACACTTTTTTGATAGGACATGCATTATGACAACGTACCAACAGCAAACCCGGTGAAGGAAAATATCGTGAAGAAACCTGTCCAATAGTAACAACGCGCTACTTTCCAAAAACTCAAATCAATCTGTGTGGAATGGAGAAGGCAGTGGCAAACCACTCCATTATCTTGACGACCTTTGTGGCCTAGTGGTCATCATGGCACGCTGTCACTCCGGAGGTCCCGGGTTTGATCCCCTTTCAGGACAAGATGAAAAATTATCTTTTTCAGATTGACCTGGGTCTTAGATGTTTATCTATATATGTATTTGTTATAACATATAGTTTCGTTGAGTTAATTATGGGATACTAACTCAACGATACTATATAATATTATAACGCACAAGTCTCGACTTACCTTGAGGCTAGCTTAATCTGTGTGATTTGTCCGTACATGTTTATTTTATCTCCCTGAAAAAATAGTCATTTTTTGCGTCTTTTAACCGACTTCTCCTTTATTTTTATTTTTTTTGTATGTTCACTGCTTATTCAAACACGCCTGGACCGATTTAAAAAATCTTTTTTTGTTCGAAAGGGTATACTTTCCATGTGGTACCATGGAAATTTTATCAAATTCGGTTGTGTAGTGTGGGGGTGAAGTCGGTTTTTAGTTTTGAAAAATTATTTCTAACATGACACCGACGACAGATCGGCTTTTAAATAAAGTACAGTTACAGTATCTACAGCATATATAAATAATGCTATAAAAGCCCTGGCCTCGGTTCGTGCGTTAACGAGAGTGTTTTTAAATCGAAACGGAATATTCATTAGATCGTGTGTACGAACGGTGCACTGCCAATGCAAAAACAAACCTTTATTTTGCTAAGCCATTTTATTAAAACCTTTACTTTTGAAGCGTTATGTTATATAGATACATATTTATATATTCATATATAAATGAGTATTTGAAACAAAGCCAGGTCTTCTCATCTCTAAGTTCTTTGTTATCAGTCTCTCTTGTAGGTGTCATCAATTTACTAAGAGGATTTTCTTTAAGTATAAACAAACAAAACTGCGACAAAAGTACTAAAATGCATGCATACTTAGATTAAGTACACAGAGCATGCGTAGTGGGCGTAAATCGTAATTTTTAACTCGTAAATAAACTAAATGATTCAAATACACAACCGAAAACTTTCAGCTATGCAGTCTAACACGCTACAATTCAATCTTCTCTGAGAATCAACTACAACTTGAAATTATTTTTATTTGGAAACTCTTTTCGTAGAAACTTTTCCTTGGCTTTCATTACCAACCTTAACTTGTAGTTGTGGCTTACTTTGACCCAGCTTTAGAAGAAAAAGGCAGTTTAAAGTTTTCTAATAAAATGACAAAGAATTTAAGTAAGTAACGTACATAACTTAGGTACTGTGTGATTTGTCTTTATTTATTATCAAAATAAAAGAGCTTTAAGTGCATGTGCATTTAGTAAAAAACGCATTATATCCTTAACGTCAACTCTGTTAAATTTTATGTTTGAAATATATTATTTTTATTTGTGTGTATTGGCTTTCTTTGACCCAGCTTTAGATGAGAATGGCAGATAAAAGTTTTCGAATAAAATGAAAAAGAATATAAGTAATGTTATATATAACTTAGGTTCTGTGTGGATTTGTCTGTAACTTTTATTGCCAAAATAACTTTTTAGTGCATGTGCATTTAGTAAAGAACGCATCATAATAATATTCTTAACTTCAACTTGTTAAATTTTATGGTTTAAAATATATAATATTTATTTGTGTCTGTTTTATTAAATATCATATTATACATAAATAGTATAATAATATTTTTTTTAATAACATATTATATATAAAGTATATGGGATCTTTATAAGCCAGAAAAAGCATTAATTGGTACTAAAAGCTAAAAAAATAAAATGGTGAGGCGCGTCGAAAATTTGATCTTCTCCAAAAGTACAAAAAAAAATTGGTGGTTCTTTGGTTAAAACTCAACATAAAAAATACATTACTCTTTTCCGTGTAATTTAAAGCTGAAATTGTCATCTCGAATTTTAAACGAACCCTTTATTTCGTACCGGACTCTTAGTTTATCCATCTTGTTAATATACAAAACCCTTTTTAGAGGTCTCACATAGGGGCACATTCCACGAATAAGTTCCTAGGCTCGGCGGTTTCGGTACCTTTGACCTGATAATTATTTCAGAGGTAACTTTAGGGTTAACTCCCGGGTACGTCAGCTATTAGGATATTAGAAGCTGGGGCTAGGCAAGTGACTATGTATTTACATCGTATTTGTTTCTTTATAACCGACTTCAAAAAAGGAGAATGTTCTCAATTCTATTTTTAGTAGTTCTTATGTTTATTATTCATAACTCCATCATTGCTTAGTGGTTGTATGGGAGAATCAAAAATAAAATCTTAGAATCAAAAGCTACTTAAATAAAAGCTGATCGAGGGGAATGGACCAACATTTTAGGCGATGCGTCATCTTTTACCTTCTCGCCCACCATCATGCTAAAAGGGAACTCTGGGTCTTGGGACCAGGGCTCTGTCTGCTTCGAGAAGCAAGACTAAAATGTATAGTATCACTCAAAATCATACAAATTTGGACACCGCAAATGGGGAAGAGATGAAAATTTTAAAAACGCCTGAAACTTTTTCTATTGTGATTAAAAATATAAAATAACTAACGAAATTGTGATTAAAAATATTTTCATTTTTTATAATTAATTGACTAGACCTAAAAATCTGATATTTATTTACGCTAAATTGGAATGTTATTCCTAACACTAGAAAAAGTTTCAGGCGTTTTTAAAATTTTCATCCCTTGCCCATTCTATTTTAGTGGACTGCATAATAAATACATTCTGCCACAAATTAAAACTTACCTCATCTATTTTTATATTTCAATAGGTATTCTTGTACCTTTATTAAGCAGAATAATACGACTGAAAATAAGTAAAAAATATCACTAACTATATACGAACAGAAGACAGTCAACCGCTTGGGAAATCTAAACCTTGGCGAAAATTTAATCAAAATAAAACGTTGGATTAGGCTTGGCTTAAGCCGGTACAAAGTAAATTGGTACAAAAGGGGGTATTACAGTTAGTAGGAAAGACCATTCCATTGCCAACTATTACGCCTGATTGCAGTTGTAAAACACAGTTAAGACGAAGTGGTAGCTAAAGTGGCGCCCTCATTTGAAATAAATTGTTTTAAACTAAATAAGGTGATAATTAAAAATTTGATTTGTATAAATGTCTAAAAAGACCTTTAAACTATTTTATGACTAACCTTTGAAAGTAATATTGGTAGTCCGTCTAGTTTTAAAACTGTTTTTCGCCAAAAGTGGCCACTTTTGGCAAAAAACAGTTTTAAAACTAGACGGACTATTCGTAATAATTTCAAAGGTTACTCATAAAATAGTTTAAAGGTATTTCTAGACATTTATACAAATCAAATTTTTAATTATCACCTTATTTAGTTTTAAACAATTTATTTTAAATGAGGGCGCCACTTTAGCTACCACTTCGTCTTAAAGCGCCTATTGGATCACCCATACGATTACTGTCTAGGAGTTAATTAAGTAAATACGAATCTCTTGTAATCTTAGTTCAGGCAAGAAAACTATAAAAACAAATACTGCTACAGGAAAATATGTACGAGTTACTTTGAATTAATTCGTCATAGTTTAACAATGGGCATTGATTAAATTTTCTAACCAGTAAATATTTTGCCTATATTGAAAATATAGGCTATTCTAAGAAACTAATTTGATTATTGTTTCTTATTTCGATGTAGTTATGCAGTTATTATTTGTTAAAGTATGAGACGTGATTCGTCATCACCAGGCCTTATTGACGTATTCCTTTGCCATTTTTAAAACAATTTGTGCTCGTCATATTAACGTGTGTCAATGTCAATGTCATTTGCTATTCAAATTTCCAAATTTACATTGTTTATCATCTTATCAACGCATTTATCATGAGTTATACTTTTGTAAAAGCCAACTCACGCAATCTAAGTAAATAACATCATGATTATAGAATACATCGTGACGAGCACTCAACATTGTTTGGCAGAAAGAAGAGGAGCAAAGATTTTAATTTAAGTATATCAACTTATTTGTGATAAAGATTTCATACATAGTACCTATATAATAGAACATTGTGTCATTTTTGCACGTAGGGGTAAAAAACCTTCTTTATTTATAGTACATAATTCCATATGATTTAGTAGATTTCTCTAACTAATTGGAAAACAGAACAACAAAACAGTTTATTTTGATGTTTGTTGATATGTCAACTTGACAAAAAAGTCATGACAGAGGCTATTTAGTTTTTCTATATTCATCTAGGCAAAGATATCAATCTATACCACCAAGTGATGACGTCATTAGGGTCAAATGAAGATTAGTCAATTATTTCCAAAATACTTTTGATCCAAACCTTATTTGCTGTTGTAAATTGATAAATAGTGTTCAGAGTGACTATTCCTACAAATAGCTTTCTGTATTTCGCTTTTTAAAAAATATGAATGATTTTGCATTTATTTGAAACAGAGAAGGAACGAAAAATATTTTATTCGGTGCAAATTTAATGTTAGCGCCTTTCTGGCGCCTGCAACACCGTGTAGCGGCTGGCAACATCGTAATGCAGCGGGCAACCCTATCAGATGGATAGCGGTACGATATTGCGCATGCGCAGTCAACGGTCTTCTGGATTCAAAGCTTGCCGTGTAAGGTTGTGTCAATCCATATATTATAACTTATTGAAGTAATTGTAGATATTTTATAAATTTCTAGTGATCAATGTATTAAACTTAACGGTTTACCTAGCAAAATAAATATGTATTACGTATAACTGTGTCTAGTATTTATATTGCTCACATTAATAATATTGGAATCAGAAAGACTAAATAGATCACAAAACTGGTAGTAAAATGAATTACTAATTATTTATTTTTCTTCCTAATCCTAATTTATAATACAAAGCTTACCTCACGCGAGGCTGTTGCCACTGACCTGCTCTTGCCTCCCTCCCCCGCCAGTCACCCCGTAGTGGTCGGTGACATTCGAATAGTTGATTCTTGGTATGCATTAATGGGCTGATGAGTTGTTGTTATTAAGAAACAAGATACATATGACAGAATATGAATATAGATAGGAGATCCCTACAAAAAGATATTATTCAGGTTAAAATAAAAATACTGATCTTTCTTAACTTTACCACAACGGTATTCGTAATGAAATAAGTTACGTGGGCTTTAAATTTCCTTCCCCTTAAAAATGACAAGTCAATGAACAAGAAATTTAAATTTAATATTTAAAGTTTTACTATATGTACCTATTTGCTATTCGAAATGGTCAAATCAAAGTTATCGAAGCTCGTTTGACGGTCGTAGCTTAGTTCGCAGCATATTGCAATCTCGCCCGCCAGTGTGTGGATATGATGTGGATCTGCATATATTTGGATAACGCGCGATTCGTGTAGTTTCTACCATGGTTTGTAAATTTTGTTATTCTATTTTACGATGAAAACCGAGAGAGGCTGCATAACTGACCGAGCGAGCGAAGCAGGCGAGGGCTACAACTCAAGTTGGGACGAAAAAACATTGTTTGTATGTATGTATTTTCCGCGATAACTCTCGAACTATTAACTAATTTTGATGATATTAAGAATAAGTTTAGCAAATATTCATATAATTTTAAAGTTTGTTAGGCATCAAAATCTGTTCAGCCGGTTTTTAGATATAGACATTTTGATAAAAATAAATAATGCTCTATAACTTTTTAACCGTTAATTAGGTTTGATGAATGAATGAATCAGATTTGGATGAAACAACATATCACGAGGTAGAACTGTTATACGTGAAATTTTTCTTAGCATTTTTTAAAAAAAGCCGTTTTTCACATCAATGCTAAGAAAAGCTTTTCTCACTTGTAAGCAGTAGTTTATAAAATAGTTTGAAGGGTTATCTAGAGCCGCGTGAGACAAAATTTTATATGATATCTCCGTTTGCTTTCAAATGATTTATTTTAAATGAGGGCAGCACTGGAGCCCGGAAAATTAATATATCCCCTCCAATGCGTCTGTATGTACGAGTTCAATCCTCACTAATCGCAACTACTACCAAAAATCAAAAATAATTTATTTACCTTTAAATATTTGCATCGCTTGATAATTGTCAAGTTTTTACCTCTGAGTTTGTTTTCATGTCTCATTAAACTACCACCACTTTCTTCAGGTGAAGGACACACGTGTGCAGTTTTCCACACGATGATTCTAGTTCAGTGCTATTTATTATAGCTGACTGTTGTCACTAGATGACATACATTGATTTACGTCAGATGCCTCGAAAAATCTGACACAAGTTATTATAAATATATACGGACAGTTCACAAACTTTGAGATAGCCCCAAAGTAAGATCGAAACTTGAGTTATAGGATACTAACTAAACGTTTCTCTATATTTTACAACAAATACGTATATAGATAAACATCCAAGACCCAGGTCAATATGAAATAGATCATTTTCCATCTTGACCTGACCGGGAATCGAACCCGGGACCTCCGGTGAGACAGCCTAGCATGATGATACTAGGCCACAGAGGTCGTCGCTGTTAGTCGTCGAAGTGTTACAGATACGTGGTGCCCTTAAAAATAACTTTATCCCTTGTATATAACTATATCTCTATCCTCCCTTAACTGAGGGTAGAGTCGTAAGATCAGGAAGCCACTTTTGGCGAGATGATGGACGGATAGAGGGAAAAAAGAATCAAAATAGTGATTAGTTGGTAGTCGGATCGCCTATTGGTATAATTCAGATTTTTACGTATTCCCTCGATTGACACTTACGATCTCCGCCAGAAAAAAAGCAGCTCGTGCATTCTAAGTTTTTTTTAGTTTCTCCAAGACCATCCTGTCAGTCAGTTACAACGGTACCTTAAAAGGACTTAATCTTTCAAAAATATTGTGAGATTGGAAACATCAATTTTTCGATTTAGGGATTAAATATCCGTTTCTGAAATATTTGGTTTTATTTTGCAAATTGTTAACGTCAAGTGTCGTCGTTAACAATTTGCAAAATAAAACCTTTATCTATACGATTATATATGGACATGTGAAAAAATGGCCAAAATTCCCAGCAGGAGTATATATAATGAAGTTTAAAGGAAAACTATCAAAACTAAGTAGGGTTAACAAATTAAAAAGTTAGAAGCGACCTACTTATAAAATGTACTCGAAGAAGGTAAGTTCATACAAATTCAATAGAAAAATAGTTTTTAGACGTTTTTAGTGGCGTGAACTCAAAATGGGCATTCGCAACTACGGAACCCTACCCTGCGCGTGGCCGGTTATTTTATCTTACAGCATAGACCAGCACATCAGTCAGTTATGGTACTTAGAATATGTTTTTATAGATAGGTATGAGCTTCCTTTTATCAATTTGTCGCGAACTTTTTTTTATGTATGTTCACCGATTAATTGAAAACGCCTGGACCGATTTGAATTTTTTTTTTATTTTGTTTGAAAGTATCATAGAAATTTAATCAAAATCGTTTGTGTAGTTTTGGAGTGAAGTCGGTGTTAGTATTTGAAAAATTATATAGCAGACAAAACAAAACTAACTTTAGTTCGTTTCAGTGGACACAGCTTAGTTTGCAGCGACTCGCAATCTCGTCCCGGCATGTGTGTCTGGTCTGCCTGTATTCCGATAACGAGCGATTCATCTCAGCACTACGACTAGGCATAAAAGCTAGATATGAAGGCCTTTGAAAGCCGGATGCACTAGTGACTAACAACAGTGTTAGTCATGATTGTGTATAGACTGAACATAATCGTGAAAATGGGAGCCAATTTTAATATATATTATGGCGTGGTGGTTGTAGACTTCACTGACAAAATAATAATTTAGATCTAAATGGGTGCTAATTTCTGTAAGAAATAAAAAATCTATTGATCCTCAACATTCAGTTTTAACGATCTGGACAGGAAAAGAAGCAGTTGGCACATGCTCCTTTTCTCTATCTTACAGACCAGCACATTAGTCAGTAATAGTACCTGAAATAAATTTTTATAGATATGTGCTGACTTTTAGAACAGTCAAATCAAAACCAACTTTAGTTCGTTTGAGTAGCTTAGTTTGCAGTGATTCGCAATATCGTTGCGGCAAGTGTGACTGGTCTGCTTATATTCCGACAACGAGTGATTCATCCTAGCACTACGAGTAGGCATGAAAGCCTAGCTATAAAGGCCTAAGAAAGCCGGCACTGGCTGTTGTTAATCAGTGATTATTCGTGTATATAGAATCTATCACACTAAAAATATTATTGTAGAAACGGGAGCCAAGTTCAATATTACGGTGTGGTGGTCGACTTTACCGACTAAAGCATTTTGATCTAAATAGGTGCTAAATTATCTAGTCAATCGTGTGTTTTTATAAGAACGTATAACATCTATTGAATCTCAACATTCGACGTGGCCATTTGACTCATATGACGTAAGTTCTACATGAAAGTAAAATGTATCAAAATTGATTTGGTAGTTTTTGAAAATATCAGGTACTGATTGATATACTCTCCGGATTACCTCAGTTTATTGGCACGGATTTTTAAATCACCAAAGGTAAAACAATGATTTAATTTGAAAGGTTTATTTTCCCTTACAATAAAATTATCATCTAGAAACTTTAAAAAACTGACTTAAGAATTATTGGGGAATATTTCCTGGCCTGTACAAAAGGAAACCATTAAACTTCCAGAGGGCATCCCGAATGCTGCGAAATATACCGCGCTGTATGAAAATAAACTGAGGCACAAAATGGGCACAAAAGAAAGAAAATAAATACACTGTCACAAAACATTCCACGCAATTGTTTCTTTATTTCAAACGAGCACTTGCCCGCGGGTCTGTTCACGTTTTTTCTTTTGATGGCATTGCCTTTTTATACATGAAAGAGTAGTCAAATTTATGACAAAAATAAAAAGCTTCGAATTAATTTTCTTTAAGGATTTTCTTTCACATCTACAAAGTTCTTCACCAAATTCATGTGGGACCAACTTTGTATTAAAGGCCTTGAAATAATAAAAGATCAATCGGTTGGCAAGTAGCGAAAATATCGCGTAACATACATCCAAAAAGTATATAGAATGACCATAAGGGTCAAATTGATAACCACTACCTTTTTTTGAAGTCGGTTAAAAGGACTAGGCTAAGTAAGAAGATAAACAGGAGAAGTCGATTCTCATCTCGCGCAGATCGTAAAAGCACATCGTGGAAATAAGAAGGAAATGCTTGACCCTAACATGTTGAGAGCAATGCACAACCTCAACGCTCTGCTTATGAGGCGTGCAATATAAAAATAATTTTGGCCCATGTATCAAAAAATATTTTACACGTATTTTTCTTTATCAAATAATGACGAAAATAAGTGCATTTAAATTTCGCATGACGTCACAATATAATATAAATCCGTGTAATGATGAAATTGTGCTTCAATTTGGTTTTTGAAAACCCTTATTCTGAAAAGAGTTATTTCTATTCAGTTCCGCTGGATTGTAAATGATACAATTTTCCTACGTATATTTTTCTTAATATAGTTAGCGGAATTCGGATTTACTTTAGGAACGAAATACGAGTTAGGGCTGAAGATATAAAACAAGATTTAGATACGTCTAAAAAGCTAGGTAATAGCTGACTACAGAAGCCATTTGCAGCTAGCAATGTATATTTTTGACGACCTCCGTGGCGTAGTGGTCTCAATGCTAGACGGCCACCCAGAGGTCCCGGGTTCGATCCCCGGTCAGGGCATGTTGGAAAATGGCCTTTTTCAAGTCGTCCTGGTTCTTGGATGTTTATCTATATATGTATTTGTTATAAAATATGGTATCCTTGAGTTAGTAACCTATAACATAAGTCTCGAACTTACTTTGGGGCTAGCTCAATCAGTGTTATTTGTCCCTATATATTTATAAATTATTTTATTTTTATTTTTAAAATGTGCTAATTAGGACCTTTCATTTCCTACCCCACTCGATATAGAAACAAAAAAAAAATTAACTCGTACTTTTTTGTAACATTCGCTATATACATTTATTGCATACAAATTGTAGCCTAGTCACAATAATAACGAATCGATTGACATCTCATTTGTGAAAATTGGATGGCGATTGCTTTGGTAGAACAGAAAAATACCGTTTCATTACCCTTCTGTTTGACTTTTCCGTAGTCTGGTAATCATTGGTCTACATACTGCTTATGTGTTTGTATGTTTTATCCCCTTTAGCGTACATATTGTAAATGATTTTAAAAGACGAAGAACTATATTATTTTAGCCACGCTGACCAGCCTATATTTTATCAACGTTGTGGCTGGAGTTTTAACATTTTACCGAAATTTTATTTATAAAATAATACGGTGGGACTTCATAACTCTGTCACGAAATGCGCTGTGGTCTGTGGTCCCGGAAAATATGTCCGCTATCCTGCTGGCATAACCCAAAATATTTTATGTTACTTGGGGATGATATTCGTAGCACATATTTTGTACAACGTCATTTGTTATTTGACGTATTTATCATATTAACTTAGGGAATATGACCATTTTCAAATATTTTCTACTCTATCACCTAAGGGTTTCTACTAAAGAAATTGTTTTTCAAAATGTGTGTCTTCTGTATATTGTACCCGCTCTCTACCCTGTGTTGTAAATTGTCCTCATATTTCAAAGTTGACAGGAACAGATACCTATCTGGGATAAGTCTGCCTTTGTACTGTTCTCTAGTTCTAACCTGTATTTTTGTCCTGTGTTTATGATTTTACCAACAAACAAACAAACTAAATTAAAACATGTGATGAAAAATTTCGCCACGAGTGGGATTCAAGCCACGGTAGCACAATTGGTAGTGCACTCACGGCGTTAAGAGGGGGACTATAGGTAAATTGCTAATCGCATATTGGATTTTTAAACTCTAGAATAAACTACAAATTACTTGGTTTTTTTAATGTAGATATTACATTATATTTGAGATAAAAGGGTCTAGTTAAAAAAATTAAATCATAATATTTTAGTGATGAAAAAAAATCGCAAAATTGCGTCTTATTTTAATTTGTCTCTTACTCATCCTTTCTTAATCTTTCCTTAATCCTTAATCCTTTCTTAACGGACGTCTCCTATTCACAATCTACCTTCCTGCCAAATTTCATCTTTATTGGCTAAGTAGTTTTCCAGATTACGTGATGATGAGTGAGTGAGTGATTTTCGCTTTTATATATATATATATATATAAAAAAGCGAAAATCACACACTATATATATATATATATAGTATGTACTATATTATAGGGCGTCGTCTAGTGTACGTCTCACACACCGCCTTTCGGCGGGAGTGGGGATGCTGCTCAGGGTTGTGGCCCTCTTCAGCGAAATGCTGCCGCCGCCTGCTACGACAGGCGGGTCCACTCATCATCGGGTATATATAACTCAGTGAAACACAACGATAGCGCGTTTTAAAATAATACCAACGCCATCTATTATCAACATTTAGAACTAAAAATTATTTTATTCGTCTTAATTTATTCGTTCCATTAGGTACTGATAGGTTCAAACTAATTCATTTACATCCTCCATCATCCCTTATTTTATCCCCATGGGAGTTTAATTTTTTAAAATCCTATTTAAGCGAACGTCTTCATCATAGTAGCTCCAATCTTGGATTTCAGTTCAATCAGTCGAAAATCTAAGAAGATTTATACAAACTTTCATCACCTATTTTATCCCCTTAAGGGTGGAATTTATTCCACCAAAAACATACCTGTTAAAAAGGGGGGCAAGTTCCTATCGGAAAATTGTTCACCTAAAAATTTTCAAATTCAGAAGTATTATAATTGTAGATATTTTTAAAATGCATCTAAACTTGGCATTGGATTGGATTTCAATCCTTTTTTAGGCGAACAATTAGCCGATAGGAACTTGGCCCCCTTTTTAACATTTATGTTTTTGGTGGGATTTCAATACTTTTTTTCCAAAAATCGTACCTATTTTTTATAAGATATCAAAACGTCGTAAGTGTAGAAAGAAACGCCCATCGACTTCTTATCAACTTTTCATATACAATGTCCTTTTTAATTAAGTACAAATATTTTAAGAGGTGATTCAGTCCATCATTTTGAACAACTTTTCCCAATAAATATATATCGAAATACGAAAAATTTTTTTGCATTTTTCATAGTAACGATATCACGTGACTACTTCGATCTGTATGAGAACCTAAATATTTTTTTTCGTATTTCGATATACATTTATTGGGCAAAGTTGTTCAAAATGATGGACTGAATAACCCCTTAAAATATTTGTACTTAATTAAAAATGACATTGTATACTGCAGACGATAAACACAATATCGCGTTTCAATTATACCGCTAGTGCCATCTATCGAAAGTAATTTATAACAATAGAAGTGTGCATTATGTATACATTACAATATTTTATACCCCCTCCCCCTCTCCTCCTCCCCCCTCCTCATTGTATCACTGGTTCATAAATATTTTTACTAAAAATGTGATATTTGATTGAGCCAACTCACGCTTGACCGATTTCTGAAATTTTCTAATTTTTTGTTAATCTACATATAAAACACGATCTGCGTGCCAAATTTCATAACGCTAGGATAATTGGAAGTGGCCTAGAGGTTTTGATTACCGGTCAGTGAGTCAGTCAGTCAGTGCCAAAATAAGCTATTTTCACAGGGTCATATTTCAGGATCTACTGAAACTATATCTATGAAATCAAAATCCTTCAATAGGGGATGCCTACGTCATAGTAGCTTTATGTATGCAAAGTCTCAGCCCGATTGGTTTAAAATTGACAAAGTTTCATACAAACTTTCAGCCCCTATTTTATCCCCTTGGGGGTAGAATTGATCAAAATCCTTTCTTAGCGGATGCCTACGTCATAAAATCTACCTGTACGCCAAATTTCAGCCCGATCCGTCCAGTGGTTTGGGCTGTGCGTTGATAGATCACTATGTCAGTCAGTCAGTCACCTTTGAGTTATATATATTTAGATGAATAGTTTGCAATCTAGTATTTGTACTACAGGTATGACGTGTCAATCATGGCAGCTGTCGTTTTAGTGCGAGTATGTTTTGCGTAATTTTTCTAAATTTAATTTATAAGCATAATGAGTCATTATTTTAAGGAAATAAAAATATCAGTTGATTTAAAGTTACATTGAGGACACATTAACATAGATTTTAAAAAATTTTTACTATATAAAAATACGTAAATTCAATGTCCCTTTATTCATTTCCGATATAACTTCAAAAGTGTTAAGGTTAGGAAAAAGATGGGATGAGGTGTGGTATTGTGGGCGGAGGACGATCAGTTGTAGTCGGGTAAAAATTTTTTTTTTCTACTTTGCTCATCGATTGGTTTATATTCTATCAGCCCAATATTGAGCTACTCTGACGACGTCGTCACGATCACATATAAGTCGTCCAGGATAGTCAGGTAGTAGGGCTCCCGGGGCAAGAAAGCAGGTGCGCCAAGCAAAGATTGAAAGTAAATCAAAAAGCGCAATGTATAACATATCGATACTACGGTAGCGCAATGGAGTCCTGGGTAATGTCATTAGTTAGTATGAAATCACGTTTAGAAGGCTTATTGCCCATCTGTCCGTTAGAATATATTCTTTCTAATTTGTGGTAGCGACTTTGCTGAAGCGGTGGACGAAAGCGGGGTGTGTGAAGTGCGCGGGTGAAATCTGATATTTTCTTAGCTTTATGCGCGCTCTTAGCGGGACGCGCGTTCGAATCCTACTTGTGGCGAAATTTTTCATCACATGTTTTAATTTGGATAATAATCCGAGCATTGTAATGCTGTTAAAAAAAACAATAATTTCAACAAACAAACCTTTATACATGCATAAGACATAAAAGTTTCGCTTATACACATTATAGAAACATTCTAATTTGCTGAGTCATTATTAATTGATTTCACCACTTTTTAATCAACCTCATTATTTTAACAATGTGCAGAATAATCCTTTGGGTTTATTCAAGGAATTGTTGAAATAAATTTAATAAACAGTATAAGTATCATGGAGTATCATTTATTAGGAACAGTATACAAGAACATTTCAAAAGCATCTTGTAAGGTGATACATGCAGTGGTTTAAAAAAAAAACTATGTCGCAGGCATCAACGCCCACCTCCAAAGTAAATGCAATCAGTTGAATGAATGAATGAATGAAAAACTCTTTATTGCACCAATACAAAAAAAATTGCAAAAACAAAAGATTAAAAATTTAAAATACATAGGTACAATGGGCGGTCTTATCGCTTAAAGCGATCTCTTCCAGACAACCGGTGGATGGAGAGGAATGTAGGCACGTTAGAAATAACGGTGGTGCAAAGAAAACTATCAGTTAAATCAATAGCTAAGGCTACTTTTTAAATTACATAATACACTACACATATATTCTATAATACACTTACACAAAAAACTACATATATACAATACAATATAACTACATAAATAAGTTTAGTAAATATTACATACGTACAAATAAATATAATACAATTATTAAAATAATAATAGTAATGTACGATTACTGAGCTAGATAAAATTCTTTAAGTCTGTTTTTAAAGATGGAGACAGATTGTGCATGTCTAATAGACTCAGGCAGTTCGTTCCATAAACGCACAGCTTGAACTGTGAACGAATTGTCGTAGAAGGATGACCGATGCATCGGCATATTAAGCTTAAGGCTGTCTGATGACCTCAAGTCACGTGTATGGCTACAGCATTGAAATTGAAAACGTTCTAGAAGGTAGTGTGGAGATGTGGAACTAAATAATACATTATATAGTATACTTAGAATATGAGTATTCCGGCGAAGACGTATGGGAAGCCACTTGAGTTGAGATCTATAGTGGGAAACATGATCATACTTGCGTAAACCAAATATGAATCTTATACAAAAATTTTGAAGTAGCTCAAGCTTGTGAAGCTGCTCTTCTGTAAGATCAAGGTAGCAGGCGTCGGCGTAGTCTAAGATAGGAAGCAAAAGAGACTGAGCTAGCGCAATTTTAGTGGCAGTAGGCAGAAAGTTACGTAGTCTTCTAAGAGAAGCTGCCGCCCCGAATAATTTACGGCTCACAATATCCAACTGAGGTCTCCAAGATAACGTCGGATCCAAAGTTAAACCTAAATTTTTAACACTGTCGGAGTAAGGAATTGTTACACCATTTAATTCTACGCCAGGCATTGATGACCAATCGATCGACGGTAGCATACGTGAGCTTCCAATAACTATGACCTGCGTTTTGGAAGGGTTAACTTTAAGGCCGTATGCCAGGCTCCATTCCGCAATGCTGCGTAAATTTTTATTTGTTGTCTCAATCGCATCAGGCAAATTATCAACAGTTGCTTGAGTATAAATTTGGAGATCGTCTGCATATATGTGGTAGGGAGAAGACAAATAGTTGGAGATAGAATTCACAAAAATTGAGAAAAGGAGAGGAGATAACACGCCACCTTAAGGTACGCCAGCAGACGTGTCACGCCATGAGGAATAAGTATCCCCAAAGCGAACTCGTTGCCGTCGACCGTACAAGTAACTATGAAACCAGGCAATCGCTGTTGGAGATATGTTAATAGAGCGCAATACTTCGAGAAGAATATCAAAATTTACGTTATTGAAGGCATTGCTATAGTCGAGTAAGGTAAGTACCGTCAATTTCCCTTCCTCCGTACCATAACGTACGTCATCTGTTATTTTAAGGAGAGTGGTTACAGTGCTGTGTCCTTTGCGAAATCCAGACTGCATTGGATTAAGTAAATTGTTATTTGTAAGGAAATCACAGATCTGCAAGTGCACAAGGCGTTCAAGTACTTTAGATAGGAAGGGAAGTATGGAGATAGGGCGGTAGTCAGACGAGGATTTAGGATTGGGTTTTTTGGGCAATGGGATGATAATGGCTTCTTTCCAGATAGAAGGGAACACACCAGTTTGTACACAGGTATTTAGGATATGACAAAGGATAGGTACAGTTCTTGTACATCAAACATTAATCAAAATACGAATTGACTAATTATTATAAATTACAACTTAGTATGTTAAAAAGTGTTAAGTACTTATATAGGTATTGTTGATAATGTGATTTCGTGGTATTAAGTAGTATTTAAATGAATAACAGCAGATTTAATTACAAATTATTGAATTGAATTGAAATATAAATCTTGAATCGAAAATAAGATTGTGCGTGTGTGTGTTTTTGTTGTACCTACAGCAAATACACCTACCATATACATATATAGACACATAGAAGGTGCATAAGCCGGAACTAACATCGCCGAATGCACACAGGAAGCATAGTACAATTAAGTCACAAGTAGTTGGAGCGCGATTAATCTCAGAGGTATTACTTCGGGTATCATGTCGCTAAACCTTGCTTCGTCACAGATGCATTTTGAGAGAACCGAAGTTAAATTTACTTTTAATTATAAATTCGGAGTTAGACCTTACAGAGGTAATTTGTGAATATAATAAAAATAAAAGTGAGAAAAATCGAATACACTTGAAGAATTAATTTACAAGGGGTTTAGAAGGTTTATTTGACCAATAGGGTTTATCAACATAGTGCGTGTTTATTTATGAATTTAATCTTCATTTCCCAATCCAACTTTATACATTAATCCAATCGCGGTGATCTATAAATAGATAGGTCCATAGAGCCGAGATTGACAGACTAATTCAAACAAGAATCAAAATATACAGTTAAGTCACTAGTGTTTGCAAGTATTAAACTCTGCTTCATCGTACTTAAGTTATTTGCGAAAGTAATTTCAGAGCTAAGTAAAAGAGGAGCAAAAAGGAAAAAACGTTTCAGCGTTATATTCAACAGTGATGTATAGGCCTTACGTCGGCTCTATGGACCTATCTGTGAATAGATACTTGTAGGTTTGTAGGTGCATAAACCCGGCACTGACAGACTTCAAATACACACAAAGCATAACAATTACGTCACAAGTGGTTGGAGCCACATTAATCTCGGAAGTACTACGGAAATTGCTGGGGGATGTTAAACCTTGTTTTATCGCAGATGCACGTATAACGGGTAAATTGTAGTGAATGGTATTCACAAGTTTATTATTCCTTTCAGTTTCTAACTTCTTCATATCATTTGGTGACCCAAGAAAAAGAACTTGGGTAAATAATTCAGAGTGTGCTTTTTCTTTTTTTCGCATGTACTACTCGTAGAAGCCAACAATGCCTTTCGATTTTTCAAAAGCTTAGCGACGATACCTTAACTAGCTTAACAGCGATAATAATGATAATTTCCTTTTTTCTTGCAATAGATCTTTCGCTTGCCGAAACCTATTAAGTACACCTTTCATAAGTATATTCAGAAATGGGTTTTGGCAGGAGCGCCACATAACATCAACTTCTCCAAAGGGCCTCTACGTATTGGAACTGTATCCCCACGCAAGCCTCTCAAAGAACCGGGGTGAAACGACCCGTGATTTCAAAAGCAGATACAAAATAAATTCACTAGAGTGGTTGAATCTGTCAGTCGCTACTTATATACTTGTACATACATTAGCTGTGCCGGAGGTTCCGATCTGAGTTTCGGGAGAGAAACTAAAAAGTCCTATATTCTTCCTTGAGGCTCAAACTATATTCAAACCAAATTTCATACAAATAGGTTCAGTGATTAAAGCTGGAAAAGGTAACAAACAAACAAAAGTACAATCTCAATTTCGCATTTATAATATTACTAGTTGGGAAATTGGGATATATAGATAGACAACAAAACAAAAATAAATAAACAAAATCCTTCATTAAACGGGAACTAACGAGTCGTCAAAGGTCTTAACGTAATGACAGAGACTGCGCACTGTTTGCTAAGAGGATTGCTCTGCCGTGATTGCTTTTTTCAGATAACAAAATGGAATGCCGATAGAACAACGATTTCTTAAAGAAAATGAGGAGACGCACAAAAAAGCTAACTAAGTACCCATTTTCCTTTTTAACTCTGCGTCGAAGTTTTTTTTTTTTTGACTCGTGTTTTATCTCGTAAGTTTCACTCAAAAACATTCATAAAATTAAATAACAAAGTAGTTATTAAAATAACACGAACCTTTGACTATCATCACGGAATTCAAAGAAAACTTTTAAAAGAATCTGAATTTCAAATATATTCAAAAGAAAGAAGTAACTTAAGTGTTCCACTGAAACTTTATTTTTAAATAATGGTTTTGTGCGAACCACTAACTCAATCTTGGCAAGCTCTCGGCATCTAATAAGACTAGCAATTTTATGCTAATTGAGTTATCGTCCTTGATAATTCATTTGTAGCTTGTGAGTTTCAGTCAGAATTTTGAATATCAAAATCTACCATAGCAAAGGGCGTGTTCGGATGACACGCGCACGCCTCGCATACGCCACGCGCTTGCCTTGCCTCCGCCTTGCTTCTGCCTCGCGCCCGCTCTGCCCTCACCCTGACTGGACTTCGATAAATGCAATTTGAGTTGTACTGATGTGTGACAGGACTCAAATCATATGCAACAAATTCATACCGCACTTGTCGTGCGCGTGGCGTGGTTTGCCATGCGCGTGTCGTCTGAACGCGTAGATATATTGTTCCATCCGTCACTTTTACTGAACAAATTTTAATGAATACTACAATTCGCCCGAGAATAAACTGTGAATTTACGAAATTGGTGCAAAAAATGGAACTTAATCATTTTTTTAATTGAATGACATTGTAAGATATTTTGATTCAAATTTTATAACAAGAATAACAACTAAGCAGTTTATCAAAAAACGTCGGTCACGGCGTACATTTTGTTTTTGCTCTTAGGTCATAGTAGGGACCAGCCATTTGCGGAAATTTTCTTCCAGCGCCTAAAATCTAAAATTCTTCATTATTCTTATCATTTTAACAAATACTCGTTTTAATATTTTTTTTTCTTTACTTACCGTATAAAATATTGTGAAATTAACGAAGATTCCGATCTCCTATCTTTCCGGAATAGATCTCCTGTGCTTAGAGCGCCAACCAGCAATATATGTCGGGCTCCCCAAGTGACAGGCGCCCAATTAAACGCGCCAAACCAATGACCCGTACTATCGGTTAATCTCCATCGCAAGTACCTAAGTGTATCTTACTACACAGTACACACACATACAATACATACATGATGACAGCTAGACAGCCACCAATTCAGGAAAATCATCTGTTTAGACTAGTTTCTAGGTCACTAGTTTGGAAAACTATACTACATTATATTTAATTAGGTACCCAAATCTAAATAGTAATCTAAACTAAGGTGCAAGATAAAAATTTCCTTTTTGGAGAAAATAATTAATTTAAATTCAAGTCATCACCGGCCTTCTCAGCCCTTTTAACAACAATGTCTAGAAAAAGATTTTCCATAAAATCTTCAGTGATTAGAGATTTAAGCAAAACCAAAGCTTTTTTACTGTTTCGGTTTTTTTTTCCTCTACTGCGCGCACAGTCTTTGGCATCTTTAGGAGAACATTGACGAGGAAATCCTATTAAGAGTAAAAATCGCAGGAAAATGCACTCCAGACTTTGAAGCAGCAACCACTAAGAATGCAACTGGAAACGCGTCAAGGCGAGGAAGACGACAATTAATACTCGTGCAATTAATGCTCACTCCAGCAATATATAACGAACTATCCACGTAACAGACTTCCAATTACACCCACCCAACCAATGACCCGTGTATATCGGCTTATCTCTACATAGTAGAAACAGATATGTGTATCTAAGGATAGAAAGGGTAACGCCTACTGACTCGAGAACATCGTATGTTTAGATTGATCGCGTTACAATTACTCGACGCACTAAATTTAGAGCTGCTACAGTTAAGAGTCAGGCAGACAGGTGTTACTAAGACCGTAAATCTGTGATGATTAGATAACATCATCAGGTCCAGATGTAAAGAGACAGTAAGTGGCTTGAGGGCAGAAATTTCACGTAAGTACCTACCAAGAAATTCACTGTTAATTTCGTCACCATCATCATCTAAGGCTCTACATCCGCGGACCCTGGCCTTGACAAGTTTTTTTTTTTCCTGATAGTTCTGTCTCCAACTTTTGACGCCGATATTTTAAGATCCTGTTTGACGCAATCCGGCCATCTGAGCTTGGGCCTATCTCGGCTTCTACTACCCTTGGGTTGAGTCTCTAGTAAGCGTTTCGGTACTCTGGCCTCGTCCATACTCGCTACATAACCTGCCCATCGCAGGCGTCCAATCTTGATGGTTTTATTGACGTTAGGCTCGTCGTACAACTGGTAGAGCTCGTGGTTGTAGCGTGAACGCCATCTCTCATGGGTAAACACAGTTTCGTAGACCCGCCTATTTATCTTTCGCTCGAATACAAACAGGCGGTCCTCATCCTTCCTACTCAGAACCCAGCATTCAGAACCGTATGTCAATATTGGGTTTTGTACAACAGAACTTAGTTTTTCTTCCAAGTACTTTTGATCGGAAATATCTCGAGACACCAAAAAAGCACTTATTGGCCGCCATTATTCTACTGCCAATTTCAGACGAGATGTCGTTATCTCTTGTAACTAATGTCTCAAGATATACGAAACTATTAACGCTAGCGAAGGTGTCATTGCCAACTCATTATTAATTTGGATGTTACGATATTTTTCTTGTTGCTGTATTGGATATTGAAGATTTCTTGCGAGTTACCGATGCTGCCTAGCAGATAAGTCTCAGTAACCTAGTTAGAGGAAAACGGAATCAAATGCAGCCAACAAGTTTATGCTATATTGCCTGATGTCAATGTTTCTCAAATATTTCACCCATTTCCTTCATTAGGTTTTAAGATATGCATATAAAAAAAGAAACTGGTACATTCCAAGTTGTTTCTTTGCTCTTAGACTGTCTTAAAATATCTAATAGGAAATTATAAAAAAATATTATAAATATCATGGAATACAGGCTAACAAAGGATAAATCCAACGCAAAACTAAACTACAACGACAATTATTTCACACAACTGGTTAATAACTATTTACAAGTTCAGAACTGTTCAAACCCTAGAACACACTCGCAACACTAGGGTTTGAGCGAATAGCCTAGAAAATACTTCACCAACGAACGAATTTTGCTCTTAATTTATTTACGAATAACATATTAGGGATGCCTACTATGCTGAAACTACGGTCTTTTGAAATAACATTTTTTTATAGTCGAAAGGACAATATAATAAAAATATTATATTATGTATAAAAGTGCAAATAGCCGGAGTTATACGACATCGGGATCTATTCCACTCAACGTTGACTAGAGTAAAAAGATGGTATTATTAACTTATAATTAAGAAAACTATTGAATTATCAGTATGATACAATAATTAGAAGATGCAATGAAATGAATAAACCCTCGTATACAATGTCAAACCTTCATCATAATCCCACGATGTCAAAGTTATGACACACGCTAAGCCTGTTATTAAATAAATTAACGTATTAGGTATTCACGTCATTAGTTAATGAAAATTATAAGTGAATGTTTGGCTTGTTAACCATCATTATAACTCAAATTATATAAAATTGGGAAGCCGAAAGCTATTAAGGTTAAACTAGTCTATCGACTACTTTTTGCAAATTTCGGAGGGGATTTCCTCCACTGTTTGATATTGTACATCCAAAGTTTAACAATAAATCGTTTTGTCTCATCACAATTTTGTCTATATGGATACAGAATAGTAAAATAAAAAGCTATTTATAAGTTATGTATGAGCTGATTCGTTTTTTGCTTATTTTTACGCAAAATTCGGCGTAAATAAGTAATCAAAGAAATGTAAAATCTCCACAACAAACTCCGCACCAACACGGCTTAATTATTGAAAATTTTAATAAACTATATTTGTAATCGATTAATGCAGTCGTTTATGTATAAAACCTCTTTTCGCAAAGGACTTTACGTATTTTTTACGCGCTCGGTTTACTATGAATTTATCATGCATTTCACCTTACCAACGCTTACGAGTTCTTTACGAGTAACAAATTTTAGCCAATGACAGCATAAAGTTTTTGACTTTGATGCATAAACTAGGCACAAATAATATTGGAGCCAAACTCTTTTGGCCTGGAATGCACATTCAGATAATAATCCACTTAGAAGTCACTATACAGCAGTCATCGCTTACGTAAAAAGCCAAAAAGTCCTAAAAGTACATTGGGGCAACTTCATTGACGTTTTAAACCATTTTTAGTCAAATTTTGAAAGGGAAGTGTAACAATTTGTATAATTTTGCTGCAATTCCAATTTACAATTAGGGTTTGAGAAATTTGTGCTAAGTAAATGATTAATCTACAGAATGATTGATGTTTATAATAGACTTATTTTAAACCGTTGGCATAACCTATCCGGAATAATTAATCTCTACTTGTCTTATGAAAAAAAGACAAAGTTTCTTTAAACATTCTAAGCCTTTCTTTTTTAAATACTGCGCTGCATAGGTTCTAGCCTAGTTAAAAAAAAACTGACTACTTCTCCTCATTATCATATTAGCAATAGGAAGTCCACTGCTGGACATAGGCCTTCCCCAAGGTTTTCCTAAAAGACCGATTGAAAGAATTATTAATCCTCTGTATTATTTTTATGCCATTAAATGTATTATTGCATTGAAAACTTATGATAGACGAGTCGGCTAAAACTTGATTCGTCCCGACATAGTAATTATCAACACATAATCAACAGATATAATCCGACTTTATCAAAGTTTATACCAGTCTACCACGCCTCAATATAAACTACAAATCACGCTTCACCCACTATACTATAAGCCCTTTTAATTCGGGCTCCCAAACCGCAGGGATCGTACTGCCAACGCACTTATTACATCTGCCTGAAAGTGATGAAATGCGTACGAACGAAAACCAACATTAAGTTTTTTTTTATTTAACTTTATTACTAAAGCCTTTATTATAATAGGCCTTAAGTCCGCCATTTACATGGCTTCAGGCCAGGTATCGAAAGAAAGCAGATGATTCAATAGAAAATTTAATAACCTATCTCCAATTTCTTTAAACGAGCAATTTTTTTATACATAACATGGATTTCGGAATTGGCTCAAACAATTTCGATAAAAATTGGTTTGCAAGGGGTTTCGGATAAATTCTTAAATAAATAAAGCTCAGTAGGTACAGAACCTTATTGTAAACTGTATCTCCCGACGTGTCTGCTAGGATATTACAAGATAATTTATCTTTCAACATCCCAGGAATACGCGAGAATAAAAAATTATAATGGATAAAAGATTAGACGGACCTAACTAGCTATCGCATTCTAGCTAGTTCATAAATAAATTTACATAATGCGCACATAACAAGGCCGGCATTTAATAACACAATATTTCTTTATTATAGTCAGTACGTGGAATCTGAGTTATGGCCGCTACTTGGATATTATATAATCTTTTTACCACACTACGCCGGCTACAGAGATTAATGTACAAGGAATACTTTGAAAATATTACAGAAGATAATATTAGAATATTCGTAAGAGAATTCCTTGTAGAATATTAAACACTGTATAAAATAGAAGAAAAACCAAACAAGACACTTATAAAATATAAAGAACGACAAAGACTTCAGAATAGAGATAAAAGAGACCTTGTACAGCATACTCGTATCGTATTGTATTTTATTCAGTGCAGCTCATGTAAAACAACTACGGAGCGGGGAATGGGTTTTGCTGGGATTCCCATTTACGCTTAAGTTTGCCCATCGAGTGAAGTGGCATACAAACTAAACAAGACGGCCACCAAAAATAAGGAGTCATAAACAATACAGAGAGAGAGAGGCACTACGGCCGCATACTCGTATCGTATTTTATTCAGTGCAGCTCATGTGAATCAGCCACAGAGCGGGCAATCGGTTTTGCTGGAATTCCAATTTACGCTTGTGTTTGCCCATCGTGTGAAATGACATAAAAATCGAACAAGACAGACATCAAAAATAAAGAAACATAAATACAAGGCAGAGAGGAGCTCTACGGCCGCATACTCGTATCGTATTTTATTCAGTGCAGCTCATGTGAAACAGCCACGGAGCGGGCAATCGGTTTTGCTGGAATTCCAATTTACACTAGTGTTTGCAAACGAACGCACGCCGCGGACAGTTGGCTGCATTTTTAAACCACGGTTAGCCTGAAAATAAGTGGAAATAGATAAATCGTAAAATCGAGCGTCCGTTTGATTTATAGATCGCAATTTTTCCAACTATGCGTTTATATTAAATCCTACGAAGAAATAAAAAAGATAAATGCAGCACATCTTTGCTAATGTACAAACCGCTTAGACTTTTCTTACAGTACTATTATAACCTTTGCGTCATTTTTAGTTTTTCATCTTAGCGTCTGCCTAAAATCAAAATTTTTAAATATAATTTTTCGATAGAGCAAAAATTTTGCATTGAGGTAAAAAAATCAGACGTCAATTAATAATGATATCACAGTGTTTGTTCTTTTCGTTTCAAAGCCTATTTGGTATACGAGTAGTTTTAAGCCCAGCCCGATATGACATTATATTCTTAAAAGTCGAATAATTACGTAGCGTACTGTACTTCTCTTGGATCATGGTAACCGTCCAATTTGTTTGCAAGGCTTCAGCGCTCTGAAAAGCTTTGGCCAATGAGTATGAATCTGGTCGCTGAAATTGACAACGACGTAACTTTTCCTTTGTAGCCTGCGGTCTGAAGAGCTCTTTAGGAAATATCTACGTTAGTTATTATAACTATCAGATGTGTCTCATAATATATTTATAAGTATAAGAGTAATATTAATACATGGTATTTAAAGCGCAATTTATTTTTACAACATTAGTTTATTATATTTACTTACTTCTTTAAAAATTATGACAAAAGAAGAGAGTGATTTGTTCCAAGTAAATATCACATACATTTCTTAAAAAAGCATGTGGGAAATATTTTTAAATTTATTGTTTAAACTTTTTTTTTATAAAATTAATTTTAATCTTTTTTCATTATTATATCTCAAGTAAGTAAACCTTGAAATTGTGGAAAAATTCTTCGAAACAGAGTAAAAACGCAAACACAAATGTAAATATTTTTCTCGAAGAAAACTCGAACATATCAAGAAGAAATTTTCCTTCGAATCGCATCCGTAACAATACGGAGATTTATACGACTTCCTGACACTTTATAGTCGGCATCGATGACTGCCTCATATGTTACATATTGACCCGAGACGATATTTGACATTTATGTAGGTCGAAGGGTAAATTAATACAGTTAACCTACTCATATTGAGCTTGATAGTCGAGAGCATATGTATTATTAAGTAATTTTTCCTTTGGATCAAGTCCGTAATAAAACGGAGATTTGTACGACTAACAGACACCTATAGTCGGAATCGATGACTGCCTCATATGTTACATATTGATCAAAGATGAAATTTGGCATTTATGTAGGACGAAGGGTAAATTAATAGTTAACATACTTATATCGAGCTTGATATCCGAGAGCATGTGTATTATTAAGTAATTTTTCCTTTGGATCAAGTCCGTAATAAAACGGAGATTTATACGACTTACTGACACCTATAGTCGGAATCGATGACTGCCTCATATGTTACATATTGACCCGAGACGACATTTGGCATTTATATAGAACGAAGGGTAAATTAATAGTTAACATACTCATATTGAGCTCGATGGCCGAGAGCATATATAATATTAAGTAACTTCTCCTTCGGATCACATCCATAATAATACGGAGATTTATACGACTTACTGACACCTATAAGTCGCTGCCTCAGATTTTACATATTGACACGAGACGACATTTTATCTTTATCTAAGATACGGTTTACTTATATCAGCTTACTCATATTGAGCTCGATGGCCGAGTATCGATAATAATATGAAGGAATTATAAGACTTTTTGAAACTTTATAATCGTCATCAATGACTGCCTTATATGTTACAGTCATATTGACGATACATGACATTTACCCTTCTTTGCTTTATCGAGAGCTTATGTTTCTACAACAATTTTAGGTAGGTACCTATTGTTAGTCCTTAATTCTTATACGAGATATGTAGATTCGCTAAACTCAATAAAATACCAGCGGTTCTACAGCCTGCTGGTATTTCCCGAGACGATGGATAGAGGCCAGACGGGATGCCGCTCATTCCGTGGAAAAACGGGCAGTTATGGGTTTGGTATGCTACGTGTGTTGACACTGTGGCTCCATCCCATCTCCAAGCGACTGCCTGTAGAGCAGACGCAGCCGCAGCGGGAGCAGAAGCTACTAAAAAGGGCAAGTACGCGGGTCTAGGCGAGCCATATATATTTGTGCCCTTCGCCGTAGAGTTTTACGGCCCTAGGGTGTGGAGGCCCGTCAACTGTTTAGGGAAGTCTCCACACATTTGATCGACGTCTCAAGGGACCCAAGAGCTAGTGCGAATTTCGGCCAAAGGCTAAGCCTGGCCATAATTCATTACAACGTGGAAACGCCACCAGCCTCTTGGGGACCTTGCCCGTTCACGGTGGCAACTAGGGAACATATTTTTATATAAATTGATGTTTTTATTTTTACTATTTACTTTTAGTTTAATTTAATATTTAGTCATTTTAATATTGTTTTTAGTTTAATTTTATTTGTTGTTGTTAAGATTCAAAATTAAGTTTGTTATATTATAGAAAAAAAAAATTACCGTCTAGTATATGTAAATAATATAAACCAATGAAAAACAAATATGGACTTTATCACAATTCGTAAACAATCCCGTAGCGAAAACATAATGCCATCTCCATCTTTTCTCTGCATTAACTCTCGACCCCTAATGGCATCTTCCAATAACTTGTCATTTTTGACTGCGCGAGGTCCAATAAATTGACCATATTTTCGTAGCAGTAATTACAGAGCCTCTAGAAAAGCGGACGCTATTAATGCGTCGGTAAAAAAAATCTAAGTTTATGGCGTCGAAAATATTGAATTCTTTTTTTAAATTCAGTTTAAAAAGAAGTTTCACTTGAAAAAGTTTAAGTGTTAAAAATAAATAAAATTTTATTCAATTACCTTAAAAAAGATAAAAGTTGCAGAATGTCGTAGAATTCTGGTTTTCTTTAAGTGCGGTTTGTAGAAGTAGAGTGGGAGGGCGATGTTTTCTGACCGCCTTTCGGCTCCAATGTGCTAAGCATAAAAAAGTACCTATTTGCTTAATAGCTCAGGTATTTTTTCCAATGTGATGTCCTTTTGGCAATTTGACGAAAAACGTTTACTTTTTGTTACAGCATCCAATTCCCGTCGGTTGTTTGACCAATTTACATAAATCCGTGTTTGTTTTCCCCTCGGCTTTGTACTTTCTTACGGCCACTATTTTGTGTGTAGCCATGAATTTATATGAACACATCCTTATTATGTTCTAATAAAAAGGAATCCCAAAACTATTTCCATACAGCCCACCCGTAAATTTTTATGGCATGCTCGGGAAGTTTCATTAGGGTTGCCGGCATATCAAGTTTACAAAACCGCGTAGTTATAAATATTGGATTCTAAGCAAGAGGAAACGAGGCTTATCGCAAGTGGACTGGCCGGGCCGGGCGCCCATCGACTTGGATTTGCATAAGGCGTACTATCCGCCACGCTATGCTGAGCGTATCGAGGAAATTATTCTATTCTAAAACGTTCTATGGGACCTAGGGTGCACTAGTTACATAAAACAAAAATAGTGATTCTCGAGCTACTTTGTGTTTCGAAAGGCACATCAAATAGTTTATCTCGACTGTAATAGTTGTATAGCAGTCGTCTAGCTATGTCAGATGAATTAAGGCAACTTTAAAAATCTGACTCCACTTTTGGCCATTTATACACACGAACAAACAATTATTTAAAAAAACCGACTTTATACAATGCCTTTTTATACAATGTGTTACAAAAAGCGGGTATCAACCCGAAAGCGAGTAATCATACTAATCAATGTGAACAACTTTTTCTATAGGGACCATACATAAAATCGCAAAAAAAATCTGCAGCTCCATACAAAATTCAACGTGCCAAAATGTATGTAAATTTTTTCGTGTTTTTTTTTACCCTGTGTCACTCAGAATTAAGACGAATCTAATGAATGACACCACTCAAGCTTAAATTCATCGAGCCGTTCATGCCGCAGAGCGTGTCAAACAATTATACATACATACTCTCGAAAAGCATAACCCTTCTTCTAGCGCAGTCGGGTAAAAAACTAACAAAATAGTGCTCTGCTGAGCACTGACGTAGAGTACGTTTAGCCAACCAACGTCAGGAATATATTCGTCGTGTGAATTACTCGTTTAATTGGTAAGGTTTTACTTCCATGCACATTCACGCTCACATCCACTTGTCACGATGTGAGGTCCGACTAATGAAAACCCCGCTTTATCTGGGAAAGCACACGACTTGCATCTCAAGTGTGTAAGTTTTTATGACCATAAAAGTTAAGATCTCCATTTTGTAGACGCTATGCTCATATAGTTTAGTAACAAGGTTTCTTGTGAAAATTAACTATACTCGCGGAAAAGTGGATTAACTTGCTAGATGTCTTGCTTACTCTGTTGTGAAATTGAGTTTGTACCATAAGACTAATATTACAGGTAGATAATAAATATGTGACTTGATGTAGGATGATAAAATTTAAAAGGTACAAGTTGTAAAAGATATCAATATCGCGCTGGTAAAATTGCCCAGAATTCTGACAGTTTTGCTAATTTGGATTGCAATGTTATGGCAAACGTTACGGATTTTTTGTAATACGATACTTCTTTCACACAACTAAAAAAAAGAATAATGTAAGAACTAACTTGCCATATACTACGTACGCCACCCAGAAGTTAAGGGTTAGATCCCCGGTCAGGGCAAATTGGAAAATGGCCTTTTTCAAATTGTCCTGGATCTTGGATGTTTATATATATATGTATTTGTTATAAAATATAGTGTCGTTGAGTTAGTATCCCATAACACAAGTCTAGAAATTACTTTGGAACTAGCTCAATCAGTGTAACCTGTCTCCCTATATATATATATATATATATATATATATATATATATATATATATATATATATATATATATATATATATATATATATATATTATTTATCTTTTGGTCCTAACATTTAAAGCTGTTAAGCATTAATAATAAAGCATACAAGGTCATTCGCTCACAATCACAATAGCGTGGAAGAGAATTCAAATTACTCAATTTACTAAAACCAACAAGGCTTTGTCCGGAATCCTTTGAAAATCTGGACATATTTGTTAGCTCCGAATTTGCATTTATACATCCTTCGAAAGCGTTCTATTCAAATTCAAATTGACTGGGGATGTTAGATCCCACACTATTACTATTCCAACATTTGACCTACCCATTGTTATGAGAAAAAGAAAGAAAAATAAAACAAATTAGAGATCTCGATCGGTCCAAAATAACGAATGGCAAAAAACACTTCCAATGTACTTTCGAAACAGCGAGCCTTATCTTTCGCGAAGGCGATGGTGTCACAAACATAAGAAGTAGGTTCCTAGAACACCCCGGAACCATGATGAAGCGTGCAGGACGCCAGGCCCCTGGTTTTAGAACTGAGACCGGCAGCGTCAGCTCCTTTATCTGTGATGCCAATTTCCAAACGCGGAGTCACTAAACGAACGGCCTTTTGTATGGAAAACCCACTCGTTTAGGTGACTCCGTGTTTCAAAAAATGGCACTTCAGGCCCTTTCCTTCAATGTGGCCAAATTGCGAAAGCACATACTCAAAGACAAGTAACAAGTAATTGCCACATACACATAATATGGCTGTTAGCGAAACATTAACAAAACATGCCTGATGCAACTTTGTCATCTTTTCTGTTGGTGCCACCTTGAACGAGCCCTTTATATGCCCTTAACTTTATCAATTACTTTAATTTATAGCTATACATGGACAAACCCCTATATTTTTTTTTAAATCTAACAAGTTATACTAAGCAGTAGAATAAGTTGGATTTTTTTGTCGTTTCTGTTATATCGTATAACTAATAGATGAACTGGATGGCCTAGGCCTATAACTCTATTCCTCATAATAGCACATGTGTTGTAATTTCGCCGAAAAGATACGCCCAGCCATAGACCTAGTTTTTTTCTTCTTCAGATCTATGCGCCTAGCTGCCTATGTAGATTACACTTAGGTTAAGGTTTTACTTCAACATTAACTTAACAAAAAAAAAGTGCAACTGTCAACTTATTGTAATATAATATATTTTTATATAAATCTTTCCAAAATAAATTATTTTCAACTAACATAAGAAAAACTTTTTTTTTATATATATAGTTCTTAGATATAGTCACCATAGGAAGTAACCTTTGCCATAATGCCCCCTAAGTAGTATTTACCAAACATGTGTCAAACATTTTCATATCTTTCTTTTTTTTATTTTTGTATTTTATTAACTAAATATAGTCTTAGAAAGAGTATTGTATGCAACGTTGTATAAACGTCAAAAAATGCTCGATGGCGTCTTCTTATGATGCTTGCCAAGGCTCGCAACGTAACCTGCGCCACTCGCATTTTTTTAAACCTTCTTATACAACTGTTCCATAAATACTAATATAGTATTTGTGAAATTAAAATATCGCTAAATAGTGACACTTTCAAGTAATTTTATTAATTTTTATATAAGTACATACGATAACAATACACGACTACCTCAAAATAATGAATGTAACACTACATCATCAATTATCAGAAAAGTACTGACCGAAATCAAAATATGCAACTGATCGATTTACGCTGATGACATTATATGACTACTGCTATAAATACAGCTTTATGGAGCAGCAGTGAATACACGTAGTTTATAGTCACGCCGTCTGTTTATCACCGTATTTATAGTAGTGCAGTGGCCTGCTTGCTTGCAATGCAACATACACATTGGGGTTGCTTAGTTCAAGGAGTTTAGAACCAAACCTAACGCCGAAATTAAGTAGTTTCCATGGTCAGAAATAATAGTAGTATAATCAGATAAAGCGTCAAAAAATGGTTCTGCTTTTAGAAATAAAAATTAGTTTTTGTCTGGCCCTTTTATCTTTTTATATCACTAAAGAAACCTAAGACAAATTAAACAAATCGCATTTGTAGACTGCATGTAGAAATTTATTTCACAGATTTTTAGAACGACATGAGTGGAAAGATACTGGAAATAAATTCCACAATGTGAAATAAATATTTTATCCGATATAAAAACCAAACTGGCAGTTTATTTTTTAAGGATTAATTAAAAAAATAGTTGAAGCACAATAAAGATAATGTGTTATAGGTGTTAATGAGGGTTGCCAGATACAAGCTTAACTTTACTGGGACATTTCTAAAAAAAGTGACTCTCCGAGTGGCCGGGTGAAGTTGGAGTTTTAGAGTCGAAATCCAACTAAAGATGTTGACTGTTGAACGGTTGGACGACGCTGTGGCCAGCGGGACGGGCCGACTGGCCAGCCGGGCGCTCACCACACGCACTCACTCTCTGATTCTCACACAAGCTGTGTAAGTTGTGTAACACGTCCGACGCAGAGTTGCTGTAATTAGGTGAAAAAAAAAAAAGAATTGTTGAATTTCTGGGACAGTAAGGTGTAATTACAGGACACGGGACCACAGGCAAAATCTGGGACAATCCCGGAATTCCCGGCCATGTGGCAACCCTGGTGTTAATACCTATGATTTAAGTACATAACCAAACAAGTCCATTTAATTCTAAACTCCCTGACTAGAGTATTGTCGTATTTGCTCTAAAAGCTTTGTTTAATGTTTCTCAGGTTTGCTGCCGAGAGTGGAGAGCTTATTCTACATTGCGACGTTAATTCACTGAATTAACATATTTATTTCTTTTACTTAATTGAAATATGAGCTGAAATATACTAAAAACATAATAACAGTTATTCACATTGAAAGATTTTGATATTTATGTTTTATAAGGATTTCCCTCGATTCATATAAATAGTATACATATGAAATTCCGTTAAATTGTCTTTAAAGAACCTAAAAAAAAGTTATACAATGACAATAATGTATTAAAAGCATCTCTGTTTATTTTTTGTTTTTCATATATGTATGTATGTAGCCAAAACTGGTGTCAGTTTTTTAAGATGCCTTAAGGCATCTGACATAGCTTGATGACTGCCTTAGAATGATCACAGCTCGAACACGAAGCATGATTATACCCAGCCAACCACGCCTATGATTTAAATTGTTACGTCGTGTAATAAAGTAAATAAATATACTTACATATAAATAACTAATAAATAAACTTATAATTATAATATTAAGTATGGTGAAATATTGCCATTATTTGGAAAGGCATATAATAAATGCAGTATAATATTATTTCCCAGTGAATACTTTGCGAGGAAGTACATTACGCTTCCGTGTCGGAAAATCAGATACTGTTAAATTGTTGATTGAATAGACGCTGAAATTAAATTGAAAACTGCGGCATTTTATATAATGCCGTGAATATTTAAAAGTAAATCTGGTAAAGTTGGTTAGCCTTGTGGCTTCTGGTAGAGTAGAATAGAATCACTCCAAGTCTTCCCTTGCATGTCGTACAAGGCAAATTAGAAAATACAAGGTAAACCAAGCTTTTTAACATCAATGAGACGTCTCCAACCTGTCTGGCCAGCGTGGATAGTATAGGTCAAATCCTCTGGCTGCTCTGGCCAAGTATGGCAATGCTTATGGTAGTACAGAGAGGGTCGAGGTCCTATAGTAGAAACTAAGATAAACCTGACGATATGATATTATATGGGGTGCGGAAGCCCTTCAGTTGTATAGAGATATTTCCGCACGCCTAATCGACGCCTCAGGGATCGAAGGGCTGGTGCGCATTTTGGCCAAAGGCTGAGCATGCCGCCAGCCTCTTGGGCACCCTGCCCTGTAAGTGCAGTGATTTATGCTCAAATTTTTTGATATATTGATGATCTTTATATTTTTCTTAGTTTTTTTTTTATTTTATTAATAGTATAAGCTGAGCTTTATATTTTTTGCCTGATGGCAACACCGTCCGTATTTTTGTTTTTTTTTTAAATAAAATCCCTTAGGATAGCTAAAAATAGTTATATTTAGTTTAATCATAGACTATTGTTTATTCATGTTATTTAAGTTTATCAATTAAATTTTATATTGATAGCAAATCTGGTAAAAATAATAAGCTACAATGTTTAAAAAAAACAGTTTATATCAGCTGAAAATACAAATTATACATAGATTGTCTTTTCCAAGAAACCTGGGTTTATTGTCTTCCAAGCTGGTCTAGGAGAATAGAAAAAACTCGATATGTACAGTCAGCAAAAGAGATACCTGACCAGGCCCTCTACCTACATCTTGAATTTTCTCTTAAACTGAAAATAATATGAATATAAAAATGTAAAATCAGAAAGATTTTAATGAAGTCTTTTTGAATATACATTTTCATGTTAATATTATTTTCAGTTTAAGAGAAAGTTCAAGATATATAGGTAGATAGAGGGCTTGGTCAGGTATCTCTTTGGCTCACTGTACCAGCTGCTTCTTTTCCCGCGCAGATCGTAAAAGCCACTCGAAAGAATAGGCGAGAATCATGTTAATAGGCTTTGCTGCTAGCAACCCATTACTATTTTGATTCCTTTTCCATCACACTAAGCGTGGCCTTTGGCCCTGGGCTCCGTCTACCCTGTCAGGGATTTCATGAAGGTTCAAAACAAAGGCAGAATCCCTGTGTTTTAAGATATTAGTCATCTATACTATAATAAAAGAGTAAAAAAAATGTGTCTGTACATTGAAAATTTTTCAAAAAAAAATATTTGTGGCGGTGGAGATATAGTAATAGAGTAAGAAAATAAAAAAAAATGTCTGTCTGTTTGTCTGTTTGTTTGTTTGTCTGTTTGTCTGTTTGTCTGTTTGTCTGTTTGTACACGCTAATCTCCGGAAATACTGGACGGATTCGAATGAAACTTTTTTTGTTATATAGCTGTGAAGCCTGGGCAACATATAGGCTATAATTGATTTTGGAAAATGGAACACATGATGCAGAACGATAATGGTCCAGCTAAACTATAAAAAAAAAAAAATGCCGCCTTAGCAAAAGTTGTTAAGTCTGATGAGAACTTTTTGTTGAGTTATAATACAACTGGCCAAGCGCGAGTCGGACGCGCGCGAAGGGTTCCGTACCATAATCAATGAAAAATCACGTTTGTAGTATGGGAGCCCCCCATAAATACTTATTTTATTCGATTTTCAGGGTTCCTTACCCAAATGGGTAGAAACGGGACCCTATTACTTAGACCGTCCGACTGTTAGTCTGTCTGTCTGTCTGTCACCAGGCTGTATCTCATGAACCATTATAGCTAGACAGTTGAAATTTTTATAGATGATGTTTTTTTGTTGTCGTTGAACAAAAACATACTAAATCTATACTACAAATAAAAGAGTAAAAAAATGTGACTGTACATTGAAAATTTTTCCAAAAAAAAGTTGTTTCGTCCGAAGAAGAACTTTAAGTTCAGAATTTGCGGACCTTCAGAGCATAACACACCAGAAAAATTCTTGGATATGTGAACGCGCCATATTGACACCAAAAAATTAAAATTCAATTATTATAGAACTTATGACGCAAATTATTGTTAATTTCTTGGATAGAGTTGTTGACGACACCACCAATTATCCAGTTGAGTTTCTTAATTCACTTGCAGCAAATGGACTCTCGGCTCACAAAATAAGTCTTAATGTCGGAGGGCCAATAATGCGAATGCGCAATTTGACTCCGCGGAAACTGTGTAACGGAACCCAACTTAGTGTCTCAGCACTGTATGCCGAAGTTCAGCGGCTGAATTTCAGCCAATGCATGCCTGCAATGTTATTTGCATTACTAGCAACACATAATGCCGAACTTCCGATGCTTTTGCCTGAATCGGACCCGTACCCGTACCCGTACCCGTGCCCGTACCCGTACCCGTACCCGTACCCGTACCCGTACCCGTACCCGTACCCGTACCCGTACCCGTACCCGTACCCGTACCCGTACCCGTACCCGTACCCGTACCCGTACCCGTACCCGTACCCGTACCCGTACCCGTACCCGTACCCGTACCCGTACCCGTACCCGTACCCGTACCCGTACCCGTACCCGTACCCGTACCCGTACCTGTACCCGTACTCCCTCATCCGCTCCCGCCGCTGCCGCTGCCGCCTCCGCCACCGCTCCCACCGCCGCCGCCGCCGCCACTGCCGCCGCTGCTCCCGCTCTCGCCGCCGCCTTCACCGCCGCTGCCGCCGCCGCCACCGCTCCCGCCGCCGCCGCCGCCGCCGCTCCCGCTGCCGCCGCCGCTACCGCCGCTGCCACCGCCGCCGCCACTGCCGCCGCCGCTTCCGCCGCCACCACCGCTGCCGCCGCCGCTGCCGTTTCTGCTCCCGCTCCCGCTGCCGTTCCCTCTTCCACGTACCCGTTCCCGTACCCGTTCCGCTCTCGCTCCCACTCCTGCTCCCGCTCCCGCTCCCTCTCCCGCTCCCGCCGCCGCTCCCGCCGCTGCCGCCGCCGACGCCGCCGCTGCTGCCGCCGCCGCTCCCGCCGCCGCCGCTGCCGCCGCCGCCTTCACCGCCGCTGCCGCCGCCGCCCCCACTGCCGCCGCCACTGCCGCCGCCGCTCCCGCTCTCGCCGCCGCCGCCAACGCCGCTGCCACCGCCGCCGCCACTGCCGCCGCCGCTTCCGCCGCCGCCGACGCCTCCGCTGCCGCCGCCGCCTCCGACGCCTTCCGCTCCCGTGTCCGTTCGCCGCAGACGCGCCAAAGACGGAAGATTAAATTCTCATATCGGCACATCACTACAGTCCGGCGTTTCCACCGAACTTCAGCGGCTGAACTTCAGCTTATTTAGTGTGTCATCCCCCCACCGAACTTTAGACACTGAACTTTAGCCGCTAAACTTCGGCATAGTCTGCTGAGACACTTAAAGTTTACTGTGAGTCGTGCCAGTGAAACTGTATTTATTCCGCGTATAACAATTTTTCTTTTGAAAATACACAGTTTTACAAATAGACAGTGTTTACTTGCTTTCCTATGAAAATAAGTCACAGTTTTAGAGGCTTAAAGCTGCTGATGTCGATCTAAGGACTGCTTTTTCGAATGGCCAACTTAATGTGGCTTTCTCCAGGGTTAGTAACACTTCAGCTCTTTTCATATTGGCTCCCGAAGGAAAGAATTAAAATAATATTGACTTTTAACTCCTAACACTGTTACAAGTACTTTCTCCCTCTCTCTCTCTCTCTTTCTCTCTCTCTCTCTCTCTCTCTCTCTCATTAGTTTTTATTTATATTAATACGCCGGAGTCATAAAGTCCACGCGAACGAAGTCGCGGGCATCAGCTACTCATCAATAAGAACTAGCACAAAATATAATACAGGGTGACTTTGTGACCCCCAGCCCAATTTGGATCGAGTTCTGTTCATGATACTGAACTATTTTCGATGAAAAAAATATTCGGCTTCCCATACAAATCAGCGATGAGCCAAACGGATTTTGTTTGTTGTGTTTGTTTGTAATAACTTTCTTGCACTATGAAAACACACAATTACATAAAATAACAACATAAAGAGTAAATTGACAACGGCGGACTTATCCCATAATGGAATCTCTTCCAGCCAACCGGCGAATAAGAAGATATTACAATTACTCACAAGAAGGGTATAGAAGTTCGTACTTGCATAGGATAAATGAAACTAACATTAAATCTAACTAAAACAACTACACATATATACTAACAACAAGACATATACTTCATCATCATCATCATATCAGCCACAGGAAGTCCACTGCTGGACGTAGGCCTCCCCCAAGGATTTCCAAAACGACCGATCGGAAGCGGCCTGCATCCAGGCAGCGCCTCCCTGCAACCTTGCTCAGGTCATCCGACCATAGGCATATTCTTAAACATTCATAAATATACATAAACATACATAAATATAAATAAACATACATAGTCGTATATACATATATATGTCTTTACATATAAATCACCATACATATACTATATATATATACTTGCATGAAAATACCGAAATGTAAGCTTAAGAATCCCCCCCTTACCCTAGACTTTTCCATACAAACGTAGTCTACGTTTTATTTTGATATGTCAGATTTCGGTAAAAATTTGTAATTTTAAAGAAATTGCAATTATCTAGGGTTATAATTGGTTTCCTACGGTAAAACTGAACTGGATAGAAAATATAAGGGTGTAGAAGTTTTTCATACTGTTGGTCAAATATGATATGATACACTATATTCTCTTTTAAGTTCATATTTGAACTGTGAAAACTAGTTATATGCTTAAATATATGCAATTTTATTAAAATTGCATAATTTCGCCCATATGTCGTCTTAAAATAAAACGTAGACTACGTTTGTATGGGAAAGTCAGATTCTCTCCAGGGTAAGGGAATCTTAAATGTCCGAAGTACCTAACAACAGATCTAAGGAGTTTAGATTTGAAAGAGTTGATATTGTGTGGGAGGAAGAATTTTTTCTATCGATTTTTAATAACTACTTTACAGAAAGTAGTTTAGTATCATGGTTTGAACTAGCTCCAAAAACATGGGTTTTGAGTAAAAAGTCAGCCTGTATAGAAGGAACTAACAGTAGCCGTTCGACCAAAATTCTATCAGAAACATAGAATTACCGGAGACGTAATCTACGTTTTTTTGTTTGTACTCAAATCTAATATGTCTTCTGTAAACGTAAGTCTAACTTAAAACCTTTGAGTATTTATTAATTGCACAAATAACTACGTAGGATAAGGTATACATATATAATGTATCAACATAATAATTTTGTTCGTTGTTACTTCATTGCATTTTTAGGGTTACGGAACCTTAAAAATGCAATGAATTTACGACGAGTAAACAAGGAATTCTTTTAGTTTCACAATTTCTGTCTATTTGCCTGTCTGTCCATTGCTCTACTCAGAGAGTATAAGTACTAGAAAGTTGTAATTTGGCATGGGTATGTACATTAATCATGCCGACAAAGGAGAAAAATAAAACCATAAAAAACAATTTTTTTTGGACTGTCTCCCATACATTTAAAGTGGTACTCATTTTTTTTCTCGACTAACCCATCGTGTACGTAGGTTATCGTTGAATTCAAAAATATTTTAAGCTTATGAACGCCATTTTTTGATTTAGGCATCCGTTTCTGAAATATTTTCATACTGCACATTTTTGTTACAGCCAAGTGTTTTCGCCCTGTATCTAGTGAACATTTATATAAAGACACGTGAAAAAATTCACGGCAGTAAATATTATACAACGCAGTTTAGAGGAAAACTATCAGAGCTAAGTAAGGTTTAAAAATTAAAGAATTATAGCCGACCAAGTTATAAAATGTACTCGGAAAAGTAAAACTTCATACAAATTCAATAAAAATAGTTTTTAGTCCCGTGACCTAACACTGCACGTGGCCCGACACGCACTTGGCCGGTTATTATGAATAGACATTTTTTTATACCTTCCATGCTGGTGTGGATGTAAAGAAAAAAACATAGAATATACCAGCTACTCTTCCCGCGTAGATCGTATAAGCCGTTAGCAAGCCGAGAGGCTATATCTTGATCAGAAAATAAGCATTGCCATACAACGTGGCAATGCTGCCAGCCTTCTGGGCACGTTGCCGCAGGGTAAAGAATTACCGGGCCTTTTAATTTGTAAATATTAGTGTGTAATGAGTTTTAGTTAAATTCTTATTTTAATTTCAAATAAATGAAAATACTTATATTCATCCAGTGACTGTGTGTCTACTAGTTAGTACTTATCTTTACAAATACGTCCTACCTAAGACGAATCTCATTAGCGAGTCTTCAACACAGCACTGGCGAACTTGCAAGAACAGCGGTTGCTCAAGTTGCAGATTAAAATTTACCTACAAGTTACAAGCACAGCCATCTTAGAGTAGGGTAGTGAGATAGTTAATGAGTTTAAGGTCTGGATGCGCCTTGTTAACTTGCTTAGCATAATGAGAACTGCAACGAAGCGACACAAATGTATCTGTGCATGTATATATGCTTGTAAATCAGATTGTTTGTAAGTAGGTACCTATAGTTTTTAGTGTTGGTTGGGCTGTTACAGAAGAGCGACAGTATGCTCGCGACACCTGTCGGCTACGGTAGCCGAAGGTCCCGACCTGTGACGCGCGACGATCGCCGACTGTCGCAAAAAGTCGCGTGACACATGTCAATGTGTCAAAAACTGCCGCGCAGCTGTCGGTGACTTTCGGCGATAATCGGCGACAGTCAACGACGGTCGCCGACGGATATCGCAGTCATACTGTCGCTCGTCTGCAAGAGCGCAGGGGTATTTGGGCGTGAATCTGTTGATACAGATTTCCAAAACGACCAATCGGAAGCAGCCTGCATCCAACGCTTTCCTGCAACCTTGCTCAGGTCATCTGACCATCAGCAGGTGGGTGTCCTACGCTGCGCTTGCCAGTATGTGGCCGCCATATGAGAAACTTTTTGCCCCATCGGCCATCGGTTCTTCGCGCTATGTGCCCCGCCCACGGCCACGTCAATGAGCTAATGCGAGTGGCTACGTCAGTGACCTTTGTTCTCCTAAATCATTATATAAATAAATACATAAAAATTCTATACACTTTTTAAATACCCTACTTTAGTCCACTGGTCCGTTATTGATAAGAAATTTAATATTCATCATCATCATCATTTCAGCCGCATATCGGCCACTGCTAGATATAGGCCTCTCCCAAGGATTTCCAAAATCAAGCCGATCAAGAGCGGCCTGCATCCAGCGCTTTCCAGCGACCTTGGGCAGATCGTCTGACCACCTTGTGGGTGGGTGTCCCTCCGGGGGTGGTAGCCGAATCCCATCCGGGGATTCTTAGCACCCCCTGCCCCGCCATTACCATGACCGCTACCGGAGTCAGGAATACTCGTAACAGGGCTGCCAGGTGCTGGGGGCCTGGTCGTTTGGTTTCTATCCATGAGGGGATGTTGCCATACTCGCCACGCTTGGCAGGCGGGTTGACGAGCGCAGTGGGAATCACTATTCTATTTCCGACGCTGCTGCCCATCGAAAGTCTGTTCATCTTCAGTGACGCAAATATCCTTTAGTCGCCTTTTACGACATCCACGGGAAGAAATGGAGTGGTTCTATTCTAGGCCGAAAACCTCACCGCATTTCTCGTTTTGGATGAGATTCGTTGTTCTCCTACGAATCTACTCATTTCTGATTCGATCGCGTAGACAAACACCGAGCATAGTCCTCTCCATAGCCCGTTGAGTGACCTTGGTATCAGATAAATCAATCTAATATTGACTATTTTAATATTTTATCAATTTGAATCGTTGAACAAAAAATACCGAAAAAGGCTTTTGCTGGCTCGCATATGGGTGAACAATGCCCAATTATCTATACGAAATCCGCACACTGAATTGATTAAATGTGGACAACGGCCGAATTCACTACAAAAACGGCATATTCAATTGTTCCGATGATAAATCGAATATAATACGCAGGGCTTGACATACGCGGGTGCGGGTTTTGTTTGACGGTGGAACTCGAGAGCATATTTTTTCTGTATGAAACCCAAACAATATTTTCCATTAAAAAGGATGTTCAGAATCGTAGGCTGAATCTTTGTTTGTTTGTATGTAATAACTTTATTGTACTGAAAAAAATACATTACAAAGATAACATACGAAATAGCAAATATTCAAATTCTAGAATAAGGCTGCCAACTGAGCGCAAACGACTATCCATCTTCCGAAAATTAAATTTGCAGTGCAGGTAATCAGGGAAAGAAGGATAGAAAAAAAGCGGCCAAGTGCGAGTCGGACTCGCCCATGAAGGGTTCCGTAGCAGTAAGTACCATATTATAAAAGTTCTTGTAGTGTTGTAACTTTATCAAATGTTTTAATAAACGTATTAAAAAAAACTACTGACTGAATCTCGTTTGACCAATATTTGAAGGCATTGATTATGAGAAATGGAAGTTCCGTTTGACATTTTTACTAGAATTGAAAAACTGTAAAAAAGTTATAGAACAGGAGGAGAAAGATAAAGAAATAGATGAAAAAGATTGGAGAAAAATGAATTTAAAAGCTCAGAACTACATAGTTAATAGCATTGGAAACTCGCAGATCGATATCGTAATATCTGAGGATAGTTCTTATAAGATGATTAAGAAACTTGATGATTTATATATTGTAAAAGGATGTGCGAACAAGTTATTATTAAAAAGGAAGATACTCGAATTGAAATTTGATAAAAGAGTCTCCCCATTCGATATTTCCCAAAATTTTGAGAAGCAAATAAATGATTTAAAAGGAGCAGAGAAAAAGTTAGTGAAGAGGATAAATTGAATTACTTATTATTAACATTACCATCCAAATTTTAATATCTTATTAATATTGTTGATGCAATGCCGAAAGAGAAACAAACAGTATGTAAAGTCAAAAATAATTTTAGATTTCAAGAAAAATGAATCCAGTAATAGTGTAGAGACAGAACACAGTTTTGCTAGTACCAGTGGTAATAACAGTCGTAATGACAACTGCTTTGGTTGTAACCAAAGAGGTCATTAAAAGAAGGACTATCCAAATAATAGAAATAGAGGTGGATATAACAGTTATCACCGTGGTAACCGAGGAAGAGGACGAAACTACAGAAGAAATTATAGCAATGCATTTAATATTGAGGTAATATTGACAGTTGGGACAGAACTGTCAAATGAAGCAGGAACCATAGATTGGCTGTTAGACAGTGGATGCAGCGATCACATTGTCCGTTGACAATGTGATCGCTGCATCCACTGTTAAATATTTTTCTGAATATGAAACGCTCAAGAATCCAATAAATATAAAGGTTGGAGATGGTTTTTGTCTTAAAACTGACAAGATTGGTCAAGTAAGCATGTTTTGTAACTTAGAATTTAAATCTACAAAAATTGATATGGATAATGTTTACCTTGCTACAAATATGAAAAAGAATTTACTCAGCGTTTCTAGTATTGTCAACAAAGGAAATATGGTAAGGTTTGATCGTAATAATGCTAAAATATACAATGTTCAAGGAAGATTAATAGCTATAGCCAAAAACGAAAACAAATTGTTTAAATTATCAGGTAAGATTTTTTATAATAGAAAAAGTGTAGCATATCAAAGTGATAAAGTAATGTCAATGAAAGAAAAATGGCACCGTATTTTAGGACATCCTAATTTTTATAAACTTATAGAGATGTGTCGTAATAAAGTTTTAGACGGTTTACCTGACACTTTAGAAGGGTACATGCACTGTGAAATTTGTTTAAAAAATAAGATGAGTAATTTACCGTTCGTCAATAACAGACGACGCGCCACTCAACCAATAATTCATACGGCTGGTAATGGACCTATGCAAACAATAGGATACAAGGGTCAAAGATATTTTGTTTAATTTATTGATGATTTTAGTCGACATGCATATGTTTGTGCTTTAGAACATATGTTGAGTGCAAACACAGACTGGTAAAAAAGTAAAGGAAGTAAGGTGTGACAACGGTCGTGAGTACATAAATATAAATTTCTATGAATTTGCAAAGCAGAAAAGATTTTTTATTAAACTTGCACCAGCATATACACATGAATTAAACGGAGTAGCGGAACGCTATAATAGGTCAATTATGGACACAGCTAGATGTTTGATGACAGAAGCAAAGCTAGAGAAAAAGTATTGGCCTGAATTTGTGATGACAGCACCATATTTAGGTAATAGATTGCTTACGAATACAGTAGAAAAGAAAACGCCATATAAATTGTTTACTGGTAGAAAACCAAATGTCAAAAATTTGAAATTGTATGGCAGTAAATGTTTTGTGCGTGTTCCAGAGCAGGCAGCACTGGACCCCTAAAAATTCAGGTATCCCCTTTAACTCACTACTTACAAATAAATAGCTTTTAAAAAAATAACACGGGAATTCAGTTAGAGGTAATAAATAAAACGTTTATGCTAATAAAAAATTGTAAATTCAATTGTTCTAGTGGTTAATTGAATAAAACATGGAAATAAATACAGACAGATTCCGATTTTACTCATCAATACTCGAGAGCTTCAACTGAAAGCATGCACTTGAAAACTCGCGGCGAATCGACATATCGGTATAAAAGTGAGCCCTCCTGATATGTTTTAGTCAAAGTGAAGTTAAGAACCTTTGCACTGAATTATCTTTATATTATCGTGCATTATTAGTTATCACTGATAAGGGGAATATCTGCGACAATCTCTTCTTTCAAATTAACATGCATTCGATCTTGAAGTAAATAACTAGATTATATCACTGAAAAACAAATTTAAATTTCTTTTTAATTTTTCTTCATAGTAAAATAAATCTCTACCTAAACCTTGTTTAAAAATAAGACTGAAATAGTCCTACGTTTTGGTTTAGAATCAGATTGTAGAATCAATAACTAGAGCAATCCTTGCAGATAAGAATGAAAATATCCAGTAGGTATACCAAACACTCAGAAATATTCCTCGAGCAGATACTTACATCATATCCGTCCCTGAAAAGAGTTATATACAGAGGCGTGCAACTCGTGCAAACGTCCTTTTTCACGTCTCCAGTCTCCAGCAGCCAGTATGTAGTTCCTGTACAGTGAAAGAGCGCGCACACTGTCGTTGAGATTTATTTTATTAGTTTTCCTGTGCGGAACAGATTTCGACTCCTTGAAATTTACTGTTATAGCTCACATTATGGGTTAAACAGCCTTCTAGGAATAGATGTTTTCTTTTTAAAATACGAGGTAAATTTTCGGTTTAACAGATATCTTGGCCTGCATTTAAAAAAAAAAAACTATATCCGCGTACTTCACTACAATCCCTCAATTCTATCATTACCTACATTAGCAATCACAGGGTCAATCAATAGTGTCTGATATTTGTTTTATTTAATTAAGATTTAAGGTAGCTTAAAATCTAACTCCAGTGTTGGATACTTACATACATGAAAATTAAAGATTTCATTTAGCGATAACAAATCTCAATATTCTTCTGAAACCAAGGACGAACAAAAATTTTCCACTGATGTTTTATTTCCCACTGCTCTTATATCTTCCTCTATGTCAATTAACACGTATCTATGTGCAATGTTTCATCATTACACAAAACAGTACACGAGTACGCAGGTACTAAGTATATATAATGATGGAACATCGTACGAACAAGGCGGCGACTATTCTCGTTAACGATATTCAAACACCAATGTTTATTTCAACCGCAGATTTGTGTCGCATTCGGAGCACGAACGTGGTCCTTGATTTGTTCAATCACTGCGATAACAGTGCACATTGAACCGCCATCCATACAGGCAGACCTCTTCTAACTATAGCCGATAAAGAAAAACAATATCATTAACAATTGAGAGGGAGGGGATTAGCAGGCCAGGATACGATGGTGGCTCGAGAGGTTATGCATAAACTGTTATGGGGTCTATGGCATCGATGGAAGCAATATTTCTAGAGTTAATGGTCCTAGGCTATGGGTATAAAATTAACCGTTATGTTAATTTCATCAATGTTATTTTTGTTGTGTAAATTATTACTACAAATTCCTGTACAGAACTGAAATTAAGAATACTTACCTACAACTAACATTACGTAAAGATGTTTTAATTATTGTTGTCTCTTTCGCAGATTCTTGGAGAGGACACGATTACGAGTTGAATAGGTAAGTTAAGCAATACCTAAGTATAACTTGTAAACATAACACATCAAGCAACAAAACGGAACGTTTGTTTTGCAACCATATCGGCTACAGTTCCGGAAATATCATACAAGATATTTTGTCAATCTAACAGATAACGGAACAATAAACGATTGTTCCGATACATACCAATGTTTTACAATGAATGTTATTCCATAGGTATTTATACAAACTGAAAGTCAAATCAAAGTCGAAATATCTTTATTCAATGTAAAATATAATACATTAATATTCAATTATAATTTTGTTGAAAAAAAAAATATTAAACAAATTATAAAAAAAAAAAACAAGAAAAATAACTCAAACTAGACTAAAAGGTACTTGAGAATAAAATGGCCCTGGAAAATCGTTGCCCCGTGTTAACGTGCTCAGAAGTCTGGCTGCATTGTCACGTTGTATGGCAATGCTTATCTTTTGAGCCAATATATTAACTTAGACTTAATTTTCATCATCATAATTTAAGCCGTATAACGTCCACTGGAGGACATAGGCCTCTCCCAAGGATTTCCAAAATGACCGATCTAGAGCGGCCTGCATCCAGCGCTTTCCAGCGACCTTAGTCAGGTCATCAGACCACCCGGTGTCCTACGCTTCGCTTGCCAGTACGTGTTCGCCATTTGAGAACCTTTTTGCCCCATCGGCCATCGGTTCGTCGCACTATGTGTCCTGCCCACTGCCTCTTCAATGAACTAATCCGCTGGGCAATGTCAGTGACTTTTGTTCTGTTACGAATTTCCTCATTTCTGATTCGATCACGTAGGGAAACACCGAGCATAGCCCTCTCCATAGCGCGTTGGGTGACCTTGAGCCCTCTTATGAGACCCATAGTAAGGGACCACGTTTCAGAGCCATAAGTCATCACTGGTAACACACATTGATTAAACACTTCCGTCATGAGGCACTGAGGTATTTTGGACGAGAAGACACTGCGTAGTCAACCGAGTCGGATTCGTCGAAAGACCTCTTCTTCGAAGCTGGAACTTCCTGCCTGGATCAATTAACCCAGGTAGATATACTCGTCTACAACTTCGAGTGTGGAGCTCCCAACACAGACAGGTAGGGGCGCGACATGGACATTTGAGATAACTTTTGTTTTGTCCATGTTCATTTTAAGGCCCACCTGTTGGGAAACTCGATTTAGGTCTCCGAGCATAGTACTTAAGTCTTCCATTAATTCTACCATGACAAAGATATCGTCGGCAAACTGAAGGTGAATGATATACTAGCCATTTATGTTGATGCCAAATCCTTCCCATTCCAGAAGCTTGAAGGCATCTTCCAGTGCAACGGTGAACAGTTTCGGGGATTTTACATCCCCCTGTCTTACACCTCTGTGCAGTGGAATAGGCCTCGTGCACTGCTCCTGTACTCGGACAGACATAGAGACGTAACTGTATAAGCACTTCAACACTTCGATATACCGATAGTCAATACAGCATCGCTGGAAAGACTGAAGCACGGCCCATGTTTCGATCGAATCGAAGGCTTTTTCATAGTCCACGAATCCCAAGCATAACGGCCGGTTATACTCCCTCGTCTTCTCTATAACCTGCCGCAGCGTGTGAATGTGGTCCGTGGTGCTAAAGCCTTTACAGAAACCGGCTTGTTCGGGAGGCTGGCATCAAACCTGTTTGCGAGACGATTCGTGATGACGCTTGAAAACAATTTATATACATGACTCAGAAGCGTGATAGGCCTATAGTTCTTCAATAGGGTCTCCTTATTAAAGATCTTCTTATCTCCTTTTTAAAGAATAGGACTACCACGCCCTTGTTCCACGCTTCTGGCGTTACGCCCTCGAGCAGAATTAAAGAGCCTCTGAAGGACTTTCAGTGTTCCGCCCGCTTTCAGAAGCTCTGCCGTAATTCCATCCTTGCCCGGCGCCTTGTTGTTTTTAAGCTGTTTGAGGGCCATCCTAATCTCGTACAGGCTGATGTCCGGGATATCTTCGGTATGGTGTCGGGTCAGCTCGACTCTTGGGTCTTTAGCCATTTGTTCGCTGAGTTGTGAACCTGAGGTATATAGCTGTCCATAAAACCTCTCAATCTCCGCTAGAACCCCTTCCTTTGTCGACACCACTATACTTAATTTCATCTCTTACTTATTATCATGTACTTAAGTATTTAGTTTTTAATCAGAGTTACATACTAATATGCGTCGACTTCATTTTCCGGATTTTCCTCTCCAAGTGTAAGACTCGTGTCAATGGTCACCGTAGACGCAAAGATGTAAAATTAAAACAAAAAATACTTTCCTAATATTGTATCTTAAACATCACACGCCTCTATAGTCCATTTGGTTAGGTATTTAAAACAATCTAAACAATCTTGACATGTCTTTTTATTGAAATATACACTTTATAAATCAATACCTTTGCAAATTACAAATTATTTATTTCATGCATTATAACTTACATTCTTTTTTGTAATTTGCAAAAGTATTGATTTATAAAGTGTATATTTCAATAAAAAGACGTGTCAAGATTGTTTACATTATTTTAAATACCTAAACAAATGGACTAGAGTAACATGTGATGCTTACCTATGTCACATGAAGCCTATTTCATTTGTAATAATTTTTCAAAACTAAAAACCGACTTCACCCCCAAACTACAAAACCGATTTTGATAAAATTTCCATGGTACCACCTGGAAAGTATACCCTTTTAAACAAAAAAAGAATTTTTTAAATCGGTCTAGGCGTCTTTGAATAATCGGTGAACATACATAAAAAGAAAATAAAGGATCGCGACGAATTAATAACCTCCTCCTATTTTGGAAGTCGGTTAAAAAAAAATAAAGAAATGAAGATGAAAACATAAGCATTATGCTCAGCACAATCATTTTTTAGTAGTGCTAAAAGTCGTCAAGAGCTAGACACATTCTCGAATACGAGTAAATATGACTCATTTTCCTGCTACTTCGAAGATATGTTCTAAAAGTCTGAATACCGGCTTAAGAGGGCGGAATATCCTGGAATCCCGACCAATCCAGGTTTAGCTCTGATCCCGGGGAATAGCTTCGACGCCTTGAGTCGAAGTTAGTGGGCCAAATGTTTAACCGACCTGAAGTAATCTAGACCAGTAAAAAGCTTCATGAAAGTCCATGGATAATTTAAAGACTTTCAAAAATCGTTTAAATATTAAAATAATTCAACAATCGTACACCAATCAGGAAGCTTTGTCCAAAAGTCAAACAAAACATGATGAGCGTTACTGTATATAATGGAATACGTAATTCGCCCATTATCATCACAAAACCATAACAGAACATGTTTTGTTAGCATTAAGCGACGTCAAAATTAACATAGCGTTAAGGGCTCTTACAAACGGGCGACAACAAGCCCGTGACACATGTCGGCGACCTTCCCGCTACAGTTTTTAACAGGAGTGATAGACATATAGTACTGTAAGTGACAGATCGACGTATTGTGGCGAGCTACCGTCGCGTCGCCAACAACTGCCGTGACTAGGTGTCGCAGGACTCGCGGGCTGTTTCGTTTTGTCGCTCGTTTAGTGGAGCTCTAAGCGGACGCGTAACTTGTCGCAATTAATTAAAAAGTTAATACAATAAGACTTGACGAATACATTACCGGCCTTTTTGCCTAAAATAACCATCTATTTCCGTCCATGTCTAATTAAAAACTTTATTATCTGTACATGTATCGCTCAGTCCCACTCCCTGACCCTTTTCAGATTAGACAATCCTATATTAATCCGTATGTTACATTTTTAACCTATTAACATAGCGCATAAGGTCGAAAATTGTTTAACAGAGAGCATTGTAAATGAGCTTGTATCAAATTAATGAGAGTTAAACTAATTTCAATTATCCCTGGCTAGTCGTAACATAAACTATGTTTTAGTTCAATTCATTAACTAATTTCAAGTTTCGATATCCGGTATCCAACAACCGTTGTAAATTATGGTAAATTAGTTCTGCAAAGTTATTGGGCCTGAGATGAATACATACATACATACAAATTATCACGGCTGTTTTCCACAGGGGTAGGCAGAGACTATGGACCTCCACTTCCCAAGATCCTGACAGATCTCTTTCGCTTCATCTATACTCATTACTCTCTTCATGCATGCCCGCCGGTTACGGGTACTTCTGACCTCTCCTTTTTTAAGGACGTCTGCAATCTGATCGCGGTACGTTCGATGAGGACCCCTGACCCACTCTTTTACTCACATTCACTTTGTAGACCCTTTTAGTAAATCTCCTTTCATCCATCCTTTCTACATGCCCTTAGATGAATATTTAACAGTACCTCAAAATTTATTGTCGCTTCACTTATTTGACATAAAGTACTATGTAACTCAGTTCGTTAAAATACATTACTTTTTCTATTGGACTGATTCTGCGATCTCGTAAAAAAGCCGACTTTCTTACATGAAAAAGTGTCTAGCTAACCGGACAATTTGTGTAGAAATGTTTTATTGAATATGAACTCTTAACTTGTAAATTAATTATTTCAGTTTTACCCTACCCTAGTCCCACCAATATTCCTTGCCAAAAAAGTTTTAATATTACACCTTTTACATACCTACTGAGTTTTGAGTTAAGTACAAAATTACTTCTAAAATAAACTTGTAAAAGTATTCTTGTTGCTATATTGTTGGTTATAATAACACAGGAAAAAGTATGTCGGAAAGTTCTAAACAAATTGATTACAAAAACACATTTTGCAGTTGTAAATACAGGAAAATAAGTCCAAAAAGCCGTTTTTCAAGCCGATATTCTAGAAAAATCTAAAGAAAATAAAAAAGTACCATGCATTGACAGCCAAAGCCGTATTTCAAGCAACACTCAACAAAACTGGTGTAACGAGCGCCGATATTCCATTTAAGTTTGACCAGTAGTTCGCACCGCATAAACTTTTGAATACGAGTGTACGTCGTCGTTGGTGAGATTTATAGCACTGTTGGCGGTTGGAAATATTTCATTACGGCAGTTTTCACTTTATTTCCAAAATGAAGACTTCAATAACAACTAGCTGGGCCACCGAGCTTTGAATTTTTTTAGCCTCATCACTGCCTAAATACCGAGTTTGATCAAAATAGTTCAAGCCGTTTTCGAGATCTTCATTATATATATATATATACAAGAATTGCTCGTTTAAAGTAAAAGATATGAATTAATCCTTATCCTTTGTTGACAATTGGCATGCATATCACCTTTGACGACGTCAAGCCATGATGTCAATATGCCTATGGCAGTTTGGCAGTACACTGAAGCAGGCCTGTGTAACTCCCCATTTAGGTATCGATAAATATGCCTACGTTATAACTATGCGCGCGGCGACCACTTCGAAGGGAAAATTCATTTACATGAATCGTTTGTCTAGAGTTATAAGAATGAAATTTGCTTGCAATGGATGTCAAGGTATCTAAACGAAGAGGTGAGGAGTTCTGTCGCGAGCTAAATGAAACTATAGCGCCAACCACATTAAGTAGATATTTCTTTGAATTTCTTTTCTGAGCAAGACTTCTTACGTAAGTACTAGTACTTATTCTGTGACTGAAGCTACAATTATACCATGCGTTCTTCAGAAAAACTACACGAATAAAAATGAAAGTCGTATCGTAAAGTATCGTCACAGCGAGCGTAGCAGCCATGCACAGCGGCACGCTGCGAAGTGAGACGTGACCAAGTCAGTCGAGTAAAAATATCAAGGATTTCTTTCACTGTCTCTCCGCACAAGTCAATGTTATTTATTTTATATACGAGTATTTTCTCAAGTAATTTTTGATTACTAGTTCTTTACTTACCTAGGGACACTATACAATACAATAATAATACAAACCAGTATTTTATATTCTATTTATTCTGTATTTATATTAAGTCTGTGACAAATAGTATGATATATAATATTATAATCTGTGTGCATTTTAGTAGTAGATTAAACAATACTGGCGGTTTGCCAAACTTGAAGACATTCAAATAGATACGAATTCGCGAAGTTAGTACTTACATCATATTATTTTGTACTTTTTAGAATTTCTAATGAAATCATTGGCCAAGTGCGTGTCTAGACACGCACAGTGTAGGGTTCCGTAGTTACGAATGCCCACTTTGAGTTCATGCCACTAAAAACGTCTTAAAACTAATTTTCTATTGAATTTGTGTGAAATTTTCATTTTGCGAGTACATTTTATAATTTGATCGCCTATAACATTTTTATTTGTTAACCCTACTTAGCTCTTGTAGTTTTCTTTTAAATTTCGTTAAATATACTACAGCTGTGAATTTTTCACGTGTTTATGTACTTATAACCGTTTAGAGAGGGGGAGACACTTGACTCAAACAAAAAAAAAATAATTTAAAACCAAATATTTCAGAAACGGATGCCTAAATCGAAAAACGATGTATACAAGCTCATAATATTTTTAAAAAGACTTATTTAACGATACCCATCATGATTGATTAGTCGAGAATAAAAACTTTTCACTTTATTTTTATGGAAGATACCCTAAAAAAATGTTTTTCAATATTTTATTTTACTTTTTTTCCGCATATTTTATATGCATATCCATGCCAAATCACAGCTTTCTAGTACTTATTATAGTCACCGAGTAAAACCGCTGACGGACAGACAGACAGACAAAGCCAACTATAAGGGTTCCTTATTTACTACAGAACCCTAAAAAGAGTCTTATGAAATTTTTCTCAAATATATAACAAACAAAAAAGACGAGTACAAATCAACGGATCAAACAAACTCACGTGCAATCAGTTTACCTTCAGGTAGTACCTTGCTTCACATCGCAAAATCCAATCTGTTACCGGTTATGGCGAATGTATTAAGCTTGCAAAATCTAATGAATCGTGAAATATTGCTACAATATCGGGATTGACCGATTTACGGGTAAAATCCCCCTTTGATGCCAAAAAATGTTTTCTCACATGAACCGAGACTTATACACCTGGTTGGTAAATATTTGCGTTTTATTTTTAATTTGAAATACTGTTACAGGGTTTAGACATGGTAAGCCGTTTTGACAGTTATTTACTTTGAGTTTTTGTGGTCAAAATAAACAAAGTTACAACGCGAGATAAAGCTAGTCAGTTATATATCAGCGATATGTTTATCATAAAATTATAAATAATACAAGTTATGCCGTCATTTAGACGCCGTTAACACTTTTCTCTCGTTCCTTTTTATTTTTTTGACTACATCAAGTGCACCACATAACTCAGCCCCTCGGAACGCTCGTATTTTATATTTTTTTGTGAAGTATTTTGCTACGTCCCGTTCGTGACAAAATCATTAGCAGTTAAGTATTAGAGTAGGCACAACATAAATTCTGTTGTCTTAGTTTAAGTTTAATTATTATAAATTACCGAAATAAAATCTTTCGCATTTACTTACTAATAATTTTAATTTATAAAACCGCTCCTGAATCTTTACAAGTTTGTGCTCAACTCATGTTACATTGCTATGCTACGAAGCGGCGGCATATGCCGCCCCGATAGCCAAGCGGTTTAGTTAAGAATAGGAATTGCCTGTGCTTTTGTTAGGCGCGAGGTCGATCCTCACTAAGCGTGACTTTTACCTCTAGGCGGTAATTTTTACTGACAAATAAGAGAGGTGTGACTGTCTGTGACATTGTAGCTCTCGAATAGTTGAACCGATTTCGATGAAGTTTGTTTTACTGAAAGTAAATTCTTGCGGTGGTTCCTAGCCTAGCCTAGTATGTTTGAAACAAAATCGGTTCAGTCGCTTAAAAGTTATTGGGGGTTCACGCTTGAAAGTCGGGGTTTTTAGTTTGCCTAGCAAATAATAGATGGCGCTACGGATATCAATTGGAATATCTAGTTCCACTACATGGTGTTCTTGAAAATCAGGAGGTTTTTCTTTTAATTTTTCCTATCAAATTAACTTGTTAACTACCACCACTTTCTTCTGGTGAAGTTTTCTTTTTTTAACTGAAATCTAATTTACAATTTAATTTATTTTGCCATACTGCCAGGCAGTTTATGGGCAAACTGATAATAATCTAGAATATATTTAATAATATTTATTATACCTATAATAATCATTCTATATCACACTTATATTGTTAAGGCGAAAGTTTGTGTGTGTGTGTGTATGTTTGTTACTTCTTCACGCGCAAACGGCGAGACCAATTATGATAAAATTTGGTATGCAGGTAGCTGACACCCTGGATTAACACATAGGCTACTTTTTCCGCGGGTAACACCGCGGGGCGCAGCTAGTAGGCGCACATATAGCTATATATAGCCATTGTGTAAATAATCATATAGTGAAATATCACTATATATACGATTGCTTACACAATAGCACGCCTAATCCTCATGTAAAACACTAGAAGACCTGCACACTAGTTCACTGTAGTGTAATAGTGACTGTTGTCACTAGAAGACAGTCATTGAGCTATGCTGATGTCGTTTAGGTAACTCGATAAACAGACACCAGTGTATAAAAATAATAATATATCTGGACAAATCACACAGATTAAGCTAGCCCCAAAATACGTTCGAGACTTGTGTTATGGAATACTAACTCAAAGATACTATATTTTATAACAAATACATTTATAGATAAGCACCTAAGACCCAAGACAATTTGGAAAAGGCCATTTACCAACTTGCCCTGGCTAGGGGTCGAACCCAGAACCTCCGGATTGGCGGACTAGCATGTTGACCATTACGCCACGGAACTTCTTCTGACAAGCAAACCCACACAGCAAGCCAATACTAGTAGTAAGTATCCTCAAAAAATCTACTTAGTATTGAAGAAGCGGCCACGAAGGTTTCCGTACTATTATCAGCAAAAAAATCACGTTTATTGTATAAATATTTATTATATTTCAGCTTTTTTATTTTTAAAGTGATTATGGAACTAAATACTCGTATTCTGTGCATACTTCAAGAGTCTACCTGTTCTCGTTTTTAATATCGAACAAAAAAACGTTTGTTGTATAGGAGCCCCTCTTATATAACTATTTTACTGTGTTCTTAGTATTTGTTGTTATAGCGGCAATAGAACTAGATCATCTGTGAAAATTTCAATTATCTAGCTATCACTATTTATGAGCTACACATACAGACGGACAGCCGGGTGGTAGACATACAGACGGACGGACGGACGGACAATGGAGTCTCAGTAATAGGGTTCCGTTTTACCCTTTGGGTACGGAACCCTAAAGAACATGTAATGTCATTACTGATAAACAGTCTTCATTTTGGACTTCACTTATCTCTAATGGAACACGGTTCTATAGAATTAGCAACAGGTGCTTAGGACAGTCGCACTAATGGAAGTTGGCAATTATTAAAATGTTTCCATTCGTAGTTAGTGTTGTCCTCAAATAAAGGAACGGACCAAACCCTCGTTATAAAGGTGCTCCCACACAGCAGTTATATAATGTTAGAGAATGTTGCATAACATTTGATGTCTAACTTTTTATAACAAATTATAACAAAAGTTATAAATTGTTAGTGATGTTATATAACTTCATACAACAGAATTATGTTACACGATGAGTTCAACTAGTGTGGGAGCGCTTATAACATATAACATTGATAACATGTTGTAGCGAAATGTTACACATTGTTATAGAATGTTATCGTGTTACACAATGTTTTATAACGTTATATAACTGCTGTGTGGGAGCACCTTAAGAAGGAAGTTTTCAATTCTTAGAACAAAGAACAGAAAAATGGGGTGTTCCCTGTTCCGTTAATTTAGTAAAATTGACTATTTCATTCTAGAACTGGAATAAATCAATAGTTCAATTTACAATGAAATATAGATTTTGAAAACAAAACATACAGTGTTACTTCTCATTCTCGTATGTTTTGGTTTATGGTCAGCCTTTTGACAAACCTTCCTACCGATATTGTTTGCTTATGGAAAACTTTATAAACTAGTTCTTTCATTTTCATGGGATATCTGAAATACCACAGTGAAATACCCACACTTATTTCGTCAATTTCCTTTTAAAATTTTTTTAATGTTTTATCCTATCCTAATCCTAATAATATGAAACCTTTATCCTAATATGATTACTATTCTAATAAGTACTATGAATCATAAATTTATTAAGTTGTCTTGCTAGCCAGTTACGTTAACAAAAAAATATATTTTCTTTTACATTTGCATTAAAAAAGATTTTTTGCATAAAACTACGCAAAATTGTCAAAATTAAAAACCGACTTCGTCACCAAACCACAATTTTTTTATTTTTATTATTTTACATAAATTCTATGGGATCCTTGACAAGTATGCTGCTTAAAACAAACAAAGAATTTTTCAAACCGGTCCAGGCGTCTTCGAGTAAGCGATGAACATTCATTAAAAAAAAAGATTCCGACGAATTGATAACCTCCTCCTTTTTTGTAGTCGGTTAAGAAGACTTCCAATACTATAGACACTATTTACGTCGCCGTATATACCTGAAATATGTCGCTTCATAAAAACTCTATTTCCCTTCAACGACCCCATAAAATATACGAAACAAGATAGTAAACATGGGAAATAACATGACAACATATCACAATAGCACAGTGTTCGATATGTTTTTGAGAAACTCGTTTAGACGGGTATAAAAACAGCAATTGAACATAGATATAGTGTGAAAAGATAAACTCATGTGGGAATACAATGCTTTTCAAGGGACTAACCACCACTGGCTACGATCTTGACCTACCTCTTTTCTTTCGCTTCATCTACATTCAAAGACACCATAGTAAACTGTCTTTTTCCAGACATAACATAAATACAGAAGGTATATATAGATTCCACGTTGAAGTATCAAAATTATAACCTTTTTTTGAAACATAGTGGCGTATTTTTTGTACGAAATACGCACTACTTGGTATATTCTAAATCTTTGGAAATACGCCAGTACGTGTGTGATTCTACTAAATAGAAAAGTCATCTAAACTTATGTCAATGTCATTTTAATGTCTCATTCTTGCAACAATAAATTCCCATAAGATAAGAGTGAAAGAGACACCAGATGAGTTTTGTATTAGATTTTATTAAGAACGTTTTTATTTTGCCGTTTTATACATAGCTTTTCAAACATAAAATTCTGCTTGTCTCCTTAACTTCCAGTAAAGCATTGTATTGTGAACGTAGGTATCTAACTCCATGTTATAAACGACGCTGAGTTTCTTTTACCGGAAATTAAGGATCCTCGCAGTAGATTGCTCAAAGCGATAACAAGGATCGAGGAACGAAATAATTTACGTAAACAATGTGAGAGGTATTTGTTAGTGTTCAGGACAAAGGGATCATCTGGCACAAGGAGTGAATTTTAAAGTTCAATAGCGTTCGCTTAATGATGTCTCGCTAGTGTTCGATGGCTTTAACGCTTACAATATGCGCTAAATTGTGACGTAAGAGCGGCCTTCCCGTCTTACTTTTCATACAAACGCTCGTACGTGACTACGGCGTTGTATCTGATCTTTCTTGAAAATTATTGAACTCACAGGTATCTTGTGCGCTATTTCTAGATTTCTATCGAAATAAAAAATTAAAATTTTGAATTTGAATACAAAACATTTATTTCACTCACTTGTAAGGCTTACTGATAAACACGTATCACCTGGAACAAGTTTTATGAAATTTCCGCACCCTATGAATAGTTAATATTCGTTCAATGGATAGTTAATAATAATACTAATTTAATTCAATAGAATGCAAACCGAGCCCTTAGGTGCTGTCTCTCTCTTTTTGGTTTGCCTCTTTTTCTAGCATTGCCCTGGATGAAACATCAAGCTTTGCAAACTATGCTCGCGTTGACGACAGAGCGGTCGGAAAGGGCCGCCTTAAGAAGTAAGTGATAATGAGTTACCTTCACTTTGGCACTCGCCACTCGTTCAGTCCATGAAGGGTAGATAACATTCCCCAGGGTAGATATGACGAATTTGAGTCTTTTTTCTTTTTTGACATAACTTTTTGAAGATAATAAAATTATTGTCATGGACTGTACTTTTTGAAGCATGTGCATATCTATCGCCCATTTTTAATACTTGCGAAATTAATTAAGACTCAGGAAAATTAGTGAAACATATATGCGCACTGGAAAAAGTGTTCCCCAATGATCTGTTACCGCGAAAATAAAAGATATTGTTTTGTATTTTAACCTTCATTCCTTCATTTTATTACATACATAGTGCATGAAACCGATGGCCAACGGGGCAAAAAGGTTCTCGAATGGCGTCAAGCGAAGCGTAGGATACTCGGACAAGGTGGCCAGACCTGACCAGTCGCTGGAAAGCACTGTATGCAGGTCGCTTTACTTGATCGGTAATTTTGGAAATACTTTGGAGATGCCTATGTCCCATTGTCCACCAGTGGAAATTATATGGCTGAAATAATGATACCAAATGATAATATATATTTTTTGTGTTTCTCGAATAAATTTATTTCAATTAACTGTGAACAATATAAATAACAAGAAGAAAACAAACTAAAACTTTAAAATTAAAACAACTTATGAATAGATATCTTTAATATGGTGATATTATATATTAAAGACGTATTTATCCCTATTGGAGTAGACAGAACCTAGGGCCTTAAGATCCAAAGGCCAAGTTTAACGGGATAATTGGCGTGACGATGAAAAAACGTAACTATGCAACACAAAAACGTAAAAACGCGGCGTCCGAATTGAAAACGCCCCAGAAAATTGTTGTAAGAAAATCACAGAACAAAAGTTAAACGGTCGTCACTTTTTCATGCTCTGAATGACATCGTTACAACTTCCCAACTCGACCCGGTCGGTGGATCACGGCACTTGAAGGTACAGCAGTTAAGCACTTACGGCTGTTTTCCAAGTTTTATTAAACTTTTTCGGCGCTCCAAGGTTAGAGGTTACCTCCTATTATAAAAAGGCTGCATGGGCTCGGATAAATCTTATCCACTAGACTGATTCTTGTTAGAATTTAGTGTCCCACTTTCGGATATTTGGATGATTTTATAAGGTTGTAAAAAAGACTACAAACTCTTAGGAAATACATGCTATTGCAGAATTTTTTGATGTGTCAGCAACTCAGCATTGCGCAGGTTAGTATTTTTTACCCGACTATGGCAAAGCCAAAAGGAGGGTTATGTGTTTCGCCGTTATGTTTGTATGTATGTTCATCTGTTCCCTCGTATCTTCAAAGGTACCCATGATACCTTGACTAATGAGACGTCGTTGGAAGCGTTTTGGCGGTCCGCTGGTTATAATAGGCTTTGACCTAGGTAACGTTACAGTAAAATCAATACGGCTACCTTTATTGGCCAATAAGTAACTAAAAATTAAATAAATCAAGTCATACCGTGTATGGTATCTATTTCAAAAATATACACATAACTAGCTATTTCTCCCTGCTATGCTTGCATTCACTGACTATACTTATTTTTTAGTAAGAATCTCCCCGTAATTGGGTTTTAGTTTTTAAAACTATATTTTATTTAGCAGACTAATGACTCGAGAATCCCAAGACTTAAATGTACCAATTCTACCAACTAGTAGCTCTGTGAGCTGTTAGGCGATTTGCATATACTGCTCCGCACCCCGTTGCGTACCGCGGGGCCAGACTGTATGCAAGTATCTCAATTTGTATACGAAACACGTATAGTACTGACACCGCGTCTACGCGCGTCGTTTTGGTACGGCGGCCCCGCCCTACGCAGCGGGATGCGGAGCAGTGTGCCAATCGCATAACTAAATTTCGCAACGCAGGTCACCCTGACTCGTTAAAATTTATCCCATAAAAAGGTGTTCAAACAAAAAAGTTACGCCTTAATATGAGTAACAAATTAACGATGACATTTTTGAAATGGCAGAAATATGATATTTTTTAAGTTGACAACCTCCATATATCCGCCATTTTGTAAAATTTCGAAATCCCGAATCGTCAAAATAATACGATATAAGCTTTGAACCTTCTCACAAAATTTCATCGGAGAATCAAGAATCGGTTGAGAAACGCGACCTGTAGGCCAGAAAAGCCGGACAGACAGACAAACTGACAGCCGGACAAAAGTATTTTTGGCCAATCTCGAAACTGAGAGGCTTCGCTCGCTTCGCCCGGTCAATAAGTATACAAACGTCCAAAAATAAATTAACCTTCATCCCATACCCACCAATATCGGAGAATCGTGATTTAAAAAGGCTATATTATATCCAAGGAGAACGTGTGCAAAGAAGTCACGAGTAAATTATATTTTTTTGAATATGTCCCGATTTCAAATAACGGTTTACTGAATTTTCACACTTAAGTACACGTTACCAGCTGAAGCACCCTTCTGGCACGTTACGCGTCCCTCTCTGATGTGATGAACGTCGAGGCGAAAGAGGTCGCTACACCGTTATTCATTCGTTCATTCATTCATTGATGAACGAGAAAATAAATGAGTTGTGTTTGCACAGCGAGTAATTTCATCCTTGAGCATAAACGTTCCTTTATACGTACGCATTATATGTTTAGATATCAATTTCTATATGTGAATGATGATGATGTAGTGGCTTTATTTATTTACTTAGCTATATTTTTTATGTTTTAGGCCGTAAGTTTGATTGATGGATACGTGTGGGATAAGCGAGGGATATCTGTACTGTTATCTGTCTTTTAAATGGTCCCGAACACGAATATAAGAACATAGATTATATGATTTCAGAAAAGTCTAAAGTCTATTCCTAATATAATAGCACATGTGTCGTTATTTCGCCAAAACGATACTCCTTGTCATAGACCTATGACTTTTTTCTTTAGATATACCATACTGCCAACATAATAAAATCGTTATTTTAACATATGGTGCCATTTTTCAAACGTGGAGTAACTGAACAAACGGTTTTTTGTATGAAAAAGCATTCGTTTATGTGACTCCATGTTTCAAAAATGGCACTTCTGGTCACTAGGAAGACGTCAATAAAAAAAATTAAGTCTTCCATAGATACCTAGTATCTAGCAAACATATGGTAGTATTTCATACTTTTCTTTGTTTATTTTTGTATTTATTTTAGTAAATGTAGTCGTAGAAAAAGTATTGTATGCGACGTTGTATAAGTAAAGTAAATGCACCAATTATGGACGGTATAAGGATTTATTTTTCTTTTTTGTGTTATAACTCGTATATTTAATTATTTATCTTCTCAGGGATCTGAAAGTAACTGAAAAGTCGTTTAAGTAATAAGTTTTAAATGTTTTAAATACGCCTACAACTAGCAGTTATAAAATATAAGTAACAAAAGATACCTTCATCCGAACTCCATTTATGGACAAAGAAAATCTAATTATGAACCCCCAACTATGGACATCATCCAAATATGGACAGACAGATGTGGACATTTTTTCAGCTGTAAGCTTATGTTTTAAGGGTTTTTAGTGGTATTAAGATCCACGGTTGATAAATAAAACAACTGATATACAATTATAGAATATTATAATATTAATAGTCATTAAAAATCCAACGATTTTTTTTAGACAATAATAACAGTGTCATTGACAATCACCTTATCTACCATTATAAATTATCTGATGAGATCTTTAGGCAAATTAGTTTCAACGCTGTTAAATATATAACATTATTTAACAGCGTCGAAACTAATTTGCCAACATAGATAAAACACATAGAAAAAAAAAACAAATATTGAGAACATAATAGACAAATGAAGTCTGCTAAAGTCTTTTTACTAATTTGGTTTCTTAATAGTTATCAGTAATTAATAATAAACAATCATAAATTAATGTAAAAAAGTGTCTTTCTGCAAATAAAGACTCTTATCACTAAAAATCTTCTTTTTATATATAACTACAATCAGTCTCAACTCAATAATGATCAATAATTCTATGAGATCTTCAAAACAACATTTAAAACAAACTCTATAAACTTCAAAAAAAGTTAAAAAAAAACTATAAAACTCTCTTCCGACAAATAAAGATTAAACTTCAAAAATAACTATAATCAGTCTTAATTCAACAATCAACAATTTTTCCGTGAGATCTTCAAAGGAAATATTCAAATCAAACTCCTACAAAATACTTATTAGTAGGTATAATCAGTCTTATATAAACATCTTATAATGAGATCTTTGAACGAACTATCTTTTAGCTAATAAAACTTAGAAAAAGAGATATCTTTTTTTTTTTGATCTAAAGTTACGATAAAAAATACTGGGAGATAACGAATATAACATTATGTTATAAAGACAATTTAAGAAAATGTTCTGTAAAAAATATTACTCACATATATACCTATGGTAAAAATTTTCGCATTTCAGATACTTTGTAGAAGCCCCTTTTATTAAAAATTTGTGGTTCTTGGATTTTCTCTATAATAGCTTATTTATCGTACCAAATTTGATCTGGACTTTCAGGCCAACGAAACGTATTTCCTTTGGACAAGAAGACGAAATAAGTACTATGACTTATTTCGTAACTTCTGTCATCAACATTTTTAATCAAACCTGGAAAGTACTCGCCTTCGTATTTAATTATAACATACATATTTTTCTTCAATTGCAGGGCTCTTAGGGGGACATTATCTTCTTCCGACTCCTCCGATTCTGTGTGGTTTTCTGGCTGATATATTTGGTCATCAGTCGATAACTCTAAATCTTGGTCACTTTCTTGATATTGAATATCAACTCTATTTTCTTCCGACGAAGAACTCGAGGATTCTCTCATATTTCTTTTCCTAGTAACGGTTTTCGATATTTTCCTTTTATTTGTTAATATTTTTTCCTCTGCCATCTTCTTTTTCAATAGTTGTTTTTCTTTTCTTTCTTGGATTCGTTGTTTTTTCTGATCCTCTTTTTGTTTCTTTTCATTTTCTTTTTTGATGACGTATGACCTCAAAGCCTCACCAGTTATTGCTGCAGGAATACGTTCCTTAGTACGCCTTTTTTTTGTATCTGGTTCTGGCCAAAATAAAGCACGTTTAAATGGCGATGGAATATTCTCTTTAAATAAATTATGCGACTTTAAAGGCAAGGATTTGGAAAAAGTGTTTTCTTTAGATGATTGAGCTTTATTAGGATTAGTATAAATTGCCGACAGGGAAATGTCTTTTGAAAGAGTTTTGGATAATTGCATTTGGAATCCTACATCCGGATTATCGCCATCGATTGTTTCATTTCCAGCAAAAACAGATGACATAGATGGTCTTAGTAAGTGATGTAGCTGAATTTTTTCTGTGCCACAATCTTTAAGAGTCTTTCTAGATTTCTGATCAGACTCATCCAGTGTGATTTCAGGTAATCCAGAAATGGAAGAATTGGCTTCCAGAAAGCCCTCAGATGTTTTTAATGGCAACATGTCAACACATTCTTTAAGAGGTTCAGGATTGGGAGTCTGTGAAACCTGTAATGATTGCTTGGAACTAGTTGAGGCGTCTGTTTGAGGTAAAGTTGTTTCTTTTGGAGATTTAATTTCGGAACACTGCGAATCCTGTAAAAAGATTTCCGAGGAAATTGTGGCATCTGTGTGATGTATAGTTTCGACACATTCTTTTAGTGGTTCAGTTTCAGAAGTCTGCGACATGTGTAACGATGGCTTAGAGATAGATGCAGCTATTGTTGGGGGTAAAGCTTCAACGCATTCTTTAAAAATTTCAGTATCGGAAGATGGCGAGACCTGTAATGATCGCTCCGAGGTAATCGCGGCATCTATCTGAGGTAAAGTTTCTGTTAAAGGTTCAGGTTCTGTAGACTGCAATGATCGATCCGAGGTTGATGCGGTACTTGTCTGAGGTAAGTTTTCAGCTAAGAAATGTTTGGTTTTAGCCCAAATAGTATACAATGATAGATCTTCATTTGGGAGAATTTCTTCAACATCAGCCCTCGACATATAATACAATCTGGAGAATAAGTTCAACTTTTTGTTAGTAAACATGGCTATGATTTCTAAATCCAAGGTGTTCATAAACTGTTTAGCAGCATCAACTTTTTTTTTCAAGGTTAATGTGGAAACAATCGCACGATTATGCGAACTTAATTTGTTCATGTCGACGTATTCGGGTCCAAATGGAAAAAGACCGCTTTTTCGAAATCCATTTTTCACTGTATCTGCGGTGATGCTTTTCAATGCAGCTTCCAAATTGGGGGCAAAATGCTCTTTTTTCATTGTTTGTTGAGGATTTCTCAATTTCCAGTCTTTGACTTGTGTTTTCCACGCAACTTTTAATGGTCTAAAAACCGCGACATCCATCGGCTGTAGGAGGTGTGTGGAATTTGGGTATAGCTCAATTAATTCAATACCATTATCTTTACAAAAATTGGATAAATAGAGGGTCATATCATATGAGATCTATGAACGTCCAGAAATAATATTATTGGTTTTGAAATATTGTTTTTTTCTAACCAAGGGTTAAAAACGTTAGTGATATACTCGTAAAATGTTTTAGCGCACATCCACCCAGTTTCAGACCTGCCTACGCCCCAGTCATTGGGCACGCTATTGGAGATCACAGCAGGTACTCGTTCATATGGATAAACTACCATCGGCGGGGCTAAAACCCCCGCCGCATTACCCGTGACTAAAACTGTCAAATTTTCTTTTTCGTCCCCAGACGCTGCATACACGTTTTTTTCCCTTTGCGTAAAATTACTCGGTCAGCCTTAGGTTGCAAATAAAAGGCGCTTTCATCGGCGTTGAAGATTCTTTTAGGGTCGTTTATTGCATCTCGCAAATCTTTGTCTGATATGTAAGTTTTTATAACGTCAAACCAATTGAGTATGTCCGCCTCAGTAACATCGTCTCGCGCTTTGCTTAAATTCCGATAATTGTGGATGCCTTTTTAAAAAAGAAAAAAACCACTTTTTCCTTGGCCTATTATTGGAAAATGGACAAGACACAAGATTTTTGTCATCTACAATTTTTTGTACAGTATCGAGCAATTGGTCTCTAGTGACAGGAAAGTGCTTTTCAGCCATTAAAACAATCCATCTCACAACCAGGCTTTCTTCTTGCAGTGTGAGAACAGTATCAGGGCCTGGGTTTCGATCAATAGGACTTCTACCTGTAATTTTATTCCTTAATGTTATTCTAGGTACGCCATATTTTATGGCGGCGGTGGCATTTTTTTCACCTTTACTCACTTCCTCAATGGCTTTGGCCATCTGCTCCTTCGTATAATTTTTTCTAGACGCCATATCTATAGTGAAAAAAAGAATAATACTGATATCAGAAAAAGCATGGCACCAGTTTTGGACACCCAATTATGAACTGAATGTTCATAATTGGGCAGAGTCATGATAAACTGCGGATTTTAAAACTAATATAAAGGTAAATAAGTATATATAAGTATTAGATGCAAAAATAAAAATTTTGGACAAATGCGCATTATGGACATTTTGTCCATATTTGGGTACAACCCCAAAAAAATATCCAATTATGAACATCGACAAATTTAAAGGCTTAAAATTCTAAGAGGTTCTAGGTTATGAAATGTAAATATCCTGTTTATATTAATTATTCAATAAACAATAGGATTTCTAACAACAACGTTAGAACTATCCTACAAAAAGACAATAAATATACTTACTTGCATCGCAATCCTAATAAGAAAATCAGATTTTCGTTGCACAAAAACACCGAATGAGTAATAATCGGATACGGTCGACAGCAAAGTGGCTGATGGCGGTCAAAAATGATTGACATTCAATCTGGAATGTTGGCTAAACCGACTAGTGTTGCTATTCAAAAAAAATAATTTACCAGTTTCTTATTTTTGGAGGAAATTTTAAAAACTGTTCATAATGGGTCCGCGTTCATAATAGGTGCTTTTACCTTAGTCAAAAAATGCTCGATGGCGTCAATTTACGATGCTCGCCAAGGCTCGCATCGTAACTTGCGCCTCTCGCATTTTTTAACCCTCCTTATCTAACTGTTGCATAAAATATATTACTATAATTGCTGCTTCATTTAATAAACAATCTTCATGTTGTTTCAAAATAAGATGTACTTATTTTTGAGCTTATTTGTCGATTCGCATAAAATATTGTTCAAAAATAAACACAGGCAAATGGCAAACACCCTATACTACATCAAAACTGATTTTATTATAAAAATCATAAATCTTATACCTTTGCTTTTCATAGGATTATATGTTATTGATTTTACAATAATTGTTAATGTCAAGTGTCACTTCATTAATTTAAAATGTACCGACGGTGAATAGTGTCTACTTTCTTTGTGTTATAAGTTAAATGTGTTGGCTGCTGCGCCAGTTTTCCGCCCCACAGAGTGCCAAAGTACGCATGGAGGAAATGACTGTACGTTATGTAAATACCTACGTGGACCGCTAGGCTAAGTGTAAAGATTCAGATATTTGTTTTCCATTGTATAGAAATCGTTTTATAACTTACATATATATTATCATGTCTGTTTCTCATAGGGGTAAGCAGAGACTAGTGACTTGTTCATCCACCTACAATCATCACTATCTTATTGTATTTATTACTTACTGTGTTCAAAACCACACTTATAAATGTGTCCGGGATAGAGCTAGCTTTAAATAATTTAAGGATATATTTTCATCAACAAAACGTCGAAATCGCGATTTAAACAACTGCAACAAATTAAATATTTAGCGCGATAAAATGTATGAAGCAGCGGATTTTTTATCGCAATTTTGGTTGGCTTTGGTCAGTACTACCAAGTAACAATGTAGTTTCAGAGAAAATGGGCACATAATTCTCTGAAACAACGTTGTTAGTAGGTAGTGCCACTCAAATGAACTCGTAAATATAGAAGCCAATAATTTGTCATACTTACATAAAAAATCTAATCATTATATTTTTGGTAGTTATCATAGTAAATCATAAAGCCTTCACTATACTATCCCTCGCTGCATGATTGTCATAAATTATATAAATGACACATTCAACCCTGAGTACGCAATCTTTATCCATAATAAATACCAGTAGTGGAGGCTCCTTAGAAGCAGATTCCCATCAAATTCCCATAATTATAACCTACGTATATCAACGCACGGCGCACCAAAATGTCCATTTACTATTTTCATAAGCCGTATACTACATTGCAAACACCCACATATTCAAAATACGAAAATTTTCGCTGGTTATTCAAATACACTCACAATAATACATTTTGTATAAACACAATAAATATGCAAAGTATAAGCCAAAGATTTTCCTACGAATAAATGATGTTCACAGGTCTATTTCTAAAACAAATACTTTGTGACAATAAGCAAATTACAAGCACCTGATCTTGCGAAAGTTATACAAAGTCACATTTGAAAACCCCCGAACCGAACTAAGCGCCACTTTGAATAACAAATGTGTCTCGTACCTACCATGAAAGTCTACTAAAATCTGTATTATATGTGTAAGTGTATCATACCTATACATTCAAATATATAATTATTTTTTTATAACTTATAACATAGGAAATGCACCTAATTGGTAATTTTCAAATGTTCACCGGATTTTGACGTTTTGTTTTCAACATCTGATTATAACACACATTGGCACTAAAAATGAGATGTATTTTCTTTATTGTGACACAAACAGCCATTTCGGAAAATATCTTACTAACTAAAATTGATATCGAAACTTAACTATTTTTAAAACATTTTTTTATTGTTTGAGATTGTTTTACTAAAATCCGTTTTCCAAGTTACTTATACAATAGTAGAAGTAATAATACTTGAAAGAAGAATAACTCCTTCGAGAACGACCTGAGAGTTCGAACGTGCCATTGTTTTATTTGCAAAGTTTAGTACGAGAAACTTCTTAGAATACCAATCGCTGGAAACTAAAAATTAGCATGTTCATTTTACAAGTTGATCAAAAACTAGCAGTAAGTAATACTTTAAAAGCTATTATTTAATTTCACCTGTCTTGTTGTCTGTCTGTCTGTAATCGAATATTGCAAGTTTTTAACCTATTTCCTGGTTTCCGATTGAGCGGAAACTTCTACAGCTTTTTTTTACTTTTGCGGTTGGTGCAACTGCTCAGTCTACTTTGATGTCTCCTTATCAATTTCCTTCCTAAGTAAAAAGTATTTCACACTAAAAACATCCAAATTAGATCTAATAAGTATGTAAAACCTTACAATGGTGGCAACACAATCAAAACAAATGTCTTGAGAAGCATAATAAAGCACAATGCCTTGAGTTAAGCAACTAGTCATAAAAAATTGAGAATTGTAGTTTGCTCTAATCACAGAAGAACTAAAAAATAACCACTAGGCGTATTGTTTTTAGAATGACTTTAAGGCAGGCATCAAGATAAGTAAAAAACGTAGCATTATCCTGCGATAATGCTAAAAATAGCTCGTAGCTCACGACCTCATCACGCGCCTTACCACAAAGAGAAAATCGCAGTCATGATTTCTTATAAAGACATCAGTCTCGATGAACTCCAACCACAGCTTTAGCATGTAATCTTCAAACACAGAGTTGAGACTTCAGAAGTCCCCGTCAACTTAATGCGGTTTCATTCGAGTCTGTAGATTTTCTCCATGCTCGTTGTGGTTGCCGAGTTGTTGATAAACTTAGAACTTTATCAGGATTTGACATGAATTCAAAATCATCAAAGACAGAGATGCTCAGCGCAGTTAAAAGTCTTCAAATGTTCAAATAAAAAGTTTTGATAGCGAGGTTTTTTTTCAGCGTTATTCGACCTTAATTATGTTTGTTCTGTTCTGGCTACAGAGTTGTTAATTCACTGAGAACTTAATCAGTATTAGGCAGATGTAACATAAACACGTTATTATATTTGTTCGCAAATCTTTAAACTTTAAAAGTAAGTCTAGAAATTTATCTAAGAGTCAATAAACAATCCGGAACCTATTTCTTTTTACAAACTTCGATCTTTAGGCAATAGTTTTGAAGCGTATATTTTCTAATCAACGTTGACTCTTCCTCTTCTTTTTCTACACTCAAAAGCCAGACTCTTCCCCGTTATACTCTATTTATCGCGGACTTACAAAACTCTATAGTCTATTTGTGTTTGAAGTTTGATACGAATCCCTTCACCAGTTTACGCATGGTTGGTTTCTTTCAAAGGGCCACCCTCATACTTTCAAGGGGTCATCCTCTTAGACTGTGAAAGATTTGTAGGGTTTTATATATAGCCACAGACGATAAATCGGATACATTAATCCAGTACTTTTAAGATGGTATGATAAACGGGAGAAACACAGTATTTTATTTTACTAACATTCGATTGAACTATGATGAAAATTAAAAAATAATTCTTTAAGTTTGGAATAATGTTACCTAGCTGCAAATCTTGGATAATAAATTATGAAGCCCGGGTTGTGATCTGATCAGGTGATCGACGAGTATGTAGACAAGAGTAGCAATGTTGTTGGATATGGTGTCTATGGCAATGATCTCCCCAGAATTAAACGATAAAAATGCTAATTAGAGGCTTACAGCATTCGACTTTATAAGCTTATTAGCTAAGAAGAATAAGAAAGCGGATGTTCGCTTTCTTATTCTTCTTACACGTGAAAAATTCGTTGCAATATTGTAGAAAATCGACACTACAAAACAAATAAATCAGACAAAATATGATGACATGTAACAAATATTGGTAATACCAGATACATTTAGAGATAGAAATCCGAATTGATCTTAGCATGCAGCTAAACACAACACAAACTTGACACAAACTCGTAATATTGATACGAAGAGCGACCGGCCATGGCATGGCGCCAACTTCAAAAGAAACGGCCGAACAACTTTGCCGGAAAAATACATTCGGAGAGAATACGGGTTGGATTCTTGAATAAGTATTGTTTCCTCTTCAATAATCCATCACAAATCAAACAGGAAGATCGTGCGAATGTTTTGTTTTTTTATTCTTTTTCTATAATAACGAGACTGCACAAAACCGAGAATTGACAAAGCCCTTTTGGTGAGTCACACGTTAAACGCCAGATAGATTTCCTTAATTTTCTATTCAGGCCATGGGGGACGCCTTGTGGTGGACGCTCAATCGTTTCGTTCAGACCGTTGGGGACATCATGTGACCGCAGGCTCGCGATGATTACGAACTTCTTTGCTGAGCCGGCGGGCACATGTATCGGGTAAAATTGTACTCAATGTGGGCCACGTGGCCCTGTAGACAAGACCAGTGTAATTGTTTTTTTTTAAATATATCCATCTTATAAATTTATAGCTAAAAGAACAGAAGGAAGTTTTGTATGGATTTTCTAAGTGACCGTCCACATATTTTAACTTTATAAATTAATGATTTACGTACATTTTACGTCTACTACGTAACAATATTGATGCAGTTTCTAGATTTATAATACAATAAAAAAATCATTAGTCGCAAATGTAAAATTACTAAAAAAGGTGACAGAAATGTTAAAATATAAAAATAAAAAATAAAAAATAGAAATTAGAGATATTTTTTTCTACAAATTTAAAAAAATAACTGAGAACTACCATAAATCAATGTTTTTTTTTTTTTGTAAAAAAGATTACGCAGGGTTGAGGGCGGGGGTGATCGACAGCGTGACCCCGCGGCCCCCGCGCATGGAATCTACGCGTTTCGTTAGTGAAGGTCGTGGGGGACAATTGGTGAGTGACAGCAAATTATGAGTAGAAAAAATAAAGAATAATAAAAGTATCGACTTATTTTATACATTTATTGTTTTTAGTCTCATGAAGTCAAAAACAGCAACTCATTTTTCTTGAAAAATACTAAATTTTCTTCCGGCTCTCAAGAACATTTCGCTGTGGCCCACATGGTGCCCCCCATGGCATTTAACGTAGTAAGCGACCAATACTGTGTAAATTCTTTTCTTTCGACGTTTCTTCTTAGCAGTGATCGTTGCGAAACGCTACTTTCAATAGCTTTCCTTTAAAATATTTGATTATTAAAAGATAAACATTTCTAAATGTTGTTTGTTCTTGTATTTTTAAACTGATTCTCATATATATGTCGCAGACGGATGAATAAAAGGGGGCAGAGCGTGGCGTGATCGGCATTTTCAGTCACGTCACCTTACCGATGCCGCCACATGAGAGATCTTACGTGAGCCTTATAAAAATGTGACGGAATTCCAGTGCCCCGCCTCCGCACTGAATCATGAATCGCAACCACCATGTCTGGATTCCCTGGCCCCACAGAATTGAATACTGTGTATACACCTGGGCTTTCCGTCTTGTTTAAACAAACTGTCATTGTAATAAATCGGTTCACCAATCCACATCTATTACAATAACCACAATTAAATGAGTCATGGCCAAGCTACAGCAAACCACACAAACGAGCTGTGCACGATACGGCCGCCTGAACAAGACTGTCCCTGTCGCTAGGTCGACCGGTCTTATAACTTGTTGCTAACGAATATTGCCATTTCAAATCCAACCGTTCCATTTTGTAGTAAATAACTTTCTCTTTGCACGTGTAAAAAAATAATAAAAAGGGAATTGTACATTGAACTCTCCGACACGGCCATTCTGACAAGTCACACGTCCCAGTGTGACGCATTTGAAAATAATTGAACCTAACTGCAATATCAAATCATCTCTACTCGTCCTATCCTGATCAAACGATTTAAGACAGGGCTTAAAACAAACTCTTTTAATAAACCGAAACCTTTTTCTCTAATAATTAAGCTTACATCATTACTAGGGATAATCACAAACTTTTTACCAACTATGAAATGACCACTGACCATTATTCACTCACTATTCAACCACACTTCAAAAAATTAACCATTCTTAAGACTCTACTTGCTCTGTTTAATTACTCCTGTCGACTCTATCGATCATGGTCATCTCTATCGCCTAATTCGAGCAAAAGGACTCATGCCACCTTCGCAAGGTGACGTAATCTCAGAAGCGGTCGTCCTATCGCCTAATTCGAGCGATAAGACTCATGCCACTTTCGCAAAGTGACGTAATCTCAGAAGCGGTCGTCCTATCGCCTAATTCGAGCGATAAGACTCATGCCACTTTTACAAAGTGACGTAATCTCAGAAGCGGTCGTCCTATCGCCTAATTCGAGCGATACGACTCATGCCACCTTCGCAAGGTGACGTAATCTCAGAAGCGGTCGTCCTATTGCCTAATTCAAGCAAAAGGACTCATGCCACCTTCGCAAGGTGACATAATCACAGAAGCGGTCGTCCTATCGCCTAATTCGAGCAAAAGGACTCATGCCACTTTCGCAAAGTGACGTAATCTCAAAAGCGGTCGTCCTATCGCCTAATTCGAGCGATAAGACTCATGCCACTTTCGCAAAGTGACGTAATCTCAGAAGCGGTCGTCCTATCGCCTAATTCGAGCGATAAGACTCATGCCACTTTCGCAAAGTGACGTAATCTCAGAAGCGGTCATCCTATCGCCTAATTCGAGCAAAAGGACTCATGCCACCTTCGCAAGTGACGTAATCTCAGAAGCGGTCGTCCTATTGCCTAATTCGAGCAAAAGGACTCATGCCACCTTCGCAAGGTGACGTAATCTCAGAAGCGGTCGTCCTATCGCCTAATTCGAGCGATAAGACTCATGCCACTTTCGCAAAGTGACGTAATCTCAGAAGCGGTCGTCCTATCGCCTAATTCGAGCGATAAGACTCATGCCACTTTCGCAAAGTGACGTAATCTCAGAAGCGGTCGTCCTATCGGCTTATTCGAGCGATAAGACTCATGCCACTTTCGCAAAGTGACGTAATCTCAGAAGCGGTCGTCCTATCGCCTAATTCGAGCAAAATGACTCATGCCACCTTCGCAAGGTGACGTAATCTCAGAAGCGGTCGTCCTATCGCCTAATTCGAGCGGTAGAACTCATGCCACTTGCGTAAAGTGACGATATCTCTTACTAACCGGCGTTACTACCACCTAAATCGAGCGGTAGCAACTCATGCCACTTGTATTAAGTGACGATATCTCAAAATGGCCGTCGCTACCACCTAAATCGAGCGATAGCGACTCATGCCACCTGCATCAGGCGACGATATCTCAAACTCTATCGCCGCTACCACCTAAATCGAGCGATAGCGACTCATGCCACTCCCCGAGTGACGATTACCTTGCCACCTCTATCGAGTGACGCTCACCATGTTGCCTCCGTCGAGCAACATTGCCAACGTATCACCTAAATCGAGTGACACGTCAGCGCTCCAGCCTTAGTACGCAACACAAATTTTACACTCTAACTAGTTGGTTAAATAGTGGTCAATGGATTACACATCTTCTACGTCACTAGTCTCTTAAGTACTTGAACAGGTGCAAAATCGTCATAAATGGGAAGCACTCATCACGTCGCTCACCAATCGGCAATTGGCTGAAGGGGAAATACGACAAAATACATCTTAACTGGGTAACTAGTAGTCAACAAAAATAAACCTGTACAGAGCCATTTACATTGGTTTTGCACTAAGGCTATCGCAATAAGAATATTGTTAACGCATTTGCAATCTAACCTATTTGGTATAGACTTCCTAAAAATAAAAATGGTATTGCTTATCGGATTATTGTAACGTGTTTGTAAAATCTTTTCGAAAAGTAAATTATCAGAATGATTACTCGTCTTGAACTGTCTAGATTAAAATTGACTCAAGTAACGGGATTTTACTTCAAACAACAGAGCAATGAAAGTGTAGTTTTAAAATAATATTACGCACATAGTAAACAGTGAAAAGCCCTCTTTAAATCATGTCAACACCATGATCATGACCATTGTAGACTTGCCGACGTAGCCGTTACCACCTTAGCATCATCATTACCCGCTATCAATGATGATATCGTCAACATCATCACCGCGTTTTCATCATCAACAGCGTCAACATTTTCATCATCATCACCTTGTCATTATTGATGATAAAACCATCATCATCACCAACTCTTCATCATCGTCGTCATCATCATCATCAGCCACCGTAAGTCCAATATTGAGAAAATGCTGGGAGAGGTTATCTCTACTACTATACAAAGAATGAGTACCTAATATCATCTTTGACCAGTATTCACGCGCCACAGTACTGTATTGCAAGTTCATAATTCTCAATACTCAAAAATGACTCAATTTTCAATCTGGCGCCACGGTCGGCTCCTTCCGATACCGACTTATGCCACCTGATTGACAATAACTTCGGGCGTCAACCGACAGCGACTCATGCCACCTCCAGTGACGATAACCTCATGTTGCTTCTACACAACAACCAATATTCCGGCTCCAACCGATCGTTAGCTTACTAAGTTTAGCAAATGTTACACACTCTTCGTAAAACTAGCGTACTCAAAACCAATTTACTGCTTGAATAGTGGTCAAAAAACTAGATTTCATAAAACTTTACACTTAAAAACTAAAGGATTTAAAATTAATTGCACTCTGCTTTAAAGTCGAAAATAAAATAAAAACTCACCAAATTTTATTGGCGATCCAGCAGACAAGCCATGTGCCGCGAGCACAGACACACATACACGAGCTCCGCTCACATTTTTTCTTTACTTCACCAGAAATTTCCAGCACCTGCTGCGTACCGCTGCTAGCTCCTATCCGGCCGCAACACGCGGTACCCATCTACTTGGCACATTGTAATCACTTGTTAACACTTTAAAACCTTACCTCGAGAACTAACGCTCTGAACAACGGGTAAACCACAAGTAGCATTCAACAGGATCTTCTTCCGATGTGAGCTCCAGATACAAATCTTACCTCAAATGTGAGCTACAAGTCCAGATCTCACTTCTGATGTCGCAGACGGATGAGTAAAAGGGGGCAGAGCGTGGCGTGATCGGCATTTTCAGTCACGTCACCTTACCGATGCCGCCACATGAGAGATCTTACGTGAGCCTTATAAAAATGTGACGGAATTCCAGTGCCCCGCCTCCGCACTGAATCATGAATCGCAACCACCATGTCTGGATTCCCTGGCCCCACAGAATTGAATACTGTGTATACACCTGGGCTTTCCGTCTTGTTTAAACAAACTGTCATTGTAATAAATCGGTTCACCAATCCACATCTATTACAATAACCACAATTAAATGAGTCATGGCCAAGCTACAGCAAACCACACAAACGAGCTGTGCACGATACGGCCGCCTGAACAAGACTGTCCCTGTCGCTAGGTCGACCGGTCTTATAACTTGTTGCTAACGAATATTGCCATTTCAAATCCAACCGTTCCATTTTGTAGTAAATAACTTTCTCTTTGCACGTGTAAAAAAATAATAAAAAGGGAATTGTACATTGAACTCTCCGACATATATATTTAGTAATTAAATCTTTTTAGGCATTTTGATGCCTAAAAAGATTTAATTACTAAATATATATTTTAATCTGTTTAAATATTTCGAATATTTCGTTGGATTGCTAAATAAAATAATTGGCCAAGTGCGTGTCGGGCCACGCACAGTGTAGGATTCCGTAGTTACGAATGCCACCTTTGAGTTTATGCCACTAAAAACGTCAAAAAACTAATTTTCTATTGAATTTGTACGAATTTTTCCTTTTCCGAGTACATTTTAAAAGTTGATCGCCTATAAATTTTTGAACCCTACTTAGCTCTGATAGTTTTTCCTTTGAATTTCGTTATATATACTATACATGTGAATTTTTTCACGTGTCCATAGTGACTCTAACATAAAATTTCACTTTAAAACCAAATATTTTAGAAACGGATCCCTAAATCGAAAAATAAGTGTTAACAAACTCATAACATTTTTAAAAGACATATTCAACGATAGCACATGATTGGTTAGTCGAGAAAAAAAAATACTTTTCACTTTACTTGAATGGGAGCGACAAAAAAACTTTTTTTTTTCAATTTTTTATTTTACCTCTTTTTTCGCATAATTAATAAACATACCCATACCAAATCACAGCTTTCTAGTACTTATAGTCGCTGATCAAAACCGCGGACGGACAGACAGACAGACAGAGAGACAGACATGGCGAAACTATAAGGGTTCCTTGTTTACTACGGAACCCTAAAAGAAAATATATTTTTTTATATAAAATTCGCTTTAAAAGCTTTTTGCAATGCAATATACTTTGCACGTTTGTTTTATAAGAAAAGAAATACCCAGTCTGAACTGTTGAAAGTTTACAATTCTTAAGCTTGCTGTTGGCAGTAAGAAATACTTTTTATTTTATGCCTAATAGTGTCGCATGTACTCGTAATAATAAAAATAAAAGTTTTAATTTATCACAGTCTTATTGCAATATTTTTGCAATAACTGCTTATTGTTCTGAAATGGATATATCCGTAAAAACGCCGTCAACCGTTAGATATTCCCATGATTTAATAACATATAATATCCCGCAGAAGGTTATTCTATGTCTATTTATTCATCATGAATTTTAAAAAGATTTTATCAATAAAGTTATAATACCCAAATAAACCCTACTCCAAAATCAACTAGGCAATTTAAAAGTTGACCTTATGTGTCGATTTACTCAGTCCAACTATCACAAAAAGTATAAATTTCTTCTAAGGGCGTAATAAATTGGCGTAACGAGCGCTGGGAATCTTGTTAGGGCCGAGATGGCGGGAAAATGTGCTATACGGGGCTGTTAGCAAGCATGTGAGGACTGGGATTCGAATCCAACAGGATCAGGGTTCAACACTTACATGTGAACGCTACACACCAAGTACAGGACCTTCTAATGTATGACCTTATACAACAATATATTGTCATAAATATATACATACATAAATATTATCACGTCTGTTTCCCTTGCTATGATACTCGTACTTGCAAATCTCTTCCGCTTGGTCAACACTAATTATTCTTTAAACAATACATAGGGGTATTAAAAACTATGGAAGGAAAATTTTTGCTTAATTGAATTAATTAAATTATCCCCGGGGTTTACATTTTTGAGTTTATGAAAGAAGGTTGAGCTTCAAATATCTCAAAATAAAGGTCAATTTAATATAATAATGAAGTTTATTAAGGATCACAAATTAATTCGTACTGCTAATATAAAGATAACCAAAAACCAAAGTTTAACCCAAATTTCTTTGTCCTCAAGATAGCAATTATTTCCAGCTCGTAAAACTTGGGAAGCGTAGTTGCAAACTGCTTCTAATAACGAGCAAACTAATCGCATAGCGTGCGCTAAGCCACGGTAGCCTTTTGCTGAATTGTCTAAGCCAAAGTTTTAAGTGTTACAATTTATAGTTTCATTGCTTGCAGTCGTTTTTGCCTAGCTGGTGATAGCGGAATGGAAATTTAACTTATTTACATTGTGCACACTAGAGCCTTCATTTATTATTTGCTCGTTTGCAGAACTCGTATTATTATAAGCCCGCCGTCAAGATATTATCGATTTGAAAGATCGAAGACAGTAGACTTCTGTGATGGAAATCACAAAAGGCAATCTTCTGTGTTCAATTGCTTGTAATATCTCAAAAGTAATTATATTTAACTAGCAAAATGTAATACACTACCTAAGGAAACTATAAATTGTTACATTACTTATCCTACTAGGAATTTAAGTTTGCTGCTATAAAAGCCACCAATTCAAAGCTACCCGAAAATAACTGTAGCTGAGTCACAAAATAAGTATAATTGTAACTGCAAATACAAAATATTTTATGTGTTATGTTTATTCTAGACTAGCATCATTACTTCTCACTCGCACTGATGTGTAGGACTCGGTTGCTTTTTATTGGGTACTAGCTTTTGCCCGCGGCTTCGCTCGCGTAGGGGTGTAATTTATCAAAATCCTTTCTTCGGGGATGCCTACGTCATAGTAGCTTTATGCATGCAAGGTCTCAGCCCGAACGGTTTAAAATTGACAAAGTTTCATACAAACTTTCATCCCCTATTTTATGACCTTGGGGGTAGAATTGATCAAAATCCTTTCTTAGCGGATGCCTACGTCATAACATCTACCTGCATGCCAAATTTCAGCCCGATCGTCCAGTGGTTTGGGCTGTGCGTTGATAGATTACTATGTCAGTCAGTCAGTCACCTTTGAGTTATATATATTTAGATATATATATTTAGATTTTGGCAGAAGATAAAAAAGCGGGAGCTTTGAACAATTAGGAGGCTTAATCCAGGTACAAAACATGATACAAAAAAAAATTGTCGTCTTGCCGGATGTCCGATTGCCCTCAATGAATCAAACCCCAACCAGATGTCCCGGGTTTGATCCCTGGTCAGAGCAAGTTATAAAATGTCCTTTATCAAATTGTCCTGGGTCAAGGATGTTTATCTATATATGTATTTGTTATAAAATATAGTATCGTTGAGTTAGTACCCCATAACACAAGTCTCGAACTTACTTTGGGGCTAGGTCAATCAGTGTTATTTGTCTCTAAATATTTATTATACTTATGCTACAAATATTGTAAAAAGAACTTTCCTATTTTACCTCAAGTTTAATTGAGGTAAAATAGGGAAGTTCTTTTTATTTCCTTTTTTATTTTCGCCGTATATGGCAAATAATCTACAAATTACAATTTATGGAGGTATTTTGTTATATCTTTTACTTGAATATTTCCTGCATATTTTTCATAATGGTAATTTATTTTTCTGGTCATGAAAAGTCAACGGAATGTCCAAATATTAAAATTTTGCAATGTATCAAATATTTATATATAATTAATATATGTTACTAGCTGAACCGGCAAACGTTGTTTTGCCATAAAAAAATTTAGGGGTGGACTACCCCTAACATTAAGGGGGATGAAAAATAGATGTTGGCCGATTCTCATAGATACCGGATAAGCACAAAAAATTTCATCAACATCGGTCAAGCCGTTTCGGAGGAGTATGGCAACGAAAACTGTGACATGAGAATTTTATATATTAGATTATATATTAGATATTGTAATTTAATACTCCTTATATTGTAATTTAATAAATTTCTAATACGTCTTCAATCTCGAAAGGAAGTTAAAAATTAAATTAAGAATAAAACTTATACACATTACACACTAATATTTACAAATAAAAAGGCCACGTAATTCTTCACCCTGCGGCAACGTGCCCAGAAGGCTGGCAGCATTGCCACGTTGTATGGCAATGCTTATTTTCTGACAAAGATATAGGCCAGCCTTCTGGTCACGGGAAACTTCAATAAGTTTCCTTGAGAAAGCGTCGAATAATTTGTGAGCTGATGGCCCCCACGGTCCCAAAGTTTCGTCCCCAAACGGCTCAAATATGTAGTAATTCCCGATACCTTCATATTTGCGCCGTTTGAGGTTTTCAGCTGATGCAGCCGCTGAGCCCGCTTTGGACCCTGTAGCTGAAAGATGAGACGGCTCCAGTGTGTCAACGCAAGTAGCGTCCCACACAAGCGGCCGACCTATTACCAATACCAATATTTATTTATTTATCCATAGCTGTGCTGATTTGGAGCCGGAGCGAGCATTTCAATTGTTTCTTCTCTAAAATTTTCATGCATTTTAATGGCCATCAAAAATTCCAAAGATAATTTGGAGTAGAGAAGAAAAATAAAAACACTCTAATTATTTAATAATTGCATCTAATATTCTAGTTTATATTCATTAAAGACCATTTAAATTCTATAGAAACAATCCGCAACCGATACCGATTGCATAATATTACTCGATCAGGCAAAACACCATTGTTTATGCCGATTAATATGCACGATAAAAAAAACTATGTGCTAATTGAAGTCCGTCTATTGAAAATTATGGCGGGAAAATATGAAATACGATCATGCTGGCAACGAAGGCTAGATTGTTTTGAATTTTTTTACGTAAGGTATTTTTTTTCTGTTTATCGCTCGAATATGCTCCTAGAAGATTGTTTACCCAGCCAAGTTTATCTTCCAAGCGTTCACTTCTAATATTTTTTATCGGCTGAACCGATTTCCATTAAACATAGCTCAGAACAACTGCAAGAAAACTTGATTTCACGTGGAAAAAATCGCATCAAAATCGGTCCATCCACTCGAAAACTGCAATGCCACAGACAGACAAATATTGGGGTCAAACTTATAACGCCCCTCTTTTTGTCGGGGGTTAAAAAAATAAACGAAAATATTAATGTAGGTAGATGAAAATATACGATCCAATACAAAAGAGCCAATTTATTATTGAGCTATTATTGGTTGCAAAGGTATTGTTTTCCTAGAACGATGGGCTTCATCCTTCACTACACACAAATCCTTTACGTGTCTATGTTAGATAATGTTCAGTGAAGAATAAATATAACGTAACGCATGTGAAACAATATTGGTTTTGAAGCTGGGTATATTCGAAGACCGTTGTAATAAATAGAAAACAAATATAAAACTATGAAACTTGTCAGAAACTCGTAAGTCTAGGCTTTGATCAAAATCTTTATTTTGATAAATACCCATAAACCTGAGGTATACTATAATATTTTCTTATTGTAACTGATATGAATTTCTTTTCTGTGATTAAAATATATTTTAATTATCCACGCTTTTGTCTTAAATATTTAAATATCTTATCATGAATGTCTTGAATCAGATTTTAAAATATTTCTTAATTATTAATATTCGTAATGCTAGTTTTATTTTTACGGTAAGTAGTAAGATCGTACTAAGCGCCTCTTTTCTCAATAGATGACTCTTTAAAACAAATGAATGCAATAGTTTAGACCGGTGATTTGAGTTAAATGTTACTTACACGTTCTTCGGTGAGTTGGTGGGGTGTTGAGAGAGTACTTTTATTGCGGGAGCACAAAACTGATAGTGCTAATCTAACTTTACTTATTTAAATGTACATCAAACAATTTAAGTTTTACATTGCACCCCCAGACTGATAAATTGTATGGAATACTTTGTTCAATTTATCGATACAACTTACTCTCGCCATGGGAACGCTGTAATCATTTCGTACATATTATATGCTTAGTAGGTAAGTACCTAATTTTGTACGTCATTTAAAGGTCACATTAAAATTAATTTTGAAACTACCCAGTTGATTGTGCGGTGGAATACAATTTAACAAAAGTTTTCCCATCTGAACAAACTGACAAATTACACTGATTGAGCTAGTCCCATAGTAAGCTCGAGACTTGTGTCATGGGATACTCACTCAACGATACCATATTTTATAACAAATACATATATAGATGTTTATCTATACATATAGGTATTTGTTATAAAATAAGGTATCCAAGACACAGGACAATTTGAAAAAGGCCATTTTCCAACTTGCCCTGACCGGGGATCGAACCCGGAATGTCTGGGTGGATAAGCATGGTGACCTCTACGCCACGGATGTCATCAAACTACTTTTATATTCGATTGGTCGGCGGAAAAAAGTTGTAGTTTTTATTTAACCGAACCGTAGATGAATATAAAGCAATCATATCGTCAAAATACACTCATTGGCACGTGCAGACGCTTAGACGACTCTGCAGTGCCACACATATTTAATATCTTACGCATGAAAATAATTTAAATAATTTGCTCAGTGATGAGTCTGTAGCAGACTCTCATGAAAAATACATGCTCGTGAAGCTGGATTGTAAATAATATGAACTCATCTCGCAGAGGTAGCGCCAATTATATAAATTGAATTGTAAATGCAGCGCTCTAAACAACTATTATGTTTTCGTCTGGCAGAAATACAAACGATCGTAAAACAGACGATTTCAAAGAAAAGCAACAGCTTAATTGTTGTAAAACTTTTTTAGAACCCTTGTAATTTAAATTTTTATTTTAACTTTGTGAATTAAAAATTTCTTTTAAATGCTTACATCTTTTATTTTTCACATACCCAAGGCAATATCACTAAATCACGTGGGAAATGCGGAGAGTACGAGTTATACGCGACAATATTTTACCTTTTACATTAATGTTGTTCAACTGAAATACCACAGGGAAATACAATTATAAACCATAACCTAATGGTGAACCTGTAATATCATTATATTTTCATTCCTCATTTTTTTAATATTTCAGGAATTTACATTATAAATCTGCTCTTTATATGGTTTTTTTACGAAAAAAAAGCCGTGTCGCAGTATACTGGTGCTATTGTATCTCTTTAAAGCCAACTCTAACAACGGTTTATGATTCTTAAAACCAGCGCAGCTTGTCAAACAGTCAGTGTGTCAAACAGTTTAAAAGTCCTAATTGGAAGGCATAACCGTTCTTCTTAGATTAAACACTCTCACATGTCACAAGTATCGTTAATCTTGTGACATGTGTTACAAGTAACCTTGTCAGCAACCGCGGAGTTATCTCTCTCTTAGAGATTTATAGTTACTACTAGCTCAGCTTTCTTGAGAAATAAAAGCATGACAAACGAGGCCAGCATTGCTTTGACATATCCTTTGTTCATATTTTTATGTATTTTGATTGTGCTATATGTTTTTTGAGAAAATAGCCGTTTGTCCTGAAATTAAACACTCTTACACATATCAAAAGTATCGTAAGTGTAACCTTGTCAGCAACCGCGGAGTTATCTCTCTCTCATGGAGATTTATGGTCACTTCTAGCTCGGCTTTCTTCAGAAATAAAGGAGTGCGTGACTAACGAGGCGAGCATTGTTTTGAGATATCCCTTGTTCTTATATTTTGTATTATTCTTTATGTTTTTTGAGAAATATAGCCTATTCTCTTGAAATTAAACACTCTCACATGTCACAAGTATCGTAAGTGTAACCTTGTCGGCGGCAGCGGAGTTATCTCTCTCAGGGAGATTTATAGTTACCACTAGCTCGGCTTTCTTCACAAACAAAGGCGTGACAAACGAGGCCGCCATTGCTTTGAAATATCCCTTGTTCTTATTTTTATGTCGTGGCAAGAAGCTTTCAATAAATAATCCCATCTCAGATTAATTTATCAAATTATACAGACAGACTTAGTTTCCAGTTCATACAATTTCTTCTAATTTACAATGTTATTTTCGGTTTCAATAGCATTTTCAATGTTTAGACAAGGCATGCTTTGAATTTATGTAAGTATTTTAGGTAAAGGAACAAAAACATGCGCAGACAGAAAATTGATCATGAAACCGAAAATAACATTGTAAATTAGAAGAAATATTATGTTCTTCCTGGTTTCTATGAGTTTTCCTTAGTAATGTTATACGTTCGTATTTTATCTCGATCTACTTTTAAGTTTACTTATTTTTTCCTCACAATAAAAACAAGTAAGCAGTATGAGTTCTGCAGTAGAGGATCGTTGAGACCAGAATGCATGCCAGCCAGTGAATGCATTTTTATTAACGCAATCAAAAAGAGCACGATTTAAATATGCATGTAATGCATACATAACAAGAGAATTATTTTTAAATAGTCTCTCTTATTCGACATGATCCCAAAAATTTTACTTAAGTCGCGTCTCGATGAAAAGCGCCATCTTAGCAGAGACCGCGTTAAAACTTAACACTAGACTTGAAAAAATAGAAGCACAAGTATCTATTAACTCTACCGTTTTGAAGAACACTATAATGATGCAATTTAAAGATCTCCAAACTATGAGAACAAACTCTTAGAAGGAATTTCCACCCGGTCATTCAAGGCACTCGAAGTGTTCTCCAGTCGATTGCGTTTTGTATAGAGTCTTCGAAGCATTTGAAGCTCTCGACGTTAAATCACTCTTTATTGAAAAATCCTATCTCACATTTTCACTGTGATTGAAAAGTCTAAATTATTTTTGTGAAGAATTGAAATCAAATACGATTTTAGATTTTGCAAAGTAACTTTTCAAGAATAACATTTTTTGAAGCACCACTTTGAACGTAGTTTGTCTTATTGTCAGCCGCTTTCTCTCTTTTTGACATTTCATTGCGAGTATTTCGTCTTCGAAATCTTATTAAGAAGAATATATTTAGATAGATACTTAATCTTAATTAAGAATTAGATATTTCTTTTGTGATTTATTACATTTGATTGATTAATAACAAGGAAAGTTTGGAAAAGTTTAATACACTTTGACTTAAATAAATACATCAAAACAAAAGAGCATAAACAAAAATATATTTGTTTACTACGAAGCTGCTGAGAAATGCACTGAAAACGTAGCACGGTGACAAGTTCTAGTTATCCATACAAATTTTGATTTAGCAAAATATAACAAAACTTATAATGAAGTTATCACAATTTCCAGAAGTTTTTGATAATTCAAAAGACCGTCTACTAAAGCTGTCCAACCAAAGTTTTCAACACAAATTGTCAATTTGAGTGTTTGTTAGAGAATAAGCGAAAATTTCCACCATTAATGTGATTATTATGAACCGAGTACAAACTTGTTTGGTAAAGCTTTTTAATCGTTAAAGTGGATGGGACAATATCATATAATGGACTGAAAATAATATTAACAAAGGAAGAAGTTTTTGGGAAATTTATATTTATTACAGTAAAGAAACTTCTACAAACAATAATCTAATGCATAAATAAATTAAAAGTTTTAGAACAGAATAGATGTGATTTTTCATTAATTATAAAAAAAATATTATTAATTATTTTCGCTACAGCCTAGCTTCTATTACGACTTTATGATGTTCAACCTATTTCTTCGAACATGTAAGTAATTCTGTTTAATATACCTACATAATTTTAAATTTAGTTTGCATATTTCTTCAATTTTAATTTGAGCAAGTTATACAGACTTTACAGAGGAATCATATTCTATATTATGTGTTATTCATTAAACCCTAAATGCATACTCTGCCGTTTTCGGAACATATTGACATTAATTTTAATATAATTATTTTTATTACTTTTCATATTTTTCAAATGTTTTATGGCATATAATCCTATGGCAATAAATGCTCTTTTGGCATATAATAAAAAATTAACCATTTTATATATAATTACATTTTTTTCCTTTTTGTCTATGCCAAGTCAACTTTCTCGCGACAACGAACCAAAGAGCTAAAACCGATATTTATTTTCATGGTAAAATAATATGTTTATTTTAAAAGAATATTTTATATACTCAAAATAGTCAAAGTGACACAAAATAATTTGCATTAAATAGAAAATTAAACATTTTATTTTAAGATTCATAAATAAAAATAAGGAAATTAAAAAATATATTTTATTTTAGGAAGGGGTTTTTTTTTCGAAAATTCTGTTCTTTATTTATTTGAGCCATAAAACAAAGCAAATTTTATACATATATAATTTTTCCCATTTTATTTGGACTATTATTGAATAACGATATAACTTTTATAAAAATCGGAAAATTCATGCATTTAAGTATTAAAGCCCATTTAATTTCATGCCTATATGTCATCATTATAGTAGACCTAGAATCCTAGATTGTTCTCCATAGGTCAACCTTTAAAATATATTCAAATAACACACATCATTATTTCATATTCCGATTCAGATTGTTATGATTCCCTCTATAATGTGCGCAATGATATTTTGACGCACAACACTTCTAAATGATCGCCGTTTGCTCCACGATTGCCTTCAATTTGTTCCCGCCTCCTCACTATTACACAGAGGAATAAGCTACAGAGTCAGATGAATAATAGACGAGTAATTTGACGAGAAATGGTTATTTTTCTGTAGCTTGCGGTTATATTTTTTATCCGCAATATTGAGTACTCTGTAGAAAGTTTCTTTGACCTATATATGTATATTCTACTATGCTTCACGTTTTAGTATTTATCTAACATGAGACTTACATGAGTTGTAAAGGATTTCATTGATAAATGCATGGGTAAACTAAATTCATGACAATGTACCAAATTAATTGGTATACCGCGGGTTTAGGATAGGGTAGAACTAGTATTAATTTATCTCGTCACCATCAATATGAACAACTTTTACACAAGAAAAAATCCGAAATCGCTATAGAAAATAACAAGTTCTTCCGCCTGAACCATGTGTATTGTTTAATGATTATGACGGATGGAAGGAATTAATAAGACATGTACAGAAGGAGGCAGCTAAATAAACAAAAACGTACAACATAAGAAGCTGGTGCCATCACCGTATCTATGTATTTCTATTACTCTGTGGAATATAGGGAAATATAAGCAATGAGCAAGTCCGAAGAGGGTTCCGCTGATTGGAATGATGGCCGATCTTAATGAATAGAAGTAGAAGTCCCCTCCTTTCGGGACTCAATTAGCTGGATAGCAGAACACAATTAACTTAATAGAGATTTATACTAATAGATGCAAAGGTGCGCCTTGAATTTTAATTCAACGAAGTAACGATCGCCTAATAAAACGGTGCTTATTATTTTGAAATCTCATGAGTATTTAGCGCAAGTTTTTAGATATGTTTTTTAGTTCTGTGTCAAGTGAAAGAAAATATTACTGTCATATTTTTTAAAATCTAGTTTAAGTAAATTATTAGGAAATTCAGTACCACAAACTCAATCCTAACCTCGTCCTCCAGGCATGGACATTGGCCCGGCTGCCTATATCTATAAATAACCACGTAGTTTTGACAGTTTGTTGCTGTTCCTTCTGCACTAGCGCCTAGGAAGCGGCAGTAAACTTGACTTTAACAATTTGACGTCGATAGTGGTGCAACAAAACAAAGTGGTACTTATTATAAATACCTATTCTATGACATTAAAAATATACCTATATTTGATTTTTGAACAATTACAATCCAACGACTTTTTATTGAACAGAAAACGGTAAAAGTGCGCCGAATAGAATTCTAATAATAATCCGATTCGCAAATCTGTCCGTGGGCTCTGGGCGAACATGGAAATACTTTCAGGGATCGTGACATTACCTCCGCCATTATTATTTTATCCGAATTCTCAAAGTAATACCGCAGATCATGAAATTTAATAGGTCCAATTAATTTTACTTTTGATATCATTTTCCAAATTGATCCATACTAATCCAAATCGGACAGTTATAAATACATTTTTTTCTTTTGTATTAGGTATGTACTATTTAAATATCACGATTATCAATGTTGACTATCTCAAAACGAAACGCCTTCTTTACGACTAATGTCATGCCGTTACACAAACATTGACTAATTCGAACAAAAACTAGCGGATGAAAACAGCTTGGTGAATAAGAACCACAGATTTTTTTTTTAAAACTAGGTCTATGATAAGAACCTAGGTCTATGTTAACAATTTTACCTAATTGACATATTTACTCTTTTGATTTTAATTCCATCATTATATATGTTGAAAATATTCAAAGTTCCTATGACACAAGTGTATTGATGGCTAATACTTGTGTCAAGTTCTCAATCTTGCTAAGAGCATCTAACAGCATATTAATGGACTATAGTACAATCCCGAATAAAACTAGAGTAAAATTGGTTTTCCCAAGAATTGTCATCGTCCTTTTATTTTAATACGATGAAGGATTAGTCTCTTCGACTAATGTCGGACAGCAATTTCTAGGCGATTATTATGACATTTCATCCGCAATAAATCTTCTTTGCAGACGTAATGAATTGTCGTCGCTGTGTAATTAATTAGTACCAACCTAAATTAATGAAACGGTTAATGTTGGGTATCCAGATTATTAATATAGTTTTTATTATAGTTTTAAAACATCCCTGCCATTGATTGACGTTCCTATCTGTCACAGTTAACAGACCATCAGCGTCTACATTTTTACATTTTGCAGGTAAATAGGGATAAACTGCGTAAAAAATATTTTGTCTGTCAACTACATTACCCAAAAATAGAGTATGCATGGATTTAGAAAAGTAAAAGAATATAGGTATATGAATCTCAATTTGAAACAAAGACTGCGAGAAAGTTCTTTTATCATTAACAATTTAATTATTAAAATCCTACTTACCATTATTACTAAGATAGCCTTTTAAATTATTTCTTGGACAATTTTTTTAATGCGAAAGTACGTGAAAAAACCTGACAACAAACTTCATACATGAAATCATTTAATCTTTAATTGCTCAGCGCTTTTAAACTCGGCTGAAGTGAAGATCGCATTACGTGACTTGAAACTCAACGCCCCTCATGAAGGAAATATTAAACACGTATCCACGCGAAAATTTCGTCCTTTGTTCTTTTTTTTTACAGAAAAGCTAAAAATACACAGACATGTAGGTTCGCAATGATTTTATATTTTCTTAAGACGTCGTAATGACATAAAATACAATTAAAAAATTTTGGAGTAAATAGGAACTCAAAAACCACGCATTGCAAGATGGTAAACCTAAGATCTGTCAGATGCCTTTAGGCAGCCTGAAAAATCTAACACAGTGTAATGTTCGCCACTTCAAAACAAACAAAACTTAAGATAGAAAATGAAAATCAGAAATACTTATTGACATGTTGCTAGCCGATCGCCTATTTCAAGCACTACTTGTATATTCTAATTCTTTGATTTCAAGATACTTCTGGTCTATGAATGAATTTAAATTATACATGTTACGTTACTAATGTGATTCAAATGTTATCCCCACTTCATAATTAGGTAAATACAAAAACAAAACAAAAAATATCTTTAAAAAAAAGTGTGGTATCTGACGTAAATGCATTAATTTTGATTATTTGTAAAGCAGTGATGTTCAGTCTACAGGTTTCTTGATCAACGGCGGTGCCGCACTTAAGGCCGGCAAGGAGAGTGGAAAACTTGAAGAGCTGTGCTTGCCACACGCTCGCACGACCGCGCAAGTACCTACTATTGAGCTTTGAGAATGTTTCCTTCTGAGAAATGTGCTGCACTTGTTTTCTTTACACCACGGTACTTGCGTTTATTTCTGTGTATTATTATGAGGCAAGCATCGTCAAACTTTAGAACCAAGTTATTGTTGGTGAAGTATTTTCCATGTTTTTAAATGGTATAGGTAAAACATAAAAAAATAATTATATTTGTGAAATCTGTGTTGTTTTAGATAGGTATGTTTTATGATATTCTATATACATTTTTTTTTCAAGGAAACCATGTAATCTGCAAAAAAAAATCATTACGTCAGTGTGTCCACTAGCAAGTTAAAATAAACTCTTGATTGAATGAATAACCGGCCGAGTGCGGGTCGGACTCGTACACGAAGGGTTCCGTACCATAATCTATATAAAATCACGTTGGGTGATGGGAACCCCACTTAAATATTTATTTTATTATGTTTTTAGTATTTGTTGTTATAGCGGCAACAGAAATACATATCTGTAAAAATTTTAACTGTCTAGCTATCAAGCGATATAGCCTCGTGAGGACAGTGACAGACAGACAGACCGACGAATGGACGGACAGCGGAGCCTTGGTAATTGGGTACCATTTTTACCCATTGGGTACGGAACCCTAAAAATCAAACATGAAAATACGTACCTACTTTCTCTCGTCTGTTATTTAGATTTTTAGGCAAACTTATTCCGTCTTATTATAAAACCGAGACTAACTCTGTTACTAGGTTAAAATCATTATCCAACCAAATTAAGTTGACATCTAGTAATATCACACTATCTCACCTGTGAATAACAACATTTTAGGCAAATAATGGTTTAAACCTAATAACAAAGTTAGTCTGGGTTTTATTATAAGACGGATTAACTTTTAGTTGGTAAGTATTAGTCATAATGTCTATACTGTAAATATTCCGAAAGATTCTTAAAAATCTTTTTAAACTTACAATATTACTAAAACTATAATACTTACTTATTATATTTTCTTAATTTTGTATCTTAAAAAGAAAATATAAATTACGACTTTTTCCATACCTATTTACGTTCATGCTTATAAAATCAGTGCTTAAGAAATATTGCGTCAAATATAATCCAAAGATTAATATTTATGTTCTAAATTTCATGTTAAATTGAATTGTTTTTACAAGCTTTTATTACAAAAACGACTAGACAAGACAAAGCTGTCCCGCAAATTCATTAATTCTCTGACCTTTTACAATAACGAATTTTATGAAAAATGAACGAAACTTTTTAACATTTTCGTCAAAACCTTTTTTCATTGATGGATTTCAGCATGATTTTTTTTCATGTGGATTTTAATTTTCACGTAGGTAACAACAAAGTGGGTGGTCTACGCATACTAGCCAAAAGTGTCTGTTTTTCGCTAATGTGCGTAGAATAGCTTTACTTTTTCACTTTAAACTGTAAACAGTAGTTCATAAAATAGTTTCAAGGGTTATTTAAGATCTGATCAAAACAAAACTTTAAATGATATCTCCGTTTCCTTTCAAATTATTTATTTAAAATGGCGGCAGCACTGGACCCTGGAAAATTCAGGCAGCCCCTTAAACATTAATACCAAAAAATACTACACACTTTCATGTAAAAAAACCGTACCCACAGGTTTTACTCAATTTGCAATGCAATTTAACTAAATGTTGTACAGTTCATGTATATGTACTTACTTTGGGGCTAGATCAATCTATGTGATTTGTCCGTCTTCTGATCTTTTTATGTGTTTATGCCTGAAATAAACGATATTACTAACACGGTCTGGACTAGAATATGACCGTTCTATTTTATCATTCGTTTCAGGAAGAAGACATAATTAGATATATAGAAAACTTACGGCCAACGATGAGTTCTCTAATTTCTATAAATATCCCGAATCTAGACCTATTTGTCAGACTGTAAGACAGGAAGAGAACGATATCTTTGTGGTGTGTAGATAATAAAATAAAACTGAACATTCTGTTTCCATTAATTAGAGGTCTTGTTTACGCAAACAGAAAATATGGGCAAAAAAGAGCAGTTCTGTCAACCCACGTAATACCTTATTGGCCAAACATATCGATTCAGTAAAAGGATCAAGGATACCGTACTTACCCGACCCGGCTCGTCCCGCTCGCATCTCATACTAGAAATTAAATAAAGTCCCTCGCTCTTAGCAAATGTTATTACTCCCAAAGGCCTTCGGAATAAACAACGTCTATAAAAGAGGGTTACGCTGTTGACTTTTTGGACGGATGGATGTTGCAATAAAATTGAAGACTGGAATAGAATTCCAAGTCACTTGTATCGTGTTCAATTATAGAATAGGTAATAAATATAATTTTTATGACTTATTTCGTACAAAATAGAGATATAATTTGGTCTGTTGGTTTCTTAAACAGTCTAAATACTTTTATTATTCCTTTTTTCTTTACAGGTTTCAAACAAAGGTTCTTAAAATAGTTTTAGAAATGTAAGTAATATAAATTTTATTTCATGTTTATGCAAATTTTTCAGTTTATTAAAATTACCTTAATACTTGTCTTTAAGATCTCTGCAAATCTTGACATTATAATGCAAAACTTGTTCGGTAAACTATAAAAAGTATCGACAATTATATTTTCATACTTTCGTATATTGTAAAAGTTCTCCAAACGAAACTTAAGAAGGCATGCTTTATATTCTGTAGTCGGGTGAAGTTTGTTCGTAAATAATAATATTCTGAGCGTTCGCCCCGTCACGTACTGCCATTGTATGAATGTTAATAAGGCTGTGTACACACGACTGAAAAATAAAGTTGTTTGAATAGCTAAGCTCCCGAAGTTTTACAGAAAATACGTGGCTTTATGTTCTTGCCAGTAAAGAAAATTAAAAATCTGACTTGCGTTTACAAACGTCGCACAAGCATTTTTAAAGCTCTTTATTTATATTTTGAAATGAAAGATCGGCCATAATATCGACGACTTATTATTTAGATCAGTTATAATTTCGACACCAACCAAATCTAAACGTCTACTCAGCTGATTAAGTTTCAGAACTGAATCAGCTGAGTACACGTTTATATACAATTGATTAAGTTTCAATACTTTGATATCAACAATCATTTACATGAACTGTGAAGATTTTGCTACATAAAATTAATTATTTGACATAATATGATTAATGAATGAATAATTACAATTGACTGGCAAGTGTATGAAAATTTTGCAAAGCGTCACTAGAATATGTACATGAAAATTAGGCAAGTCCTTTGTAAATAAAATCCAATCAAACTTTTATCATATTTCTTATACAAAACATAGGCGTAGACGTCTTAATTTTTTAAACCTTCTGTTTGGAAAACCAACCGTACTTTCCGTTTATTGTTGTTTCTTACAAGGGGTTAAATCGGAGAACAGTACCGTACGTCTCTCATCCTTTGGACACATATATGGTCATACCTTCAAATAGCGAAATGAACATTCCGGTTTTTAACGTCGTATGTTCATTCGCGTTTATATGAAACTTTCATTTTCATGTGCAGTTCATTCATAAAACTTACTTAATTGAAACCACGGTTTGTTTAGAATGGTAGTTAATTAAATTATATATTTGGTTCGGTCTTGTAATTTACTATGTTCCTGGATATTAGTTATTCAGTTGGAATTCTCAATTAAGTGGTTTCATTCGTTCTCATATGAAACTGTCGAATTCATATGTGTTTGTTATTAAAACTTACTTAAATGTAACCACGATTTGTTTAGAATGGTAGGTAATGAAAATATATCTTTTGTTTGGGCTTGTAATTTTCTATATTCTTAGGTTTCAGCTATTCAGTTAGAAATTCAGCTTCTCAGTTAACTGGTTTCATTCGCGCTCATACGAAACATGCATGTTTTTATGTGCTGTTTGTTCATGAAACTTACTTTAATGAAACCATGATTTGTTTAGAATGATAGTTAATGAAATTATATCTTTCGTTCGGTCTTGGAATAAACTATGTTCTTGGATTTCAGCTATTCAGTTGGAATTCTCAGTTTAGTGGTTTTGTTCGCTCACATATGAAATTTTCATGTTCATGTACTGTTCATTCATGAAAGTCACTTAAATTAAACAAAGATTTTCTTAGAATGGTAGTTAATGAAACCTGGCGGGAAAATATCGATACCTATCAAATCAATCCGGTCGCCACCCGTGCTCCAACTAGCCACATCATTGTTTATTCCTATGTTCTTGGGTTTCAGCTATTCAGTTGACATTCTGAGTTTAGAAGCAGCCTTCGTCGAGTGTGAATTTTAGAATCTTGAAGTGGTTTATCTGGCGACTAATAAAAGCTAGGAAGGTTATAAAAGATACGTTTTGTCAAGCGGTTTGGCCCTAATAGAATAACTGCATCTTTGAAATACTTCAAATTTAATAAAAATAAAATATTATCATTTTTAAATCATAGTGTCAACTTAAATATCATCTGTAGGTAACATCAAGAACAATGCTGTATCTTGCTTCCAATGAATTAAACAGGATGCTTTTTCTAAAGTTAAAACTATCCAATCACTTTAGATGGTATTTATGCATCTTTGTCTTGACATTAACAGCAACTAGGCTTGATATTATCGCAGTTAACACGAACAAGTCGCAATTAACGTGTGCACACGGGTAGCTTTTTTACAAAACCTATATCATTGGAGAACTAAGCCAAGCCTAAATAATAAAAAACAAAAGTTGGTAACATTTGTTTACACAAATCGCAAAGAAATAGCAGAATTTTTCAAATCCGAACCTGCAGTAGGTAACTATGCTAGTTAATTGACGGATGAGGTTTAAATTTAAATATTTAATTAAATTAATTTAGAGAAATATAGTTTTTTGTAAATACATATACATATATATACTAAAACTTCCAAATAGCAAAAAAAGTTTATGCACATATTTGGTCCTGGTAGGTGTTCTTTTCGTTTTTCACATTTCTGTCATGTAGGTCACTGTATTACTGTCCTTTTTGAATATACAACAAACAACATCTTACTCAATATACTTAGCTAAAAATACTATCTTTTGTACCCCAAACGTTATAGGTTTTACACAACAGTAGCGAGCGGGTCAGGCCTGGATTTACTGCCGTCGGTGGACGACGTCTGCGCCTAATTGTGCTGTCTGCCATGAGCCCTGATAAGGGCTTCAATCTGTTTTACTTGTTATGTTCTACGTTGAGGAAAATACAATTAAGTTGCCTGTTATAGCAGGATTTACGGTTCTGATTCCCTGACGCTATATATAAAACTACTAGTTCTTGAGTAAAGATAATACTTGTTTGGTCCAACCGATGGTCTTGCAGCTGCAATGTATGCAGGAGTCGCAATCGAAACATGATAAACATTTCCGAATTGATCCCATTATTTCTATAATATGAGAAACTGCAGAGGCTAATCTTTATGATTGTCAATGGAAACATGCACTCTAAACGGATCTCGACGACTTTTTACTCTAAACTCTCATTTCTAAACTAAGGAATACAACTCTAGGCAGGAAAATTCTCTCTACTAATATTTGTACGAGTATTTACTAGGATCTAAATAAAATTTTAACCATCGTAAACTCCAATAAATAGACATCTTGACTAAGATTACAATTACGATTTTCGATATCAGATCTTTTCGTCCGTTGCTTTTTACTCAGCAGTTCAGTCAACCATTTCGGACCACTCTTTACCTCATTTTTGGGTACTTAAATAAAGGTAAACAATCTTCACATGTCTTATACACTAAATAAATCAATATTATTGCAAATTACAAATTAATTATTTTATAAATGACAACTACCTAATTTGTAAAGATATGAATTTGTAAAGTGTATATTTCAATAAAAGACACGGCAAGATTGTTTTCATTTATGTAAACACCGAACCAAATTAAGTATAGTCACATTTAAGTTAGTTTCATTGAAAAAGGAAAAGTCACATTGGAAATCGTTACGAGAGGAGTTGTGCCCTAAGTCACCCGTTGCTTACACAAGCGTTAATGCCGCTTTGCTTAATCTCCCCTTTCCAGTTGGCCGGCGAAGGCTGGTTCCACTCCGTTTGATTATTACCCAAATTTTTGGCTGACAGCGTTCGTCGTTTGTTGTCTGCGTGGGCAGTGAACATTTTCAAGAATTATTTTAGTTTATTTCAAAAACTTTGCTGGTTTATCTTTATTTCACGAAATTTATAAGAAAAATGATAACTCGGCCAATATTTAATTAAAGTTTGTGTAACTTTCTGTGATATTTATGTTCTGGCTGTGATTTATGTCCAACACTGTAACTTTTGAAAAACTGTACTTTATCTACTAAAAGCCATTTATAGTTTACTACTACTTTTAACAAGTAATTATTTTAAAAGAAACCGACTACCTTTTATACCCAGTATCACTCTCAGAATTAAGACGAATCTTATGAAACCTCGCAAGCTTTTAAACTATTGAGCCGTTCAGGCTGCAGAGCGTGCCAAACAATTATACATACATACATACTCTCGAAACACATAACCCTCCCTCTGGCACAGTCGGGTAAAAAGAAATTAATTCATATGTAATAGGGATGTTGACTGCGTAAAAAAATATATTATTTTATTGACAAATTGATTATCCATATGAAGACATATTTTTTCGTTAAGTAAAATAGTAAAAATTCACAAAAATACAGCGCATCGAAGTTTCTCATTGTGACGTAACGCGAAATGTAAATGCACTGTATCTTGGACATTATTTGCTTATTAGAGAGAAGAAAATACAAGTATACCATACTTTTAAATAATCTATCTGTTGAGCCAAAAAAAATTTTAGCCACATCCCTTTAATAGGAAATTTCATGCTCGTCAGGAAAAAAAAAATAGAAGTAACGTGCGCTAGGCCAGTTATACTTATCCCGTGCTGATGATAGAAGCTAATCAAGGAAAAAGACCTTGGAATCAAGGAAAAAAACCTTGGAAAAAAGATCTTGGAAACCATTTTCATTAATCCTTTCTCGTTTACGCTATTAAACGGCTGCTATCTTGCTAATGATTGTAACCGCGGGCAACAGGTAGGCATACATACACTACGAATAGTTTTTGCATAACTACCTGTAGCCCACGGTATCGGGGTACCTCACATTTTTGTAAGATAAAAGTATCCTATAAGTTTATCTAAAAATCTGTTGAGCCATTTAGATATGAAAATGTTACAAATATTAGCCACCATCTATAATAGGATTTACACTTTTCTTTATCTTGCAATACATTTTAAGTTTATCGACATAACTTAAAGGTTGAACTAGTAGAACTTTTAGCGTTGGTTTTGCTTTTAATTCTGTACAATTTGTAAGTTCAGTAAATGGGCGACCGAGCTTCGCTCAATGAAAAACGAGTTTTACTAAAAAGTAAACCTGGCTAGATTGATTTTTCGAGCCCGAAATCTACTACGAACAAAATTTCATCGAAATCGTTATAGCGATTTCCGAGATCCTCATAATATATTTCATATATATTTATAAGAATTGCTCGTATAAAGTAATAAAATATACTAAGCACTTTTTGCCAACAACCAAACAGAAGCTGACAAATCAATGTCTTGCTAAATCGAAGCAATTCCCTGTTATAATCTCAGCAATTATCAGCTTAACCCAGCCGTTTCCCGAGGACTCGAAAATTAGCAACATTTCGTTAATTAAGATCCGCTTTTTAGAACTCTTGCACCTCCTTGTGGCAAATTGAATAAGCGATTGTTTGTTTACACTTCACTTTAATAATAAGGCGAGTAATTAATTAATTTATACTTTGTCAAACAAATATAAAGTAACCACTCCCATCGATTCTTAAATGAAATATCGGGATTATGTACCGACTTCTTTTCATATAATATTTTTTTTACATAATTCGCTTATGTTGATTAATATCAGTGACTGGGTTTAATATTGTTTAAGAACTTTATCAAAATAATTTACCCTGCTGCTGGCTGATCCGATATTTTATGGAAAACACAGTTTTTCATAATAGTACATATTCTGATATACTCATAATTCATAATACTTATTTTTTGATTGATTCTACTGATTGGCTTGCTGTACTGTTTTCCTTTTCTATTATCATGCCTAAATTCTATTCAAGCGTACTTTTTGGAGCATAAAGCTAGATTGAATGGCCTAAATTACTTTTAGTGTCTAATTAGGGTTCCGTAGTAAACAAGGAACCCTTATAGTTTCGCCATGTCTGTCTGTCTGTCTGTCCGTCCGCGGTTTTACTCAGCGACTATCAGTATTAGAATGCTATAATTTGGTATAGGTATGTATATGACTTATGCGGAAAAAATAGTAAAATAAAATATTGAAAAACATTTTTTTTAGGGTAGCTCCCATACAAGTAAGGTCAAAAGTCAATTTTATTTTGTTGACTAACCAATCATGTGGGGTATCGTTGAATAGGTCTTTTAAAAATATTATGAGCTTGTAAACACCGTTTTTCAATTAAGGGATCCGTTTCTGAAATATTTAGTTTTAAAGTGAAAAATTTTGTTACAGTCAAGTGTATATATCTGCTAAACGGTGGACATATGAAAAAATTCACAGCTATAGTATATATAACGAAATTTAAAGGAAAACTATCAGAGCTAAGTAGGGTTTACAAATTAAAAAGTTATAGGCGATCAACTTATATTTACTCGGAAAAGGAAAATTTCATACAAATTCGATAGAATATTAGTTTTTAGATGTCTTTAGTGGCGTTAACTCAAAGTTGGCATTCGTAACTACGGAACCCTACACTGCGCGTGGCACGACACGCACTTGGCCAATTATTTTATATATAAGTGTGTTATGTTTGTAAGGATGCAATTAAGAATCATCATAACAAAATACGTTATTGACTTATAAAGTGTGAGTTTAGTCTAAATTGAGGCATAAATAAGAACAATGCACAAATCAGTTTATTTGCTAGGCAAATTAAAAACAAAACCCAGGCTGTTAAGAAAGCCTTCTAGTGATGAGAAGCGGAACTACATATTATAATTGATATCCGTAGCGCCATCTATTATTTACTAGGGTAACCCTGACTTTCATGCATTAAATCTCAATAACTTTTAAACGGCAGAATCGATTTTCATTAAACATAGGTAAAAACACCACAAGGGAACTTGCTTTATCGTAAAAAAACCGCATCGAAATCGGTCCATCCGATTGTACGCTACAATGCTACAGACGGACATAACACCCCTATTTTTGCCGGGAGTAAAAAAAGAAAAGTCGCACTCTAATTACCCGCGAGTTTACTTAGTAAGAAGGAGCTAGCAGCCGCGAAAACAGCCTTAAAATCTTACTTTGCAGAAAAGTTAGATCCATTGTACCCTCGGACCGAGTTCAAATAATAGCTATGAATGCTTAACGAGATCTTTGTTTTAACAGCCGGGTTGCTCTTCAGCTTCAGTTCCACAACTTTAAACTTAAATTTTTTAAGATATCAAAGGTATCTTAGGTATTTTTAGCAGCCTTCATCACCAGGCGTAGTAGGTACCTACATAAGTATATAAGGTAACCAGCAGCCCTCATAGTGTTTATTGCAAAACGGTTCTACTTTTAACAAAATTTCTTTTTTGCTTTTGATTTTTTATCCACCTGTTCTATGAGGGCCCGATCCATTCAGAAAAAAATTAAAAAATATAACCTACGAGAAATTTTAAACTGCATCCAAATTAATATGCGGGGGCCGATTCACAAAACTTGACAGCAAATGTTAATAACGCTTGTGCAACAAGTCACCTTAAATATCAAAATAAGCGCTGCATCAAATTTAACGTTTGCCATATATCGTAAAATAAAATCAATAATTACACAAAATTTTCGAAATAGTAACAAAATATGAATCGTATAAAACTATCTAGAAATAATTGATACAGCTGATTGAAAATCAGTAGATTAATGGCACGTCATCAAACTACAAACAATATATCAAAGTGGCAAACTTTATGCCACATAAAACGAACGAGGTACGGTAATCACAAGTCTTAGTACCTATCGTATTAACATTCAAAGTTGGCCCAAACATAATCTTGCTCGAACTTCAAACTCATACGCCGAACTAAACAACACATAAGTACTGGCGACTTGCAAACTCAATTAACTTTATGTATCGTTGTAGTCTAAACTATAGTACTAGATTTCAATCATTTCGCTTGGTTTTTTCACTTACTTTATACGGTAATCATAATTATTGTATATTAAAGTCGGCCCACACAGTAATGTTGCTCATACATACTCGCCGAACTAAGCAGTATAAACAACATGTAAGTACTGGCAGGCCTGTGTCACTCCCCGTTTAGGTATCGAAAATATACCTACATTATTAATATGCGCGCGGCGACCACTTCGTAGGGGAAAATTCGTTTACACGAATCGTTTGTCAAGAGTAATAAGAATTAATTTGGCTTACAATGAATATCTAGGTATCTAAACGAAGAGGTGAGCTAAATTGAATCTGATGCTTCTAAATTGAATGATAGCGCTGACCACATTAAGTAGATAATTCTTTTGAATTTCTTTTCTGTGTAAATCTTCTGTACGTGAGTACTATTACTTATTCTGTGGTACTGCCAACTTCCAATTCAATTAACTTGATGTACCCTCATAGTCTAAGCTGTAGAACTAGATTTAAATCATTGTACTTGGTTTATTTTCTTCTTTTTTAAATAGCAAGGTACGGTAATCACAAATAGGCGCACTAATACATGTACATAATTATAATCCAAATCAACCCAGAGAGTAATCTTGCTCAAACTCCGAACTCAGACGCTGAACTAAAACAATATGTAAGTACTGGCAACTTGCAAACTCAATTTACTTTATGTACCGTTGTAGTCTAAGCTATAGTACTGGATTTTGATATAGTTTCTTGGTTTCTTCACAAAATTGAAAATATAAATTTCAAAGAGAAGGTGAGGTAATTGCTTTTCATTTTCTTTTTTACATCTATCTACTCTTAACGCCTTTCCCAACAAAAGGAGGATTTATCAATAATCAACACAATGTTTACAATTTGCTTATCAAATTGAAGCAATGACTTGATTAATAAAATCGCCGGTATTATAAAATCGATTAAAAAAAACGGTAATCGCCATCACTAATAAAACACTGTCTTCATGGCCTCTCGATAGAATGGTGTAGAAAGCATGGTAAAACGGAAGTAGTCGCATCAGTACATTTCGACGAACTTCAGATTACAAATAAATTAAAACTCTATTTACTTAAGTATTTCTAATTTATAACAATTAATATTGGGAATGTTGCCAGGACTATGCACTGTGGTCGACGCCAGTTGTTCGCGCAGATTAGTATTTAACTAATCTGCGCGAACAACGACCTAACGACCAACGACTCTTGACTCTGCAGATAATTTTATCTTAATTTAATGACTTCATTTGCCACAGTCTGGCTAATTCTTTTAACATAACAGTGTACACAACATGTACATAACACATTAGCCGTACTTTGCTTTTGTAAAGTCTCTTTCACTTGGCAATTTGCTGTGAGAGTTAAATACATTGTGAATGTATTTTTAGCGAGATTTTTCTGGGAAATTGTTTTAGGTATGTGTATTCTTTAATTTCTTTATTAAGGAATATAATAAGCGTGTATCATTCGTAATGTACCTTGTTTGAGGGGAAAAAACATTTGTGAGTAAGTTCAACGACATAATTATTTTTCCGCATTAATATTGTAATCCAGACGCCTTTTCAAATGTAATGTAAGCGAACTGGAAAAAATCGACTTGTCGACTTCCAGTTCATTATTAAAGTAAATAAATATACACAGGTAACCTTCTTTTGGACAACGGTATATATACTACATGCACATTTCGGAAACCTGCCCGAATATTCATGAATTAGTAATGTAACTACAGCATTATCCCCAAATATTCCTACACAAAGGGTAAGGAAAGAGCATTTTATTTTCGTGACACAATTCAGCAATTTAACAGCTCTTATTCACTCGTCATAAGGTTGAAGTTGCGCGCTGTTTGCGACTATTCATCATACAATACGGTTATGGCCGTTTTATAAATATTTTATGTGACTATAACCAGAGGTGGGATCTCCTGAGATGTAGTGCGTGAAGCTACAATGGTTTTATTTCCTTCAATATGTTTCTTTGTTACGTAACAACGGTTTTGTTGGCAACTCGTGTTCCTACAGAAAAACATTTTAAGAATTATTATCCTAGTTAAGCATCGAGTTATCACATAATACAATATGTCCCTTTTTACGCACAGTGTGAAAATAATTAATTGACTGGAAGAGATCCCTACATGGGATAAGTCCGCCTTTGTATATTTGCTCTATCGTATGTTGTCTTTTTAACTATTTTTTTGTACAATAAAGTTATTACAAATAAACAAACAAACAAATTATTATGACATATATGTATGAGCATGTCAACTATATTATAGATTTCAGCTTAAATGAAGGAATCGCAGCTTACGTTCTTGCTATTAATCGGATTGCTTATAATTTGTCTAAATATTGAGAGTATTTCTGCGTTTAAAGTGATTTAAGGCGAGATTTGAAAGGTATGCCACCTTTCAAATCACGCCTTAAATAACTTTGTGTATATATTCAGAAATTGTAACTTATACCTACGTAATAGACTAATCGACAATTTACTTTTATTACTACGATATACATCTACATTAAAGTAAAACATAAAAAGTTTCATAATAAACGTATAGTACCGTTGAATTATATACACTCTCTGTGCTAGTGTTTTCAGCAAATGAAATCCCAAGTAAAGAGAGTACACGAGGAGGCGATATCAAATTGCAGAGACAATGTGTTCCAGCTTTAATAAAAAAAAAACATGGTTGGAAAATGCTGGCAGCATTTTTATTAGATTTTCCTGATAACTTTTTTTTGTAAGCTGCATTAGCTGATACTTTGACTATTTATTTGATCCTTCCTGTTTTCTCCTTCTTACATCATCAGAAACACAATCATACTCGTCTCTTTTTAGATATTTTACTTTACAAGACGGAGTAAGTCATATATCTAACAATAGACTGTTAGATAGATGACTTACTCTGTCACTCCACCGTGACTAAAGGCATCTCCCAAATAAGGGAGGATTCGTCCACGGTGGGCATGACATATTCATTATTCATATTCATGCCATGCTGATGCTGGTCTAGGAGAAAAGAAAAAACTTAAAACGTACCAGCTGCTTCTCTTCCCGCGTAGATCGTGAAACCTGATCTAGGAAATGAGCGAAAATGCGAATCATGTTAATAGGCGATCTTGATTGCTGTTCCCTCTTCTCTCCACCACCACGCTGAAGTGGCTTTGAGTCTTGCGGCCCTAGGCTCTGACTGCTTAGAGCCGCAAGATACAAAATGCTCTGTCTACCTCATTAGGGTTAAAGACGTGATAATATTATTTATGTATAAAAGTCATGTCATGAAATGTAACAAAATTGTTTGTTTGTCTAAAGAAACCATAGACCTAGATTTTTTTTACAAGAAACAAACAAAAGAGAAATAAACATTTAGAAAGCGTACAATGGAAACAGCCAGTTGTCTAACTTCTTGTCTAAAGAATATTATATAATATTATCAACAACGCAATCACATATTTTATTCTAAAATACTCACACACTTTACGAAATTGTTCAAAATAAGCATTTATTAAATAACAAAACTTAAGTTAAAGCAATAACTCTCTTTTACGACTCGAGGGAAGTTTTAAAGAAAATCAGTACTTGACTAACTTCCAGATATGATTGTGTTATACCAACACGACAACTTTAGTAACGCGTTTACGAGCAATGTTAAACAAATTAATGCAAATAAATCCCTGTAGGCTACACGACCGCTATCTCAATAAAAAGTAGCTTAATCATGGGCCCCGTAACCAAATTACGACGGCATAAAAGTTACTACAAGCCATGAAAATTTAATTTGATTATTTGACCTGGAAATCAGAGCGCTTTCTGCGGCAACAGGGTTCAAGTTACACTAGCCGAAGGTTTCCTCGATGCTTCCAGTCGATGAGGAGCAGATCGGCGCTATCAGCATTTCGTCCATGCTGCAAAATATATCGAGTGCTTTGACAATTCGCTCCAGAGTCAATTTCCTAAATTCGCTTTGGGATTTTCAGAAATATGAAACGCAGTCACAATTTTACATACAAAGTAGATATTTAAGCTCTAAATATATTTTTGTAACTGACACAAACTTATTTTCGTCTTTATTTTACGGAGCACACAGTAGGGCTGAATCACGGGGCTGAATCCACGTTCAACAAGTTGGTTAGATTAATTTAAAAAAAAAGTGTTTCATATAGGAAATCTATAGGTACTTAAAAAAAAACAATTTGCACCCATTTTATACTTTGTCTTATACCACGTGGAAGAGATACACCCGTAATAAATCGAACCACAGGCAATATACTACAGTATAATGACTAGATCTCTACAGTATAATAAATTTAAAATAATACAAAAAAAAATAAAATAAAAAATAAACAAAAAAAGGATATTGCTAAAGAAAGTGCCCGGACGGCTGCACACTTTTGTATGGGAGTATGAGACTCATTATTCAAACCATAGCATTTTGTCCTGCGAAAGCAAATTTGGAACGGTTAACCTACTGTTATTATCTCTCTACTACACATCTCTAAAGCTTAGGAGTCATTATACCAGATCTGAGTCATAATCCACTTAAAAATTCTACATGAACATGATGTATGGGAACGAATACTTAAGTACTTATTTCAAGTAATAAAGAAGACTCCAATAAAAGATATTTGCACTACTCATTGTGATTTACCGCTTTGCAATTTAAATCTAAAGATGAAAAATCGCGCATCATAGATTCATACGGCAATGCGAACCCAATTCCAACTGAAGAATTCATTTCTTCAAAAGGTAGGGTTTTGGAAAGCCGTAATGAATATTTGAATAATTCATGCACTTACAGGGCAGTGTGAATGAGCAAAGAGCGTTTAACTGACCTCCTTTTGGGCCTCACGCGGTAGGTCAAATAAGTAATTTGACAAAAGCTTTGTTTTTCGCAAAAGGGTTATGTGGTGTGTAAATATAATTTTACTCTTTGAACAACCCGCTTTAAGTTGATATAGCGCACCGTTAGCGGTTAGGTACGTTATGTGTACAAAGGTGAACTCGGTTTGAGGTTCCTAACCAAAAAGTACCAACTAGATCCTTTATCTAAGCCTAAAGCGGTTTCTTACTAACCGAAAAAGATAGACAGTAAAGAAATTTATATAATTTTTCAAAACTAAAATCCGACTTCACCCCCGAACTATACAACCGATTTTGATAAAATTTATATAGGACCACGTGACAAGTATTATAATACCTTTTCAAACAAAAAATAATTTTCCAAATTGGTCTAGGAGTCTTCGAATAATCGTTGAACATACATGAAAAAAAAATATTCCGACGCATTGATAACATCCTCCTTTTTGCAAGTCGGGTAAAAATAATGCGCATTATGTTATCTCTCTGACAACAAATAATAAAATTAAGTTGAATATAAAGGAGGTTCTTCCTCTTATCTAATAAAGGATAAGCATTAAGTTCTGTTATCTATAATCGATCTATAAATTTGGTTGTATTTTAGAAAGAGAAAATCTTATGTCGTCATTTATGACTATTTTGGTCGGCGCCGGTAGAGTGACAAACGAAGTTTTAAAGTAGTTTTGGAGTGAATGCGTTAGTCTCAAAAAGAGCCCACCAGCATACTAGTCTGCGGTTCCTGCAGGCACTAAATATAGCTATCGAAAAGCCTCTAATTGGCTTCTCTTTATCAACTCGTTTTGCCGCAGGCTCCAAGTGCTTTTTTAGCCCACCTCATAATGCAATATTGTAGTTTGAAAACGCTACGCAAGTTAAAAAACATGCGCGAACGTTTCGGTGAGATTTTTGCGGATTTTCGGTGAAGTGGTTAGCAATTGCGGGAGTTTTACACTGTAAACTGAGATTTAAAAAATGTTAGAGATTTTTCATCTCATCTACTCAAAAAGCGGTGTTTTCATCCCAAAACATTTGGAGCTAAATATACTGCTTATTCTCTCGGAACTAAAAAGTGAAAAAGAAAATCTATAGGGATTAAAATCAATTTGAAAACTGAACAGGAGTGTAATCTATTAACAATCAAAAATAATGTTGGCGGTCCAGCATAAACATAGGAGAATTTCGTTTTAAAATAAAAAAAAATATTTGGCACAGACGTCGTGACTTTTTGATTTGGTAACGTTTTTATGTTCTTCGCTTTGGAAAAAGAAATAAGTATAATTAAAAAAGCGCAATTTTTCTCTTTGGTTCAAGTAATTACAGAAGTTTTAGGTGATTTGTATGTTTGCATGTAATTATTTGTGTAAATGTGAATACTTTTTCGTAAGTTTAAGCCGATAGTGAACAGGTTTCAAGTTTACTGGTTACTTATAAAAATTAAAAAGATATGAAGGACCACGCAAACAAAGTCATGAGTGAGCATTTTATCGTAAGTTGGTAGTCTTCGAGAAATTATTTCTTAGTATTTACTGTATGAAAGCGACACCAAACAAAGGTTAGTATAAATTGTCTGTTGAAGTCTGATTAGGTATTGTAGGTGTTTTGCTTTTCTTTATATTCTGTTTTGTACAATTGCTAGTTTTTCTCATAGATGGAGATGAAAAGTAGAGTGTGCTACTCGGGTACGGTAATATTTTTTTCTCGGGCGATTTACATGAATCCCTCGCTTCACTCGGGATTCAAAGTAGCGCCCTCGCTTTCAAAATATTACCTTATCCCCTTGTAGCACAATCTTCTATTAAAAACTATGCATAGAACAAAAACAAACTGATTGCTTTAAAGCGAAAATTTAACATTATTCCGATTCATTCTGTAAACATTTTGATGACGCGCATTATTTTGATGAAATAAATAATGAAAAGGCATATAGAATAAACCGGCAACGAGTTTTTAATCACTACTTTGCCTTGAATCCAAAGATATAGGAACCAAAAAAAATTTTTTTTTTTGCTCTTTTCTTGATTCACTTGCAAAATTCGATTTGTCTCTGACAATTAAAAAAAAACTATTTTAATGTAGACATTTCGGCCTCCTCGTATTTCAATTATATTAATGTAGTAATTATTCTACCGTTCTGAATAGATTTATCCAGAACTGTTTGTGTATCTGGCGCTGGCTGTTTCTGTCATCAAGTTATATTTTTATTTTACTCAACGTTTGTAGGTTGCAAAAGACTGTGATATTACCAGTTACTGTTAAAATAAAATAAAGAATAAGGTCTTTAAATAGAATTCCTGCATTTTGAAATAATGCCTGATTAATGTTCTTTGACCGAATGCGATGAAAAAAGAAAGAAAAGAAGGAAAGGGAATGGAAGGGAAAAAAAAAGAAAGGAATACAATTTGTGGCAACTATAAATATGATTTTAAAGTTTATTACAATATTCTGCAAGTACTTCTTTACATACTAGAATTTTAGTAATTACCTATATAAAGACGTTTAAATTGACAAATATAGATTTATTGGTATTTTTGCGAAATCCGCTGAAGATTTTCCAAAGCCAACTTTCGAAGATCATACATATGTGATGGGACGCGCGCGGCGCCTGACAGCCCCACGTGCTCAGATAAATTGAAAAACAGACACGTTACCGAATATGTTAATATAACATCCTACTAAAAGTTAATAGACATTTATTTCATTTTCGAATATTTTTACAAATCCGCATTTTTATTCCGGAATCTGCAATAGATTTCCCGGAGCTGAGTTCGAGGATCATACATATTTGATGGGACGACGTTAGCTGCTGTCACCCCTACATCTCCACGTGCTTAGATTAATTGAAAAACAGAAACGGTAGGTCCCGAATAATAATATATGAATATAAAAATACCTTTAATCTAGATCAGATAAATCTTGGATCAATTTTCATACTGAAAATTTATAGTAATTTATTTGATTTTCGAATATTTTCCGCTTTGTTATTCCGAAATCTGCAATAGATTTCGAATATTTTTACAAATCCGCTTTTTTATTCCGGAATCTGCAATAGATTTCCCGGAGCGGAATTTGAGAGATCATACATATTTGATGGGACACGCTTGGCGACTGTCAGCCCCACGTGTTCACAGAAAAATAAATTGAAAAATCAGACACGTTGCAAAGTCTACAAATCCCTTTATCTGTTATACATACTTTAAAGTAAAGATGGACTGGCCATATGTTGCGCAGTAACCAGGAAAGTTGGAGCAAAACCCGGACTGACTGGTATCCGAAAGACGGAAAGAGAAACAGGGGAAGACAATATAAAAGATATAAAAGATGGGACGTTGAGCCAAACTCACTGCTGACTCTAACTAGAAAAGAATTGCCAGAGATAAAAGGCAGTGTAAATGGTTGTAGGAGGCCCTTGCCAAACGGCACATTGAACTCAGAGACATCCCACAAGAAGTACCATTATAATCCAAGGAGTTCAGCATAAAGGGCTTATACAATACCTATAGATGTAAGTTAATCTCGTAATTAAAAAAAATACGCTTCAATTTATTCTGAAGCTATTTGACTACGAAAATTGACATTTGATACAAGGATTGTACACACGCGTCCGTGTGTAAAAAACCGTATGGCTACTATAAATCGACACATTTTACTCTTATTCTGCCTGTCATTATTATTGAGCAGTTTTCCATATAACACGCCTTATTTCTTATCTCTCCAATTAATATACTCGTATGTAATGTCGCTCGGTAGGTGGCAGTAAACTACCGTTCTGTAAACTAAATTAAATGCTTCATATCATTTATGTTCATTCTGTAACAAAACCAAAGGGCAACAGACACTTCCCAAATTCTCTTGAGGCCGACCCGCCTTTCATCGATGTATAAAACAATGTAAACTACTAAACATCAGAATATGTAACAAGAGGCTTAGTAGTAGCTACATTATGTGATATAAGATGTATATTTATTAAATGTGCCGCATTACCACTATCTAAGGAAGCACAAATCTGCTTACTTCTATACTGGTTTAGGAGAAAGGAAAAAACGAATGTACCAGTTGCTTCTTTTCCCGCGCAGATCGTAAAAGCCGATCGAGGGAAAGGGCGAGATTTGAATCATGTTAATAGGCGATGCGGCTAGCAACCCATCACTATTTTGATTTCTTTTTCCATCTTGACGCCCACCATCACGCTAAGCGTGGTTTTTGGGTTTTATTACGGGCAAGCTCTGTCTACCCCGTCAGGGGTAAAGACATGAAAATGTATCTGTTTCTATACAAATCAGCTGGACCGTTTTTTTACTTCAAATGTTTTAGTTTCTATACAACTTTAAATAGTTTACAAAAGATTTCCTCTAGGGAGTGTAATGGGGGGATAGCGTGTCACGAGTTCTAAGTCTCAATTGTTCCTAGTTGTAATTAAACAAGTTGTAGCACCGTTCCTAGGATCCATTAGAATGTGTTCTCTGTTTTTTGTTTATGTACCTATCTTTCTTTCGAATAGTTTGTGTTCAATTATACATACGAAAATTACTAATATCTAACAAAACTTTCACAAATGACACTAAATTCATTGAATGCTTCTGAAAAAATACATACATACATATTTCCACACCTGTTTCCCATGGGGGTAGGCAGAGACTATAGATTTCCACTTGCTACGACCCTTGCAAACCTCTTTTGCTTCGTCAACACTCAGTACTCTTTTCATATGTACATGCTCTCCGGTTATTGGTACTCCTTACTTCACCTCCTCTCTCCTTACTTGCAATTTGGTCGCAGAACGTTCGTCGAGGTCCACCCGGTCCAGTTTTGGCATCCACATCCGCACGATATTTTTTTTTAGTTAGTCTTCTTTCATCCTCTCAACATGTCCAAACCACCCTAACATTCCTTTGTTATTTTTTTGTCACTACGTTCTCTTTCCCCCTCACCTCTCACTTCTTATTCTCATTTCATTTCTTATCCGGTCTTTCAAAGTTACAAGAAAAAATTGTTGCTAAAATACTAAGGCTCTACACATAATTTAAGAACCACCCTTTTTCCGGCTCACTGTTTTGTAAGATACTTCATATTTCATCGACCTTGGCCTTAAATCTACTATTTCGTTCGATAGTCTTAAATCAAACAAACAGAAAATGTAAGTGCCATAAAATCGCAACCAACGCACGTTATCGAACAGACCCCATCACCCCATTAGACATCAATTCCAACTACCTTCATAAATATTCGCGAACTTATTTACGCTTCACCACGAGGGTCGGACATTGACATAATGGAGATCTGGGATCATTATGTTGTGTCCATGAGAGAGGGGATAATGGGAATGTAATAATGCAGGGTCGCCATCCGTCTGCGTTTGGCGGGCTTTTCACTCCAAGCCGGAAAGGCCGGCTTGGAGAGGTTTGACAGTGTCTTTGCTTTTATATAACCGTAACTTACATGTATAACATTGAAAATATTAATATCTACCAACTATAGTGGAAAAAAATGAGTTGTGGGAATTATATGAGTACGCTTAGATTTGCAAAATGCCGACCTTAGTAAAAGCCATATGTACATGCTTAGTTTCAGTTTCATAGAAGAACCGATGGCAATGGGGCAGAAAGGTTCTCGAATACTAAGTAGTCGGGCTACTAGGTAGTCAGACAACATGAGCAAGGTTGCAGGAAAACGCTCAATGCAGGCCGCTTCTAAGCGGTCGTTTTGGAAATCATTGGGTTCCCCATGTCCAGCTGTGGACTTCCTGTAAGTGATACGACGATATACCAGTTGAATAAAGAGAAACCAGTGGCCACCTTCAACAAGTGGGAGTAAATGTTATTGAGTTGACATCGTACACTAAAATAACTAATTTTCAATCTACTTATTCAATCCATACCGCTTGGATGGTTTTTGTGGACATTTGATGTTTCTATCAAGAGAAATCAAGTAGCGGTAAGAATTTTAAAATGCAAAAATCAGGTATTGGAAAGAAATCTTTAATAACGGATTTGTGATTTTCATGCATATCAACTACTGCAACAATGATTCCACTCTATATTACTCGTAAAGTGACTTAAAGTTATCTCTGTCTGTAGCCCCTTCTTGTCACCCCCATGCGTGTCTTTGTCAAAGTTATAACCAGAAATTGAATGTTGCCGTGTTGTTTTCATAACCACGTCACTCGTTCGTTGTTTGTTAGCAACTTCCCTTTGTACAGCTTCCACAAACTAGTTTCCACTGAAAGTTAGTCTTAGCGCTAAAGTAGTACCTAAGTACCTTCACGTCGAAATGTTGATGAGGCTTCTTGGCCTTTACAAGTTTGCATACGAGAACAGTACCGACAAGGTAAATCAAATTGTTATGTATAGTTAGTGGTAAAATGGAACATACTATTGAACAGCACACAGTATAAATCAAAAATTTGTTAACAAAACGAGTGATAGTAATTGTTACTTCATACTCATCAATATGAAACTTTAATAAACAATGACGACAATAAAATTGAAAGAAACTAAGTTTTACTAATTTAATAATAATAAATAAAAATAGTTTTACTAATATACTTGACAATAATTTTTTGTCCAAATTTTCATACCAATGTCTTTCGAGCTTCCATTTTGAAGCAAAATTAAAACATGGTACTCATAAAACATATATGTGCCGTAACAATCTGTTATGCTTAATTCCCTTTCTAACTTAATAGGTACTACTCCTAGAGATACCACGAATATTAAGCTACTAAACTTTTGTGGCCGAATACTCTCCAAATATTGGGGCATCTCCTTTAAATACATTCACATCTGGTTTATTTAAATAGTCAACACCTTTAACATCAACAAAAATCACAATTAAAAACTAATAGACAGCAACACATGCCATGGTCAGGCGACCACACGTTTTGCCAATATCGGTCATCATCACACACACGAGCATCAAAACCACTAGTGGCCATAAAATACGTAAATATTGCCGCCAACTATCCGCTGTTAACAATTGACGAAGTGATTTATTAAAAGCCCTTATATTTGCTGCCAACAATATCGTGAATATTTTTCATGCTGATTTTCAGGGCCTTTTTTGCAATGAGTTCATGTTAGTTTTTATTTTATTTTGTAAATTGGCAGGTTTCTATTTGTAACTCGCTATTTGACACTTTTTTATTTAACTTTCAGTCTTCGTATGTAGCTACGTATGTCTGTGAGTATGTAGGTATGTTTTATAACGAAATCATTAGTGCGCTTCATAATTGGAAAAGTCACTTACTTCATATTCCATCTGATGATCAATATTGAAAGTGGATGAGGCTAATGCCAAGAATTTCACGTAAGTTTATAAAAATATAATAAAGTGATATTTTTTGACAGTTTTAAACAAAGGAAAAATGCTACATAATAGTAAGTTTTTATGTCAACATTGTCAGTAACTACTAATTAAATGCAGGTTAAATTGCAAGCGAAAGATTCTAGCTGCACATACACGTGTGTCCACGTGAGGAATTTTAATTTAACCCGAACAGTCGACACGTTTTATACGGAACCTCGAGCTCTTTAAGCTACTACGTCTATTATGTGCATCGCTGTGATTAGTTGAATTAGTTTAATAGTAACACATAAGTAACTACTTATTATGCTTTTTTCTCACATTATAAAATGTCTTTTGTGCTCCAGAAAAAAAATGCAGAAATTGCTGAACATAACAAAAACAAACTAACTAACAGTACGTAAAGGAAATAATTTATCTTGTCGAAGGAAAGAGATTTGGTATACAAACTAATCGTACTTATAGTTTCCTGCATCTAGAAATAAACTTATGACAAGTGCACCTGCTTTGTAACGCTGTAAAAGCCTATGTTACGTGGACATCGCGTTAAACTGGGTGTTTCAATGTTATATTTCAACAAATTTTATCATTTTCACTATACGAAGAGAAACCAATTCCATTGATTGAATTTTGACGACTCAAATAGATAAGCGATCTCAGATACTCGTAGCTTCCCTCGTAAAGCATTAGGTCGCTGTTTGCATTTATCGGAAAACGATATTTCAAAACATACGAGTATAATAAATGCTCTAAAAGTATAATGTAAGGCGCAGCGGCAAAGTTTCATAAGGCTAGCCTTATTTATTGCTTTCGACTTACAATATTCATAAGAGCATGAATTTAATACAAGTGTTCTATCCACAAGCCTTTGTCCACGAAATATCCCGATCTTTAGGAATTGCTAGTAGTTTGTAGATTTTTTAGCACTAACGTCATAACATTAATTTACAATTTTATTTTGTAGGCAAATTAAAAAACCTGCGACTATCAAGCGTTCACTCCCAATAACTTTGAACGGCCAAGCCGATTTTCATCAAACATAGCTGACCAGCTCCGTGGCGTAGTGTTCACAATACTAGTCCGCCACCCAGACGTTTCGGGTTCGATCCCCGGGCAGGGCAAGTTGGAAATTTGCCTTTTTCAAATTGTCCTGGGTCTTGGATGTTTATCTATATATGTAGTTGTTATAAAATATAGTACTGTTGAGTTAGTTCCCCATAACACAAGTCTCGAACTTACTTTGGGGCTAACTCAACCAGTGTAATTTGTCCCTATATTTATTTATTATTTTTAGCTAAGGAAAATGGCTTTCACGTAAAGAAACACAAAAATTGCATCGAAATCGGTTCATCCGTTTGAGATCTAAGATGCCAAAGACAGACATTGACTTCAAACTTATATCACCCATTTTTTGCGTCGGGTGTTAAAACCGGTACGATGCTGGTACGAGTCTATAAAAGCATTAGAAACGTTCACTATGAGATACTCAATTTTAGTGGATCCCTAGGATTCTCTGTCTATAAACTTTTTTCCTTAAAGAAAAAAGGAAGGTGTCAGCTATACCTAATGTTGTTCAGTCAGCAAGTACTTACGTAGAACGCACGGTCGCCATCTTATCACAAGACTGGAGCATACCACTTTCGTTTAAGCCTTTCTTATAAATCTACATCCAAATCCGGTGACGAAGTGCTGAATCTGCGAGATAAAAGTTATTCCCTTATTGTATCTACACGAAGAAAAACAAGCCTTTTTTGTTTGCACTTTAAAGTGATGTCTTCTTTATGTATTTGCACGTGTAGACACAGTCTGTAAACAGTAGTGTTTACCTTAAATTTAGGATAAAAGTAGCGATCGATAATTTTGAAGTTTTATCATCACAAATGTTATTTATTTATCGTGTTAGATTGCATATTTTTACAAGCTTTTCTTTAACTTGCAATGTATGTTTATTCGTCAAATCTTGGAACTCAATTTTCAACCAGTAATCCTCAACTCTGTGCTTCGGATATTTTGTTTTAATTGTTGAAGGTTTATCGGCCTGTTAAAATAGACACGTCCCTTTAGATAACCTTACAAAAAAAGTCAGGAGCTGTCAAATCTGGGGATCTTGGGTGACTAATAAATGTCACCGTTTCTCGAAATTAATCGAGCCGAAAACATTATTTTCAATGTGTCGATATCCGCGGAACAGAGTCACTGACATAACGCAAGAAAATGTAATGAAAAACGCAATGAACAGGGTTCACACCTACCATGCTTCTAGAGTTGGAAATTTGTCTCACATTATTTTTCATAATCAATTGCCAACTCTCAATATTTTAATAAAGACTTAATAACTTTTATATTTAATAAAATATTTTTTTTTAAATATAAATGTATACCTTTGTTTGCCCACCCTGTACAATTAAAAATAATCAAACAACCTTAAAATTAAAAAAGGACGAGGAATTCTTATAGACTCGCTTTGGGAAAACGCGTTTTCTCTAGTAAGAACTAGTTTTACCTGATATTTAATTTTGAGCATTAATTAATTCTAGTTTTAACAAAGGCATTAAGTAAAAACTACTTTACCTAGGGGAAACGCGTTCTATCTAAAAACTGGTTTTAACTGTAACATATATATTTGTTATAAAAAAATTGTATCATAAAGTTAGTATCTCATAACACAAGTCTCGAACTTACTTTGGAGCTAGCTCAATCTGTGTGATTTGCCCGTATAAATTTATTTATCTGTGAAAATTTCAACTGTCTAGCTATCACGGTTCATGAGACACACCCTGATGACAGACAGACGGACGGACAGCGGTCTTAGTAAAAGGGTCCCGTTTTTACCCTTTGGGTACGGAACCCTAAAAATCCTCCTGCATTCAAATTGGAGAATGATAACAGCACGTGATTTATTTGCTTGTAAAAAGGTTTGAATATGCTCGTGGCATACTTTTTTTACCAAATCCCCTGTTACAAGTCCAAGGCCCTCGTCCGTTGTCTGCGCCAAAAGCCGCGATGACAAATAACCCCCTCGTCATGTGATTTTTGGCTTACATCTAAAAGGTAGCCCTTCTGACTTCGCCCATTTGGCTTGCGAGATTAGACTAATGTTTGTTGTTTTATTAATGCAGTATAAAAGGAGAAGAACTAAACAATTTTTTAGTAATGGGAATAATATCTTTTAACTTAATACAACAAATGTGTACACAAATACGCTCTTACACTGATAAACAAAAACATAGACAGACAATGGTAGCTAATTTTATGTTACTTTTTAGACATAAAATAAGCGAAAAACGGCCTCTTTTGACTTAAGTGCGTAGAAAAGCTTAACGTTTTCACTTTAAACTGTAAACAGTAGTTCTTAAATTGTTTGAAGGGTTATCTTCAAACAATCAAGACCAAATTTTAAACACTGGACTCCGGAAAATTCACGTTTCCGCTTAAATGCCACGCTCAGGCATGTATCGGAAAAGCATACTTGTATGACATATTTAAGTCAGGCATCTCGGCGTCACAGTGTACAAAGAACTTGTATTACGACATTTAAAAAAAAAAACAAAAATTCCCAGTGAGAACGTGAAGCTTTTCTACGCATATAAGCCAAAAGTGTTAGTTTTACGTTGTACTTTAAATTGTAAACAGTAGTTCTTAAATTGTTTGAAGGGTTATCCAGGGTCTGATCAAGATAATATTTTAAATTATATCTCCGTTTCCTTTCAAATGATTAATTACAAATGGGGGCAGCACTGGACCCCGGATAATTCAGGTAGTTTCATTAAATGCCACGCTTAGGCATTTATCGGAAAATAATACTTATTTTGTTGCATAACATAGTTAAGTCTGGCATCTCGACGTCACAATGTATAAAGTACTCGTATTATTATATTCACATTTCAACCGCAGATGATAGTTTCAGAAGTACTGCTTCTAGATAATACATTTGTAATTACGTTGTTATATTATAATTTACTTCTATAAAATTTTCAAAATCAATATTCCATTCCATTGGGATACAATTTCAAATCAATCAAAATATTTTAAACTTTGTACTTCAAAACTAACTAAAGAAATTTCGAAGTTAAGATTTCTCGTTATATAATCCCAGGTCGTGGGGTGAGAACTTCAAAGGTTATTTCTAACCAAAAATTAATTTTTCCATCAAAAGTGGATTCAGGGCTTAAATAGACGAAGTTTGAAAGTTCTTCACTTTAATCTCAGATTTATATCACCTGCATCTTTCTAGACAAAGGATTATTATATAATTAAGTGGAAATAAAACGAATAAGAAATGGTGGTTGATATACATATAATACTTTCTGAAACAAGTTTTCGTAAGATAATATAAATTAGATATTAAAAATAGTACTATTTAGTGTTTCTACTACATGATTTGAATTACTTTGTGCAATTCCGCCACCAGTTAGTTCATGCAAACTATTGCCGGCCGGCGCCCACCCACTACTGTTAGTCCCAGCATACCTGCCACCAACAGCCCGTGTGCACCCGCCACCAACAGCTGATGCATGCTCCCTCCGATACTGCTGCATCCGCTGCGGCTGCAGCAATATCGGACACCGCATACGCGACACGTGTTTCGCCTCTCCACGAGGCATCTTCAGGCACCAAACAAGTTGTTGATCGTTCGGCAGTCAAGCGTCGAATGATAAAACTACACCGTATTGCCATCCTTTTATACTATTAGAGAAGAGGGTGGGGGAGCGGAGTTGCCCGAACTTTCTATAGTAAAAATATTTAATAAAGGGGAATTATTTACCTCAAGCTGTTTATTTATTAATTGAATATTAGATTTTTTAAATTTATTTATTTCTAGTTGCTCCCAAATACTCAATTTTAACCCTTTTTCTTCGGTGTGTAATATTTTGTACGTATTATTTGATGATAAATTATGATTTTTATCAAGAAGGTGTTCTGCAAAATTTGACCTTTCTGGGTGTTTGTTCTTATACGCATTTATGTGTTCATTATATCGAGTTTTAAAATTACGGCCGGTTTGTCCAATATAAACTTGTTGACAATCATCGCAAGTTAATTTGTATATACCAGATTTTTTGTCTGACTCAATTTTATCTTTTACGTTACAAAGAGATCTTAACGAATTTTTTGTTTTTAAGGCTACGAATACCTTATTATTTCTGAATATTTTAGACACTTTATCTGTAATTTTACCTAAATATGTTAAACTTGCTGTATATTTAGATTTTATATTTTGTGGTACTGCATATAAAAGTGGACCACCCGGGTGGACCTTCTTCTTTTCAAGTTCAGATTTTAAAATAGATTGAAAAGAAGAAGGTCCACCCGGGTGAAATAAATGATATACTAAAATTAACAGAATTATGTATGGTCCAAAACTACTTTCAATTCGATGGTAAATATTATATTCAAAAAGAAGGTTTAGCAATGGGATCTCCTTTGAGTCCTCTTATGGCTGACATATTTATGGATAGTTATGAAAGAGAAAATATTATTGGGAAATCAAATAATATTTTTTATTATTATAGATACGTTGATGACATAATTATTTGTTGGACAGGTACAAATCGTCAGTTAGATATATTTGTTTCAAAATTAAACAAAATTCATCCCAAAATTAAATTCACAGTAGAATTTGAACAAAACACTTTCTTAATTTCTTAGACTTGAATATAACAAGAAATAAGACAGAACATGATTTTGAGATTTATCGTAAGCCAACACATACAGATACAACAATCCCTGCGTCATCTAATCATCCATGGCAACATAAACTAGCTGCATACCAGTCAATGATACATAGATTAATGACGGTTCCTCTAAGCAAAAGTAATTATAATAAAGAACTGAACATTATATATCAAATAGCTAAGTCGAATGGTTACAATACACAATTAATAGATAACATTATACGTAAGAAAAGACAGAATATGATTAAACCACTTTTATATGCAGTACCACAAAATATAAAATCTAAATATACAGCAAGTTTAACATATTTAGGTAAAATTACAGATAAAGTGTCTAAAATATTCAGAAATAATAAGGTATTCGTAGCCTTAAAAACAAAAAATTCGTTAAGATCTCTTTGTAACGCAAAAGATAAAATTGAGTCATACAAAAAATCTGGTATATACAAATTAACTTGCGATGATTGTCAACAAGTTTATATTGGACAAACCGGCCGTAATTTTAAAACTCGATATAATGAACACATAAATGCGTATAAGAACAAACACCCAGAAAGGTCAAATTTTGCAGAACACCTTCTTGATAAAAATCATAATTTATCATCAAATAATACGTACAAAATATTACACACCGAAGAAAAAGGGTTAAAATTGAGTATTTGGGAGCAACTAGAAATAAATAAATTTAAAAAATCTAATATTCAATTAATAAATAAACAGCTTGAGGTAAATAATTCCCCTTTATTAAATATTTTTACTATAGAAAGTTCGGGCAACTCCGCTCCCCCACCCTCTTCTCTAATAGTATAAAAGGATGGCAATACGGTGTAGTTTTATCATTCGACGCTTGACTGCCGAACGATCAACAACTTGTTTGGTGCCTGAAGATGCCTCGTGGAGAGGCGAAACACGTGTCGCGTATGCGGTGTCCGATATTGCTGCAGCCGCAGCGGATGCAGCAGTATCGGAGGGAGCATGCATCAGCTGTTGGTGGCGGGTGCACACGGGCTGTTGGTGGCAGGTATGCTGGGACTAACAGTAGTGGGTGGGCGCCGGCCGGCAATAGTTTGCATGAACTAACTGGTGGCGGAATTGCACAAAGTAATTCAAATCATGTAGTAGGTAACTTTGACTTCCGCAAAGTAACACCTGAATCTATTAACTATTTAGTGTTTCGTCACAAATCAGGCAACTTGTGGTACGATCCAGTCCAGCTAAGTCCAGTGTAAACAGTTTCTATTCAATCCGGGCCTTTATGATCGATCCTTAATAGTATCGGACACCTGTTCACGGAGTAACGACCGGGTTAACCCTTTTTGTAACTTATAGCGCTGAATTAGTTGAACCTGTTTAAGGGGTAAAACCTATAGGCAACAATTATTCGCTGTTTAATTTTTAAAAAAACCGTGGTCAAATTACAAGAACTAAAATCTTCGATCTAAAAGCGTATTGTCTACCTACCTAAATAATCTCATTAATTTCTGTATCAAACACCTACTCAATTTTAGGATATTACATGTAGGATTAATAAATAATAAATATATACATATATATATATATACGGACAAATCACACAGATTAAGCTAGCCCCAAGTAACTAGGAGACTTGAGTTATGGGTTACTAACTAAACGATACTATATTTTATAACAAATACAAATATAGATAAACATGCAAGACCCAAGTCAACCTGAAAAAGATCATTTTCCATTTTGTCCTGACCGGGGATCGAACCCGGGACCTCCAGTATGACAGCGTAGCATGATGACCACTAGGCCACAGATTGGCGCTTAAAAAATCACAGAAGATTCCCTGGTAAATTTATCTAATCTTAAAAAACATCTTTACATTTTACATTTTGTATTGTGTCTCATTTTATATTGTTAATCGGGAACTGTTTACAGTTTTTACTCGTACACAGGATTTTAAGACGTCGCTTTTATCACTCTTTCACATAATAATAAAACGGGAAAACTATTTCGCTTATGAAATGGCTTCGAATATCCTCCAAGGTCATTTAGGAAAAGAGCTGCGAACCTCTCCCTGGGGCCGTGGGACATCGGACATCGGATATAAAAGGCCGACCATGTATTCTGGAAAACTTTTTGTTTATCCTCCGAGGCCTAGTGCGATGTCACGTGGAACTATTTTCTTATTACAGCGGTACGACACACAGACGGTAGTATACTAACGACGTAAAGGAAAATGTTTTAAATTCCTTTTTTTTAACACACTAGAATTGTCCACAAAACTAAAGAGTATTAATGTAAATTAATACTCAGCTAAAGTGGGAACAAGCAGACAATTGACTAGAAGAGAAAAATATAGTAAGAGTGGTGGCCGAGACAAGGTAACAGACCAGTAGGGTCAACCTGGTCATACAATAATGTGAAGTTGACGGGAAAGCAGTCGATAATACTGGCACGGTAGAAAATGTAAGTTGATGCGGGCTGAGAATGATAATGATGTTAGGATTGTCCATACTGATTTAGTTTCCCACTACTATACTCCTAACGTCGGATATAATGCCGTCCCTGTATTCTAGAAACCGTTTTTTTTTTCATTCTTCGGGGGCAAGTGCGCTGTCACGTGATTTTATTTGTATGTTTGTTTTACTTTATTTAACCAAAGAACAAAATACTTAATTAGCTCAAGTGTGACGCCACGCCGTGTGAGGTGCCATTCTTACATATATTTTTTTTCTTTTTAGAACCACGCAGTAAAAAATAAGTTTTGTTATTTTTCTTTTTATATTTAAGATCTACACTCTACCGACAAGATAGAGTGTTTTCCATGTCTTTCTTTCTTATATATTTAAACATTTATTTTTTTCTTTATTGCATCAAGAATCTTCATAATTTTACAAAATTATGTCAATACACATATTTTAGGTTCATTAGATGGTAATTCAATAACCAATATGTCAGTTTATGCGCGAGGAAGCTACAAAGTCGCATATTACGTTAATTTCGTTACACCAAGCTTACACGAGTCGCTCATGATGTAATAATATAGACTTCAAAGTTTGCCGCTTTACATCAACAATGATTTAACTTTGAGGATAGTATGTTTTAATGTCAGTATGGATAATATGTATCAGCAGTTATACAAAATATGTATATGTATACTTAGTAGTCCTTAATAATAACTTGAGTTTTGACTGTTCTGAGGGCATAGGTGTGTAATTCCGAATTTGTGTACATAATATATTCCGAATTACTTCAAGTATAAGTATAAGTCCGCCATTGTATATTTGCTCTTTCGAATTTTTTGTACTTTATTTTGTTCTTTGGTACAATAAAGTTATTACAAACAAATAAACGATACTTCTTTTTGTAGTGATTATATCTATATCTATACATATAATAAAATCGTAACCGATTACTGTCTCTACATGGAAGATAAATGAGAAAAAATATTGTTGGGGGCTTTTATCAACGCAAACACAAAACAATGATTTTTAGAATTTTTGTCTGTTTATCTGTTTGTCTGTTTGTCTGTGCGTTTGTGCACGCTAATCTCAGAAACGGCTGCACCGATTCGGTTGCGATTTTCACTAATGTATTTTGATAAGCTTGACTTAACATTTAGTGTTTGTTTCATTTAAATCCGTTAATAAATAAAAAAGTTATATCAATTAAACGAATCAGGTCATCAATTTTTGTTTAAAAAATTGCTATAAAATAACTGTTCCGTTACATTTGCTAAAACTTGTGTTATAAAATGATGATTGAAAGTTAATAAAACCTGCCAAGTGCGAGTTGGACTCGCGTACGAAGGGTTCCGTACCATTATGTATAAAAAATCACTTTTGCTGTATGGAAGCCCCTCTTAAATATTCATTTTATTTTGTTTTTTAGTATTTAGTGTTATAGCAGCAACAAAATACATCATCAGTAAAAATTTTAACTGACTATCTATCACGGTGTGGAACCCTAAAAATTGACAATTTCTGTGGATTTGGAGCATTCTAAAAAAAATATTTTTTGGTCACTGATAGATGTCGCTGTTCAAAAATTCAAAAATTTAAATTTAAAATTTAAGTGCGTCTCTGGGCCTCTGCAGACAGAGCGTAGGGCCGCAAGACCTAACGACGCCCAACCGCACTTCTTAGCGTGATTGTGGGCGGGATAATGAAAAAAGGAATTGGTAGTTACAGAATAGGTTCCATGCTGCTGATCACATTTCCGCCCATTCACTTGATCGGCTTTTACGATCTGCGTGGAAAGAGTTAGATATTCATTTTTTATGTTCTCCTAAACCATTATGGGGACAAAAGCGCGGTGACTGCCGCGCTGCCTGGTACTCCTTGACTACGAGACAGACTAGGTTAGGTTAGATTCCCACCCTGACGGACTGCCCAGCCTGGGCGGAAGACCGCGCTGAACTGTGCACGGTAGTGGGGGACGGACGATCTTCCGCTGTCGACTGTGGTTCGTCACATGAACGTCGTGGAGAGCAGTGCAGGCCTTTGCGGAGAGCGTCATGCTCCGCAAAGAGGTGGCGGACAGAGACCGGGAGGCAACAACCGACCTGGCCATCCGACCCCGGCGCACAGGGCGTAGGAGGCGGGCTTTTGACCCTTAACTGCTGCCTCCATAACGTGGGCCAATCGGGCGATGGAAACTGGATTTCACTCAACAAATACGGCCCTCCGAGTTGAAAGCGCGTTTGTGCTAACACGCGCCTTTACCCTAACGGGTACAATTTTTCTTGATTCGTTTCCTCACGTAAAAAAAAGGCAAGGTGAGGTTCAACCCAACTTCCCGTGGGTGGACAAAACGGTAGGTCATTTCCACATAAAAAAAAAAATTACGTAAGGTTAGGTTAGGTCAGGGGCTTTTGGAGCACCCATGCCAACATCATTTAGAACTGTTATGTAGCATCTTTCCACGAGCATCTGTTTTCCATGGTGATACGCGTAATACACCGACGACATCCCAGTTGCCGGCCAGGCTCAGTTGGCACTCTTCGCCAACGACACGGCACTTTTTGCAGTTAGTTTGAACTCAAAGTACGCCTCCAGACAGTCCTAGGCCCTGCTTGACAGGCTTTCAAATGGAGGTTCTTAGTGAACGTCAATAAGAAGCAGACATTGCTTTTTGAAAACACCCGCTTCCTGCCACCCTTAAAGCTCTTTGGGGAAGATGTGCCGAGGTACTCGCACGTCAAATATCTGGGAGTACCTGAAGTTCGGCAGATGCCTCAGCTTGAAAGCCTACATCGATAGGGTGGTGGCGGTAGCAAAAATTACCCGGTGGAAGCTCTACTCAGTACTTTTCTCTCGCTTCCCGCTATGTACGCGGCTCGGGATGAAGTCGCACTTAAGAAAACTTCTGTTTTAGGGGCCGATATGGCTCCGCGTTACTTGAGGAACGTCGTCATCCATTGAGACTTAAAGTAGGAACGCTTATTTCTCCACTTTTATCTCCCGCCTAGCGAAGGACATGTATGACAAGACTTACCGTTGCACCACCACATAAGGAGGGCGGGGGAGAAGATATCAAAGTTGTACCTATAGTCGGTAGCAGCACTCCGCTAAAGACAGCTGAAATAGAGCTGTGGGGGCTCCTGCCGAATGACAGAGGGTGAATGAAGAAGTTCATTTAGCAGGCCCCTAATAACTAGACGCCACCCCCATTCCGTATCGGTAGCATGGGAGGGATGGATATATTCGACCGTTTTGCCGCCCTTCTAATTTCGCCGCCCGGGATAAGTGCAGTTCCTTTTAGTACTTAAACTAAATATTTAAATAAATCAATTAATTTTTACTCTTAATCGGCATTCGCTGCTACGAAACCCTTCATTGCGTCACACTAGGCCGGTTTTATTGAAAATATTAAAATGACGGTGCTCATAAACGGTCCACGCTGACGAAGTCGGCAACAGCTAGTTATGCATATATTTGTGGACGTGTTAAATTATTCGCATGATATACTCATAAAAAATACTGCAACCTAATTATAGGTTAACAAAGTATTATATACAACTATTTCTGTTTTTCGTTCTTAGGTTGAGATTAGAAAAAGTCGTGATAGTGCGTATGGTTATTTTAACAAAATACCCAATTATAATTTTAAGTGGGAAATGCCACATTATCAAATCAGATGAATATTAAATGATATTGTGCAATTGTACAGTTTGGGCGTACTAATCAGATAATGAGTACTGCATATTGGATACACCAAATTACTCATGACTGCAGATGAATTAACTATGAAATGATTTTCTTTTTTTACGTATTGTCGAATAAAACTGTTTCTTTCATCAATAAGTTAGATATACCAGTAGAAACCGCTTTGAGCTATTCACCAAATTCACTAAAGGATGTACAACAGTTTATTTGCCGGGCAATTTAATAAAAAAAACACCCGACTTTCAAGCGTTCACTCCCAATAACTTTTGAACGGCTAATACGATTTTCATCAAACTCAAAAGAAAAGGCTTTCGTTTTAAAATACCCGCATTGTAATCGGTCTATCTATTTAGGAGCTACGATGCCACATACAGACACACAGACACGTCAAACTTATAATACTACTTTTTTCTTCGGGGGTTTAAAATAATAGGTAGGTACGTTCAACGAGTGATCTCCAGAAGTCGGAATTAGGTAGAGTTATTTATGTACTTACACTGATTTCATACAGCGAAAGAATAAAGTGGATATGCCTCAAATCCCTGGATAATTTTTAAAGAGCAGAATAATCACGTGATTTATTAAATAAAAAAGTTATTTACTTTTACACAATTTAAACCACTGCAATTTTGACGTTGCCAATATGTAAAAACGAATAAAAATACTAATGTATATACAAAAAAATGTATGGTAATTAACTTTGTTTTATTTGTCTTATCTGTCTCTAAGGTTTTTATTATTATTTATTTGTAATATTATTGGCAACGCGGGATTGTCCAGTAGAAATCCCGGTAAGATCCATATTAATACCAACATTTCGATGCAAGTACATAAATAACTCTACCTAATTCCGACCTCTGGTGATCTCTTTCAGACAACCATAGTTATAATTGTAAGTACTTGTTTAGCTTTTGCAGTAGTAGTTTGTCAACCCTGAACCGCTTAATCCTTTCAAAAAGCCGCAAGCAATATTTTATAGCTTTAGTAATGCACTTCTATAACTTTGCCAAAAACCTAAAAGCGTAAAAGTGAAATGGTCCGCAATGTAGTTCAATAATGGTTCATACGCGAACCTAAAAGCACTGCTTAAATTATTATGTATGACTGCGATGACAGTACACTCGTCGACACACATTTGCAGGAGCTTTTGGTGGAAAAATCAAAATACCTAAGTATATTTATTCAAAAACTAAGCATATATTAGACTTTTTCACTTCGCCTGGTCTTCATGGCTTCACTTTATAAAAAACTTGGATCAAACTAAGTTTACTTTTAGAATAAAAATTAAAAATTTTGCGGCCCCAAAACCTTTTTTTTTAGAATTTTTATGAAATACTTTCAAAATTTAACCGAAATTGTCGTAGCCGTTTTATAGATCCTCATTATAAACTTATATAAGATACGTGCTTAAACTTCTTGTACCTACTAGCGTTACAGAATGACCATGTCGATTTATTCACAACGTTTAATTTTACAAGATATAGTTTTAAAAATAAAACCCAACTATAGCTGAAAAACACGTTTATCCAATATGATAGCAAAGCAGGGAGCAACACGTAAAAATGTTAATATTTTTGGAATGGCCTTTTTAGCTCTTTGATTTGATACCCTACACTGTATGATTTAAAATATTTTATTTTTAGTTATTACTTTATGGCCCATAGAGGGCGCTAGTGTGAATTCCCTGTGACGCCACAAAGCCTATAACGAGCGGACAGCCAAGAAGCGTCTGACAATACCTCATTTCATCATCATCATCCGAGCGTGTTCCCGGTTGCATCCTCAGCAGTAACGCTTCAGAGCCCGGGGTCCGCTACCTAACCAAGGAGATATGACGAGGTTACCGGTTTTTACACAGAGCGACTGCCGTCTGACCTCCATAACCCAAAGGGCAAACCAGGAACCATCCTTGGATAGTTTGATGATCAAACGCTAGGTGGCGTTCGGGACCCACAGTTTTACGTGCCTTCCGAAACACGTAATCATCTTTCTTTCCGGATAATCAGGTGATTCAAGCCTGCAATATCCTATCCAGACTGGAAACAACTTTTCACAAAGAATGCTTCCCAGTGGGAATCGAACCCATGACCTACGAGTCACAAGGCGAACGCCTTGGCCACTAGACCACGGAGGCAGTCCAGTGACAATACCTCATTTGTCAAGGTATAATGGATATCTTTAAACATACGAGGAAACAGATGAACATACATACATAGTATACATAGCGGCGAACCACATAATCCTCCTTTTGGGTTCGCCGTAGTCGGGTAAAAACAGTATTAAATACGTCGTTGTGTACATTGTAAGTTATTTTTAGACTTTCTCCGAAATATTTTATACTCATTTTAATGGAGCCGTATACGTTTTCCCCAAGGGTATTTAAATGTCAGACGTCAAGTTGAAAATGTTCTATATTTTGTTCCCAGCTCGTTAGCTAGTTGCTAGCAAGTTGTCTTTGGGATTGCTGAATCTCGATTCAAGTATTAATACGTTGGACTTTTAAAAAAGAATGATTGCAATTCTTTTAATTCTTTCAATGGTATGTGCAGAATTGCCGAAACAAATGGAATCATCCAATCTTGTACTAATCAATAATTAAACCATAAACTTTTGAAATAAATCACTGCTTTTAAATATTGCGCTACACGGCCAAATCTTATTTTCTCTCACAAGGTGACAGATAGTTACAAATATTAAAACCCGTTTAGAAACGGTAACTGTGTGTGATTGTACAAATAAACTAGGAAGGCAGGGAATTGATGAATTGTCGACGCCTACAAATCACTCCGCAAATTCAACTGCATAGAATATTTTATTGAAAATGTTAATACTTTTCATCAATGCATTAGTTCGGCGTTTTGAAAAACTAGGCGTGTTCATTGTAACGCAGAAATAAATTTTAAAATCGAAAACAGACTTCAACGCCAAATTACACAACCGATTTTGATAAAATTTCTATGCGACCACTTGACACGTATGCCCTTTCAAGAAAAAAAAAATTTTCTAAATTGGTCCAGGCGTCTATGAGTAATTGGAGAAAATACATAAATAAAAAGATTCAGACGAATTGATAACCCCCTCTTTTCTCGGTTAAAAATGCTAGATTTGATCGTCTTTTCGTGGTCGGTTAACTTTGTTGATACATAGAAATACTATCATAGACTAGCGGCGGAGATCGGCTTTACTCAGGTTCTGAGTTTACCTTTCATGTATAGATTGACAAGAATGGTTGGCTTATTTAAGTTCAAAGTTATCCTCTTCAAGTTGTTATTTTCCATGTTAGTATGGATTTAAAAGGCTTTATTTGGCTTATAACAGAATAATAAAATACTAATGGAGAGCAGTCATTTTGACTGCTTAACTTTACTCAAATTAGTTTTCCAGGAAATACAAGAATACACATTTCCAAGCTAACTAATTTTGTATTTTTTATTTCCTTAGCAATTACGCGCTTTTTATTGAATCAGTGAAGAATACGCTTTCCAAAATTAAGTAAGCTGTCGGACACACTATCAAGTCTTCGTCGGCTACAGGGTACAAAACTAAGGGTGTCCCTCCAAGGGTCACAAGAATGTTTCATGGACTAACCTTTAAGGTGCCTCACGTTAGGGCTCGCAAATGATATTTTTTTAAAGTTACGAGTACTTAGGTATCTATCTATCTCTCTCTCTTTCTCTCTCTCTCTCTCTCTCTTTCTCTCTCTCTCTCTCTCTTTCTCTCTCTCTCTCTCTCTCATCTCAGCGTATTCGTAGTTGCATCCCTAGCTGTAATGCTACGAAGCCCGGGGTCCGTTTTCCGGCTTTTTCTCCTCCACTTCACACGGTCTTAAGCATCCTTGGTTGTAAGGCGATTGACACGCATATCGTCCTCACGACGTAAAGCCAGCACTTCTTGGGTGTACCATGCCTGCCGGCCGGCAGGCGTGTTAGACCCAAGAAATGCTATCCGGCGGTATCTTATTGTTGTAAATTGTTGTACAAGCTTCTTTATTTTTCCATATCTCTGTCTTTTACAATCAGAAATCATCTGCCATTATTTTAAATTATTCGAGACAAAATTACTCACGTAAAATGGAACTCGTTAAACATTGTACACCATTCACACGCCCAAATGACACAGATAACCGAATTCGCGGTAAGGTCGTAACATTCGCTCACTGCGAATAAATTACGCTGGCGTCATATTTTCAGCCTTCGCTGAAAATGTTTGCAGTGAGTAATGGCATAGTAACATGACACTATTAGCGGAATTTGCGCCCATTTAAACTTACTTTGTCTGTACGACACGATTTTTACCAACCTATGTGGCACTCCTCCACTCCTCCCTAAACCTTCATTTGCTACGGTAACCATATGTATCTGTCCTTATCCAGGGCAGGCAAATACTAAAGAAAGAAAAATATTTTACTTTTTTTTTAAAGAGCGACTTTCTAGTAAACCTATAGACATTATAAAACTATACTTTTTACCCGAGTGCATCAAAAGGAGCGTTATCTTTTTGTATGTGGGTATGTATGTCCGAACACATATGTAAATTTCTTTAAGTTTGAGAGGTGTCGTTATATTTGTTGACACTGTCAATTTTGACAATAAGTTATTTAATTCAACTTCAAATTTTCTTTTTTCAATTCAATTCAAAACCTATCGAGTTACACCTACTACCTATTGAGTTACACTTGTTTTTTTTTAATAATTACTTTATCTAATTAAATAGCCGCGCCCTGTGTAATCAAATCTCACTCAGGGCAAGCGCAGTCAATAAGTCATTATAACAGCTGGCTTTCTTGGTAAGCCGACAGACATTGTTAACTTTATTTTTATATAAATATTATATTATACCTTTTCTTAAAACAGAACAAGAAATAATGTCTTGTAAGTAAATTTCTGTGATGAAGGTCTAGCCGCGCCCTGCGTAATCAAGGCTCGTTCATATCAGGCGCAGCGCAGCCAATTAGTATCTTTATAAAAATGTGTGGCTTTCTGGTAAGCTGACAGACATTGTAAACTTTCTTTACCTTTTCGTAAAACAAAACAAAAAAATTCTGGTGTTTGAATACTTTACAAGCAAAAATCGTATATCGTAAAAAGACTACGTGGTGAAGGCCTAGCCGCGCCCTCCGTAATCAAGGCAAACTCGCCCAGGGCAAGCGCAGCCAATTAGTCGTCATTAAAACAGATGCCTTTCTGGTAAGCCGACAGATATTGTCGACTTTATTTTACAGATGTTATTTTCCAAGTCGTTTGAATTTTCACATTTTTATTTATTCTATAAAATAAGGTAAATCATGCTAAAGAACGTTGGTGAAATGCTCTAAGTAAAGAATTAATTGCTGACGTACATCCGTAATTATTAGAAATGAAGTCTACTTGATAAACTCTGGAACTACTAAGTCTATTTTTATACGATATTCACATACATGTAGAGCATTACACCAGGAAGGTTTACATGTAATATAGGTACCTGTGCGAAGTGAGTCACTATTCAGACAACTTAAGTAAAGAAAGTTGAAATCAAAGTGCTTTTCGGTACCGCTTGGTACAAAATTTTTATAATATCTACGTTCTCGGAAATCGATATTAAAATGTGTAAATTGTAAAATTTGGTACTCTTACAGTACTTTCTTATTATGAATTTCCTTGGCTTATTATCTACGCAATGCTTTATTGCGATAATTTTTATCAAGGTATATTTTTCCCGCGCATTCAGCAAATATATCACACACGTATAATTTAAGAAGAGTATATTTCAGAGGCGGTGTTGAAAATCGTCGCCATTTGAGCCGCGGTGGCGGCAGTGGTATATCACGTTCCTAATCACCTAAATTTTCCTCCAAAGCATTGCTCACTGAAACACGAGAAAAGGAACGGACTAACCGATTTCCTCGTCTTTTTACTTTAATCCGCGTTTCGTATTACCACGGTTTTTGCTGAAGCCGATTCGTAATTAAAAAGCCAATGATTGTTCTTTTCTCATGGATGTATTGAGACTTGCGTGCTTTGTCTTTATTACGATATTTATAAAACCAAAATACAAATATACTTTTACGTGCTATGTTTTCTTCCTTTCTTGGAAGAAAATAACTAGTTGACTATAGGATGTTTTTTTAAGTTTCATAGTTAAGTTTAATTATAAGGTATGTAGGTTATAAATAATAAATAAATATAAATATATACGGACAAATCACACAGATTGAGCTAGCCCCAAAGTAAGCTTAAGCTTGTGTTATGAGATACTAACCCAACGATACTATATTTTATGATATATGTGATATAGATAAACACCCAAGACCCAGGACAATTTGAAAAAGGCTATTATCCAACTTGCCCTGGCTGGGGATCGAACCCAGAACCTCCAGATTGGTGGTCTAGCGTGTTGACCATTACGCCACGGAGGTCGTCAGTAGTTTAGTTAATTTTTTTAAATATATGAATAAACTTAAGAAAAACTAGTTTTTCTGTTTTTGCAGAGAAAACTATAAGTAACTACTTAGTTTAGCATCACGCAGTAAAATTTTAACACGTCGTCAACTCCTCATCGATAGAGTTAGACTCAAATGGTCTTAAACACAAATAGTCTATGTAGCAGCTTGTTTAAAACGCTCAATGTCTAATAAGAGTCCCATGATTCACACTCAGATCTAGCTTTGTCTTTCCCTAATAGAACAAAATCGTGATAGTGTGTGCATGTTTGCGCTCTTTTGTTCTTTTCCCTGGAATCTACGGCATCTGTGATTTCATGACGATAATGTTCGTGACTTCCCGCCACCAGTCCCAAACAGCCGCCATTTATTTCGCTCAAGCTTCACTCCCACCCATTGTTATCACGAACCAAGGATAAGATTTACTCCCAACGTTCTACTTCTTGAGTTTCACTTAAATAATAGACTTGGATAAATGCAAAGCTTTGTTGAAGGAACCACAGACTAATTTAATTTAGTTCTACTGTAACTTACTCGTCAAATTAGAAGTCTGCTTTTTGAATTTTGTTGTTAAGTTATAAGGGAATAATTTGGAACCTCGATTGTATTCATTTATGTATGTAGATGGGTTAGGAAAAATGAAAGCGAAATTAAAATCTATTAAGAAAATAAAAAAAAAAATAAAAACAAAAAAATATATACGGACCAATCACACAAATTGAGCTAGCCCTAAAGTAATTTCAAGACTTGTGTTATGGTATACTAACTCAACGATACTATATATTATAACAAATATATATACACATCCAAGACAAAGATCATTCTGAAAAAAAAAAACATTTTCCATCATGCCCTGAACGGAGATCGAATCCGGGACCTCCGATGTGACAGATGACAACTAGGCCACAGAGGTCGTCATAACTGAGTAACAAGCTTTTCATTTAAATCGATAATCATTGCCAATCGATTTAAAAAAAAATGTTTCGATACGAAAAATATTCATCCAAGCATAATCTACATGCCGCAACTCGTAGTCTGGCGTAGCCCTTTGTAGCTTTTCGTAGCAGTTGCTACGAGCTACAAAGAGTAGTTGTGCTGCACCGAATTTTGCTAAGCGTGACTATTCGGCTTTGCGATTCTTGGCTCTCGGCCCGTAAGAGATAATTACGTTACAATATGTACTTTATTATGTAGTCTCGGCGCCCACATAGCTTAAACAAATATAAATAAGAAGACTAAAGTTTTCTTTTGTACAGTTTTTAGCCTTAACATCTTAACTGCCCCATGAGTCATTTAAGAACAAATCAATTATTTTACTATTTTTTTAGCTTAATTATGACTGCGATTTCAAAGAGTATTTACAAAAGGTATTTTTGCGCCATCAGACAAATTCCTTTAAGACAAAAGGTTTTTCAATCACTTACCTATACGAATTTCACTATATATTTTATTTACGGACAGCGAAGTTGTTGTCAACCCTAAACTAAACAACCGATTTTGTTAAAAAAAATCTATGGGATCTCCTGACAAGTCTTCTTCCCCTTCTTTCAACCTTTCTCCACCCACTGTTGAGTGTAGGTCTCCTCATATGCATGCCATTCTCTTCGGTCTTGAGATTTTCACATCCAGGTCTTTCTCATTACTTGGATTATGTCATCGGCCCATCTCAACGCTGGTCTTCTCACGGTCCTGTGGCCCTATCTCGGTCTCCATTCTCCTACCATCCGGCTCCATCTTCCATTCTCACTCCGACTTAAGTGTCCCACCCACTTCCACTTTCTCTGAGCGAAGATATGGACTATGTCTGGAAGTTTAGTACGCCTGCGAATCTCCGTGTTTCTCACTTTGTCCAGCAGTGTAATTCCATTTTGCATTGGGCCACTCGGAGGTCTTGCACCATCTGTTTGGTAGGGGTCCAAGTATGACATTTAAATTTTAAAAAAATCGAAATCTGTCCAAGCATCTTCGAATAATCGGCGAACATACATAAAACAAATATTCTGACGATTGATATGGAGGATACGAATCGTCAGAATATTTGTATATCTTTTTTTTGAAGTCGGTTAAAAACTGTGGGTTTATAAAAATTATAGGTTTAGTCGGTGGTGAGCCACGCTTATCTAAACCCCTAAATTGGTTCATTACTCGGCAATCACAATCCGGCTTGATTGGCCGTCGGTGACGAATCTCCGCCGCTGCGGCCGCCCGTCCAATGCGATTTAACTATTGATTCGGATGAATTGACGATATAATGATACTGAGCTTAGTGGTGACCGCGATTAGGTTTAGAGCAATATCTATATTAAAAATATAGTTTATTTTCCTATTCCTATGGAGGAGTAGTCGGTGAAATGTTTAGTATTTAGGATGATAGATCTATCTATCATCCTAAATATCAAAATATTAAGGATACAAATACAACAGGCTGTTCTTATTGACATTAATAAAATATAATTGGCCAAGTGAGTGTCGGGCCACGTGCAGTGTAGGGTTCTGTAGGTATGAATGCCAATTTTGAGTTCATGCCACTAAAAACGTCCAAAAACGAATTTTCTATTGAATTTGTATGAAATTTTCCTTTTCCAAGTACATTTTATAAGTTGATCGCCTGTAACTTTTTAATTTGTAAACCGTACTTAGCTTTTATAGTTTTTCTTTAAATTTCGTTATATTTACTACAGCTGTGATTTTTTTCACGTGTCCATATAACAGTTTAGCAGATAGGGGACACTTGACTACAAGAAAAAAATTTACTTTAAAACCAAACATTTCAGTAACGGATCTCTAAATCGAAAAACGGTGTTTACAAGCACATAATATTATTGAAAGATCTATTCAAAGATACCTTACATGATTCGTAAGTCAAGAAAAAAAATTTACTTTTGACTTTAATTGTATAAGAGCTAACCTAAAATTTTTTTTTATTTTTCAATATTTTTTTTTACCACTTTTTTGCATAATTAATATACATGTCCATGCCAAATCACAGTTTTGTAGTACTTATAGTCGCGGACGGACAGACATGGCGAAACTATAAGGGTTCCTTGTTTACTACGGAACCCTAAAAAAGGATAGTCATTATCGTCAAGCGTCACGTCCTTAGCCCAATAGCCTGGTGTAATTAGGCATTATACAATGAACCACGAGCTATACTAGATCACTATACTTAAATGAAATTAAAATATTAGGCAAAAAGCTAAAAAACAATATCGACATATATCGACATTCCCTTACAAATTGCTCTGGCGACTGCACACTTTAGTATGGAAACTCCATTTTTTTACTGTTCTTTTAATTTCATCATGTCCCTTCCACGTTGTGTATTACCGCTTTCGCAAGTCAACCAAAACCGGATGGATGTGGTCGCCTATTGGATTGGTAACCACAAGTGACTTAAAATATTTAAACCTCCTCCGTGCTTAGGAAGGCACGTTAAGACGTTGGACCTGGCTGTCATCATTAGATGGAAGTCGTCAAACTATGTCAGATGCCTTAGGCAGCTCGAATCTGACACCAGCGTTGGCCACTTACGCACTCGAAAAACATCACGTCCTCACATAAAGCATCCCCCGAATCGATATACTTAGGACGTGTGTACAGTCCCAGGATTTGCGATCGTGCCCGGTGTCCGCGTGGCGACTTATTGCCGACATTTGCCAGCCGAATGCAAACGAGAGGTTCCTATGAATTATTCAGTTAAGTGTCCTCATTCACACAGATAGGCAAGATAGCATCGAAGTGTTCTTTTCACACATTCTAGAAATTAATTTACCTATTCTAATCATCATTCATATACAACGTGGAAAGAACATACCCATAATAAATCGAACCACGGGTTATACTAGATCACTATAGTATGATGAAATAAAAATAACAGTAAAAAAGAAATTAAAAATGTCGGCATTTCCATACAAATGTGTCCAGCCGCCCTCGCAATTTATATGGGAATGTCGAAATTTTTTTTGATGTTTTGACTGTAATTTTTATTTCACTATACTTTAGTGACCTAGTTAAGCCTGTGGTTCGATTTATTACGGGTATGTCCCTTCCACTTTGTATGTATTAGTGAGCAGGAAGCGAAGAGTCAAAAGATCAACTACACGTATACTAGTTTGGTCGTCATGCCCCGCTGTCACACCGAAGGTCCCGGTTTCGATCCCCGGTCTGGTCAAGATAGAAAATAATCTTTTTCAGATTGACCTGGGTCTTGGATGATTATCTATATATGTATTTGTTTTAAAATATTGTATCGTTGAGTTAGTATCCCTTAACTCAAATCTCGAACTCACCTTGGGGACTAGCTCAATCTGTGTGATTTGTCCGAATATACGTTATTTATTTATTTGCATAAAATGTAGGTACATAAAGATCTTAAAGTTAATTATCATTCCCTTTTACATTAAAAGCTCAGTCATCGATATTCATATTAGGTGAAAAGTAATTTAGAAGTGTGTAACTTTGGCTAGTAATCGGCCAGCCTCGAAGATGTGACGACCATTATTACGACTTCGGACTTTCTACATCCCCAGATGGCTTGGGAGAGAAAACTTTTCTTAAGTATTTGGTATAATAAATGTCTGTGATTAAGATTTTATGACCACCTAAATACTTCATTAATTCATGCCGGCCTAACAGCTAAAAAAACGTAAAAGTTTATCAAAGAATTGGTCTCAACATTATCCCTGTACTGTAGGGATAATGTTGAGCCCATAGGCGATTAGTTTGAAAACTTTGACTAGGTACCTATCTCTTATGTCTGTTTTCTACTCTTATATACTTGTACTTATAAGCGCACCATTTGTAACCAATTTCAAAAAGAAGGAGGTTATTATTTCGACTGTATGTTTTTTTTGTATGTATGTTACGTATCTTCGTCAACCGCATTGATTTAGATGATTCTTTTTTATTTGAAAACCTTTACTACCAAATTGGTCCCATATTAATTTGGTGAAGATATGATAAAAAAAATTTGGAGATATAAAGAAACTCCTGAAAAAAAATGAAGTCGGTTGTTTCTTTTTTGTTAAAAATTGAATTATGAAAAAAATGGTTTTGTCAAAAAATAGAATATACTTCTAAATAATTGTCTGCGATTTATATTTGGCCCGTCAACGTCGCAATTTGCATATTTTCACTACTCTATTCTCCTCTCCAAAAACTCCGATGTATCTTAAAAACAAGTTCAATTTTCTGGGTGACCCATCTCAGAGTTATTCGTACTTTCAACAATCTTCTTACTGATATGCCACGCTGCCGGAATGGGATTTCTGATCATTCATTTACCAAACAAGCCGCAATGCTATGGAACGCCCTTCCCGCTGAAATACTCAAAGCCCCTAAGCCCCTCGCCAAGCGTTTAAGAGTGCTGTGCGCGCTCATTATCTTTACTAACTGTTATTATTATAAATAAGTATATAGTATATGTAGGGTTTATTAAATAATGCATTATTTGTGTATTTTTAACTATATGATACATGTATGGTACAATATATATATATAAATAAAATTATCGTTAAATCTGTTTTGGTACAACTTTAAATATTAGTAATTAAATTATAGTTTAATTAGAATGTGCCATGTCGTCCAAAATTAGGTTTAATCGGCATCACCTGTAGGTTTACTGGTAGAAAAGGCCAAGGGCCTTAATTCCGCCTATTAATTTTTTTGTAATAAAGTTAAATAAATAACCCGTAAAATAATAAAGATGTGGTAGTTTGTCTGCACTAAATACTTAATTAACCCATGCTTTGATCGGAGCTTGTATCTATAAACTACGCATTCTAGATATAAATATGCAAGAGTTCTGGTGTTATACGCAGTTAGCGAGTAGCTGTAGCAAAGAAAAATACCAACTCCAGCCCAAGCTTCGTTATTTGTTATTACAAATTGCAAATACCTCTAAGGGTCAGTAGAGAAACTAACCTATGAAGTGCAGATTGAAAAAAAAAACAGTGGCAAAACTTTAGTCGAATAACCCCACCAAAGACTTTGAATTTCTATTATCAGTTGGTGGTTGGAATACAATTATATGTGGGTCAACGTTATGGAGTAGTACAGAAAAACTGTATTTAAAACAGAGCAGAAACCACCACATTACTGTTCTCCAAAAACGAAGTATGAAAGAACAAAAAACTGCTAAAAAGGGGAAGATCCCGTGTGTAGTTATTTAGTGTAACTATTTGAAAGCTCGGCTCACGTTCTAATACCTTCAAGTACTAAACCCGAGAACTTGTCGATAATTGCTGATACGAATGCTGGTTGAATAACAATGGGAAATAAATTGCTTTCCGCTTGTGAACTGTATCTGTCGAAGTAGGAAGCGGGCAGGCCGTAATAGCTCTATAGTGCAACAGTTTCAACTGCTGTGTTTATTTGATACAAGCAAGTATATCCTACAACCCACAGGCCAGTTTCTTAAACGAAACAAGTATATTTTCTAGCAAAATTAAAACAATTGTCAAAAACACCATCTAATGATAAGTAGCAGGCCTGTGTTTTTGGCCATTCAGGCCATTATTACTATGCGCGCGGCGACCACTTGGAAGGGGAATTCAGTTACACGAATCGTTTGTCCAGAGTAATAAAAATGAAATTGGCTTGCAATGGATGTCTAGGTATCTAAACAAAGAGGTGAGGAGTTCTGACGCGAGCTAAATTAAACCACAGAGCTAACCACATTAAGTAGATATTTCTTTGAATTTCTTTTCTGAGTAAGACTGATGTACGTGAGTACTTGTACTTATTCTGTGTAGGTAGCTACTCGTCACTAGATAGATATTCGTAGAGCCATCTATTATATTCAAGCGTAAACCCCCAATAACTTTTAAGCGGCTCAACCAATTTTCATAAACATAGCTGAGATTTGAACCACCGCAAGGAAACTTGCTTTCATGTAAAAAACCGCATCGAAATCGGTCCATCCGTTCGAGCGCCACAGATAAACACACTGACAGACATTAGCGTCAAACTTATGACACCCCTCTTTTTTGTCGGTGGTTACAAACCGTTTGAAAGAAACGTTCTATACAATAATAAACCTCACCAAAACGCACTAAGTAGTTAAGAAGATCTAAACCCGGGAACTTGTGACATAAGTACTGACACGAATGCCGGCCGAATAACAATGGGAAATAAATTGCGTTCCGCTTCTGTTGCTGTCGATGTAGGAAGCAGGGTGCAGACAGTGTTTCCAATTAAAGGTATAAAACGTGCGAGTATCGGAAATAAGTTATATGTTAGAGTAACTGTAGCCCGCAGCGTTATCCGCGTAGTCAAAAGTAGTTTGACAATCGCATGAGAACATCTCAAATTTTCCGTTAAAAAATTATTCTATTTTTTAATCCAGATAATAAGCTATCTAAAGTCGTGCTCCTTTTATTCCAATCAGTTTAGCTATTGTGGCGTGAAAGCGGAACACACATCCATACATTTATGTCTTTATACATACTTACAAACTCTCCCATTTATATGGAATCAGCAGCAATATATAAGAAACTTTATATGTACTGGAATGGGGACAAAATGCCAGCAAGCCATATTTTTAGGACATCCATTCAATATTTAATTAATTTACCTATTATTAAAATATATAATTTTTCAAAACTAAAAACCGACTTCACCCCCAAACTACACAACCGATTTTGATAAAATTTCCATGGTAACCTGGAAAGTATACCCTTTCAAACAAAAACAGAATTTTTAAATCGGTCCAGGCGTCTTTAAATAATCGGTGAACATACATAAAAAATAAAGGATCGCGACGAATTGATAACTTCCTTCTTTTTTTGGAAGTCGGTTTAAAATGAATGATTTGTGGAAAGATCGCAAGAAAACACTTAAAATTACAAAATTTAAGCCTTTCAGGCAAGAAATTGTTGACGGAAACCTATGTATATTATACACGTACTACAGCTATGGATTTCTTGCGGCTGTTTAGAAGAGGAACACAGGTCGATATAACGAAAATCGACTGCGATTTTATTGGTCTACAATCGGCAAAATTTAACACAACTGACTGAGTTGTCGACGGTTATAAAATTAATTGCAATGCGATTTCGGTTGACAGTTGAAATCGCAGCGTTGTTGGCAAGTTTATTGAGTCGTTGACAATTATAAAATTGCATGTTCGCATTTGCCAACAATAACCAAAAACTGCAGTGCCAGCTACAAGTAGTTGGCAGGAAGCGGTCCTCGAAACGTTCGTTAATGGCCCATTAGGACTTCTCTATTGCATGTAGCAGCTGATTTATCTCCGTCCAACTCGTTACTTTATGGACAAGATTTGTCATCTTTTTGTTCTATAATTTCGTTATCTTCTAGGCAAAAATGATATTTAATTCTAATAGTATAAAAAAGTGTACCAAATTTTAATAAATTTTAGTAACTTTGTTGATACAGACCATAAAACAGTCAGAACTACGAGTAACCATCCTATAAGGGTCCCGTTGGAACAAAACTTACAATATTCTCACTTTGAAAAAAGAATCGGTTAAATTATCCTACTCATTTTATGGTAGTGTAACAAACGCGATTTATCATAATAAAAGCCAAAACCTCTCTCTTATATTTTATTTTTGCAACTAACAAATTGCAGTAGTTATCCAAATAGCCGACGGGGGCAAAACATAGGAAACTGTCTGTAACTTTATGTTAATTGATTGCAGGTACAAATCTCAGTCAAAAACACATCCTCTCAAGGGAATGGCCTCTAACGAGAGGGTTCTGTTTGGGCCGGAGTCATTTGGTCTAATGGACTCAATAATAAGACTTTCTGACTTTCTGTTAAGAGAACATCAACTTAATCTAATATTTCTTAGAGACCGCATGTTGAGCCGAGTTTTGGAGCTCCATCATGTGGCTTTGCGATGGTACTATAAACGTAGTTATAACAAATAAGTATATTTTTTTAAATGCTAATCATTTGATAGTGCATTTTTTTGTAGAAATGACTAGTAGGTAATAAAAATACTGTAACTAATATTTCCTACTTTATATTGTATTAGAAGAATATCTACTAAAATGCATTTAATCGTATGATTTCCACGAGAGACTACCGCATGAGGTTGGGAGCGTGATGAATGTGGCAACCCTGGTGTAACAGGCCTCCATGAGGTATTTTAACTAATTAATGCATTAGGCCAGCCGTATATTATTTGCCTGATGCGTTTAATTAATGTAACAAAACACAAATATTTTATATTTATTTTATGTTTATATTCCTCAGTGTTGTTACCGATATTTTCATTTCTGCAACAAGTTGTCCAGGGAACGTAGGTGCCATCCATTTCATTGCACAAACTCGTTACACCAAATACCCCTAATTAATCTGGGCCTACCTCCGCATCCCTCGACTCAATCCTTTTTACGTCGAGTGGGGATCGCATAACGGACAATACATTTGATCTCGGTCTTTTATGGTGTTTTTGTGTATACGTTTGTGTAAAACACTTTCATTAACACTTTGTTGTGCAATAATTTTCCGTGTGTTCTCTTACTGTTTTCACTTCTTTTACATGTTTTTAAAAGGTGATCCTTTTGCTTTATGCAAATGCAATTTCATTATGGCACAAGTTTATTTCACGAAATAAGTACCCTACCCCTATACCTATTGATCTGGGCCTACCTCCACGACCCTCCGAGACTCATTCCATTTTACCGACGAATGACAGGATTAACAAACGATATATCGTTTGACCTATTCCCGACCTTTGTGGTGTTTTTGCTTATTGGTTGTAGGATAAACGTAATAACTTACCAAAGTATAAACTCTTTTATTAGTTTGGGGAAAAGTCTTTTCGCATATAGTATGTATGAACTTGTAATAAAACCACTTTGGCTATACTATTTGTACCTGGCTGGTTTTGGTATCATTTAAAAGTTTAAATTTCAAAGAAGATAATTCCAAATTCAAATTTGGAAAATGCGTGATTTTCATTTGTTTTTCTTACCGTCAAGATGAGTGAATCTAATGAAGAAATTAGATACATTTTAAAATTTTACTACCAAAAAGGTAAAAACGCAACGCAAGCCGCGAAAAAAATTTGCGATGTTTATGGACCTAGTGCAGTATCTGTGAGAGTAGCACAAATTTGGTTTAAACGTTTTCAATCCGGAAATTTTGATGTCAAAGATGCACGTCGCTGTGGTCGAAATGTTACGGATAAAATGGATGCTATTTTTGAAAAAGTGGAGCAAGATCGGCATATCAGTAGTGACGACGTAGCTGAAGAACTGGGAATTGACCACAAAACAGTTTTGTCGCATTTGAAAAAAAATGGGTACACAAAAAAGCTCGATATTTTATTACCTCACGAGCTCTCTAAAAGAAACCTAATGAACCGTGTACTCGTTTGTGATTCTTTATTACGACGTAATGAGACCGAACCATTTTTGAAGAAATTGATAACTGGTGATGAAAAGTGGATCACGTACGACAAGAACGTGCCAAAAAGGTCATGGTCATAGGCCGGTCAGGCTTCACAGACTGTGGTGAAACCCGGGTTAACTCGCAACAAGATGATGCTGTGTGTGTGGTGGGATTGGAAGGGCATTATTCATTATGAGCTGTTACCACCAGGCAGGACCATCGATTCAGAACTCTACTGCGAACAACTGATAAGATTAAAGCAAGAAGTTGAGAGATAGTGGCCGGAATTAATCAACAGAAGGGCCTCACACATCTTTAACCACTCAGCAAAAATTAAGAGAGTTTGGCTGGGAGGTGTTAATGCATCCGCCGTATAGTCCTGACCTGGCACCTTCAGATTTCCACCTGTTTCGGTCTCTTCAGAATTCTTTAGACAGTGTCAGGTTAACATCATGAGAGGACTGCTAAAACTACTTGACGCAGTTTTTTGATCAGAAGCCCCAACATTTCTATAGCAATGGGATCATGTCCCTACCTATAAGATGGCAAAAAGTTATCGAACAAAATGGTACCTACATACTTTAGTTAAACGTAAATAAACTATATTAAAAAATGTTTTGAATTTTCATATAAAATGCGAAAAGACTTTTTCTCCAACCTATTATTATGCACAACATTTTTTTGTAAACAGTCTTTAATATTTCTGACTCTTGAAACTCCGTTTAGATATTCTTGTTGCTTCGTACTCATACAATTTTATAGTACAAACTCGTTACAACAAATACCCCTAATTAATCTGGGCCTACCTCCGCGACTCTCGACGCAATCCTTTTTGCTGACGAGTGGGAGCGCATAACAAACGATACATTTGACCTGGTTCCGGCTTCTTTTTCTTGATGCATATGTTTACTCATTATTTTGGGGTTTGCATATGTTTTTTAAACAAACATTCTTGCATTCATTCAAGTTTTTCATGATAATAAAATTTTAAATCTATATTTTTTGCAAAAATATAACAAATGTCTCCTAAAGCGCATTTCTAGTAACGTTATTATCCTTTAGCAGTGCTTTGAAGCTACACAACAATCTAATTTTGTATCCATCCAAAGCAGACAGACATTTAGTTTCCAAAATTTCCTAAAAAGTTATCCTGCTAGACTGTGAACGCTTACACTTTTAATAAAACTTTTCAGGACTTTTGGAGACATGTAATGACACTTTTTAACTACAAAAATTACCTTACTCTTTTCGTAGAAAAAATCTATGTTGTCAGAAATATATCCAGCCATTATTTAGATTAATCTTAGCACCAGACGGCTAATCACAAAACAAATATTTCTCTTTTGTCTGCATTATATGCATATAAGAATACCTCAGTTATATTTGCGTGTTTATTTAAGCAACTTATAATAGTATGAATTGCTATGCTAATAGGATAGGTACCTACAAATTATAAGAGACTTCTACGGTTAGTTACTCTAGAACCTGTATATAGGACAGTTACTATTGTAGACTTTATCTAGTTTACCCACTGCATCTTTGTCATGCAAATTAACTCACCGACAGTTCACAAGGCAACGCGATTAAAGCCCGGGGCCATTGTCAAATTCTTTGGCTATTTCCTCAATAAAGAAAATTTTCCGATGCTGTCTTCGTTGCTAACTATAATGTTTTATCATTTGTTGCAGATCACGAAAATCAAGATTCTACTCAGAAAAGGTAAGAATTATTTAATTTTTCTAATTGTAAATAAGCGTAATTATAATATACGAGTAAGATATCTATCACTCATTACCTATACTTGACGACCTCTGTGGCTTATTGGTCATCATGCCACGCTGTCACACCGAAGGTCCCGGGTTCGATCCCCGGTCAGGTCAAGATGGAAAATGATCTTTTTCAGATTCACCTAGGTCTTGGATGTTTATCTTTAAATGTATTTGCTATAAAATATAGTATCGTTAAGTTAGTTTGTCAAAACAAAAGTCTCAATCTTACCTTTGGGGTAGATAATCTGTGTGATTTTTCCATATAAAAAAATATACTTTATATAAATCTCTTTGACTCTACTACTTTTTTCAACATACTTGTACTTAGCGCCTGATGATACATACCCACTTCGTGAAATTTACTTCCGTAGTTTTATTCAGAGAGAATACCCTTTTTTGTTTTAAATAGCAGGTAAACCTTCGTTACTAAACCAGAAAAGTTTATTTAATAATATCACAGACTTCTATCTTCTTCCGATCTACGCACAAACACTATTTTCTATCCAAAACCGAGAATAATATTATGTAGATCACTTAACACATACTTTTTACGAACGCATTGTTTTACGACAAAAGTTTTTATAGCGTGCCGCGACTCCGAATGTTGTTTTTATTCACTTGGAAAGTGACGTTGAGTTATGAATTGATGATAGTAAAAAAGAATAAAGGGGATATTGTATCTCCCTTTTGTGCCCAGTAGATTCGGGCGTAAAATGTCCTAGTCGCAAAATGTCTAATAAAGTACGTTAAATCAAAAATAGAAACTTGACAAAGGATCAAATTGGCAAATCCAGATAGTACTTGATGCGTGTTTTATTCAATTCGGAAAAGAATACCGATATCACCTACCCCACTTTAAAGTAAACACTTGAAATTATTTACATCCATTACCAATCAACCCCTTATTTTATCTATAGGGTTTTGAATATTATTTGTACTATAAAAAATGAGTGGCTAAAATAATATGTACTTTCTACAAAAACTCTTTAAAAAATGTTAACGTTCTGGTCGAAGTCATAGACTATACACAAGTTATTATAGTATGTAGCTTATAGTAAATTCGACATTTAACTGATTGATTGTTTTATAACACGTTTTGCGAATTTGATATTCTGCGCTAAAACAATCGATGTTGTAGTTTATTCTGCTGTCAGTCTATCAGCCCCTGGTGTTTACATTATGAACCTTTTGTTGCCAAAGAAGGGCTGGCTGGTAAATACGATGTTTTAGTTACGTTATGATTTTCCTCAATATTACACGGAAAAGCTTTGATACGAGGCGGTTGAAGGAATTTTAAAAATACGATGTTATTTTATGAGATGAACATATCTGGGGGTAAAAATTATATTAAATTCATTGAGATATACATACATTAAATCGGTACTAGTAGTAAAATAACATAAGTTGATCATATGTGACGAGCAAATTAGCCTAAAGTTAAATTCGATCCCAAATTCTCTCTAGTTTTTACAGTTGCCAAAACATTTCACACAACACATGTCTACTTTGACTTATGACAACAGCGAAGTAAAATTCGATTTAACACCAACTCTTTCCTCTCTCGCGGGAGTCACGAGTGTTGTAAAAAGCCACTAAGGGAAGTATGGAATGCGCCGCAGCTCTGCGATCACCAACCCGTCTGCCCAGCATAGTGAATATAGGTATATCCTCCCTTTAATGAGATATACCTTTGATCTTATAGGCTAATAAAGAAGAATAGAAGATATCAGCCTATAGTTACCGCAGTATACGAGCCTGTTTAGCATTCGAACGTTGAAGCGTTTGAAATAGCGAATCCGCTACACTATATCTATAAAATACCAGTTTATATTAAATCCTATTTTTTACGTCTTTATATAGATTTCTAACTTTCTTTGATTTCAACACGTAAAAGCTTCTAAAATCTCTAGCTTAATTGTTGTTATAACTCCTGTTGTTTCCAGTTTTCGCTCGAGCTGTGGTTTCGTTTTCGCTAATTATTCTTCCGGCTGGCCTTCGACTCGAGCCTCCCAATTAAATCAAGGGCGATTTCTTAACAATTGCTGGCGGCACCCCGCTGTTGGAAAAATATGAAAACAAACAAACTTGCCGGAAATCCACGGTGTGAAGAGTCACGGGAAGAAATTTATGGTCTCTTAAATTCCCGACAATAAGATCTGATTTATTTTTGGCATTTTACCTCGAGTAAAAAATATAATTTTCTGTGATTATTTTGTAAGAGAAAGCTATGTAGGTATAACATTAAAGAACAAAAATCAAGTGAAGAGTTAAAAAATACATTAATATTACAGTGCGGTGATGTGCCAACAGAGACACATGAACAAAGTGCCTTCACCGTAATAGAGAGAGTAAGAAAAGTGCCGAAGGACACATTCTTAGTCAATAACGTATAAAACTAGGTCAATGTTAAATTACTTATTAGTCTGAGTTTAGGCTAGATTGTAGTATTATAAGCGTACTTATTTACTTTCGTAGGTACGTTAAGAAAGCAAAAGAATTGTGAAGAGTACACTGTTTTACGAAATAGTATCTAGTATTATTTCATAAATATAAAATTAACTGGTTGTACAACAAGTATTGTTTTGTAGTGTTTTATTGGTTTTCATGTGTGTTGTGTAGGTAAGTGTTACGCTGGGAAATCTGCTTGAAGGCATCTTACATAGCTTAAAGACTGCCATACTGATGACAGCAAGCGGCTTAACCTGCCTATCGAAGCACGGATGAGCTCATAAAATTTTATACCACTTGTCGGCACACATTAAGACTGAACATTAAGACACAAACTAACATCACATAAATAAACATATAAAGAACTTAAATAATATTAACAAAATATCCTATAATTAAACTAAATAAAACTAGTTACTTAACTAAATATAAAAACCTTATTTAAAAAAAAAACAAATTAAAGGCTTCCTTTGTCTTTACAGAGTGCATGGATAAAACAGATCAGTGCAATGTGTAAATAGGCCGCCAAGTTTTATTTTGTTTTAGTCAATCATCCTGATAGAAAACCAGCTAATAATAAAATTACGCATCATTGAAATGCTACATCAATTGAGCTCGGAATAGCTCCCCGTTATGGCGCCAATTTCTCATTTAATTTGAGTTCGTACAGAATGACTATTTTCCCCTATCCACCGATAATTCCCGTACTAAATCCCTGGGATTTATGCCTCTCTAGAGTGCAGTGCTGGCTCTACAAATGGCTAGTATTATTTCTAGATAGTATTTGGCCCTCACCTAACAGGTGTAAGTGAACTAAGTCACAATTCCCATCCCGTGATAAAGTAATGATTGGAAATACAAATGTAGTCGTTTAACATAAATTACACAATGAAAAAAACACTTTTGATCTTAAAATAAGAGCTAAGTTTTTTTTTTTTGTTTTTGGGTTGGAACCTTGGATCCAAACAACATAAAGTTTCCGACTACCATAAAAAATAATATAAAATACACGATATATATTATTATAGCTATAAAATATGAAGAAAATAACCAAACAAGACGCTTTGTATTGATCGCTTTGATTCAAATAGTACTTGTAGTATCCAGCTTTTTGGAATAATTACAATTCTAGGTGAATACGTAGAGCTGGTTTGTAGACATGATAAAAGATAGATCTTACAGGCTATATTATTAGCCTGTAAGATCAATCGTCGTGAGAATATCAATTCTATGAATAACAAATAGTCGTACCGAGCTAAACTCTAATTAGGTCTTAGAACTGTTATTCACTAGTTATTCCATAAATTTCCATAATCTTACTCAGCTCCAGCTCAAAACCAATGTTTATTTAATTCAAAACGTCAGTATAACAATCAATTACATCTCGTACCAATTAAAAAATGACGGAATTTTATATTAACGTTGATGCTCTATGTTACTCCTTTAAAAACATCTAATATCTTTTAAGGGGTAGACAGGGGCTAACTATAAGTCCGAATAGCGACATGGGTGATTGACATATTTTTAATATATAATTGACACAGAGGACTGAAATACTATTGTTACAGGTATAAGTAGATATATATATATATATATCTACTTATACCTGTAACAAACACAGGTGTGATACGCTGCTATATTAGTTAATCTAAGTAGCTTCCTGTTGTTTATAACCATAGACCTAGATATTTTTTTTTGCTTTTATGATCCATGTAAATTCCCATTCCGAACAAACATATATCAAGTTTCAATTTTATAGGGATCGACGCGAGCAAACGTTTGGATAAAATACATTTAAAGGATGTGTACTGGCACATTTCTGATGTGCCAGTACACATCCTTTAAATCCATCCTGTATGATAGTCATTTTGTTACATACTTGAATGTGATATTTTGTAATGCATATGCATAGGTATGTTTATGAGATTTTTTTTTATAACTTGTAAGCACGAACTGCGGCCTTGTGATGTATTGTTTTTTTCTAAATGCAGAAGCATTACGTTCTTCTGTATTTAAAAATGCTATGCGCGTTTCATGATTTTGTTATAAAAACGTTTACTGTTGTATCGATTTTTTGTAAAATGTTCGTGATAGGTACTCTACCTATCACGAACATTCCATGTGTCGTTGTTCTCTTAGAGTAAAAATTCCACTGCAAAGTACCGAATCGTTCCCCTAATAAACTTACCGTCAATTAGGACCAAGACCCAGAAATTCCAGTGAGGACGACCTGCCCACCGACGGTTTAAAATAATTTCCCTTGACATGGACCGGCGTAATTTGTCAACGTCGCTACCTCTCCACGTAAAACAGTAACTTGGTCTTTCCACACCCGCGCAGCTCATTGAATAAACATTCCCTTTAGGGCCCTTGCACACTGACGATTTGGGAGACTTCTGTGCGTGACTGTATTTGCTGATTCATTTGAAATGCCGCCATATTTGCAAGACATTAAAACTAAACTATTTTTTCTGGAACTCTAGTTGAAAACAAAGGGTATAAATAAGTCGGAATTCGTTCCTGTTTGAACAAAATATAATCTCAAAGGCTCGACCACTGTTCTAAATTGTAATTTTTTTTAAATGTCTGAACAAGGAACGAAGCATAACCAACTAGCCATATACTGCAATACTACACCTACCTGCCCGCAAGCAAGCACGTTATACAATCGCCCGAGAACTGAAAAGAAAACACACCCTCAACTCGCTAATGTGATAAGGGCCTTGCTCACCCTTTTGGACCGCTAATGGTGTACAGATAAAAAGGTCCGTATAAAATAACATTGCGTGGATAAGGAAAATCGACGCGACTTTGTTTGCCTACCGAGGGGTGCGTCTTGCCATTTATCGCCCTGTACTTTGTTACGTGTTGTTTTATGATCGAATAACGTTTTATTTTGCACTGATTGACGTGTAAAAGAGTTTTTATTGGTTACAAATTAAAAAAGTATCTATGACGATATACTAGGGTCAACAGAAACCGTTTACGTCCTTCATACATAGAGGTTAACCATAGTACGGAATAAGTACTCACGCACAGTCAGTCAAAGAGATACCTAACCAGGGCGGCTTTAGTTTTTATTCAATCTATGGTACAATCAGCTAAAGAGATACCTGATCAGACCCTCTAATTTAGAAAATTTATATTCAGAACGATTATAGATGTCTATTTGAATATATGTTTTCATGTCAATATCATTTTAAGTTTAAGAGAAAATTCAAGACAACTACTACTTGCACAGATAATTTGTGGTTAATTACGTGGAACCTAATAAATAGCGCACAAATAAGTGCACTTGACTGTACCTTATCTATTTCATTTCAGCATATTTACCTAGTGCAATTTTTACTTGACTATAAACATTTTAAATGGTTGTTTCTTGGAATAAGAAACGAACGGTCACATTGGCTCTTACTGCCAAGATTTCACTGTAAATATATTAAAAGCCCAGAAGATAAATATTTTACGGTCTACTTGGGACAATAAAAAGGTTAGACGTTGGCCGCGCAGACATTTAACGCGGGGAAAGGGAATATTCTGGGAAAATATAAACCCTCAAACGTTGTCAAGTACTATTGATGGCCTTCTTAAAGATATTATGTTCCAAAACTGTCGAGTATTGGGGAAACAAAGTGCGCTGCAAGTATAATGGAATCGTCCAACAAAGGGAATTGGGCGCAATCGGCCCTTTCGCCCTTTTCCTCTTATAAGCGGCTCTTTCGTTAGGAAACATAAATAAATTTGAGGAATAAAAAAGATTTTCTTTTTTTACTTGGACGTATAAGATTTGGAGAGCGTATAACACAAATAGTGTGAATCTGGAAAAATATTTGGAAAGGATTCGAAAACAAAATTGAAATTTATTACCATGACTAAACATGGAGCCTGTTTATTTTTGTTGTCTTTTTTATTAGTATGTAATTTTAATATTTCTTATCAGCCTATAACAGTCCACAGCTGGACTAAAGGCCTCTCCCAATAAAGGGAGAATTTTTTCAAAATTACCTCGTGTGGCCGGGAGTTGGTGATCGCACTGTATAGTATAAAGTCTGCACAGAGGACGATAGGGGATACAAGAGATGTATAGGTAAGAATTTAAGGCTCTCTAGGTCGCCTCTTACGACACACGTGGGAAAGGAGTGGTGACAAATCGTATTCTACTCTGCCGTCATCACATACTATAACAATATTTTGTTCTTATATCCTACCTATTTTTGAAGGTGCAAAGTAAATTTTTATTAGTTGCTTATTTCCTTTTTTAAAGGTGCCGTACCCAAAGAGTAAAAACGGGAACCTATTACTAAGACTTCGCTGTCCATCTGTCTGTCCGTCTGTCCGTGTCTTTGTCTGTCACCAAGCTGTATCTCATGAACCGTGATTGTTAGACAGTTAAAATTTTCACAGATGATGTATGTCTATTGCTGATATACCAACAAATACTAAAAACAATAAAATAAATATTTAAGTGGGGCTCCCTAACCACAAACGTGATTTTTTAAAGATAATGGTACAGAACCCTTCGTGCGCGAGTCCAACTCGCACTTTGCTGGTTATTTTATACTTTTAGTCTTACATACGGTCATGAGATTTTAAACATTTCAAGTTTTACTTTAATTGAAGCTAAATATTAAGAAGTAAATAATAAAAGTTTATTCCATAAAGCAATAACATAAATGATTTAAACTAGAACACCAGCTAAATTAAACAAAAATAGAAACACATTGAATCTGAAACTAATACGTACAAAAATTTAACAAATATTAATTTACGTAAAAAAAAACCCTAGTCACCGCCTTTAAAGAATTAATTCTTTCTTTAACTTTTAAGAATATGCTTTCTTCCGTGAATATTTTTGAACTTTAATCACAGAGTAAAAGGGACGAGAGAATCGCATCACGATTATTCGAGAGCCATCGAACACGGAAGAGGTCGGCCTCACTCAAGTCGGAAGATATTTAATTTAAACTTCATCAGTTCCCTTTAAATTCCAGTGTAATGACCCAACGAAGAGATCGCGTTTCCTTGCCATTGGGATCTTGTAAATTTTCTTATATACTACGTGAACGTTGTGGCGATCCAGCTCCTCGACAACACTGACATAGTGAGATAAACCGTTCGAACTAATTGAGTGACAAATAATAAAATAATAGTGCAGTTAAATCACACGAAAAAGTTCGCCTAAAAAATGCCGATAGACACATTCATATACTATTGCTTATAAAACAGATCAATGTAAAATTACTAATTTGTCTAAGTTTAGGCTAGATTGTAATCATAGATTTAAAAAGTAACAGAAAAAAAATCTAGGTCTATGATGTTATTATTAGCTTAAGTAATATTATAAGTTAATTATTTTTAGTATGTACGTTAAGAAAATAAAAAAAGTTTTGTTTTCCTTTTCGTACGTTGAAATTTACTGTATTCTTCTTTCTTTACAGCCTGTGTTTAGTCTACAGCTGATGATCGCAGTAGATGGTATACAGTATTTAAACAGCAGACACTGCTGCCGCCCCTTGTCTGTTACCTATAAGTACCTCCCTTAGTAGCCTCTTACTTATGATACCCGTGGGGAGAGTCAGACTAATCTGATGTCACCACACGGTCCATGTTCTAGTATAATATGTCTCAAACCATTCTTGAATTTCATAGATTAAGAAAGTAAAAAAATTCTAGGTCTGGGCTTAATTTTAAACGCTTTAATTTTTCATGCGTGTGTAATTGTCTTTTTGAGATCAAACTCCCACGTTCTCGTATAAAATACATCATTTAATGTTAAGCTTACTTCAATATTGTGCAGGACTTGTATACGATCATATTTGAATTGCAAGAAATATCTCTTGTTTGTTGTCTCTCATATATTCCTCATATCTAAAAATAATACTATATAAGAATTAAAAAAAAGTGTGGCACTGGGGGACTGCCGCGGTAAAGCATAGCATTTTTTATCAACTTATGCAATTATAATTATTTATTTATTTTTTATTTATGCAGTATTTTTTTTTCTTTGATATTAATTCAAGTTTTTTCTTTGATATTAATTCAAGTTACACTTTTTGAGCGTGGTGACCGATAAGAAAACATTTTTTTTTCTTTTATTGAATAAATGAGAAGTTAATGTCGTTTAAAATATTTTTATTATCTTACAATACATGTAGGTTTTTCAGGAATTTTTATTATGAGCAATTAGCAGCTAGTCAACACCATGTCCTGTCAGTCTCATACATTTTACTATTAGTTACATAAAAATGTTAACTGATGGTACAACTTAGCTCATTTCAAAATAAGTTCCAACTTTTTAGTTTTATTCTTAGATTTAAAGCAGTTTTATGAGTTTAAATCTTTGTAGCATCATCCAGTTATTACTACTTTACTGTTTATTGATATGTAGTCATTTAAATCAGATTTTTTATTTCTTCCAAATGAAAAGCGCCATCGCTAAAAATTTTTCAACTAGATTCGGTCAGATTCAATCAGAACATATACGTTCCATAGTACTTTCTACTCAAGACAGATGGCGCCCGTCTTTTTTTATTTTTACTTTCTAAGAATTTGTTCTAGGGATTGGCAATAATTATTTGATATTGACTATCAGTATTTTTGTAAACATGATCCTAACAAAAACATTTACATGTAAATAAATGCACAACTCTTGCAAGACGTAACGCAGTTCTTCTGCCGCATAAAGTTTTAAAATCAAATGTAAACCAAACCTATCCTGTGGGAGCAGCTATCGAATCAATTTGTCATAAAGTGATACCTTGTTAGTTAGCCAATATTGTATAGTTGATATAATATCAATACCTATTACAATTTTTTAAATTAACAAAGCGATTGATAATCGCACGCAGCAACATAATCTTCAGCTTGCTTCTTGCTTTTCGTATGTGGAAGTGGCCAAAACTATTGTCAGAATTTTCACTGCGTTCTGACGTAGACATAGCTTGACGACTGTCATGCAATGATGACAGCCAGGACCAACGACTTATGCGTGCCTTCCGAAGCACGGAGGAGCTCGAGAATTTTATATGTCATTTGTGGTCACTCATCCAAGTGCGGAACATGCCCGGTGCCGCTTTACTTGCAAAAGCGCACGCCCAGCGGGCCACCGAGCTCCATCATAATCTACTCAGTAATTAAAATAGTCTAACGTATAGATACTTTCAAACAAATAAAAGCACAGAGCGTAGGAATAGATAGATTTTGTTTAAAAAAACCGGCCAAGTGTGAGTTGAACCCGCGTGAGAGGGTTCCGTACAATGCCGAAGATTTTCCGTAAGTGAACGAATTATATTGAGTTTACCACTTTATTTTCAATTGATAGAATTCTTATATTATGTTTCTTGTAATCTACAAGCAATGAATTATTTTGAACTTTTTTCAAAATTTTAGGCTCAGTAGTTTCGGAGAATTTTTAATTTCCTAATTTGTCCCTCGAAAATGACCCTTATTCAAAAAAAAAATTTATTTACTTTACACATCTGTGTTTGGGTCATAGGATTACATCATCCTACCATATTTCACCAGATTTGGTCCAGTAGATTCGGAGTAAATTGGTTGTGACAGACGGACGCACAGACAGACGCACGAGTGATACTATAAGGGTACCTTGTTTACTACGAAACCCTAAAAATAGATTGTGATAGAGAAAAATAAATTATTAAAAACACCGATGTACGAGAAGATGTCCAACATATATTAATGGAGTGTACCAAATTCAAATGTAAAAGGGATTCACTAATGAGGGAATTAAAATTAAATATTTATGATATCGGTATCGCTCAGTCTATTCTGTCGAAACGAGGCTCGATAGTAGCAAAAAAATTTTATGAAATTTTCAAACCTCAGACGTAAATTCCTTAGTTAAGGGTACGATAGGGCTGACATGTCTATTAAGATAAAAGCCCTTAAAAATAAAGAGAAAAAAAATAAAATAAAATAAAAAAACACCGATGACGTTATACTGTTCCGTTCCATTATGTAGCAAAAGTATAGTTTGTCTATGACTAAACATGTTTATACAAAAAGTTGCCTCTGAAATGCAAAGTTAAGAAATAACCGCGACGCGACGACGGGGGAACGCCGCCGGATCCGGCCGACTGGTGTTTTTGACGTTACGTAACCGTGTGACTTAGTGCTTTTGTCTTAGACTTTCGTCCGGAACCGACCGATAGGTAGGTGTTTGAGAAAGGAATAAAAAGCCGACCGCTCGCTGCTGGTGCATTGATCCCATGACCTCAGCATGATTGATTGTTAATATCGCCATCTATTACAAGTCAGTAATAACATATACGCACGAGGCACAGTGATAAATGCGCCATCTGTTGTAAAACTTGTAAAAGACACACAACTTTAAGCCAGCTGACTAATTAGTTCCTCTTGTTAGTGCTGGCGCTGTATACTTTAGCCGAGTACCAAATGTCTAGTATATATAGTACTCTGTGTCTACACGCATACGCGACTATACGAGTCGCACGCACACAAACACCGTGCCGAAGTCTGCCGAACTGAAACGACGTTAGGTTTAATTCGCGTTACGAAATTTCTGGATTCGGTCGCCGCGCCAAAGCCCGCGATAAAAGCTATGCAATAGCCAAATAATTTTAAAAATATAGGTTGCCATGCTTAAAAAATAATTTGTTTTAAAACATTTTGTTAATCAATCAGCCTAGTTTAAAAGTGAAATCACAGTTGCTTGATATCTAAAATGGCCACAGCCTCAGTACGCCCACACTTTATACTCTTAATAAGATTTGAACAACGCTTAACTTTAACAACTTTTTGATTTTACAAACCGCGCCCTTTGCTTGTAACGAAATTATTTCTGTAAAATCTGATTATGAACTGCTGGCAGATTTTTAAATATATGATTTATTGTACCTAACGTACCTTTAATATAGGTTGTTAATGCGCGGTCGACGCAAAATGAAAGCTATTACTTTGATTTACAAATTTTATTTAAATCAAATTAAAAAATACATGAAATAAATAATTATACTAAAAACTAAATAACCTACCTGCGTTAAACGAATATTTGAAACTAAAAATATACCTATATGAATATACTGATTTATATAGACGATTTAAATTGCCAGGCCCAATGCACATATTACATATTAACAGGATGAAATATAGAGTTGGCCACTTGCACATTCAATAAAGGGGAACAGCGCTCGATATCATCTATTTATCACTATCAAAGTAACTAATAAATCCCTAGAAAATAACAGACTACCGACATCTCAGGTAAGTTACTTTTGTTGGAGATACTCATAGTTTTCTTGAACTTTTACAATACCTCGTAATTCATAAAAAGCTCTACAAACTTTTAATTCCCGATATCCAATGTCTAGGTATTTATTTCGTACCAATAAATTTTTAGTCCGAAATTCCTTAGGTAGCCTGAGATTTACGTAATAATATTTGTTGCATTGCATATTAAGTCGGTGAGTGGGTGTCATCGGTACCTTTGTTTATTTTTTCATTAGGAGTTAGGTCTCCTTTATTTTTAAATATTATATTTGAATTCTATCCATCTTCCCTAGTTAGTAGCTTTTCATACTTAGTAAATCCCGCAGGAAATGTCTGGTATTCTTATAAATGAGTCATCAACTGTGGCACAAGGAAACTGAGCAAAACTCCTCAGATTAGTAGCTATTGTTCCGATAGTTTTCCGAGAACTTCCCCTATAGCTCCTAATTAAAGTTTGGACAGTTCGCTCTCGACTTTACTATTCCAAGTTCAATCTTTCACAATCTTTCGCTGAACTATAAACTTGTGATTTTAATTAAAGCTTTCTGGCTTCAATTTTTAATGTTGTATTTTGGATAGGTAAAAGTTTTCCAGAAGGTATGGTTTTTTTTCTTTCATATAGGCACTTTAAGTGCCGCAACAGACGGGGCGCAAGTTGCGTCGCGTAACAGCTAGAGATGGGCAGTAGATAGTACTCAATGTACCCATTTGAGAATTTACTCACTAGATTTAATAAATAGAGTAAATAGAGTGTGTTCAAGTATTGACATCGAATTTGATGTCTGTTTGCTTATTTTTACGTAAAATTACGTCTATGCACACCTCCCACCAAAAAATGATAATTAGTCAAAGAAGTCTACTTTCAGTGTATGATTAGTATGGTATTTTCATATAATTCAGCGTCGCATATAACGTACATACATTTTACCTACATTTTAAGCATATTATGGCATACGCACACACTTTCCGACAAGAATCGCAAGTGTATACTAGATTTAAGTTTCAAAATTGTCATGAAAACATGAAATAATAAATATGAATATAAATATGAATCGCAACTCATATAAATCAATCTACTCACCAAATGGATAAATAAGGATATTTATCCGGTATTTACTCAATCTACTGAGTAAATAGTCAAATAGGTTGATTGAGTATTTATGCATCGCCCATCACTAGCTGTTACGCGGCGCAACTTGCGCCGCGTCTGGTACGGCCCTAAGAACAAACTAATTCAAACAAACGAAGTTCTCCTTACTAAGTTTAGTATACTCACATAAAATCGTTAATTTTGTGTTTTCTTTTTTCAGCGTTGCATATGTAAGTACCTTATTTCATACTAGCTTTGATCATGATGACTTACTGGAGTCGTTTAGTCAGTATTTGTTGCTAATCCTTTGGACGGATAATACCAAAAACGAAACATCTTACCAAATGAGGCATTGCCTAAACATTGTAAGATACTGAAGGCGTTAGTTCAACAAGAAACTATGAACAAGGCACTCTTTATTCGTCATAGCCTTTGAAAAACTGCACAACATCTTGGCAATCAACGTTTTTTTCCGACGTACTAATGAAATTAAATTATTCTGAAAATAGCAAAAAGCGGCATGAATTCAGACAAGGCGGTTTTTTTCCTCGCTCCATTGTTATCAGCACAACTACGAGTATTGTGGCAATGGCTACCGAAAATCTGCTTTCACAAAACCAGTACAATACAATCGCGTTTTTCTTTAAGCAAGTCTTATTTTTCTCGTTACATAGACAAACCCCGATTAAATATTAGGTTAAAACACAAAGTTTTTTTTATAAATAAACTTAATATTTACCGTGATTCTAATAATTTGCATGAGTCATTTTCATGGAAAAAGCTACTTATAAATTGAACAATAACCATCGAAGGTATTCCAGTTTCTTTTTTTATCAATCATTTGAACAAAAAGTAGATTTTCTTTTCGCTTCGCTTTTCGATGTTATATCTTATTTCCAGCCCCTTTTTCTAGTATATTTTAAGGAAATACATAAATTTTTGGGAGTCCAGTGCTACCCCATTTTAAATAAATTATTTGAAAGGAAACGGAGATATCATTTAAAATTTTATCTTGACCAAAACCTAGATAACCCTTCAAACTATTTTATGAACTACTGTCAGGGGCGTAGCTACCGTCGTATCTGCCGTATCAGTTACACGGGTCCCCCGGGCTACGGGCCTCAACGTGCGTAAACAAAAATTATTAAAAACATTCAAATTTTTTTTTTTAGTTCAGAAATGACTAAAGAAAAAAGAGCAATCTTTTTTCCCGCGTAAAGCGCGCGTTCATAAGTTGGCAACCCCCTACATCAGTTATTGCGGGCTGCGGGATTTCCCCGTTTACTTCAACGGGGAATCCCACAATAATCAATGTACATCGATACGATGATAAACCACGGAGAGCAGTGTTTATTGACGCGTTTTATTTATTTGACATGAACACCTGTCAGACCGATCGTTATTGTCCATAGAGGCTGAAACTAAGGAAAAACTAAAGTCATCAACAGCTATAAATGATTTAATAAATCAGTTTGCCGAGAAAAAGGCAACGAGAGTGTATATGTATTTAATATGAATTGTTTGTAAAAATTTTGGAAAAAGTGACAGATAGATAATAATATCTATTATTAATAATAAATATATACGGACAAATCACACAGATTGAGCTAGCCCCAAAGGAAGCTTAAGCTTGTGTTATGAGATACTAACCCAACGATACCAATTATGATGAAAAAATATTTCTTTTCATTTTATGCAAATATTTTGTTTTGCTTTTGTGAGAAATCTTTGCCCTTCCTAAGGGCCCCCAAACAATTTTTTATACGGGGCCCCGTCAAGGCACGCTACTCCTCTGACTACTGTTTATAGTTTAAAGTGAGAACGTGATCCTTTTCTACGCACATTTGCGAAAAACGGGCACTTTTGGTTAATATGCGTAGAAAAGCTTCACGCTCTCGTCGTTTGATCCTTTATCTTTTTCCGACAGAAATATTAAAAGACGCCGTAATGTAAAATGCACGTAAAATTATTTAACTCTGCAAAGTGTAGCGGTGGAAAGGGAAGGACAATAATGCAAAATCATTTAGCTCTGCAAAGAGCTGAAAGCTCCTAATAACGGCGAAATTATTAAAACTTGACTGAACCGAACCGATTGAGCAAATTTAAATAGTTACTTGAATACATAAAAAGCAATTACTTTTCGAATTATCTTTTATACAACATACTAGTATACTCGTAGTATGTTTTATAAAAGTCTCTAAAAATGTGACAAATTACAGTCAACGAATGATGTGCCTGCTGATCGGATTATAAGACTAACATCTTGTTTTCATTGCTGTTATGTAAGATATCGCAACTCAGTAAAATGGAAGAGCCTCATGTGCTGTACGCACGCAAGTTACGTAGTACTGCACGTAGTTTGAAAGGAAATAAATAAGTAGACGATCCTGTATGACCACAAAAGTATCTTACGTATATATCCAATGTTTCCGGGATATACCTACCGATAATTTAAGAAATTATTTTTTTATCATCAATATGAACAATTATTATTGAGGGCATAATTTAAAAACAAAATCCGCTGCTATATATTAAATGCATTAAAATGTACGGAGCAGCAAATTATTTATTAGCCGATTACGCAATTATTCCTTAAAAGAATAAAAGTTTAATAAAATAAAAGTTAAGAAGAAGATATATGTAGAAGAAGAAACTGAATGACTGACTAACTGACTGACATATCAACGCACAGCTCAAACCGCTGGGTCTAGAGACTCCAAATTTGGCACATAGGTTCCATGAGGTCTAGGGTTGCACGAAGAAAGGATTTTTTAAACACATCCTCTAAGGGGGGGGGGAGGATAAATAATGTTACATTTTATAATATTTCTATCCATTTTTGACTTCTACGCGGATGAAGTCGCGGGTTAAAGCTAATATATAATCAAAAGCTGACAGAAGCCAAAAGTGTATGCAAAGGCCTTGTTACTTTTTGTTTGAATAAATGTGTATGAATAGACATTTATTCTCACTGTGTCGTACTGAAGAGTAAAGTACCTACTGGTTGAACACAAGATACCTGCTATACAATTTGTTTAGGATTCTGCAAATAAGGAGGAAGGGCCATGTGGTTTGTATACTCGATCAGCTGACCTCGATACCACAGCCAGGACTGTTATGGGTTTACAAGCCGTGTAATATGTACGAGTACAGTCGGCCACTCATCAGGGTAACAGATTTACGAGGGAGTCCTTATTCAGGCATGTGGTAGTGTTATAGAGGTATCGGTTGATGTGTAGCCCACCGTACAAAACAAAACAGTACATACGAAACTTTAAAGTTTGTTAACCGACAAAATGCAGACTTGGTAGTGTTTTCACTCGCCACGCTCGCCAGGTTTTGGCGTTATATCGAAAATTATCTACACCGCTATTGTATATAAATACACGGTCTAAAGCAACAGATTATGTGTTTATGGTTTTTTTTTATGAAAACGGACATAACTACTTATAATGTCGATAATACTTATAAATATTTACAAGAAAGGATTAGGGATTAGGTAATAAAATGGAAAAGAAATGATAGGGTAGGTATATGGGCCCAATATAAGGGAGTGTTCAATTTTGTTATGTACTAATTTCTACCCTCTTCATTTCAGATACATAAATAAAAGATTCCGACGAATAGAGGACCTCCGCCTTTTTTAAAGTCTGTTAAAAATATACATGTTTGGTTATGCTCTTAAGGTGATTTTTCGTTTTACAAACCATGATTAAGCTTTCTCTCATATCCCTAGATCATAATTTGGTACATATCTCCTAGATCATAACTTGGTACCGACAATTTATATTTATACTTACGTAATAATATTTTCCCAACAAGTTCACAATTTATTTATTTTTCATTTATTCACGACAGACAGTACTGACTCTCGTACAGGGCTTATGAAAGCCTTTTTAAGTTGACGACAACTAATTTAAACTTTTCGGTAAATAATTTCTGAAATTAAAACCGACGAAGCAGAGACGGATAATTCAGACTTCAGAGACAGGTTGGATGTGATGAGGAAATATTTTTTTTTTTTTGAGCAATGCACTCTCAATGTACTCTGCGTGTTACATATACGACTGGGTCCATTGGATATGAGCAACTGAGATACTCTCTTATTATAAAGGCAAGACTTATTTTTTAAACTTTTCTATAATATAATACATCCTGATAGGTGGGCTACTTTGGCAACAAAGTGGATTCTCGAAGATGGCCAAAGGAAAAGAGGTAGGCCCCGGAAGCGTTGGTGTGACGATTCGCGACAGTTTTAAATGGAATGGTTGAAAGTGGCACACGATCGAGATATTTATAAGGAGATGGGGGAGACCTTTGCCCAGCAGTGGTACAGTAGAGGTTAATTAAAAAAAATAGACAGTTGTCTGTGGGTATTTATATTCTGTGTTTTGTGTCAAGAAGTCCATTTTTGTAAAAAAATAAATATCCTAAATACCATAAGTTTATTTATACCATTAAAAAGTTTATTTTATTCACTAAAAACAGTGAATAAAAGGCACTTTTACTCACTATTTTGGTGATTTATTTTATTCACTAAAACAGTGAATAAAGAGCACTATTTTGGTGTTTGAGTTTAGAAAAATTAGTCTTGATTTAAGTTCTGTTCGAATTTTAACTTGCATTTTAATTGTAAATCAATTAAAATGCAAGTTAAAATTCGAACCATCCTTTTTTTCTTTAAATGTCTATTTTTGTTTAAATCTTTCTTTTTCTCGTAGTCATGATATAAAGTATAGTATGCAACTCTTGAATAAAACGGATTTAATCAAGGGCCATGAATCACACGCGTCGCTCAGGATTCTAACACTTGAATCACGAGCGAAGCGAGTGATTCATCTATGGCCCTCGAATTAAATCCGTCTTTTATTCACTAATTGCATAATATACTATTTTTTATGTAATTTGACATGAAATAAAATATTATTACAATGAACCTACAAGAACAGTCGTGAAATTTAATACTTCCCAACCTGAAGTGTCTGAATTTTTCGGGCAGACCGTAAATGCGGCAGTCTATTGACGACATTTCAAAAATATATCAGGTATTGGCTCCTATCTCCTCAATCATGCAGGCGTTCGGAGAATGTTGAAGGAATTTTTCGATTAAGCCTGTGCCAGTACAGCCATTGTGTAGAGTGACTCAGCAACACCTACCGCGACATTTTCTTGGACACCGAGTGGGGCGAATCTACTTTTTGTCCAAGGAAATGTACGGGCCTTTTTGTCTCCGCGCTGAGAAATGATGCGTAGTTTGATTAATTGTTGTAAAAAGATCTTATGCGATCATGTTTCTAGTTTTATTAGTTTGTAAGTATTGATTGTAAATAAGATAAATAACTATCTGGGGCCGAGCGTGAAGAGTTACAAGATCTCACCACGACTTAACGCCGCCGTAGTAGTGGCTACTTTTTTACCCAACAGATTATAAGTGTAACGATGGAACCCCAAGATACATTTTATAACTAGTTCTTTTTTCGTTCTTAAATTAAAAAATGTCTGAATGAAAACATTGAAAGGCCTAAAAGCTATTGGACGATTTTCTGTATAAATGGAAGCATTGAAAGAATATAATTCCTGGTTCCGAGAGTCTGGCAGTCTGGGAGCGTGCCAAATAAAACCGCAAATTAAATCCTCAATGCGTCATGTATCTACTGAGGTCGGCTCCATCGGTTTATAAAACATTTTTACAAAAGTTAAGAGCGGGACTGCGCTATCGCAAGTAAAGCGACTTTTGGCGTGGTCCGCACTTGTATGGGTGACAACAAGTGGTATAAAAAAATTCCGCACTCATCCGTGCCTTGGAAGGCACGTATAAGCCGTTGGTCCCGACTGTCCTCATTGTATTGCAGTCATCGAGCTTTGTCAGCCTAAAAAGTCTGACACCAGTGTTTGCCACTTACACACACGAAAAACAACATAAACTAAACGAATTGGAGAGTTTGATGTGGACTCTCTTTTCTCATATATTGACAGATAATACAGATGTAGGCTGAACTTTTGCTATGGTATTTTATCTTTTGATCCTTACTTAGGGATTGCTTATGCCTATGAAGCCATGTAAAATTGTATGTATTAAAAAAAAACAGAAATTTTTTTAGATATACTAACTAACTGCGGCTCTAGTAAGCTGTAAGGGAGATCCATGTCCGACAGTAAACGTAGGTCCATGAAATGGTAAAGTCACACCTTGTACATTACCTTAATGTAGAACTTACTCCTACGGTGTTGTACCTATGATAACACTATAAGACTAATATTGTAAAGTCAAAAGCTTGTGAGTGTGTGTGTGTATGTTTGTTACTTGTTCACGAGCAAACGGCTGGACAAATTTTGATAAAATTTGGTATGCAGAGTGCTGATACCCGGGATAACACATAATATACTTTTTCCGCGGATAACACCGCGGGGCGCAGCTAGTATAAAATAAAAATAAATGAGTATGTACTGGAAATATACATATAGAGAGTAAAAAGAACAGGCTTTTGGTAAGATGTGTGTAAACAGAAACATCTTGACTGAACCATTATCTTTGAATGAAGGTGTCCCCCAATAAGTAATGGAATTTGTAAAGACGACGTTGCGACGACATACAAATACAGATACATTTACACGTCTTTATCCCTGACGGGGCAGACCGAGCCCAGGGCCATAAGATCCAAGTACTTAGCGTGATAGTGGGCGTTAAGATGGAATAAGAATCAAAATAGTGATGGATTGCTAGCCGCATCGCCTGTTAACATAATACAAATCTCGCCCATTTCTTCGATCGGCTTTTACCGTCTGCGCGGGAAGAGAAGCAGCTAGTACATTCAAAGTTTTTTCCTTTTTCCCAGACCAGCATAGAAGATTGCGACGACATGTCGGTAGTATGTATAAGAAACCGGAATAGGGACAGTAGACTTCGAAAGAGCTAAACGTTGGTTAGACACCCTAAGAGCAGATGAAATATGTGAAGCCAAGATTACAGCAAAACCTACTAACTACCAGCGTAGCTAAAGAAAACTAAAAAGGAGGGATATTGTAAGTGATAGGAAATAACAACAACGATTTTATGAGTTTACGTATGGTAAGTTACCGGCGGAATGATTTGAGATACGTATGTCTCGTTAATAGGAAGGTAGGCGACTGAGCGACAAACGCAATACAACCATACATACGGTCCGCGGGGAGGCTGTGAACTCGTCATTGCACCCGTACCTTTAATAAATTTAATTTTTCATCAAAAAAATACACAAGTTTGACAAATTTTACACCAACCTTTGAAAAAATTACAATTTTTATAAGTTTTTACATTCCGTCGTCTACATATATATTTAAGTTATCATTAGCTTAAACATTAATGTTTATTTTGTTTAGGTGTTATTAAAAATATACATATATATTTAAAAATATATTTATCAATACATATAATAAAACAAAGTCTCTTCGCGCAGTCTGTCGCTCTGTATATATGTATGCATAGATCTTTTAAACTACACAACCGATTTTAATGCAGTTTGCGACAATAGATAAAGTGATTCAAAAGGAAGGTTCACGTGTATTATTTTTTACATAAAGCAAAGCCGGGGCAGGCAGCTAGTTCCATATATACACAATATTAGAATTATTAGATACGACAAAATTAGAGCAAGTATAACTTAATCATCCAATAATATTCTTATTAATACCCAATTAATGCTCCTACGAGTATATCAATTATTTACTAATTATTGGATACTGTGTAATAAGAGACGCACTCATATTATCCAATATGTAACACTTTTGATAATGATTTCAATTTTTTTTTCTGTATTCATGTTTTTTGTTCGATATATTGTTTAATTGTTTATTTGTGATAAAAACGACTTATATCTATTACATTTATCACACATGCATTATTACAAAAATAGAATAATAATATAGGGACCTTAAAATTATTTGCATTTTTTTATTTCTTAATCATTTTCGTTTATAATTCAGAAGGCAGATTGACTAGGTATCTGCATAAAATCAAAAATTCAACTGATAAAACAAATAGTATTTATTTAATACCCAGCATGGGGACACTGCAATAGGCTAGGGAAAAAAATAGATATAAGTCTTGTATGTATGTATTCTGACACGATACGATTTAACTAAGTACGATTTTATACGATTTAAGTATGTCCTCATTATTTATACGCTATAAATCATTATAAAGTCATATTATTCAAACATTGTTTTTCCAAGCTAGTAGATACACCCTTTATATATAATAAGCATTACAAAATGTGTCTTTTTAGCCGTCCTTATCCCACTGCTGGGCAAAGGCCTCCTCTTTCCTTCCATAACTCTCTGTCACCGGTAATAACTTTCCAAAATGTGTAGGTACCTATATTAATATGTATGAATACTGGGATTTAGTGTCACGAAAAAAAGACCACCGAATTTTCGTTACACCGCTATTTGTAGATAACCACCTGTTACAATACAAGCCTTGTAAGGCAATAAACCACATTGATTCGGATAATAGACTTTCTGGGACACAAACTAAAGTGAATATAGAAAAATATAATCTGTTACTAATTAATTAATAAAATAAACAAAAAACTTACTAAAACTAAACTAATAACATAAATTACATATAAATAAATAAGCCCTCGAAAATCTGTTACTCTATTTTTATAATTCCGAGGAACTCTTATAGTTTCCGTCTGTATGTCAACAACCTATAGTTCAGGGACTGTTAGTACCAGAAAGCTGATAGGTATATACCACATTTAATTAATACTGACAAGGTCGAAAATATAACGTGAAAAAAATTCATTTTAGGGTAATTCCCCTGTTAAGTTGTTATTAGTTAAGAGGGGATGATTTTTTTTTATGTGTATCCTTTAATAGTGAGTTGTATCGTTGAGGTTTTGCAAAGACTACTTTTCGATTTAGTGACGCGACTGCGAAATATTATACGAGTACTAATTCTTTTTCTAGTTGAGCTTCTATACAAACAACGACGAGCGCACTTTGTTTTAACACACAGAATTTTGTTCTAACAGATGTACTAAAGATAATGAAATATATAATTTAATATAAAACATAATAAAAGTAAATTAAATGAGTATATAATGTGCAGGTGGGTCACTACAATTTGTTATATGACGAATTCTTTTAAAATTCTTTGTGACTCTGAACTGACTGAATTTCAACCGGCGAGTACGTAATTTCTATCAGTGAAAAAAATAGTAATGTAGACATTAAATTAGTTAGATTCTAGTAAAAAGTTTAAACTTTCATTCCGACTGAACATAAAGTTACTGAACATGTTTAGAAATCTTTATTTAATTAAATTGATCATAAAAAGGTAGGTAAATATTATATTAAGTAGATCCGACAGACATATATGTAGTGTCACTTCTCTACATTCCTTACCTTGGGGATACCCCGGGATATTTGCTGAGCCCGGATTACGGGAGACGCCACAGCCAATTATATTAATGTCTGAATGCAAGGCTTCCTTTGACAATACTCGGCGGTATTGTGACATAATTAACAACAGGCATTCCTATTTGTTATTCCAGTACAACAATGGAATCAGATACTTATGAGTTACAAACATATTACTTTTTAGTATTTCAATAAAATGTAAAAAAAAACAGTGCTGCACGACAAGCATAGGTGAAAATCACAGGAATAATGTCAATAAGCGATGTGGATCGCAATCCTTCATTATTTTGATTCCCTCTTCCACCTTTATGAGTGGACATGTACATCCTCATGCCAATCAGTTCGCTATGCGGCCAAACCGATAGTCCATCTATCTCTCGTAAAATATAAAACAAAAGTCATGCACGGCAGTTATTCACGCACAATATTTTCTCTCTCCGGAGAGCAGTAAACAAGCGCCCAGGTATTCTGGAGACAAAATGATTAATGATCGAGATCACGACAACCCGATAGCAGCACATCTGTTATTCCATTATCGAATAATTTAGTTATGGCCCTTTTGAAATCAATAACGATTTATTGGCAGCGCTATCCACGATGCCTACCTATAAGTATAATATGCGATCTGTCCTGATATTGATTTGTATGCATTGTCAAGACAATTTAATGACGTCGAATTACAAAATATGAATTATATAGATAAGTGTTACGTTATAATCAGACTTTTACTGTGACTAATGAAAGGGAAAAATCGTTCATGTTATAATGCGCAGATGTTTTAGACGTCATACTTATGAGAAGGTGTTGACTACAAATGAACGAAAAGAGAATTGGCCAAAACGTAAAAAATAGTAGTATTTAAAATTTGCTTCGTAAAATTGCTAATTTCATTTTCTTTCGCATCGATAGTATTTATTTTATTTTATTTATTGTATATCTAGCTTGTTGATGAACAAGAGAGTGAGAGTTTAAACGAAACTAAAAGATAAGGGGAAGCTAACTACTATAATAATAAATATAAAAACATAACTAACAAAACAATACAAAGAATTATTCGAGCATTTTAGTTGGATAAAGTTCGAAATATGCGAATGGCATTGTTGACGACTCGTATATATCTATAAACGAGACATTCCAACCAAAACCAATGCTTCTAGAATTCTACTTGCGTATTCGTTTTTGAGAAAAGACTCGTACCATTGCGAGTCTCCTGTTCTGTTCGGGGAATTGCTCGAAACAAATTATATTTGTTTGGATGTTTATTAGCAATTTTTATAGAAATGATCCTTTTTTGTTTTTCCCGGTTTTCTATTATTTTAGGTTCTACTTATTAGGGTTACTCTGGAAGAAATTTTTATAGAAAAAAGCAATACCTAATCACATGAGTTTCTTTGTTTGTTTTCCATGTTTGTCTCTGTTAACTTACGCAAATTATAAGTACCTACATTGAAATGATACTGCATTTGTGAAGTATACTGGATTTTCGTCATTAGGTGCATATTCGTGTCCATTTGTGAATATTTAAGGAAATTTCAGTTTTGTTTTTTAATTATCTCCGAGTTATCAGGCTGTGAGAGACACATTACACATCCACACCGGCTGCGACCCTCGTCATGTCACCAACCTGTTTTTGTCACGAACTGCAGCCGCACAACTATTATACCTAAAACTGTACTTTGATAACTTTTCAACTTATTTGTGTATGATTATACAGTTCAACTTTTGCCCAACAATAAATGTAGCGGGCTCTAAATAATATACAGTTTAAGGGAGAAGTTTTATGGTAATTGTAACAAAAAGAATTCTCTCATCGTGTCTTATTCAAGGCGTTCAATTTTATTTTATTACTTTGATTTAGCAATTACACGGCGGAATGCCGCTCTTTTTTAGCCGACTACGGCAAAGCCAAGCAGCATTCTATGTATAAAATGTATGTATGTGTTAATGTATGTTCCACCGTAGCATCCAAATCGCTTGTCCAATTATCACAAACGATATGTCAATCGATTCGTCATTTTTTTTCCGGGTGACATAGGCTACAATTTGTATGCAAAAAATGTATTTATCGAAGGTTACATGCAAAATGATGTAGACCATATATAACTCCCGTAGTCAGGTATTAGTTTTTTAAACGATTATCTTGTTACGCCCAATATAACAAACGAAATGAATACACTCTAGCTCGTATCTCAACACTGCAAAACAACACCACAAAGCTTCAACATTTTTTACCAACGTTTCGTGTCCTGAATTATATTCCCTGTTAGCTTATCTATTTGCGAGTCAGACTTCGCTGCCGGCTCGACCAGAAGCGCTGCCTCGTGATTCGTGATAGTAGCTGACTTTTTATTACAACGGTTTGTATGAATGTGAAAATTAATAGTGATTTAAAAAATGTAGGTTGGTGGTGGAGCCGTGCTGAGAAGAAACTAGACATGTCACCTTCTTTTTGATACCGTTGTTGTAGTTTTTGCATTTGGGATGGAAACCATCGAGTTGTTATTTAGTTTCTTTATAAATATTTATTGTTTTACACCATATAACTAGTAAGGGTTATGGTAACTTATTTTACGAGATAAAGGTACCGCTGTTGTTGATTAAAATGAACCGAAATGGGAGTTTCGAAACAATTCCAAAGTTAGTTTTTAGAGGTAAAATTAGATTTGCGTTTACCGTTTGTTATTCTTATTTGCAGCGATGCGCTCATCGCTTTTATGCACAACTACAGTTTAAATTCGGTTGGGAAACACACAATTTGTGGAGAAATAGCTCGCCACTTTTAGTACTAAAGTTTAGAGCGAAATTGTTGTAATTTACTGTGTAGTAAAACGTTTGCGATAAATTTAGGTATTTACATCTTGATGCGGCACTGTCTTAGAAAAGGTCATGGAAGTAGATAGATAGATTAACACATTTATTTGCTACTATAACACACATAGAAAAAATATACAAATCAGACACAAAAAGTAGTAAACAACCTTCTACGTACCAGCTAAGCTCTAACAAGATAATCGTTCAAAAAACTGATACCCGAATACGGGAGCTATATACGGCTAATAATTTTGTATGTAACATTAAGTAGGTATATAAAAAATCGTTTAGTATATAAAAAAGGTAAATGAAAGTCTACTTCTTGACATAACTGCACTGCCATAAAGCAAAATAGAAGTCTTAATTATTATGACGTCGTAATAAAAATTCCATTCATTCTTGCAAAATTTTCCGAGATTAGCTCGCCGAGTGCTTTCAACTATGAGTATTTTTTAACCCCGGACGAAAAAGAGGGGTGTTATAAGTTTATCGCTAATGTCTGTCTGTGGTATCGTAGCGCTCGAACGGACTGATTTCTATGCGGTTTTTTTTTACGTGAAAGCAAGTTCCCTTGCAGTAGTTTTTATCTATGTTTGAGGAAAATCGGTTTAGCTGCTTAAAAGTTATTGGGGGTTACAGCTTGAAAGTCAGGGCTTAATAATTATAAATGGCGCTTTAATAGCGGAACTACCGATACGATATCAAATCGTATGGGTAGCACCGCTATACATCACTAGATGGCGTTCTTGACATTTTCGGTCGGGTTTTTTTTTTAGTTGCCGAGCTAATAATCTTGTTAAATGTTTGGGAATATACTGTGCTCAATTTTTATTATGATACAAATCTACGTACCTCTCTGAAAAAGTTATTCTTAATAACAAGAGCCTAATTAAATATATCCATACTGGGAGATATCTATGACCAAGATTAATGCAATTAATTACACAACTTGGAAATTGTCTGTAGCCACGAATAGTGACTCCCATCAATAATTTCTGGGTGGGCAAAATCGCAAACCTGATCTGATTTTCGATGCTATTGATTTATGAATCAATGGTCGCAGGTTCTATGCGCCTCAATTCAATTTCACGACGGTCTTATGAGTTATGATATGACTGTACTCACCTTGGTCGAGAAGGTAATACACTAGCTTACATGTTCGATCAAGGTAGCAGCCCCAGATTTTGAACGTTTCACCGAAAACTGAAAAATCTGTCCCTGCGAGGAGAGCACAATCGACATTTAACTGTAGTGCCGCAGAGTAAATTTGTAGGAAAAAGCTAAATAAAGACTGTCGATAGAGGAGAGGTTGAGTAAAGAGCCGAGCGGCACGGCAGTAAAAACTAAACGTTTGTTGTTCTCTAATATTTATTTTATTTTAAATTCTTAATTATTTTTAAAGTGAAGGTACAACTAAATGTTCTGTGAATATTTCAAGCGTCTACCTGTTGCCGTTATATCGAGCAATAAACGGCAAAAAATCACGTTTTTTGTATTGGACCTTAAATATTTATTCTATTCTGTTTTTAGTATTTATTCTCATAGCAGCAACAGGAATACATCATCTGTGAAACTGTCTAGCTATCACAGTTCATGAGATACAGCCTGGTGACAAACAGACAGACGGACAGCAGAGTATTAATAATAGGATATTGTTTGTACCCTTTAGGTACGGAACCCTAAAAAACCATCACTTGTATCGTATATAAGTAAGGAGCTTTTCCTCGTGAGTATGGTACCTACAGGCACAAGTTTTTTAACGAATGCACATGTTGCGAAGTGCATGCTCTGCATTAAACCCATACTTACAAAGATATTATCTAAAATCACTGTTTCGTACATTTATTGCGGTAGTAAGTTACCATCAACTATGACAGATAAGTACCAATTTAATTAGTATAGAACTGCTGACTTTATTTTGAGATAATTTCGCGCCATCTCGATTTTTCTCAATCTAGAAGTGGTTGATAATAAGATAATAAGTATTACTAATCTGTGCTATATGTATTAGTTTAAGTTTCACTGGACTTGCTCTTTTTACTCGTCCTGGTACTGTTTACTTGCCACAAATATATGCTCAGTCAACTAAAGCAATCACTCAAAACCAGAAGTAATGCTGCATCAGATCTGGGGCCCGAGACACAAACGTTGAATGGCGCATGCTTTCAACTATATTCCCGAAAAAGGCAAAAATAGATGAAGCCGCCCCACCCCATTGTTCTGCTGGCTGTATGTTGCCAAATAAAACGAACTACCGGTGTTTAGCTGAGTAGAACCGACGCCATTCAGGTGGGCTTTAAAAAGATTAAACGCTTTGTTCTCTCCTTAATGGTCGGTCTTGTATTTTGGTAAACTTTACAAGATACGTTTTAATATATAGTAATGATCCAATCGGCAAGTACTGCCGGCCTGGCCGCACTTCCAAATTTAATGAAATTTTAGGATATTAATCGGAGTGATATATGGAATAACCTAATTTTTTGACCTCGAGGAGCCTGTGGAAACTTGGAGGGCAAAAACCTCGAAAATGTCGGACTTTTTTTTAGTTTTTATCTATCCAAACCATGCGCTTCTCTAGAAAGTGTTGACGATAAACTTATAGGGCATTAGTATTTATTAGGTTGGGGAAAAAGTCTTTTCGCATATAGTATGTATGAACTTGTAATAAAACCACTTTGGCTATACTATTTGTACCTGGCTGGTTTTGGTATCATTTAAAAGTTTAAATTTTAAAGAAGATAATTCCAAATTCAAATTAGGAAAATGCGTGATTTTCATTTGTTTTTCTTACCGTCAAGATGGGTGAATCTAATGAAGAAATTAGATACATTTTAAAATTTTACTACCAAAAAGGTAAAAATGCAATGCAAGCCGCGAAAAACATTTGCGATGTTGATGGATCTAGTGCAGTGTCTGTGAGAGTAGCACAAATTTGGTTTAAGCGTTTTCAATCCGGAAATTTTGATGTCAAAGATGCACGTCGCTCTGGTCGCCCTGTTACGGATAAAATGAATGATATTTTTAAAAAAGTGGAGCAAGATCGGCAAATCAGTAGTTACGACGTAGCTGAAGAACTGGGAATTGACCACAAAACAGACATGGCGCATTTGAACAAAAAATGGGTACACAAAAAAGCTCGATATTTGGGTACCTCACGAGCTCTCTGAAAGAAATCTAGTGAACCGTGTACTCATTTGTGATTCTTTATTACGACGTAATGAGACCGAGCCATTTTTGAAGAAATTTATAACTGGTGATGAAAAGTGGATCACGTGTACGACAAGAACGTGCGAAAAAGGTCATGGTCAAAGGCCGGTCAGGCTTCACAGACTGTGGCGAAACCCGGGTTAACTCGCAACAAGGTGATGCTGTGTGTGTGGTGGAATTTGAAATGCATTATTCATTATGAGCCGTTACCACCAGGCAGGACCATCGATTCAGAACTCTACTGCGAACAACTGATAAGATTAAAGCAAGAAGTTGAGAGAAAGCGGCCGGAATTAATCAACAGAAGGGGTGTGGTTTTTCATCATGATAACGCTAGACCTCACACATCTTTAACCACTCAACAAAAATTAAGAGAGTTTGACTGGAAGGTGTTAATGCATCCCCCGTATAGTCCTGACCTGGCACCTTCAGATTTCCACCTGTCTAGGTCTCTTCAGAATTCTTTAGGCAGTGTCAGGTTAACATCACGAGAGGACTGCCAAAACTACTTGACGCAGTTTTTTGATCAGAAGCCCCAAAATTTCTATAGCAATGGGATCATGTCCCTACCTATAAGATGGCAAAAAGTTATCGAACAAAATCGTACCTACATACTTTAGTTAAATGTAAATAAACTATATTAAAAAATGTTTTGAATTTTCATATAAAATGCGAAGACTTTTTCCCCAACCTATTATGTGTATCGCGGCGGTAACTATTAGGTCAAAAAATGATTTTTAACTATTCTTAGAGAAGCGCATGGTTTAGAAGATATAAGCGGAAATCTTTAGAAAGTCCTACATTTTCGAGGTTTCCCTCCCTCTAAGTTTTCGAAGGCTCCTCAATGTCAAAAACTAAGGTTTCATACCCCACTCCTTCCTCAAACAATATAACAAAATTTTGTTAAATTCGGAATTGATTCCAGGTATTTTTTTAACTTGCCGGCTGGTAATACATATTCAAGAAATCTGTACACATGTGGATGCAAAAAAGTTTTGAACAGATACATACATACGTCTGAGATTAGCAGATACGTTTGAAATGACTTACCTACGCAGAAATACAGTTTATTTCTAAATTCATTAAGTTGTGAAGCTTAGTTCAAAAATTTGTTTCGTATTTCATTCTGAGAACGAAAAAAAACTAGAATCGTAATCTCTTTGGAGATAACATGTAGGTTCTGACAGAATTTGCCGAGACTTGTGTGTATTCAGGCAGAGCGAAAATGGAAGCCTGCGATTATTTCTGAAGGCGTACAGAATTTATCATGTCTAATATATAAAATACATTTTCAAGCTCTGGCGTAGTCAGGTTTAAAGATAGATCAGACCGGATACGAAACATTTTTGTTACTATAAACGAATAATATGAAATAATATAACTTCGGCACGCTTTTGGTAAGGAACCCTTAAAACCAGCTGATTATATGAGAAAAAATTTTTTGCTAAGTAATAGTTTTTTCTATATTTCAAGTTAGATAAAAAATCCTACTAGTATTTTGAATGTGATAATGTGAATTATGGATTTTTGTTCCGCTTTCACGGGTAAACGGCTGAGCGGAATCCCACGGGATCCTCACAATTTTCAGGGATAAATAGTATCATATTTGTTAAACCAGGTAATAAGCTATCTACATTCCAAATTTCATTCCAATCCGTTCTGCCGTTCTGGTATAAAAGCAGAACAAACATCCATACATCCATTCAAATTTTCATATTTATTATATTAAGTTGGATTGTCTAATACCTTACTAATTCTTATCTTCAAAATCTGCACTCTAAATATGACGTTAAATTAAATTTATTTTCAGTCATAATTACAAGATAACAGAATAAACAAACTTGTAGACAAAGGCAACCACGTTTTAATCCGTAAATAAATTTATTCATTAAGTTGTAAATTAAATTAAGAGATAAAATACAAGATAAAGATGAAAGGGGTCTTTGTCCTTCGGAATAAATAATACGAGTACTTTATATCCGAGGCCGACCCTACACTAACGCCACTGGCGATATCGTCCAAAATAAATTATTGTCTCGAAAACGAAGAAGATATTGTAAAATGGTTGATGGACCATAAAAGCTCTTATAGCTAAAATTGGGACGTATTACACATTTAGCTAGACCACAGTTACTTTAAATGAAAAAGAAATGTGGTGTCGTGGGACACCAGGTAGGAACGAAGTTCAAAAGTTCTTGTGTATACGACTGTCGCGCCTGCGCACGTCTCATTTAACGAGGTCATCCTTACGGTTTTACTATCACATTTTTTTCAGTTCGGTCGCGCAGCAAAATCCCTATCTCCTCCAAGCCTGCCGTAAGGAACTTCGTTCCAAAATATCGTCTGTCATTAAATTTTTTAATTTAGGGCAATTAGACGAAAGTCAATTTTTTTTTACATAAACTATCATCTTTATCTGACACCTCTATGATTACTGAATATCATCATAAACAATTTATAAAGTTAACTTTCCATTTAACAAGCAAGAGCTTTACCACACATGTGTTTGTGGTTACCACTGCTCCTCAAGGACCTGGCGCCTAAGCTGAAATATATCTAGCTTATCACTTTTTCTATCAAACCGTATATCAAACATAACATGTGCAAAAGATAACAAACGCCAAGTAAATCAATTCAACACCAAACGTGAACCCATTTTGCGTGACTCAACACGCGCGACAAAGAAAAATAATTTCCTTTTTGTTATACTCCACTGAAAAGCTGTAAATATTACAGACGGGCGACGCGGAAAACATTGATAAAGAATCTGTAGATTCATCAGTTGTGCTGATTTGTGCTCAAGAACGTCACAGAAAATTTGTGCTTTTACTTTTCAAAGATGAGTACGACTGAACTCCTTTTCCTGGTATGCGGCAGGTATTAAAAAATCTAGTTTATCCGTGAATCTATCTCTCTGGAAGAGTTTGAGGATAATAGGGATTTAGTCCCGTGGGATTATATTCCTTTGGAACCTAATACTGAACTAAAAAGTAATAATGCCTGTAGGTGCGATGGATATGATATTATGAAGTAGGGAATATCCAAACATTCGCATTTATTAAAAGTACATTTAATTTTATATTAACATGAACTGACTTTTGAAATACGCGCACTACCTATTTATATGTATTTATAACTAAGTGATTTCTTTGCTTTTAATAAATTCTATTGAATTATCTCAGAAAATGTTATATCATTGGGTGCGAAGTCAAGATCGGATAAATCCGCAAAATAAGAAACAAACAGAACGGGCGTTAAAGTACAAAAGCCATGAGCAAAATCAACACGCGATTTATATTATCTTTGAATTATTGAAGGCGAAATTATATTCTTTCGCCACAAAAGGCAGTACCTAAATTAGTAGATGTTAACACTTTTATGTGTTGTTTTAACGGTAGCTCTACAAACAACAATATAAGTAGCTACGCTTAAAAACTTAAATCGTTACTTTGTAATACGCGACAACAAGTTTACTTATTTAAAAAATACAATTAAAAAATCCCCGACCGAAAATGTCAAGAACGCCATCTGGTGAAAAGCGCAACTACCGATACGATTTAATATCGTATAGGTAGTTCCGCTATTATAGCTGATATTGAAAGCAATTATAGGGGTTCTTAGCTATGTTTGATGAATTGATGAAAATCGGTTGAGCTGTTTAAAAGTTATTGAGGGTTTTTAACTTACCTGGCAAATAAAATTGTATATTAAAAAAGACATTGATTTCTTTCAAAACTTACCCATACAAAAAACAAAAAGATTTCTCTAATCTTGCATAATAATAAAAACAAGAATGGCACGAGGTTTGTATTTTAGCTAAATCCGCACGGATTAAATTTCACCGAAATCTGACGAAGCTTGAATAAATTAACATATTGATACATGGAGATATCAGCGTAGTCGTGTAGTGGCCGGTATCCGGTCTGACCATGGTAGGCGAGGAACTAATCCCGGCTTGCGGTTATCGGATTTTGCCCCGATATTGTCGGACTCTGATACCTTGCTTGTTGCCTGGACTTGGTATCAATATTCAGCGGTAATTTTAGCAGGAATTTAAGTAGTTTAGTTAATTACTTAGTTTTAGAATACAGTGAAAATGACACTGGTTTGTATAATATATTCCTAATGCACATAATTAACAATCTTGCGTATCTTATACAATACGTTACCAAAACCCTGTCCGATCTTCGTAGGAGCAACTCAGATCGTCAATATGAACAACTTTTCCTATGGGACCAATGATAGAAACTCGAAAAAAATCAACATTTTCATAGAAATTGTAGGGCCGGCCGAACGCTTTTGTATGAAAATGTCGATTTTATTTCGAGTTTCAAGCATTGGTCCCATGGGCAAAGTTGTTCATATTAATGGTCTGAGTTGCTCCTACAAGGATCGGACAGGGTTTTTGTTACATATTGTACACAAATGTCAAAGACACTTAAATTTATCGGTGTCCATTTATCGAACGTTAATTTGTATTTCAGCTAAGTCCGCACGGATTTGATTCAACCAAATCTCGCAATGCGCTCAAATAAATTTACATCTTAATACATCTGAGATAGCGACGTACTCGTGTAGTGGCCGGTATCCGGTCCGACTATGGCAGACGAGGAACTAATCCCGGAAACTAATCAGATTTTGCCCCGATATACTCGGACTTCGATACCTTGCTTTTGCGGTTTCCGATTTTCTTCCTGGAGTTCCTATCAATATTAAGCGATGATTATAACAGGAACTTAGCATTTTGGTTATAGAATAAAGTGAAAATGAGACTGATTTATATAAATAGGTTTCTAAAGCAATGACATTCGAATAATTTTTCTCATCTCTATACAAATGGCAGAGACACTTTGATTTGAGGCCATTCATCGGTATCAGTTAATGAAACGTTTGTATAAGTCCACACGGATTATTAAATCGAAATCTTGGAATATTCTCGAATAAATTAACATTTTGATACGTCCGAGATATAGTCGTGTAGTGGCCGGTATCCTGTATCCGGTCTGACCATGGCAGGCGCTAACCGCGGCTTGCGGTTATTGGATTTTGCCCCGATATGCTTGGACTGCGATACCTTGCTTTTGAGGGTTTGGACTACAAACCCAGGATACTAAAGCTGGAGTTGCTTTTAAAATTTTAGATTTTATTGAGAATTAAGTAGTTCCAGTTGACCCGAATGAAGCTTTTCTACGCACATTAGCCAAAAGTTGCTGTTTTTCGCTCATTTGCGTAGAAAAGCTTCACGTTCTTACTTTAAACTGTAAACAGTCGTCGACCTCCGTGGCGTAATGGTCAACACGCCAGTCCGCCAATTCGGAGGTTCTGGGTTCGATCCCCAGCCAGGCCATGTTAGAAAATGACCTTTTTCAGATAGGCATGTGTCCTGGGTTTTTATCTATATATTATATGTATTTATTTATCGTAAGACATAGTATCATTGGGTTAGTACTGTTAGTAGTATCCCGTAATACACGCTTAAGCTTACTTTGGGGGTAGCTCAGTCTGTGTGCTTTATCCATATTTACTTATTTATGTTCATAAAATAGTTAAAAGGGTTATGTAGGGCTTGGTCAAGACACCATTTTTAATGATATCACCGTTTCCGCAGAATCCGTTTCCTCTCAAATGATTTATTTGAAACGGGGGCAGCACTGGACCCCGAAAAATTCAGGTAGCCCCTAACTATTTAACCGATATTAGTAAATAAGTATCTGCTTGATAAGTAGAGGTTTATTCTAGTTGTACCGGTGACGAATCAGGAAAATAATAATTTTTCACTTACAATGCAAGCACACGTTATCTCTACTACAAAAAAAAAACAAAATTCCCTGTTCAAACAAATACTTCTATCACCAAATTTCTCTATATTTTTATAAAGATATATTTTTATTTTAGATTTTGTTATTACCTACGACGTATATAAAGTTTCAGCTGCTTCCAGTCAGTAAAACACATTTCAGTTCCGAGGTGTCCAAGCAAGGTCTGTATTGAACTCTTTCAATTCGTTCGAAGACCCAGTGGCGTATTTTAAGTACGCACCCTGGGCTATTACATTTGCCACCCAATTAATTTACTGTGACAAATAAGTAGAACATTTTTCTATAAGCAAAGTTTTTTTACCCGACTAGGTCGAAGCCAAATGGAGGGTAATGTGTTTCGCCCCTATGTATGTATACAACGCGGAAGGGACATATCCGTAAAAAATCAAACCACGGGCTGTAGCCTGTACTAGATCACTATAGTATAATGCAATTAAAATAACAGTCAAGAAGCAACAAAAATTTCGACATCTACATACAAATTGCGCGAGCGGCTGCATACATTTGTTAATACCATTCCCCCTCTAAAAAGTTTATTTTATTCACTGAAAACAGTGAATAAAATGCACTTTTACTCACTATTTTGATGTTTGATTTAGAACAATTTTCTCTTAATTTTAATAATTGTTCCAAATTTAATGTCCATTTTAATTAATTTAACCTTCTTTTTTCTTCATTAAATGTCTATTTTCGCTTAAATTTTTCTTTTTAACCGACTTCCAAAAGAGGAGGTTATCAATTCGTCGGAAGCTTATGTTTTATATTTATATATGTTGATCGATTTATTCGAAGACGTTTGTACCGATTTCGAATATTCTTTTTTTTTTAAGGGAATACCTGTCAGGTGGTCCCATATTTTTTTTTATTAAAACCGTTTATGTAGTTTGGTGGTGAAGTCGGTTTTTAGTTTTGAAAAATTATTCTCGTAGTCATGGTATAAAGTATACTATGCAATTCTTGAATAAAGCGGATTTACATCGAGGGCCATGATTCACTCGCATTGCTCCGGATTCTAACACTTGCATCACTCACTACGCTCGTGATTCAATCATCATGAATCACTCCCTACGGTCGTGATTCAGTCGTTAGAATCCTTCACCTGCTCGTGATTCATCTATGGCCCTCGAAGTAAATCCGTCCTTTATTCACTAATTGCATAATATACAATTTTTTTTTCCTTTTTTACTTTTATTTTTATTTCATTATACTGCCGTGACCGCGTAAGGAAGACCACGCTACGCTTCATCACAAAACTCGTGGATGTTGGAAAGAAAGCAGCAAGACTGAAATGGGATTGGGCGGGTCACGTCTACCGCATGCAACTAGAAAGATGGGCCCACACTCTAACTAACTGGATTCCAACTGATGGCTATAGGAAGAGAGGAAGGCCTAGAACAAGATGGTCGGACGACTTCAAAAGTTGCGACAGGGACTGGAGAGAAAATACACAGGATAGAGAATTGTGGAAGGAGGGACGGGAGGCTTTTGCCCAACAGTGGACACGAATAGCTAAAAAAACGACGGGTTGCACTCCGGGAGTGCCGGCAGAAGTGAAAACTTGAATATTAACGTTGTGCATTTTTGATATTTTGGGATGGTTAGGGAATAATTTGGCACGAATTGCTTTAATTATCAGTATCAAAGTACTATCATTTATGTGGTAGAGTACAATATTTTTTTATTGCGCTATCGTACACTAACATGACAATTTATATTACATTAATTAAACATTTTATATACACGAATTTTACGAATACACAGCAGTGTGGCCACTACACAGACGGTCGAGCCATCAGCTGTCACTGTCACCATCCATGCATACACACGCACGAAAATTCGCGCAAGCGCCCTGCGCCGCCTAAACGAAACAGCAGGCGCCTGCACACATTTTCGCCGCGCCGTAGAAAGAGAGGGGGATACTTCCTCTCCTACGCCGCGCCGGCTGTCTTTGCAATGTCCATCCGTCTTACAAATTTTCGATCAGCGTCACGTGTCCTGACGCCCTGACGCCCTGACGCCCTGACGCGAGAAGACAAAAGAAGTGTACAACGCCGCTAAAGAAGTTTTCACTTCAAAAATACTACCGTGATGTAGTATTACCCGTGGTTTGATTTATTATGGGTGTCCCTTCCACGTTGTATATACCTCTATAGGTATGTTCATCTGTTCCCTCTTATCTACTATGATATCCATGGTCCTTAACAAATGAGGTATCGTTGGAAATGTCTGGGCTGTGTGCTGTTTATAAGCTTCGTGACATCACAATACATTCAATATGGCGCCGTCTACAGGTCATAAAGTAACTAACCAAAAAATAAAATTATTCGAATCCTACCGTGTTTAATATCAAATGAAAGGGCTTAATTAGCATATTTCAAAAATACATACATTACTAGTTGTTTCTTCCTGCTACGCTTGCATTCACTGGATCTACGTAGGTATTTTTGAGCAAGAGTCTTGCCGTAGTCAGGTTTTAGTTTTTATTAAAACTATATCTGGTTATTCGGCAAATTCGCCCCTCAAGTCAAAGCCGTCGACCCAAGCTTAAAATGGAGAATCTACCCAAATACGCCAATGCGGAAACCCACGGTACAATAAGACTCCTTTGATCCATTCACAGAGGCTTTCAAAAAAGTTAGATACTACGCGCATGGCTTTGAAGGAACACGGGAATTCGCTCAAAAGGTCGCGCTTTTAATGAGATGAATGCGTTCCGAGCGGATAAGCCTTTCATACGGCCCCAGTCGTACTGGAACCGAAACACGCTCTTTGTTGTTCTTTTGCCATTCGGAAACTACTTCGCACTATTAAATAAACATTAGGCAGTTTCTTTTTCAAACAAGTACGTGACCTAACATTTCGAAATTTCAATGACTAGGTACCTATATTCACATGTAATTTTTACGGAGCTTCAGTACTAATATGCGTGATCCAAAGGAAACGTATTCAATGTGAGAAGTTTAAGCATGGCATTAGAAGCGTAATTAAGAATAGTGACAAAACATTTAAAAACATTGTTTATTACAATATGTCCAGCTGTGGACGCTATGCGGCTGAGATGATGATGATGATGATGATATTACAATAACTAATCAATTCAAACACAAGAGGAAAGGCAGTTGGCGCACTTTACAATAGCCAACACTACAGTCTATTGTTTGTATAGTTCCTAGTTCTGCAAGGAAGTTAATGCAAAAAATGTATTGACATTTTACATTTTGTTAGCACATCAGATAATAACAAAATGACCTATAATAATAATAAATAAATAAAAATATAGGGACTAATAACGCTGATTGAGCTAGCCCCAAAGTAAGTTCGAGACTTGTGTTATGGGATACTAACTCAACGATACTATATTTTATAACAAATACATAAATAAATAAACATCCAAGACCCAAGACAATTTGAAAGAGGTCATTATTCAATTTGCCCTGACCAGGGATCGAACCTGGGACCTCTGGTTGGCGGACTACACTGTGACCACTATGCCCCACGGAGGTCGTTTATTATGTAATACATAGGGCGCACTATAAGTTTCCGGAACTGGCCACTTACATAAACAATATTTAAAAATTTATTGCAACATTTAAAAATAGAACTTTTTGGCTGTAGAATGCAGTTTGTTTCATCTGACTGTCTTATGTTTTTACCTTGTGGCGCCATTTAAAAAATTGTGTGTCTGCATCAACATGGATTTAACTCGGGAAAATTTTCGTAGTATGATTTTCTACGATTTTAAGTGTAATTTGACAGCTCAACAGAGCATCGCTCGGCTTGAAACAGCTTTTGGCAATGAAGCACCATGCAAGACAACTGTTTATAGCTGGTTTGCAGAATTCAAGCGTGGTCGTATCAATCTCAGTGACGAATCTCGCGATGGTCGGCCGTCCACCGCTGTGACCAACAAAAACATCGATGCTGTGCGCCGTATGATTGAAACAGACAGGCATGTGACCTACCATGAAATTCGCGCATCCTTGGAAATAGGCATGAGTCAAATACAATTAATCCTACACAAACATTTGGGTGTGAGAAAGCTGTGCTCGCGGTGGATCCCACACAACTTGACCGAGGCTCAAAAAACGGACCGCGTCACTTGGTGCAGTGCCATGCTTACCAGATTCAACGAAGGTGCGTCAAATTTGGTGTGGGACATAGTAACAGGTGACGAAACATGTATTTATTGCTACGATCCCAAAACAAAGCAGCAATCGAGCGTATGGGTCTTTCAAGATGAAACCAACCAAAGTGGCGCGCGTGAAAAGTGCATCTAAGCGGATGATTGCTTCTTTTTTTAATAAAACTGGACACGTGGCTATTGTTGCTTTAGAGAATCATCGTACAGTAAATAGTGACTGGTACACGACCATTTGTTTGCCGGAAGTTATTGACGAACTCCGTAAAAATAAACGTAAACGTCGTATCATCCTGCACCACGACAATGCTAGTTCTCACACGGCCAGACAGACAAACGACTTTTTGAAGGCGAAAAATGTAGAACTCATGAGTCATCCTGCATACAGTCCCGACCTGGCACCTTGTGACTTTTTTCTGTTCCCAAAAATTAAGAACCAATTACGCGGTCAACGATTTTCATCACCAGAAGAGGCTGTCGAGGAGTATGAAAAACACGTTTCAGAGGTCACCACAGAGGAGTGGCACAAAAGTTTTCAAAACTGGTTTCATCGAATGAAAAAGTGCATAGACGCCAAGGGAGATTATTTTGAAAAACAATAAATTAATTTTGTACCTTTAATAGTATTTTTTCATATTCATTCCGGAAACTTATAGTGCGCCCCACGTATCCCTTTTGTATATACATCATAAAAAAAATATTCTAAAGCCTTCATTCAATGTTCAGAATATCTAAAGAAATTCCTATTAGTCGATAACAAAACCAATTAGCATGTCTTCCAGTCTTCGCGGAAGGCAGCAAATCATTACGATTCTCCATCAATCTTCGTCAGTCGACTCGCGATGAATTTCCGATTATAAGAGCCTCTTGTTCACATTTTTTTCGTGAAAATGAATCTTTTGGTCGCTGATTAAAACTTTTCTTTCGTCTAAATGGGCTTCGGCGATTTCTCGAAAGTTTCGATCGTTGTTTCTGGAGTGATTGATGCCTGTAATTAAATATTCTTTTAGCGTTATAAATTAGTTTTCATCTATGTCGATGACACCGTGAAGCGAGATTAATTATTTATACCTTTATTATGGCCAATATCTAACCAGAATTAGCGCTTAGGTGTGTTCAATTAAAAATAATACCAATTCGGTAACATATAATATCAGTTTTTAAATCTTTATAGTTGGTAACGTGAGAGACTGTCATCCAAGATTTATGGTTCTAGTCTCGGTTCAGTTTTTATTATTTGCATCAAACGAGCAGGCTAATAGTAGCAAACCCGCCTCGACTGCAATTATCCATTTATCCTACTTGCATGACAAACTTAACATGTAAATTTAGAATAAAAAGCAAAGATTTATTGGAGCAAGAGGGATCGCTCGATTCAATAAAAATGCAAATATTATCACGTACATGAGGGCATTTGAGGCCCGTAATTTTACATGACTCCACACAAATCTGCCTTACTTTAAAATGTTCAATACTTACTTTACTACATTGTTTAATCCATTTTATTTATTATTTTTAATTAAGACATTAGTAGGTGATTGTAGGTTTTTTTTAAATATATTTTTAAGGCAAACGATATCAGTATATTACCTAATTGTTTTAGTTATGGTACAACTATATAAGAACATATAAATGATTAAATTGCTATTACACGAGCTCCTAGTTGAGTTTTAGAAAGGTTACGACTGAAGAAATTACCAAAAGGGTTATCCTTTTATTTCTCTCAAATGAGAGTCAAATGGGCTAAATATTGTATTAAATTTACATTTCATGGTGTCCTAATGTGTTATAAACACATACCTACAATACTTTATCCTATTTAAAGATTTGTGGGTTAAGAGTTAAATAAGATTTATCTATTCGCTAAAAAATTCTCAATTCTTATACCCGAGAAGCCACGAAGTACAAAATACAATTTCAACCTACTACTATTTCGTCACTCTTATAAAGGTAAGATCAATTGGATCAAAATAGTGGCTACATCATCGTTTGCACTTGTCATCAAGCCATTAAAAGGGAAAAAAGTGCCGCTTTGACCGTATAGCACTTTCAAAGTTGCAAATGGTGCCCTGCTAAGTAGAGAACCATTTACGTATGTTTTCGACTAAAGCTTTTAACCTCTTGAAAAGTTTCAGTCATGATACCTAATGAAATTTTAAGGGCTAATTACTCTCGTAGGACACGCGTTATGACCTTTTCAGAACATCACACAGTTTACAAGTGTTGGGATCGTGCTTGACCTAGACACAAAATAGAAAATGTAGGCCAGTTATCCCCTAGAAAGCCTTTTCGTTTCTAAAATAAGAACTTTTCTTGACTTTAAGTACTAGACCTGTTCTTGGGTCGAACATCGTTCACATGTAGGAAAGGAACTTAATTTGAACTAGAACCCACTAGCAAATTAATTTCATATTCAGATGCAAAGTAAAGCCTAAAGTCGTTCAATTGTGTTGAAAATCACTTTGCACTAGCCTTACCACAGTTTCTTAACGAAGTTGCCCCACGCCTGCTGCTGCCATATCGAAAAGTGTATCGGGGACAGTTGGAAGTTGGGGCCGTAACATTTGCCTCGGAGTGCACTTTAAACTTTGTTACGAGCCGCAGACATCGGGAGGTCGTCGTTTGAAGTCCAATAAGGGAAGAGAGCTATCAAAACTTTCGCTATCGTGGACGAGGCCATAGAAACAAAAGGTTTACAATCGCAGGGTAGAATTCATCAAACGCGCTATTTTACGCAAGGATTGGCTCGATCTATGTAAACATGTAACTTATTTGTTGAATAAAATACTAACCTACTTTTCTATAAATTATCATAATAAAAGAAGAACTACCTTATAGTAGGTCGGTACCCATTACCAATTAATTCAAACCAGTGCTTACGTTTTGACCAAAAACAAACAACAACTCTCGTGTAAATAACATAACCATCAGAAGTCTCAAGTTTCAGCCAAAACAAAGATCTGCAAATTGGCCGGTCGAAATTTCGACGCATAATTTTCCTCCATTAGGTGTTCGCTTTTTCTTATTTTCCGAGTGAAAACATTTAATGAGTTGGAATTTTGTGAAATGATAAAATAATAGAAAACTAAAGGGCCGATATTACAAAGGGAATTGGAAATGAAATTGGCCCTTTAGCTCCGCAGCGGGCTAGTAATTTGAACGTTTGTTGGGCGCTGTTTAGTCGAACATAATTTTAATTAAATTTTAATTGACGTCTGCCAACGCATTAATAAATTCGACGACTTCCTAGCTTCAGTTTATGAGGAAATGATTATCGTTACCTTCTTCTATTTGTAAGTAGATTAGTACCTACTTAGGAAAATACTAGTGTATTTCCTGCATAAATTTAAAAAATGAACAGATATGATATATGTACGCGTATTGCAAGATTCTTATTAAATTTTAGTACCAACTATTTCCGTGCAAATCTTGCAGAGACTCTTTTGAAAAATATCGTGGACATGAAACGAGCAGATTAATTTAATAATGCGAGTAGACATAAAGGCTGGGCGGATTAACACGGCGATAACCAGATAATGGGCTGAATGTGAACCCGCTTAATCTAACCGTTATGTAAAGAATAACAGCGGTTGGATTGCAGGGGCTTTTTGACTGAGAAAGCATATTCTTGCCTGACTGCTCGTAGAGGGCTACGTACTATGTTTCTCAAGTAGGTCTAGATATGTAATTACCTATGTAGGTGTAGATGTACTTTACTTATTACTCGACATAAGCCGACGTAATAGGAAGAAACTTGACGAGGTGCACTGGCCAACTCACTTTTGACGATATAGGCTAGGTTAGTATGTATAGGAATAGGCAACCTTTTTTTTAAATGAAGGATTAACTTAAGCTTGTGAGAACTCGAGCTATCCCAATTACGCGAACATCCACATGAGATAGGTATGTATGTAGATACAGTAAGTGTAGGAAGATGTAGTGGAGAGCAATGAGAGACTTCACAATACTGAATTTAATAGCTTTATTTATTTTTGTCATAGCTTCAGCGATATAAAATATACACTTTATAAGCAACTAGCTTTAACCCGCGACTTGGTCCGCGTAGAAATCGAAAATGTTTCTAATAAAATTTTTGATTGGTTTCTTACGTTATTAATTTTGTTAAAAAAGCCAAATTTGAAGTCTCTATGCCCAGCGGTTTGAGCTGTGCGTTGATAGGTCAGTCAGTGTCTTCTTTTTATATACGGATAATTAAAGTAGGTATTCCAATTTAATGTAATTTGTTGAAAGGCATATGGAATAAGATGATGGAGAAATGAGGTGGATAATAACATGTAGGATGTATGAGAAATGCAGCATCGTTCGTTACAAGCTGAAACTCGGAATCGTGCACTGAAAAATATAAAGTAGAACCAGTTTATTTTTAAAGAACCTTGAACTACCTACATTGAAACTTGACGCCAGTAAAGAAGCAGTTGCTAAAAAAGTATTTCTCTACTTTCTGGAACTCATTAAATCGCCACAAAAACAATAGGTATATGTACAAACAAGGAAAATTAAATATTTCAACAATGTAGCCCCCAAGCATCACGCGTAGGCAAGCTTGAACAACACCAATCCCCGTTATCGCCACCAACACGCATTTACTACAAACAGATAAAACGTTATGTGTTAGGTAGGTGTTATTTTCTGCCAGCGCTCTGCTGAATGCAGCCTCCATAAAAAAATATTGTTTTTTATTTAAATTCAAGTGTATAAACATGTACACACTTCTTTTATATACTAGGGGTGATTTCCGGTTGTGTATCCGGGTATACTTATGTTATAAGCTTTATCGACTTGTACACATTAGTGAAACCCTTATCGAAATCACCAAGTTTTCTAGGATTAGCCTGTACACACTTGTACAGGACAGGCACATAATTAATATAAGTACTAAATCGTACAGGCATATCTGTATGGATATCTAAACCTGTACAGGCATTACAGATAGACATCTTAATCTGTAAAGGCTTTACAGATTCAAATATGCACGCCAACAGACTCAGCTTGTGATTCGTATTATAAATATAAAATAAATAAATATAAATATATACGGACAAATCACACTGACTGAGCTAGTCCCAAAGTAAGTTCGAGACTTGTGTTATGGGATACTAACTCAACGATACTGATTAAATTTTAAATTAGATTATTTTATTTTTATTATATAATCAACGATATTGATTAGATTGAAAAATAATTTGACATAGCTTCGAAGGATCAGGATGAATAAAACAGGAAGAGGGAAGGATTTCGATCAGTCAATATATATTTTAAAGTACTCTACATATTTGTGGCACTCGCAAAAAATCTATCACCTGTCATGAATACAGCGAAGCCCTTTTTAAAACGACCCTTCAAAAGTAAATTGGGCAAGGGCTTCGTTAGTGAATTATTCATAAATCCTCAGATTAGCATTCTAACTGATGTTGTCAAAAACAAAATGGAAATTTATATCGCAACCGTCACCACCAGTGTCTGTACATGTCAAATCTGTGGTGCCATTGTTGAAACGCGTTTCAGAAATGGCACTTCTGGGCGACAACTCTTTTCAATATCTTTTTTCACTTTTTCACTAGTCATAATTCTGACAAACATTATTGTGCAGTTGTGCTCTAGTTTTCCTTCAAAGATTTGAATATACTATAGTCCATTTGCAAATTACAAATTATTTATTTTATAAATTATATTTTTTTGTTTTAATTTCCAAAAGTATTTATTAATAAAGTGTATATTTCAATAAAAAGACATGTCAAGATTGTTTACATTCTTTTAAATACCTATACAAATGGACTATAGTAATGCTTTCCTCATTTTTTACTTGTCTTGTATATCTATAGTATTTATATGTGACAATAGCATCTAAGTAGAGTAAAGAAGAGATTGAGAGTTGTGGTATTCTCATATCGTTGTTATTTACAACGATACAAATAAAAGTAATGCGCGTAAATGCGTAACTAAGTCTAGTTCTACTATTTTTTGAATTTATGAACAGATGAAAGAAAAGGAAAAAGATATATCGTCATCAGATTCTTTTTTTAGTCTCCACTGCAGGAGCCCTGTATTGCCAGAGCCATACTTTACCAAAGCAGGCAGAGGATTTGACCTACAAAGTTCACGCTGACTAGACTGGTTGAAAAAAAAAGATACATGAAAGAGGGAGATACATAAGTAAATTATTGTAATAATGACAAAGAGTCCTCTTATTATTATATTGTTGCGAGTACCTATCTACTCATAACTCATAGCACACATTCAGGATTCAGGTGGCGGGTATTCCTATTTGCAAACCGAGCCATTAATAATAATAAAGTCAAAATAACAAAAGTCTTGTGGTACACAACCCTGATGAATAATTTATACATATCCTACATACCTTAAATCGATGTGGCTAAATCACGTGAATTCTCCGAAAAAATTTTGGTAGAAGCCGTAGAAGATATAAATTGAGGAACGTCAATTCGCCATTAGGATGGAAGGCAAAAAATCGCTGACAATTTAATCAAGTTTGATCCCACAGGGATCTAAATTGATTTGAAAATCAGTTGTTTCCTTCTTTTTTGTGGGATGCACGTAATTGCGAGCTAATGTCGCAAGTCAATGATCCGTCGTTTTAAAAACAAACACATATCTGAATTTACACAAAGTATTTCTACTAGGCCAAGTAGTGGATTTCCAGTGACTAAAATGATGATGATGGTGATTGACATTAAATATTAATTAGATTATGTTTTTGAGACATTTAAATACCTCAATCAGTGTAGACTACCTATTTAAATTTCTGAGTATTTTATGAAGTTATCTACTAATAAGACTCCCCACTGCCCACTTTATACTTATTAGGTACCTACCTAAACCTATGTCACTTTCCTTCTAGCTCTATTAAATTCATGCTCTTCCTTGAATTTCAGTTTCAAGCAGGTTTCAAATCATGTGCTTAATAAAATATTGCGAGCATGGAATACAATATCGCGTTGTGTTTGTTTAAAAAGTAATATAAGGCAGTGCTTGCAACTGCAGTATACCTGCGGCTGTAAGCACACAAGAGTCTTTGTAAATGTAGCAATCTGTCTTGCCGACATGTTCCCATAACTTGGCTGCTTTGGGGAGATGTAGGTCACATGTTCTATTTATTGATATTAAATATATTTTTCATAGGATTTTATTATACTCAAGCCACTCTACATGCACGCTACATAGAGTATATGAATAGGGTGTTACCTACTTTAGTATTAACAGTTCAAAACACAACATTGTTATCATCATGTCTATTAATCACCCAGAGGTCCCGGGTTCGATCCCCGGTCAGGGCAAGTTGGAAAATGGCCTCTTTCAAATTGTCCTGGGTCTTGGATGTTTATCTATATATGTATTTATTATAAAATATAATATCGTTGAGTAAGTATCCCATAACTCAAGTCTCGAACTGAGTTTGGGGCTAGCTCAGTAAGTGTTATTTGTTCCTATATATTTATTTATTATCATTTATTTATTATCCTGACATAACCTTTTACTATGTAACGCCTAGAATTATAAATTTTTAATTTATGAATAACACAATACTAGCCAAAGTAGCTAAGTAAGTACAATTAATTATAAATTTAATCATTATTTTTACGCTTTAGTCATTCAGTTCTACACCAAAAGCTGTATATTTTCTTTAGCAAATAACAAATCTCCAATGCTCGGTGGGCGTAAAGAGCGAGATTTCTGAGCCTCGCGCATGGAAATGCAGGGAAACTCCAAAAGACGCGGATTTCATTTTGAGTGCCTCGAGCGACGCGGCCGCGAGGCGCTGTCGTACGCAGAAGAAAAAACTAAAAACGGAAGGTCTGGTCTACTAAATATTATAAATAAAAATACGTAATTATACGATGCTAGGTAAAGAAATATGGCATAATTCTTTGTGTGCTTCGTTGTAAAATGGCAAGAAATCCAAACAAATAATATATATGGCTGGGAATCCACTATGCTGAGTTGAATATGCTGATTCTATATAAATTGCTTGATTTGCAAAGATTGTTCAAAATTGTATCATTATAAAACCAGCAATGTATATAAAATCAGCATCTAAATTTCAGCAAATGGATTCTTACCCTATCAATAGCAGTTTTATCAGTGAAACGCGCAAGTAGATTCTTAGCCGCAATGGAGAAGATGCATTTTTTTTCGTCGTGCTATGGAAAGAATTCTTAAAAATAGGCACGTCCAAGTAAAAACTACTTTGCTAACCCAAAATCTCTTTAAGATATAAAATTACAAAGTCACGTCTGTCTTTAGACGGCGTCTCGGAGCGCCTTATAGAGAGACCGGACAGGAGTGACGTCACTTGTGTAGCATTTGTAGGCGTGATGTAAGAATATTTTTCAGGTGCTTTGTCAAATATTGCGTTTGCTGTATTGGCCTCCTAACAAAAGTAGCTTTAAATTTTTAAGAAAATCCTCTTCTTCTTCTTCTCAGCATGTTTATCCACTGCTGGACATATGCCTCTTCTATGGATTTCCATTTAGATCTCTCTGCGGCGATTCTGGTCCAGGTAGGCCCTGCCGTCTTTTTAATGTCGTCCGACCATCTGGCTGCTGGTCTGCATACGCTTCGTTTTCCTGTGCGGGGTCGCCAATACAGAACCCTCTCACTCTACAGTGCAATTCGTTCACCAAATCTGTGACTTTTGTGCGTCGACGAATAATATTGTTTCGTATTCGATCGCGCAGGGTGATACCGAGCATTGAGCGTTCCATGGCTCGTTGGGCGACTCTTAGTTGGTTTACCGTCCCGACAGTTAAGGTCCACGTTTCACAGCATAAGTCATTACTGGAAGTACGCACTGGTCAAACAATCGAGTCTTCAAACTTTGGGGCATCTTAGATCGCAGACGTCTGTGAGTTTCCCAAAGGCTGCCCATCCCAGTTGTATGCGTCTATCTATCTCATTTTCCAGTGCATCCTACATCCACAAGAAAATCCTATGGTAATATTATTATTTAAACTTTTTTTTAATCAACTTCTAAAATTGTCTTTTTCAATCAACTAAAAACCAAAGTTGATGAACAGATAAACAAATATTATTGTGCATAAAGGTATTTTTTACGAAATTGTTTACAAAATCAGAGACATTTATCGAAATCTACTCAATATGCATCTTCTCTATAACGTTGTACCAAACTTTACATCTCGTGTAAATTGATTCAACCAGTAGTACTTCCTACAATATGATGATTCATTATACGTTTACTATGCATACTATCATTACATTCTGCTGAGTCACACCACACAAACAATGACGCAAAAAGCTAGACTTCTGCGCTCATTTATTTTATGTCTACAACCTGAAACTAAATTCCCGCCAAGATTTACAAGTGTTTAACAGCAAACCTTTGCCTATTTAAAATTCACACAAAGGGCCGACTTTAATTAGTTTCCTTTATAAAATAAGTAGAGCCGAAATTGGATTCTTCCCAACTTAATATTTATAGTCTTCGCTGACGCAAAACTTGCTCCATCTAAACGCAATCAAAAACTTTCCTGTTATATTTCCCAAAATTATTGCTGGTCTATTCAACTGTATTCTGTGAAATGTCTTCGGCCTACTAAACTTTGTCTTAGTGACTATAACATAAAACGAAATTCAGTGCATATTCTGAGAAAGTACCTACCTAACTTAGCTAAACTTAAAAATTGGTTAGGGCCTGAAAAAAATACAAAATTAATAAACTAATACATGTAATAAAATTAAACTTATGTTAAATATGTCTAAGATAAAGGTTATGTCAGATATCCTCGAACGAGCGACGGCGAGAGTTTGGGAGAAGTAGAGATATACGTACGTTATTACTATGCGCGCGTCGACCACTTCTAAGGGGAAAATTCAGTTACATGAGTCGTGTGTCCAGAGTAATAAGAAATGAAATTGGCTTGCAATGGATGTCTAAGTATCTAAACGAAGGGGTGAGGAGTTCTGACGCGAGTTAAGTTAAACCATATTGCTAAACACACAAGTAGATATTTCTTTGAATTTCTTTTCAGAGTAAGACTGTACGTGCATACTAGTACTACTAATACTTATTCTGTGACGATAAAACTATTTTATTCTTAAAGAAGTAAGCAAGCAAGAAGAAAAAGAAAGGATATAACAACAAGAAAAAAGAGAAGAACAAAAACAAGTTGGTTACTATTTACAACATGTCAATGTTCAACAGTATGTATGTGAATGCTCTATATTGGCATATCATATGGAACGGAACCCAGCCCAATGTCCCAGTGAACTCAGATGTGGCAAGTAGTCCAGCAGCCCGCATATCCCGTGATAAAATCATACTACGTCCTGTATTTATTTTAGTAAATATATTATTGCGCCCAAAAGTTGTCTATTACATTGTAGAGATAGAAATGGCTTCTACAGATTCGCAGTCACTTCTTCATCTCATGCAAGGTAGACAGAATAAAGTCGCAAAACAAAAAAAAAGATTAACTATATTAATAATCACCACCAATATACATAGCTACCAAGTACCAAGACTTGTGCTAGTAAAATATGTATATGTATTTACCTTTACCTAGACACAGTTTATCTTAATACTTAAGTGACTTCGAATTATTTATAATAGGCAAAGCGTATTATTTGGGTAGGTTTGTATCGCTTTAATTAAAATATACATATATTTATAGTAAGACTAATTTAGAAATTAAATTTTTGAAAAAGGGGCATTAAATTTCCTTTTATGTTATACTTACTTAGTAATTTTATTTCAGTAATTAGTCTAGTTTTAAGAGTTGGTCACTGGTCGCACTAAATCGGGATAAGTGGAAGGATATGGGGGAGACATTTGCCCAGCAGTGGGACAATAAAGAAAAAAAAACAATTTTTATTTTAAATTTCACTCGAACTTAGGTACCTACATCCATATCTTTCATGACTTTTCCCTATTTGGGGTCGGCTCTAACTGAAGTACCTACAAGGACCTACATAAAGAGAAGTATATTGTATTTTTATTATAAAATAGCATGTGCCTATGCCTGTATAGTTGTTCCTATTAATTTTTATCAATTTTGACCATAAACGGGCAAAAACCCAGGAAATAATAGTGTTAGGACCCGATTTATCGTCTTTCATTCCAGTTAGCGAAATTGGAAAACGTCTCTCTACTAAACCAGTTCCTTTTAAAAGTTTCTACTCCAAATAAATCGTTTACTTTCGGTCTAATTGATTTCTAAGATTGCTAGCCGGAGAACGGAAGGTAAGTAGATCCCAACCTAGCTATTGTTTGTAAGTACGTTGGATTCATAAGGATCGGTCTTGGCTGTTCTCATTAATCAGTTGCTTTGATTTAGTCGCAGATATACTGTGATCTTTATTTGCATTCAGGATTTGCATAGTTACCTACGTTAGGGGTCTTAGTAAATAGAGTTTAAAATCGAAGCATATCTGAGATCGCCCTCTGTGCACACAAAAAAAATGCTGTGTGTGACAAACAAATAATTAAAAAGGTACCTACTTAGTTGTTAATAAGAATCTACTTAACTACATACTTCAGTATAGTAGTAACTACTTAAATTCCCTTGCTACAACTGCACATGCTCTTCAATTATTCTACTGAACATTAGGTATATTTAGCAGGGCAAAATGTGAAAAGCCTATTGTAAATAGTGTCTTTATCACGCTCACGTAAGCTACGGGCAGTGATTCTCACTTTGATTAAATATCTTGAGTAGAAATAAGCGTGTTTTGGAAAGCACGTCAAATTATTGATAATAAATAAATAAATAAAAATATATAGGGACAAATAACACTGATTGAGTTAGCCCCAAAGTAAGTTCGAGACTTGTGTTACGGGATACTAACTCAACGATATTATATTTTATAACAAATACATATATAGATAAACATCCAAGACCCATGACAATTTGAAAAAGGCCATTTTCCAACTTGCCCTGACCGGGGATCGAACCTGGGACCTCTGGGTGGCGGACTAGCATGGTGACCACTACGCCACTGAGGTCGTATAATGTCGTCAAATTTTGTCAAGTGAATTTTAAAAGCCTAATAACCCAGTATTTACCATTTACCCACACGAAAACGAACGAGATATAGAATTCAGGCAACACTCACATAAACCGGTGTTTATTTATTTATTTAACTTCATACACAAATACAAGTGTAATGGTGCACTTAAAGCCTAAAGCCTTATTTACCAGTCAACCAAACGGGTGATGTAGAGAATGTCAGAGGGAGTGCAAAACTTGAAATAGGTAGGTATGTGGCGAAAAGAAAAGACTATATTTAAAAATTAATAATCAAAACCATAAACTACATATGTACAAATAATACACTCTTTTAAGTACATACTGTGATAAACATACCTACATAAACTACATAAATACACTGTAAGTAAGAGGAACGAAGATCTTTGAGATGTTCCCAGACAAACCCTGCTGAGCCGTCTTCGGTATACAATATCGAAAAAAGATCTTGTCTGAAGGGCGGAGGCCATCAATTGTGAATTTTCTTTTAAACAACTTAAAGCACTTAAGCTTTTCGCCTTTAAAGTTTCTTTCTGTACAGACTTACCTAGGTATCTTTGCGGTACTCGGAAATAGATTTTCAGAGATTTGAGATTTACATGGTATCTAAGTACCTATAGGGCTTACCAAACAGCAAAAAATCGTCTTATTGCGAGATTGATATGAAATCGCAACTTCATATCGATAGATCGGTCGGATATCAATTAAGTAGGTATTACTAGTATCGTTTATACAAATTTGAAATATAAGCAAAAAGACATTTTTCATGCGGCTGGTGTGATATTACGTTCAATCTAAAATCGTTGACTACACGGAGGGCGTATTATTTCGGTCAGATTAAATCTTCTCTATACACGAATAGACCAATGACTAAGATGGCTGTCCTGAACCCTGGATGGAAGATAAATACCATGGGCCATTTATTTACACAAACGGGGTAAATAGAGCTTAGGGCCCTTAGTCGCAAACGCCACATTTAACGTGAATGTAGGCGTGAAATTTGAAAAAGTGAATCACAATAAAGATGGGCTAGCAACCAATCACTATTTTGATTTCATTTTATCAATCACGGTAAACGTGGCCTTTGGGCCTTGCGGCCCTGGGCTCTGTCCACCAGGTCAGGGATAAAGACGTGATATACATTATCACGTCTTTATCCCTGACCTGGTGGACTCTGTACTATCTAAAGACGTCAAAAAGCGTGTACTAGGGATATCCCTTGATCAGATAACGTGCGTACCACGTTACATCAGGTGACGTTGGCTTATTGCCTAAGAAAACGCGTTCACACGAAGCCAATAGACAGGACAATCCAACGCGAGGGTGGTGGGGGAAGGCATTGTCTTCCGAAAATTTGAAATCTTTCTATCTCATTGTCCTATTGTCCTGATCATTGGCTCGGATCAGTGGATTGTCTTCACTTCCACACAGGACAAGCCACTAAGACAATGGATTGTCTTGTGTGCAAATGGCCCATAACTTGTGGAAAAATACTTATTTTTATGTATATAGATTAAGCTGTCAGTGTTCAAAGTTTAAAAAATGTTTAGTCTAAGAAAGGGTGAAAAAATATTGTTAAGTATTTTATAACATTTAATGTGTCTTACCTTTAGACACTTTCATTTTGATATCTGTTATAGATAAATCTTCAAATAGGTACAATAATTGAGAATTCTGTTGTGAAAAGATCTGTTACATGTATGGTAACATCAAAGTTGTCCATATAATTTTTAAACCTAATAATACGCCAACCCCGTCTAATAATGATGATAAAATTGATAGTACCCTCCATACAGAAGAACCATCTTTGTTAGGGCATAATATCTCGCCCATCGTTATATTATTAAGAAGTGACCTCATACAAAAAAGCCAACCGTACAGTAACGGCGCGATTGAATTTATGGTCCCGAATGGAAAGGGTTAAAAAAACTGCCCTCACATTCATAAAAAATAACCAGCCTAGCAGCCAAGTGCGTGTCGGTCCACGTGCAATGTAGGGTTCCGTAATTGCTATTGGTGACTTTGAATTCACAAGACCAAAAACGTCTAAAAAAAACAAATGTCTATTGAATTTGTATGAAATTTTACTTTTCCGAGTAAATTTTAGAAGGTTGTCGCATATAAGCTTAAATTCTTTAATTTGTCTCAATTTTGGCGCTGATATAGTTTTTTCCTTTAAACTTCTTTATACATATATACTACCGCCGCAATTTTTTTCACATGTCCTAATAACCGTTTAGTAGATAGTGGGGAGGACACTTGACTTTAACAAACATTTGCAAGATTTTATTTTAACCTTTTGTTGGCATGAGTAATATAGATACTCGTACCAAATACAGATTTCTAGTATCTATTAATCTTTAGACTATAAATAAAGTCTTTGAGTAAAACTGCGGACAGACAGACAGACACGGCAAAACTATAATGGTTCCTTGTTTACTACGGAACCCTAAAAATGACAGTCTATAAAACCGGTATATAGACTATAATTTTTACGATTCTGGTTTATAATAAAACCAGAATCCTATTTAGTAATAAAGAGACTCAGGTCCGGCTTCTAACGATACACTAACATCATCTCTATCTACAACGTGTAACGGAAAGGAAACAGTTTATTTACTGGGACCATCCCTAAAATCGTAAAAAAGAAAAACCTGCACTTCCACACATTGTGGCACGGTAGGTATTTAATTTTGTATGGAGGTGAAGATTTTTTTTACGATTTTAGATGTGGTCCCATAGTAAAAGTTGTCCACATTGATTAGAATGTTCACTCCCTTTTGGGTTGATACCCCCTTTCCGTTACACGTTGTATATATATATGATATATGTATATATGTATTTGTTATAAAATATGATTTCGTTGTATTTGTATTCCAAAACACAAGTCTCCAACTTGCTTTGAGGCTAGTTCAATCTTTGTCATTTGTTCGAGTATATTTATTAATATATCGTTGATCAAAATCTGTTCAAGAATTTCGAAAATGGGACGAAATATGTACTTAAGTGATATAATTAACAATACATAAATAAACAATGAAAACATAACACTCTTTTTTTTAGGGCAGTCATGTTGAAATATAGTAAATTGCAGCGCCATCTACTGGTAACAGTAGAAAATACACAAACAACATGCTTGCAAGACAGCAAAGCTGTTGCCATTGGCTGTTTGAAATATTCCGCTTATGACGGCTATTGATTGTTGTGCAGGGATTGGCTATTTTTAAAACTTATAAATTCTAGCCAATGAACAATGAACTATGCGGTTTTCCTTGTAATATAAATCCTAACTATAGCTTTGACTACGACACAAGACGAAAACGAGTTCTCACCAACTGTCATTCAGATGACTGTACAATCAGTGTGTGTATCCGCCTTGAAATAATTAATTATTGTGATTACAAGTAAGTATTACGTATTTTGTTTTTAAAAGAGTGTTCTACAATTTATACTTGACTAACATTTACTCCAGGAATTACTAATTTACCTATAAACTATCAGTTAGAAGGATTAGGTCCCAAAATTGACGTCATTGATTTCCACCACAAATGTACAAAATAACTTCGATATTTAGTGAAGTTTACAGCTATTACTTCATTTTCACTAAAATGATTTGTGTTTAGTACCTTCTTATTTCAATGTTTAGTAAATCTAATCGTTTAAACCCATAAAACAATAAGTTATGTGAATTCAGTTTTGCTTGTAAAACTGGTTCATGTTATTGTATTTAAACACAATTGTTTAGGATTTGAATAGCATTAGTCCACTTTCTACGATATTATAAGGACCGTTGTACTATGAGAGTACATGTAATAATATTTGACAATTACGAGTTGAGCTTAATTAGGGGCTATTAGGAATATGTGTCAACTCCTTGCCTTGCAATGAAACGTTGAGCAACGCCCTAAATAATATTCTCTAATAATAATAAGACTCCTTGATGTGAACGTCGTATTATCTCTTTTATGTTTATATTCTCTACTTTTCTTGATAACACTGATAAGATAAAACATGTACCTGCCTCATATCTTTGTACTTTAGTTAAACAAGCACCTTTAATAAATGTTTTAAATTGTTTTAGGTAACAGGGTCCAAGATGACGACCCAGGTACAAGCTTTATATGACTTCAGCGGTGATCCGGGGACAACAGAAATGTCAATTACCTCTGGAGAAATTTTAACTTTGCTTAATACGGAAATTGGTGAAGGGTGGTGGGAGGGAAGGAATTCTAAAGGTGAAACTGGTTTATTTCCTGCTGCCTATGTTAGAAAACTAGCCCCAGATGAATCCACTCATACCAAAGCAGCACCAGCAGTGCCGAGGTATGACCAGGCGGCTGACGACTGGGGAGACCAACAGTACAGCGCCGGGGACAGCAACTACCAGCGCACCACCTCACAGGATGATGGCTGGGACGATGATTGGGATGACGACACTTACTCTGAAATAGGCCCAGCACAGCACAAATCCCACCATAATCAAAATTCACAGCTAGCCCCATTGCCTGGAATGCCTATAAATGACTACAACAATATGGATGACACAAGTTCAAATTTTGGATCTTCAGTAGGTACAGTGCGGAAAAGCAAATTTGCACCCTCCTCCAAAGTGTCAGGAGAAAGCTACCTACTCGGAACACTGAATGTAGAAGTACCAGACCAAGATAAAGTTTACATTATTCAAGATGAAGAGGGCTATGTTTGGTCTCCTATTACTCAACCTTACTGTGTGACTGTAGCTTCTCCAAAGAAGGAGTCTAAATTCAAAGGCATCAAGAGCTTCATAGCATACCAGTTGACACCGTCATTCAATAATATACAGGTTTCAAGAAGATACAAGCACTTTGACTGGCTACATGAGAGATTGCAAGAGAAATTCACTCTCATACCAATCCCACCATTGCCTGACAAGCAGATATCTGGCAGATATGATGAACAACTTATTGAGAGGAGAAGAGTCCAACTCCAAGAGTTTGTAGACTGGGTGTGCAAACATCCTGTGCTCTCCAAATGTGAGGTCTGGCAGCACTTCCTGACCTGCACAGATGAGAAAAGATGGAAGGCTGGCAAGCGACAGGCTGAGAGAGATCCTTTGCTGAGCTTAAATTATTGTATATCATTAGTAGTACCTGAGAAAGCTTTACTTCAATCACAAGTGGACCACATTACTGAGCAGTGCCACACATTCATAGGCAGCATGGACACCTCAGTCAAGGCTGTGACTAACATGTGTGTTGCACAAACTAAGAGATTTCAAGGTCCCTACAAGATGGACTGTCAAAAAGTTGGAGAGGCATTCTACAACTTGGGAAATGCTTTGAGCTTAGATGAGGGTACTATAGTTTCAACTTCGAAGCTGACATCTGCAATAAAATTGACAGGAGGGGCCTACATTGAAATTGGTAGAATGTATGATGAACAGCCCAAATATGATTGGGATCCATTGGGCGATAAATTCCACTTATATAAAGGTATTGTGGGCTCGTTTCCTGACTGCCTGGCCAATCACAAAGGAGCTGTACAGAAGAAACGAGAGTGTGAGAGGTTGACAGCTGAACATAAAATGGAGGTGGCTCAGTTGAATGAGGTTTTGAGAAGGACGGATGTTATTTCCTATGCGCTTCTTGCCGAAATAAATCATTTTAAAGCAGAGAGGACAACTGACTTAAAGGCAACTATGCAGAAATTCCTAAGGCAGCAAATTACCTTCTACAAGAAGATCGTAGAGAAGTTGGAAACCACTCTGCAGCAATACGATGAGTAGATTATTACCTACATGGAATTGATTCAGTGCATAAATGGACTTAACTTTGCCTTGTTATAATTTCTAAATTACCATTTAAAAATGTATTTCTAGATTTATCATTTATTTAATCCAAAGGATTGGCAACGCATTGGTATTCTTGTATGTAGTATTATAAAGAATTTGCATTGTGATTAAATCAAGGACTGATTATGAAATATTATTATACATAACTGATTACTTTTTGTAAACAATTTGCTCTGTATATATTATGTATTTTCTGCAATCATATTCCTGAAATATTTTTATGAAATATACATTTTAATTGTACTAACTATAGATCAAGTAATTTGACATTCTGTTGTCTGATTTTATATTAAATGTTGTATAATATTCCATTTTTATAAGATATTTTATAGGGCCTTTAATGAAATAAATAATGTAATTCGTTATCGTTTTTTCCTGATTGGCTGGCCTTAAATGATACCTTGAGAATCCTTATAAGTACCGGTATATGGAGAAACTAATCTCATGACATAATCCTGTAAGTAGTTGTTAATTTGTGTTAATAATAAAAACGCTTTTGATGGAGATGACTAACAACGTTCCAATTTTATTACTTTCAGAAATCGAGTGCGTTCATAAAATGCGCGATTGGAGGTGAAACCAGCAAAATCTTGGGCGGAAAAAACCAGCCAGTGACAGACAAATATGGCGGAGGATAAAAAGAAAGAGAGCGGCGCCCTCCTGGCGAAAAAGAAGAAGGTGAAGCCGCGGAAATCACGCGATGCCGACTGCTGCAGCGTTAACTTCCTCAAATGTGTCCTACATATTTTTAACGTCGTTTTTCTAGTAAGTATTGTTAACTAGTTAAATTGAATTTATGCATACTACCTTTTATTTATTTTCGCTAATCGTCCGTGTTGCACCAAATGTGGTCTCAGCTCGACGAACGAAACTATGCAACGTCGTCAACGCAAATAAATAAAAGGAATGATTTTAGTAATGATGATGCTAGGCGATAATTTAAAAGTATTTATGGATATGTTATGTTTTATGCAGTATTCTTTTTTTCATGATTTTGTAGGTATGATGATTACTATGTTTTATTTTATGGACGGAATAAAGTAATGTAAGGAAAATGTATTTTTTTTCCTACATATGATATGGTAAAAATTTATTGTAAGGAAAGAATAGCAATCACACATAATGTTACATGGCATGGTAGGTACGTAATAAAGTTGACCTTTGCTATCGTAAAGTCATATCATTTGACCCTTTGCTTTCGTAAAATTGATTGATGGAGCACATGGTAGTTGAATAAGACATACTATTATGTACTTTTGCCAACATCGGGATAGTCTGATAAAATCCTTTAGGAGAATAAGGAACTTACATAAGTATGTAGTGCCATAAATTTCAATCTATTGGGCACATATGTTTTTCTCATAAACAACTGCCTCCGCTCATAGGTTTTTTGAATTATTTTATTATAAACCACTAGCGCTATCACTTGAACCTCTCTCACTTACCTCGTCTAACGAGCGTCATCCCTTATGGATTATGGATCATAAGAGAGCGGAATTTTTACGTTGAAAATCTATTTCTATGATATAAGGTTCACTTTAACCTGTAACATCCTAATGAAATTCATTGCAAATTAAAATTTAACGTACATCATCACAATAAGGCCTATTTTTGTTCGCAGGCATTAGCGTGCTAGCAACATCCTAATCAAATTAATTGCAACTTAAAATGCAGCCTACATCATCACAATAAGCCCTATTTTAGTTCGCAGGCATTGGCGTGCTGGCAACATCCTAATAAAATTAATTGCTAGTTCAAATGCGCCCTATGCTATCACAATAAGGTCTATTTTAGTTCGCAAGCATTGGCGTACTGGCAACATCCTAATCGAATTAATTGCAAGTTAAAATGCGCCCTACGCTATCACAAGGTCTATTTTAGTTCGCAGTCATTGGCGTACTGGCAACATCCTAATCGAATTAATTGCAAGTTAAAATGCGCCCTACGCTATCACAAGAAGGTCTATTTTAGTTCGCAGGTATTGGCGTACCGGCAACATCCTAATCGAATTTATTGCAAGTTAAAATGCGCCCTACGCTATCACAAGAAGGTCTATTTTAGTTCGCAGGCATTGGCGTGCTGGCGGTGGGCGCGTGGACCGTGGCGTCGCGGCACCGGTTCGTGGCGCTGCTGCCGACGCCCACGTACGCCGCCATCGCGTACCTGCTCGTGCTGGCCGGCGCGCTCGGCGTGCCCATGGCCGCGCTTGGCTGCTGTGGACTTAAGACTGAGAACAGAACCAGTTTACTATGCGTGAGTCTCTCTCATATCCCTCTAAAGACCCGAATATGTTTATAAAAATACACGTCCATTGTTTTACTATAATAAATAAATAAATATATATACAGGGCGACTTTTTACCCACCAGCCAAATTTTTGGAGCAAGTCCAGTCATACTGAACTACTTTCTATAAAAAAACTTGTTAACCCTTTCACCGCGAACGTCGGATTTTATCCGACAAACATTGTCGTGCCCATACCGCGAGCGTGGGATATTTCCGACAAAAAAAAAACCGCTCGTATTGCACATAACTTAAGTATCCACATCCCTTTTTGGTTGTAGGTATTTATTTTAGATTTCATACCCCTCGCGCTGGGGGCACGGCAACTGATATAAAGTCTCGCGGTGAAAGGGTTAAAAATTAATTTAAAATGTTCGTTCTGTTATACAAAATCCGTTTAGCCAAACGCTGATTTGTATGGGAAACCGAAATTTTATTTCGAATTTCGTAACATGTTTTTTTATGGAAAGTAGATCAGTATCGTGGACAGATCTTGCTCCAAAAATTTGTCTGGTGGTCACCCTGTATAGAGACAAATTACACAGATTGAACTAGCCCCATACTATATTTTTATAACAGATACATATATAGATAAACATCCATATATGTTTCGGTAACCGCCAATACCGACATAAAAGGTTTTTCAAAAATGCAGCTCAGTGAAGTCGGGTCCAATAAGCTGCTGTTGTTGGATACATTTGACGGAGCAAATGAACCAATAACAATCAATTGGACCTGACATCACTGTGTTGCCACCTGGTGTAACCTCTCATTGAGTTGTTAGTACCTAATTGATAGTTTATGTTCTTCTGTGTCTAAGCGCGTTCCGGTTGAATTCTTAGCTATGCTGCTTGCGATTTTTGTGAAATATTTAGTTTTCGAAAATGCACATTTTTGAGTTTCCGTAAATCAACATTAGCCGAATAGCGGTAAGTAGCGGCGAAAGACTTCAACATAGTTAGCCAATGTTTACTGTCTCAACGATTTCCTGTTTCTTAAAAAATATTTTTCATTTTTGAATTAAATCAAATTAGAACAGTGATTTTCTAAGGCCCCGTCTTGTTTGGTACCATTGCCAGAACTTGCAAAGCGCGATTCTCAAAGTGTAACCGTCATGTTCTGTCGCTATCTTTGTTATCTTTGACAAATGCACTGACGCGCGACGTGTTATCAAAGTCGAGCGTATATAATTTTTCAAAACTAAAAACCGACTTCGCCCTCAAACTACACAACCGATTTTGTTTAAACTTATATGGAACCACCCTTGGGATATCTACTTTTCAACAAAAAAAGAATCATCAAAATCAGTTTATAAACGACGAAGTTATCCGCGAACACACATAAAAAATATCCGGTCGAATTGAGAAACCTCCTTTTTTAATGTCGGTTAAAAATGACGTCACATTTCAGTACACACACTTCCTGCTGATCACGTTCTTGTTGGAGGCGGGCGCGGGCGGGCTGGCGTACTACTACGAAGTGGCGGTGGAGTACGAGCTGCGCGCCGAGCTCAACAACACCTTCCTCAACAACTACGCGTTGGACACTGTCATCACCGACGCTGTGGACACCATGCAGGCTGAAGTGAGTGTTGTGATTGTGTGTCAGTCCAGAGATCAGAATTTCGGGTGCTATTGCTATCAAACATATGGATATGACTAAAAGTACCGGGATATAAATAAAACGCTCATAATTATGTGATTTAGGGATATATTTTAATTTTTTTAAATATTTTATTTGGATATATTTTATAAGTTACTAAGGTCTCGAGATATCCCGGGACTTTTAGTCATATCCATACTTTTGATACCAATAGAACCCGTGATTCCGATTCTGGTCAGTATACATACTTCCTACTGATCCCGTTCACCTGGGAGGCGGGCTGGTACTAGGTGGAGTACGAGCTGCGCGCCGAGCTCAACAACACCTTTTTCTTTATGTTCATTATGTTGTTTTGTCAGTACACATGCTGTATATTGGAGGCGTAAAACCTTTTCTATATTTTAAATATTAGATATTTTATATGTAATATAGATATCTACATTTTGAAATTCCAAACTTAAAAGAAAACATTCAAAAATCATTATTTAACTTTGGATATTTGTATCACTTGATAAATGTCAGTTTTTTCTTTCGCCTTTATACCAGGTAGTTGTTGACGTTCGATCATTTACTTACAGCTTACTGCCGCTTCCTAAGCGCAAGTACAAAAGAAGCGGTAACAAACTGTTCTGCAGTATTTTCTCCAAAAGCATCAACTTGCAAGCACGGCATGACGGAAGGAAAATATTTTAAGCCTATCGATTAGATAAAAAAATAATATTGTACACGTATTTTTGAGAAACAAAAAATGACAAGATACAAAAGATTGAAACGCATGATGTCACGTCTAGGTACGATTTTTACTTAGAGGTGACGTCGCAAGCTTCGGAATTTTGATGCTCCGTATCTTTGTGAACTTTTACTTTTTTGGTGAATTGAAAAATATGGGTCCTTTTTTTTACGGACTAATTCCAATCATACTTTTCTGACCCTGTCGTCACCCCTATTGTACTGATATTAAAATTACATATCTGGACTGAAAATACATTACATAAATATTAAGAATGGTGTCAAATTTGAAATGTGTAATAATGTGGCTTACTCTGAATGTAAGTTCAAGTGCTGCGGCGCGGTGCGGTTCGAGGACTGGCGCCGCAGCGCTTGGCACGAGCACGACCCGCGGCTGCTGGTGCCCGACTCGTGCTGCAAGACCGTCTCCAACCGCTGCGGCGCTAGGGACCATCCTTCCAATATCTACTACAATGTGAGTACTGCTTCATCGCTGGAGTACTAACTTTGTTGTGCATGGTGCAAGCTAATTTCAACTGTGTTCTCTTTGCTATAAGTTTCTTATCAGTTCACGTTTGTTTTATTGCTCAGAAGAATATAGATACACAATATGTAACAAAAACCCTGTCGATCCTTGTAGGTCTACTCAGACCGTCAATATGAACAACTTTTCCTATGGGACCAATAATTGAAACTCGAAAAAAATCGTCATATTCATACAAAAGTGTTCGGCCGGACCGGCAGTTTGTATGAAAATGTCGATTTTTTCTTCGAGTTTTAAGCATTGGTGGTTTGGCATGAAAAGTGGTTCATATTGACGTTCTGAGTTGCTCCTACAAGGATCGGACAGGGTTTTTGTTACATATTATATATAAAACAGATAGATCATAGTATATAAGTGGGTATTTATATTTTTTTATTAGTTCACCAACAGTTAATACAACAATACTTTTATACAAAGAACTTACAAGTAAAAACTTCAAGCTTATTGTTTAACCAATTAGAGGTAAACCCAGCATGCTATGGGTAACAATCATTTTTTAATAATATGTATAACGAATCTTGCAATTGTAGTTCGATACGGCGCGAAAATCTTTAACGTTCTCACTGCTAAGTTAAGACACAATAGAAAACCTATCGTTTGGGTACCGCCAGCGGACCCCATTGGCTGAGAGTTTTAATAGAAGAGAAACCAACATAAAATAAAATTAGAAAATAATAATGAGTTCATAGACCTATCTATTATAGGTATTGTTTATCATAGTAAATATAAGTAAATAAATAAATATATATAGGGACGAATAACACTGTTATACTTAATAGTGTGTATAATTTGTATGTAGTTTTATTTGAGTCTTTTTCGCCACATAACTATTCAAGTTTTGCACTACCCCTGACATTCTCAACATCACCCGTTTGGTTAGTCCGTGTATGAGAAAGGGTGTTTTTAAATGAAAATCTGACGCTTGAGAGGCTCCCTCTAAATCGAATATCAGTACAGGGCAATGGAGTTGGCATACTATATTTATGCAAATGTTAATTAATGCCAACTAATTTATCCCGTCGCAACCAATATTATAAATGCGAAAGTTAGTTTGTATATTTGTTTGTTACCTCTTTACACTTCAACCATTGAACCTATTTGGATGAAATTTGATATGGACATATGAAGTTTGAGATCCAAGGAATGACATAAGATTTTATCCTGAAATTATCACGGGGAGCGGAGCCCACAGGCAAAGCTAGTAAAACAACATTAACATGATTAAATTTAAGTAAGTTTATCTATATTCCAGGGCTGCATACGCCAGTTCACGAACCACATACGTGACCACCTGATCATCCTCGCAGCCGTGGGCGTGGGCATGTCCGTCATTCCCATCTTCGGGTTCCTGTTCTCGTGCGTGCTGTACGTCAAGATCAAGCACGTGATCGACTGACCTCGGCCCCCGCCCGCCCCCACCAACACCCGCAAGGTGTTCGACAAGGCGGCCTCTGCCGGCGACCTCAGTAGACTGCCGTCGACCAGAAACTCGCAGCGTATTCCCAAGGTAGGAACGACGAGAACGAAACGCAACGTCAAGCGGCCGCCTTGCCCGCTCCACCACGGGCCGGAGAAAAATGGCCCGCCCATATCCACTATCAGCGATAACGTCAGCATATAAAATTAAGTAACTGTTGTACCGTACTTTAACAAAAAATCGAATTGAACACTTTTTTTAAAATGCAATAAAAAAAATTATACATTTAAAGTTTTCTTTTGAGCTGTTGGTTAACTTTTTCGTATCGATTTTCTGTTTCGGTCAACATATCTATTTTTTCTGTGGAAACTCACTATGAAGATTAAAGTTTCCTTTGTTCGATGGTTTGGACCAACTGAGAAAATGATCTAGTCATCCGATCGATTAAACCAAGGGCTCGGACCAGCAGTTCAAAAGGTAAAAATTTCCCTCATATTCATAAAAATTAACAACCATTTACTAAACCTATTTTAGTTAAAACATGGTTTGACCCTTTCCCTCTTTTTAATATTTGACATTGAAACGATACAAAACATTTTTTAACTAAAATAATTTTAGCAGTCGTTTGTATTTTGTATGATTATGGGAGTTAATAGACAATGATAAGTGTGATGAAAAGCTCTCTCTAGAATTTCTAAAAGAATCTCAGTGTAATAATAATTTATTTTCATGTGTTCATCTGATGTTGCATAATGGTATAGAATTTAAACGATGTTCATGTTAGATGTAGAGATAGGTAGAGAACAAGAACGAATTTATATCAAATGTATCTATGTCATACGTTCGACAGTAATAACTATGTTAGCGACAACTGTTAGAGATATAACGTTAAGATGGTGCTATATTTTGTTATAGAAACCTTAGGCCGTTGTGTACTTAATGTAGATACATCGAAAAACATAACTTAGAAGTAAATGAATCAGATTTTGACCAACGCATAGGATTTCTGTAGCGTCATTGTGACTAGGACTACCTGCACTGATGTACTTATTGTGTACTTAATTTGATGCAACCGAATATAAAAGCCCTGACATTACAGGGTCGCCTGTTGCATACCAAGAGGATCTAAACAATAAAGCTACTGTTTATTTCAAAGGAATACTTATAACCGGAGAGCGTGTATGAAAAGAGTAATGAGTGTTGACGAAGCAAAACAGGTTTGCAAGGATTGTAGCAAGTGGAAATCTATCGTCTCTGCCTACCCACATGGGAAACAGGCGTGAAAATATGTATGTATGTTTATTTCAAATTAATGTTATAACGCATCAACTTCTTTCACGCTTCAGCAATTTTATAAAGTATCACTTCTTAAAAAAATTATCAAGGGATAAACTTAAACACCTTGTTAAAGCCTATGCAAACGAAAGACTTGTCGAGGTAAACAAACCTACCGAATCGTTGTCCCAAATTAAAGAGCCCAACTATCGGGCGATGCTACTTGTACAAAGTACTGCATCCTACAAGTAGAAAGAGATAAAAACGATCGAATAACGCAGATCGAGCAAATTCCGCCAAAAAAAGTAAAATGTTTGTAAACTCAAACTAAAGTCTCTTGTCTGCGCTGGGCTTTGCAATTTTTTGCTATCCTATTAAAGTTGCTATCTAAAAACACTTTAATGCAAATCAAGTTTTTTCTAGACCGAATTATTACTCGTACATTTCTGTCAGTTATGCTTGGGCCGCACCTGTACCTATCGTCATGAAGCTTCGTGCTATTACACGATACACGCAAATGTGACCGGCCGTTATCGGGTATCTTTCCGAATATTCGGACTTCGTCTTCGTTATCGCGCGGGTGGCGGTACATCAAAGGGTTTTAGCGCGTTAACAATTCGCTCTGCGTGGTCGGAATAGCGTTGTTTATTTTGGCGTTTGTTTTTCACTTGTTCAGACGCGTGCTGTGCGACGGTGCCACAGTTGTTAATGCGTAAAAATGGAGTGGAACGATAAAATGGTATTAAAATTTTTAGGTTTTATTTTTAGGTTTCTTAATAGGTTTCAATGAATGCATTGTTAGCACACATGTAAAAGTAAAGAAAGTCGTCGTCTATAATTAAATGCCTAGATTACGCCATCTTGGATTATTGCACGATAGTTCATAAAAATAACGAAGCCGCTCATATGACCACAACTTTATTGCGATCACTTTTTAGTGTACAAAACGTACGAAGCTTTGTCGCGCATTGCTTTGGGGCGATAGACGCAGGTGCGGCCGAAACATTACTGTAATGATTAAACTCCTGTAAAAGTTTAAGATAACCATATTTTGTTAAGCAGATTGTCGCAAGTCAGTAATACGTGTTTAATAGCTAATACCTAAGCTAAATGTGCCTTAATAATGTTAAGATTGTAGATAAATTGAAATTAAATAATGTGTTATACATATATGTTTAAGTTCCATACTTTTGATTTTTTAAATAATATTGGGCTCGAGCTTACTTACTTTTTACCCTCTCTGAGATTTTTGGCTAATCATATTTATTTTATTTTATTTGACTGAGCACAAAGATTTAATCATATTACCGATACGAACGTCTTATTTATTACATTAGGTAAGTGAGGTTACATACCTCTCTGTAAGAGGATACAGAATATTTAAGGACCTGCAAGAAATGTTAAGATAACAATCTTTACAATGCAAACTGGTCTTGAAGTTGCCGTTCTCACTCATTTAATTTTTAAGGCAATGACCCTTTGGGTACTCAACCTCAAACCTCTGTTCAAATCAATTTAATTCATAATACTATCCGCAAAAACCTCGCACAAAGAATTACAAATAATACATTGCATGCAAGTAATTTTATATTTTAAATGCATTATTATTCTTCTTGTTGTTACTTAGAGGTGAACAACGCAAAAACTAGTAATTTTACTTTTTTTTTTATAAAAACTCATAAGTTTTAAATAAAATGTCTTATATGTTAAATTTACTGTGTATTGTAAATGTTATTTCTTGCAGTTACCTTCCAGTCTGTTAAATATAAGCTCAGATATTCTCACTTGCCGAATACTGTCTAGCATTTAGGACTCCTTGTGGAAAAACGCCTACATACTTGAGGGAGTGACTACATTCTTGTTCGACAATTTGAATGGGATTTTTTGTCGTGATCCCAGCTTTGGTCCCAAAGTATAGAAGGAAATGTTGTTCATATTGACGTCCTGAGTTACCTCCCAAGTATATGGCGGCAGCAATTTACTTACCCAGTATAGTTACCTATACAATATGTAACAAAAACTCTGTCCCATCCTTGTAGGAGCAACTCGGACCGTCAATATGAACAACTTTTCCTATGGGATCAATGCTTGAAACTCGAAAAATAAATCGTCATTTTTAAAACATCGTCTTCAAGTTTCAAGCATTGGTCCCATAGGAAAAGTTGTTTATATTGACGGTCTGAGTTGGCCCTACAAGGATGGGACAGGGTTTGTGTTACATATTGTAGTGTTTTTCACGTGTTTTCTTTTGCTTCTATTATTCGTATCTCTTGTATCCTATGACACGGTCAGGATGTTCTTTGTAATTATTTCAACACTTAAGTTCCTAAGTTGTATAATAATAGAAGGGTAGAGTGAGGAGAGTTAATTGAAAGTATGGAACCATTTTAACCCTTTCACCGCGAACGTCGGATTAGTCCGACAAACATTGCCGTGCTTATTACGTAAGCGTCGGATATTTTCGACAAAAAAACATGCTCGTATTGCATACATCCCTTTTTGGTTGTAGGTACTAATTTTAGATTTACTACCCCTCGCTCGCGGTACGGCAACTGATACAAAGTCTCGTCGTGAAAGGGTTAACTAATTTATTTCTCATTGTTTATTTTTTTTTTATATTTTACTGTAAACCAAAAATAATCTAATCATTAAGTACTAATGTTGCATCGATATTTGTTACATAAAACGGTTTATTAAATTATTTATCTTTCTAAGTTTCTCTTAAGAAAAAATAAATAGTTGTAATAAAATGTGTTTCTGTATGTTCCTAATACATTATGAAATAAAACTGTTCTAAAATAAATAAGTACCTAATGCTTTCCTTACCGCATTTGTGACGAGCCGAATTGGGCTGTAGGCTGTATGGATATACACCGGATGTTATATGTATACTTAGACCTTAATTTTAATCGATACAACTAACGTACTCACAAAATTTGTCGGGCTTAAAACAAGATGTGTGATTTCTGTATTGTCAATCTTGGCACTTCGACTCTACCCACGACGGGGGAGAGGTGGGGGGGGGATTCCGTACATTTTAATATTTATATTAATTCTGTTGCACTGATATTGTAAAAGAATTACGTGTAAAAGTGCCTGTAAAGGTCTAATTACTGAATAAACATTTGAATCTTTGATTCAGCAAAGTCTCCGTAATGCTAGTAATAACAATGCGATTGCGAACTGTATTTAGATTTTACTGTTTATTACAGCTATTTATTACTTTATTTTTATCTCGTAACACTGTCACCGTTATTTTCTTTATATTTTAGAATTCTTGTTATTGAATACAATTTTAACCGAAATTGTCTTTTATTGAATACCACTACGTCTAGCAGGGCCCTTCATCCTAGGCAAATTTCATACTTCGTTTTTTCTTTCAGGAGTTTCTTCCATATTATCTATCTAAAGTTCCTCATCACATCTTCACCGAATCAATATGAGACCAACTTGGTATCTACTAAAGGCTTGCAAAACAAAAAATAATCATCGAAATCGGTTCACAATAAGTGGCGAATAAATCGCGTAACACACTTAGGTACACAAATAAAATAAATAAATATCATCATCATCGTCATCAGGTCTCTTAAGTCTCCACTGCAAGAGCACGACCCTCTATACTACCAGAACCATACTTGGCCAGAGCAGCCAGAGGATTTGGCCTACACTCTCCACGCTGGCCAGTGTTATTTGTCCATAAATATATATGGACAAATAACACTGATTGAGTTAGCCCCAAAGTAAGTATGAGACTTGTGTATACTAACTCAACGATAACATATTTTTAAACATCCAAGACCCAGGACAATTTGAAAAAGCCCATTTTACAACTTGCCCTGAGCGGGGATCGAACCCGGGACCTCTGGGTGGCGGACTAGCATGGTGACCACTACGCCACGGAGGTCGTCGACATACAAACATATGCCGTCTTATTATAAAACCCAGACTAACTTTGTTACTAGGTTTAAACCATTATCCGCCCAAAATGAAGTTGCCATTGACATTTGAGTGTGTGATATTACTAGATGTCAACTTGATGTCGGATAATGGTTTAAACCTAGTAACAAAGTTAGTCTGGGTTTTATAATAAGACGGATGAAGTATCGGTCGAAAACCGTACACCTACCTATATCGTGACACTAGAAAAACATTGTATCCTCTATTCTATTACTACTGTCTGAGATTAGTATCTCTGATGGGCATTTTATAATTGTTTAAGTATACCCATTTATTGCCAATGATGCACGGTGCAACTGCACATGCAGTAAACAGATCTTCTGAAGTCGTGAGTTCCGTCTGTTTCGTATCGAATTGATTTATGTTTATATTAATATATGAGTTATTATGAGTCATAGGAAAACAGCAAACTAGGTACAAACAATATTAAAATCTACCCACCTCGATCATAATAGATGTAGGTATGTACCTAAGTCGGTAAAAACCATTCAAAATGACATTAGTAATTAACAGAGCCCATTAACATGTAATTTATCTTAAACTATTAAAGTGAAATAAAATTGAACTTGATTAGTATTTTGTAAGTGGACATTTCATCGACAGTTACAATGATACGTGTTATGATTTTTGTGATGTTATCTGAGGCCGTGACATCCAGGACTGTGACTCAATTCCAAGTGACTAGTTTCTACCCATTGGTGTTTCAACACAATGTGCCAAGTATCATACGCGCTCCACATCAAAACATCTTCATGCAATCAAACTTTGGACCTCATTTTAACAGTTTTGGGTTCGCAACACGACCGTTCTCAACGATACCGATTTCTCATACATTCCCAAACTTTAACTCAAATATCCAACAGGAGCAAAAACGTTTGACCTTTCCTACAATGAATCATCAACCAAATCTATTACAATTCACTCAGTTCTTCAGCAACCATGGTCATACTTCCTTCGGCAATATTATAGACGTTGAGAAACTACAAGGTAATTTTATCGATTTTATTGTGCCGGCTCATACTAGGCCAATAAACCAGGCTTCTGCTCGACCTCTAAACATCTTCCAAGGAGCGGTTGTAACGGAACATCCATCTTCCTCGTCCGACGATAATCATGAAAGTGTTTTGTCTACAACGACCCGACCGCCAACTACGTCAGAATCTACATATGGAAATGAGGTATCTCAGGGAAATGACCCTGATGAAGCGCAGTACGATATTGACATCCGCAATGATGAATCTAATTAATTCAAATCAGATAATATGAGACAATAAGCCATAAATAAGTTAATATAGACAAAACAAAATAACTATAAGAGTGTGTAAAAAATGAAGATTATAAAAGGTTACAGCGCACGCGTATAGTCAACATCGTAGACACGGACTTTTCGAGATCATCATAAATCAGAATTTAAACACTTATATGTGGAGGTAAATACTTCGATAAAATACCGAAACAGAACTGGTTTTGCCATATGATATGATGATTCGCTATACTCAGAATTCAACCTCAGTTGTCTCTGACGCCGCACGCCGAGTGCTGTTTTAAAAACAACAGTGAGGAAAATATAAAACATGATTAAAAGTTTAATGTTTCTTGTGTTTGTTGGTGCAGTGGTTTGTGGAGAACTTCGTACACCACTGTTGGACGCGATTATAAGTGGCGCTACTAAAATTCGCTCCGGTATCCATAATGCAGGTGAGGCCCTTATTAATGGGATAACCCACCGTCACGGCGGCACGCTGAACCTCGGAGGAACTATACAAATTAGTCAAGATCAGGAAGCCTACATGAACCCTCAACCACCAAGGAACCCAGAAACGAACGGAGATAATCAAAAAACTGTCATTTATGTAATAGAAAAGCAAGGACCTGAACCACATGGCTATGGGCCCGGATATGGACCCAATGGTTGTGGACCCCACGGACCCCACGGTTGTGGACCTCCTCCCCACTATGGACCTCCTCGACACTATGGACCACCTCCCCACTATGCACCACCTGGACCTGGATTCCCCCACGAACACGGACATCCTGGCAGGCCCGAAAACGAGCACAGGCCTTATGATAATGGCCCATGGCATAACAATAAACCAAATTACGGTCAAAGCAACCAGAACTACGAATCCGATAAAAACCAACCGAATGAAAATACAAAACAGGAAAATAAGCCCGATTATAACAATAATGTAAATGACGATAAAAAATCTAGTGGTAACGGCCAGACATTGGAGCATGACGGCACTAAAACTGAAGATGGGCCGATTCACGTGCCTTTGAACCCAAACGAAGTTAACTACGACGGAGACAAGTTAGACAAGACAACAAACAATGCTCCGAAACGAGAAACTAGCAAAACCGACGACGCTGCTGAGGACGACCAAGAATACAACATAGATGTAAGATTTAATAATAATGAATGACCTCATCAATCTGTAAAATAAAGTGAAATAAATCTTTTTTTATTAATTAAAATAAATTAGGCAATTTTATTCCGCTCTTAATTCCGGCGCTATGTACTATTCCGCTCACACTAAGTACGTCAAAAAGTCTAAAATAAATAAGTCAAAAATAACCAAACGAAAGTAAACTTTTTCATCTCGATCAGCCGTATGAAACAAAAGCCTGTGTGTGTAAAAAATAAGTAGATTATTCTTGGCATAATAAAAATTAAAATACTTAATATAGGTATTCAAACCAAGGTACCTATTTATAATCACATAAAGGGTTTTTTTTCACACAGATTTAGCTAGCCCCAAAGTACTTAAGCATAAGCTTGTGTTATGGAATACTAACCCAGCGATATTATATTTTCATGATAAATACATACTTATACAATATGTAACAAAAACCATGTCCTGTCAGACCGTCAATGTGAACAACTTTTCCAATGGGACCAATGCTTGAAACTCGAAAAAAAACGACGTTTTCATACATAAGTGTTCGGCTGGCCCGGCAATTTGTATGAAAATGTAGATTTTTTCTTCGAGTTTCAAGCATCGATCCCATAAGAAATGTTGTTCATATTGACGGTCTGAGTTGCTCCTACAAGGATCACAGGGTTTTTGTTACATGTTGTACATATAGATAAATATCCAAGACCCTGGACAATTTGAAAAAGGCAATTCTCCAACTTGCCCTGGCCTGGAATCGAACCCAGAACCTCCGGATTGGCGGACTAGCGCGTTGACCATTACACCACGGGAAGGTCGTCAAGGGTAAACCGGCGTTTACTATCGGGGCAGGATGAGAAGCAGCTGGTCCATGAAATTTTATGCTTTACCTATTTAATTCGAACGGGGTTAAGAGAGCCCGGAGTTGTACCTCAAGCCCACTTCAGAAGTGATAGTGGCGATTTATATATAAAAAAATATCAACGAAGCCGCGTCGCCTGTTGATTTGTTAAGATTTTCGCCCATTTCCTCAAAGGCTTTTACGATCAATGCGGGAAGAAATGTAGTTAGCTAGTAGGAACTTCGTTTTTCAGAGTTTCTTCCCCAAAGGATAAAAACGGGACCCTATTACTAAGACTCCGCTGTCCGTCTGTCTGTCTGTCTGTCACTAGGCCGAATCTTATGAACCGCGATAGCAGTCAGTTGAAATTTTTCAGATGATGTATTTCTGTAGCCGCTATAACAACAAATACTAAACACAGAATACAATAAATATTTCAGTGGGGCTCCCATACAAAAATGTGATTTGTTTTTAGATAATGGTCAGGTCGTCAGACCATCTTGTGGGTGGATGTCCTACGCTTCGCTTGCCAGTACGTGGTCGTCATTTAAGAACCTTGTTTCCCCATCCATCGGCCTTCGGTTTGTCGCGCTATGTATCCCGCCCACTGCCACTTAAACGAGCTAATCCACTGAATTGTGTCAGTGACTTCGTTCTCCTACGAATTTCCTCATGTCTGATTCGATCACGCAGAGAAACACCGAGCAATAGCCCTCTTCATAGCGCGCTGAAAGACCTTGAACCTTCATATGAGACCCATAGTAAGGGACCACGTTTCAGAGCTAGAAGTCATCACTTTAGTCTTGCTTGAGTCACTGAGGTATTTTGGACGAGAAGACACTGCGTAGCTTCCCGAACGCCGCCCAGCCAAATAAAAAATACAAGTCTACAACTTCGAGGTTGGAGCTACCAACACAAACCGGTAGGGTGATGGTGGCGTTTTTGCAAACCGCGTCGCCTGTTGTTGTGTTAAGATCTTCGCCCATTTCCTCAAAGGCTTTTACGGTCAAGCGGGGAGAGTATCAAACTTGGCCGGTTATTTTTCATTTAGTCCAGACGGTCTGTATGTAATTATGTATAATAAGTACCTAAGCTACTTGATAATGTACAACATGCACTAGGCCAGAGGTTCCCAAACTTATTTTGTCAAACGCCCACTTTAAAAAATCAGTTATTTTTTAGCGCCCCCCATTTTTTTCACCATAAAAACCTGAATCACATATTTGTCTTGCCTGTAGTTTAATTCAACCTATATTCTAAACGAGAGAGCAATAATAATACATACACCAGTACATTAGAGTATCTTTTATAAAAAATAACAATAATCAAAATTGTTAATTTTAAATAAAAAAATAGCAATAATAATACAATTTTACAATAATAAAGAGTATTGAAAGTGGGGACCTCACCTGCGAAACTTTAAAACACGAAATTTTTTCAGTGTTTGATTCCTTTAACGATATAAATAGCGTTGAACGCATAAAATAATAAATATTAATTAAATTTTTAGTTTATATTTGTACAATAAAAAAGGATATAAATATAAACTAATAAATGGATGTTGTGTAGTAAGAGGATTTTAATTTTAGTTAATTTTAAAATATGAAATAGCTGAAGTTATAAATCACTCATTGCTTAAATCACATCAGCGCCCCCCAACTTTATTTTGGGCCCGTTACCGCCCCCCTTAGCGCCCACAAGGGGGCGTTATCGCCCACTTTGGGAAAGATTGCACTAGGCAGCCTAATTTAAAAATCTTGTCTTGACCGGACTCGTAATTTATCTAATTAAGACCAGAATTTTAAATAAGTACTTAGTCGTAGGTACTTAAAGTTACCAAAAAGGCAATGTGTTTATTTATTATGAATCTAGTGATTACTTTCCTTCCACACGAGTTCTTGATATAACTTAGTTGTTGTTGATTGCCGAATCTTTATAACAACATGAGAACCTTTTTTGATAATCGGTAAATTAACAAAAGTTCGAGGCTGTCTACACATGGTTCTGTTGACAACTTCTATAAAACTTAAGTTATTTGTCTATGGATCTGTCAATAAAATTGACAAATGAATTTTGACATTTGTCATTTGTGTGTTAATGAGGAAGAAGCCGGTGTCTTGCTTCGATTTAGTAAAAAATATTTTTAACGTTTATTTTTGATAAGTTTTACTTAATTAATACGTTCCATCAAGTCAAACTAAGTATAACAATATTAGTAGTAAACCTACATTTCACCCACCGAAAAGTCGTCGGGCACACCACGTGTACACAATTCCAGTTTGAAGCACCTGCTGGCGTCTTACAAGGACTGAAAATCGACATTACATCAATTTACGTAAAAATCCTCCATAACATTTCTACCTGAGTACGTAAAAATTTGTACCTCGTATTTGTTTCCACGTGCCTATTTGGTAAACATGTCGGTCAAGGGGGAAGGAGACTTGCGGGACGGGCTGTCAGCTGCCGAGATATTTGCCAATAGTGAGGGTCTCACTTACAATGACTTTCTATTGCTGCCTGGATACATAGACTTCACTGCTGAAGAAGTAGACCTCACATCTCCTCTTACAAAGAAAATAAATTTGAAGGCCCCACTCGTTTCAACTCCTATGGACACTGTCACTGAAGCTGACATGGCTATATCGATGGCGCTGTGCGGAGGAATCGGCATCATTCATCATAATTGTACACCAGAATACCAAGCCAATGAAGTGCATAAAGTGAAAAAGTACAAACATGGTTTCATCAGAGACCCCATATGCATGGGGCCCAAACATACAGTGGCTGATGTGATTGAATCTAAAAAGAAGAATGGTTTCACTGGATACCCCATTACTGAAAATGGTAAGCTGGGAGGTCGGCTGATAGGTATTGTCACCTCAAGAGATATTGACTTCAGGGAGGGAGACCCGCATCTCAGCCTAAAAGAAGTGATGACTCCAATTGATGAAATGATCACTGCCCAGTCAGGTGTCACTCTGCAAGATGCCAATTATATCTTAGAGAAGAGCAAGAAAGGCAAACTGCCCATTATAAATGGGGCTGGAGAACTGGTGGCTCTGATAGCCAGAACTGATTTAAAGAAAGCCCGCAGCTACCCCAATGCCTCTAAAGACTCCAACAAGCAACTGCTGGTTGGTGCTGCTATTGGCACCCGAGAGGCAGACAAAGCACGTCTGCAACTTCTTGTTGACAATGGAGTTGATGTAATTGTCCTGGACTCATCACAAGGCAACTCTTCATATCAAATTGAAATGATCAAGTACATTAAAAAAACATACCCAGACATACAAGTAATTGGTGGAAATGTTGTGACAAGAATGCAAGCAAAAAATCTAATTGATGCTGGTGTAGATGCTCTCAGGGTTGGCATGGGCAGTGGCTCCATTTGCATAACTCAAGAGGTGATGGCGTGTGGCTGCCCCCAGGCTACAGCAGTGTACCAGGTGGCATCTTACTCCAAACAGTTCAATGTGCCAGTCATTGCTGATGGTGGTATTCAGTCAGTTGGACACATTGTCAAATCTCTGGCTTTAGGAGCGTCCACAGTGATGATGGGCTCACTGCTGGCTGGTACATCAGAGGCCCCTGGAGACTACTTCTTCTCAGATGGTGTGAGGCTGAAGAAATACCGAGGAATGGGAAGCTTGGAAGCCATGGAAAACAAGGAGGGTAAAGGATCAGCTATGAGCAGATATTTCCACAAAGAAACAGATAAGCATAGAGTTGCCCAAGGAGTGAGTGGAAGTATTGTGGACAAAGGGTCAGTTCTTCGCTTCCTGCCATATTTGCAGGCAGGGATGCAACACAGCTGCCAAGACCTTGGGGCCAGGTCTGTCGGTCGCTTGCGTGAGATGAGCTACTCGGGAGACCTGAGATTCATGAAGAGGACATACTCAGCACAGCTGGAAGGCAATGTTCACGGTCTGTTTTCATATGAAAAGCGTCTGTTTTAATCAAACTGAAAAATTTATGCACTACAATGTGATATAATTTATACATATTCTCCACTTCCATGGTTCAATTTATGTGATGGACTAAAATTATTCAGTTAGTTTTAATAGAAAATATTATTTTCTGTATTTGTATATTAAGATAAGCAAAGATGTCATAGCAAGATTAAAATTGTTATTCTCAGGAAGTATGAATTCCATTTTTATATTTTATGTAGTCCCAATGAGTGGACCAGATGTGCATTGTGTACTCTACAATAAAGTGTGTATTGCTAAATGTTAACTTTTATTTCCTTAACTTTACTAGAAAGAAATATTTTTAAATTAAATAATATAAATACATGGTACTCAATCACTAACAAACTTGATTACATAAGCTAAGAGCTTATAATGAGATTTGAGGAGTGGTATTTCACAATCTTGTTAACAGATGTCTGGCTTCACAGGTGTGGTGTGCTCACAAGTGGTTGATAAATGATATTATAACTGTTTACTGTATACAAACAGTCATTCTTTTTAACGCACGAGTGAAAATCTCAGTCTACCGAACATTTTTCCTTATTGCATAATCTCATATTCAATCTATCAGTACCAACCTACCAACTTGCATTAGCGCACCTCTAGCTCCAAACCAAAGTTGCACTTACAAGCTTGTTCTCCTTAAAGATGTGTGTGATTGCTTGTTTCCAGGTTCCCACTATGTAACACCCTCTTCACTTAGAGACTCACAATACCTGAGGGGTCAGGTATTGTGAGTCACAGTAGCATACTTATGCTAATATGCTTAAGCTTATCTTCTGGGAGTGAATGGAGCTGACACGATTTTTATTAGGCAGCAGTCCAAGGAATTGAAATAAAAGGCTCATAATTCTAATAATCACAATTTAATGGAATATAAACGCACAAGCTGCTCAGGCATGATTATTTTCTTTCATCAATAAATATCATTTAAAGTGCTACATAATTTAAATAATAAAGAGTGCTACAATCTATGCTTTAGACTGGTGCGTCCAAAATGTTAACCTAACATTTTTAAACTGCATCCTAGCCGACTACACTATCAAAATTGCACATACATAAATCTCTTATATTTTGAATGTAATACTTTGGTTTCTCGATGTTATCATTCTCCCGTGAATGAACTATAGAGAGCATATCAGTATCATCGGCATATTTATAATAGTCGCCTATTCCATTACTTATTGCTACGATATGCAGCAAACTGTTATCGAAACTTATACATAAAAATTATACTATGGAATGCTGATACATAACATATTGATAGATAACACTAATGTCGAAAAATCCTTTTTTCAGTGTGACTGAATTTAGATATTTTTATCGTCAGCGCTACGATTTGATCTTGCTAACATCCCACAAGACAACCTAGCTAATTCTTTCTCTCCCATCGTCACCCTGATGTACCACAATAGCCATACAACCTGCCGAGTTTACTATTCAACCGATATTACTGCAAACAATACTGTGTAATGTAATTCGAAGTAAACCCGACACGTGACAAAATTCGAAGTTTCTCTATCCTACGAGTATCTTGCACAACCAGCGTCATTGTATAAAGTACGCATACCGTCCGCACCAGTCGGAATGCACGAGTCAAGCGACCAAAGCGTATAAATCTTACTGAGATTACACCTTAGTAACTATGCAGTGCGTTTGATCGTATAAAAGTCTTACCAGGCCTAGATTAGGAACTGATGCTCAAAAACGGTCGCTGTGCATTCTCAAAGCAGGATACGGTTTTTAAGCACAATAGATAATAATAAAAAGCCGATTTCTCGTTCCTTTTCTAGGTAATTATTAGTATTTTCTTTTTTTAATGAAAGTGACTGGTCTTTATACCATGCATTTTTTCGCAAGTTGCACGAGAGTGAGAGTTTAGAGCGTTGGCTAAGTGACGCGGGCGCACGCAACGGGTTCAGTCTATCTCTGTCACAAACTCTGCGTGCGACAGAGACAGATGACCCGCGACGAGTTCTGCTATCTCTTTCACACTTAGGGTTTGTGACAGAGATAGACTGAAACCAGCAGCGTACGCCTGCGTCACTTAGCGCACGCCCTTAGCGAGTCGACTTTCGTTTTTCAAAGTTTAATTACAAACTTAAATAGAAGTACGTTCAAACGCACTGTGGAATTTGTAACGCTAGTGTTTGTTTGGGAACTACTCCTTGGGCGCGTCTCCCTCGGCGTCGTCCTCCTTCTCTCGGCGGAACTCTGGCCCGTGCGTCACGTCGTCCTCGAACACGATCTCCTCTGGGTCGGGCGCACGCGGCAGGAACTCCTCGCCCGGGCAGATCTTCTTGAAGATTTCCTCCGCCTGCAAAGTGTCACAGTTCGGTACTTTCTAACAACTCAGATCCTTTTCTAACGTCAAAACAAACATTAATGACGTCATAGTTTCTTGGGAGTCAAATAGCGCTCTTAATATCAGTTTTTTTTTTCAATAATACATCTAAAATCACGTTGAAAATGGATATGTTTATGGCAAGTGACATTATTTTGTGACGTTTTATTTCATAATAGTACCGAATAATTTATTTCTGATCCAGGATAGTACCCAATTATAATTAAAACAAATGCCATGCCATTTATTGACATATCTTTCATGTTTTTATTGGAGAAAAGAAAAATCTGTACAAGTGTGTTTGTTTGAAAGAGAAAACTTGCGAGGTGATCCAGTAGAAATTTTATCAAAATTGGTTGTGTAGTCAGTTTTTAGCTTACAGCAACACGGAACTTTAAGGTTTTTAGTTTTGAAGGATGATGTATTAGGTACGTATTCTTCACATTTATTAGCGGCAACCAACGCGGCAAACACTCGTCTAAAATGTTTTATGACAACTAATGCACCCATATTGACGACCTCCGTGGCGTAGTGGTCACCATGCAGAGGTCCCGGGTTCGATCCCCGGTCAGGGCAAGTTGGAAAATGGCCTTTTTTAAAAAATTGTCTTGGGTCTTGGATGTTTATTTATGCATGTATTTGTATATGCAAATACTACAGTATGTAAGTAACTCAACGATACATCGTTGAGTTAGTATCCCATAACACAAGTCTCGAACTTACTTTGGGGCTAGCACAATCAGTGTTATTTGTCCCTATATTTATTTATTTATTATCTTTCAAGTTTTTATTTGAGAAAAGAAAAATCTGTACCAGCTGCTTCTCCTCCCGCGCAAACGTAAAAGCCGAAAATATTAGTAATAGTAAAAGGCGATGCGGTTAGCAACCCATCTGTTTTTCTTCCTTTTCTTGTTCCCATGAGAATTTAAATTTTCGCAACAAATTATCTTCGCCTCGAACGAGTCACCTCTGTTGTCAGAGTTTTCAAAAAATATAATGAACTTTAATATATCAAAACTAAAAACCAAGTTCAACACCAAACTACACTACCGATTTTAATAACATTTCCATGAAACCACCTGACAAGTATGACCTTTCAAACAAAAAAAATATTTTCCAAATTGGTCCAGGCGTCTTCGAGTAATCGGTGAACATACATAAAATAAAAGAACATTAAAGATTCCAACGAATTGAAAACAAGTAAGTCGATCCTTCCTTTTTTCGTCGATTACAAAGACAGATTTATAATCAGTCTTTTTAAGTCGATTACAAAGACAGATTTATAATCAGCCTTTCCAATATATAGGTCAGTAATAAAATCGGTTTATTTACACGAAAAAGAAAAAAAATCATAGTAGTACAAACAAAGTAATCAATATCTTTATGATTGACACTGACCCAAAGAGGCAATGTTAATGTGTAATAATTAATATACTTATCTCATTATAATAAATCCTTATTAAAACTACAATGTTTACTGTCTTCAAAGATTGAAAGCCCATTGTTTTCACAATAATTATAATTTCATCATCGTACCTAAAAGTTTATAAGTATCTCACAACCGGACGACATTTGAAATCAAGTATTGACCTTTATCGTTAATTTGATAAACATTATGCAAAAAATACCGCAGTTATTATCTAAAACCGACAAAATATAAGTTAACGTACCAGTATTAATTAGTTATATAAAAACAAAAGCGCAGTTCATACTTTTTAACCAACTTCCAAACAGGATATCAATTCGAATATACAACCTGGAAGGGTCATACCCGTAATAAATCAAACCACAGGCTATACTAGATCACTATAGTAAAATTAAATTAAAATATAATAAAAAGACTATAAAAAAATTTGGCTCTTCGATTCGAATGCCGTTTTTTTTTTTGTTTTTTGACTGTTATTTTAATTTCATTATACTACTATATAATCGAACCACGGGCTATACTCGATCACTAGATCGACTATCAAGAACGCTATCTAGTTATAATAGGCGGAATTACCGATACGAGTTGATATATCGCCCTGATGGATGGGTTAACCCTCAATACTTTTTAAACAGCTGAACCGATGTTATTAAACATTGGCCAAGAACCACCGCAAAGGACCCAAGCCAAAGAACCACTGCAAAGGAGGCAAGGCACCAATTTCACGTAAAAAAAACCCGCATCGTAATTTGTCCATTCGTTCGAGTGCTTCGATGCCTTAGACAACCAGACAGACCAACATTGGCGTTAAACTTATAGCACCCCTCTTTTTGTCGGGAGTTAAAAATCGGTTGCGTAACATGTGTAAGTTGGTTTTTAGTTAAAAAATAATTTAAACCCCCTATACTTTATTATCCAAGTACAAAGCGAATACATGCAATTTATTTTCAAATAAATTACATACCACATGCATGTTCGAAAAACAATACTCTTAGCATAATTAACTAAAATATTTGCACAATCTGCGCATTTATATTTTACAAAGTAAGTAAAAAGGACATACTGTTCGGTCCAAACCTCGCATTTTTCATATTTGTTGATTCAGCAAATAGACGCGCCGCGCATTCCATCATTTAAGTACATAGCATTTACTTTAGTTCACGTTTTTCGCCACATCATCGCGGACGCGTTCTCATAAGTCCAGTCGCAATAAACGAATTAATATCATAACTTCTTTCAATCAATTATCAGTAAAAGGTATCCCATACACATACCTTACCTGCATAATAATAAACCTTATCGATCAAACTAAGGTCAAAATAACAACCATACAGAGCTATAAAATTCCACGTGTCATCGAATCTAATTGTTTTGCCAAACTATATCTAATTGGCTAATTGGATTTCGGATGGTATCGTGATCGCACGTAATAACGTTTTGTAATCAATATCTCAATTTCCTGGGTGGTCCCTTTGCGAGTAGGTAACGCGAGAGGTAATCAAGTTGACAATGGATGGAATCAAAGTTAACATAACACTAAACACGAGCTTACACGTGTGGCTAATCTCTGCACTGGCTAAACCTTTCTCTTAGATGTAAAACCCTGTCCCATCCTTGTAGGGGCAACTCAGATCGTCAATATGAACAGCTTTTCCTATGGGACCAATGCTTGAAACTCGAAAAAATTCGACATTTTCATACAAAGGCCGGCCGGCACGAGAATTTGTATGAAAATGTAGATTTTTGGTCCCATAGGAAAAGTTGTTCATATTGACGATCTGAGTTGCTCCTACAAAGATCGGACAGGGTTTTTGTTACATATTGTATATTTAAGACCCAGACCCGGCTTTCGAGCTCCTCATCTACGTGGAAATAAATTTGGCAGAGAAAATTGAGTAGTTCTCTCTCTATCTCCATTTCTGTTCCAAAGTCAAAGTCAAATTTTTTTATTCAATGTAGGATAAATTTATCTCTTATAGAAGGTCATTTTTTTAAATCTTTCTCTCTATGCTGGTCTGGGAGAAGGGAAAAAACGTAGAATGTACCAGCTGCTTCTCTTCCCGCGCATATCGTAAAAGCTGATCGAGGGAATGGGCGAGATCTGACTCATGTTAATAGGCGATGCGGCTAGCAACCCATCACTATTTTGATTTCTTTTTCCATCTTAACGCCCACCACGCTAAGCGTGGCTTTTGGGTCTTACTGCCTTAAGCTCTGTCTACCCCGTCAGGAATAAAGAGGTGCAAATGTATCTGTACTCATCTCCATTTTGATTGTAGTAACTACTGTATTACCAGCAGTCTGGTAGTATTAGAGGAGATCTATTTACCCGAATACTGCAAAGCCAAAAGGAGGATTATGTTTTTCGCCGATATGTATGTATGTATGTTCATCTGTTCCCTCGTATCACCTATGATATCCAGTACCTTAACAAATGAAGTATATTGGAAGCGTCTTGGCTGTACGCTGGTTATAAGCTATGTGACGTCAAAATAAATTCAATATGGCGCCCTCTACTACAGGCCAAAATGTAAGTAACTAAAAAAAATTTAATATCAAAAACATATACATTACTAACTATCTCTCCCTGTTATGCTTGCATTCACTGGATAAACGTACTTTTCAGCAGGAATCTTCGGGTTTGAGTTTTTAAAACTGTATCTCGTTCACAAATGCGGTACTGGAGGACACGCACGATGCTTTCCTTTACCGGAAGCTTTACGATAAATAACAGGCCAAGTGCGAGTGGGACTCGCGCACGAACGGTTCCGTACCATCAAATATTTATTTTATTCTGTTTTTAGTATTTGTTGTTATAGCGGCCATAGAAATATATCATCTTTGAAAATTTCAACCGTCTATCTATCACGGTTAATGAGATACAAGCTGGTGATAGACAGGCGGACGGACGGACGGACAGCGAAGTCTTAGTAATAAGGTCCCGTTTTTACCCTTTGGGCATGCAACCCTAAAAAGTGCAAGTAAAGTCGCGGCATGTGAGATTAGAACTCATGCTTTACAGATTCACAGACGCACCGTAACTGGTTACGAAGCTACAGTTTCCTAAGCGGCCGAAGGGATATCAATCACCACTTGATACCCACTTTTAAGACAAATACGTCGTAACCGAAAGGTTTTCCATTAGTTGTAAGTATATGTTTTAGGTTCTGAGATTTGAACACGTCTCCGAGATGTTACGGGCGATTCAAGGGCGGGCAGTTTCTTTGCAGAGGGGTAATCCTGCCAGGCTTCTGGGTACTCTGCCACGTGGCGACTCGTTGAAATCTTTTTATTAGCAATTTTTATTTTATTTTATTTTTATTTTATATTTGTTAAAATAAACAATGATTTAATAATGTATTAGGGGAACTTATGTTTCTTGTTAAAAATATATATTTGAACTTTTTAAAAAGTTGCGACATTTCTTGCAATCATTATAATTGAGACATGTTACGTTATCATAGACTTAATTATTATTTATATAAGCCGCTGTAACCAATTGAATTACCACAAATCGCGAGTTAAATGTTATCAATTATTTATATTATTTAACATAATAAACATCGCCGATACGGAGGTCAAAAAAGGGCACGTTTTACTTTGTCTAGTGATAATGACCCCGAAAACAAATGTATCGCAATTTAAATTTAAATCTAATTTTCTAAAAAGATTGTTCCTGTACAGTTCACAATAGTTTGGCGGATATAAGTTCTCGCGGGGAAAAAAATACACGCTTTACCTCTTACTATTTCTGTTTTTCAGCTTAGCATAGCTTCCTAAGGGTAACCACGTTTAGCAAATTGGTGATGCAACTAAGTACAGACATAATATCCTACATCAGGCAGGAAGCCGGTTGTAAAACCACAGCCAAATCATTTTTTTTGTCATTCTGGCTTTTTTCTCTACTAAAAGAGGATTCGCCATCCTTGGGTGACCATCGTATACCATATTTGGAAAAGAAAAAGAGCTAAAATGAGCACATATGGCAACTTAGGATGGATAGAAGGATTTTCAGTTTTTTCATTCCAGACAGACAAATATTTTACAGAACTGCTTTGTATTTGGACCTCCATGAAGACCGAATCGCAGAATTTAGCTATTCAGATTAATTATTAAAATTAAGCCATTAATAATCCAAATGGAAATCCTTGGAGGAGGCCTACTTATAACTAGCAATGGGCTTACTGTGGCTGAAATGATGATATTATTACATTACACACGACATAGTTTTTAAAGTAGGATATCGTAGGTCGAGTTGAGATGTGCATCAATGCACATTATGTTCATTGTGTTAAGGGGAAACATGATTTTTTAAAATAAATTACTTACCCTTCAAACTATTTTATGAACTACTGTTTACAGTTTAAAGTGAGAACATGAAGTTTATCTTGGCACATTTGTCAAAAGTAGCCCTTTTTCGCAATGTGCGAAGAAAAGCTTTGGAATGTAATAATAAGGACCGGGTCCCAATGGACTCGCGGCTGAAAAACGTACTTTTTTAATAATAATAAGCCCTTTTGTCTAAATGTATATGTTTGGCACTGTTACAGATTTTTTTAAAAATAATTTCGCGTAATTCGGTGTGCCTTTTGGCATGGGCCTCCTTTAGCATTTTCCATTGTTTTCTGTTTCGCGCTACCGTTCTCCTGTGATGTCCTGCCGTAAGATTTAGGTCATCTATCCACCTCGTTGTTGGACGACCTCTGTTGCGTTTCCCATCTCTGGGGTAACAATCTGAGACGGCTGTACTCCATTTGTGTTGTGCTGTCTCTTATCATGCGGCCAGACCATCCCCACTTCGGTTGGTCTATACGATCAAGGATATCAAATATTTTTGTCTTTTTTCTTATCGCACTGCTTCTTACTTTGTCTCGTTTCCTAATAGCCGTCATACTTCACTCCAAGGCCCTTTGACAGCGCTCCAGCTTTTCCCTATGAAGTTTGGTGAGTGCCCATGTCTCGCATCCGTAGGTAATGACTGGAAGTATGCAGGTGTTAAAAGCTTTTCTTTTTATTGTCAGACTGAACTTATTCGACTTCATAATTCCTTCAACGACTTTGGAATGTAAACAGTATTTAATAATGACGGATTATCTAGAGCCTTTTCAAATAATTTATTTCAAATGGGTGCAGCACTAAACCCCGAAAAATTCATGTATCGCCTTAACATAAACGCTCGATAGCTTAGTCTACAATAACCCGTACGAAGTTTAGGACAAATAATTAGAAACATAAACATTTTAGACTTACAACTTCAAGTCAGAACGAATTGGTAACGTAGGGTCGGTGACATAAACCAGACAAGATTAACTAACTTGTCATCAAACCATACGAGTACCAAGTCTGTTACTGCAAGATTAGTTTGTCCAGATATCTAATTTCGTGTATAAAATAGTCAACAAAACCGGTAAAACGGCCTTAAATCTAGTGGTCATTTATTACTAAAAAGTACAGATCTACTTCTGGTGTATCACTTATTCTCTGCTTGACGAATAGTGATGTGCCGTTACCGGTAACTTACTCGAGTCGAGTGATCCGATAAGACTTCTACCACTTATAGTTTAAATGCAACAAAAATTATAATTCTGAATATAATTTTCCCAATATTACTAGTAACTTACCGAGTAAGTTTCGTGAAAATTACTTTAGAGAAAAGCGTCTCCCACCATGAAAGTGGTAATATGCCAAATTACAGCTTTCTAGTACTAATAGTCTCTGAGTAAATCTGCAGACAGACACACAGACAGGCACGACGAAACTATAAGTGTTTGCTATGGAACCCTAGGAATCGCAACAATGATGGGTTGCTAGCCGCATCACCTATTACCATGGTTCGCATTTTCGCCCATTTCCTCGATCGGCTTTTACGATCTGCGCGGGAAGAGAAGCAGCTTGGAAGAGTGTGCGTGCGCATTTCAAACAATATTACATAGAAAAATCAACAAGACGATACCTATAAACAATATTACCAGCATTTGGGAATATTACCGGTAACAATAGAAACTTACTGGGAATAATAAATAATAAATAAATATATAGGGGCAAAAAACACTGATCAAGCTAGCCCCAAAGTAAGTTCGAGACTTGTGTTATGAGATACTAACTCAACGATACTATATTTTATAACAAATACATATATAGATAAACATCCAATCCAATATTCCCATATAGTAAAATACTGGTAACGGTAATTTGGTAGTGGAACATAACTATTGACGAATAAATACTGCATGTATGGAACGGATAAAATTCATGACCAGTTTATACCATTTTCATATTTGACCAACTATGAACTACATCGTCGTGAAGATATTCCTATGCTATGTCTTGCCTTTAGGCCGCTTGAATATCTGACCCCAGTGTTAGCCACTTACTCACCATAAATACAAGGTAAAGTTTAACAACTGAAACCCGACTACGGGAAGATTCTTGCTGAAAACTACGCTTATCCAGTGAATGCAAGCTGAGCAGGCAGAACAGCTAAGAATGTATATATTTTGAAATGTGCTTATGAAATGAAATGTGCTTTGAAATGTGCCATTGTATTTGATACCCAACACGTTATGATTTGATTTAGATCATTACTTTATGGCCTATAGATGGCGCCACCATGAATGTACTGTGACGTCACATAGCCTACATCCAGCCGCCGCGCTGTCACGGCATTCTGGTGGTATAGGAAAGATTAAAGAAAATCTGCGGCTTCTGCACGGGCTCTGCGTTTTGGTGATCAGTGATGGCAAGAGTTAACTTTATTTACTAGGTACAATGCGATACAAATAAGTTAAACAAAAATGGCGGACTTCAAAGAATTTTTGTACACATTCCCGACTCGTAAATGGAACCAAAATGGCAGTCGTCGGCGCATTACTGGTTCCTGCGCTGATAACCATCATTTTGGTTCAACCTACGTGCTGGGAATTTGTACAAAAATGCTTTGAAGTCCGCCATTTTTGTTCAAGTTATTTGTGTCGCATTGTAGTAAAGTTCAAAGTGGATAAAATAGATGAAACAGGTGTATGGATGTGTACCTGTTGCGTGGCGCGGTCGAAGTCGAGGCCGGCGTCGGGCCCCGAGCACACGTGCACGCAGTCCGCCGCGCTCGCCACCGCGCCGCTTGCGTCCGCCACGTTGTAGAACAGGGACCACAGGCACTGCCACCAATCGAAAGATAAGTACAGTCGAATTATTACATATATAGCAAGGCCTCTACTTATATCTTAAAATAGGGAAGATGCATTTTTTTTTTTGTTTTTCGTTGTGCTATGGAAAGAGTTCCTAAAAATAGGCACGACCAAGAAAAAATTACTTTGCTAACCCAAAATATCTTTAAGATATAAGGTAACAAAGTCACGTCCGCCTTTGGACGGCGTCTCCGAGCGCCTTAGAAAGACCGGACAGGAGTGTCGTCACTTATGTCGCTTTTGTAGGCGTGATGTGAGAACATTAGTTAGGATGCTATGTCTAATAATGCGTTTACAGGATTGGCCTCATAACAAAAGTAGCTTTAATATTTTAAGAAAACACTATGGTAATATTATTTTAAACTTTTTATTACTTCTAAACTTGACATTTACAATCAACTAAAAACCAAAGTTAATAAATCGATTAAAAAATGTAACTGTGCTTAAAGGCCTTCTATACGTAAATGATTACAAAATCAGATACATTTATTAAAATCAACTCATTGTGCATCTTCTCTATTTTTCAAACTAAAAATAATATTAACATGAAAATGTATATTCAAACAGATTTTTATCAAGTTTTTCTGAATGTAAATCATATTAATATATGATTTACATTCAGAAAAATGCCTGGATATAAATGTAATATTCCGACTATACATTAACACGTACAACGCATCAGTTTCGATATTAGTCAATTCGACAACGCGCGTCCTCTGCGCGTTTTGGCAGATTTTACACGTTCTTTGTCGCAAACGAAACGCGCTGTAGGCGCGTCTGTTTGAAACGAACTTCGAACGCGCGTTTGTATCGATGCAAACGCGCGTTTGTATCGAAACAAACGCGCGCTTACCGCGCGTTTCATTTATACATGCCACCACAGACTAGGGAGCATATACTATACTAGTATCAGACGACCGACGCGCACTATACAAACGCGATACAGACGGGATACAAACGGGCGCTTATAGCGCGTCCTGGTTGCGTTCAAAAAACGTAGCGTTTGTATTGATACAAACGCAAGGATCGTGTGTAAAGGTTAAAACGTACCGGCTTCCTTGCGTTTGCTGAGCGTTCAACTTGCGTTTGTATCGACCAAACGAGTAAAAAATACGCCGTGTGGAAAAGTGCGTACTCGTAGAAATTTTGTGTTTCAAATTCAACTAAAAATTTTTTTTTTTCGGAATTATTGGTCTTATGGCTGGTCCCATGTTAAATTTAGTTCCGATATTTTCGGCAATATGACGAGGCCCATGACGAGGCCCCCCCTTAACTGTCTGTCAATAAAGAACAATAGTAAAACAATGGCGCGCGACCGCTATACGGTCGTAGACTGTTGAAGGGAAGGGAAGAACTTACTTGTAAACGTTTGATTGGTTGACAATTACCTTGGGTTTGTCGGAGGTCTCGGTCTGGTCGCCACCCGACATGTCGAACACTTTCTCGGCGTAGGGCTTCAGGTCGCTCTCGGCGTCCTTCACCTTTTTCGTGATGAAGTACACCACGACTGGAACACAAACCATACAATTAGTAAATCCGCTTCTATTAATGTCAAAGATTATTTTTTAGATTATTAGAAGAGTGTCAAAGAGTATTTTTTAGATTATAGGAGGCCTAAAGACCAGCCGTGGACTGATATAGGTTGCAAAGAAGAAGAAAAAGTGCTAACCATAGACATAGTCTTTTTTACTGCGTAAAAATACCACAGTCGCCTTGTGCGACAAATACGTTAACTGTCACCCTCACAAGAGCAAAAGATATAGCGATAAATTTGACTAACCAGTTTTCATAAAAAAGGTAGGAGCCATCATCGGCCTGACTCGAAAATCATCACAAGAAAATTGAATTTTTCAAATTGTCAACTGTGTTAATTTGCTATCTTACCTTGGAAAGATGGTAAGGTGCTACTTTACTGATAGTTCGTGTACTAGGTACAAATACAACCCTTTTAAGGTCACACAAAAATATTTCATTTCTGGTCACATTTTACATTACGCTACGGCTATCTTGTACTTTTAGATCTACGGTACTAGCACTATCTCTATCTTTATATATTTCCTTTTCTACCTTGGTAAGCCTCGTGGACTTAGCGGAGTACTACTTTCTCACGGACGTCTTAAAACTACTGCCGCTTTTCAGTTGCCCATACCTTAGTCGCCTAAGGTATAGGTAACTGAATTGCGACGTCTTCATTCCGACTGCTATCACCAACCTGGCTTGCCATTGATTCTAGGTCTGAGCCCATCCTGGTGATTATGGGCAAATCATCCCTTATCATCCCTTGTTGGAACACGTAGTGTAATCCAGCAATAGAATGATAATAACTGGTAAAAATCCAGGTAAATATATAAGTTGATGGATAAAGTTATTTTATAAATAAATCTTAATTTTTTTATTGTAAATGGCTAGAGGAGGCAGTATTTGTTTTTTTTTAAATAAAAACGTCTACTAATTTCATTATGAAAGACAAAATATATTCGCATAAGATTGTTAACTGGAAACTAATACATAATAATAATACACCTATACACTTGTACGCAATAATAACCTTGCGATTTGCAGGCCGTTTGAAGGTAAAAGTAAGTACCTGGGGCGTTGCAAATGCGATATGAGCATTTCGATTCATTACGCTGATAAGCATTTATACGAAATAACTCATTTGCAAAATTTAGTAAGTATATTGGGAGAGAAGTATGGAATGATAAGTATGAAAGAAGAGCGATTAGAAATAAACGACTATTTGAGTAAATAAAAATGTGAGCATACCCATCCTACATTTTACAAGGTACTCTATTGCCCTAAAAAAGTCTTAAATTGAGGTTGGTAATGTAATTTACAATAAACGCAACTTTCAGATGCCATGTCACAGAAAGCCAATAGATGAAAGGACATAGCAAAAAGAGTATAGGAGTATCAAATGACATATCTCAATATCATTAACGATGTAAAAGAAACATCAATAAATCTTGAAGGTATTATAAATTGTACTAAAAACTTTTTTTCATAATTACTGATGAAAGATAACAATTTCACTCGTAAAGGCCTATCATTTTAAGCACGAGTTCACTCTATTATTATCCACATTCCGAGCCCCGATTAACGAATGACTCATATGTTAGTACTCGATAAAAACGCCCATAAAAAGTGACTAGGTAGTCGGCGAGTGGCGCAAACATACAAAAACCTGAACAAAAAGTTGAGTGACCCTGGGAGTTGGATGTTGTGGATTGCCAATTTAGCGAAAAGTTTGAGCAAAAGGTAATGTGGACTATTTCCAAAATTGTTGGTCGTCGCCAGGTAGCTCTTGAATATAGGAACATAACAGGAAAACTTGATGAAATTCTAATGAAATAGAAATAATTGATAATTGTTACGGTATTTTTTAAATTCAAGGATATACGAGATATATTTAAAATATTAGAATATATTTAGAAACATAATACCTAATCTATTATGTTATGACCAGAGGACGGATATTCCTGTGCATAATACCTAAACTTCGAGGTAGAACGTAACATACAGTGGGATATACCACGTCATTTTTTTTTGATACCGTGATTTAAAAATGATAAATTATTATTGGATTTTACAGAAATAATAAATAGTCAGGTACAAATTATTGATTTTAAGAATATTATTCAATTTTTAGAGTTCCATACTAAAATTGTGTCAAATTAAAATGTTTGATGTTAAGATGGCTCTGTTTAAGTGAATATTAGGTAAATTTTAACATCTGCTCCAAATACATAGGTACACACATTTTGATGTACTGTATCTATTTGTGGCGGTTCCTATTGTTTCACAGTACCTATCTTTTGTTTCTTTTTGGTTGTGTATAGTTTACTATCTCTTTCTTAGAAATGTATAGTAGTCATTATTTGCTATCTCTTTCACTCAATACAAAAGCGGTATGAAAGAGATAGCAAATCAAGGAATGTATGCAATTTGTGAGTGTGCGAATAAGACAACAAATTTTACCTGCTTGTGTGCAAGTAGCTAACCGAGATTACAATGTTCGGATGTGTATCTCAAGTCACAAAAAATATTTTTCTTCTCCTGTACTGTTATGTCTTTTAAATTGTCCAGAACACTAATATATGAACATTGATAATATGATTACAAAAAGTCTATAACCCTATTCCTCATAATAGCACATGTGTCGCAATTTCGCCAAAAAGATACGCCGAGCCATAGACATAGATTTTTTTTCTTTAGAGCTAGGCGCCTAACTGCCTATGTAGATTACACTTACGTTAAGATTTTACTCAATCAATACTTATTTAAGAAAAAAAAAGCGCAACTACTTAAGTAAAGTTTTATTTTTAATACAATTTATTGTATTAAAAATAAAACTTTCCGGAATACATTATTTAATGCCAACATAAGAAAAAAGTTTTTTTTTATATATAGTCTTCAGATATAGTCACTATAGGAAGTAAACGTCAATTAAAAAAAATAAAGTTTGCCATAGGTATCTCACCTACTATCTGCCAAACATGTCAAACATTTTCATGTCTTTCCTTGTTTATTTTGTATTTTATTTCGTAATATAGTCGTAGAAAAAGTTTTGTATGCAACGTTGTATAAGTATATCAAAAAATGTTCGATGGCGTCTCTTAAGCCGGGTCCAGACGGATGTAACGTGTAATGTAAGATTACGTGAAATTTTGCGTCAACAGTGTGGACGGCACGCGAACGCAATGCGAATCATGTACGCGAATCTTATTTTTTAAGCTGTTCCAATCCGTTTCTACAAACATGCCGAATAGGAAAGTCGTGTAGCTGGTACTACTTTTGATTGTGTATATTTGATAACTGAAGATCAAAAGAAACAACCAAGCAAACTAATCGTTTTGTTCTTGCACTCTTCTACATATCTTCCCATCATAATGAAAGAGCAATATCACGCCAAGAATCACTTTTTAGATTTTTTAAAAGATATCTGGGTTTTTTTGAATCCCAAATTTTACTTTTTACTTTATTTACTTTATATGAACTTGTAAGTTCAAGCGATTGTTCGTCACTCCACATCATGAACGTCCACACAACAAACCTGTCACGAACGCCGTCCAAACGAGTACTGCGAGCGCCTTTGTGTTCACGCAAAAAACCGACAGCCGATGGATCAGCGCGAGCGCCAGCGCGAGCGTTTCATGTAATGCTTGTAATGCCGTCCACATACAGAATTCGCGTTACCTTACTCGTTATATTACAATACACGTTACACCCGTCTGGACCCGGCTTTACTCGTACGATTCCCGCCAAGGCTCGCATCGTTACCTGCGCCAGTCGCATTTTTGAACATTCTTATACAACTGTCGAATAAAATACTATTTTAGAGGTGATATTAGCCCACTCTATGTTACGTACTACCTCAAGTTTGGGTAAATATGCACTGGAATATCCGATCTCTGATTATGACCTGCACCATGCTAGATATACCGTCTTGAAAGTTCGAAGGAGGCTGTTTGTTAATGATGACATATTAAAGATCTATTCTTTTGCTTTCTCTCATCACCAAATACGTAGTTCTTTTCACAATAAAAAGATAAATAAAATATAAACTTACACAATCCCTTAGGGCAAGATCCCGTCGCTGGTCCGACTTCAAGCACAGTAACAGCATTGTCTCCTTCATTCAGAGGGGGGAACCTTAGCAGAGTCAGGGGTTCCTTCTCGCTCGACAGAATCGTGCCGTTGGTAACGAAAACAGCCTTGGAGATATCCGAGCCCTCTGCCGGCTCGGGCGAGATCATATCCTTGGGGCACTCGTTAATGCCGATGACCAGGTGGTCGCAGTTAAGGGTCTTGGACTTGCTGTCGATGGCCACCACGGTCTTGCCTTCAGCGACGGTCTTGATCTCCACCTTGTCTATAGGCCGGTTGAGGCAGTACACGCCGCCGAATACGGCGCATAGCCTGCAAATAAACGAATTAATTGGTCAATGCTAATTAAGTAATTCAAAATTGATGAGTTGCTTTTTATATATCAATAAAAGTTTACTTTTGTCAAATACTACCTGCCTATCCATCCACTATGTTGCCAAACGGGTTACATTCTTGATATCGAACTTCGAGGTATCTATTGTCAGGCCTGTGTCACTTCCCGGTTAGGCATTGAAAATATACACATACATTATTAATTACTATGCGAAAATTCAGTTACTTGAATCGTTTGTCTTGAGTAATAAGAATGAAATTGGCTTGCAATGGATGTCTAGGTATGTTAACGAAGAGTTGAGGAGTTCTGACGCGAGCTAAAGCAACCCATAGCGCTAACCACATTAAGTAGACATTTCTTCGAATTTATTTTCTGTTTAAGACGTCTGTACGTGAGTACTGTACTTATGCTGTGCTATTGTCTAAATATCGACAACTTTGCATCAACGGGTCCCTACATCTAGGTACTCCATATTTAAAATCATGGAATCAATCGACCGTTTTATCAGTGTCATGACATTGTGTACTCCACATCGAAAATCATAGAATCAATCGGATGTTTTATCCGTGTCAAGATATCGAGTGCATTTCATCGGATATCGCTACTATTAGCCCGTCAGATATTATGACACTGCGCTTAGCAAAATATCAGAATCGCTAATAACAACATACTCATGGTTTTTATCACCAATCACTCATGGTTTTTATAAAAGTGATAAATGTGACAAATGGCCAAGCAAAACATGACAGTAACTGAACTTAACAAAATACGGAATTAGATAAATGAACTTAAAATGTGGGTAGTTAGGAAAAAAATAATACAGCGTTCAGTTTTACTGCTTCGAGTAGTGCCTACTGATATCTTTCGACCTCCGTGGCGTAGTGGTCACCATGCTAGTCCGCCACCTAGAGGTTCTGGGTTCGATCCCCGGTCAGGGCATGTTGGAAAATGGCCTTTTTCAAATTGTCTTGGGTCTTGGATGTTTATCTATACATGTATTTGTTATAAAATATGGTATCATTGAGTTAGTATCCCATAACACAAGTCTCGAGCTTACTTTGGGACTACCTCAATCAGTGTAATTTGTTCCTATACATTTATTTAAGAAATGGTTAATGTTAATAGACATTTAATTTATTGATCAAATTCAAAGTGTAGTTAGTAGTTTTCTTGTAAAGCGACCTATAGAGTATAGACGATAGATAGAGCGACATCCATTATTACGTACTCATTAATATGGAGTGCCGTAGATGTAGCGACCCCTTGATGAAAAGTTATCGATATTTAGACATTAGATACAGCAACATTCATTATTACGAACTCATCGATATGGAGTACCGTAGATGTAGCGACCCGTTGATGCATAGTTGTCGATATCTAGACAATAGATACATCGAAGTTTGATATCAAATATTTAACCCTTGCAAAACATGGCCTTATAGAAGGTCGTCGTCGACCCTTGGAAATAACACAAAGCCATGAATCAGAATAATATATTCATTCATGTTGAAACGCTGAAAACGCGGGCTAAAACCCCAATTGTATAAAAAAACAAGAGTAATACAAGTACAATCAGGTTTTATTTGGTAACATGAATTTACATAACTAGCTACGATTTAAAATCTTTCACAATAGACTCTTGAAATAGGTTTATAAAAAGTGCTCATTAAAAACAGAAATAACGATTGTGTTAATAGTCTAAGTCATATTACGTTAGTAGTGTAAAACTGATTTACATATTTTGTCAAGTGTGAGAAGAGAATATAAGCCCCAAGAAATACCCACTCATAAAAACCGTAAAGACTTCTATTTCATGGTCGGTTTATCTAATTTAACGGTCATTAACCTCCAAAACATATTGAACTTATAGGAATAAAAACAATCTATTAATCCAAAGAATAGAAAAAGTGTTCGTAATAGCGCTAGTCAATAGTAAAAATAAGCACTTTGAAACTACTAAAGTACATTACATGTATTTTACGAAGGGCGAAGATTTCATTTGACACTAGCACGTAACTGATGCAAAAATATTTGTAGCATGAATTTCCTGCATTAGGAGCGATTTTGACTTTATGCATACCATTTACGTACAGTCAGCCAACGAGATACCTGGGCCGGCCCTCTATCGAAATCTTGAATTTTCTCTTAATCTCAAAATATTATTAACATGAAAATGTATATTCAGAAAGATTATAATTACTCTTTCTAAATATATATTTTCAGTTTAAGAGTTAAAGAGCCCCAAACTTCAAGATATAGTTAGAGAGCCGGCCCAGGTATCTCGTTGTCTGACTGTACCTATGTAGCCTGATGTGAACAGTAAGTACACATTGTCTACCTACGTGAATACAAAATTACGAAGACAATCGTCAAATTTAAAAACTCAAATCGCTGAAACGTGCGGCATGCAACATTAGAAAGTGGCTCCATTTTTGTTTGCGCTGGTCAAGTTGATGCACATTTGGGTCATTGCACTACGTCGCGAGCCGAGGCGACGCCGCTTGATGGTGCACTTTTTGCATGCCGTTTAGTCGCGGCGATGGTGATGTCTTAAGGGCTTATTCACACTGAAATGGCAGCGGCTGACAGCGCACTTTCATTGTCAAATCACCTTTATTTCTGATATCCCATAACACATTTTTAAGCTTGTTTTGGGGCAACTCAGTGGGATTTGTCCCTTTATATTTATTTCTTTGTACGAATAGCACAGTATAACAAAAACCTCACGGCTGCCTGCAGCGGCGCCGCGCATCCACAAGCGGCCAAGATTTTTCAAGCTATTCTATGCATTTCATAGATAGAAATAAAGATGACTATGGTTGGACAGTGAATTATTCTGCCAGCCGCTGCCGTTTCAGTGTGAATTGGCCCTTGTCATGGCATAACATGGCACTCGCCGGCGTTCGGCTCAACAAATGATGTCGCAGTGTAAAGAAACATTATATCAGCCACGATAGTTCCATTACTGGATAAAGGCCTCCTCCAATGATTTTCAAGAAGAAATAAAAAGAAACAAAGCTTGAGCTTCTAGGCATAATATAGCTCTAGCCCTTCTAGCCTCATTTCTGATGTGTGCTACCAACTCAGCATCATATTGGAGATAGCCACTTGGAAACAAAGTGGGCTACCAATTCGCCTGCCTTAACTGTCTTTGAGAATGCAGTTTTTGCATGAAATGTTGGCGCCTAGTCTTTTAGTCGCCTCTTAGTCGTAAGAGGACACCCAGAGAAAGATGCGGACTATTCTAGGCCGGAAATACGGCTCGAAATCGCTAATTTATTAATTGGCTGTGTATACCAAAAGCATTATACTTCGAATAAAAAAACAAAGAAATGAAGTTATAAAAAAATCGTTTCCTTTGCATAACACGTCTTTCTTTTGAGGCAATGCAAGTAGGTAAAATGATGTAAGATGTACGGTAAGCCTCAGAAATGGAGACCCAATTTCTCACACTAGTTGTATGAGAAATTCAGACTCCATTTTTGAGGCTTACCATACCATTATATTTTTGCCAAGTAAAACAAGGTATGCTGGGCTGGGAGAAAAGAAAAAACTTAGAATGTACCAGCAGCTGTGCTTCTCCTTCCGCGCAGATCGTAGAAGCCGATCGAGGAACTGGGCGAAAATACTAATCATTTTGAAAGGCGATGTTGCTAGCAACCCATTACTATCTTGATTCCTTTTTCCACCTTCTCGCCCACTACCACGCCAAAAGTGGCCTTTGAGTCTTGCGGCCCTGTGATCTGTCTGCTAAGAGCTGCAAAACCCAAAGCTTCTATTACGTCTTTATCCCTGTTAGGGATAAAGACGTAATAGAATGTATGTGAAAACTGGAGAAGAGTCGCGAGAGATAGAGAACAGTGGAAGTGGTTAGAGGAGGCCTTTGCCAGGAGGCACACTGAGCTCAGAGACATTTTATAGTAAAGATAAGAACCAAAGAAAAACAATCTGAGTTAAGGATAAAGGCCTTATAGAAAGAAAGATAGTATGTATGTATGTGTAAAACAAGGTTATTCACCTGCAGAAGCATTGCGGCAGTTCGCCGCTGCCGTACATGGGCCACAGGAAAGGTGTGTTGCCGTAACGGCCGAGGCTCATGAGGAACTTCTTGCACTCCTTGACGCCATCGAGGCAGAGCATGTCGTCGGTGCCGCCCGCGATCGCGTACAGCACGTAGTGGATCAGGTTCGGCGTCAGCCCCTTGTGCGTCAGGTACTCCTTGAAGGTCTTGTCATTCCAATCTGACGACAAAGGGTCGGATTATTTTGTTACTCGTTTTAGGTAAGAACCATGGCTGAACTGCTTAGGAGAGCAACACCTGCTTTTCGGATTTTTTTTAAAGGTGGTAGGTGTGTTGAAATACAATGCAAGTTGGAGAGGAAAAAGTTACAAAAACGACTTAGCTGCGATTTTAAGTACATTAACGGTAAGTGGACGGCCCCTGACGACCGGCCATATCTGCCAAATTTATTAATAGGGAAGATGCATAATTTTTTTTCGTTGTGCTATGGCAAAAGTTTCTAAAAATAGGCACGTTAAAGAAAAAATTACCTTGCTAACCCATAATCTCTTTACGATATAAAGTTACAAAGCCACGTCCGCCTTTGGACGGCGTCTCCGAGCGCCTTAAAAAGAACGGACAGGAGTGACGTCACTTATGTCGCATTTGTAGGCGTAATGTGAGAACATTTGTTCGGGTGCTATGTTTTAGGAAAATCCTATGGTAATATTATTTTTAAACTTTTTATTACTTCTAAACTTGACTTTTTCAATCAACTAAAAACCAAAGTTAATGAATCGTTAAAAGAATACAATTGTGCTTAAAGGCCTTTTTTATGTAAATGCTTACAAAATCAGAGACATTTATCAAAATCTACTCTCTATGCATGTTCTCTATTGAGGAATTTACGAAAGGAAATTCTATACGAAATAATGTTGAGACGGTTTCTATCGCCATAAAGACGTCGAGTCGGCGACAAAAGTACAACACTGGCGTCATGCGAATGTACATGGAGTCATAATCTCTTATACTAATTGTATAAGCATTGTACCCCATTATTGAAGCCTGACCTATGTTCGAACTACATCAGAAAGCGCGACACACGACTATCTTACCTTTAAATTCGTTATTCATCTCCTCCTCATTGTAGCCCACAATGGAAGTGAGCATCTTCATCAGCATTCGCTTCTCGATGATGTTGACGGCTTCCGTCGCGAACACGTCGGCGCGGGAGCACGGCACGGGCATCAGACGATCGTTCAGCCACGTCAGTACCCGCGTCACACAGCGGAACTCCGCGTAGCGAGCGATGTTGGACGATATCAGCAGTTCCACCAAGGGGCCTCGCGAGAACAGCAACTGAGAAAATAGGTTCTCATATTATCTGCGCTAGGTGTGTATGTGTTTTTGTACTATCTTAGCATTACATAAGTTGTGGTTATATTTATTCACCTGACTCTCAACTGGTATGCCAATCTAACTAACTGGCATCAAACACTAATTTGCTACTAGAGATAGAAAATATTATAAGATAAACTTGTAGACATTGTAAGCTCAATAGAAAAGCCTTCAAATCAAACTAGCATTGAGCAGTGCATAAAATTAGTTCACTAAGTAAAAATAGTCGGAAACATCATAAAACTCCAGTTAAATATAATTACGAGTAAATATAACATCCAATATCTAAGCGCACGGTAGTGCGCAGGTCAAGTTCCAGCAACAGGCCGCGCGCATGCCGTGCACTATTTACACGAACCGTTTCGACCCACTTTTGACCCCCCTGTAGCTCAGTGCCTGTTGCAAGTACAGAGATGAAATTGTACCCACGTAATCATATACTAGTACTAAAGCAGTATGCCAAATTTCATAGATATAGCTTCAGAAGATCCTGTTTAGCTATTTTCACAGGGTCATATCACAACCCTGTGAAAATAGCTAATTTTAGCACTGACTAACTGACTCACTGACCGGTAATCAAAACCTCTAGGCCACTTCCAATTGTCCTAGCGTTATGAAATTTGGCACGCAGGTCGTGTTTTATATGTAGATTAACAAAAAAATAAGAAATTTAAGAAATCGGTCAGGCGTGAGTTGGCTCAATCGAATATCGAATTTTTAATAATAAAAATATTTATGAACCAGTGATACAATGAGAATACGATGAGGGGAGAGGGGGGAAGGGGTATAAAATATTGTCATGTATACATAATGCACACTGTATAGCAAAATGACTTCTAAGGTTAACAATGGACGCCGCGTAGCACAAAAAGAAAAAAAAAGTAGGTACGATTTCTTGAAAAAAAGTATTGAAATCCCACCAAAAACATGCCTGTTAAAAAGGGGGCCAAGTTCCTATCGGCTAGTTGTTCGTCTAAAAAAGGGTTGAAATCCAATCCAATGCCAAGTTTAGATGAACTTTAAAATCGAACATAATCATCTTCATCAACAGCCTGATCCACTGGTAAACATTTCCGATTCCCAAGACTCGCCATCACACCCAGTCCTCCGCCTTCCGCATCCAGCCACTACCTGCCACCTTATTCACGTCAACGGTCCATCTGACCGAAATTCACTTTACCATACACCCAACTTAAAATATGGTATAGTTGTGAAAATACGTAGGTACTTGATTATAAATATCTAAAATAATAATACTTCTAAATTTGAACTTGGCAGGTTAATTTAATTATATAAATAATAAATTTAATTTTACAATTAATCAAGTGTTACGTACAGCACGAAAACCTGTGTAGGTAAGTAAAGTGAATTTCGGCCAGATGGACCGTTGACGTGAATAAGGTGGCGGGTAGTGGCTGGATGCGGAAGGCGGAGGACTGGGTGTGATGGCGAGTCTTGGGAATGGCAAATGTTTACCAGTGGATCAGGCTGTTGATGAAGATGATTATGTTCGATTTTAAAGTGCATCTAAACTTGGCATTGGATTGGATTTCAACCCTTTTATAGACGAACAACTAGCCGATAGGAACTTGGCCCACTTTTTAACAGGCATGTTTTTGGTGGGATTCACCGTGGGTGTCATGTCAATGTTAAACTTCCTATAGGTACTCTACAGCGAAGGACGCCTGGCTCTACACTTTTCAACAACTAACTGGCATCAAATACTAAATTGCTACTAGATATGGATTGAAAATATTATGAGGTCAATCTGTAGGCATGCTCAATAGCAAAGCCTTCAAATCAAACTAGCATTGAGCAGTGCAATAAAATAGTTCAATAAGTAAAACTAGTAGGAAAAATCAAAAAACTCCAGTATTGTTGTTATGTTATTGTGTAACATTCAATATTTACCTTAGGTGTCATATCAATGTTAAACTTCCTATACTCTGCAGCGAAGGATGCCTGGCTCCACACTTTCTTAGTCTCTGCTTTGTTGTCATCAGTCTTGTTCTCTTCTTCTTCCTTATTTTCTTCTTGTGGGGATTCTCTATCAAAGAATAAACAATTTATGGATGTTAAATACAAAAAATATTATATGTTATGTTACATTAAGACTTTGCATCTACGGGCGAAAATAATGACGTAAGTCGGTCGTAGTATCCCAGCCATGATATTGCCGTGTGGAGGCACGTTCAGAGTTAATACAGAATAACCAGTCACAACCATTATATCACAGTAATAAAGGAAGCAATGCCTATTTCATCTAGCTCAAAATTACTCACTTTTCTATGTACCATTTTTCGGATAAGTTATACACCTGTTGCTGTCTCTTGGGGTCTGAATTGACTTCCTTAATAAACTTTTGCAGCCCATCAAAGTTGTAGGAAGCCCAGAGACCACCATAGTGATCGCTGGAGTCCAGGTGAAGGACATTCTTGCCGATTCGGCTACAGGCGGCAGCTACTATTGATTCCACCATACCTGTATATACAATGATGAAATTAAACTTAATAATATAAAGCATAAACAATTATTAATGAAATTGCTATATCTTACTTCCTTACTAATATATAAATGCGAAATTATCTCAGTCTGTCTGTTGCCTTACCTAGTTTGAGACCCGGGAAAGGATGTAGAATAGTTTTTATCCCAAAAATCATCCATGAAAAGAGAATAAATATTTTTAGTTTATTTTTGAGTTGGCTAATTGACCGAGCGAGCGAAGCGTCTCAGTGTAGAGATTGACCAAAAATGCTTTTTTCCGGCTGAGTGTCTGTCTGGCTGTTCTGGCCTTCAGGTCGCATTTCACAACCGATTCTCATGAAATTTTGTGAGAAAGTTTAAAAACTATATAGAATTTTTGTCAATACAGAACGAAATTTAGGAAATATGGGGCATGAAATTTTTTAAATATCATATTTCAGCCATTTAGAAAAATTTTGTTAACATTATTACAACAACATTTTTATCTGAACAACTTTTTTGTTTGATAAACTTCAACAGATTTGAGTGACTCACGAGGTCTACAGCTCACAGAGCCATTAGTGTTAAAAGGTCTTAACTTATATAAATAAATAAATAATAAATACATACAGACAAACAAATACATATATGGATAAACATCCAAGAGCTAGGTCAATCTGAAAAAGATCATTTTCCATCTTGACCTGATAGGGGATCAAACCCAGGACCTCTGGTGTGACAGTGTGGCATGATGACTACTAGGCTACAGAGGACGTCGAATTAAACAAAACACAACTAAAGCTAAAATAATATTTGCACTCACTCTCCCATTACTGGGAGTAGACGTCTCTCAATGAATGCAACTATACAGGTTGATTATCGACCCCCTAGCTATATTTAAATCTTGGCATCGGAATTACTAATATGACACAAAAGCACAAGAACACAGACTTTTTCTTAGTAAAAATATTTTTTTTAAAAATGCCTAACCCATGCGCGGCTATTGCTCTCCCTGCTTACCAACCGGAGTCCGCCACAATCCCGATAGCGGGCGGTGACATTTCAATGGGAGATTTTAGATAGGAATGCAATTGTCGGTACATCTCTGTTTTCATTATGAAACAAAGAACATTACATATGACAGTTTATGTATTTTTTATTTTTTATTTCACTTATGGAGTTCTTTCCCTGAATATAGCTTAGAAGGTTCAAAATCACCTTGTATTGTCTTCTTGTCAATAATTCTACTTTAAAACCAAAATTATTGTACAAAACAGAATTTAAAGATCTCTTGGAACTATTTTTAAACAATATTTTTAGTAAAAGTGATTAGTTACTGCACATGAATGGGTTTTAACCTGTCAGCTTCCAGACGGTCGGATCCAACCGAGAGAACAATAGATAACAATGGGTTTGCGAAATTGCGGTTATTTACGGGTTAACATGTATCACACTAATATTATAAAGGCAAAAGTTTGTAAGTGTGTTGTGAACAAACATACACACTGACATACACACACACATGTGTGTATGTTTGTTACTTCTTCACGTGCAAACAGCTGGGCCAAGTTTGATAAAATTTGGTATGCAGGTAGCTGACACCCTGGATTAACACACAGGCTACTTTTTCCGTAGGTAACACCGCAGGGCGCAGCTAGTAGATTATAATTATACACCTATATCAGGGGAATGCTCAATGATTGGCATGGTGTGTTTCTACAACTTCATAATTTGAAAAAAGTTCATGCAATCATAATTTATAACATTACTATTCAATATTGTGATTTTATAGTGTAGGTATTAATAATTCTTGGTTTAGCTAGAGAAACCTATAGATGATTATTTTAAAAAGAAGTTGCTCTTGCTTGATGCCCTTTCATATTATTATCTGTCTTTTGTGGTTCTATTTTTTTCTAATAAATAATTATAATATGAGGATATAACATGTTTTTATTTCAGTATTTTTTACAATATCAGCTTAGGTGAACAAACACTTCATACAGATATTGTTACTCAATTTTACTAACTACTGATACTACTATACTGATATTTACTAACTACTAAAAATAAATATAGTCCATAAGGATGATGTGAAGTGAGAGAAATTACTGAAAAATGAATGTATTCGATTATAAATAGTTGGTTATATACATCAAATGAAGCCTCATATCAATTTGTATTTCGTCTATTCAATGAAAAATTCCTATCAAAAACCAGTCTTATGATTAGTTATTTCTTTTAGGTCAACCCTAATAGTCCATGGGACAGTCAATAGCCACTCAATAATACTCAAAATTAGTCAATTTCCCCACTTTTAACATTGCATAAAGATAATGTACTCCATTTGCTGCTGACTGTACCTACTTATATTTTTCATGCAGCAATATTTTAGTTAATGTCTCAACTTTCATAATCATCAAGTCGTAACATAATGTTGAAAAATTCTATTTCAGAGTGCTGTGCAAATATTTAATTAATGACTAAGCCTTAATGTGGGTCGGCGACTCATTTTACGATCAAAAATAATAAGTAGATGTGACGTGACCAAATGTATCACGGAAACCCGTTTCCCAATATTTTTATAGCACTTTGTAAGTAATTTAGCAGTTCAGCAGTGATGACCAAGCAGTTGAAAAAATAAGATCGATAAGTAGGCTGCCATCATCCCGGTGTGGTTTTTCAAAGAATATAAAGCATACCTGTGCCGACAACGATGACCTGGAAATCGGTCGGTAAATCGTCGTCCATGATTGATTCCTATAGTTCACTTTCAATAATTAAAATACGGATTAAATTAAACTAAAACTCCGTGAAAAATATTCTTAACTTTCTTTCTCTAGCTAGAATCTCAAGATCTGCCAAGCTGCCAACCAACTTGACAGTGACAGTTTAAGAATCAATTGACTGTCACCAACTGTCACGTACCTGATTATTCATGACAGCTGACATAGCCTACTTTAAAAATATGTAATGACTCTCTATGGTAATTGGTCCAATATCTCTATGGTACTTTTGTTTGTCTATGCTACTGATTTCCTTTTCCTATGAATTGCCCGCTTCTTTTAAAATTTTATATCTCAACATGCTGTTCCGTGTCAACAAGCGAACATAAAAAAAGAAATTCTGTAGTTTTGTCTGGGTACTATCCTATTTTATTTTACATATCCTACATAACCCTAAATTATACTAATATGTGTGATATGATCAATACTTTAAAGTAACTTGAAAAATCTGCATAAGTAAGCGTAGGTCAGTAACACCGACTATTACGCGTACAACAGAGCAAAGTAGGAGTCAGTATTTCACCGTTATCATTTTTCCTTCTACGTTTGTTCAATTAGCGCCCCGCTGCCCATGTACAATAAAAACCTTTGGTAAGAAATGCCCTACAAGGAACTGAAAGAAACCCATAATGGAAATCCATTATTTCAAGTAGTAGAGTTAGAGGGGCAGAGGAGGAACAAGGCGTAGGTGAAGTGCTCTACCGCCCATGGGGCCTCCCTTGCGCATGTAAAGCGGACAGTACTTACCTAACAGGTTATATAACTTATCCTTCTCATCGAGTCGACATGGTTTAAGTGTAGTTCATATACGTGACGTACTATAGGTACTTATAATAAGCAGAGATGGAAAAAATGTATTCGAATGACGAATTACGGTAGGACGTACATGAAATCTACATAAAATAATGAATCTATGAATAATATACAAGTTTCATTGCTAGGTAAATTTAAAAAGCCCCCGACAATATAGCGACCACGAAGGTACTAATAAAACTCATTGGATCTGATTCGATCCATCACCGTCTATAGGCCAGGAGTGGCAACGGAATAATGGATAATTTATTTGAATTATGAAGAGTATTTATACAAAAACATTGTAGTGTTATATTGAATGTACACGTCCAGTTAGTACGTAATGTGCTAAATTAACAAAATAAATTATTTGCTTATTATTTAAATATATGTCCTGGTTCACATCACTTATGAGGATGCTGTCATAATACTCCCCCTTTTGTTTTGAAAAAGAACAAAAACAAAAACATATCAATCATAAACTAAACATATGAAAAATAAAAATGTTATAAAGATAATCTACCTATTTCTTACTATTTATTAGTCCCGGGAAAAAAATTGTACGTACTAAATAACAATAACAAAATGTTTTCTTCCTTTAAGTAAAAATCTTGATTTCGTCGACTTTTTATCCCATCTACATGTTCGGCGGCGCAGCAACCAGTATCTTGTCGATAACTGGCAGTGTACTTCTAGAACTGAGGGTTAATTTTTATTCCAGCTTGTTGCTGCCAATTTTGTCTTCATTGACTTTCTCAGTTTCTCCTTTGTTTACTATTTGCACAATGCACGTGCTGAAAAACGCTGTGTAGGCAAATAATTTCTGCGCGGCAAAACTGTGCGTCTATGCATTTTGGAGGACCTTGATATTGTGAGTCACACAATTTATTTAAATAAAATCTTCCTTATTAATTTCGGAATCATCATAGATATTAAAACATTCAATTTCTCTTGGTACTCAAATATGGTCTTGATATGCAGTCTTTGCGTTTCTAATGAGCCTTCAATTGCCACTTCCCTGTGAGTCGGGAGATAACTTCTGTTCGTAGTCTTTTATGAGACCGATGTGAGTGTGCTCGCAGTGAGTCGAAACTGTAGAGAGCGATGTCGACGAACGCCGGTGGAAATCCTGCCGCAGTGCCCCTCTGGAGAGTATGGCCAGACATATATTTCTTCACCCAAACCTGAGCTCAGCGGATGTGCCGGACGCTATAATAGTCGATGCAGGTACTTGACCTCAGGACCAGGAGCTCGGTGCGTCGGTTGCTGTGGACCTGGATATGACCCGTTTGCTGGCTTGCTCTTGAGATTGCTTGCTGCTAACCATTTGATGCATCTTGAGAAAGTTATTTTCAGTGGAATTACTGCTTCAAAAAATCGGCTTCTGTGATCGGCATTTATAAATGTTTTCTCGTCAAAATTATGATCGCTGTTCCATTAAGTTATTTGCTCTTTCTCTTGTAGGCTTCATAGTTATCTAAATATTTGCTCCTTGATTTGCCAAAAAATCTATATCAAATTGCATCATTCCACATAGAATCGCTGCATTACGGACGACGAACAAAAATGCAGATGCAACAAAATTGATCGAGGTCAAGTTCACAAGGCCGCCGATGGCCGTATGTTGTTCAGAAAGGCGTATTTTAGAAGAATTTATATATAAACGAGGAAATTTGCACAGCATTCCGTTAATTCAATAAGTTCCATTGCCGAACTAATACCGACTTACTAATAAGTTCTTCGATTCCCATCAACTGGTTATTATATTTCCTACAAAATAGCACCCGATACCCAATCTACCCGTTGTATAGGAACATACGAATTGACAGGTGTAAGCTTACATTTTCTGCTGGCAAATGTTGAAGAACTACTCAACATATGTTAAATAAGCAAAGAGATATCAAATTCGATGTCAATATATGAGCACCCTCGTACATATATAGAGAGTAAGCATATTTAATACGACTAGATAAGACTGATCATCCAAGAGCCGAAACTATTAATTCAGGGTTGGTCCAGAAGATATTCGTATTGACGAGTCCTTCGAACCCCTATCAACTTGATATAACATTTCTATTAAATAGCATGCCGGCAATTTATCCCAACCTAACTGTCTGTAGTATGGAAACGTACAAATTGACAGGTCAAAGCTTATATTTTTTGCTGCCAAATGTTTCATCATCATCATTTCAGCCGCATTAAGTCCACTGCTAATAATAGGCCTTTCTCAAGGATTTTCAAAACAACCGATTAAGAGTGGCCTACATCTAGCGCCTCCCAGCGACGTTGGTCAGGTCAACTGACCACCTTGTGGGTGAGTGTCCTACGCTTTGCTTGCCAGTATGCGGTCGCCATTCGAGAACCTTTTTGCCCCATCGGCCATCGGTTCTTCGCACTATGTGTTCCACCCACTGCCACTTCAACGAGCTAATCCGCTGGGCTATGTCAGTGACTTTAGTTCTATTACGAATCTCCTCATTTCCGATTCAATCACGTCAAGAAACACCAAGCATAGCCCTTTCCATAGCTGTCCGGCCGAGTCGGATTCCTCTTCCTCGAAGCTGGAAATACCTGCCTGGATCAATTGACTCAGGTAGATGATATATTGGTCTACAACTTCGAGGGTGGAGCACCCAACACAAAGCCAAATGTTTATAGATGTAATTATATGTCAAAATAAGCAAGCAGGCATAAAATAAAATGAAATTTGTATATTTAATATGGATAGCATTAGTAATTTTAATCATTGTTATTTTTTCTTTGAGATATATTCATTTATTTATACATAACATAACCTTTTCACATTTTTTCTACTCATGATTAGAGGACTCGCACTCATTTTTTTAATTAATATCCCAATCTACCCACCCAAATGAGTAAATAAGGGTATTTACCCGGTGCATATAGGGTAAATACCCAAGTGTGAAAAAATATCCGGATACATCTCTATTATTCACATTACGGGGACATACCGCGAGTAATGTGAATAGTCATTGTGACCGCGAAAGCCTAAAATCAGTTAAGCGATTTACCGACTGAACATTGCACATGCCCGTCCTGCTCCCGCCCGCTCTTTCACTCCCTCAGATACCCCTCAGATAAACTAGCAAAATTTTAGAAGGAAATAGAATAAAAAAATAAAAATATACGCCGGCATTAACGCGCGATGTCATAATAAATACGCGCAAAAAGCATGATCCATGATCAATATTTTGACGAAAATATATAGTCTTGTATTATTTAATCGATAAATGTAATTAAAGTAGTCATTTTTTACGTTTAGAGTAAACGCCCAGTGAAATGGACATTTACTGATGAATATCGGTCGTTTATTATTTTCGACTTTTAGCCCGGGCCAAAACCCATCTCTACTCTGAATACAACTACGACTGCAGCGACACTTTTTGTTATGGAATTTTTATGGAAACCTTTCATAGTAAATTATTAAATCGTGACGGAAAAATCTTACATTTTTTTATTAATGAATTAAGTATACTATACATAATAATACATTAAACAATAGAAGAAAATCATGCGTATGCTTAGACTTGACCCGGTGACATCGAATATACAAGCAATACGCTCAATCAACTGATCTAAAGGAGAGTTACATTATACTTTGAAATGACCTTTCACTTTAATGCGCTAGATAGCGCCATATAATTGGTTTACCATTATGCTTCAAGGGCGGATCCAAGGTTCATGGAGGTCATGACCCCCCTGGGCTGGGTCCAGGACCTAGGACCACTAATTAAAATTGTAAAACATAATGTTTTTAAATATTTTTAATCTACCCCTGCATCAGGAAGTCAGAATGTAGACAATCTGGGCCATCCTTTGATTTGAACCAACGAGCTCCTTAAAATGGGGCTTTTGTTTTGAATGAGCCCCTAAAAGTCAGATAAGCGATATAGATGTAGCCTTTGCCGCGTCATATCGCGGAGCAAAATTGGAAGATTTTGAACCAGCCGAAAATTTTAAAGTATGACTACAATTTAGTTTTACGCAGCACTAATAAACTGGCCAATGTTTATTTGAGAAACCCAAAATGTGATCATGAAAAATGAAACAACAGATGAGTTGTGTTTTATATTTACAATTTTTTTACATACATTTCAACATTTTACAGGCTACTGGGAGCTCTTTTTAATTCGAGCAACGAACATTACATAAACTAACACGTAAATCTAAATCGTAATAAAAACGACTTGTGTGAGTCAATCTACTGGGCCCGCGATGGTTGTGGCGGATCGGTACACTAGAATCAATAAAATTCTGGTGTCCATAAAACAAGAATAGTGGCAGTTTCCTTGGAAAGAGACGTTGGTTCGCGCAACATTAATTTGTTAGGCCGCTTCCGACTTCATTATTGTTCTGAGGACGTATTGGTCTTCTGTGCCTTTCGTTTTTAAGGGTAGTCACGCTACTAATTTATTATACATTTACATATTCTCAAATTGACTTTGCACTGACGACTATCTATCCTAACAAGTTAGTAAGTACTATCTACATTTTATAAACACCATGCTGAGTCGGCAAACTTCAGGTAGAACTCACTTTAGTGGGGTCAGCACGGAGTTAGCCCGGTTACAATTAGAAAATTTATAAACAGAATAGCCGCTGTAGAAAGAAGTAAAAAATTCTTCGAAAACTATTAACTTGCCTATAGTTATTAAGTACATACATTAAAATGCCTATAAAAGACTAATTCGGCAGATCTTTATTTATCTAATACTTTTACAAGAACACTAAATGGTGAACATGCCAAATGAGTGAAACTGGCACGCGTAGCCACAGCGTGCCGTCAACTGTCAGCAAATGAAAAATGAGCAAAATTTTACATCCGGCTATAAAGGAACACGTCAATTATTAATAACTTTATCGTGGTTTGTGAACATCAACATTGCGAAACATCAATATATTAACAAAACAAACTATTTACACACTATTAATTTTAAAACATATTAAAATATCGACATTCTCCTCTCATGTTTTAATAGGTATGCGGAAGCAGGAAAGTAGGAAAGCTAAGTAAAGGCATGCCATATATAAGCTCATTTTTACAATTTTTATTTTTAATTGTAATATCTACAGAGAACTCCATCGTGCCTTCCTTTTGGATTTTTAAATTAAATGATATGTCGTTTTTGCGTTAAAGTGATATGTTAAATGCCAATTAGAAACCAATAAATTACACTAGAAAGTCGATATTTTAATGTGCTAGTAACATGTAACAGTCGGCATGGTATGATTTGTTGGCATACCATCCCAAACCAGACTAGAACAACGTTTCACGTGAGTGCGAGGCGCGGTCCAATCGCAATGGCATCGTCGCCGGCCGACTGGTCAGCTCGGTGCCTTCGGTTAGCGCCAGTGCCTCACCGCCACCACTATCAGTCGAGAACTGCTCAACTTCATCGTCCGTAGAGTCCACTTCATCTTCAGCAAACACAGAGTCGGCTCCCACCGAGGCTAACTCGCACTCCACGGCATAAGATGGACCTACGCTGCCTACAGACGCCAAAGGCGCTAGTCTCTCACTAGGGCATGGTGATAATCGACGTTCCGGTAAAGCACATACCACTGAGGATCCACGACGTTCCAAGTACGAACTTCCAGAACTTGAACATGTCGCAGAACTCAAACGGCGATCACGCGGACCTCCTGAAGCCCGCCTTTCAGCAAATCGAAGCGCAGATCCAGGAAGTGAATCACCGCGTAGAGTTGACAACCGTCGAGGAGGTGCTAATAAACTTCCATAACCACCACCATATGATGCAAATCGTGAAGTCCGTGGCCAAGGAGGCTCTTCCCCAATAGACGGCCTAGAACGCGCCCGCTCAGAAAGCGCCTCCTCCAAAGCAGCATTGAGCTGCCGCTCTTCTTCGACAGCTTGTTCTTCCGCCACGACCGCCTCGGCTAGTTCTACAATCTTTGGATCATTCAAAGCTTTCATTGATTTACTCCGACTTTTATAAACGATCAGAAATACCATGAGCGCAAAAAAGCCGCCAAGTGTTGCGGCTATGCGCACACCCGTCATGACGTCATACGTAGCGTAGAATTCGATGCGCACACGATCGCGATCGGCTTGCGAGCGATCGGTAGAATTTTCGGCCGCACCCAAATCACCGCCGCTCCATCCATCGCGATGCTCCATCGTAAGGTCAAGTGTTCATCGCCTGTGAACAATATATGTATGTACTATTTTATCAGTATTTATCAGTTAGGCCAGTAAGTGGTACAATAAAATTACTCGTGAGCTTTTAGATAAAAACCGGTTCTGTTCTGTTTAATGACAACCTGTAATTTCTCCGTATTGAGAGAAAGTAAATAACGCTCATTTAAGTTTAAATGATTCGTAAAAGCAGCATCTAAAAAGGATTTTCATTTGTTATATCGAAGAGCCTATTCAAATATTTTGTTACCATTTCAGTTAGTAAGGGAGGCAGAGAGAGACCAAACAACAATGTTGTCGCTAGGCGATTTCCGTTTGCCTGTTGCAGCGCAATGTCGACGTATCTGGGACACGGCACGGGTAGCATATCGTATGATGTTGCTTCGCTCTCAACGTTTATATACCTCTACATTTTGTTTATAATAAATAACTGTAACATACCACGTAAAGTTTAACCCTCAAATTCATAAAAAATAACAAACGTTTGCTAAACCTGTTTAAGTTAAAACATGTTTTGTCCCTTTTCCTCTTTTGAATATTTGACATTGAAAGAACGAGACAAAACACATTTTAACTAAAATAGATTCAGTAAACGTTTGTATTTTTTTATGAATAAGGGGGTTAATCTGTAGGTCGGTATTAAACTATTGTAATACAACCTAGTTAGTGTGTTTATTGACCGAGTGAGCGAAGCGAACGAAGGTCTCCGTCTCAACTTCGGCAAAAATTATTTCGTGTGTCCGAATTTCGGATGACCAGTTTCCCGGTTGTTCTTGCCCATGGGTCGCATTTCTCAACTCATTCCCGTGAAATGTTATGAGCAAGTTTGTTAGTTATTGACTTTTTTTGGTCGAGACAGTTATTCGAAATGTTTCAAAATATGGGAGTTGACAACTTTTCGGAAAATTATAAAAAAACTGATTATAAATCTTTTTTATAAGCGCAACTTTTTGTGTAAATCACTTTTTTATCCAATAAACTTGAACGGGTTGGGGCCTTCGGGGTGACTCGCGAGAACTACAGCTCACACAACCACTAAAACTTTAGTTCAATCAAATAAAATATAAGTGAATAAATAAATATTTACGGAAAAATCACCGTTTGTTAGTGAATCCCATTCAATATTTTTAAAGGAAGGACCCAAGCCCATGCAGATATACAGGAAACAAGTCATACAGTGCTTATCTGCCTTACGTAACTATATTGCATTTGGTCTAAATAGCCTAGACCTCCTACCTGTTTTGCTAATCATAAAAGTGTTTTTTATTGGCTTGATACGCAACTACTCACAAAAAAATTAAACAAATTTATTTTTTCATCCACGATATGTTACTAAAAAACGAAAACTAGAATGATATTAAAATAAGCACACAAGTATATGTATGTATAGCTTACTACTTCACTCAATTAATTATCTTCTTTATGATTCTCTTGTTCAATTATCTTCTTTACGACTTAATCATCATAATATCGAGAAGACATTAAACTTCTCTCGTGTACCTACTTTATTTCTAAGCAAATACATCCTATCCGCGAAAAGAAATCATGCTGTCGTTATTCAAAACAACTGTTCTGAAAATAACAGAAGCGATCCTTGATATAGCCCTCTGAATGTTCCAAAAAATATTTAGAGAATCCCATAAATTATATCAAGGGCGAAACAGCGCACCGCGTCGTTCTGAAAATTTTATAAGGAAAATTAGTTTAGCTTTTTGATAAAATAATTCAATTTTCTCTAAGTGGGTAACTACTGTACATAATCTTTCTATCATCATGACAATGTAAGCAAAACTACATTGTTCTTATTCACTTTCGAAGTTACTCACATCAAACTAGTAAACATGCAAGGAATATTTCGGTGTTTACCTAAATATTTTCCGATGGTAAAACCGCAGGTGATTGGAATTATTACAAGGAGTATGTTTTATATGATCCGGTTTATGGCGGCACGCTGTAGATACATGCAGTTGTTCTAAATTTCTCAGTTGATCGATATATTGTGCGCCCAACAAACAATGCTACTAAATATAGCGGTGCAGGTGTGCTCACTGATCGTCGATCGTCGATAAAGGAGCGTTTTCCTAATTAGCTTTTCACTACATACTTTTGATGGAGTGAGCAGTAAGCTCGAGTTCGAACAATAGCCAGCCGATGCCGATGCAGACAAGAATTCATTTCGTGTGATATTCGTACACACAAAGAGATTATTCGTTGTACACTTGTAACAGATATAATTCTTATGCAGGCTAAATCTTGAGTATGGCTAGTAATGTATCTGTCTCAGTCAGTCACAAAGAAAATACAGAAAGATCTCAGAGCGTCTCAGTTGTGTCCAAACAATAAATAACATGTTCATAAATTTCCAATATCCTCAGCCATATGGCTGTGTATGTATTTTTAGCATCAGTCATTGGACACAGGATTTCCACTGGGTGCGTTTAGCATACCTAACCTTTGAAATTAAAACAGATTTGTATTAAAACTTTTTATTAAGATGCACAAAAACGAAAACTGAGGACCCAGTCTTTGATGTCGATTACGACGCCACTCGCTGAGCTTATTTCTAACCGATTAAAAAGCGGAAGGTGAATTCGTCGGAATCTTTTTTTTTTTGTATGTTCACCAATTATTCGAAAACGCCTGGACCGAATTGGAAAATTCATTTTTTGGTTTGAAATGGGCATATTTATCAGGTGGACACAAAGAAATTTTATCAAAATCGGTTTTGTAGATTGGGGTTCAAGTCTGTTTTTAGTTTTAAAAAAATATGTTACATATTATGATGTGATAACACTAATAACTGACATGATACACAATCAAAAATGAGCTTCACACCTACCAGGCTCGATGGATTTACAAAGCTACATAAGAATATGTGGGTTTTGGCCCGTTAACATTTTACAAAATCTACTGCGATGGTGTTTATGATCTTTGTAAATAATTTCAATTTAATTTATTCAAATCAGATAACACACGATCCATCATTTGTTTGTAATAAGTATACATAAAAGGAACTTCCTGACTAATGTTAGTACCTACTATAAGAAGTCCTGTGCCTAAAATAACAGAATATGATGTGCAACGCACAAGGTGCTTCATCACATCATTGAAGACATAATATCTCCTGCTATTACTTGCAGGATACTGTTGGAACTAGCCCGTACTCTAAACAGCAATGAGGCTGCAGCTCTGCGCTTTATAGCAAACTATGTTTCTAGGGCTTGGTTGTAGCAAAAATTTAATTAACGTCTCCGTTTTCTTTGAAATTATTTATTTTAAATGGGGGCAGCACTGGACCCCCGAAAATTCAGGTACGGCCTTAAATATTTATTTTGTTTTCTGTTTTTAGTATTTAGAAAACAAAATAAATATTTAAGGCCGTACCTGAATTTTCGGGGGTCCAGTGCTGCCCCCATTTAAAATAAATAATTTCAAAGAAAACGGAGACGTTAATTAAATTTTTGCTACAACCAAGCCCTAGAAACATAGTTGTTATAGTGGCAACAAAAATACTCCATCTTTAAAATTTTCAGCTGTCTAGCTATCAAGGTTCATGAGATTCAGCCTGGTGACAGACAGATCGACGGACAGACGAGTCTTAGTAATAGGGTCCGGGTCCTAAAAAAAATCCGGTCATTTATGTCTCAAAAAACGTATATTTCTCGATACTCGCAAGGGAATCAAAACTTAGAGGGTATTTTCCGTATTATGCTGCAAGTATAGGGAAAAATCTAAAAACTATACGTTTGTACGGAAAACTTGGTGGGTGAATCCGACTCGCACTTGTTCGGTTTATTTTCGTTAATAACATTATTGATCATCTAATTTTGTCAGGAACTGGAGAAGTTATATTTTTTTTTTTTATTTTTTTTTTGTTTTCCGTCATAATTTCAAAATCACGTATACTACGTTTGAAGGAAACAAATAATAATAATAATAATTGGAATTGTACAAAGTTGATACAACTTTAAGATCCTTTCTGAGCACTTGTATGAGGCAGTGGATCACAGTCCTTTGTCAACCAGGTTGTGGAAATAGTCCCTCAGATCCGTCAGACTATTTAAGGATTGAGCGAGGCATTTTCCAGGGTGACAGTTTGAGTCCGTTATGGTTCTGTCTAGCCCTAAATCCTCTTAGCACTTTGCTAAAGGACTCAGGACTGGGCTACCGGCTCAGAAGAGAAGGTGAAGTTATTTCTCACCTACTGTACATGGATGACCTAAAGCTATTTACACAAAAACGTGCTGACTTGGTGAAACTACTCAAAATTACAGAAGTTTTTAGTAGTGCCATCAAGATGGAGTTTGGTGTAGATAAGTGTGCGGTTATGCATGTACAGCGGGGGAAGGTTGTAAATTCTACAAATTTACAGCTTTCTGAGACAATAACCATCAAGACTCTCTCGGAGTCGGAAACCTACAAATACCTTGGTATGTCACAGACATTGGGTATTATGGATGGGGACATAAAACAGACGGTGAAGGAGCGCTTCTTTAGCCGACTGACAAAAGTACTTAAAAGTCTTTTGTCGGGAGGAAATAAGACGCGTGCCTTCAAAGCCTGGGTGATGCCCCTACTCATATACTCCTTTGGCATACTAAGGTGGACTCAGACTGAGCTGGATGCTCTGGATAGAAGGGTCCGCCTACTGCTCACAACATATCGTATGCTACACCCACGCTCATCTGTTATGAGACTGTACATCCCGCGGAAGCGTGGAGGTCGAGGCTTCTTAAATGCCAAGACTCTACACAACCGCGATGTGTGCAGCCTTAGGGAGTATTTCCTTAACAATGAGTGTGGGTTGCATCGTGATGTTGTGGCAGTAGACAAGGGCCTCACGCCGCTTTCCTTGGCAAATGAGAACTGGCGCAAACCAACGGTGTTAAGTACGGAGGATCGCATAAACGTATGGAAGAGCAAGGAGCTGTTGTTGCCAATAAGCCTGATATCGTGCTGACAGATCGATTGATGCGCCAGACAGTGCTTGTTGACATCACCATCCCGCATGACGAGAACCTCGTGAAGGCCGAGAAGGACAAACTTAGTAAGTACCTTGACTTGGCCCACGAGGTGACTGCCATGTGGAATGTTGATTCAACGATCGTTGTCCCGATAGTCGTATCGGCGAACGGTCTTATAGCGAAGAGTCTTGATCAACACCTCAAGACTCTCTCGCTAGATGGCTGGATCAAGGGCCAGATACAGAAGGCAGTACTCCTGGACACGGCACGCATTGTCAGGAGGTTTCTCTCTCTGCGGCCCTAACCGCCGGTAGCTTGGGCCTTAAAGCCCCGCTGCCAGTGGGCAGCTAGATTAGGTTTTTTTATAAAGTATGTATATTTTGTAGATTTTTTTATATTTTACTTTTTATAGATATTGTATAAAAAAATCTAATCTAAGAATATTTAAAATAAATAAAGTGAATAATAATAATAATAAAGGCGTCGGGACGTGACGACCCCATCGCCCACTGGATTCCCAGTGCAGTCAGTCAACGCAGGGCAGCTTGTGGCGAGCTGATGGTGAGTGGCGACACCACGTACCCTACCTTCAGGGGGACCATACACACATGCGCTAACACACACACATACACACAGTTACACACCCCCGCCTCTGTCTTGCCTTAACTGGCCGGCCAGAGTGGAGTCGCAAGAGCAGAACATACGCTCCAGGGTGGAAGTGTATTGCACGTAATGGCGTAATAACGGGGAAACCCGCTCTCGGGCTAAGCCCCGTGATGGTGAAACCGGAGCCGCACCTCTCGACACCCTCAGCTGCTCACATTGTGTTGCGCCCTGGCCGCATTTTAGTGGCTAGTTAGGGTGCCCACAGGCAGTGTAGCCAACGAGCAGCAAGTCACCATCTACCAGGCTAAAATTGTTGTGAGAGATTTTTAGGTAGATGTCCGTATCTCACTCCATAACCCAGCTATCCGGTCCACTAACATCCCATCCATAAAGCCCAAACCAAGTAAATCCCTCCCTGGCAATAGTTCGGTAGCTGTGGAGGATTGTCCGTTAGTGCATCTCAATGGTACATTAAGGGATAGACCTCCATAGATGCAGCCATCTCACTTTTTAGATAAAAAGGTACTAAAAGGCCTCTTCATGTTGGCTTTGGCCCCATAAACGCCTCAAAGGACCGGGTCCCCATGGACCCGTGGCTGAAAAGCGTACCAACATAATAATAATAATAATAATACTTTATTCAAAATAATGCACTGGTGTTAACAATATAGTTGACAGCTCTGAGGCTCTGTGTTAGTTTAAAACTGTGCTACAGGCCTCAGACTTCCCACACTATTGATACAGTTTATATTTTTGTCTCTAAGATTATGTAAAGTGTTATAATACATTATTCAAAAAAAATAACTAAGAATAGCAAGGCATATGAGTGTACTACAATTATTTTAATAAAAAAAAACAGCCTACAACAGCGCATTGGCAATTGAATTTGAGTGTGTGTGTGTTTGTGTGCGGGTGTGTGTTTGAGTGTGAAAGAGTGGGTGGGTGTGTATGTGCAAAAGAGAGTGTGTTTAAAAGGATGTGTGTATTATTGTATATGCATCCATCCAAGCACACATACATACACATATACATATATATATATACACACATATACACACATACATACATACATACATACATATATATATATATATATATATATATAATATATATATATATATATATTATGTTATAAAGTTTTTATTTTATTGTATTGTTTCCTTATACTATACTGCTACGGTGAAGAGATCTTCAGTGGCATCATAATCAATATCGTTTAGTTTTGTTGTAATAATTTTTTTGTACTCACGATTATTTATTTTTATGATTGTACTTATTATATTCTTATGAATTTTATTATAGAGCATCGGGGCATGATAGTCGTAACATTTTTTGCCGAATACTGTTTTAACTCTAGGGACTGGCACTTTAGTCACTCTTTTTATATTTATAGTTAAGTTTGGGACAATAAGTCTATGATACCTACGTAGGCATTGGTAAATGTACAACTTTCTCACTGTTAACACATTACACAATTTATAAAGTTCAGTTGTAGGGTACTTGTAGGGTAATCGATGTATAACTTTTAAGCACGCTCGTTGGGCCCTCTCCAGCTCAAAAGGATCTGTTTTTGAAGATCCACCCCATGCACAAATACAGTAAGATGTTATACTTTCACATAAGGACCTATAGGTTAATACAAGGACATCATAGCTAGCTAAGTCACGTAGATTTTTAAAAACATATATAAGTCCTCTAACTCTGCCCGCAAGTGCAGATACTTGGGGGGCCCAATTTAGGCCATCATCAATGATGATTCCCAAGTACTTTATTGTCCTTTCCCGTGTTAGATAGGAGCAGTTACATAGAGCAGGTACCTGTGATAGCTTATTGCAAGGATGTGTATGGATCTGTAGTTTGAATTTATTTTGTGGACGACTACGAGAACTTATGCCAAAGCAGATGTATTTTGTTTTAGACGCGTTTAGAGTGAGAAGACTTTTTTCTAGCCAATCTGTTACTCTTCTCTTTCCATCTTCTGCGAGTTTCCTAACGTCACACCAAGATTTGACATGAAATAGAAGGACAGTGTCGTCCGCAAACATCACCATGTCGCATTTATCAATTTTCAGATCGCATAAACTATTTATGTACGCCAAGAATAAGGTCGGTCCAAGAGTACTGCCCTGGGGCACGCCGAATTCACAAATAGCACTACCACTTTTGTGCTCTTTTATCTTAACTGTCTGTGTCCTGTTGGATAGATATGATTTAAACCATTCTAGAGGTATTCCTCTAATACCTAGGTTTTGTAGCCTTGCCAAAAGTATCGGTATAGACACAGTGTCAAATGCTTTCTGTAAATCCAAAAATACACCAAGGCATCTGTCACCTCTATCCAAATGGTCACGCAATACAGAAGTTAGTTTTATTACGGCATCCTGGGTTGATTTATTACGTCTGAAACCATATTGGTTACAACTTATTAAGTAGTACTTCTCTAGATAGGATATTAATCTATTGTTAACATATTTTTCTAGTACCTTTGAAAGTACACACAAAAGAGAAATTGGCCTATAGTTACTTGCAATGTCTTTGCTACCATCTTTACATATCGGTGTAACTAAGGCTCTTTTAAAAATATCAGGAAAAATGCCTGTGTTTAAGCTTAAGTTTATTAAATATGTAACTTGTTCAACAATATAAGGACATATGTACTTCAGTATATTTGCAGTTAAATTATCACATCCAGGTGCACTCCCTGACTTTAAACTCATTATTATTTTACGTACTTCTTGGCAGTCAGTTGGAGTTAAAGCAAAAGAGTTAGTAGGAGAATTTTGTGAAGTAGCTTGTGTCACTAATTGAGCCTGTGTTTGTCCTAGTTTAGTAAGGGTTTTAGTAGCGAGCTCTCTTCCCACTGTAGTGAAATACTTATTAACATTATCTAAAGATTCTACTTCTGTTTTATTAGACTTCAGTAATTCTTCTGATGCATTTGTAGAAGTTTTGTTTTTTAAGTTACAAACATCCTTAATAAGATTCCAAGTGTTTTTAATATTACCTACATTTTGATTAAATTTTGAACGATAATATTGCACCTTAGTAATTTTAATGAGCTGATTACATATATTACGATACTTAGTATAGTTAAGTTTTAATATTTCGTCATTGGGCGATCGTTTATGCAGTTTATGTAGCCTATTTCTTTTACGAATTGACCTAAGAATACCAGCCGTAATCCATGGTTTTAAGCATTGTTTTCTATGTGGAACAGTAAAAGCTTTTGTATTATTTTTAACTATGTCCTGTATTCTTGATACTAAGAACTCAGCTGTTTCATTGACATCCGATAGCTGGTAGTAATCGGCCCAGTTTTCCTCTGCTAGTTGTATTTTTAGTGCATCATAATCAATTTTTACTTTCTGGATTAAAGGTTGTTCTTTTTTAGTTATGTTACCGTTTTCTAATAATAAAAGTATTGGCGAGTGATCAGTCAATGCTTCAAAAACAAATGTTTGCCACGTATAAGGTGTTTTGATCATAAAATGATCAATGCACCCATCCAGACGTGTTGGTTTGTCAACTCCTTGCATTAATCATAGTATGCCAACAAACTCAAATAGTTAGCACCATTTATGGACACATTTCCTGGTAGTATATTAAGATTAATGTCTCCTGTTAAAATTATTGTCTCTGTTGTTAAAGTTTGTTGTTAAATGGGCAGCAATTATTGGCTTATGAAGATTTTATGAATTCCACGCAGCAAAGACACTACGGCTAGGTGACCGGCCATTCAGATGTCAGAATGAAGTCACCCAAAAATGTTTTATTTCTTCTAATTTACGATGGAAGCAATTCTTTTTTAATCGGAAGCAAAGAGAAGCAATACGGAATAAATGTTTAGGCATACGTTTAGTGACCGGTCATTCTGACGGACACCGGAAATTGACGATATTGAAATTTATCTTTGCATTGCAATATTGTATACCGATATCTTAAGACGAAGTGGTAGCTAAAGTGACGCCCTCATTTGAAATAAATTGTTTAAAACTAAATATGGTGATAATTAAAAATTTGATTTGTATCACTGTCTAGAAAGACCTTTAAACTATTTTATGAATAACCTTTGAAAGTAATATTGGTAGTCCGTCTAGTTTTAAAACGGGTTTTGGCGAAAACCCGTTTTAAAACTAGACGGACTATTAGTAATAATTTCAAAGGTTATTCATAAAATAGTTTAAAGGTCTTTCTAGACAGTGATACAAATCAATTTTTTAATTATCACCATATTTAGTTTTAAACAATTTATTTCAAATGAGGGCGCCATTTTAGCTACCACTTCGTCTTAAATTAAAACATATTATGAACATAATAATATTTAATTTAAATTAGGTGTATATTTATTAGGATTGTAAATAGGAAAATAGAAAGGGAACGTACATGTGTATATGTATGTGTGAATGTATGTTGTGATGTGTGTATGTTACCCTCATTATGGTAATAATGGGATACATCGGACCATTTGTACAATCATGGTACTAGCGCGACAAATGTATCATTTGTACTTGTACCATCAATGGTACAGGTGGTCCAGAGGTAATGGGATATGTACATCGGCACAGAATGAATATAAGAATTACATACACAGACCAGAATCTCCTAAGGTCCGCGCGATATGCGTCCCCGTTCCGCGTCCTCGCACCTCTCACTCGTTCTCACCTTGTCGAGGTGTTGAGCGGGCGGCTGCGGGCGAACGCACACATATTGCCGTGTGCACGTGTAGGCATAAAAGTGATACTACGCTTCTATGCAGTGGCACACCTGTGACGTCGGTACCATTTGTACAATCAATGGTATTAGTGGGATAAATCAGTGTCATTGTACCATCAATGGTACTACCCAAGGGCACCGGTGTTTCAAGCAAGTCCGGAGGGTTCAAGCCGCCCTTCTACCGTCACCCTTAGACCATGGGAGTGTCACAAACGATTTTGTTGGCATATAGGTACATAGTCACAGAGCTAGGTTAAGTAATTGTTGTCCACTGACCATCACAGGCAGGAGTGGTGAGCGATCATCGACCAAGTGACAGAAGCGAGCAATTTGGTTACCCTGAATTAGTCACAGAAGGTAGGGTAGTAAGGTTAGGTGTGGTTCTGCAGTGACCATCACAGGAGCGAGCGCGCGACCGTTGACCAAGTGACGGAAGCGACCAATTCAGTAACCTCGAATGTGTTACAGAAGATAGGTTAGGTTATGGTTGTACACTTATACATACAGTGATCGTCACAGGAGCGAGCGAAAGAAGCGAGCGTCGACCAAGTGACGGAAGCGACCAATTTGGCTCAGATTTTTAATATGCACATATTTTGTAAAATTAATCAATTTAATATATGTGTAAAATCGTAAATTTGTCAATTGAAGTGCTTGGTCAAATGAATATTATTGAAATAATAGTTTAACTTCATATTTGAAATATTTGCAAACTAAAACATTTGCGAAATCATCTTAGTTAAATAAAATGACCATGCCCCCAGTACCCGATAGCCCCGCTATTCCTGACTCCGGTAACGGTCATGGTAACTGCGGGGCAGGGGTGCTAAGAATCCCCGGATGGGATCCGGCTACCACCCCCAGCGAAAACTGGCCCTGGTAACACACAACGTCCGCACATTGAGGACTGACGAGAAACTGGCTGAGGTGGAAGAGAAAATGAGTACCGGTAACGGTAACGGTGGGACATTGTGGGGTTGTCTGAAGTCCAGAGAGAGGGCGAGGGCACGACAACCCTAGAGTCTAGTAACCTACTCTATCACCGGGAAGGAGACAAAAAGAAGTCTCAGCAGGGTGTCTGGTTTCTCGTCCACAAGTCCCTCATTAACAATGTCACAACCGAGTGTTTCTAGCAGGGTAATATACCTGATACTCAATCTAAAACATACTCGCTGAAGGTCATACAGGTATATATACATGCCAACTGAGGATCACTCCGATGAAGAGGTGGATGAAGTGTATGAGGACATCAGTAGGGCCATACATACTTCTGAAACCTATTTTACGGTTGTTATGGGGGATTTCAACGCAAGCAAGGCGATGGAGAGTTTAGGCTGGGAAATTTCGGACACGGAGTGCGAAATAACAGGGGACGTAGGCTGGCTGATTATTTTTAGCTAGAGGGACTCTTTGCGATGAACTCGTTCTTCAAGAAGCCGCCGCATAGAAAGTGGACCTGGATAGGTCCAGCAAAGAAGAACCAGCCCCCTGTTAAGATCGAAATCGACTTCATCCTAACGACGTAGAGACGAATATTCAAAAATGTCTCAGTGATCAATCGGATCAAAACCGGAAGCGATCACCGAATAGTAAGGGGCATCGTGAATATTGATCTCAAAGTCGAAAGGTCGCGGCTGATGAAGTCGACGCTCCGACCGTCGCAGGTCCAAATTGAAAACTCCGAAGGCTTCCCAGCTTGAAGACTTGACCCAAGAACCAAGCTGACCCGACACTATACCAAAGATATCCTTGATATCAGCCTGTACGAGATTAGGATGGCCCTCAAACAGCTCAAAAACCACAAGGCGCTGGGCGAAGATGGAATTACAGCAGAGCTTCTGAAAGCGGGCGGGACGACAGTACTGAAAGTCCTTCAGAGGCTCTTTAATTCCGTTCTGCTCAAGGGCGTAGCGCCAAAACAGGAAGAACAGGGGCGAGGTGGTCCTGTTCTTTAAAAAGGGATATAACACCCTATTGAAGAACTATAGGCCTATCACGCTTCGAGGGAATACAACCGGCCGTTATGCTTAGGGTTCGATCTAAACGTGGGCCATGCTTCAGTCTCTCCAGCGATGCCGTATTGACTATCGGTATATCAAAGTGTTGAAGTGCTTATACAGTAACGCCACTATGTCAGTCTGAGTACAGGAGCAGTGAACGAGGGAGGGAGCTGGAACTTTCTGCTTGGATTAATTGACCCAGGTAGCGACAACGATATCGTTCGCAAATCGAAGGTGAGTGATATACTCGCCATTGATGTTGATGCCAAATCCTTCCCATTCCAGAAGCTTGAAGGCATCTTCCAGTGCAATGGTGAACAGTTTCGGAGATATAACATCTCCCTAACACTAACAATAGTTATTGTGTATAACACCACTTTGCAGAGAAATAGCACTTCACTTCTACACTTCGATATACCGATAGTCATTACAGCATCGCTAGAGGGACTGAAGCATGGCCCATGTGTCAATCGAATCAAAAGCTTTTTCGTAGTCCACAATCCCCAAGCATAACAGCCTGCTTTCAGAAGATCTGCTGTGATTCCATTGCAGGCCATCCTAATCTCGTACAGGCTGATGTCCGGGATATCTTTAGTATAGTGTCAGGGCAGGTTGGCTCTTGGGTCTAGCCATTTGTTCGCTGGGTTATAAAACTGAGGAATACAGCTGTCCATAAAACCTCTTGATCTCCGCTAGCACCCCTTTCTTTGTCGACAACACAATGCTGTCCGCCGTCTTTAGCTTCATCAATTGGCTTTGCCCAACTGACATAGCTCTTGCGAACACTCTGGAGCCTTTGTTCTGCTCGATCGTCTTCTTAATACATTTAGTATTAAAAGAGTGGATGTCGTGTCGCAAGGAATTTTGTATACGTCTGTTGAGCTGCCGATATGATGAACGGCTGAACCGATTTTCATCAAACATAGCTAAGAACCACCGCAAGGGAACTTGCTTTCACCTAAAAAACCGCATTGCAATCTATTCATCAATTCGAGCGCTATGATGCCACAGAAAGACATTAGCATCAAAATTATCACACCCCTCTTTTTTGTGGGAGGTTAAAAAGGTATATAAAGGCAATCAATTTTATTTCTTCAATTAACTTAGTTTTATCACAATTATAAAAATTGTCCCTTCCCTGGCCTGTCCCTTTCCTATGTTTAGTAACTTTATGTAGATCTTAATCATTGATATTTATTCAATCATTGTACATTTACAAATTAAAATATAATAAAAATTACAAATAAAAAAGAGATTTCAACGCATCACCGCGAGGCAGAGTACCCATAACGCTGGCAGCATTACCTCTCTGCACCGCAATAGAAATTCTTTGTGCAAAGAAACTGCCCGCCCTTGGGTCGCCCGTAACATCGCGGAGACGCGTTGAAATCTCAGTCACAAAAGCTTTTGCTTCTGGGCTCCATGGACCCATCGTCTCTACGGCGAAGGGTACAAAAATGTAATTTTCAAGAAGATCAGCATATTTTCTACGTTTTAGGACTTCCGCTGAAACAGCCGCTGCACCAGCTCGCACAGACGTTGACGCAACATGCGAGGACGCGAGAGTATCCACGCATGTTGCGTCCGAAATTAGACATTTGCCAAGCCTCCATGGTACCAGTGACATCCCGTCAGGCCTTTTGCCATCTGATCTCAGCAAACTGCTCGGTTCCAAGATGGCTGGAACGGTTACTGAGACTTTTTTCTTTTTTTAATTTATTTACTACAAAATTTTTCCTCCATATTTTGTGTCTACTCCCTTGCATAGAATTTTATTTTTTGCAAAGAATATTGTGTTTGTCATCTTAAATGAGCTTAAAATTAATTGTGATGCATTTTATTCAAGACTAACAGCCAAATTGCAGTCATTTTGATTCTGCCATCCTTATTTTGAATGGTGTTGTCTCTCCCCTGGTAAATTTTATTTTGATTAAAATTAATTTAAAAGCTTTATTTTATTTATGTATTAAATGTAATTTAAGCATATTATAATTGTTTTTTTTTTATTTACTTGAAATAAATACTTTTCCAATGACACGTTTCTTATAAAAAAGTCTCTCCCCTGTGCGTCTTTTCCCTGGCGTAGAAGGTTTGCTCATATCTGTAATAAATAAGATAATATGAATACAGTTATGTATTAATATTATCTTGTTTTGGATAAACTTTGCAATAAGGACTGTCGAGTTGGAGGTTGATATTTTTTTAGCAAAAAGAGTAACATCCAAGGAGTCTCTGACCGAAATTTGAAGTTGCGGAAACATATAGTTTATTTAAATAGAATAAAATAAATTCGTATTTTAGGTGAACAAAGAGTGAAATTTACTGAACCATCACCCAAGAGTTTTTTTTAACAAGCGGTAGCAATTTTCGTCTTGTCTCTAGTATCGGGGCGACCATTTGTTAATAAGCGACAGCGATTTTCATTCAAACTTTAAATCACTGTATCTTCATAAGTTTTTGTTTCCGCAGGGTGGGGGTTGCGTAGAGGGGTTGCTACAATTTTTCCTTGTCCCACCGTCCCCCTTCCAACCCTTAAATCAACCGTCTTTATTGGAAATTTTTACCAAAATTTACTTGCCATTCACATAAGTTGTATCAAATAAGTTGCTTTAAAAAATGTTTGATAATTAGATGAAAACTCTTTTTTTTTGTCATGCTGTTATTCCATACAAATGACAACCTCATAAAATTGAACAACCCATTAAAAATTATGAAAAAGAGGTCAGCACTGCAGTAGCATTCTGGTTTCATGTGCTAGTAGCCAATGAAAATATAGTTCATGAACAAAACTTACACACTCAATGATAGGAGTCTGTAACATATGAGCAAAATCAGCAGTGGTATCGAACCTACAGATTTTTCGGTATTTCTTCCAATATGGGCTCTGTCCTGCCGAAATACTGAAATGCAACGATTTTTCCAAGAACTATTTTTATTATTATTTTTTTATTCTGCGGCAGGCGACTGTTTATGACATCTCTACTTCTACGCAGAGCCATATATGCGACATCTTTACCAGAAGATCGAGACGGCTGAGTCGAGATCTTGTCAATGAGATGAGAAAGATTTTTCTATCGATTTTACACTTCTTAGTTGGCAACCCTATTCATTACGTTACAGGGAATCCCCCAAAGGTAAGTGTGGGTGAGTAGTTAGTTATGAAAATGCCTCATTCATCCGCCAAAGTTGGTTACGGGGAATCCCCCAAAGGTAAGTGTGGGTGAGTAGTTAGTTATGAAAATGCCTCATTCATCCGCCAAAGTTGAAGCATATCTTCGCATACCTATTAATATTATGAAAACAAAACAGCGAAATAGGCTGTCTACAGAGTCAATCACTGGACTATTACATGCAAAAAGACACTTTATTGACAATAATTGTTATGACTTTGAAATTAATTCAAAAATGACCGAGAATCTTAAAAAATCATTATATTTGAGTGTTTTTGATTTTGTATTCTATTTTTTGTGTAATAAATATGCAATTTTATTTGAATGTTTTTTTTTTTATTTTACCGATGTTTTGTACGTAAATACCGATTTCGCTCTATGACGTTCGAAAACCCTGAAAATCAGTTTCTTTCGTTCACGATCCTAGTTCTAGGTAATAATTACACATAAATCTCACAGAGGTTTTTTTTTTTTGCATGGGAGTCTTGTCATGCTTCTATCAGTAATAAGTTATACTTTTAATATACTTTGGTCTTACAAAGGCATAAATAAAAAATATTTACCAGTTGAAGAGCATGATTTGTTGCCCGTAGAAATTGACGAATGGCTGCAGTGGCGATGATTTATTATAATCATGTCCTTGAGAAAATGTGGTGAAATTAAAAGTACCCATTAATTGAAAACTCACGCAGTATAACAACTACATTTCACACCAAATAAAATATTGTTACTTTATAAAATTAATCGCACCACAACGATTATAGCACTTTTAACTACAAATCATGTTTTCACTCACATTCACATTAGACATTAAATCTCAAAATATACAACATTTTTTGAGAAAATAAACAATTGTCAGCAGAAATAAATCACACAAGTTTATAAAAACTAAAAAAATATTTAAAAATCCATTTTCGTCTGCTTCACTGATGCAAATTGAAATGACATTTCACACACACGAGTGACATTTGTGGAAAAAAAAGGGAATGCGTTCACTCATAAATAAATAGTACACTTTGGTCTGCTCATGAAGTGCCATTTTTCAAACGCGGAGTCACCTAGCGAGTGGTTTTTTCCATAGAGCAACACGGAACTTCACCTTTCATACAAAAAACCGTTTGTTTAGTGACTCCGCGTTTGAAAAATCGCACTAATGGTTACTTGTACAAACCTATGTAGAAAATCATATGGCGGTTGTACACTCTCGGCAGAGTGCTCTCGCCATGTACTATCTAATTTGTGCGCCATGCCTGTGGTACTATTTTTCAAATGCGGAGTCAGTAAACGGAAGGTTTTTTTGAAAAATAGTGCTTCTGCTGGAGTGCTATTTTTCATTTAAGGACTCACCGAAACACAAAACGTGTAGTTTTCCAACTCACCGCTCGCGTAAAAGAGCAGTTCTCAAAAATTTTGTACCTACTACCTGACTGAAATTAAATGTCCTTCACATTCAAGATTAATTGAAGACAAATAATCAGGTGCAAGTATAAACCAAAATGTTTCTATTAGCTTATTGCGTAGTTCAATCAATAGAATTAAGGATGTACCATTAGAATGCCAAAAAATAATTAAATAATTCTTTCCTTGTAATTGGAATAATTTCTATGTATGGGTTTTTTGATGTCCGATCCTACTAATTATTCAGTACGAAAACTCATTTTTTAAGACGACGTGGTAGCTAAAGTGGCGCCCTCATTTGAATTAATTTGTTTAAGACTAAATATGGTGATAATTAAAAATTTGATTTGTATCAATGTCTGGAAAGACCTTTAAACTATTTTATTAATAACCTTCGAAAGTAATATTGGTAGTCCGTCTAGTTTTAAAACTATTTTCGCCAAAAGTGCCCACTTTTGGCGAAAAACAGTTTTACGACTAGACGGACTATTAGTAATAATTTCAAAGGTTATTCATAAAATAGTTTAAAAGTCTTTCTAGACATTGATACAAATCAAATTTTTAAGTATCACCATATTTAGTTTTAAACAATTTATTTCAAATGAGGGCGCCACTTTGGCTACAACTTCGTCTTAACTACTGTATATTTTTTTATTTATTATTTCTCTAAACAGTTGTGTTTTAATTATTATTGTGTAATATTGTGAATAATTGCCCTTTTACTAACCATTCTTTAAATTATTTGAAAATTAGAAACAATTTTTAAAGTTGTCCTAGAAAAATCTAAATTTTGCGTATTCATTTAGTTACCGTGTTATTTCCCAATGATAAAAAACTATATTTTGTCGGAAGTGAATTTTAAAGAAGGCTATATTCTCATTCCAATACATAGCCAAAATAAATTAAAATTGCTCGTCAAACATCAGTGTAAAATCAAAGCAAGCGTTGGGTTAGAATTTGGTACAAATTTGTTACTCGTTTTGACTGGTTAGTATTATATTTCATGTAATGTTTATTTTTGCAATAAAACTGCTTACGCTACGCTATTTACTCAATAATTTTGTGAGTTATAAATGGTTATACGCTATACAGAGAAATTTTTAAAGCCTCGGGTATCGCTTATCCTCTCAATTTTGTGACTTCTATTTTGATACTTTTGGTACGGTAACGTATAAGTTCATCTGATTGGTAACAAATTTGAGTTGTTAGTAAACGTTTACATAAAATTTGTTTGTGTTAATCATATAAAATTTATCGCTATCATCGTCAACTTATTTAGGTCCCATACTAAATTATCGTAAATTTTATAAGCACCAGAGTGCTGATAATGACCCTTTATATATTTTTTATCCTTCAGAGTTCAAAATGAAACCATCTAAAAACCAGAGTATACTAAGAATCAAGAAATAAAAGACACATTTTTTCTACTAGCCGCGACTAGTAGAAAAAATATGGTATATAGTGCTATTCTTTTGTAATAAAGTCTGCTCTTGTATGGCAAAATAGGAGTTCTCATACAACGCTTCACTCACCTTTTGATTTCCTCAATTAATTATTTTTGAGATAATAGCTATTCTATGATCTCCCCGGCCCCGGGTCTTAAACTATATTCATATCAAATTTCATCTAAATCGGTTCAGTGGTCGAAGCGTGACGAGATAACAGACAGACGGAAGACAGACAGAGTTACTTTCACATGTATAATATTGTTTTGAAGTATATATTAGATTGTAGAAGCAATTTCTAGATTCAGATAGGTAAACAAAAATGTACAAAACTAAAGTACCAGTATAAAAGAGTCCTTACTTTTTCATTGTTTACAATCGAACTCAATTTTGTTACTGTCCCCAAATATTCATAGGCTTTTTCTTGTCTGAAAGTGTTATATTTCTAGAAAAAATTTAATAACACATTACAAATTTAACAAAACATTATAAGTTTTGACAATGACTATGATACTTTTAGCCTAGTATACAAAATTTTAAGGCAAATCGTAAAAAGGGGCTTAATTTTTTTACCTAGGTAACAATATTGATCTTCAACCTAATATAATAACTCACAAAATTATTAAATTTTGAAATTAATACTTTTTAATCAAGTGTGTTTTGGTTTATACCTAACTTTATTGTCCTTAAATTGCAATAATGTTAATATTTGACGTAAAATTACTATTTTTATAATTAATTTTGATTAAATTAATAGTAACAACATTTAACACAAATAGTAACTATGTCCAGAAAAAACTGATTTTATACTGAAGCTGCAGCTAATAATCGATAACATTTATAAATAACACAAGGTGAATAATGCCTACACCTAATTTTCCATTAATAGCCAGTAAAAAACACGCTTTTAAAAAAAAATTGTAGGGTACAAAATTTTTGAGAACTTTTGATAAAACCATTTGGCTTTTTTTGAAATTATTGTGTCAGCTAAAAACAGTATTGTTTTACGCAGAAAACATCGAAAATATGTCTATAGTTTTCTAAGAATTTCACCATGAATAAATAATTGGCCATTAGACCGTAATTAGACCTTTACAGGCACTTTTACACGTCAATAAGTATAATTTATGTTACGTGTAAATATATTGATATTTAATTTATTTCTTAATAAAAGCTACCGATACCAGCGCTGAAAGAAACTAATTTCACTGTATTGGTCGCCTACTCGCCAAAAGGGCTTTGTTATATAATTATTATTGTCTTTAAATTAATAAATACTTATAATGTTGACACATTATAACATGTAATGCTTGCGAACAAGTAAACAAACATAAATTGCGTAATAAACAATAAAAAATATTAAGTAGTCAAAAAAGCGAAGCCGAGCTGACCAGTCTCTCCCGGCAGCACCCGTTCACGAGTTGACGCACGGATCAGTCATCGTTAAACTCAACCACATTAAAGGGAATCCAACGACCCGACCAGCGACGCCACCATCTTATTGGACATTTTAGTGAGCATGAATTTATCAATGCAGAGATTGTAGGCTTATCAGTTGGTGTCCTAGTGTAGGGCCACCAGCAATTTACATTAGGTATTACATACTGAGAAGATCATAGGTTAGTAATTGAATTTCTGTGTAAGTATGTGTGTCTGTCTCGTTATAGCACAGCGTAGGGGCAGTATCCGTCTTCTAGGACTAGCCCTGGACCTCGTCTCCACCCCGGGGAGTTCCGTACCACGTACGGTCACATTGCTAGGACATGTCTTCGTGCTCAGGTTGCGTTCTACGACGCGCCCTGGCAGTGTCAACAACGGCATCCCACCTCTGTGGGGGACAGGAGAACACACTACTCCGTCCAAAGGGCATATCTCTCAAGGCGAGGGCTTACTAGTTTTTATGGGCAGGATAACATCCACTCCACCCAAAGAGAACCTGTTCTCTAGGCGAGGACTCAATCAGTGCTTCACTCTCTGGGACAACACTCCCCGACAGACTCGGTCTCTCCCGGCCCACCGGCGCGGGATATTTGTAAACCGAACAGATAGTGCACTATAGCTGTTCGGTTCGATTGGTACATGTAAGTAAGGTCTGATTGAGCTCAAACAGAGGGGATCTACTTGTGGGTCTACAATCCGACATATCAACGTTAGTTATTGGGGAAATGTTAGATAAAATAATGTCCCTACATCATGAACACAAGCTGTTAGGATTACATTGGAAATATAGAATTTAACATGTAAACCACAGAGAATACTTAGCTATCGTAGGTCTTCGCCCACCAAGGCAGCTTCTCTCAAGCCGATCGCACTGGATAACTTTTCTTTATACTTCACGAAAATTCTCACATTTTATGCTTGGGCCGGACCTGCGCCTACCGTCACGAAGCTTCGTGCTATTACACGATTCATGCAAATGTGACCGGCCGTTATCGGGTATCGTCCCTAATATTCGGACTTCGTGTAGTTATCGCGCGGGTGGCGATACATCAAAGGATTTATGCACGCTAACAATTCGCTCTGCGTGGTAGCACTTGCGTTGTTCATTTTGACGTTTGTTTTCATTACTTGTTCGGACGCGTGCTGTGCGACGGTGCCACGGTTATTAATGCGTAAAAATGGAGTGGAACGATAAAATAGTGTTAAAATTTTTAGCTTTTTCTTTCTAGGTTTCTTTTTAGGTTTCAATAAACGCATTATATAATTGTTAGCACACATGTTAAAGAAAATAAAGTCGTTGTCCATATTTAAAACACGTAGATGACGCCATCTTGGATTATTGCTAGATAGTTCGTGAAAAATAACAAAGCCGCTAGTACGACCAGCGCTTTATCGCGATAACTTTTTAGTGTACAAAACGTACGAAGATTCGCCGCGAATTGCTTCGGGACGATAGGCACAAGTGCGGCCGAAGCATATGATAAATGCATGTTTTTTTTACTTGATTGAGCTATATTATAGTATAAAATATAAGTTGAATTATTCCCGGCAGGCATAAGATGCCAGTCAGACAAAAGAGGGAGAAAAATGTATCAACTGCTACTACTACTGTAGATAAGTAGTTATTCTTAGAATTCTAAATAGGCAATGGGCTAACAACCTATCATGAGTTTTGATTATGACCTCATCGTATTGCTAAATATGGTCTTTGTCTAGTAATCATTTTATTCGCTGTATACCAATCATAAAGTCATTCATGATAAGTATGTCTGTATATACTTAATTAATTTATTCATGAGGAAAACCCCAATAATGTAGAAATCAAGTTTTAAATAATAAATAACTTTTGCCTTTTTGACAAAATTGTACTTATATACCACTATAATAGTGGTATATAAGCACAATCTTGTTATATTATTTTTTTTACCATCTCATGTCCAATTATTGGACATGAGATGGTAAAAAAAATAATATATCATAAAAATAATTCAATTTCCTTTAAAGAATCCGCAAATATAAGACGGCATAAACAAATTCACTTTTAGGCATTTACCTCTACATGCCATGGCTACACCCCATTTGGCCCTGAGACCCTCTGCTAACTAAACAAAATATTTTCCTGTACCAGAGAATGCTTCAATAAGTTATGAAGGCCTTAATCCTTATTTTTATAGGTTATGAATCCAATGTATTTTCTACCTCAAGTGTCAATACGCGTAGATGTTTCGTAAAATGTTACTCGTGACTAACTTTTTCTGATTCTCCCATTTGACACAAAAGGAATTCGGGCATTGTGACCCATTTTACGAATTTCCATAGGAAACTGTCAAAAAAATGAATTGGGAAAAGTAATGTCGCTCGTGAGACATATATTTATTGCGCAAATGTGGCCATTTTACGATTTTCGATGTCATTCATATCTGTATCGTCTGGTGAAAAAGTCAAAGTGGCCATTATAAACACACTGGAATTTAGCGACTGGCCATCGCGACATTAGGTAATTACCTAGAACGAAAAATCTAAAAATTTCTATGCCATTTTATCGTTCCACTCTATTTTTACGCATTAACAACCGTGGCACCGTCGCACAGCACGCGTCTGAACAAGTTGAAAACAAACGCCAAAATGAACAACGCTAGTCCGACACTCAAAGCGAATTGTTAGCGCGCTAAAACCCTTTGATTTACCGCCACCCGCGTGATAACGAAGACGAAGTCCGAATGTTCGGGTCGATACCCGATAACGGCCGGTCAATTTTTGCGTGTATCGTTTAATAGCACGAAGCTTCGTGACGATAGGCGCAGGTGCGGCCCAAGTATTGATATTGTTGTGAGTTGACCTTAAGGCCACGATAGTATCGATACACTATCGATATTTAATACTATTGCTTGCTTACAACGCTAGACTGTCTACCTTGACAAATGTCAACGTCAAAAGATTTTTTAGAACTTTATTTCATTAAAATTATTTTAGTACATACCTATTTCTAGTTCTACACTTATTTTTCCAATTTTATTATTCATCCAATGTTTTCATATTTGAAATCATCATTTTTTTATATTTGTGAGCAAAATGTCAGATGAATGGCAAAAATACGTAAACGATCCACGGCAAGTGTGTAAGTATGGTGAGAAATGTTACCAAAAAAATCCAGTACACCATAAAACTTTTAAACATCCTCCAACTCAAAAAGAGAAAAAGATTGAACGATTACATCCTTATAAGAAAAAACAGAAGACATCACACGATTCTGAACAGCGGCAAATAGAGAAAAATGTGGGGGAGGCTTCAACTTCGACTATAGAAACTGAGTATATTCCCAACTATCCAGTCCCTGTATTGCCAGAAAATATTAATTTTTTAGATAAAAGCTCAGATAATAGTACTCTGAAAGATTTATTCTTAGTTGAAATGCCGTCAGACTTTTTCAAATTTTACGATTTGCTTGGAGACTCTGTGCCTGTAATTGAGAAGACATTGGCTAGTGTGAATTTAGAAATGATCGGGCCATACGAATTGCTATCTGGGAAGCTACCAAAACTAGATGACAAAAGCCTGTATTTGATTCATTGGAGATTTTTTTATGATCCTCCAGAATTTCAGGTAAGAATTTTCCCTCTGGACAGAGTAGAGGTCTCTTATTTCTATTTCACTGTTGTTCATTTCATAATAACAATATGTTAAGTTGCTATGTGCTATTATGCTGCATTCTGCTTTAACCCGTCAGCTTCCAGACGGTCGGATCCGACTGAGAGAACAATAGATAACAATGGGTTTGCAAAATTGCAGTTGTTGACGGGTTAACAATGTAACTCTTATGACCAGAGGTTGGAATTAGGTAGAGTTATTTACGTACTTACACTGATTTCATACAGCGAAAGAATAAAGTGGATATGCCTCAAATCCCGAGACAAATTTTAAAGAGCAGAAAAAATCATGTGTTTTTATTAAATAATAAAGTTATTTATTTTTACACAATTTAAACCACGGCATGCGCGAGTTGCTAATATGTAAAAACAAACAAAAATACTAATGCATATATTTTTTTTATTATTATTTATTTGTAATATTGTTGGCAACACGGAATTGTCCATTAGAAATCCTGGTAAGATCCATATTAATATTAACATTTCAATGCAAGTACATAAATAACTCTACCTAATTCCGACCTCTGCTTATGAGAGAGCATTAATTGATAAATTGTTTAATTTTTGCAGGCTGTGCTGAAGAGGAAAGGAAATAGTGAATTTCATATTGGTTATTTCCGAGACAGTCCTGATGAGTTGCCTGTATTTGTGGCCAGTAATGACAGTGCCATAGATTGTCACATTACACCTATGTCAGACAACATTTTCGGAGCTGTATAGTAAGTTATCATGTTTATCTAGCTAGCTAATTATTGATACAGATTTTTAAAAGTTGTCTTATGCCAGTCTTCTCGCTTTTTCTGTGTTTATTGTGTTATCTATATATATAAAAGAAGAAAGTGAATTACTGACTGACTGACATATCAATGCACAGCCCAAACTGCTGGGTCTAAAGACTACAAATTTGGCACATAGGTTCCTTATGAGGTCTAGGGGTGCACTAAGAAAGGATTTTTCAAAATTTAACAAAAAGGGGTGAAACGGGAGTCCAAAATTTTTATGGACAAACAGGATTAGTTTGACTATGTTATTCGAAACTTCGCAAGAGTACTCCTGGCGGTAAAGTGAATACGTATTTTAGAATTTTTCAAAATTCATCCCCGTCTAACAAATGACGGGAAAGGGAACGAAAACGGGAACAGGGAACTGGAAACAGGGAACAGGGAGAGGGAGAGTCCTATAAGTACCATTTTCGACTTCTATGCGGACGAAGTCGCGAGTTAAAGCTAGTGCTTTATAAATTTTTATTTTTGTTATTTGTAAAACCTTTGGTAATTATTTAATTTCAACAGGATCTGAAAAAGATGCATCAGCTATAAGCAGCTCATCTATAATCAAACAAATACTAATTAAAATACTATTTAACACTATTTACCCAGTTCCATTATCACTTATCACACTTATTATATTATACTAGCTATAACCCACGACTTTGTCCACGTAGCAGTCGAAAATGGTTCTAATAGGATTTTTATATTGGTTTTTAACATTATAAATTTTATTATTAACATATAAATAATTATTGGGCTACATCTGTCGCAGCACGGAACAGCACTTTTCTATGCTGATATCCTTTTCTGTCGCTTAGAACCGTCATTTACTAGAGCGAGAGAGAGCGACAGAACGCTTCAGCATGGCTTAGGTAGTAGTAGTAGGTCACCCCATTTAATTCCTCTAGGGGCTGAATTCAGAAAAATCCTGAAACTCGTACTTACTCATTTACTGCCAAGAGTACTCCTGTGAAGTAAACTTAAATATTGGACCCCCATTTCACCCCCTTAAGGAGTAAGTTTTGAGAAATCCTCCCTTAGTGCACCCCTAGACCTCATATGGAACCTGTGTGCCAAATCTGGAGTGTCTAGACCCAGCGGTTCGGGGTGTGCATTCATGTCAGTCAGTTTCTTATTTTATATATTTAGATAGATATATTGCTATACATACTATTATTATATATTCTTTGAAAGTTTCCCGATGACTACTTCCTCTGTTCTGCCCCCTCCCACGTATCGCTCTCGCCTAGGTAGTGGTGAACCCATGTCATCCCTCAAGGGGTTGAATTTTGAAAAATCGTAAAACATGTACTTACTTATTTACTGCCAGGAGTACTCTTGCGAAGTTTAGAATAAAATATTCAAACTAATCTTGATTTGATGAACTTTGGACCCTCGTTTCACACCCTTAGGGGGTGAGTTTTTAAGAATCCTTTTTTAGTGCACCCTTTTTTTTTTTTTTTTTTTTTTTTTTTATTACGGAATAACAAACAGTTACATAATAGTGTATTAGTTATCTTACAGATACAATATTGAATATATATGTGTTATTAATTACATAACCCACAACGTTATTCACAGCTTAAATTATATGCATACTATAAAATAAGTTGCCACTAGAAGTACTTATAAATCGGATAAACGATAAGAAAGAATATTTGAAAAAATTATCAATAAAACATTAAAGGAACAAATAGCAAACGATTTACAAGACAGAAAAATAAATGATTGAGTGAATAATTAATTACAAGGCTTCATATCTAGTTCTCTTAATACTATAAAAATTGATTTCTTATATTCATATAGCTTGTCTGCGAATATGTCTATATTTTCGTTAAACAATATATTGTGTGACTCAACCATACGACGCATTGGTGAGCGAAGACCAGAATTTGTTCGACACGTAACTAAAGAAAAGAGCGGTCGGGAGCGAACTGTACGTCTGATACATTTTCTTGGGACAGCAAATAATAATTTACTTACAATGTCACAGGAGTCAATTGTATTATGAATTATGTTGAAAAGCAATGATGCTTCAAGATATCTACGCCGGGATTCAAGAGTCAACAAGTTGTACCTGGTAAGTAGCTCAGAGTAGTCAAGATAACGCCGATAACACCGGAAATGCATAGTGCGTAAAAAATTTTTCTGAACTCGCTCAATGGCTGTTATGTATTTTTGGTAAAAGGGATTCCAGATCGCTACCACGTGTTCTAGTTGTGATCTTACAAGAGATTTATATAAGTAAAGATATGTAGATGATTTCCTAAATTCAGCAGATGATCTAAGGACGAAACCAAACATTTTAAAAGCCCTATTTGTGATGTTCTGAATATGAGTATCTAGACAAAGCTTATGGTCGAGGACGATGCCCAAGTCTTTTACTGACGTAACATTATTCAGCACTGTGTTACAAAGTTGGTAGTTAAATTTAATGACATTAATATTTTTGGTAAAACTAATAAAATTACATTTAGGAATACTCAAGTGTAATTTATTCTCCAGGCAATATAATGTTAACCTGTCGAGATCAGATTGAAGGGAAATGCTGTCTTCAATTGTGTGAATGGATTTATAAGCCTTTAGATCATCAGCATACATAAGAAATTTGGAATTTTGAAAACAAGTCTTAATGTCATTGATGTAGATTAAAAATAATAGGGGTCCCAAAATGGAACCCTGAGGTACTCCAGAGGTGACATGAACTGATTTAGATTGGTAACCATTAATAACAACCATCTGGGTACGGTTGGTAATATAGGACTGAAACCAGCGCAACAAGTTACCTCGAATTCCGTTATAAGCAATTTTGTTGAGGAGTATTTCATGATCCACCTTATCAAAAGCCTTCCGAAAATCAGTGTACACGGCATCCACCTGTATACCCTCATCTAAACTCTCAAACAAACTCGAAGTGAATGTTGTTAGGTTAGACGTAGTTGAGCGACCTTTGACAAAACCGTGTTGCTCTTGAATAATAATTTTATGAAGAAGAGGATATATCTCATTGTGTACTAACCTTTCAAAGAGCTTTGACAAGGCGGAGAGGATAGAGATGGGACGGTACTGCTCAACGTCTTGTTTGGAGCCACTTTTATGAACCGGGATAATGTATGCACATTTCCACATATCAGGGAAGAAGCCCTCTGCTAAGCATTTATTAAATATTATGTGAAGGGGCTTACATATGGTATTAGCCGTTTGTTTTAAAAAATAAGGAGGGATTCCATCAGGCCCTGCACCTTTGGACGTATCGAGTGACTTAAGTTCGGCGAGGATTTTTTCTTCAGAAAACGATAAGTCAGATATGAGAGTACACTCATCGCGAATATCAGGAGGTGGTTGCCATTGATCAAGCTTAGGGGACTTAGGCTCAAACACGGACTTAAAATACTCCGAGAACATTTCACAGATCACCTCAGGTTTTGTAGATCTATCACCTTTAAATTTCATCTCGGACGGAATGCTGGATTTACCTTTTCGGTTAGATATGTATGTCCAAAAGTATTTTATGTTAGTTGAGATGTTATTTTCAACAGACTGCATGTATTCATGATAGCTTTTAGAACTTCTTTCTTTTAATATACCTCTATAATAAGAAAAAGTTTCATAGTCCGCAATATTACCAAACTTTTTCCATTTAATCCATGCTTTCCGCTTTTTCTTACATATATTGATAAGTGACTGAGAGAACCAAACAGGAAAATTGGACGACTTAGAGATTGTTATGGGTGTGTTTTTTTTAATTGTACTATTAATTTTTTGATAAAAAACGTCAACTGCGTCAGTGGCAGTTAAATTGGTGAGATCTTCAGTCCAATTTGTATTTCGTATCTCTTCATTTATAATTTTATAATCAGCTTTGTAGAAGTTATATTTAACGATAGGTTTCTTGAGCAGGGATTTATCTGATGTAGGAGCAGATATATATGCAACAAAAGGGGGGTGGTGATTGTTGGGCGGAACAATAGATTTAGGCTGCGGTTGAATGGTACATGGTAAATTGCATATAACTAGATCAAGAGTTCTGTCATTTTTATTCCGTAAAGAATTGTATTGTTTACAGTCCAAATTAGCCATACAGTCATTTAATAAGAGGCTACGAGGCGATGTATTTGTATGTGTCATACCATTCTCAGGATTATTCGTACTGGAATAAGTCCAATTTATTTCAGTTAGATTGTAATCACCAATAACAAATATCTTGCTTATATTGGAACTGTTTAATGCTTCGAGGAGAAAATTGAAGTGATTCTCATATGCGCCAACGTTAGCCCAAGGTGGTATGTAAGCGGCACTGATAACGTGCCGAGTGTTACAATCTCTGCCAGGTATTTCTATTAAAAGGTGTTCTATACATGACGGTGGACCAAAGTCACCCACAATATGGGACAGATCAAATTCGACAGGGCACAGTCCTTTCAAAACAGCAACCAAAACCCCTCCACCATCATCCTTATTAGTGGCTTGCCGATCGCGATCACATCTAAAAACGACATATCTTTGATCAATAAATTCATTATTAAAAATATCCGGTGTCAACCATGTCTCTGTAAAAACTATAATGTCGTAGGTAGACGAAAGAATATTCATATAGACTGTCTGCAGCTTAGTTCTGATACCGCCACAGTTCTGGTAATAAATTGACAGCGTGCTATCCATAAACAAAGTCGAGAGTTTTGTGTTCGTGTTTACGTAATCGTTTTATGCGTTTGCATTTAAAGGTGTAATTTTTATATAAAATAAGTGAGTCTGTTTGTCTATAAACTAAAATCGAACCACCATGCGAGCATGTATATGACACAAACTTGCAATGGTGTGTTTGAGAAAGGTTTGACTTCCAGGTGAACTTATTGACATAATAAGGTAAGTACTTTAACTCCCTTGGCACCAAAACAATAATGAAAATTGCAATATATTTGTGTATGGTTGAGTGGACAAGTTTAAACGTTGAGTGTACAGGGTTGTAAGTACATATTACTCTAAAGATAAAGTATAAGGTTAAACAAGACTTGTACCTTAGTGCAGATAGATATCGAAACTTGTTGACATAGTTTGGCAAGCTATTTGACTTAGAAATATAAAAAGTCACATACATGGTTAAGTAAATAAATTTAAAAACTATATATACATATATGTGAATGTAATATTTTGAGTTTGATTTACAATTCAGTAGAGAACAAGACTTATTCCTTTGTGTAGGTATATGTTGAACGTCACTTAATGCTAGGTATAATTTTTTCCAGGTCTGATTCTGTTCGTATAACGAAGGCTGGTGAGTCGTCACGTTCACGCACGAGGATTGAGGAGTTTTTGACCCATGCGTATTTGAAGTTGTTTTTCCTTGCGACTTCGCGACATTGACGAAACAACTGTTTCTTCTTCAACGTAAGATGCTCATTTAAATAGATCTTGGTAGATGTTCCTGCTACTCCTATTTGGTTGGAGGTTAGCCCTTTTGCCCTTTTATAGGCGATTAGTACGTTGTTACGAAGTGTGCGAGTGGTAAACTTAACAATTATGTTCTTAGGTCTGCTGTCCCCTTGGGCATGCGGTACCCTGTGAATGGAGACAATCTCACAGGTTGGGAGGGCGATATTAAGAGCGGAGCTCATGGCTTCAACCATTCCAGGTAAGTGTTCATTACGCCTTTCAGGTACATTACAAATTTCCAGATTACACTGACGTGCTTGCTGCTCCAACCCATCGATCTTCTGTTCCAGACTGAGTACAGCCGGGCTCACATCCACACATCGATCAGATATATCATCCAAGCGCTTTTTCATGTCATCCTGCTCCTTACTACAGAACTCCACGGAGGTTTTTAGATGAGCAACTTCCTGAGTGAGTACTGTTACGTGGTTATTTATTTGATTTTGCTCAGTTCTCAAGCACATTATTTCATTCCTGATCTCCGATAAAGATGATTTGAGCTCACCTCTGAGACTTGACACGTTGTGATTGATTTCATCACGCCATTCACTCATCTTACTGAACAACAAACAGGAGAATGATTCAAAGTCCACCTCGCCTGCGGACTTGCGGCAATCAGCAAGGGAGTCCTGGTTGGAGAAGGAAACTTCCATGTTGTCCATCGATATCTCATGATAAGATATTTGGGCGCTGCGTACCGGGGTGTTCAGATTAGATACAGCACGCCTCGTGATGTTACTGCAGGATGGGCATTTCCAGGAAGAAATGAAGTCAGTGGTAAATCGAGAAAATTGTTCCTTTGTTATGTTGAGGCATTCACTGTGGTATTGATCCTTACAGAAGCAGCATTTTAGAGAGTTATGTTTATCAGCAAATGTATCTTTCTTGCAAGCACCGCAAGGCAGGTTTGCGTTTGGTGCTAGCGATAGCGACATCTTTTGTGAGGCGATGGAAACAGTTCGAAGGTGGTTCGTGTTTAGTTCATGCAAGCGCGATGGCGCGTGCTGCGAAGCGCATGCGCAGTCTGCTTTCAAGAAAGAAATAGCGACACGTATGCTGAATATGAATGAGTTAAAGTGCAAGTAGTACTATAGATGGCGCTGTTGTGAAAAATATGGAGTAGTAATGATAATGCAAAATTGATGAAATTAATCGGCCTATGGAGGTATGTTTATTACACTGAGAAGTTATTTTATGCACTTATGTTGTTAGATATACTGCACTTCACTCCAGATTCAGTCACTTATGGGCAAATTATATGCAAATTCACAGATTTTTGTGTTATTGTGGCACAGTTGACGATTAATGTTCGAGCAAACACTTAATTACAAGGAGTTCAACTTTTGGCGAAAATTTAACGTTCACTGGTTTAACTATCGGTTGGAAACGAATTATACTGTAGAAAACTTTATTTACTATTTTTAAACAAATAAACTTTGCGGATCGACGTAAACAGTAAATAGCTAAGGTGCGCCCTCTAGCGGCAATGACCCTTAGCCTCATAAAGAATCTATGTGCCATGGGGTTGTTCCATAATGGGCCAGGTCATTGTACACCAGCGCAAAAAATACTTTAAAATAGTAGGAATGTAATGAGGCTAAAATTTTATTTTTATTCTTTGTAATCTTAGAGTAACTTTAACTTCAATATCGAGTATAATGTTACATAATGGCGACATTGTCATGGCGGCTAACTTTCGGTGCATTCAAAACTTGTGGCACCATTTCTTAGCACTTTTTAAAGCGCCATTTTTGAATCGCGTAGACACCTAAACAAATGGTTTTTCCATACAAAAAACCGTTCTTTTAGTAATTCCGCGTTTTAAAAATGGCACCACTCAACGTCAATGTGTAATGTCACATTTAGTAACTGTCAAAGTCAAACAACCATAACGTAATCGATCGACCGGCGGACGCTCATTCTTGCAGCAGTGCCATTTTTCAATCGCGGAGTCACCTAAACGAATGGTTTTTCCATACAAAAAACCGTGTGTTTAGTGACTACGCGTTTGAAAAATCGCACCACAGGATATATATTCTGTATAATTTGTGAAAAGGTCATTCATATGTTATGCCAATCAAACGTCAAAGTCACTTTGACGAGCGCGAAGTTGATCATGTTATTATAACCTCAATTACGGCATTTCAAACTAAAACTACATTAAAAATAGAATGATTTTTTGGAAATTATCTATTAAATATTGCTTACCATAAATAACTACAAATTTAAGGTAGGTGTACCATGACCTAGTCCAGTTACCATACATTTCTGCAACGACCTCTTTGGAGTCTTTAGAACAGAGGGGTTAATGTTAGTACAACAAAGCAGGAAATTATGATGTATAATGATATCGATTCAAAATGTATTCTATCTTTGTATGATCCTTATATAAACCAAGATCATTTTATTTGGTCATATAATATAAGTTCGTACTAGAAATAACAGATGGCATAACTAGTAAAAGTAACTAAATAGTTCAATAGAATTTGAGTTAGTAGTAGTAGTTAGCTAGTTACTTACTCATTTTTTAACGATAGTAGATTTTAATAATAAAAAAAAAATATAATTTGATACAAATGAGGGTGAAAATAAAACCAATAAATATGATTTTAACTAAAAAACATTTAACAAACCATAAAAAGACAAATGTCCGTAAAATTACATCAACGTCAATTTTGTCTTGGTACAATTTCTATATCTGTAAATGGCAACACCGATAAAGTTTTAAACTTGTAGGTACTAGTTTGTAATGTTGTGATGTGAACTTTGGTGTGAAACAAAAATCAAGAAAACTTACTAAATATATAAAGTATGTGCTGAGACAAATAGAAGTGTGTTATATTTTGGATATGTTTTGTCATTTCAACCATGTATATTCTGCGACGATCGTTTGATTTGATAATATAATTGATTTTCATTACATTTTAAATAAGGCTTTCATTTTGAGCCTATTTCGCATTGTTTATGTACTTAATTATTTATAATCCAAAATATTGTGTGACTGCCATCTCCATTAATTGTCTCTTTGGCGTAATTACATAAACATTGTGAAGTACGGCAGGTTTATCTCCCAAAACAAAAACATCATACGTAGGTAAACTATTAAGTAGGTATACCATAGACGGCTTCGTGATATAGATATATACAGGGTGGCCAAAAAGTCGTGGATCAAACGAAACAGGGAGATAAAGGAGGTTATTTCCAACAAAAAATTTTAATACAAGGTCACTTTTCCGTAATACATTTTTTTTCAAATAAGTGCTCTTAAAGTGAGAAGTAATTTTTTGTAACGCTTTAAAATTTACGGAAAAAAAATCATTGCTCGTTAAGTTTGATACCAAGAGCTGCAATACAATTTTTGTAGTATTGATACATTATCGACTCATAATACAACACCTTTTGTTTTATTGTTTTTAATCAATTTAATTTTTTACTGATTAAATTGTAAAAAAACTCGGTAGTTTCATTGAAAAAACTAAAATAATATCTTTTCGTGCAATGAAGTTATGGCCATGCTGGGGAAAGATTTTTTGTTGGAAATTAACTCCTTTATCTCCCTGTTTCGTTTGATCCACGACTTTTTGGCCACCCTGTATATCTAATCCTTACTAAAAATAACAGATGGCGTTAGTTATGCATTGCAAAATTTATTTCCGCTTCACACCGCGAAGATAGGTCTCTATTTCAGTATATACAAAAGTACTCTGTGCTTTAGAACCAGCAGTTTGGGCTGTGAGTTGATAATATCAACATATTATGTCAGTCAGTCAATCTTTCATTCAGTTTCTTCCTCCACTCGTACCGCGTTCTAATTTTGGCTTAGCGACATCTAGTTATGGTTTGAGGAACTTAATGTCACTAGTATGGTTGATTTCTTCTTACGGGGCGGTGTTACAATAAGTACCAGTATATACAAAAGTACTCTGTGATAAGTACCTACTAAGTGTTTTTATAGTGGGGAGGTACTTAGTACTACGTGTTTTAATAGTTTTTAATTATTTGTCTTTAGTAGGCCTGATATGAAATTTCAGGGAAATCAGAGTAATTGGTTTTTAAATATTTTCCATACAAACTATCAATCACTATTTTACAATATTTAGGGATGGATTTTAGAAAAGCGGAATATACGTGGTTGGTTATTTGTATTTAGGAGCTATAGTAACAAATTTCATGGAAATAGGAGCAGATTTTAAATATTTTTCTTAACAAACTTTCAACCTCTATTTTACCTGAGGGGGTGAATTCTAATAAGCCATGAAAAACCATCAATGAAATTTTTTAAGAGCATGAATCTTAATTTTTATTAAAATCGATGCAGATTTAAGATTTTTCATACAAACTTTAAACCCCTATTTCACCCCTCTAGGGTAATTTTTTTTTCAAAATCCGTTCTTAGAGTGCGTCCACTTTTTAAATTTAAATGACTGTCCAAATTTCACATTTATATCATTAGCGGTTACGGCTGTGCGTGCGTCTATATGTCAGTCAGTAGGAACTTCTTCTTTTATATATATCACACTAATATTTATAGGCGAAAGTTTGTAAGTGTGTGTGTGTATGTTTGTTACTTCTTCACGAACGGCTGGACCAATTTTGATAAAATTTGGTATGCAGGAAGCTGACACCGTGGATTAACACATAGGATACTTTTTCCGTGGGTATCACTGCGGTCTGAGTAAATAAGGCTACAAAAACTAAGTGTCTGACTTCTCCTTGAATTAATGACTTTCTAGTCAGCAAAAAAAGGGAGTGAAGGGGGAGGTAAAAAAAGCCAACAAATTGGTTCACAATATTTTAAAACAGGCATTGTCATGTCAGGTTCACAATATTTTAAAACATCATTTATCTTCAAGTGTATTCTGCTTATTAATTTCATATCAAATGTATTTTTTTCAGTCAATACTTACAAAAAGAGAAAAGGTCTTCACTCTTTGTCTCAGTAGCTTGTGAAAAACTAATAGAAAAAATAAAAAAAGTATCAAAAGAACATGGTTTCTCATTGGAAGAATATAATATTAAGAAGAGATGGGCGGTAGCTGTAACCAAAACATTCCATGGCGCTGGTATTGTGGTCAATGTCAATAAGAAAACTCAAGTTGGGTATAGACATTTGGTAGAAAAAGATGGTAAGACCATTAAATAAGATATTTCAATATATTTTGTAAAATCTTATAGTGTAGTATCTTTCATATTTTTTTTATTTCTAGTTGTGTAAGGAAAGAGGGGAGGCCTTTGCCGAGCAGTGCAGTGGGACATAGATGGATTAAAAAAACAAAAAATCTTCTTTGTGTTTTAGTCTCCTAGACCTGCAGCATATGTATATTATCTAAGATACTAAACAACTCTAGATGCTAATTTCATAGGTTTTGAATTCGAATTATTCCCCTTCTTTCTACCAATTACCAATCGGACCTAGTCTTCTTTTATCATCTCCCTCTATCAAGTCCATTTATCAGTATCCATCAAAATGCTTTATTTTTATTACAGCAAAAATAAAGGAGCTGTTCACCAAGCTACAAAATGCAAAATCTGATGCTGAAAAGGACGGCATTCTGTCAGAACTCCAACCAGTCATCACATATGCCAACATCGCCGTGGACGAGTGCGACTTTGGCACTGGTCTCGAACTGGGCATTGACTTATTCTGTTCTGGACTTAAAGTGTTGGAAAGAAATAGTTTATGCAGTCTATCTGCTGCTTATGCTCTATTGAATAGAAATGCCTTTGCGAAGATAATTGAGGTGAGTCAGAACTGTGAGCAATGTGTTATTGATAGAATGATAATACCTTTTCTTTTAAAAAGTGTTCCATTTGGTTGCAACTATCCTATCAAAATCGCCTTAATAGATTTTTAGATCAATGTTTACACACAGATATACATATGTAAATGCTGATGTAATATGTACGGATGAAATAAAGCATGGATTTTGAACTTTTATCTGCAGAGTACATAAAAATATTGTTTGTTTCTGTTACAGACTCATATGAAGTACCGGCGCAAGGGGCCCAATATGTCAATAACAAGTCGGTGATTTTGTTTTTTCGTGATAAATCAATGTAGGTATCTAATAATTGTTGTTAAGTTTAATAATAAAGAACATGGCATTTTTATTTGTTTTCAAATTTAGCTTAAATGCAATGTCAAGGCCACAGCCTGACTTCCTTCGTTGGTTGCATTAAGGGGGTTAGTACTTATATGTAATCAGGGCCGGATCGATTATATGATTTTCGGGGTTTAGCCCAGGGCCCCGTAGATTCCAGGGGCCCCTAGCTAAATCAAGTCAAAGTAAAAAAAGACGATAATGCGAATTTTATTAAATTAAACAGATCGTAAGGTTTGCAGCCCTGCGAATCCTGTGATTAATGAAACCCATTTAATACATTTAATTCTGTTTAAATGTATTATTTATAAGTACTATTAATCATCTGTTTTATTTAGTATTTATGAACGACATTATAGTTTCTTAATTTTCTGGAGATGTGGATAAGTGCTTAAATTTTTTTTACACAAATTTTGCTCACATATTTAGCTAGTATTTACTAGCTGGTGCCCGCAATTGCGTTCGCGTGAAATTTAAAAATGACAACTTTTGGTCTTGGTATCCGATTTCAATGAAACAAACAAAGTTGCTCTGGGCTAAGTTTAATCTATTATTAAAAATTGGCCAAGTGCGTGTCGGGCCACGAACAGTGTAGGGTTCCGTAGTTACGAATGCCACTAAAAACGTCTAAAAATTAATTTCTATTGAATTTGTATGAAATTTTCCTTTTCGGAGTACATTTAATAAGTTGATCGCCTATAACTTTTTAATTTTTAAACCCTACATAGTTCTGATAGTTTTCCTTTAAATTTCGTTATATTTACTATAGCTGTGAATTTTTTCGCGTGTCCATATGTAACCGTTTAGCAGATAGAGGGGGGGGGGGACACTTGACTATAACAAAATTTTTCACTTTAAAACCAAATATTTCTGAAACGGATCCCTAAATCTAAAAACGGTGTTAACAAGCTCATAATATTTTTGAAAGACCTATTCAACGATACCCCACATGATTGGTTAGTCGAGAAAATAAAAAATTGACTTTTGACTTTACTTGTATGGGAGCTACCCTAGAAAAAAAAATGTTGTCAATATTTTATTTTACCACTTTTTCCGCATAATTAATATACATACCTATACCAAATTACAGCTTTCTAGTACTTATAGTCGCTGAGTAAAACCGCGGACGGACAGACAGACAGACATGGCGAAACTATAAGGGTTCCTTGATTACTACGGAACCCTAAAAACCGCGTAAATATCCGTTTCAAAGGTTAGTGGAACATACATACAGTCAGACAATTTTTTTTTTCTCCATTTTGTGTTACCTTTTTTATCGCCCACTAATTTTTCATAATTTTTTTAAATGTCACGCGATTTTACTGTTTTATTATATTATGTATGATTATTATATGTAATTAAGTTGACATAGTTTTTATTCCTATTACGATTATAATCGTATAAGGTTAACCTTAACGCCCAAACAATTCCTAAACACCATGTGATAATTCCAGGATGGCATATATAGAGAATAAATACCGAACGACGATGTCAAACGCACGACTTAACCATTTATCCGATTTGTCCATATATTTTGATTTAACTAAGAATCTAGAATGTGAGGCGCGAATGAAAGAATTTGCCAAAGGAAAGTGCAGAAAGGTTGCTTTATAATTTGTCAATTTATTTACGATTGTACTCAACAAACACTAAGGCATAATATAATAAAATATAAATCAAATATTTTTCAATTTTTTTCCTATACTTTGAGTAATTAGGTGGGCCCCCAAGTCCCTAAACTCACGGTCCGGCCCTGTATGCAATAAAGTATTGTCTGACGCGCGGGATATACAGTCTGTGGAATATACCCATATCAACTTTATCGCCTTCTCTCTATTTGGGGTCGGCTCTGTATGTCAACTCCATAGATTTCTATCATTTACCATATAGTTTTCATTAGTTTTGAAAAAAAATGTCGTACAGTAAATAAATTCCTCTATCCATATACGTAATCCAAAAATGTGTGTATGACATTACATAATAAGATAAGCGAAAATGATTTTCGATCGAGACCACGTAGTTACGCCCGTCAAAAACTACCACGTGACGTGACCCCGACGAGCTCGAAATCTGCGGCGCGTCGCAAGTCACGGGGACTGCGTACAAAATGTCGGCATTGCTACGCAGTGCGGGGACCGGATAATACCACTCGCGCGCTGCTTCCTCTCCGCCCGCTTATGTATGCTGTGTTAACAAAGGGCGAGGGGCAAAGGTACCAACCCCAATTACAGTGCTGAAGAATTTTAAAATCTCAGAGCAGTAATTAGGCTGATGTGTGCACTGAACCCGATAGAAATCTACCTCTTATTGATGACCCCAAATATATTAAGTAGGATAATAAGGGTCAGTTCAGACAGAAAGGAAAAATGCCTGAGTTTACTTACTCAATTGAAAAGAAGACCGTATTATCATAGCTAAAGTTTATAAACGTTTAAACATGACAAAAGGCTCGCGCGGTCTCGACACCGCCCGAGCATACTTGCGTTTTGCTGTTTATGCTAATAGTTTAAAGTTTATTATCGAGTGTTAAAAAAATCCTCTCCGCTGCGCTCTTCCCTGTCTGAACTAACCCTTACAAAGGACCTCAGATAAAATATTGTTAAAAAATTGCTTCCGGAAATATCGCTTTCATTTATTTCAAAAATATAGCGTCACAAATTGGAATTAAAGAAGATCTCGAAATGAGTTTACTCTTATGTTGCTCTACTTGGGTTTGTCTGCGCTGCTGAGGTGCAGGAAGAGGGATATCGGGCAGTGATCGCTGCCGTACACTTGGTCTCTCATTATGCTGTCACACACTGATGGAAGCAATCTCTCCGATACGATGAAGTAGTCTAAACGCCTGTGAAAAAAGGTACTTTGTCAATCCTTCAAGACTGTAAAATACCAGAGACAATAGGATGACAATAGAAAATGGCATTAATAAATGCCATGCGGGTCTCAAGGGTAACTAAGGGGATACATGAATTTTTCGGGGTCCAGTGCTGCCCCCATTTGAAATAATTATTTGAAAGGAAACGGAGATATTTTGTCTTGACCAAGCCCTAGATAACCCTTCAAACTATTTTATGAATAACTGTTTACAGTTTAAAGTAAAAACGTGAAGCTTTTCTACGCACATTACCAAAAGTGGCCGTTATTCGCAAATGTGCGTAGAAAAGCTTCACGTTCTCACTTTAAATTGTAGACAGTAGTTCATAAAATAGTTTGAAGGATTATCTAGGGCTTGGTCAAGACAAAATTTTACATGAAACATCCGTTTCCTTTCAAATGAGGGCAGCATTGGAGCCCGAAAAATTCATGTATATGCCTCCCCAATAGAAGTCCTTAGTTTGAAAAAAGAAAACAATTTTGACGCCCCCTAGATCCGGGGCTGATGAGGACTTTTTTCTTGAAGACCTGTGGTGCGATTTTTCAAACGCGGAGTTATTAAACAAACGGTTTTTTGTATGAAAAAAAAAACCATTCGTTTAGGTGACTCCGCGTTTGAAAAATGGCACTTCTGTTTTTAACTTATTTGTTGCTATCCCACAGCCCATGATCATATTTGATTATCTCCATTGTAAATAAACTCTTTTCCTTACCATCCGACATTTTTAGATCTGCTGTTTTTCATGTACGTCCAAAATGTGTACGCTCCAGTCTTGTCTGGGTAAAGATGGCGGAATGTGTCGACGAAGCCGTCGCTGAGCAAGTCGGTCATGCCGGTTCGCTCCTCGACGGTGAAACCGGCGTTCTTTTTATTTGTTTTAGGATTCGCGAGATCTAGAAACAGAATTTTGTTGATTATTTATAAGTCTTTTTTTTTTGGTTTTATTCATTTTCAGATTTAGATTGTACGTAAATGATTTTTAAAAAATCTGCAGGATATTTCCACGGGCATAATTATTAGGAGGCTTTTCACATTTGGTTGGCTGTCTCGCTCGCACAATCAAACATTTTCAAAGATTATTACAAAATGTGTCTTATTTGTAAAAAAGTGTTTCATTAACACTCAATATAATTATATTGTGAATATTTTAGTCGTGTTTGTATATTGTGTAGACATTAACTGCATCGAAAATTAGGTCATTATAATTTTTAATTTTTGATGACCTTAATTCTCGATACACACACACATAAACAATGAAAAAACATGTCTACAATATCTAACATATAATTATATTGACAGTTAATGAAACACTTTTCTACAAATGAGTCACATTTTTTAATAATCTTTAAAAATGTTCGATTGTGCGAGCGAGACAGCCAACCAAATGTGAAATGCCTCTTAATCACTAAATCAAGACGTACAATGCGGTTGATTACCTTCTGAGAAAAAATAATCTAGATATATTTGTCAAGAATACATACCAATTTCCTGATGCGACACATTCATATCGCCGCAAATTATCACAGGTTTTTTCTTATCTAAGTCCTTAACGTATTTCCTGAATTCCTCATTCCATTTCAATCTCTTAGGGAGGGTGACTAGGTTTCGTCCAGCGTTAGGGACGTATGTGCAAATCAAGTAGAAGTGTTCGTATTCGGCCGTTATGATGCGGCCTTCGCTGTCTAATTCTTCATCTTGTAGCCCGTATTGGACGTTCATTGCCAGTTTCGTGGTGTAGATGCCTACGCCAGCGTAACCATCTTTTTCGCTACCGAGCCAGTACGCATGGTACCCCGGCAGGTTGGCTATTTCTTCGGGAAGTTTATCTTTAGCACATTTGGTCTCCTGAAGGCACAAGATGTCGGGCTTCTCATATTTGATGTAATCGAGACCTCCTTTGTTCAACCACGCTCTTATGCCGTCAACATTCCAACTAGCGATTTTAAAGTTCCATTCTTTATTTTGCTTGTTCTTGGAAGAATTTGAGAAATCTAAGGAGTCAAAGTCTGTTGCAGATTTGTTTTTGAGTGGTGCAGGTTTAGTATCTTCAGACAAGGCTGAAATATTTTCAATCTTGTTAATGCTTCTGTTGAAACAAACACTAAATTAGTTTTTTATAGCAGGAGGTAGTTACCTACCAAAGCCCCTATTGAAGTATTATTGTAAGTGTTCTAGTTTATCATGCATTGACTACAATTATACTACATATATGTATTGTTAATTATAGACATATTATTAATAATAGAGTTGTTAGCATTTTGTTATAAAGCAAAATTGAAATGCCCGAAATTATATTGTGAATTAAATTATTAAGATAACTAAAAATACCAAGGACATTATATTTAAAAATCGACCACAGTCCGAACATGATTCAGGGGCGATTTTGATCGAATTATGATTTGATGTTCTGAAATACGTATATATACCACGTGTAAGAAAGGATGTGTATGTCTACAAATGCTGACGTCACGACATAAAAGTTATCCACAGCACAACATGAATGAAGAGCACTGCAAAAACTTACCTTCACGTTTTGTAGCGATGTGTTATTTCTTGCGAGTGATGCCTTTTGCGCCAATGTTTGCCAACAGCACCATAATTTTGAACCAATTTATACAATTGATATAATTTTGTTTCAATAAGAATTTTTGCAGAGCTCTATCTTTTAATCATTTTCTTTATAAAAAATTGGCTGTATAATAATAAGTATTTCAATGCAAGAATACATATATAATTACAAAACAGCATCTCTAAAAGGCCAACTACAATCCAATCTGAGTCACATATAAGTAGTTCGAAAGAGAATTCCAGGCCATATCTTCGGCAAAATCACCGGTCCGTCTCGCAGACAATATTGCCATTTATTTCATAACAGAAATTATGCAATTTCTTTGTTACCATGTAACAGTACCGCCTATTTGTATAGAAATTCATAAGGTGTGTAGTAAAAATGCCAAATTATAAATGAAATTAGACTGTCAGGAGACACGGCATTTCATTGAAAAAGTAAACGAAGAACTTTGACATGTATTAAAAAGGGCTTGGTCGATTTTGAAATGTAACATCACCAATAAAACATTCAGCATAAATGATTGGAAAACCATTTATTAAGTAATAAAGAACACTCATCCATAATAATAAAGTACAAAACAATTATTGTCAACACCTCACCACTAGTTAGCACTTATCTACACATATTTACCCCTCTTCTTTTTCTTTGGTTCGCCCGTGTCTTGCGCGTCTTGTGGTTCGTCGGCGAACGGCGTGTCGGCCGTCCGTTTCTTCGGAGCCCGCTTGCCTTTGGCAGGCTTGGGCTCTTGCAGCTCTTCAGCATCTTCTTCAGCCTTTGCATCTCCTGAAAATTTTACATACATACTATCACGTCTTTATCCCTAATGGCAGACAGAGCATTTTGAGTCTTGTGTCTCTAAGCAAACAGAGCTTAGAGCCGCAAGACTCACGGGGCCACTTTTAGCGTGACGGTGAGCGAGAAAGTGAAAGTAGGATCATAATAGTGATGGGTTGCTAGCCACATCGCCTAATAACATGATTCGCATTTTCGCCCTTGAGAAGCAGCTAGAAAATTCTAAGTTTTTTCTTTTCTCCCAGACACGCATGACAATTTTAATAAAAATTTATACCTTAAGTCTTGACTAAATATGTTTTAGAACTCCTACTGCGCAATAAGTTTTTGCAAAGGACTTAATTTATTTGTCACACTCAGAGTAGTAAACTACTATTGTATAGTTTAATTACAAACTACAATTACATGTAGTCAACTACAAGTAGTTGAAATTACATTAAATTTAACAACAATAATTAATAATACTATAGGTAGTTGTTACTTATTGTAATTAAGTAGTTATAACTACAAATTACAATAAGAATTTATTTTTATAAAGATGTAATTATGCATTAATTAAATTAAAAAAATATGTAGTTTCAAAAAGTAGTTATGTAATTACTTTTTGTAGTTTATCGTTAAACTACTTTTTCATTTACTTTTTGTAATTATGTAGTTGCTAAAAAATGTAATCGTAGTTAGTAATTTGATTACATTTTGCCCAACTCTGGTCACACTTCTGTATGGACGAGCCTGAACTAGCAACAGCAGGGCAAAAAACTATTCATGTGGTTTATTTGAGTAATTACAAACAAAAGATGTGACTGATGAGAGATGTTGCAAATTCAGCACTTGAGCTTTAACCATATAGCGCCTTTCACTTCAATTGACAAAACCTATTAAATGGTTGAGGAGTTAACCTGAACTTGCTTGTAAACAACAGAAGTAAAAGAATGTAATACCTGATGTATATCACACAATATTATAAAGGCTAAGTTTGTGAGTAAATGTGTGTGTGTGTATGTTTGTAACTGCTTCACACGCAAATGGCTTAATCAATTTTGACAAAATTTGGTATGCAGTAAGCTGACACCCTGGATAAACATATAGATTACTTTTTGCATAAGTAACCACAGTATGCAGCTAGTTAACTAATAAAACTTACCCATTCCTTTGTCTTCGTCCTCATTCTCATCTTTTTCCTCCTCTACCTCCTCTTTAGCTTTCTTTCCCCGCCCTTTTCGCCCCTTAACCTCTTTCTTCTTTGGCTCTTCAGCAATCTTTTCTTCTTCCTGATTCTCAACTTCTTTATCGCTCTCTGGTGTCAACTCTTTCACAACTTTGGTTGCTTTCTTTCTTCCTTTAGCTGCTGGTTCAGGCTTTGATTCTTCAGCATCGTCCTTAGGCTCTGCTTTACGGCCTCTCTTCTTAGCGGCTGGCTTCTCCTCAACAAATTGTTTATCAGCATCACCATTGGATTTCTCTTGTTTGCCTTTCCTGCCTCTTCCAGCTTTGACTTCTTTTGGTTCTGCTGGTTCTTTTTTTGCAGCTTTGTTGCGTCCCCTACCAGCGGGCTTTTCAGTCTGTTCTGTTTCACCATTGGCTTCGATATCACCATTTTTGTCACTTCCGTCATTGGAAGCATCATCTGCATCAGAATCCTCTACCTTCTTCTTTTTCCCCTTTTTGGCTGCTGGAGCAGCTTCCTCGCTTTTGTCATCAACCTGTTCCTGACCATTTGTGTTTTCAACTTTCCTCTTACCACCTCTCTTTGACTTTTTATCTGTCACAGGAACAGTTTCATTGTTTTCTTCAAGTTCATCTTTAGCTTCAATCACTATCTCCTCTTTTGCTTTTCCTTTACCTTTGCTTTTTGGTACCTCATCAGCCACTTTTACATCTGTAGCTTTCTATAAAACAGTGAAAACAAAAAGTAAGTACATGTTCCCACTTGTATTAATTAAAAAAATATATATATATAAATATTTAGATAATTCTGTTATATTGTCCTTAGTAATAAATAAATTTTCCTGTATGCACTTCTATTATAAATATATAGGTTCATGTAATAGGTATAAAGAGGAAAACTCATATATTGCTACCTAAGCTTTAATTGCTAGCTTCCAACCTAAAATTACAGTTCAAAAGGTTCAAGTAAATTGAACAAAGAATACTTACAAAACAAAGAATCACATGGAAAATAACACAATATGCAAGCAAGAAAACCATGACTATTTTCAGAAGTCTATACTTTACCTCATAATCAAACGATGTTAATAGCCTTTAGACAACTTTGTTCGATGTATGTGCTGTATTGGGTTCTACTATAAGTACCTACCACAGCTTCTTACTACAAAGGCATTGAAAGCTTTTGGAGCCAAAACGCATGCATATTTGCATAAACATGAGACACGCGGTGAAACCGTGAAATATCATTAATGACGTGTAACGTCTGCGTAAATGCAAATAGCAGCAATATAAAAGATTCGTTTCTAACTAATTTTATTATTCTTTCATCAGTATTTACGACGTTATCTCTTCTAAACTGCTCGAACAATGTCTGAATAGATAATGAAGTGGTTGAAATAATAAATACGATACCTTCGCTTTTGTAGACCTTGGCGCCATTTTAAAACTTAAAATAAAACAAATTAGTTTCTTATTTAGTGAATTTTATAAAAAAACAACGCCGACGGTTAAATTGAAGCGTCTTTTGATGGAGAAGGGTGAGCGAAAAGTTTCCGGCAAAAATGACAGCGAATGCCAAATGCCGCGAATTTTTTACGTTTCTTTTTTTTTTTAGATTTGGGCAAAGAGCCACAAAACTCACTCAATAAAGTTGCGTTCAAAGAACGCTTAAATTTGTCGCATGACATCGCATAGTCGCATGCTTCGAGTTCAAGTTGTGTTGTTTTGTGTTATTTTGTGTTGTGTTGTATTGTATTGTATTGTGTTGTGTGTGTGTGAATTTGTGAAATTTGTGACTGGTGCAGCGCCAGCTGCGTATTGCGTTGCGTTACGCGCGTAATTTGCGCTGCGCGAAACTTAAGGGGGCTCTCATTACAAAGCCAGCCTTGTTGGTTATACAATATGTAAGGAAAAGTTGTTCATATTGACGGTTCGAGTTGCTCCTACAAGGATCGGACAGGATTATTGTTACATATTGTATAACTTCATAAGTTGATTTTATATACCTTTGCTAGTTTTGTAATAAATCAATGATTATGATACAATTTTATCTGATAAAATCAGCATTTTAAATTCGGCTAATGGATTCCCTTATCCCCAAGTTAAAAAACTTGTATTTGCTTCCAAAGTCATTTTTTATTAATACAGTTTTTCAAACGTCAACGTCAGTCAGGGAATAAAGTTGGGTGTGCATGTGCAACGTGTGTTCATGTCATGACGAAACTTTAATAAATAAAAAAACGTTTTGTCAACGAATAATACGATATGGTACGTAGGTTCAACTTCTTTGTATTTTATGTAATTTATAATGATACATAAATTATCGTCTGTTTGGAATCCCCCTTTCTATTTGAACGTTATTATGTTACACAGTTTCGCATGCGTGGCCTCGCTGAATTTGTAACTTCCGTCTTCCTAAATAATTCTAAACAATTTCCTTTCACAATTATTTGATTTTTATAAATAATAGATGTTAAAATTTATATATTTACACAGTACAAACAAGCATTAAACTTCTAGCTTATGAACCTCACCAGCTGTGCCAAATCGGCTAAATAGGCATAAAATTTATTGAATTCTAATCAAGTTCAATAATGAATTATTAAATTAAACATAATTGCGACTGAGCTTATGCCTTCTTTTAAACTTTTTTTGTTTTAGGCTGCCCTTGATAGAAAAGGTACATTCAAAGTCGAATATCTCCAAGAGATTGAGAGAATAGTCCAGAGACGATGGGAAGAGGAGAAACTATTTGAAGTTGAAGCTCCACAAGATGGGAAACCTCATGAAAAATTTATGTGTACTTTCCCTTACCCATACATGAATGGACGCTTACATCTTGGCCACACATTCTCTCTTTCAAAATGTGAAGTAAGTTTAACTTTTATTCAAGATTCTGTCTTTCACAAATAGAAGTAACCCTTCTTTGTTCACCTCGGTGGCATAATGGTCATCATGCAAGGCTGTCACACCAGAGGTCCCATATTCGATCCCCAGTCAAGTCAACATGGAAATAATCTCTTTCATTATGATCTGGGTTGTGAAAGTGTATCTATAATGTATTTGATACAAAATATTGTATTGTTGAGTTAGTATCCCATAACACAAGTCTTGAACTTACTTTTGGGGCTAGTTCAATCTGTGTGATTTGTCTGTATATTTATTTATTTACATTTACTATTAAACTTAAACTTAGCTGTGAGTAAATGATCTGACGGCAAGAACTATCATGAAATCGCAAGAAAAATTGTCAATTATCAAGTAATACAAATATCCAAAAATTTTACTGAATACCTACATTCGATTGGTCCATGAACCAGTGGTCAACAGAATCTTAAACAATTAACTTTTCATCCAAAGGACTTTTCACCCATGAACGTTTTGCCAACATAACATGCATTCACTGATGTAAAGTTCATGGACCAATTAAATGTAGGGAAGGCAAAAATAAAGGTTTTTTTTAACTTTGACTTTTTTACTGAATTTTCATGTTTTCAAATTGTTTTGTGCAGCTGCTGATAAGCAGTGATCAGATAATCGGGCACTTATTTGCCTAAACTTCACACGGCACATAACACAGCGTTGATACAACCACCAACCTGTTAAAAATAATTATGTTTCGCAGCATCATTGTATCGATTTACATTAACTACATGTAGCTTTAAACAAGTCGTGCATGGGCTAGTAGTGGATCAAACAGCTACATGTAGTTAATGTAAATCGCTAAAATGATGCTGTGAAACATAATTATTTTTATCAGGTTGGTGGTTGTATCAACGTGTTATGTGCTGTGCGAAGTGTAAGTAAATAAGCGCCCGATTATCCGATTACTGCTAATAAGTGGCATTTGATAATATCATTTTGATCTATACTAATGAAATGTAAACTCAAGTTGTGAGTAACAGAAATTTAGAAGTTATTATGATTTAAAGTTACTTTTACACAATGGGTTCCATGATGTCCTATTGATCTAGTGGTATAAACCTTATAAAGTGTTGAAAGAATATTTATATTTTTATATTAAAGTAATTTTACCCTTTAACTATTGTCCAACCGACCTAGATATTTTTCTAATAATAACATTTGAAATGAAAGATTTTGTTTTGTAGTTTGCAACAAGATACCATCGCCTCAAAGGTAAGATGGTACTGTTTCCATTTGGCTTCCACTGCACAGGCATGCCAATTAAGGCCTGTGCTGATAAACTAAAAAGGGAAATGGAATTAAATGGCTGCCCCCCGGTTTTCCCTGAAGAGGAAGAGGTTGTGGCTCAGGAACAGGGGGACATAGTTCCGAAAGATAAGAGCAAAGGAAAGAAAAGCAAAGCTGTGGCTAAAGCAGGGTCAGCCAAATACCAGTGGCAGATCATGAGGAGTATCGGAATTTCCGATGAGGAAATCAAGGAGTTTGCAAATGAGTTATACTGGCTGGAATACTTCCCACCTCGTGCCGTTGATGATTTGAAGCAAATGGGTATACATGTAAGTTACCATAACTACTGATTTTATAGATTTTATTAAATTGAGGATGTACGTCATACTGCTGTTTCATGTAAAAAATTTGATGATTCTTGTTGGAACAGGTGGACTGGCGTCGTAAATTCATCACCACTGATGCAAATCCATTCTATGATTCATTCATCAGATGGCAGTTTTATCTTCTGAGAGACCGTAAAAAAATTATGTATGGCAAACGGTACACCATATTTTCGCCTTTGGACAAGCAGCCATGCATGGACCACGACAGGAGTACAGGGGAAGGCGCTGGTCCGCAAGAATACACTCTTATCAAAATGGAGGTTTTGGAGCCACTACCTGAAGTTCTAAAGTAGGTTGCTCAAAACTTTACGTTGTCAATAATTGATTTGAACAACATTGCAATGCTCTGATTATTATCTGAATTGAAATATATGTGATGACAAATTTCGGTCCCTAGTGAGATTGGAACCCTGAGGGACGTCCTCATTTTTACTTTTATTTAGATAATTTATGTTGTGTTGAAAATAACAGAACTCATCAGAATGTGTTTAACAGTTTTCCAAAATCTTTCAGATCGTTAAAAGGGAAAAAAGTGAGCTTTGTTGCAGCCACACTTAGACCCGAGACAATGTATGGTCAAACCAATTGCTGGGTCCATCCTGACATCAAATACATAGCGTTTGAAACCGTCAAAGACGGAATATTCATCTGCACGCAACGTGCCGCTAGGAATATGGCATATCAGGGTTTCACCGAAAAAGACGGCGAATTTAAAATTCTCCTAGAAATTGTGGGGCAAGATCTCTTTGGAATTGCTTTAAAATCTCCCTTCACACGTTACCCAAAAATTTACGCTTTACCAATGTTGACCATCAAGGAAGACAAAGGCACTGGTATTGTTACTAGCGTTCCTTCTGACTCGCCCGACGACTACGCTGCACTTGTTGATTTGCAAAAGAAACCTGCTTTTCGGGAGAAGTATGGTCTAAAAGACGATATGATTCTTCCATTCAAGCCTGTGCCTATACTTGAGATCCCCGAGTTTGGAAACCTATCAGCAGTACATGTGTACGATAAACTTAAGATTCAGAGCCAAAATGACAAGGAGAAACTGACACAAGCTAAGGAAATGGTTTACCTTAAAGGTTTCTATGATGGTGTCTTATTAGTAGGAGAATATAAGGGTAGTAAAATCCAGGATGTTAAAAAGAGCCTTCAAAGCAAATTGATACAAGAAAATGGTGCTGTGATATATTACGAGCCAGAGAAGACTATTATCTCGCGATCGGGCGACGAATGCGTGGTTGCTCTGTGCAACCAGTGGTATCTTGACTATGGGAACGCCGAATGGAAGGAGCAAGCAGAGCGAGCGTTAGCTGCCATGAACACGTACCACGACGAGGTCAGAAAGAACTTCCAGGCCACGCTAAGGTGGCTGCATGAATATGCATGCTCTAGAACTTACGGCCTTGGTATGTACTGGTAATACCTTTATGTAAAGAAACAAAACTTAATGCTATACTATTTATATCTTATCTACCATTGTTGTTTTTGTAAGCCATTCGCCATTGCATGATAAAATAATACAATAACAGGGGTTATCACAAAACTGTTTAAATCTGTTTTTCGTAACTTTAATTTTTCTTTGCCTACAGGAACTAGGTTGCCTTGGGATCCGCAATGGGTGATCGAATCGCTATCAGACTCCACTATCTATAATGCTTATTACACTATCTCACATTACCTACAAGGAGAGACATTCCGGGGTAACAAAGAGAATGCTCTGAAAATTAAGCCTGAACAGATGACCCCTGAAGTTTGGGATTATATCTTCTTCCAAAGCGCTAAATTCCCAAAGACCAGCATACCGAAAACATCCTTAGATACTATGAGGAGAGCATTCCAGTTTTGGTGAGCATGCGCACGTCATATTTCTTACTAACATTGTCTTCTGCTTTTCGTAATTTCCATCTTTATTTCTTGTCATCTACATATCATTTTTCTGGAAAAGATGGTATCAGCGATAAGATCGCATTGTACCTATGTATTGAAAAATTTCAATAAGGACGTGGATTGGAAAAAAAATATATATTATTTAGTCCGTAAACTAGTAAAGGACCCATAGTTTTCGTTTAGCAAAGTGTTTGTATTTGTATTTATTGACATAAGTATTGGAAACAACTGTTACAAAGTAAGTATTTTGAACTAAACTTGACAATAACAACAACAGGTAAAACAAGTAGGTACGTAACATAAACTTGTGTGTAACAGTACAATAAAAATTAATTATTGTTAATTAATTATAATAAAGTAGTAAAAATTTACAAAGATACCGCGCTTCGACGTTTCGGAGTGGGGGTGATTTACGTCACTTTTGTTTAAAAATCGTAGCTGATCGTGACGTCACGCGAAATTAAAATGCGCTGTATCTTCGTCATTATTCGTTAATCGGAGAGAAGATAAAATACAATATACTTTTTAATGAAGAGGGAAAATATTTTTGTTAGACTATATATTTAATATTTTTTTTTTAAATGGTGCTTTAAAGAGTTTTTCATTCATTATTTTATCATCTAAGAATTCCATCCTTCTAAACAGGTATCCAGTCGATTTGAGAGTATCAGGCAAGGATCTCATCCAAAACCATTTAACTTTCTACATCTTCAACCACTGCGCGATTTGGCCCGACGAAGAGGATAAATGGCCCAAAGGCATCCGGGCGAACGGTCATCTGATGTTGAACTCTGCGAAGATGTCCAAGTCTGAGGGGAATTTCCTGACTTTGAAGGAATCCATTGAAAAATTTAGTGCGGATGGGATGAGGTTGACGTTGGCGGACGCGGGCGACTCGGTGGAAGACGCCAACTTTGTCGAGAGCACCGCGGACGCCGCCATCTTGCGGCTGTACACATTTATCGAATGGGTGAAGGAGATGATGGCCACTAAAACCACTTTAAGAACAGGTAAGTTTTAATTATATATAACTGGCCATAAACAAACGGCTTAGTGCGAGTCGGACTCGCGCACGAACGGTTCCGTATCATTTATAAAAAATCCCTTTTGTTTTATGGGAGTATCCCCTTAAATATTTATTTTATTCTGCTTTAAAGGAAATTCATCACGTGTAAAAATTTCAACTGTCTAGCTATCACGGATTATGAGATATAGCCTGGTGATAGACAAACAGACAGACAAATGGATAGACAGACAGACGGACAGCGAAGTCTTAGTAATAGGGCCCCATTTTACCCCTTGGGTACGGAACCCTAAAAAAAATTAAACTTAAAATGAAAAAAGTTAACTTTATGGACTCTCAGATCTATGTGAAGTAGACATATTATTACCAGCTCCAAGCTGCTTGTCTATAATTAATAAATAAATAAAACAACGCTTATCTAATGTGTAATTTGAACCAAAGAAAATAAAATGAAATTCTCAAAATACATCTATAAAGCATAACTATGTTGATTTTCATATCATATTATTCTCATTATATAGGTGTTCATAAGATTTTTCAATAATTAAACTGAACATACATATTTCATTCGATGTTAGTAAATTTTATAATATTGTAAAAAAAGTATATTTTTCTTTCAAGACCTTCACGGTTAATTAAAGTCTTGAATACGGCTAGCAATATTAGCCACGCTCTACCATTTGAGGACGATTGCTAAATGAACTAACTATTTTGCAGGTGAATATAACTTCCATGACAAAGTGTTCCTCAGCGAGATGAGCACAAAAATAACGCAAACCGACGACAATTACAACAAGATGTTGTTCAAGGAGGCGCTGAAGACCGGCTTCTTCGAGATGCAAGCCGCTCGCGACAAATACAGGTACGGTATTACAGATTACTAAGCGTTGGATCGCATTTGTTCAGCATCCTTTTCTGTCACTCAGAACCGTCATTTGCCAGAGCGAGAGAGAAAGCGCAGAATGCCATAGCATGTTATCGCACGGCCGGTGCGATAGCGTACCGTCGCTCTCTCTCGCTCTGGCAAATGACAGTTCTGAGCGATAGAAAAGGATAGCAGCATAGATTATTATTATTATCTCTGTCACAAACTCTAAGTGCGAAAGAGATAGCAGAACCCGTCGCGGGTCACCTGTCTCTGTCACGCGTAGAGTTTGTGATAGAGATAGACTGAACCCGTCGCGTGTGTCCGCGTCACATAGACGCCCTTAGAGAACTTACAGTATCAAGACAATGTCTCATTCTCTTCATCTTAGCGCGTTCGTTTGCATCCTCTGCTATGCTGTTCTAGACCCTGGATGGCGCTTTCCCGCTTTTTCTTCTTCGAATATTATATGCATGTTAATAGTCACCCAAGGACCTTGCCAAATGGAGAAGAAATAGTCGAAAATGGCATTTGTTTGTTTTTCGTGTGTGCAAGTCAACACTGGTGTCAGATTTCTCAAGCTGCCTTAAGTCATCTGACATAGCTTGACCACTGATAATGACAGCCGGGACCAACGGCTTATACGTGCCTTCCGAAGCACGAAGGCTCGAGATTTTTTTTATGCCACTTGTGGTCCAGAGCGGACCACGCCCTTGCTTTAGTTGCGAAAGCGCTAGTAATGTGCACGCTGGGCCAACGAGCTCCTCATGAACAAAATGACGTAATCACTGGCCATAATTACTTTACATGCAGGCGGATTTGGCTTTGTTTTGTATGAAAACGTATGTAATAAGAGACTGCGCTGCGGTAAAAAAAAAATTGATTCATCTTAATCAGAGTGAGACTGTGACACATGCGAAACTTTATAGAGAGATAACCAAATTTCAGTTGAACCTTATGCTATTACCATAAGGATAGTTTTGCTTTGCCCATTTTATGTATTCATGTCATATACTTTGTGTGAAATAGACGACAGAATTAATTTGTTGCGGTCATGCCTATTAGCTATCGCCTTTCATGTTTTTAGTTACTTTTTACCTTTTTACATACATACTACTTAATCACGTCCCTATATCTTATGGAGTAGCAAGGCGTGTGCGTGTATGTGGAAAAGGAAAATAATGTTAGGGATTTCATTTATTTATTTACTAAAATCTGTATTGACCACTATGGTACAAAAGGTGAACTTAATGCTAGCATTTTCTACCAGTCAACCTGTAGGAAAACAGAAAAAAAACATTAATTGCGATAGGCGCGTAAAGATTTACTTAAAAGTTAAAATACACTATATATACCTACAAGTTTACTTAGACACATTCGTACAATACACATAAATACTCATACACATACGTATAATACATACATATACATGCTTAGTACGAATGTTTTGATATAATTACTAGTTCTGCTGTAATTAATTGACAGAAAGGTGCGTGTGAACTTTTTTCTTAAGTAGGAATAGGTGTGAGATACTTTTGATTTCGTCTCAGGGAGCTGTGCTCTGAAGGCGGCATGCACGCGGAGCTGGTGACGCGCTACATCGAGACGCAAGCCAAGTTGATGTCGCCGATCTGCCCGCACGTGGCCGAACACGTGTGGGAGCTCATAGGGAATGTAAGGCTCAATTTTATTTACACCGCGACGGAAGCGAAGCGTCGAATTTGACGCTTCGCTTTCGACGCGGTGTATCCGCTATCGCTAGAAGACGCGCGAATTCGCCTCGTGACTGTAGGGCGTGATTGTAGGGCGTCGACGGCAGCGACTCACGCCGTGTCGCGCAGTTTCGCTTGACTTCGGCACTTCACGCGCGCGGCACTGGCCACTTTGCGAGAGTCCGTCGCATGACGCACGACTACTTTTTGAGCTCAGATTTAATTTCAACATAACATTATGATGTACGATTTCGTTCCAATAAGTCGCTTCATTTCTATGCCGCAGTGCAAATTAAGCCTAAGTGTTCATGTTAAACTGTTGGCTGTTAATAACCAGTTGGTTACCGCTAAATAGCAACCGCAAAGCCAGTGGCTTAACTATACCACCGCTCGTGGCAATTTGCCTGATCTGCTACCTTATATATTGGATGTGTTGGACAGCTTGACTTGATCTGATATGGATTGACACAAATGCGACAGTAAAATAAATATTGGCTTTGAAATTTTTATGACTCGCTAATAAATTAGACGCTATTAGTCTTAATTGAAAAATGAAAGAGGTGTCAAGATATAAGCCCCCTTTAGTCAGTCCCGTAGAACTGAGACTTTATCTTGACACCCACGATACAATTTTGTCGTATATCTCAATATGGGTCTCTGTTATCTACTTTTGAACACCAAAATAGTTGAATTTCTATGTATATACTTATTGTCATGCTGTAATACTTATCTGAGAAACCTTAAATTAGTTTATTTTTACAAGCTTTTATTTAGTTATACCTATCCCGTTGTCTGTCGGTCTGCTTGTCTGTCTGTAATCAAATATTGCAAATTAAATTTGACCGACTTCCCGGTTTTCGATTTAGCTAAAATTTTGCACGCAATCGTATATCGTGTGACAATGCAATATTGTGATGACATGGAGCTGATCTGATGATGGAGCCGGAAGATGGCCATAGGAACTCTGTAATGAAAGGATGCAACCGCATAGAGTTTGGGCTCGTTTGAATCGTCTTAACCTTTCAGGTTATTGTTTAACATAAAAGATTATTTAAAAAAATATTTTGTTAAGTAATTACTTGTTTCTTTAGAAAAGCAGTATTCTCCACGAGCTCTGGCCGCTCGCGTGCGACGTGGACGAAGTCGCAGTAAAAGCGAGCAACTACCTCATGGACGCCGCGCACTTCTTCCGCATCTACCTGAAGAACCACTGCGCCGTCAAGAAACCCAAGAAGGGGGAAACGCCCAAGCCTGAACGGAAACCAAACAAAGCCACTGTTTGGGTCGCCAAAGAGTACCCCAAGTGGCAACATATTATACTGACCACACTCAAACAACTCAATGGGGTAAGTGTCTTATACAGGGTTAGGGTGAGGAGCTTGGTGGCCCGGCGGGAGTGCGTATTACTAGCGCTTTCGCAAGTAAAGCGAAACCGGGCGTGGTCCGCACTTGGATTGGTGACCACAAGTGGCATGAAAATTTCTCGAGCTCCTCCGTGCTTCGGAAGGCACGTAAAAGCCGTTGGTCCCGGCTGTCATCAGTTTATGGCAGATACCTTTAGGCAGCTTGAAAAATCTAACACTACTGTTGGCCACTTACACGAAAAGCAAGTGAAAAGCAATAGGGTTACCCTACCAGCCCAATTTTTAGAGCCAAAAATTTGTGTCCTCCCATACAAAATCCGTTAGGCCGAGCGTTGATTTGAATGTCAATCGTCAGTTTACATACATACATACATACATATTATCACGCCTGTTTCCCACAGGGGTAGGCAGAGACTAAGGACCTCCACTTGCTACGATCCTGACAGACCTCTTTCGCTTCATCTACACTCATCACTCTCTTCATGCATGCCCGCCGGTTACGGGTACTTCTAACCTCTCCTTTTTTAAGAACGTCTGCAATTTGATCGCGGTACGTTCGTCGAGGACGACCCTGACCCGCTCTTCCACTCAAGTTTGCTTTGTAGACTCTTTTAGTGAATCTCCTTTCATCCATCCTTTCTACATGTCCGAACCATGTCAACATTCCTTTCTCAATTTTTGTTACTACATCTTCTTTCAGTCCACACTGCTCCCTTATGACATCATTTCTAATCCGATCTTTCAAAGTAACACCACACATACTCCTCAGCGCTCTCATTTCAACTGCATTTATTCTACTTTCGTGCCTTTTCTGCCATACCCAACTCTCACTTCCATACACCAGCGTCGGTATCAGCACTCCATTATGAACAGCCAAACGTGCTACGTTTGGCTGTTCATAATGGACGACACTTTCGTGTTGTTCATAAAGGAGTGTAGTGCCTTTCTATATCACTCTCGTGCTTTCCATCTCTTGTAAACTTACATCCCAAATAAACAAACTCTTCCACTTGCTCCACTGTACACCCATTTACCACAATATTGCATTCTGTTATACTTTCATCCCTCTCGAATACCATTACTTTCGTTTTACTCACATTCATTTTCATTCCCTTTTTCTCCAAAGCTTAATTCAAAACGGTTACCATTTTCTGTAATTCCTCCTCTGAGTCTGCAAGTAATACTTGGTCATCAGCATAAAGGAGGCACTTTATAAGTAACTCATCCATTCTAACACCACATTCAACATCTTTCAGATTTGTCAAACAACTGTCCATGAATAGGTTAAACAGCCTAGGTGACGCTACACATCCCTGTCTAACACCCTTTTCAATATTAAACCAGTCTGTGTATTCGCCACCAAGTCTGACACAAGCACTGGAATCGCTATAAAGTGATTTCAGTGCTCGTACCAGCTGACCGTTCAGCCCTTACTCGCGAGTTCCCTTACTCGCTAGTTCGAGCGGGAGGGGGGTAGCCCTTACTCAGACAGTGTCGACTACAACTCATTCCTCACCACTCTGTCATAGGCCTTTTCCAGATCTATGAAGACGCAATAGCCTTTTCGACCTTTAGCCAAAAGTTTTTCTAGAATGCATCTAAAGGAAAAGACTTGATCCGCGCAACCCATTCCCTTTCTGAATCCTGCTTGAACATCCCATATCTTTCCATCAGTATCTTTTATCACTCTTTCAATCAAAACCTTAGCATACAACTTACCGACAATCGTCAGTTTGTTTTATGGAAAGTAGTTTCAGTAACGTGGACAGAACTTACTCCAAAAATTTGGCTGGTGGAATAAAACACAAGTATGTCTAAGTATAATTTTTGCATGTGGCTAATTTTAATTCCTAAAACATTAATTATGTACCTAATATAATATCAGTGATACTATGTGACGTGCATAGTTTTATAGTGTAATCTACTATTCCTTTGTCTACCTTCTAGTTTAGTTCATAGTGAACCATTGACTTTACTTTTTCCATAGTAAAATAATTCTAAGTCTGTGGCTTGACCTGATAACAAATCTAGTCCATTAGAATTCGACGAAACACTGAAGACTTGTAAAATAATAAGTAATATTTTTTTCAAAACCAAAAAACGACTTCACCCCCGTATTAAACGACCGATTTTGATAAAATGTATATAGGACGACCTGACAAGTATAACGATTCAAATAAAAAAAAAATCAGTTCAAACTTTTTCGAATAATCGGTGAACATACAAAAAAAAGATCGCGACGAATTGATAACCTTCGGTTTTTTGGAAGTCGGTTAATAATCAGTGTAAAATAAATGTTTTTATTCAGTGCGCGCTTATGGAACGATAATTATTTACTAGCTGTTGAATAGTTCAAGATGTTGCTAAGCCTTTCTAATGAATAATAATAACATGCAATATGATGTTCGTAATTGTTTTAGATATTTTATCAAGGAAAATATGTACACTACTCAAATAGAATTGTTTTTCTTTCAAGGCGGACGGGCTCCCCGACAACAAAACGATCTCCATCGAACTGGGCAAGATCGCCGAGCTGAAGAAGTACATGAAGCGGGTGATGCCGTTCGTGCAGGCCACCAGGGAGAACATGGAGCGAGTGGGCGCTGAGGCTCTGTCCGTCGGGCTGCCGTTCGACGAGGCGCAAGTTCTGCTGGACAACAAGCAGTACCTCCTTAGCACTCTAGATGTAAATACAAGTTTATTTGAAAAATCAGATTAAAAAACCCCGACCAAAATGCCAAGAATGCCGTGTAGTGATGAATAGCGGAACTACTAACTAGTTTCGCCATAGAATAAGTAATAGTACTCATGTACAGAAGTCTTACTCGGAAAAGAAATTCAAAAAAATATCTACTTAGTGTGATTAACGCTGTGGTTTAATTTAGCTCACGTCAGAACTCCTCACCTCTTCATTTATATACCTAGACATCCATTGCAAGCTAATTTCATTCTTATTACTCTGGACAAACGATTCATGTAACTGAATTTTCCCCTTCGAAGTGGTCGCCGCGCATAGTAATAATGTAGGTATATTTTCGATACCTAAATGGGGAGTGACACAGGCCTAGTTTCGCTATTATAGCGCCATCTATATTTTTTTAGAGAAAGCCTCTGTTTATTTTGTGCAATAAAGGGTATTGTATTGTGTACAGCCTGGTGACAGACAGACAGACGGACGGACAGCGAAGTCTTAGTAATAGGGTACCGTTTTTACTTGGGTACGGAACTCTAAAAATGTGGTCGTTTCAGCTGGAATCGATCGAAGTGAAGCACACGGACGACGAAGGCGCTCCCGAGAAGACTCGCGAGGAGTGCGCGCCCGGCCAGCCGCACGTGACGTTCGCGGCCGACGACGCCGTGCGCGCACACTTCGTCAACCCCACGCCGCGCAACGGCCTCTTCACCGTGGCTGTCGACCTCGTCGACGGGGACTCCGTGGAGAAGGTCAAGGCGAAGATCGTCAGGGAGGTCAAAGCGATAAAAGGTTGGTTTGTTTTTATTAGGAAACTACAAGATTGAACACAACACACGACAAATCGCTACGACACGAAACACTCTTTATTATCCATCCATTCATTAATGAGATTGATGTATGTCTTATTAACATTTATGTACTCGGTACTCTATAAAAGTTTCTGAAACAGTTAGCGTACGCTTATTGCCAACGTTAAAACAACCAGTGTCATAGTAACCATAATATCATCCAAACGAATGTTATAATTGACAACATTTCAAAAATTTTATATTCTTATTTTATATTTTTTCCTTAAAGAACTTCAAAAAAAAGGACATACGTATTTTTTCTTTTTCATTTCTTTTCATTATTTCTCTTAAAATTAAATTGTTTAAAATTTCTCCATTCTAAAAGAGCGTAAGTACAAGAGTTAGGATGTAACGAGTTTACATCTTTGCCATACATTATAATTAAAAAATAAACTGACGTCTATAGAGTTGTGTTTTGTAGCAGTAAGATATCGATATCGATACAAAATCTTACGTATCGTAAAATAGGGTTACTTTGATTAATTTAAAAATTCAAACGCTTCTATCTCAGCTACTTATGGCATAAAAATATTATATTGACGACTTGATTGGTATGTGGAAAACAAATGGCATAAAAAATTACGCTTGTAATACTCGACAAAAAAATTTGCCCTATCATCTCTATACTTGAAATGGGGTTTTTGGGTAATCCACGTTTATTAACGGATTCTCATAGTCGCCCCTTACAGGAATTAAGAACAAAGAAAAAATGTTTCACTTTTTAAGTTACAGCGTTTTAAAGTTAATAGGGGTGAATTTGACTGAAAATAAAAACAAGGGCTCCAAAAAAAAGCTATCATAAATGTCACCTTGTGTTTTGAAAGTCGCCCCATTTTAGGGTAGCATTTTTCCTTACTTCATTTTTTTAATAGTTTTTAAGACCTGGATGTCAATATTATTTTTATTTAACCTGAAATATCAATGATATAAAGGAAATATTAGCATTTCGTCACCAAACTATGTAAACATTTTAATGCATATGTATTTTTTCCAATCCTAATTCTACTTTACTGAAAGAACTATCGATATTAGATGGTCCTCATCGAACTGATACTTCTATAGACAACACTACTATTATCTCTCTCTCTCTCACTCGTGATGTCAGTTGTCAGATTGACGCACGTGTCAATTGACAGCTGACAGCTTGACATAATTTTTTCACTTTTAGATGTTCAAGCAAAGGCGTAACCTGTTAAATGCCTATATCCTTATACTTTTGAGTTTCTTTCATTTATCTCTAAAAATATAACTCAAAAAAATCTGAAAAAATATTTTACGTGTTCAGAATTGCTAAATCTCGAAATGATTCTCGAATTGTCATACCTTTTAGAAAATGAAATGTTGTCAATTAACATTAATAGGACTGTTGTGTATTTAATTAACATTAAAAGGACTGCTGTATGTCTAATTGACATTTATTGACTGCTGTCTTATTATATTATTAACACTGTTAAATATCAAGTTACACCCATTGTACAAATGGCAGTTTCGTCCCATTCATATGTTTTTCTTTACACATTTCTCTTTCTTCATTAATCATTCCTTACTGCATTATGCATTTAATATTTACCACTCAAATGGATACATACCGCTTCGACGGTTTATTTTTGAAAACTATTATTTCTATTATAGACGCAAGCTGCCTCAAGGTATGGCGGTATAGCGACCCCTTCATGGGGCCCAGGAAGATCCCCGTGGCCGGAGACCACGAGACCAGGTGTATAGTTTTGGAGAACGCTGCAGTATTAAAAGTGGACGTGGCTTCCAACAAAGTCCAGCTAGTCAGCAACGGGAAGAATCTAGACTTAGGCACGCAATTTGTTTACACGTACGATAAGTAATGTGCTATAAGTACGCTTTTTTACTATGGTAATAAATTATTTATTTATTATGCTGTATTTTATGTGTATTATTTTAAACAATTATTATCTCAGAGATTGATATGATTATATTGATCTATGTCTATAGTTTAGTATTGTTGTCTAAAAGTAACGGAAAAACATATGCAATTGCATGTATCAGTGAGGAAAGGTCATCATCACTTTTTAACCTTCGACATAAAGAGGGCTGTTGAAGGTCTGTTTTTGACATCGTAGCGGCTAAAATAATGGGCTATATTAATATATAAAAAATTAATATAAAAGGAATGGGCCGATTTAGATGTTTGATGAAATCGGTTCAGTAGTTTAAAGGAAAGGGAGTGCTTGAAAGTCGAAGTTTCTTTAAATTTGCTTGGCAAATAAACTTGTGGCAAGTGAACTGAATGGAGAAGTAGATCGTCTGGTCAAGTAGCGATAGGTCCACTTGTTCAAAAAATCTACTCTCGTGTTTGATTTACCAGGAAATCAGGACGCATAGGCAGAATGAAACTCCGTCAGGCATTAATAACATAATTTAATAATATATAAAGTATTCACAGACGTGTATATTGCGGTTAGATATGGCTAGGTGGTGCCGTTGGCGAACAGCCCCTCGAGGCCGGCGCCCTCGGACGCCTCCACGGCGCTGCGCGGCTTGTCCTTCTTCTCCGACGGCATGGCGGGCAAGTTCAGGATGAACACTTCTTTTCTGAACAGCTGCCCGACGTTGCGACCGATTAACTGCAATGAAAAAATATTACAACTTCCGTCGCGTCGACGATTGGAGAATGGGGTAAATACGGTCCAAGCGACACCAAGGTTTCGTTTGCACCTTCAATGGTTCTGGCCAATGGTGAAAATGAGATATGGGTTAATTACAAGCTGTTGAAAATTGTTGATAAAAATCTTAACCTATCAGTGGGACAGTAAAGGTTAATAAAAAAATCTATTTATGAATCCAGGTAATAAGCTATCTAGATGCCCAATTTCATTCCAATCCGTTCTGGCGTGAAAGCGAAGCAAACATCCATACAAACTTTCGTATTTAATATTAGTAGGAAGTATAGGTACAGTCAAGATCACATGAAGTTTGACACTTGCAGTTGCCCTTGGTGTTGTGCAGGGTCGGATTTAGAGGTCTGGAGACCTCGGGGCAACAAGGAGTGGAGGCCCCCTGGTTTAGGGCCAGAGCTTGTAATATTTTACTGATTGTCTGATTGGAGTGAACAATATAGATTAATAAATATAATTGTTGTTAATAGTTAAGAACAACATAATCATGTTTATAAAAAGTACTTATAGGTAGAGGTAAAACAGCGAAAAAAAAAATCAAAAGAAAAGTTGTTTACTAGTGTGAACTAGTCGGAATCTGAAAAATTTTTCGAAGTCTATTGTGGGGGCCCTACTATTGTGGAGGCCCTGGGCTGTAGCCCCGGTTGCCCTCCCCTTAGTCCGGCCCTGGTGCTGTGGGCACTATTTCTGTTCAAAGACTAAATGTCTTTCTGTTGTGACTGATTGCACAATGTGTATTGCATACCCTGGCGGTGATCTTCTTGAAGAGATCTCGCTTGCTCTTGTCGATCTTGCTCGGCTTGCCGGCGTGGTTGCACAATTTGTCGTCCAGTCGCTGTAGGTCGTGCTCGTCCACGTCGGGAATCTCCCGCAGCACGTTCGCCACGCCCGGGAACCGTGGTCGGAGCACTTCGTATGCCTACGAAACGATGGGTATTGTTAATACAAAATAAATGTGAATGTGCATAAAAGAAATAAGTGTTATGTAACCAGTTTAACCATAAATATTCAGAAGTGCTAAAAGTGAAAATAAAAATTGGTTGAAAAACGAACGAGATATAACGATTTTACGAAAATATGTCTACCTCACTTGTAAAAAGAGATGGGAATAGTCAAGTTATGTGCAATACAAACAGTAGTTTTTGTCGGAGATATCCGACGCTCGCGAAATAGGCACGAAAATGTTTGTCAGTCACGGAATGCTCAAAGTTTTGATGAGCAATCAATATATATATCCACGTGTTTTTTTATTTGCTTAATAAAATCTTTAATATCCGCAATAAACAAATATGAAAGAACTTATTAAATATCTTAATCAGCGACGAACATGTGATAAAGAGAAGTCCAATAGGGACGGGTGACCTCAAAGTCCGTATCATCTATACATTTAAATAATAAATATATAGGGACAAATAACACTGATTGGGTTAGCCCCAAAGTAAGTTCGAAACTTGTGTTATGGGATACTAACTCAACGATACTATATTTTATAACAACTACATATATAGATAAACATCCAAGACCCAGGACAATTTGAAAAAGGCCATTTTCCAACTTACCCTGACTGGGGATCTAACGAATATTTAACACTAGCAGTGACACACAACTAGTTGTAGCAAGTGGAGGTCCATAGTCTCTGCCTACCCCTGTGGGAATCAGGCGTGACGTGACAATATGTTTGTGTATGTATGTGAGACACACAAGCAGCCAAGTACCTGCACGGCGAGCGCCTGCCTACCCCTGTGGGAATCAGGCGTGACAATATGTATGTATGTATGTGAGACACACAAGCAGCAAGTACCTGCACGGCGAGCGCCTGCCTACCCCTGTGGGAATCAGGCGTGACAATATGTATGTATGTATGTGAGACACACAAGCAGCAAGTACCTGCACGGCGAGCGCGAGCAGCGCGGCCTGGTTGGCGTCGTGCTGGCCGTGCGCGCGCAGCGCGTGCAGCACGGCGGCCAGCGCGCCCGCGGCCTCGGCCGGCCCCACCAGCCCCGCGCCCAGCGCGCCGCGCAGCAGCGGCATCGCCAGCGCGCACGCGCGCAGCGACGACGTCGAGTCGTTCCACATTAACGCTCGCAGTACCTGCAATTATTCTATATTTAAGTTTCTATACAACAAATCGAACTACGGGCTATACTACATAATTATAGTATAATGAAACTAAAATAACAACCAATAATAAAGTCGATATTCCCATACAAATCGTCCGGGCGGCTGCACACTTTTGTATGGAAATGCAGTTTTTGGAACGAAGTTCCTTATCGCGCGTTGCGAAAGGGAGCTATAAAGAAAAAATTAAGACCAAAAGTTGTAATGACACTTTTTGTTCATTCAAATTTATGAAGATAATAAAAACTTGATTTTAAAACGCAGTTTGAATGTAATTTAGATCTATTTATATTTTACTTCGTTCCATCCGGGTGTCCCTTGACACCTCTCAAGGTTTTTTTTTTGTGTTTTGCCTGTTATTTTAATTTCATTATACTATAGTGATCTAATATAGCCCATAGTTTGATTTATTACGGGTATGTCCCTTCCACGTTGTATAAAGCCAGTCTGGGCGTCTGGCCGAGGCAACAGGAAACTTCAGAGCTAACTCGCCACCTACTCGATACTTTATCAGTGTATGCCTGCCCAATAAATCAATTTAAAAAAAAAAATTTTTTCTCCATATTTCCTGAAAAAACTTGAGACTTAGAGAGAGACGAGACTTAAAGAAGAGAAGAGACTTAAAGTTGGGTCACATCTGTCAACACAGTACTGAACTTTCGCATAATGCTATCCTTTTCTGTTGCTCAGAACACAGAATAGAGCGAGAGAGTAACGGAACGCATCAGCATAGCCGGTTCCGGGCGTTCCGTCGCCCTTTGTCTCCATCATCATCATCATCCGAGCGTATTCCCGGTTGCATCCTCAGCAGTAACGCTTCAGAGCCCGGGGTCCGCTACCTAACCTAGGAGATTTGACGAGGTTACTGGTTTTTACACAGAGCGACTGCCGTCTGACCTCCACAACCCAAAGGGTAAACCAGGAACCAATCCTTGGATAGTTTGATGATCAAACGCTAGGTGGCGTTCGGGACCCACAGTTTTACGTGCCTTCCGAAACACGGAATCATCTTTTCTTTTCGGATGATCAGGTGATTCAAGCCTGCAATATCCTATCCAGACTGGAAACAACTTTTCACAAAGTATGCTTTCCCAGTGGGAATCGAACCCATGACCTCCGGGTCACAAGGCGAACGCCTTGACCACTGGACTACGGAGGCAGTCGAAGTCCGTCGCCCTTTGTCTCTCTCTAGCAAATGACGATTCTGTCACGAAAGTATTGTTCCGTGCTGCCACATGCAGCCCTACCCTCAGATAATAATAAATATGGGTGATATGGGTGAACAGTGAATATGGGGATATGCGTGGTCACTCTTTAAGTTACTTTGTTCGTGGATGTCGTGAGTTAGACTTGTGGGGCTCCATTACCGTGGTTCAATTGTACTTTTTCACTATTTAATGGAAATAACAAGTTAAAGCGTGAAATTTTATCCAGTGGCTAAAATCCTTCTCTCTTATGTCATGTCATGTCACAGTTTTATGTTGCCACAGTACAAAAATAGTGACGTTCGAATAAGAACGCCACAAATATTTTACAGACTCACTGACCGTGTGCAGTATGGCGGGCCCGGCGACGCCGTTCTGCAGCAGCGCGGCCCCCAGCTCCGACACGGTGTCGGGCTGGCGCTGCGGCGGCAGGGGGTCCTCCTCCATGCCCACCTCGGTCCCGCCCGGCGAGCACTCCGCGATCAGCGGCGAGTCCACTAATGAGATCTGTGGAACAAATTGTAACAAAACCTTAAGGCCTTGGTTACTGATTAAGCGAGTGAAAATGTATGAACTCGCACGAATCACTAATCAAAGTGTAGCCTTTAGATAAGTGTTAACACGGTCAGGCCTATGTCATTTCCCGTTTGGATATCGTAAATATATATTACGCGCAGCGACCGCTCCGAAGTGAGAAATTCAATACATCCGCCGCTCACTGAATAGGTTTTGTGTAGGTACCTACCTACCTGTTATGAATCGTTTGTCCGAGTAATAAGAATGAAATTGGCTTGCAATGGGTTTATATGTTTCTAGGTATCTTAACGAATAAGTGCTGAGTTTAGATGCGAGCTAAATTATACCATATCACTACCCATATTGAGTAGATATTTATTTGAATTTCTTTGCTGAGTAAGACTTATGTACGTGAGTACTTATTCTGTGATACGGTCAGGCCTGAGTCTCACTACCCGCATAGGTATCGAAAATATATCTACATTATTACTATGCGCGCGATGACCACTCCGAAGTGGTAAATTCCCCTATATGAATCGTTTGTCCAGAGTACTAAGATTGGCTTGCAATGGATTTCTAGGTATCTAAATGAAAAGTTCTGACATGAGCTAAACTAAACCATAGCGCTTACCACATTGAGCAGATATTTCTTTGCTGAGCAAGACTTCTGTACGTAAGTACTAGTACTTATTCGTGACACGATGCTGTTTTTTTTATAATACGCAGAAAGATAAACAAAAATCTCCTTAACAAAACACTTCAGTGGGAAGAGATAAAATGTTACAATTTATTTAATTTCTCACATTCTAAAATACGGCCTGTTAATAAAAGGAGTAGAAAAACATATAGATGACCTAGCTTTCGTACATTTTTGAACTCTATTAAATTGAAATGGTGAATGAATATCACAAGTCAATAAAATTACTGATTTAGGGTCAGTTCATACCGAGACGCGACGAGACGAGACGTGGCGCGCACTTTTAAGAAAAATAGAACTTGTTTACTACACATAAAAATACAATTTTCAGTGTTACGTTCAACGCCGCGCTGCGCAGCGCGGTACAGCGGGCTCGCGTTGAAACTATTATTTTTTTGTGTTATATACAAGTTCAATTTTTTTCAAAAGTGTGCGTCTCGTCGCCTCTCGGTGTGAACTGACCCTTAGGAGGACAGATTTTTTACATTTTATTAATTACTTTTATTATAGTAGTAATTTAGTTATTATTTTATTATTTAGATTTAATTGTAACACATGTCTTGCAAATAAATTTCCCGTGTTATCGTAGACTTCAATAATAACAAATTTCTAAACTCCATAAAAATATTTCAAAATATTCAATTCGCTGTGTAGCATTGAATCGATGAAGAATATTTTTGATAAACTAGCATGATTTTCAAAAACTGACCTAAGGCAATAGTGGTATGTTCCTCACCTTGAGCACCTCCAAGTACTCCCTGGTGAGGTGCCTGACGAGAATGTCCTCCAACACTTCCTGCGACTCGCTGCCGCCTTCCTCTTCCAGCTTGCCGGACTCGTACAGAGATGTGATGTATTCCCAGCGCTGGGATAGGTGCATCAGCACTGAAAAAAAAGAAGTCAATTTGTGTAAGTACTTTCTTGTTTAAGAGCTTGCTCTTGTCGGTGGAGTTAAGATGAGTTGCCTCCATTAGGAGATTTAAGAGACCAAAAAATAAATTTTGTTGGTATCTACACAATTTTCTCTAAATACATATCTATTCTTCAATGCCAAGCTAGTATACAGGGTCTAACAAAAAATATTAAAGATATTTTAAGGCTGTATTGATTGAATTGAAATGAGGATGGGTGGCAGCCATAGCTATACACAGTCTACTTACTGCAAGGAGCCACGTGCTCGTGCAGCGGGATCGCCACGTCCTGCACGTGCGCGGGCGGGCAGTGGTGCAGCAGCGGCTTGAGTGCGTTGCGGAGGATAGGCCGTAACCAGTGGTCGGGCAGAGCGGCCAGGCCGTGCAGTAGGGATCCCACCAGGTACTTGGCCAGGCCAGGGGCCGCATACAACTCGCGGCCAAGCGTCGCCGCTGCAGCCCCCACTAAATGACACACCTGTCGAAATAAAAGAAGTAAGAGCGTGTGCTGCGTCGCGCATTTACATACGACGGATTAGACCATATTTTTACAAAGAATGCGTGCAAATGCTCTTAATATAGTAGGGCCATGGAGCACCTGTCTTTGTCAGTCACGTGTTTGGTGCATATGTGACTGTAAATTTAATCTGCATAATTATAATTGAAGTTTCCGGGTGTATTTAAATATTTTAAATCAATGAGTGTTTTCAAAAATATGTGACACCGACACAGATATATGAGTGAAGTCAGGTCCAATAAGCTCCTGTTATTGGACATATTTGACGGAGCAAAAGAAACTGTCAATTGCTGGTACAATGACAACAGTCAATTGGACCTGAAAGAGTGCTACCATTTGGTATCCCATATTTTTGATTACACTAACTTCAACCGCTCTTTAATATCGACAAATGGCATTCAAGATCGATGCACACAAAAAGAGGATATTACTTACATTGTCGTGCAATGTGTGCAAGAAGTTCTGCATTCTATCTTGTGGGGTTGTCGCAACAGCAGACACATCGTGGTCTCTCGGCCCCAGTAGGTTCCTCAGTTCTGCCGGCGGCGGGGCCAGGGCTCGCGCGTGTTCGGGGTGTCTCAGCCCAGCCGCAGTCGGTAAGTGGAGGTCGTGTAATGCACGGCACAGGGACAGTGCGTGTGGGAACAAAGGGAGTACGTGCGAACCGCACGGGTTCCGCCATATTGGATTGCCGGATGCCGTCACGCCCGCACTGAAGCCGCCTCGTGATGCTCTGTGGACGGAAATGTGATTTTGAATGCTTGACAATGTAAAATAGACGCATTAATTCTATTGGAGAGTTTTCTTAACTCCCAATTTCCTTATTTGACGACCACGACGACCAGCCAGGTCAACAATTGCCCTGGGTCTTAGATGTATTTATTTACCTACATATGTATTTATCATAAAATACAGTATCGTTGAGTTAATATCCCATAACATAAGTTTAAAACCTTTGGGGTTAGCTCAATCTGTGTAATTTGTCCTTCACTATTTCATTCATTAATTAATATCAGTCACAGGCAGTCCGCTGGACTGCTGCCAATAACTTTTTTATTTATTTCAAATTCGTTAACGTGACATCCCCTTACTTGTCAGGGTCTGCGAGGACCTGCGTCCTCTCGACGACGCCCAAGGCCAAAGGCCCTATCACTTATATATTTATTTCAAACTCGTTAACGTGACATCCCCTTACTTGTCAGGGTCGGCGGGCACCTGCGTCCTCTTGACGACGCCCAGCGTCAAGGTGAGCGCGTGCAGCAGTGTCCTCCTTGCGCGGCCGCAGTCGTCGTCGGGGCAGTCGCTGGGCGCGGCGTCGAGCCCCACGAGGCGCGCCAGCCCGGCCGCGCTGCTAACGTGCGGCGCCAGCGCCGCCCAGCGGGAACTGCAGTCGCCCAGCACCTGTACACACATCGACATAACTAGTCTTATTATAAAATTCAGACTCCTCCCATCTCTGGGCCGGGGCACCTAAATACCAACTTCTTCCTTTTGACCGTATTCAAAATCGCGCAACTCGTATAATTGACGATGTGACTCTTGTCGGCCGTCTCGATCCTCTGGCTCTACGTAGGGATGTTGCATCCGTGTGCATTTTTTATGGGGAATGCTCTGAAGAATTGTTCCACTTAATATCTGCTGCAAAGTTTCACCACCGCACCACCCGCCTGAAATCAAAGTTTCATCCACACCACTTGGATAGTTGGCAATCAACCACCGTACGTTTTAAAAGGAACTTTTCACGTACGACCGAACTGTGGAATCAACTTCCTGCAGCAGTGTTCCCAGACCGATACGACATTGAAGCCTTCAAGAAACGAGTCTATATCTTTTTGAAAGGCCGGTAACGCTTCTGTTACACCCCTGGTGTTGCAGTTGTTCATGGGCAGCGGTGATCACTTACCATCAGGTGACCCGCTTGTTCGTTTGCCGACCTATACATTAAAAAAAAAACAGACTAACTTTTTTAGGTCAATTATCCGACCAAATCAAGTTTACAACTAGTAATATCACACTATCTCACCTGTCAATGTAATTTTTGGAGGTTAATGATTTAAACCTAGTAACAAAGTTAGTCCTGTTTTTAAGACAAGACGGAATATATATAGACCAGCAATCTTCAGTAGCAGCCATGTCTTTTTTTTGGTAATTGACATTTATCGCGCTGCAGCGCTAGGTTCGGTATTAAGTCGTCCTTCAAAAGCACAGCGCTAGATTAGCTAAATGTCATTCTTATTCAATCGATTGACAGACGTCAAAGACTAAAGCATTGATTTCATTCATAAAGGCGGCGCGAATTTTGCAATACGTATTTTTCAGACAATTGAGAGAAGTCTGGCGCATACTCCACTGACAAGAGCACTGCTCTTAAATGATAAAAAGAAGAAAAGAGAGACAACTTTCTGATATTATGACTATGTCAAAGCACCGTTTTAGTGCAGTGAAGCTATAACCCTTATGTCGGTGAAGGCAACAAAACGAAAGCACAAATGAATCGCCATTTTAAAAAGAAGTCAAAGTATGTCCGACATCTTTAGGCGGCTTAAAAATCTGACACCATTTTTAGCCAAAAACAACAGCATAATAGTTTGGCGGCTATTTTTGATGAAGTTATCATATTGTACATCAAACGAGAAGACATCGTGTCTCGATACGCCATCGTGTACGCGCGTCCTCTAGTCACATTCGCCCTGATAAAGACCTCCGGATGAGGTCGAAACATGTCGGCCAGAACCTGTGAGTCAAGAGCGCTCTCGAAGCAGCAGAAGTGGTTGGACACGAGCAGCAGTGCCTCCTGCAGCGTGACGCTCTCCACCGTGCTGAGGTCGGGGCGGTGATGAAGTTATCATATAGGATGACATAAACAGATGTTGAATCTTACTTGTGCGACAAGAGCGCTCTGTCTTTCGTAGCAGCAGAAGTGGTTGGACACGAGCAACAACGCCTCCTGCAACGTGACGCTCTCCACCGCGCTGAGGTCGGGGCGGGCCAGCGCCGAGCGGCACAGCTCGAGCAGGCGGGGGAACACGGGCAGCAGCAATAGGGGGTACTGTAACAAATAAAAAAGTTCTTACTGCAAATCCCCCATATTCAAAAGAATTATATATGTTGTTTTAGTAACAAGTCATTATTAAAATAACAATAAACTAAAACCCGAGTGCCTCTTTATATACCAAGTGTCACTCTCACAGTAAATACGAGTCTAACGACACCTCTCAAACTAAAATCCATTGAGCCGTTCAGGCTGCAGAGCGTGCCAAACATTTGAATTTGGGCTAGATGGGCTGGAGAGGTCTCTTTGATGTTTATAAGCTTTTTTCAGCTTGTATTTCCAAAATCGCCTTTTACGACATCCACGTGAAGAGTGAAGCGGTCCTATTCTACTCTTCCGGAAAACACACGGAAATCTGCCGGAAACTCCCATATTCATAAAAAAATATAAACGTTTGCTAAACTTGTCGTAGTAAAAAATGTTGTCTTGTTCTTGCAATGTCATTGAAAACAGTAATATAACATTTTTTCTGCCACGTCCCAAAGGTCAACTTTTGTACTATAATCTTAAAATTTTAGTTGTAATGAATTAAATAAATATTATAAATAGGTAGAGGGGTAAGGATGTAAACTCGAAAGTGCAAATCATTTTATGGTAAATACCGTGCAGAAGTTGCGTCTTTACCAAGGTCAGTGAACTTGCCTGATGAAATGAACTTTATGACAGAGTAATAAGGTTGAGATTCGTTTGAGAGGCCCGATTAACATTTTGCTAACCGTCAGGAATTAGATAGCCCTTTAAATTTTATAAACAAACGTTATTTTGCTTTATTTTGTCTAGTTTTCAAACGTGTTTCTGCCAAAAGTGACTTAGCAGAAACGTCCAGCAAGTCGATCCAAACGGTTTCGGATATTTTTTTCTTGATTTTTCTTCGGCATCCTTTGGTAACCACTGACATACATATTACAATTGGAGAAGAAATAGTGGGAAAGGGCACCCCGGGCTCCAAAGTATCACATCTGAAGATGCAACCTCATCATCAACCAGTTTTTTTAAATATTTGTTTCATTTACTGGCTGAACATCACAAAGGTTTATATAAATACAAATTAGAGTATACAAGTTGCCAACCTACTTGGAGCCACACACAGCAAGCACATTAGTGTTCTAAGTCATTTTAAATGGAGATTAAATTACATTTGATTTCAAAATTAAATTACATTTTAAATTAAATTGAAAGTTAATTACTATACAACGTGGCAAGGACATAACCGTAATAAATTGAACCACGGGCTAAACTAGATCATTATAGTATAATAAAACAACAACCAAATAAATAAAAAAAAATCGATATTCCCATACAAATTGCCCGGGCGGCTGCACACGTTTGTATGAAAATGGCGAAAAGTTTTTTTGTGTCCTGGCTGTTATTTTAATTTCATTATACTAAAGTGATCTAGTATAGTCTGTGGTTCGATTTATTACGGGTATGTCCCTTGTGTAATTAAACTTATAATGAAGAATTACATGCTTGTGTAAGAAAAGAGTTGTGGATGGCGGTAAAATGAAGAAGAGGTGTACAAAATATGGACCTTGTATCCCAGCTTGACGAGGAGGCCGGCGGCGTGGCGGCGCACGTTCTTGACCTGGCGGCTGCGGCGCTGGTCGGGCGCGCGGCCCTCGTACACCAGCGCCGCGAAGATCTTGTCCAGCACGCGCGGCAGCAGCTCCGCGCCCGCCACGCCCACGCCTGGACCTGCACACATATATACATGTTCATTTATGACAACTGTACACACACACACACACACACCCTTCTGTATCTTATGATAAATACACAAACACCCGAGACCCAGGACCAAAACAAGTCGAATTGCTTGCAAATTAAAAAACCCCCGATGACATCATCTAGTGATAAACTCACGATACTGTATCTTATGATAAACTAAAAAAGAAGTAACAGCGGCACTCCGGGAGTGCAACGAGTTCAATGTTTTTGTCTGATCTCAAAAAATGCTTTCCGTGCGTGCCCTATGCGCCTAAAGAATATTTCACTTCCAAAAAGAAACTCTTACATAAATAAGGTCTATCTAGATGACACTTACCAGCAATTTGGGCCGCGGCTCCCCTTGCAACAGTCGCGACAGTACTACGTCTTACACCTGTGATAAGGTCTAGAGAACACTCACCAGCAATTTGGCTGTATGCACAGCTAAGGAACACGAACAGCGCCGAAATGAGCGATAGCAGCAGCGACAGTATCAGCGGCGCCGGCGGCGCGCACGCCACGCAGCGCTGCAGCAGCTGCAAGCCCTCCACCACGTTGGGCCGCGGCTCCGCTTGCAACAGTCGCGACAGTACTACGTCCAACACCTGTCAGATAAATAACAAAATGTAATTCTTATTTCATTATTTCGTTTGAGCTTTTGTACTGCATCTTGAATGCCTAAAAACCCAAAAACAGTATTTAATGCAACAGTTATATAAGAAGGGTCAAAAAATGTTACGCATTTGTTTAATTAGCATTCATGGGCGCAGGTTACAATGCGAGCATCTATGGCTAGGCGTATCTTCTTGGCGAAAATACGACACGTGACGTTTCACGAATTCGAACAAAAAGAATTCAACTAAAGGAAAATTTCGTCAATAGTGTTTCAACACGATTGGACTAATGGTCTAAGCGATGGACTGTGAATTAGAAACCGCTGGTTCAAATCACAACCACTTATAGTTTTGAAGTTTTGAAAGAAGTTTCTAGATAATACTAGACTAAATGGAAAAGAAAATACGGGACAGAAAATGAGTGAGAGAGAAGGCGATAGAAAAGTAGTAATTTGTGTTTGGAACATTGATGCGATTTTTTTCGTATTCGGGGGGTATACAAACGGAACAAGGCGCCGCCTGAGGCAGTTTTAGTCGGAAAGTGAAATCCGAAGAATAAGAAAAGAGAAAAGAAGAAGAAAAGAATAGTACTGAGTTAAGTGATACAGTGAGTAAAGTGAAGTGTTCAGTGCAGTGAAGTCCGCGCGTGTGACAGTGCAGTGACTTTTCCGCGCGTGTGACAGTGCAGTGACGTTTCCGCGCGTGTGACAGTGCAGTGACGTTTCCACGCGCGTTACAGTGAAGTGCAAAGAGGACTGACTCTGTTAATTGTGAGTACCGCTTGTGTTGTAAATAAAGGCAATAAAGAACATGTCTAGAACTCAATAATAAAACTAAGCACGGAGTCCGAGGTCGCTTATTAACAATATCTAAAGTCACTTTTATGACAGTGTACCTGTGAGAGCGCCTCCCACTCGACGTGAAGCGGGTGCGTGGCCTCGAGGTCCGGCGGACACGAGTCCACTTTGTCCAGCGCGGAGCGAGTCCACTGCTCCACGTAGGACCACGTGACTAGAGACGCCGCAGACATGCAGTGTCTGTTACAAAACATTTTATAATTAAATAACGGTGTTTTCAAAACATACTGTCGCGAAGAAGACGCAGAATGTTCGCGAGCAAGAACCTTAAGAAAAACGACAGAAAGGTGCAAACGAAACTAGGACTTATGTCCTATCAGCATAAAGGCTAGAGATGTTTGGCCGGCACACACACACACTGGCGCTTAGAAGTTTCCCGTCATCTAAATACATTCGTTAAGTATGGAGAATATTCGAGAATAATGTAGACTTCCATATTGACGTATATAAAAAGGTGATCGCAGTGAAGTGAAGGCGAGTGCGCATCACTCCAGTTCAATAATCAAACATCAGAGCGATCACTTCGAAGCAAACCGAAGCGAAAGAAACCTATCTAAGTGCGACAATTTGAAGTGACAACTTTGGCCAAACACCTGGATCTCAGCTGCTACGCGACTTGGACCTTGGAAATCAGAAAGCCCATCTTCTCGTACGAACCCTCATACGAACTTTTTCTTTTTTTCTCCAAAAGGCGTTTTTCTCCAAAACACGAACACCAGTTTCGTAACACTTTTCGTACAGACTTCTATTCTATAGCGGAAAGTATAGGTATATTTCTGACGTCATCATAAAACAAAATAATATCATAATACCTAAGTAGAGTAGTACATGCCAAGCCAAATCAAAGCGCGATGGATTTCTGTTGTATCGTTTAGTAGATCCTATTACCACCTTTCGGTTCAATTTGGCCTTATAGCTCTGAGACACCATTACTAAGTGCATTGGAGATAGCACCAGCAAAATAACCTCACCTGAAACTTTCTAAGATTTCTGTGCGACATCGACTGAAGAACACAGCAAACTCCTGTTCGCTGTCGTAGTCCATGCACGCGTACGCTACGGCGTCGTTCACGCCGCTCACCCGCGACGTCGGGTATGTCACCTTCAAACAAATACCATTTTTTTCATATAAATCTCAGATTTATTATTAATCTAGTATGTTACAACTGGTCAGTCGGTAATCTATATTTCTGCCCATCTATCGACAGAAATACTTATTTAAAAGAAGTGGGCCTTTACTCCATAAAATAATAAGACAGTCTTCCTATAGTTTCCATGTCAAACCATCATTTTGTAGCGCCCCATATAGCTTGATACATCAACGCGGACACGAAGCTACGTAAGAATATCGTGTCGCTATAAATGTCCTGTATACCATGTCGCCGTCCGTCGTCGACCAGAGGACGCATTTTTGAAATCACTTGTCACATTACGAATGGTTTGCGCGAGCGTTCTCAAACGGGCGCATTTTTGAATCTGTTGAATACGAAGTATTTGCAACGAGACGTCTTCAACACTAGTAATTTTGATATTTGTAGAGAAGTAATGAAATCCAAATCACGCTGTCTTTCATGGTGAAATTTTTATAAAAACACAAATTTTCGAAGTTATTTGCGTAAAACCATATTGTTTTTCGCTGACAGGACAGTTAAAAAAAAAAACGACTAAATGGTATTTTACGCGAGCGGTGAGTCGGAAAACTATTTGTTTGTGTTTCGAGGTAGAGTCAATGAAAAATAGCACTCTTGGGTCGCAAGTTGTTGCTGGCATACTGTCGCTCGTCTGTGAAAGCCCTAAGCTGTTTCTTTCAACACGTTCTCGTTAACCGCAGATCTGCTCGTGCTTGAACAGCGCCAGCCACACGCTGTTCACCGTGAGCGATCGTCAGCAGTGGGTGGCAAGCAAATTATAGAGACTTGTCTAGTAATATACCTTGAGTATTTAGTAATATACCTTGAGCACTTAGTAATATACCTTGAGCATTTAGTAATATACCTTAAGCACTTTCGGCGCAGTGGCCTCCAGCCAGCGCGGCACCACCGCCAGCATCTGCGGCAGCTTGCAGACCTGCTCGTGCTTGAACAGCGCCAGCCACACGCTGTTCACCGTGAGCGATCGTCAGCAGTGGGTGGCAAGCAAATTATAGAGACTTGTCTAGTAATATACCTTGAGTATTTAGTAATATACCTTGAGCACTTAGTAATATACCTTGAGCATTTAGTAATATACCTTAAGCACTTTCGGCGCAGTGGCCTCCAGCCAGCGCGGCACCACCGCCAGCATCTGCGGCAGCTTGCAGACCTGCTCGTGCTTGAACAGCGCCAGCCACACGCTGTTCACCGTGAGCGATCGTCAGCAGTGGGTGGCAAGCAAATTATAGAGACTTGTCTAGTAATATACCTTGAGTATTTAGTAATATACCTTGAGCACTTAGTAATATACCTTGAGCATTTAGTAATATACCTTAAGCACTTTCGGCGCAGTGGCCTCCAGCCAGCGCGGCACCACCGCCAGCATCTGCGGCAGCTTGCAGACCTGCTCGTGCTTGAACAGCGCCAGCCACACGCTGTTCACCGTGAGCGATCGTCAGCAGTGGGTGGCAAGCAAATTATAGAGACTTGTCTAGTAATATACCTTGAGAATTTAGTAATATACCTTGAGCACTTAGTAATATACCTTGAGCATTTAGTAATATACCTTAAGCACTTTCGGCGCAGTGGCCTCCAGCCAGCGCGGCACCACCGCCAGCATCTGCGGCAGCTTGCAGACCTGCTCGTGCTTGAACAGCGCCAGCCACACGCTGTTCACCGTGAGCGATCGTCAGCAGTGGATGGCAAGCAAATTATAGAGACTTGTCTAGTAATATACCTTGAGCATTTAGTAATATACCTTGAGCACTTAGTAATATACCTTGAGCATTTAGTAATATACCTTAAGCACTTTCGGCGCAGTAGCCTCCAGCCAGCGCGGCACCACCGCCAGCATCTGCGGCAGCTTGCAGACCTGCTCGTGCTTGAACAGCGCCAGCCACACGCTGTTCACCGTGTGCACGATAGTCAGCGACGGGTGCCGAGTGAGCAGAAGTAACGTTTCTAGTAACACCGGCATCCATGAGTCGACCCCAGTCGCGTTGCTCCACATACTTGTTAGCTGTTGACCGAGGCCGGCTAACACCTGAAATATAATTTTTCAAAACTAAAAACCGACTTCACCGATTTTGATAAAATTTCCATGGTACCACCTGGAAAGTATACCCTTTCAAACAAAAAAAGATTTTTTTTAATCGGTCCAGGCATCTTTGAATAATCGGTGAAAATACATAAAAAAAATAAAAATAAAGGATCGCGATGAATTGATAACCTCCTCCTTTTTTGGAAGTCAATGTTGTCGCGAACGAGATAAACGCAGAATGTTCGCGAGCTAGAAACCCAAGGAAATTCGTCAGAATGCTGCAAGTGAAACTAGATGCGACAAAGTCTGGACTTTTTTGGCCGGTTGCACTCAAACACACATACCTGCGCCTCTACGTTTCCCGTCATCAAAATACATTCGTCAAGTATGGAGAATATTCGAGAATAATGAAGATATACATCGACGCATATAACAAGGCGCACATATCAATTACGAGTCACGTCAGGTCAGTTCGAGCTGTCAAAGCGATCACTTCGAAGAAAACCGAAGCGAAGGAAACCTACCTAAGTGCGACAAGTGGGAATACCTGCGATAACCTTGGCGAGATACCTGAGTCTCAGATGCTAAGTGACTTGCATCTTGAACATCTGGAAGACCATTTTCACGTATCAACTTTGGGTTCTGTAGTGAATAAAAACCCCAATACGAGTATGGCGTTTTTCTCCAAATCTCGAACCCTAGTTTCGTAACTATATTCATCCCAGTTATCAATCGAAAGAATATAATTTTATGATCGGTTAGGGTCGTTTTAATCATTTTAAACATACTCTCACATTCATCTATGCACGTTACTAGGTACATCCTGAAATTTGGTCAAATCTATTACATTCGCTGGGACACTACAGAGACAAGCCTCGCAAAAAAAATTTGACTCTGGTTAATTATTAGTGTTAGAATTTCAGAGAGCAAAGTAGATACCTGTGACAGCTTCTTTAGGAACAAATAATGATTCTCATCGACCGTGCTGATGCTGGCCACAGCGGCGCGGTGAATGCAAGTTATTGCGTCTTCACTAAATAATATCATAAGCGGCTTGCGCTCTTTAGTCTGAAAAAAAGATTAAGTAATAATAACAAAATGATTTCTGCAAAAAGTTCACGATTATATTATTAATTTTATTATCCTTACATCAAAATAACTTCAAAAGTACTTATTATGTGAGAGAAATCAACAGCTTAATTTGGTACTTTCCAACAACTCTAATCAGATACTTTTTCTAAATATTTTATTTTCTAAGCAATACTAAATAATTTATTTTTGACCCAAGAGGGTACCCAATATAAATTACTCTTTGGATTTTATCAAAACCATTGTTAATATTTACGTTCTACAAAGATTCTAAGTGCTATTCATTTTAGTGCATACATGGAAAGGGATAAGTTGTACTAACACAAATTAAAATGCAAAAATTTTGCTAATAGGCCTTCAAGATCAGAACCCATTGCTCTCATTTGGTGTTACGCTACTTCGACTACTGAACGTGCATACATACCACACAGCACGCAGTGTTGTGTGTTTTGAAAAAAACATAACACACACAGCGTGTTTTTCACGAAGAAACACGAAAAGGTAATCCATTTCCACAAAACACACACGGTTGTGTTTTCCAGCACTCGAGGTGTTGGAACTTCCACTGTAAGTACATAACTCACCGAGCCCTTTCTATTAACTACTTGTAGCAGACATTCAGCGGCCGGCAACTGGAACGCTTCGTCTTGTAACAGGATACACAGTATCTGCAGGAGGCGACCGTTGTTCGTCACCACGTGGTTGGTCGACACCCACTCCACGAAGCCGGTCAGTGTAAGCAATACTACCTGTTGACAAAAAGAAAAAAAAAAATATCAAAATTGAAAATATGAAAAAATTAAGTGCCATTTGTTTAAAACTATAAATCTTGTCAAACCTTGACCAATTTAGATCATGTTCGATTCTTCTACCTTTTACTGATTTTATCGACATATTAGATTCTGAATTAAGATATACTAGAATCATCGAACATATATGTATTTGGTTGACTCTGCCATTACACTTGTAGTAGTGGTGTATAAATTGAATACTTAAATAAATAAATTACATACACTTGGTCAATCATAGTACAGCGGATGGCTCATTTATTGAAATGCCCTGAGACCTTCATGCTTAAGAACCTCTATCTTGGCACAGACATACCATAAGGGTCGCCCAATATTGCGCAAACAAAGGTATATAAAAATGACCCATCGACTTAATACACACTATCGGCGTGGGTTACCAACTGGTCTGTTCTTCTATTGTGACCACTACTAAAGTCAGGACACTAAGCACAAAGAATTTTGTACACCGACACGCCATTTCCTATCTCTATCGTACGCGCATAATTGACCGAGCGAGCGAAGCGTCTCAGTTTGGAGATTGGCCAAAAATGCTTTTTCATCTCAACTACTCGAAAAACGATGTTTTCATCCCAAAATATTTGAAGCTAAAGTTACTGCTTATTCTCTCGGGACTAAAAAGTAAAAAAAAGAAAATCTCTAGGGAAAGATTGTAAATGTAGAATCAAAAATAATGTAGACAGTCCAGCAAAAAAGAAGAATTATGTTTAAAAAAAAAAATAATTGGCATAGACGTCGTGATTTTTTATTTGGAATATATCTTGTCGTCAACATGATGAATGTAGGTAAACATTTTATGTTCTTCGCTTCAAAAAAAAAAGTATAATTAAACACAGAAGTTTTAGGTTATTTGTATTGACATGTAATTATTTGTTTGAATGTGAATACTTTTTCGTAAGTGAAAAGGTATCAGGTTTTCTTATAGAAATAAAAAGATAGGAACCACGCAAACAAAGTTATGACATGAGTGAACATTTTATCGTAGGTTGGTTTTCGAAAAATTATTTCTTAGTATTTTTTGTATGAAAACGACACCAAACACAGGTTAGTATTTAATTGTCGGTTGAAGTCTGATTAAGTATTGTAGGTGTTTTACTTTTCTTTATATTCTGTTTTGTATTTGCTAATTTTCTCAAGATGGAGATAAAAAGCAGAGTGTGCTACTCGGGTATGGTAATATTTTTATCTCGGGCGATATACATGAATCCCTCGCTTTACGAAGGCATCTACCGTAGAATCACTCACTACGCTCGTGATTCAACTGTGGAATCCTTCGTTTTGCTCTGGATTCAAAATAGTGCCCTCGCAAATTCAAAATATTACCTTATCCCCTTGTAGCACAATCTACTATTGTCCGGCTGTTCTCGCCTTCAGGTCGCATTTCTCAACCAATTCTCGTGAAATTTTGTGTAAGGGTTCGGAAATTATATAGAATTTTTTGTCGATACAATTTTTAGAAATGTTTCAAAATGGCATAAATATTTGTGATGAAAACTTTAAAATAATCACATTTCATCAGATATTTCCAAAGATTTTCTAAAATGTAATTCAACTTTTTTGTAACCCTTTTATTAAGAGGCAACTTTTTTGTCTGAACAATTCTTTTATTGATAAACTTCAACGGGTCGAGAGTGACACGCGAGGTCTACAGCTCACAGAGCCACTAGTTTTATTGCTGTCCCGCTCGCACAGCAGCGTTTAGTACGATTGTGAGAGTGGGACAAAGCATAAACAAAGTACAACTGACTTGCACGACACGGCCGTTGCTGGCGGCGGCGGCGTAGTCCCCGGCGGCAGTCTTCTCTCTGAATTCTTGCACGTGCAGCTCTATCAGCCGCATGAAGAACGAGAAGATCTCCGCCATGTTGCTCGTCAGCGCTTGGTAGATGTCCTTCCTCCTTTGGTGCTGCTCTAACGTCTGGTCAATAACAATAAATTATTACTTACTAGCTTTAAGACGAAGTGGTAGCTAAAGTGGCGCCCTCATTTGAAATAAATTGTTTAAAACTAAATAAGGTGATAATTAAAAATATGATTTGTATAAATGTCTAGAAAGACCTTTAAACTATTTTATGAATAACCTTTGAAAGTAATATTGGTAGTCCGTCTAGTTTTAAAACTATTTTTCGCCAAAAGTGGCCACTTTTGGCGAATAACAGTTTTAAAACTAGACCGACTATTAGTAATAATTTCAAAGTTTACTCATAAAATAGTTTAAAGGTCTTTCTAGACATTTATACAAATCAAATTTTTAATTATCACCTTATTTAGTTTTAAACTATCTACCACTTCGTCTTAACCCGCGACTTTGTCCGCCGGCTTTTCAATTTGTTTTTTCGTTATTAATTTTGTATAACATACGAATTATTATGTTAAACTGTTTGAATACTTATAAATATAACAATCTTTATGATAGTGTAAGGAATTTAAAGGCCTAGCAGACCCGGTGAACTTTTGTGAAAGAAAAAAATGTACCAAATTGGAGTCTGTAGGCCCAGCGGTTTGGGCTGTGTGTTGATCAATCAGTCACAATCTATCTGTCTATGTCAGCCAGTCAGTTTCTTTTTGTATATACATAGATATATATCTGTGATCATGTGGGATTCTTACTTCAGATAACTTTACAAATAATTCTGAATTCATTTTTACAAATAGAGTCATTTCAAATATGTACATTGCAGGAAATGTCAATATTTTAAATTGTTTAAATATTGGTTTGGAACTGTCTGTCGTGCTCAGGCCTTTGAATATATTCAGTTACCCCAAAAGATAATGAAAGAAAGATCTAAGAAGAAGAATACATATTTTATATTTTAATAAATAAAACAGCAACATTTTCAGTTAAGTATTACATTTCCAGTAACTAAATGTTTACTGTCGTATCTTAATGTGCAATTGTGCACATATCACTATGTGTGTATATTTCAAGGGTGTATAATTGGTTAGGCGTGAATGATGAATTAACAACCAACTCCTTATCACAATGCACTTGCAACTAGGTATTTAATGTGACTGCCAGACTTCAATGATATGACATCACTCTATAATATAAACAAAATCTTCATATTTTTAAATATATAGATTAAGTGAGCTGGATAATCAGACTCACTTATCTTGGAACTAAAGTGCTTGAAATGCTTGAAAAGTAGAATTACAATATAAAGTTCAATTTATATTTACAGATTATAAATTAAAGGTGAATTAAGTGACCCACCGCTGCCCTCAGTTAAGGCAGTGGCCATCCTTTTATTGACCAACCATAGACCAATAATTGGGCTTATATTCAGATGTGAAAATTATTTTGGCCTCATTAAACTTCAAATAGTAGGTAGTCAATTTAAAGTTTCTTGATATATTAACGAGGACAAACAGACAAAAAAATATTGTTAAGTTATCATTATCTGTACAGAAATTAGTACTGTACAGAATATTCATATAAATTTGATATTACAATCAGACAAACTTATTTTACAAAATATTAATGATGCTTACCTGTAGAGTTGCAACATCTTCCACCAATCTCAAGAACACATGCAGCACAATTTGTGTGTGAGCATGTCCTCTAGCGCACGCATCGCTGAGCTCTGCAAGCAATGTGGGCCACTGCTGAGGCCACTCCCGCTTGATCATCTCCACGATGACGCGCGCGAGAGCGTCGTTCAAGTGACCAGTCTCCCAGCCACCTAAGTATAGCAGTTTCATGGCATTTTCCTACAAAAAAAGAAATTCTATGAATATACTTTGTACATATTTTCCAAGTATATTAAATGAGCTATTCTAATATAATGAAGAGCTCTGACAACGATTTTGATGACACTCGGTATTTAGGAAGAGACGGGACTTAAAAAAATTAATTTAAAAAAAAAGTAACCAAGCAAACCTCGGTCACCCAGCTAGTAAATAATAAATCCTACTATCTCTCCACCAAAAATTCCTCCATGCAAGTCAATTGCTTACATCTCAGTCTTATTGTATTTTTATTCATAGGCAATACTGATATCAGAGGTAGGTATGGTTTCCCAGTCATAGAATAGGACTACTTCATCTCCTCCTGTGGATGTCGTAAAAGATGACTAAAGGACTAAGCACAAACATCTTCTACTTGAGTTGTCAGTCGATCAGTTGTAAAATCACAGCCAAATTGATTTATTCTGGCTTTTTCTGCTGCATTCCTTACTTAGGAGAATACAAAGGCCAAAAGCACACTTCAGCTCCAAAGCAACACATATAAAAATGCATCCAGGTATGCTATGAAAAAACTTATGTTTTAAAAAGCCTTGCAAGATATTATGTTGGATGAAATGTGACTAACTACTTTCATTACTAATCTATTTTCACCATACAATATACAAATCAACTGAAATCTATTTGACTAAAGTTAGGGTAGGTAAAGGTAGTGGGAGGACGAGCTAAAGCTCATCGCAGGCCCTAACTGGAGAAGAGTTGCCAGAGACAGAAAGCAGTGGAAATGGTTGGAGGAGGCCTTTGCCAAGAGGCACACTGAACTCAGAGACATCCTATAAAAAGCGACAATATAACCCAAGAGTTCAGAATAAAGGGCTCATACAATACAATACAATACAAGGTACGTAAAAAAATCAAATAAGCTGCACCTTTATAAATATTTTTTCAGCCTGTGTTATTTGGGGCCATCTGTACTTGACGGTGTTTTCCATAAGTTGCAGGCCAAAGTGTTTGACCACTGCAGAGTACTGGTTTTCACTGGCCAACAGCAGGCCAGCCTGGGCACACCAGGGAGAATTCTCTTTGAAGCTGAAAATAAACACCAAATTCAATTTCATTACTTTAGCCGTCAAGCAAATGCTTTGGGCCTAAACTTTACACCTTAAGTTTTTGAAGATGAAATTGATTTTCTGTATGCAGTCACTTCAGAATTTGGAAAAGAACTTAAGGCATTTTGTTGTATGATTAGTTTCCTAAGGGATGCACACCATTCTTGCATTTGAAACACACTTAAAGGTGTGTTATTATTTAAAAACTTTATTGCACTTAATAAAAAACAAAGATTTCACATAACTTTAAACACAGAGGTACAAATAGTGGACTTATCCCAGAAGGGATCTCTTCCAGTTGACCAGAAGAACAAAGGACAGCAAATATATTACATACAGAAGAAGTTCTTCATTTTCATTATTTTTATAATCAAGATTTAACTGAATTTTAATGTAAGGTAATCTTAACTTACCTTTCACAAGCATTATAGGCCTGGTTGCGTGCATCTTGTGACACATTGGGGTTCAGAGTGAGCTCGACAGCACGGCTCAGATCATCTGCTATCAAGGCCACCTCTCCGGCCTCGCCAGCCACTACTCCAATGTTCATGGCTCCTTTTTGACACACCTATGTGTATCGTAAGACCACATGAGATAGGTAACTTCAAAACATTAAAATAACATCAAAACTGACTTCTACAGAATTTGAAACCATTAGCAATGGAACACTAATATAAAATATGATAGAAATGATAGAAAACATTCTATTCATTCAAATTAAAATTTGTAATAGGTACAAAATATTGTGCAAACATTACAAAGGTAAATTATATAGAATGAATCTCCATACCAATAATCCACAAGAAAGTTATCCCCATAGAATATCTTTAGTCTTAGATTTTATCATGTCACTGAAACAGAATAATATAGGTAAATCAAAACATATGATCGTAGAACATAGGTTTACGCTTTACGCGTAGAAGAAAAAAAATTCGGTGACACTAAGCACCCGGTAACAAAAGCAAGTAATTAAATTCAAAAATTCAACCAAAGGCACACTTACGTATTTTCAACATTTCAAATGTTGTTAACTATTAAATAACTATTTTAAACGTGTTAAGAATTAATTGATTTTTCATGAATTATTAGAAATAATTCTTAAAATCACATTCAAAACATAAAATTCCAACACCTCGTGTGGAAAAGAATCGGATGAATATTTCATAGACAAGCAAAATTTTGCTTGTTTTTAGTAAGTTTTTTTTAAGTACCCAGTCAAAAGGACGCATCACACCATGCGACAACCACAAAACTTTCATCAGGCCTACCGTCATCTCTTATAGCAGCACTTAAACTGAACTGTATTGTTTAATGCAACCATGACACCTTTATAGCAGGCCTTAAACAGGATTGTTTTGGTTGACGTCACAAAACCATTCACCTTTTTTTGTATGGACTATTCCTACCATCACGTCTATTTGACAGCACGAAAACGATTATTGCGCGTCTCAAGTGTCAAATAAAGCGATCCTTAAAAAGTTACTTTCCAGTAACTTATATGGAGGATTTTAGTTGGTTTTCTTGTGAATGTGAATATGTTTTTTCTTTACTTTAGATTTTTACAAAACAGTTAGTAGATAATTGAAGTAACGCTACCATGGGACCTTAATTAATCCTACTTAATACCTTTTATTGGAAATTTGGATTTCAAAAACAAAGTAAGATATATTACTTCATTATTTTAGTACAACTTATGTAAAAAATAGTAAGTTATTCCAACTTACGTAACATATTTTTTTGTAAGTAATAACAATGCTAATCCTTGTAAAATATTTATTCACACACGAAAACAAATAACAACACATTCTTAAGTATAAATTATTTATTAAAATTACAACTACATACATTTATACATTTTGTCTTACAGGATTATTTGGTTACTCTCTGAGAAGTACCATGATGACATCAATTAAAAAATACAAGACAGGATTCACTGGAGCCTATTATTAAATACAAACAAGACTGAGAGAGCCAGAGGATTACAGCCTCCTTTGGAACCTGTGATTGAACCAGTGCAATGGCAGAATGTTGAATTCCAAGCATTTTACAAGGCTAGCTCTGCTGCTAGGCTGGTTCGCTTTTTCACCAGAATACCTGAAAGAAAATAATAGTTTAGATTCATGTCGCAATCTACGAATATCAAATACATACCCATACTTTGTAATAAAATTCTTTGTGCACTACAATCACTGCGTACTTACTAAAACCTAGCCTTTATCTCGTTGAGTTAGTCTCGAACTTACTTTGTCTGTATATATTTATGTTATCTATAATAGCACTTAGTGAAGAAGCTGCAAGTTTTAACACATAATTATCTAAATATAAACTTTGAATAGGTATGTAGTTAAAATGTTACTTACGATATGGTTATTGATAAAATATATTTATGACAAGACACTGTGCTTTTGTACGATGAAGCCTACAATAAAATTAACTTTCAAACACTAGTCGTTACCATCGTATAATAACTATTTATCACGGCAATTCGAAAAAGCACTATAATATGAAGTGATGGATATATTTTGTCAGGTGGTTGCTCGGCTTCCAGCATTAAAAACATAAAACATTTATGTTTTCACGAATTTACGATTTATTTATAATTTCGAAAACCAGACGCAGACATCCGTTCAAAACTTTCACTCACATTTTTTTTCGCACTCATTAAAATTTTAGCCATCTTTAATGGTCAATATCAAATTAAATTTATATATATAATCAAAAGAAAACAAAGTAAATAACACTAACTTTTAGATATTTAAATAAAATATGATAGAATTAATTTTGTTTAACGTAAATAAAAAAACCGGTAAAAATAATAATTTTTTGTCAAGGATTTGAACGTCTTCGCAGTCTCATCACCAAAACAAGCCAGAGACAACAAACAGTTCACCATTCAGGAATAACCATTCAAAAAACGTTCAGCATTATGAACGTCATGGTACGATTTAAAGTTGTCCTGCTTTTGACCTGCTTAAAAACTGCAACTCAACTGCCTTGTTTCTAAATGGTTTTATAAGTGTTGGTGGTAGCATTCCTGGAATCCTACCGTTATCTCTTATAGCAGCACTTAACTGAACTGCATTGTTTAATGCTACCGTGATACCTTTATAGCAGCCCTTAAACAGGACAGTTTTGGCTGACGTCACAAAACCATTCACCTTTTTTTGTATGGACTATTCCTACCATGACGTCTATTTTAACAGCACGAAAACGATAATTGCGTGTCTAAAGTGTCAAATAAAGCGATCCTTAAAAAGTTAGTTTTTAGTAACTTTTATGGAGGATTTTAGTTGGTTTTCTTGTGAATGTGAATATGTATTTTCTTTACTTTTGATTTTTACAAAACAGTTACTAGATAATTGAAGTAACGCTACCATGGGACCTTAATTAATCCTACTTAATACCTTTTATTGAAAATTTGGATTTCAAAATCAGAGTAAGATATATTACTTATTTATTTTATTACAACATAAGTCAAAACTAGTTGGGTATTCCAACTTACGTAACATATTTTTTTGTAGGTAATAACAATGCTAATCCTTGTAAAATATTTATTCACACACGATAACAAATAACAACACATTCTTAGGTATAAGTTATTTATAAAAATTATAACTACATACATTTATACATTTTGTCTTACAGGATTATTTGGTTACTCTCTGAGAAGTACCATGATGACATCAATTAAAAAATACAAGACAGGATTTACTGGAGCCTATTATTAAATACAAACAAGACTGAGAGAGCCAGAAGATTACAGCCTCCTTCGGAACGTGTGATCGAACCAGAGAAATGGCAGAATGTTGAATTCCAAGCATTTTACAAGGCTAGCTCTGCTGCTAGGCTGGTTCGCTTTTTCACCAGAATACCTGAAAGAAAATAATAGTTTAGATTCATGTCGCAATCTACGAATATCAAATACCTACCCATACTTTGTAATAAAATCCTTTGTGCACTACAATCACTGCGTACTTACTAAAACCTAGCCTTTATCTTGCTGAGTTAGTCTCGAACTTACTTTGTCTGTATATATTTATGTTATTTATAATAGCACTTAGTGAAGAAGCTGCAAGTTTTAACACATAATAATCTAAATATAAACTTAGGTATGTAGTTAAAATGTTACTTACGACATGATTATTGATAAAATATAATCATATATTTATGACAAGACACTGTGCTTTTGTACGATGAAGCCCACAATAAAATTAACTTTCAAACACTAGTCGTTACCATCGTACAATAACTGTTTATCACGGCAATTTGGAAAAGCACGATGATATGAAGTGATGGATATATTTTATTAGTGGTTGCTCGGCTTCCAGCATTAAACACATAAAACATTTATGTTTTCACGAATTTACAATTTATTTATAATTTCGAGAACCAGACGCAGACATCCGTTCAAAACTTTCATTCACAATTTTTTTCGCACTAATTAAAATTTTAGCCATTTTTAATGGTCAATATCAAATTAAATTTATGTACATAATCAAATGAAAACCAAGTAATTAACACAAACTTTTAGATATTTAAATAAAAATGAAAGAAATAATTTTGTTTAAGGTAAATAAAAAAACCGGGAAAAATTAATAATTTTTTGTCAAGGATTTGAATGTCTTCGCAGTCTCATCACCAAAATAAGTCATAGACAACAAAAAGTTCACCATTCAGGAATAAGCATTCAAAAAACGTTCAGCATTATGAACGTAATGGTAGGATTTAAAGTTGTCCTGCTTTAATTGACAACATTTCAAAAATTTTATATTCATATTTTTTATTTTTTCCTTAAAGAACTTCAAAAAAAAGGACATACGTATTTTTTCTTTTTCATTTCTTTTCATTATTTCTCCTAAAATTAAATTGTTTAAAATCTCTCCATTCTAAAAGAGCGTAAGTACAAGAGTTGGGATGTAACGAGTTTACATCTTTGCCATACATTATAATTAAAAAATAAAACTTTTGCTGACGTCTATAGAGTTGTGTTTTGTAGGAGTAAGATATCGATATCGATATCGATACAAAAACTTATGTATCGTAAAATAGGGTTACTTTGATTCTATCTCAGCTATTTTTGGCATAAAAATATTATATTGACGACTTGGTATGTGGAAAACAAATGGCATAAAAATTACGCTTGTTATACTCGACAAAATTTGCCCTATCATCTCTGTACTTGAAATAGGGTTTTTGGGTAACCCACGTTTTTTAACGGATTCTCATAGTCGCCCCTTACAGAAATTAAGAACACAAAGAAAAATGTTTCACTTTTTAAGTTACAGCGTTTTAAAGTTAATTGGGTTAATTTGACTGAAAATAAAAACAAGGGCTCCGGCATACACGCGTTCAGAAATTTGGAAGATTTAATGAAAAAAACAAAAAAAAAGCTATCATAAATGTCACCTTGTGTTTTGAAAGTCACCCCATTTTAGGGTAGCATTTTTCCTTACTTCATTTTTTTATAGTTTTTAAGACCTGGATGTCAATATTATATTTATTTAACCTGAAATATCAATCATATAAAGAAAATATTAGCATTTCGTCACCAAACTATGTAATCATTTTAATGCATGTGTATTTTTTCCAATCCTAATCCTACTTTACTGAAAGAACTATCGATATTAGATGGTCTTCCTATCGAACTGATACTTCTATGGACAACACTACTATTATCTCTCTCTCTCACTCGTGATGTCAGTTGTCAGATTGACGCACACGTCAATTGACAGCTGTAAGCTTGACATAATTTTTTCACTTTTAGATGTTCAAGCAAAGGCGTAACCTGTTAAATGCCTATATACTTGTACTTTTGAGTTTTTTTCATTTATCTCTAAAATTATAACTCAAAAAAATCTAAAAAAATATTTTACGTGTTCAGAATTGCTAAATCTCGAAATGATTCTCTAATTTTCATACCTTTTAGAAAATGAAATGTTGTCAATTATAAAGTTTAAAATGGCCACTTTGATGAATTGCTCCGAAATCAATTCATCAGCCATATTCCTCGCAGAACTGCTGGAGATTCTCTAAAAATCGTAAAATGGTCACAAAATCACCTAATGTATATTCAACTATAATATAGTTCAATCAAGTAAAAAAACATGCATTTATCTTAGAATTAAACAGATATTTAATAAAATGTGTTTTCTTTTTGTTACTGACAATAAAAAGTATGCCATATGACATGACAGTGACACTTCTCCCTATTAATGTCAGGGTAAATAACAATAGTTCGTAATTAGTTTTCAATGGTTTTCATTAAGGGTTTTCAATTAGTTTTGCAACAAATTACTTTGATATTGTCTTGTAGCTATGCGCCCTTGGTAAAAATAGAAATACGTATTGAAAGAGTGTCACAAATTGCGCTAAAGGGTATACGCACGTAGGTACTCACACCTTTTGATTGTGATATATATAAAAGGTTACGTACATTGTACAATTCGATTTACTTAAACCCTTTAGTTTAGGAAGAAAGAAAAGAAAGAAACAAAATCTTTATTCGGCAAATAAAAATCTTATGTACTAGACTTTTTTCGCTCGGCAGTATGTTTGACCTGGCTTTCAATAAACGTTAAATAATAATTAAGATTTATAGTAGGCATATATTATATTAGTATTCTTGTAGTATGACCACCGACTGAAATATTGTAGTCTCAAACAATATTTGTAATGAAACAAAAAACCTAAAAAATATATATCCTTTTAAAGTCACAGTATGTCTTCTAAGTATTTATTGTATAAGCAATAAATTATTTTATGATGTTTGCAGAGGCTGCTTGAAGGCTAAGGAAGCAGCAACGAGTCCACTGCTAGAGCAGTGGACTCGTTGCTGTTCCTATGTGAGGAAAAATATTGCCTTATTTAATAAAACAGGTGATATTACGGATAGAAACTTACGTAACATAAATGTTTTAGTTACCCCGTATTATAGGCTGAAAACAGTCAGTAAATCGTTTAAGGGAAACTGTATAAAGTTTTATAATAAATTGCCAGAATCGGTCCTTGATATGCCAGATAGAAAATTTAAAGTTTATGTAAAGAAAGTACTTTGTGAGAAGGCTTATTACGGAACCGATGATTATCTTAAAGACAAAAACGTCTGGCTTGAGCTTGGCGCGGGTCCCTTTTAAAGGTTTATATTTGTACACTCACAAATGATATAATTTGAGTACAATCAGTACATGAATTTTATACAAATTGACATTAATTTCAAATTTGACATTTTTAATTAATAATTATGACATAGCAATGTATTCTCAGTCCACACATCTAATTTTAATAACAGTATAATTGTAAGGTTGACGTTTTTGGAGAAAATGCTGCAGTACAGTTTGTTACCGCTTCTTCTGTACTTGCGCTTTGGAGGCGGCAGTAAACTTAGTTGTAAGTAAATGATCTGACGTCAACAACTAACTATTAAGAAATCGAAAGAAAAAAGAAATGACAATTATCAAGTGATATAAATATCCAAAGATAAATAAATGATTTTTGACATTTTTTTTTTGAGCATTCTTGTATCATCAAGAGAGGAATTCCTGCAAATAAAGGGAGTCATGAGCGAACCCTTTGGGTCACTTGATGAGATCCTAAACTTGCATGACAAGCTGGGTTTGCTCAGATGAAATGAACAGTAAGAAGCAAAACAAGACTGAAGACAAAGATTAAAGCAAGAACAACATTCATTTATCAGAATAAATCATTTATATTTGTTATATTTATGTTTAGAATTTTATTTAAGTACCTACCCATTTTGTTTTATTTCTAATATTAATTTATACTGATTTAAAAGTCTAATATTAAAATTAAATTATTCCCAGCTAGCATAAGATGCCAGTCAGAGATAAGAGAGAGAAAAATTTACCAACTGTTACTACTACTGTAGATAAGTAGTTATTCTTAGAATTCTAAATAGGCAATGGGCTAACAACTTATCATAATAATAAACGTTTATTTTCTCTTCACAATAGCACAGAATTGACAAAAGTGTTACATTACGATAGGTATCAAGTAACTAATTACTTATCTCTATTTCGCAGTCTTGTTAAGTCATAGTAGACTTTGAGAAGAGACTAGTCCCTGAAATAGGTCCCGTGAGGACCTCTGCTACAGGTGACTAGGCTCCTCCCTTAAAATACTTTTTATAGGAATTGCAGGTGTACCTACGAGTTTTGCCTAATAGATTAGTTTATTGTATGTGCTAATTGAGTTTAAGTAAATACTAAATTAAATTATGGCTGTTTAGTTAGCGTGAGTGTCAATGTACTTGTGTAATTTGTAAGTGTTTCTGTAGGCAAGGTTGATGTGTATGGGAGTGAGTTAGGACGATCAGGGATAGTATAGGCGATAGCGTTTGTAGGGGTGTACATACACTCACGCTTTCGCACTAAATCAGCGTTTTTGCGGTCTAGGGAATTGAAGCCAGCCGCCTCGTGACCGCCTACCGATTGTCGCGCACGTAGTTATAGTTCCGTACTCCATGTAATTTGCGTTATACGAACACTGAACTTTTGATTTCATATTCCGATGTTGTGTGTTAAATTTAAATCTGGTATCAATATATTCGGACATTCGTGAACTGCATTGTGTTGTTTTACTGGAGCACTACCCTTCTGAATATTACTGATCAGTGATTTACTCAAGGACAGCTTAAGGAAAAGGCATTAGCAACATAACCTTACATTGGTGACTTCTAGCGTACAGTGGTGATACCCGTGTGCAGTAAAGTGACTTTCAGTGCAAAATTTTCGGGGCGACTCAATTTCAAGCGTTGGTAGGCGGACCCGTTTTTCAAGATACCTTTAAGTTCACTCTCCGCGGACGGTGAAATATATCTGAGATGGCAGACGAGGACAAACCGGAAGTAGTGTTGATCTCGGTATCAGCGCGCATACCTGAATTTTGGACGGACCAGCCGGCGTTGTGGTTATCCATTTCGAAGCTACAGTAGCTCCGCCAAAGGCCAGTGACCAGGCTAAGTACCAGCTGCTCATCGCAAAATTGGGCAAGAATGTTATACAGCAAGTAGCAGGGTTCCTAGAGGCACCACCCGATACCAAGAAGTACGATGCGTTGAAAGCACATCTTCTCAAAATCTATGAGGAATTGGAGACCCACCGCGTTCAAAAACTCATGGGCGAGATGCAACTAGGTGATCAGAAGCCTTCGCAACTTCTCAGGCGAATGCAGAGTTTGGCAGGCACGCGCGTATCGGCACCAACTCTGCTGTTGTTGTGGCAGAATCATCTTCCGATGGCAGTGCGAACGGTTTTGGCAGCCACTACCTTGGAAGACGCCGAGAAGCTCGCAGAAGTAGCAGACAAGGTGATGGAGTCATCCCGGCCGTTGGACGTTGCAGCCGTCACGCAGGAGCAGCAGTCAAACCACCTGGCAGAGGCTATAGCAAAGCTTACCTTGGAAGTCGCAGAGCTACGACGAGAGAAGTTTGACGCACGCAACCGCAGCAGGTCAAATTAGCGGCACAGTGGACGCAGTACTAGTCAAAGGAGAGAACAATCTGGTACAAGAAAGGAGAACTACCTTTGTTATTTCCATCACCGGTTTGGGAAAGAGGCGAGAAAATGTAGAGATCCCTGTGCATGGAAGTCGGAAAACTAACAACCGGCAACGGGAAGCTGTATCGAGGGAACAAACCGTCGGTTATGTGTCACGGATAAAAATAGTAAGCTAAGTTTTTTAATAGATACAGGTGCCAATGTGTCAGTTTTGCCCGCATGTATTAGTAAACACAGTTATGCGCACGATTCAAATGGTTACGTTTTATTTGCAGCTAATGGGACACAAATAAAAACATATGGTACTTGCACATTGACCCTGGATCTTAGTATTAGAAGAGTATTACGCTGGACGTTCATAGTCGCTGACGTAAAGCAACCAATTATAGGAGCAGACTTTTTAAGCCACTATAAATTGATAGTTGATTTAAATAATAGACGATTAATCAACACGCTCACAAACCTTAATGTTATTGCCAGTGTTCAGAGTTGTAATAATACGTCTGTCACGACTTTATCTGAATATCATCCATATCACGATTTACTTAAACTTTTTCCAGACATAACAAAGCCCATGTCTTTTAAAGATCCTCCACAGCATTCAGAGAAGCACTATATCGAGACAACCGGACCACCTGTCTACGCGAGAGCTAGACCGTTACCTCCAGAGCGTTTGAAGAAGGTAAAAGAAGAGTTTAGGATTATGGTAGAATTAGGTATTTGCAGGCCATCAAAGAGTGCGTGGGCAAGCCCACTGCAAGTCGTGCTGAAGAAAAATGGAGACATCCGGCCATGTGGGGACTATCGGCAGCTGAATGCCATCACCAAACTGGACAGATATCCCATCCCGCGCCTGCACGATTTCACTTACATTCTGACAGGTAAAACAATTTTTTCCCGTGTTGATGTAAATAGGGCGTATCATTTTATTCCTATTAATGATGATGATATTCCAAAATCGGCCATCACAACGCCTTTCGGATTATTCGAATTCCAGAGGATGACTTTTGGTTTACGGAATGCAGCGCAATCCTTTCAAAGGTTCATGCATCACACCGTGTTACAAGGTTTGGACTTTCTTTTCAGTTATATTGATGACGTCATTATCGCTAGTAGCAGCGAGGTAGAACATCGTGAACACCTACGTCTATTATTCGAGCGTTTAAACAGGTTTGGATTAACAATTAATCAAAATAAATGTTGTTTCGGAGTATCAGAGCTGGATTTCATTGGTTTTCACGTCTCAAGCCAAGGCATTCGACCGCTAGCAGAAAAAGTACAAGCCATATCCGATTTTCCTAAGCCATCTAATGTCAATCAATTAAGACGTTTTTTAGGCATGATTAATTTCTATAGAAAACATATTCCACGCGCGGTTCAGAGTCAAGCCATTTTATCACGATATTTACATAACGCTAAAAAGAATGACGAAACACCCATCGAATGGACGCCAGACGCCCACGCAGCGTTTCAGGAATGTAAGTTACAATTACAGAATGCGGTCACGTTGTCGTATCCGAGCAGCGACGCTACGTTAGCGCTGTTTACAGATGCATCGGACACATGTACAGGAGGGGTTCTACAACAACTTGACAAAGGTGCGTGGAGACCTCTAGGTTACTTTTCTAAACGTCTATCGGATACACAGCGATCTATTTCGCCATCAAACACTTTCGAAAGTTGTTTGAAGGAAGGCCTTTAACAATTTATACGGATCATCGACCATTAGTACACGCTTTTACGAAAATAGGTACAGAGTCTGAAACACCTCGCCGAACAAGGCAACTCTTATTCATAAGCGAATTTACGACGGACATTCGACACGTAGTAGGTAGCGACAACGTAGTTGCAGACGCGTTATCACGCGTCGCGACGATTTCCTGTCCCACAAGCATCGATTACGAGCAACTAGCTGAGTCGCAGAAACACGACGAATGCTTAGCGCGGCTTGAGGCGGGAAACGTAAGTAATAACAATGTTGTAATCAAGCGTATAATGTTACCCACAGGCGGAAAAGAGGTGTATTGTGAGACTTCGACATCAAAAATTAGACCTTATTTACCTGAGACTTATAGACGTTTAGCTTTTGACAGTGTGCACGAACTTAGTCATCCCAGTGTACGCACCACGCGTAAAATGATATCTGATAGATTTTTCTGGCCTGGCATGAACACTGACGTAAGCAGATGGGCTAAAGCTTGTGTCAGTTGCCAAAAATCGAAAGTCAACAGGCACACGATTTCAGAGTACGGCACATTTCAGCACGCAGGTCGTTTCGAGCACATACATGTAGACATAGTAGGGCCACTACCCATCTCACCCGAAGGATACAGGTACTGTGTAACCATCATAGACCGAGGTACACGGTGGCCTGAAGCCATACCGATTAAGGATATAACGGCAGAGACGGTCGCCAGAGTCATCTACGACAGCTGGATAACCAGGTATGGATGCCCGGTCAGACTGACAACTGACCAGGGTCGACAGTTCGAGAGTCATCTGTTTGTAAGTTTAATGAAGTATTTGGGCGTGACAAGGGAAAAAAACTCACCCTATCACGCGCAGGGAAATGGCCTGATCGAGCGCTGGCACCGCAGCATGAAAGCTTCGTTGATGGCTCGTTTAAACAATAAATCATGGGTTGACGAGATACCAACAGTGCTGTATGGTTTACGCGCAGCAGGGCGCAGCGAAAACGGCGTAAGCGCAGCTGAGTATACTTTAGGAAAACCATTAAGACTTCCGAATGAATTTTTCTCCCCGTCGGAAACTACACTTGACGACTCGTATACGTATATAGAAAATATTCGTCAGTCAATTGAAAAGTTGCGGCCAATACCAAACACCCACAGGGACAATCGTAAATGGTTTGTACATCCAGACTTAAAGTCATGTACACACGTTTTTATTAGAGACTATTCGGTAAAAAAACCATTAAAATCTCCTTACGATGGGCCATATAAGGTAATTAAAAGAAATGAAAAAACTTTCGAAATTCAGTTACCTAATCGTCGTTCAGTAATATCGATAGACAGATTGAAACCAGCATATTTAATTAATATCTCGGACGAGCAAACACCGGCGTCAAGTATAGTTATCGACACGGGTAAACAGGTGACGCAACCTAGCATCGCGGACGACCCGGCAACGCAGCGAGTTTCGCGCAGCGGCCGTGTCAACAGAAAACCCGTACGTTTTATGTAGAAATAGCTTAGTATTTAGGACATACATTTTTTTAATTTCCGCAGAGTTACTTTCTTTCGTCACAGTCAGAACAGAACACATTTTCGATTGGTATAACTACCACATCAGTCAACAGTATATTTTTATTAAAAGACATCCAACATGGGTCAATACTCTACCAAGTTAGAAGAAGTAAATTATACGCAAAACTATATGAATCAAGTTAATGAGATGAAGTCAAAAATGGAAAGTTTTAACCTCATTCTTATCTGCATAAGTGTTTGCACAGTCTTATGTCTGCTCTGCTGCATGTATTTTTGTTTTGCGAAATGCACAAGAAGTATGAAGATTTGGTTGAACAAACGGTTGACAGTAACTCTGGAGGAAGCCATTGATCAACGATCATCATCAGGGCAGGCAGAGATAGGTAAACAGACAGTGATTGTTGCATAAAGACACCTGTACCTGTGCCTGGAAATCGTTTTTTAGTCACTAATGTATTTTTTTGCAGTTGCGATACCTGAAAGACTGGCATTTTGGTTTATAAATAGTTTCATTATTGTAACAGTAACTTAACAAGGTTTTAACATAATTGAGTTCCTATCGAATTGCATTGTATAACTGGATCGTAGTATAGTACAAATATAGAAGTTACAGATGTAGAGCCTCGTAAAGAACAATATTTTTTTTAATGTTTTAAAATTTGTCGATTTCTGTGTAACAAATTTTAGGGGGGTGTGATGTAGGGGTGTACATACACTCACGCTTTCGCACTAAATCAGCGTTTTTGCGGTCTAGGGAATTGAAGCCAGTCGCCTCGTGACCGCCTACCGATTGTCGCGCACGTAGTTATAGTTCCGTACTCCATGTAATTTGCGTTATACGAACACTGAACTTTTGATTTCATATTCCGATGTTGTGTGTTAAATTTAAATCTGGTATTAATATATTCGGACATTCGTGAACTGCATTGTGTTGTTTTACTGGAGCACTACCCTTCTGAACATTACCGATCAGTGATTTACTCAAGGACAGCTTAAGGAAAAGACATTAGCAACAAAACCTTACATTGGTGACTTCTAGCGTACACGTTATTAGGGGCAGATGTTATTAGCTGATTGGATTTAGAAGGGTTAACATGAGTTTTGATCATGACCTCATCATATTGCTAAATATGGTCTTTGTCTTGTAATCATTTTATTTGCTGTATACCAGTCATAAAGTCATTCATGATAAGTATATCTGTATGTACTTAATTATTTATAAGGAAAACCCCAATAAATAATGTAAAAAGCAAGTTTTAAGTAATAAACAACTTTTGCCTTTTTGATAAAATTGTGCTTATATACCACTATTGGACATGAGATGGTAAAAATAATTCAATTTCCTTTAAAAGAATCCGCCAATATAAGACTGCATAAACAAATTCACTTTTAGGCATTTACCTTTAGATGCCATGGCTACACCCCATTTGGCCCTGAGACCCTCTGCTAACTAAACAAAATATTTTCCAGTACCAGAGAATGCTTCAATAAGTTATGAAGGCCTTAGTCCTTATTTTTATAGGTTATGTATACAATTTATTTTCTACTTCAAGTGTCATTACGCGTAGATGTTTCGTAAAAAGTTACTCGTGACTAACTTTTTATGATTCTCCTATTTGACACAAAAGCAATTCGGGCATTGTGGCACATTTTACGAATTTGCAAAGGAAACTGTCAAAAAAATGAATTGGGAAAAGTAATGTCGCTCGTGAAACATATATTTATTGCGCTAAAGTGGCCATTTTACGATTTTCGATGTAATTCATATCTGTATCGTCTGGTGAAAAAGTCAGAGCGGCCGTTTTAAACCCCCTGCTTAGAAACTGCACCTCAACTGCCTTGTTTCTGAATGGTTTTATAAGTGTTGGTGGTAGCCTTCCTGTAGTCTATGAAAATGTAGGTGTTGTCAATGTATAAATTATGTTGCATGGTTGCTAGAATCTTTTTGTTTATTTCTTGAGTTGTCAACCAGTAATTATATTTTCTTTGTTGTCAACAGTGATTATATACTCTTTGGTTGTCAACTGTCAAAAGTTTAATCTAATTTGAATTGAATCTGAGAATCAGGAGTTATAATATAATAAAAAAATATAAATAAATTAATAACAGACGCGTTTAATAAATAAAGTAATGGAGGATCACCGAGTGGAGGACAAAATTAATTTGTTGGAGCCTTCATTAGAAAAACAGCTGAAAGGCCATCGGAATAGTATAACGGCATTATTTTTTAGTCCTAACGAACAACAGATTGCTTCCAGTTCTTTGGATAACAGTGTTTTAGTAAGTATATTCATTAATGTAAAACTCAGTAGCGAGAGGTTTCATGTTCCAATGTTTTTGGACACTCTGCTCTATATATGAGCATTAACTGTATTTCCTTCTTGCAGCTATGGGATCTTCGTGGACACATGAAAAGTTACAAATTCCAAGGCCACGAAGAAGCCGTCATGGATGTGACATTCTCACCATCTGGAAAATACATGGCATCTGCTTCTAGGGATAAAACCGTTAGGATTTGGGTACCAACAGTCACTGGTAGTACGGGCGTGTTCAAAGCTCACTCTCAAACTGTGAGGTCCGTCCAGTTTAGTCCAGATGGATCTAAGGTGACTTCCATTTCAGAGATATTTGTAATTTAAATTGTATCAAAAGTATTTATATATAAGTTGCCTTAATTTCCAATTATTTAATCCTAAAACATATTTTTGTTACAGATAGTTACAGCTTCAGATGATAAAATTGTAAAACTATGGTCAAGCGATAAACATAGATTCATAGCTTCATTTGTTGGACACACAAACTGGGTACGGAGTGCACGGATGTCTGCTGATGGCTCAGTGATAGCATCCTGTTCTGATGATAAGAGTGCGAGGCTGTGGAACCCTGAGTCTGGAGAGTGTGTACACACATATAAAGACCAGAAAGGACATGGACTGTGCCTAGAGTGGCACCCATCTGGTTGCTATATAGCCATCGGTACTTCACAGGGGAATGTCAAGCTCTATGACACAAGAACACATAATTTGGTGCAATATTACAGGTAAAACACCTACAATTTTTTTTTAAATAAATCATTTGTTGCATTTCTGCATTTCAAAGAGCAAAAGTTTTGTTTTTGGACTGTATTTTGTATTATTAAATTAATATTGTTTAGATAACTAGTTTCCTTTAAGAAATTAGTTAAAATAATTATTAAAAATAATAAAGTTAAGTGCAATAAGTATTGAGATAATATGTCATGGATTTCAGTATACATAATGAGGCAGTGACACAGCTGGCGTTCCATCCCAGTGGAAGCTATATTTTGACTGCAAGCAAAGATGGAAAAATGAAGGTAGGAATTATTTCATAGTTAATTTTGGAAACAAAATAGTTTATTTAGTATTTTCATTTGAGATTTTTGACTGCATTGGTCTTGACTTGTAATACTAGATATGGCTTAATTCATCATTACATATATCACTTAATTTTTTTCGATACTGTTTATAGATTCTGGACTTACTAGAAGGACACCCAATATTCACATTAAGTGGACACAAAGGAGCCGTGAATGCAGTTACATTCTCACCCAGTGGGGATGCCTTTGCATCTGCTGGTGATGACAGACTCGTAAGTCAATTCTTGTGTAAAAAAAGGCACTGATATTTATACCACTGTCCTGTGAAAATAATTACACAAACCATGCTGGGCCCATAACCTGTTGTTGCCCTAAATAACAAGATAAAGCAGTCTAATTTTACATGTTTCTTTTCAAACCCACATGCGACAAATAGTTTGGTCTTTCCAATTTCAGACAAAGAGCAAGATATATTTATGATCCAATGTACATCTATCCTTTGTTACAGGTTTTTACATGGAAAACAAATTTTTCTGAACTGAGTGATGCAAAAGAGAATGTGCCACAAATGGCATCCTCTGTGCCTAGGTCTAGATCTCAAACTTCCACTTCAAAGAGGAGAAACCAGGTGGTCAAAAAGAGATAGTACTATTAAGACATAGTTTGTAATTTAGATGTAGTTTTATTTGAAACTTTAAAATTTGTTTATAGATGTAAGTATAATTAGTCATCATTAGTGAAGTTGACAAATACATAATAATTGACTTTTAGACACTACTCAAAATTATTTCACATTCCCTTATTCAGGATTGGTCATTGATGCAACTTGAAACGAAGTATTCAGTTGTCTTGCAAAAACTTGAATTCAGAGAAAATTGTAATTTAAACTCAATGCTCAAAAGATCAGCATCTTATTAGAGTACATAGATGCTAGAAATTAATATTATTAATCGTCAAATCAGGGTGCAAGGGCCTGGTATCAGTGCTATCACACCACCAGATATCCTGTTGCTACTTTTGTGCACCTCGATGACTTGGCAGACTCGGAGAACTTTCAAGAACCTAATGCTAATAGTACAGTGGTTAGTTCAAATAAGTCTTTACCAAGAAGTAGTAATTTGTCTCATGTTTCTGAGGCTCCATCTGAAGAGAGTTCCTACAGTGTGGGACATATCAGTCATATCCCACGTCCCCCGCCCACCCGCACTACTTATACTATACCCTCTATTGTGAATAAGTCTATTGGCACTAGTACAGAAAGGGGAACAATCATACATGAAGAAGAGGAAGACATGTTTGGAATGATAAAGTTAAAGGAAAATGATGTTTGTTATACTAGTGGGACCATTGAATGGGTGGGGAAGAAACGGAGCTTTCCCATAAACAGTGGATTTAAAATACTTGACGATAGCAAGAGCAATGAGCCACTTTTGAAGAAAAATAAGAGTATGAATGACACATTTACATGTGGAAATAAGATTAAAGAATGCGACTGTGCTGATGTGTTGCCCACTGTAAATGCTATTGTTGATCACTTGAATGCGTTGCATGAAGCAGTTGATATTGTGGACTTGCGAATCAATACACTTGAGGATGTAATGAGCAAAAATTAAACTATTGGTTGAGGAGTGATTTTTGAGTTAATAGTAAAAGATTATGTTTAAAACATATTTATTTTAGTTATTTAATAAAATATTGTGTAAACTGTAAATCTTCTTTAACATCATATCTTTTAGAAAATATTCCTGAAAGCAACACCTTGTGACGATAATGTAACATACTATTTTTATTTGAAACAAAATAAATCTAAAGTGTACATAACATCACAAAATTTAAACATTTAATAAAAAAATCTTGTACAGAACATGTACATTTTTGTATGTTTAATGTAAATGTAAATATTATGTTACATGCATATCCTCATTTGTGTAAAATCCACCATCAAGCAGGTTACTGTTACTGAGTGCCTACATATGTCGTTTTCTTGCCTGTTTTTTTAATAACTTCTAACAGCTGGTCACTGCTTAGAGATGATGTGACTATGACTTTCTGCTCTGGTAAACTTATTGAGACACTTTCCACTCCTTGTCCTTTCAGTCTGTTGAGCACTCTCTCCACTGCACCGCTGCAACCCTCGCATGTCATTTCTACATTGAAAACGTATGTCTGCAAAGTGAATAACTAATAAGATGAACTGTATCGCATTTTAATTAAAGAAAAGATTTTTTATTTAGCTTACTACTTTATACGATAAGCTGCAAGCAGACTATGAAATAGTAAGCCAGCCACGTAGAAAGGAAAACTTCGTTTTATGATATCGATGTGAAATAAAGGTAAATGCTTACATACCGACATGTTGTTTAACAATATATTTGAGTAAGTATCAGATTATGTGGAATCTAGTCTGAATAATGAAGAATTAGGTAATTGAAGGCGATAAAATCTTATCAAATCAATTTTTATCAGGTCATCGGCAAGTAGGTAGGCTACTACCTACATAGAGAAACATTTTGAGGTTATTGAACTTATGACATTTTCTTAGCTCGTTCAGAAATTTTTCAGCATTTGCACGGACTTAGAACGCTATGTTGGGAACCACGGTAGGAAAAAGTTTAAACATAGACAATTCATTTCATATTTTATCTGTAATTTTCTGTTCTACAACCTACACCCGTGCTTGTCATTCATGTCATGTCAGAAAACCGTATGTCCTTTGGGTTTTATATTATTTTTATCGTTAATTTGTCGTAAAGACATGGTGTAATTAAGCCTCAAATGAAAACATGTCCCTCATAGACAGTCTTAAGGAGTTAGGCTGGTAATTATTCGTTAAATAAATCCAAATTAAACCTGTCATTATGTTTCCTTCAATACTCAATATTTTTTGGATTTTCCAGGCATTTGAGTCAAGAAGGTATCGATATTATTAGTGAAAATGGACAAATACAAGATGTAAATATACTTAGCAAAAGAGCTTTAGATGTAAGTATAAATCTTGGTAATTTTCATACGTGGTTTCCAAACTGCTGTCACTTTGGATAGGACAGTGATACAGTGGTGTTTCTGTCATTTCAGTATGACCTGCGGGATATCGGGGACACCGCTTTCCCTGAAGACTTTACAAAAGATCCGTCGAAGCTCGAAAGGCCTATAGTAGTTCAAATTCAGAAGATAAGAAATGTGTCTGCACCCAAAGCCAATGAGGAATCGTCACATGCACCTCGTATGTTGAAGCTGACCTTGCACGACGGGAAGTCGACGTGCACGGGCTTGGAAACGAGTCCTATTCCGAGCCTCAGTATCAACACTCCTCCAGGAACCAAGTTGTTGCTGAAGCATGAGGGCCTGGAAGTATGTCATGGAGTAATTTGGCTCTCACCAAGTGTTATATCAATTTTGGGTGGAAAGGTGTCTCATATGATTGAGAAATGGGAATTGAACCGAAGTCTTGCCAAGCACACCAGAGGTAAGCAAGTTTTGATAGTTTTTATAATACACACTGTATTATGAAGAAACATTTTGGTGAAATAACATGCACAATTAAAATACAAAATTACAAGTCTCATTCTGAATTTCGACAGTAAAATATTTCAACATTCCCAATTTCGAAAAACAGTAGTTCGATGCCCATTGTTTCGACGAAACTTATATTTGACTAGCATTAGTTCGACATAACATACTTCGAAAACACACACCTTCGAAGAGCACTACTTTGACAGAACCTTTCTTCGATATGCTCTTGTTCAACGGATCTCTATGTCGACAGAACATACCTTCGACATAATACTGTGAACACATAATAATAATATCGTAATGTAGTAGTAGACAAAGGCCGCCTCTCCTTGGAAAATGAGAACTGGCGCAAAACAACGGTGGGTGCTAAGTGCTGAGTATCGCATGGAGGAATGGAAGAGCAAGGAGCTTCATGAGCGGTTCTATCAAACTTTAACAGAGCCTCATATGGATCAGCTCGCATCAGTAAACAATTGCAGACGTGTTCGTAGTGTTCTTCGAAGGTGTGTGTTGTCGAAGTATGTTCTGTCGAATTAATGCTAGTCGAATATAAGTTCTGTCGAAAAAATGGGCATCGAACTACTGTTTTTCGAACTTGGGACTCTGTGGAAATATTTAAGTGTCGAATTTCAGAATGACACTCAAAAAACACAATAGGTCTTTAGAGCTTTAATTCTTACAAAATCTATTATTATAGATACTTTGTGCACTTAAAGCTTGTTGCAGATGGCAACTTATAAATGTTTTTTAATTTTTTATTAAATTGTAAATAAATTAAAATAATACTGAAAAATAAAAACTATTTGTAAAATACACTTTTAGGGGGCATAGGAGTAGATGGCGGGCCACCTCCATGGATCCCATTTGGGCAGCGCTTGGAAGCACAGACTGTGGATAAACAGTTTAAGAGTCTGCAGGAGGCTGCCAAGCAGGACAATGCAGAGTTCGAGGCCCAGAGGAAAGGTGCCATTGCAGAGGCGCAAAGGCTCTCCGGTGTTAAGAAGGTAAAGTTTTTTAAATTTGTTTAAATGAAGTTTTATTTCTTGATAAACTTTGTAAAGTAGTAAAAAGTAACTTTGTATTTTATTTTTTTCTAGGTATTCGGTGGCGGCACTAAACCTCTGTTAGATGCAAATGTTCAGAAGATTGTCGATGCGGGCTTCTCGGAAGAACAGGCTGAAAATGCACTCAAATATACTAAAAATAATGTTGATAGAGCTCTTAAAATACTACAAAAGAGAGATAACTCAGAAAATAGGAATAAAGAGAAACCTCAAAAAGAGTCAACTGATCAACCAAAACGAAAAGGACGAAATAAAGAACCAAGTGATGATGATGGAATTCCTGTCAAACCTTCTGGAAAAATAAGTTTATTTGACTTTCTTGAAGACAAACTGCCGAATGTACCAGAAAAGGACAGAAATAATCGGCAGTATAATAATTACATAACCATAAATGATAGGAATAATGGACAAAGGGAGAAGAACGGTGCCAAAAATAATTCCCGTGCACAGTCATCTAGGTATGATAATGGAACTCGACAAAGATCTGAAAATAGGGGCCATTACTCAAATGACAATCATCATTCATCACACAGAGAGGACCGTAAGTACCAATCAATAACTGAGAAGCCTCCACGCTTCCAAAAGAAGCTGGAGGAGAAGAATAAGCAGCATCAGCAGCAACATCAACCTCCTCCACAAAATAACAGCAACACTAATGTAAACATGAATATGCCTTATGGCAATTCATATCAAAACCAGCCACCTCCATACTCAGATAGGAATATGAGGACTGATCGGAACATGAGCGACAATAAAATGCAGCATCAGCAAAACTACCGCGGGAATTCCAGCATGGATAGTTTGGTGGAAGCAGCCGCAAACTTAAACATGCTCGGTCAGCAGAGAGGAGTCGAAGAGCCGCAGCGTAGCTACCAGCATCCAGAGCAGTACCAACACAAGCAGTCGTACAACCAGAACATGCAGGAGATCCCGCCGTTCAGGAGGAACAACGACATGCAGAAGTACCAGGAGCCGGGCTACCCGCGGCGGCAGCAGGCGCCTAACGGGTACATGGAGCAGCAGAGCGCCATGTACCCCGGCGTCAACTACCTGGCGGCCGGTGCGCCCTACCCCGCGCGCCAGTTCGGCTACGGCGCCCGCCCGCAGGAGATGCAGGTAACGGCGCTAGCGCCGCATATTAGCTCTTCAGGTGTCCCTGTTGGCCCAGACACTTCTTGGTTATGTCCTTCCAGTCCTTGTTATACGCTTTGAAATCATCTGACCTTCGCCTTACTATGTTTCGATTTTTAGTTCAGAAAAATTGGCAGATGGGATCGATACCCATCAGATAGAATCTGGTTAGTTAGAATGTGGGCCTATCATTCTGGTTGCATGTGACAAATTGTCATACAAATTTCCTTTTAGCTTTGTTACATAAACCAGTGTTTGGAAAACCCATTCATAACGGTACACCGGTTATATCGGTTAACCCTTTTTTGGTTAATCCTTTGATTCGGTTAACCCACACAATAAGGGTAACAGTAACCATTATCCTACGGACATAATCACCATTAAAGTACAAGGCATCGTTGAAGATATCACTGGGGAACTCAGCGAAAATTATGATGAACAAATAAATATAAAGCTTGTAACTCCAAAAGAAGTTATGAGGAAAATAAAACAGCATATCAACCCCAGGAAATCTCCTGGCTTTGATCTTATACCAGGAGAACTGCTACACAATCTCCCGAGAAAGGCTTTAGTCAAATTAACTAATCTCATAAACGCTGCTTTGAGACTTAAATACGTGCCCGATTTATGGAAAGTAGCTGAAGTAATAATGATTCCAAAACCGGGAAAACCGCCAAATGAGACGACGTCGTACAGGCCAATTTCATTGTTACCCGTTATGTCAAAGTTATTTGAAAAAATATTACTAAAAAGACTAAAACCTATCATTGAAACCAAAAACCTTATTCCACCACATCAGTTCGACTTCAGAGAAAAGCATTCAACTATAGATCAAGTTCACAGAATAACAAATATAATTGAAAATACCCTCGAAAATGAAAAAGTCTGTTCTACTATCTTTCTAGATGTAGCGCAAGCTTTCGATAAAGTGTGGCATGAAGGACTCATCATAAAAGTTAGAAACATGTTACCCACTAACTACGTAGATATAATTACATCATATATAACCAATAGAGCTTTTAGAGTGCGACAAGAAAATGCGTATTATAAAATTAAAGAAATAAAAGCTGGAGTGCCTCAGGGAAGTGTTTTAGGTCCGGTCCTGTATCTACTATACACCTCGGACATTCCTGATATAGATGACAATACTATGGCGACCTTTGCTGACGACACTGCTATAATGGCTGTCGGAAGTACTCATGAAGAAGCAGCAGAAAAGGTTCAAATAGCAATTAATAAAATTATTGAATGGACAAAGAAGTGGCGAATCAAGCTAAATGAATCAAAGTCAACTCATGTTAACTTTACTAATAAGCAAGAACAATTTTGTTCTGTGTATATAAATGGAAAGCAAATTCCATTTGAAAATACAGCCAAATACTTAGGTATGACTCTGGATGCAAAGCTGCGCTGGAAAGCGCACGTCAAAAAGAAAAGAGAAGAGCTCGAAATACGGTTTCAAAAGATGCACTGGCTGCTTGGGAGAAACTCTGCCTTGTCAGTGCACAACAAAATACTTTTGTATAAACAAGTCCTGATGCCAGTATGGACTTATGGTATACAGCTGTGGGGCTGTACCAAACAGAGCAATATCAGTATGATCCAAACATTCCAGAACAAAGTACTAAGGAGCATTGTCAATGCACCCTGGTACATTAGAAATGCTGACCTGCACCGGGACCTTAACATGCAGTTCGTCAATAAAGTTATTAAAAAATATGCAGAAGCACACGAGTATCAATTGCTTCATCATGTGAACGTTGAGGCAATCCAGCTCCTCGACAACACGGACACAGTGAGAAGACTTAAACGAACTAAACCGTTCGAATTAGTGTAGTGTAGTGACAATAAAAAAAATAATACTTAGTGCGGTCATAGTGCAATAATTAAAGACACACGAACAAAGTGCCTTCCCCTTAATAGAGACAGTAAGAAAAGTGCCGAAGGACACATTCTTATACTATTGCTTATAAAACTAGGTCAATGTAAAATTACTAATTAGTCTTAGATTATTAGGCTAGATTGTAATAATATTAGCGTACTTATTGAACAGTATGTAGGTACGTTAAGAAAGTAAAAAAAAATTTAAAGTGACATGTGGCAAGTCTTGCTACAAGACGTATCTGCCAGGCACTAACATCGTCACAGTAAATTTGAATTTTTTTGAATCTGTGAATTGTGTTAATTTTTTGGGTTTCGTACCCAAAGGGTAAGAACGGGACCCTATTACTAAGACTCCGCTGTCCGTCCGTCCATCCCTCTGTCTGTCACCAGGCTGTATCTCATAAACCGCGATAGCTAGACGTTGAAATTTTATGATGTATTTTTGTAGCCGCTATAAAAACAAATACTAAAAACAGAATAAAATAAATATTTAAATCCCATACATACATCAAACGTGATATTTTTATAGATATTGGTGTGGAACCCTAAGTGCGCGAGTGTGACTCGCACTTGATCGGTTATTAAGTCTGTAGTAAGTAAGGTCTGCTGCATTAAGGATTGTTTGTGTAGTAGGTACATATAAAACCCTTTTTAACCGACTTCGAAAAAGAAGGCGGTTATCAATTCAACGCGATCCTTTATTTTTTTTTATGTATGTTCACCGATTTTTCGAAAACGCCGAAATATACCGATTTAGATTTTTTTGTTTGAAATGGTATTCTTGTCACGAGGTCAGTCCCACAGAGTATTTATCAAAATCGGTTGTGTATTTTCGGTGTCAAGTCTGTTTTTAGTTTAGAAAAATTATAAAGTGACACAGTAACAATTGTTCTTAACGCCATTAGTATCTATGCTTTGATAATAAACATAGGTATATAAGAGAAGATGTATAATGAGTAGATTTTGATAAGTGTCTCTGATTTTGTAAGCATTTACGAAAAATAATTGGCCAAGTGCGTGTCGGGCCACGCGCAGTGTAGGGTTCCGTAGTTACGAATGCCAACTTTGAGTTCATGCCACTAAACACGTCTAAAAACTAATTTTCTATTGAATTTATATGAAATTTTCCTTTGGCGAGTACATTTTATAAGTTGATCGCCTATAACTTTTTAATTTGTAGACCCTATTTAGGTCTGATAGTTTTTCTTTAAATTTCGTTATATTAACTATAGCTGTGAATTTTTCACTTTAAAACCAAATATTTCAGAAACGGATCCCTTAATCTAAAAACGGTGTTCAGAAGCTCATAATATTTTTGAAAGACCAATTCAACAATATCCCACAGGATTGGTTAGTCTAGAAAATAAAATTGACTTTTGACTTTACTTGTATGGGAGCTAACCTAAAAAAAATCTTTTTCAGTATTTTATTGTACCACTTGTACTGCATAATTAATATACATACCTATACCAAATTACAGCTTTTCAATACTTATAGTCGCTGAGTAAAACTGCGGACGGACAGACAGACAGACATGGCGAAACTATAAGGGTTCCTTGTTTACTACGGAACCCTAAAAAGGCCTTCAAGCACAATTATATTTTTTTATCGATACATTATCTTAGGTTTTTAGTTGATTGAAAAAGTCAATTTGAGAAGATAAAACAGTTTAAAATTTCTTACTAAATTATAGCTTCTTTTGTTATGAGGCCAATCCGGTAAACGCAATATTTGGCATAGCACCTGAACTAATGTTCTTAAATCACGCCTACAAATGCGACATAAGTGACGTCACTCCTGTCCGGTCTTTCTAAGGCGCTCTATGACGCCGTCCAATGGCGGACTTGACTTTCTAACCTTATATCTTAAAGAGATTTTGGGTTAGCAAGGTAGTATTTTCTCGGAAGTGCTTATTTTTAGGAACTCTTTCCATAGCACAACGAAATAAATTATGCATCTTCCCTTTTGGCGATGCAGGGTGCGATGCGTGGCGCGGGCCCGTTTCTGCCGGGCTCGCTGCTGGGCTTCCAGAACGCGGCCGTGAACGAGCAGGCGCGCGCCATGCTGGGTGTGGCCGACATCAACTGGAAGCAGGGCGACCGCTGCCTCGCGCTCTACTGGGAGGATAACAATGTGAGTCTATCTTACTACTCACATCACTTGGAGAAGCCAGAACACGAAGGATTTATTTAATTTGTAATGCAATGTATCTTATATGTATTTTGAGGACGACCACCGTGGCGTAGTGATCACCATGCTAGTCCGCCACCCAGAGGTCCCGGGTTCGATCCCCGGTGAGGGCAAATTCGAAAATGGCCTTTTTCAAATTGTCTTGGGCCTTGGATGTTTATCTATATTTATTATAAAATATAGTATCGTTGAGTCAGTATCCCATAACACAAGTCTCGAACTTACTTTGGGTCTAGCTCGATCAGTGTGATTTGTCCATATTTATTTATTTAGGTCAAATCTTGCAATTAAATTTTCAACCATTTTTCCTTGCATACATATGTAAATTCGGATGACAATACAATATTATGGAGTCAATGAGCTGTTCTGATGATGGAACCGGAAGGTGGCCATAGGCCCTGTTATAAAACGGGATCCCTTTTTTGTTTTGTCCTAATGTGCTTTGGCATAAAATATTTTGGCAATTGTTTTTTGGCATACGGGTAATTTTAGCATAATTACCTATTAGGCTAATTTGTTTTGGGATAATGTTAATTCGCATAATCTCCGTAGGCATAACTGTAAGACTAGGAATAACAGAAACTAAATTAAGTTATTTTGAAATGTTTATTTAAAGATTATAAATATATAATAAATTATAAAATAAATATAATCTAAATCGGTTCTGCTCTTGAAGCGTGAAAAGGTAACAGATTAGTCAAATCAAATCAAATCAAATTATTTATTTGCATAAATGAAGGTAAAAATACATGTGATGTTAACAAATATTATAGTACCAATACATTTTACCCTGGATAGTACGAAAGTACAGGTCTGTGTAATATAGAGTAATATAAGTTTAATTTTATGCCTAAACATGATTATGCTTCAAACGATTATGCGTTAACTGTTATGCGTAAGCACGTTATTCTTAAAAACCATTATGCCAGAAGACAGTATGCTATATTACATTATGGCTAAATTTTTTATGCTTATGGATAGGGAACCTAATAAAACGACACAACCACATTGAGTTTGAGCTTATTGCATTTGTATTGATAAGTACTTAGACCTTACAATAAAAGCTTTTATGAAGAAATGACTTGAAAAAAATTATATTTTATGGACAAATTACACAGACTGTATTATCAATTCTTAACTCAACGATACTATATTTTATTCGTCAAATACATATAGATCAGATACATATATAGATCAGATGCATATGATCTTGGTCTTGGACGTTTGTCCAAGACCCAGATCAATCTGAATAAGGCTCCAGCTTGACCTAACGGGGATCAAACCCGGGACCTCCGGCGTGACAGCCTGGCATGATGACCACTAGACCTCAGTGGTCATCAATATTATATTCTCACAGAAACATGATGCGATATTTATAAAAATATTTTTCTTTTTTATTTATTTAATCTTTATTCTTCATTAACTACAAATCGTACACAACAATGGGCAAGTTTAACGCTGAAAGGTTGTTATGGTTATGGAATCTCGTCTTTACCTTTTTGTAGTGAAAAACTGTTAAATGTTTGTGTGATAAAATGTTGCACCTTGCATGCTATTTTTGACCTTACATATAGACTCCTTTTAGCGAAGCTTAGAATGAACACCTACAAGGTGGTTAGAAGACCTGACTAAGGTTATTGGAAAACGCTAGACGCAGTGCAGGCCCCTTTGATTGGTCAAATTGGTAATCCTTGGTGGACATCATGCGGCTGAAATGATAATGATGCATGATAAGACTCCTTTATAGTATTACATCTCTTTTCAATAATTTATACGTTATCAATTTTTACCTTTTGTTTCAGTATTATGAGGCTGAGATTACTGGCATCTCGGCCAACACTGTTGTAGTGAAATTCTGTGCATATGGTAATCATGAAGAAATTCTCAAGTCCAACTGCCTGCCCTTCCCCGCCCAGGGTAAGTAGCATTATATTATTGTTTACTTGGATTATGATTTTGTAAAATCTATGATAGAGACTACTTTAAATTGTACTTTATGGTTTTGAAATAAAGTTCGATCTGATGAAAAAAAGTCATGCATGGCTAAGGCAAAAAACCTAAAATAAAAGGTGAGCATTTAAATTCTTTTTCATTTATATGAAAAAGAAAAAAAATGAAAGAGAGAAAGAAAGAGAAGAAAGAAAAAGTATAAAATACTTTTTCCAAAATCACTTTAATTTCGTATGTATTATTTTCTTTCTTCAACCGTTTTAGGTAATTGTCAAGGTAGCTACTACACTCGACACAATTTATCATTCAATCTGGAGTAACAATCAGGTTCTGTACTGCAGATTGTAATGTTGTACAGCACAAAATGCAGATTGTATGCTAAGAACCAGCGCGCATTTGTGATTTTTAGTCGGGCGATATGATGTTATGGGCGACTGATTTGATCGTTCTGGGATTCAGTATGGAGTTTTTAATCGTCAAATGCCATATAACTCCATACTGATCTCTACTCCATACATCCAGAACGATAAAAAGATAGCCCAATTCAAAATCACAAGTGCGCGCCAGCTTTAAATTTTTGTCAAATAAATTCAAATACATCTTTATTATCATAGAAAATTAATAGTATCTTATAATATATAATCTTTTAAACTCGTCACTTTGTTCGTTGACGTCAAATGGTTACTTACAGACAGCTAAGTTAACTGCCGCTTTCAAAGCGCTATGCAGAAGTAATGTAGTGTGCAGCGTAAGCCTGGTTAACATATTGACAAGTGCGAGTGACAAGTGGCAAGTAAACACCGACAAGTGACAAGTAGGTGTTCCCACGTCACTGTCAAGTGGATATTTAGTAAGCTCATAACACGCTTATATGTCACGCGTGACGAGCCGGCTACAGCAGTGGCGGTGGGTGAGTGCGCGTGAGTGTGAAAGCGAGGTAGCGCACGGGATCTACTTGTCAAAGAATAGAACAGACTTCTTTTCAATTGTTACTTGTCAGTAAACCAGGCTAAAGCTGAGGCTGAGTAAGGCTGAGGGTCGTGAAGTTGGAGTCGCGTCACAGTCTGAACTTTGCTTCATGGAGGCTAACTTTTGGCCGAAGGGTGTTATGTATCAACAAGTAGGTGGTTACACGCAAGTGGATATGCAGTACTGATTGATATTCATTTGTTACTTGTCAGTGTCTGTTCACACGCAATATGACTCTTTACATATTGAGAAGTGTTAAGTGCAAGTGACCAATGGCAAGTAATCACTGACAATGACAAGTAGGAGTTTACACGCACAGACAAGTAGATATGCAGTACTGCTATTCACAGTGTCTGTTCACACGCACTTGCCACTTGTCACTCGCACTTGTATGTAAACCTGGCTTTAAGTGATGGCGTTGGTTGCAGCGTCGGGCCCGAGCAGCGGCTACATGTCGCGCGGGGGCGTGTTCGCGGGCCGCCGGCCGTAGGGCGCGGCCGCGGCGCCCGGCTCACACTCCGCGCCGCGCAGCTGACCCCGCCCGCTCCGCTCCGCAGAGCCGCCCCGCCCGTAACTGGCTTCTCATCCGCAAACGCTGCTGGGGTTAGGCCGCGCCTCTGTACAACCTGAGCGGACCCACATATACAATATGTAACGAAAACCCTATCCGATCCTTGTAGGAGCAATTCGGACCTTCAATATGAACAACTTTTCCTGTGGGACCAATGCTTGAAACTCGAAGAAAAAATCGACATTTTCATACAAATTGCCGGGCCAGCCGAATACTTTTGTATAAAAATGACGATTATTTTTCGAGTTTCAAGCATTGGTCCCATAGGAAAAGTTGTTCATATTGACCGTCTGAGTTGCACCTACAAGGATCGGACAGGGTGTTTGTTACATATTGTACATGTCTACTTTTAAAACACCAGCAACTTTTCTGGAGCTGAACTTGCTCCAGAAAAGTTGCTGGTGTTTTAAAAGTTACCCTGTATAAGATTTCGTTATTGATGCATCGAAAGAGATAGTACTCAAACTACCAATATGGGGCAAAATCTAGAGGACAGGGTGCAAGGAATAAATCTATATTGTGATTTTGGCGCCCGCGGCTGGTGCCCGGTTTACTCCCCACGCCCCCCTAGATCCGTGGCTGATAGTACTACACACCACAGATTAGATACTAGTTACTCCGCTACACACATCTGTATTGTTATAACGAAATCATATTAGTTGTTAAAACAGCATAGTTACGCTCAGTTTCTATGGAGCCGCAGCCAGGGTGTGTTTTGTTTGAAGTGGAGCTGGACGGAGCGGAGTTTAGTGACGCGTGAGTTGACTAATTGTAGATCGAATCACGCCGCAAAGCTCTCTTCAATCGAAACGCACTCTAAAGTGTTATCGAAGGATTCTATATTTGCAGCATAACCGACAAATAACACTAGCCAACGATTGATCATGTTGTGTGACACCAGATGGCAGCACAGTGACGTCAAGTCCAATCGACTGTTGTCATTGGACCATCAGTTGACAGGTACTTTTGCTCCGACAAAAGTAGGTAGCCAATAACAGCAGTTTATTGGATCTGACTTCACTGTGCATCTTCCACCTAAGGCTGCCATCAGACGGACTGCATCGCAGCAACCGCACCAAGTCGAACGTACAACTGCATGCAGTTGTATATATCGACTACGGGGGGTTGCTGTGATGCAGTCCGTCTGAAGGCAGCCTTATGTTCCATATTTTTGAAAACCTAATTTCATGACACAAGTGCCACAAAACATTTTCCTGCACTTTGCGAATAACCATGTATTCGATAGTTAGGTTAATATCAACTGATTAATAACTGATGAACTTTAGTGAGATATTAAGTGGACTAACTTCTTGCAACGAATTTTACACTTCTCAACTTACAATAAGAGGACTGCCATTTTACATCCTTGTCGTATGAAAAATCGGACGGAAAATGTGACGCAATTCGTCAATTTCGCAAATGGTCATCACTCGAAAATTGGTCACTTTCGCAGAATGTCACTTCCGCAAATGGTCATCGCTCGAAACCTGGTCACTTTTACAAATCGTCACTTTCGCACTTAGTCTTGTTAGAAAATTTATGGATGACAGTTTGCGAAAGTGACAAAACTCGAAATTGACGATTTGCAAAAATAACCTTTTGCGAAAGTGACTCATTTTCGAGCGATGACCATTTGCGAAAGTGACAAATTGCGTCACAACCACCAAATCGTTATGCAAAGTTATGTCTTTTATAGACATGACGCAGTGTTAACATTATTTATACGATCTATCCCTACCTTATTCGACGGATAATAATTTTGACTATTGTTGGGGAGGTTTTATAAAAGATGATCAAAAGCGTTTCTTACAGGTATTTGACAGTCGGGAAGTAATTGAAATGCTAAGGGAAATAACCGTTCTATCTAGTAATATTACTGACACATTAATAAGTTATTACACAATATTGTAATGGCTCTCTGTGTACATCCTTCTAACACATGTATAATTCCAGTGGTGTTTGCGATGAGAATCGAGTATCGTCTATAGGCCTACTTTTCATGAGTTTTTACTCTATTCACGGACCCTTGTTGGAATTTAATTAATTACGAATTCAGACAAAACAAGCGATTATATGTACAAATATGACTGGGCTATTGTTATTTTTCTTAAAAAATAGACCAGAGAAAAGTGAAGACAGTGTCAAAGACTAAATATGATTTCTTTTACAATATTTTCAGATAATTCTGCTGAAATTTAATATGGAAATTATCAATGCTCTTGAAAATTCTTTCGTCAATTGAAAACTATCGTTATATATTATTTTTTTACAATTCGGTGTTGAGTTTGAAGAAAACGATAATCTCTTTTCCCAATAAATGCCCACTTACCGAATTTAATTACGTCTCAGATAATTAAATTACTGCGTACGTGGAATATTAGCCAAAACAATCCTTCCCATTGGGACAATGTCTGTCTGTCAATGTCGGTTCTGAATTCGAAAACACAAGTTAAATACCAACAAATAAAGAGCAAGCAGAGTCACAGCTGTTTTTTTTATTTTGCGAAACTGATGTGTAAGGCTTAACTCACACCGAAACTACAACTACTGGCAACACATTTTCATTGTTAAACCATATTCACCTTTATTTCTATTCCGGAAATGCACAGTATAACTTGAAAAAAAAAGTCTCGCGGCTGCCAGCGGTGACGCGCGTCCACAAGCGGCCGAGTTTTTATTAAGCTATTCTATGCATTTCAGAAATAAAGGTGAATGGTTTGACAGTACAGTAGGCTCTAGCCGCGGCCGTTCGAGTGCGAGTTGGCCCTAACGGGTAACATTATAGTTTTATATACAAACGATGGATCTGCTTTCAAACATGGTATAATAAGGTATTTCTCTTTCCAGGATAGCTCACGAATGTAAGTGTAACCACTGATTTTAGTAAATTTAGGGACTTTCGCAATTAGTTAATGAATTTAAATAAAATACTAACTTACTATTTAGTATTTCGTGTGATTCATCTATTTAGTTTTTAATTATTCATAAATTTATAAACTTATCGAATTATTAGTTCATAATTGGTTTGTTAAGTCAAAAATGCATTTTGCTCGGGTAATTCAATCACACACAGTGGCAACACTCCCAACTGATGACGTAATCTTAGGCCAATCACGTGACCAGCTGCCACGGGAAGAGAATATACGCGAAGTATATTATTATACCATGCTTTCAAACAACTGTAGACTCTGTTAGCTCGGGGTCTGCCTTCCGACTGTGATGCGTAGCTTCCGCTGTTCTGGAATCTGTTCACCTTTTATTTCGATTTCATTCCAATATTATTTTTATTTTTGTATAACTCGATGTCTCAGCTTATTTTTATATTGATCATGAATATTGAATTTGTTTGTTCGCCTTTATTATTTTTGTATGTTAAAGAAATTAATAGAATTGTTTTGGTAGTTCCGAGCCCGTTCTCCAAAAGAGTATGATATCGCCGAATTCATGATGTTACCATTCTTATACGATGTTAATAAAATTGAGCTCTATGTTATCATATTAATAGAAATCAATTTAGCTTGAAAATGTAATGTCGTGCGGATAAGTGCTAAAAAAGGTAATCGATATCATGGTGTTTGGCAGGACGGGCACGGCGAACCCGCACACTTAAGAAAAGTCACATTTTTTGTGTTATGTTGGTACATTTGACACGTTGGCTGCCACGAGCATTATATTAATGCCACCAAAATAACATTCACTTTTTTGTCTCAATTTCACCGATGATGCTCTGGTATCTGGCTAATTACGACGATGTCGTTATGCTCTCTGAATGTAGTGCAGGGCTTTGTACATTGTTTATCCACACATCCGGTAGCCATTAGGCAGCCAACGTGATATATTAGTCTTATATTCTATATTTTAGGATACTTTTTGTTTTACCAAGCAGGATCTTGTTACATAGCGTCGTTGTTGTATCTTAAACTTCACCTGTTACTTTGGCATACATGTTGTGGATAATATTTAATCAGATGATAGTTGTAATCGGGAATGTAACCCCATTTGTAAATCGGGAAGCTACGCAGGCGGGAAGGCCTCCAGCAGCCTCACTAAATAACGATGTCTAAAGTTAATCTCTGACCCGGCCAGTTTCCATAGCTCGGCGAGACGTGGGGAAGATACATGAATAGCACACAGAATATTTTCTTACTGAGTGAAATGAATGCGCATACGCTTTTTGTAAAAAAAAAAATCGTTAAAAGTGGAAACTTTTCGTTATTCGCACATGATTCTCACGAGACAGACAGACTGAAATTACCGGAAAAATAGCGCACTAAAATAAAATCTCCTAGAATTTTTAGCCTAATTCTTCTGTAAGTTGGATATCGTATATACAACTCAGTTCTTTGAGGAAGGCCACTGAGAGCTTGAAACCATTACACTATTAGTAATGGGAGGGTAACGCCAGAGATGTTGACTTTAGACAGTGTTCTGTAGTATGGCTGTATAGGTGTAGTTAATGCGTTCTTAATGTTTAAATTAGGGAATCTAATGTAATAAGAATGTAACTCATGCATTGGCATTAATTTATTGTCGGTACGGATGTAACAGCGTAGATCGTAGCTTGTATAAGTGTATTTTGTTGTATTCTAGCGCAAAACATGTAATATATTATTAATTCCAGTTTGATTACGAGATATTATCGAAAAGTATTTGTTTTACTTTGTTTAAATATTGAGGTATAATATCGAAATATCAGGATGTGTTTTTGCTTTCATGTTTATCGAGATGTTTTACGTAAATGAAATCTGGGTATATTTATTTGTAACATAGATTTTTATATTTTTGCTCGCAATGGTTACTTGTACTGTTTGCTATGATCGCAAGCAAATTGAAATATTTACTAGTATGGAATTGTGGCGTATGCTCCTACGAGTGGCCATTGCGGAGCCCTTTTATCACTAGATAATCGAGAGTGATATTATTTTACCATATCAAAGTACTGAGAGTGCCGATTTATGCAAAGTTTCTGAGCTTAGAGATTTTGTGCCCAGTCATGGGCCATAAAGACATTGTCAGTACTTTCACAATTTGTGTAAGGGTGGTGGTTCATCAGCCAAACATTACGCGACCGAATTTTGGCACAATTTGCCTGGTCTGCATCATCTCGAAGAGCTTTTGTCCAACACTCATTTTCACACGGTGTACAATGCGACACAAATAAGTTGAACAAAAATTGCGGACTTCAAAGCATTTTTGTACAAATTCCCGGCACGTAGGTTGAACCGAAATGGTAGTTATCGGCGCAGGTACAAATAATGCGCCGACGACCGCCGGTTTGGTTCAATTTACTTGTCGGGAATTTGTACAAAAATGCTTTGAATTCCGCCATTTTTGTTCAATTTATTTGTGTCGAATTGTACAATTTCGGCAGATTCTGTGATCGATCAAAACATTCACCGTTATCTGTATAGAAAATAAGTCTCTAAAATGTGGCATTGTGTGGTAGAATTCGCTAAACACAATGCTATTAGATTAGGCTTGTGTGGCGCCACCCTTACTACGAAACGCACTCGCAGCTTGAAACTGTTTTGTGAACCAAAGCTCAATTTCAGTATCATTAGATAATCGACTTAAGATGCTCATCTAACGACAATCAGCATTCGACGTTTGTACCAATTTCTGTTGAGTTAAAGTAACCGTTTATTAACAAAAAGCTAATAAAAGAAACTGTATTACGCTGGCATTTTAATTGGCATTCCAAAAATAACAACTCTTAATTTTTATTGACTTTAACTTTTAATACCTTAAAAGTTTAAGGTGCTGCCATGTCTGTATGTTCTATCGTAGCCCCCAAACGAAAAAAAACGTTTTTTTTAAAATAGGTTTTAAACTTGTATACGAGTATGAAAATTGTATATACAATGTCCTTTTTAATTAAGTACAAATATTTTAAGGGGTTATTCAGGCCTATCATTTTGAACAACTTTGCCCAATAAATGTATATCGAAATACGAAAAAAAATATTTAGGTTCTCATACAAATCAAAGTAGTCACGTGATATCGTTACTATGAAAAATGCAAAAAAATTTTTCGTATTTCGATATATATTTATTGGGAAAAGTTGTTCAAAATGATGGACTGAATCACCTCTTAAAATATTTGTACTTAATTAAAAAGGACATTGTATATGTTTTGTATACTTTAGTCATATTGTATGATATTACAGATGAGGATATTCATCCGCGTCAAAAATTTTGTTAGGAAAATGATTATACCTGTAGCTACTATGAAAAACCTAAATTGATCGGATTGTGATTGGCTGAGAGGATTTTAGGAAAAGCTGTTTAGTATTATGGACTGATCATGTTAGTACGTACTTTTTACTTATTATTATCGTGCAGTCTAGCCTATTATATATTATTGCGTAGTTATTATTATTGGTACGTTTAAAATAATACTCCCCAATGAGATTGACATGTTTATGTCCTAGATAACTAACAGCAGTGCTAAAATGGTTTCACATCCGCTTTGTGAGTCGTGGCTGGGGCGACCTAAAATCAATCTGAAATTAAGGGTCCGCGTGATGGTCACTATTACGACTGTACAATTTATGAGGGTGTATCTAGGGCTTAAGACACTCCCCACATTTTTGGTGCATTCCACCCCTTATCAGATTGTCGTTCATTAATTATGTCCGAGATATCTGGCCTATTTTTTGGGCATTGACCGAACTACGCGTGACAGTTGTTAATAAATTGTAATTTTATCTGGAATGCTGCAGTTAACTACATAATGTTCCCTTGAAAAGAAATATTGAGAGTCAACATTGTAATAATAAGTTTTTAAATTCTAGCTAAAAATATACTATTTGTTTCACTCCATTTCGTTATTTCGGTCCAACACCTCAATATTTTGATTTTGAGCTTTTGGTAAACAATTAAACTACACCAATAAGTAAACAAAACACTTGCCAAGATTCGATTAAATTAATTTATGGGTCACATTAGTTTAGGTAGTAATTATTATCAAAACCATGGCTGGGGTTTTTGAAAATGAATAAGAAAATATGAAAAAAGAAACACCTTTATAATACCTAACAGCCAAGTTCGAGTAGGTACACTAAATGTTGAATTGTGTTTATAAATACTCTGACTCATAATGTAACAGGATACAGCGATAACCTACAGCAGTAAAAGATTGAAATTGCACATAAAGCTAGCTGACCCAGTTGGACGCATAAATATGCCAAGAGAACCTTCGGAGGTTTGTCCCATGGCAGGGCTCGGTGGTGGGGACGTCGCGTGTCCAACACGATTCAAACTACAAAGCAAACCAGTTGCATCGCCTCCACTACCGACACCACCTGTCGTCCGCGTGGCCGCCCGAACAACATAGTGAATGAACTCATCGTAGTAAACAGAATTGTGACGTGAAAGTAAGAGTTATGGTAAAGTGAAACGGTTTTGTATTGGTTTTAAAGAAGATAGTGTCGGATTTCGCGCCACAAGCCCTCGCCACGAGTAAGTTTTGATTTTAAAACAAGCGTTGCCCTGGCGACTAACAGGTTTCTCAGAATTTATGAAACAGGTAGGTACGTTAAGTGTGCGTAAACGCCGTAAAGTTATCACTAAGCCGACGAAATAGGTAAACAGCGAGATTTGCATAGATAAATTCCTTGGTTTATTACTGAGATTGTATTACCTGAACTAATACAACTTTCACTAGCTATGATCAATAAGAGAAGGGATTAGTACACTCGTCGGACCTTGTTATCCAGTCGCCTTGAGGAGTTGCGTCCGCGCATTTCTCGTGCATCGTGCAATAATGACTCCACAACTCCGCGTTAAGTCCATTGCCTTGTGTGTGTACGTGTTGATGCTAAGTATTGACACACATACTGCAACAGCGACACAATGAAAAATTTGAGTTATGTATGAGGGACATCATACGGTTATTGCGTAGGTGGACTCGCGCGCAGTTACTACCTACTTACAATGTTCGATAGGTACAAAAGTTAACTAGCAAAATTATTTGGCTTAATTATTTTCCCAAGACATTCATTCCTGCTTTTACCAGATAAGCAAGTTGGATTGTTAGCGCGGGAAAATACTCTTACTTATTTTCACAGCTACTTGTCTAGTTCTATGTGTGTAGAGTAGGTACGGGTTAATGTGTTGTAAGTTGTAAATCACAGGGTGTATCGCATTCGTCCCCACTGGGGACAAATGGTATAATTTTCAGTTTTATGGGTTTCGTTGGTCACCACCGCGTCTTCACCACTGGGGCGAAATTGGGGACGAATGGGAATTTCTGTTATTTCACAGTTCCATTCGTTGCCAGTGGGGACGAATGGAAAGGATATTATTTCGTCCTCAATTATGCTGGTAATGATATTTATAAAAAGTAAAATAGATGGAAAGGAGGGCTCAAGTATCTTAAAATAAAAGTTACTTGTATGTAAAGTCTTTTATATTGTTATAACGCTTAAGCTTTTGTGAAAATGTCGAATTTCAGCATTGTCTCCTAGGAAAAGTTGTTCATATCGACGGGATGAGTTGCTCCTAGAAGGATCGGACTGGGCTTTTGTTACATATTGTAAATTATAAGAACCCAGTAATACTTCTACTATTTTTATTGCTTCAACAATTTTGTATACATATAATCACGTTATAAAAAGTTAATTATTTCCATTTTTGAAAGATCGTCTGGAGACGAAATACTATCCATTCCATTTGCCATCACTGCACGGGTCAAATAGGACTCAAAAAACGAAAATTCTCTGACTGTAAAATAGTGTGTGAAGACTGTGAAATAATAGAATTTCCCATTCGTCCCCAGTGGGGACAACGCGGTGACAAACGAAACGCACAAAACTGAAAATTGTCCCGTTTGACAAATGGGATATACCCATTTTAAGGGGTTAGCTATGACTATGAAGGTACCTATGTTAACAAATATTAAAATCGGATATCCCTATTGGGGTCTCCCATTGGGACATCTCTATTGGGGTGCATGATTAAAAATTTGAATTAATGAAAGGCATCCGAAACCGCGAGCAGACATATCTTAAAAATTCCCACGAGCAACGGAGCAACTATTGGGACTTAGCTCATCTTTGCAGATAAGTCATTGTAACTTTATACTTGACATTTTTATAAGTGAGGGTAGATAGAGGGTAAACCCATGAATAATGCATCTGAGTCATCAAGGCGTGAGAGTCACATTACCCGGCTGCTTGAATAGGTGTAATTAATAAAAATTAAAGAAGATGAACCACATAATACCAAGGCTGGGGTCAAAGACTGGACTGGTTTTAAACAAAAGCGATGCAAAGGTCAAAAGGACGAAGGAAAAAGACAAAAGGACGAAGGAAAAAGTCGAAGCTTATTGGAGGTGAGGCATTGTTCATGGCTTTCGAGATTTTGACCCTTAGCAATGTCAACGCTTGAAATGATAACTAATTAATATATATTCTATAGGATTAAATAATTTAGTTCAATCAATGTGTATTTTGTTATTTAGTGAGGAAAAGTAAGTTTGAAAGAAATGGGTAAGTTACATAAAATCAATAAAGTCTTAAGTCTGTGAAACATAGCCAATCTATATTTACTTACTATCGCCAAAAGTACGTCACTTTCTACGAAAACCCAAAGCTCGACTTGTAATACTTTCAACTTTTGAGTAAGAACACGGACAAGTCCTTTTAAAAAAAAAATATATAAAAGAAACACTACGGCCTTAAATTTCCAACAAAAAAAGTATGGATTCTAAGGATTCACCATACATCCGAAGTTTTAATTTAATTAAAAGTATTTCGAAGTTATGGCTGAATAACGGACACGCTCGTATATACTTGCATAAAATATACGTACATGTATAAACAATAAAAACAAAACAACACTCCCTTTTTGAGGCAGTTGTGTAAAAAGACATATATCTATTAAGGAATATATTAGGAAAAATATTATTGTGGGCCTCTACCACAGAAATAGACCCCAAAACAATGATTCTTAGAATTTTCGTCTTTGCGCTTGTGCGTTTTATTCTCAGAAACAGCTTTATCGATTTACTCGAATACTTTCACTTAGGAATCTTTTTTTTTCACAAATAAAGAAAGTTACATCCTACTTATATCAATTTTTAAAACCACACGAAACATTTTTTCGATAAAAAGTCTACGCGGACGACGTTGCAGGCAACTGGAAGTTTACAATAAAATTAGAAATGAGACCTGTCGAAGCATGCCCGTTTGTTTATTTACTTTTATCATCAGTGTTCCTGTTGTTTTCAGGATAGCCATGGGCATGGGAGGAGCCATGGACAGCTGCGGCCGGTGTCTCAAGTACTCCTTGATTGCCATCAACATTGTTACTCTTGTAAGTCGAACTCATTAGTAAGCCTATGCTTGATGTATTTTTTGTTGTAAGTTAGGTATCTCAATTTAAAAAGTTTTGGTTGCATAACAACACAAAATCTTTATGCTACTGAAACTTCTTTAATTGACATCAGATGATCAGATTCTGCTAAGCTCTAAAGGTGTAAAGTCGTAGGTATGTTTGAACTTTACCAAAAATGCTACTAACTAAATGTTTTCAATGTAAACCAGTGACGTGCACAAATATTTTTGACGGTAGACACTTATCTTAAGGGGATACCTGAATTTTCCGGGGTCCAGTGCTGCCTCCATTTGAAATAAATTATTTGAAAGGAAACGAAGATATTTAAAATTTTGTCTTGACCAAGCCCTAGACCTAGATAACTCTTCTAAATATTTTATGAACTACTGTTTACAGTTTAAAGTAAGAACGTGAAGCTTTTCTACGCATATTTGCGAAAAACGGCCACTTTTGGCGAATGTAAACAGTAGTTCATAAAATGCAGTACTTAACCCCGAAAAATTCATGTATCCCCTTAATCTCCAACGGGGTTGATAGAGCCTCAAGGTTAAGACGAAGTGGTAGCTAAAGTGGCGCCCTCATTTGAAATTAATTGTTTAAAACTAAATATGGTGATAATTAAAAATTTGATTTGTATAAATGTCTAGAAAGATCTTTAAACTATTTTACGAATAACCTTTGAAAGTAATATTGGTAGTCCGTCTCGTTTTAAAACTGTGTTTCGCCAAAAGTGGCCACTTTTGGCGAAACACAGTTTTAAAACTAGACGGCCTATTAGTAATAATTTTAAAGGTTATTCATAAAATAGTTTAAAGGTCTTCCTAGACATTTATACAAATCAAATTTTTAATTATCACCCTATTTAGTTTTAAACAATTTATTTCAAATGAGGGCGCCACTTTAGCTACCACTTCGTCTTAAAGTAACAACTTACTTGATATGTATCTAAAATAATATTGCCTAAATTAAAGGAGGGTCACATCCGGGTAAATTGAATGTATCGCGGTCACAAATTCACAAAATGGGGGCGAGTCGTTGGTCGTTGAGAACATAGATCGTATCAGCGGCAGTTTCTTCACCCTTCGTTGTAAGTGGTCACGTAATTGCTGCTACCTGCGCTCCTTCGTGTCCACTGCTGGCGATCCGATCGATACAAACTTATTATACTTATTTCGTAGAATGTTTACACCAAGTACACGACGTTGGCAGAATCCATGACGCAAAAAAGTAAAATTTTATAGAAATTGCTGAATTTCCTGAATTGCTGAATCCTAGTTATCTGAAATAAAAGAATTGAATTGGCTATCACAACACAAATGAATTTCGCAGTAAAAATTTGTACTAAACTATTTATACCTACTTATATGTCCGTGTTTTCTGTGCATTATCTTCATTATGCTAATGAGTGCTAGGCGTAGGCGGAGCTACCTTTGAATCTATGTATAAAAAAACTGATTAGTTTTGGTGATTGATGATACGTTGTGTAATTGTGCAAAATAAAAATTATTACTACTATTTAACATTTATGTAAGCTATTTATCGGGGGCCATTTAAGATCCATTATTGTACACATGCCTCCCTCTTGAATCACTCTATCTATTGATAAAAACTGCATGAAGAACCGGTGCGTATAGTCGTACAAGGACGGCGGAAAGCCAATTTATTACAAGCTTTTTTAAACAGACTTCATAACAGGAGGAGGTTATCAATTCTACCTGTATGTTTTTTATTGTATGTACGAGTCTGTTACGCGATAACATCGCCACTTTTGAACCGATTTTGATGATTCTCTTTTATTTGAATGCCTTTAGTACCAAGTTGGTTATTTATGGTCCATAATTTGTTGGAGATATGATGAAGAACTTTGGAGATATGGAAGAAACTCCTGAAAAAAATCTGTTGTTTTATTGGTAAAAAAAAAAATTAATTATATACATACTATAAATATGTATTGATGATATTTGAATTCCTGAATTCCTGTATCCGCAGATAGCCGGCATCATCGCCTTCGCTGTTGGAATATGGGTGTGGTCGCAGCGATCGTTTTCCACCACGCTGCTCAGCAGCAACATGTTCGTAGCGTCGCTGGGCGTGGTGATGGTGATGGGCGCTGCTATCATGCTGCTGTCGCTGCTGGGCTGCTGCGGCGCCGCTAAGGAGGTCAAGTGTATGTTGTTGACGGTGAGTGTAGATACTTCGTTCGCGGGATATGGTTGCTCAGCAACATGTTCGTGGCGTCGCTGGGCGTGGTGTTGATGGGTGCTGCTATAGCTGCTGACGATAAGTGACAATAAGACTTTTTCCGCGGAATATGGGTGTGGCAATGCTTAATAGAAATTTTAGTCGTATATAGACCAGGTTTCTCGTTTTAGTGGTCTATCCTAACTGTGGCCGAAGTGTCATCACAGAGCTCTAAAGCTACGCGCTTAATTTCGGACAGAGTTAACCTAATTAACTTCATAACCAGCCAACTAATTGATATGAACCCGTACAATAAGAAAAACAGACTAAATCTCTCGAGAATATCCACTAAATAGTCCTTAGATATTTCCTTTTACCGGAAGTAACATGAATCACTATTCGTATATATATATATATAAATAACATTCAAAATTAGAAATAAAAGAAAGTTGTCAAAATCTTGATGATGGTTGAAAAATTTTTAGGCTGTTTGCTCCTGACGATTTCAGTTTTACTTTCAAACAAATAAAATAGAGGGTACTGTTTCATTCATGTGCGTACACTTAAAGTGCTTGTTTATTTAATTTTTGTTATTAGTAATCTGTGGCAGTACTTGCTTAAAAACTTCAAACTTCTAAATTCTTTCTTAGTTAGGTACTCAGTTCGCAAAATTACACCACACATTTTATGTTGCTTATTATATTTTGTTTTTATTAGTATTTTGAGTTGCTTTCTTCACTTTTGTTCTTTCTTAGTACTTCCATTGAATTATTAGTATAAGATACATTACCAACATTTGCCTGTTCATCTTTTCAGTACTACATCATAGTATTTATCATATTCGTGGTGATGCTGGTGGGAGGGATCCTGCAGTTCGTGTTCCGCGAGAAGGCGCTCTCGACGCTGGACCGGGAGCTGTACGCCTCCATCCCCTACTACGGCGTGAAGCACGAGTACACCAAGGCTTGGGATGACACCCAGACCTACCTCCAGTGCTGTGGAGTCAAAAGCTATAGGGACTGGTACGATAATATTCCGGAGAGCTGTTGCCAGGAGGCGTACCCTGGAAAGGTTGGTTACTGCTTACTTTTATCCTGCATTTGTCTGTGCCGTCGGTTTGTTAGGGTTCCGTACCCAAAGGGTAAAACGGGACCCTATAGACTCCGCTGTCCGTCCGTCCGTATGTCTGTCACCAAGCTGTAGGTATCTCATGAACGTGATAACTAGACAGTTGTTTTTTTTTACAGATGATGTATTTCTGTTGCCGCCATAACAACATATACTAAACTAAGAATAGAATAAATAATTACGTGGAGCCATACAAGAAACGTGATTTTTTATAGATAATGGTACGGAACACTTCGCGCGCGAGTCCGACTCGCACTTGGCCGGTTATTTTTTAGGTTGGGAGACCAAAATATTTATGGGTTGCATAAGGGACGTAAGTGGTTTGCAGTATTACTTGGATAATGATAATTACAGTATCTTTTGGATAGGCATGCTTCATCCTAGTCTTCATCGTCGCTTTCCATCAGGTGAGATTGAGGACAAATGCCTAAACCAATAAATTGTAAAAAAAAAAAAAAAAAAAACTGTGTAGAAAATAGCTTACTTCAGTTTATTCTACGTAATGCACAAATATCTCAGCTACGAGTAATAGGAGAGCAGAGGGTTGACATTGAGAGGGCGGTTGTACATCTTTTAACACAAATAACGATCGTACAGCAACATCCACATCATGTTAATTTAATCGTCTATTTAAAATAATGTTCCAGCGGCGGGACTGTAAAGCTTCTCCGAACCCAACGACGATGTACGTGGACGGCTGCCTGAGCAAGGTGGTGGACTTCCTGCGGCAGAACGCGGTGTACGTGGGCATCGCAGCCATTATTGTGGCTGTTATTATGGTGAGTCGCAAACATTGCACTAATCGTGACATCTTCAAAGAGACTAGTTTTTACGAGTTCACCGCGGCAATATTTCAGACTTGCCACCTTATTCTATACTTGCCGCGATTATATCGCCGTATGGAGATCATTTCATAGTCGCGGCAAGTTGATGGTCACTTTTGTCAACTCGTCGCAATTCTCTGGCCCGTGGAGGCAACACCTAACGCCCCGCACCGCCAGAAGTTGTGACCAGGTAGAACGCGTCTGGTTTACACGTAAAGGTTCAAAGTTACAATTATCTACTGCTTTCTCAACTGGGAAGACGTCTTTTGTATATAAGAAAACAAACACATATAAGAAAAGAAAAAAAATATATTCGTAGATCGATCGTAAATCATAAAAAAACTCATGCACGTAGTAGGTATATTGATACATATTTATTATTTTATGATTGGTCCTAATTTAATTTCTTAAAATTAATTTTTTTTTTCAGCTAATCGCGTTAATACTGGCATGTGGATTGTTTGTGAAAATAGAGTGACTATGACATGTATGATTGTTAAATGTGGACTTTCAATACCGTGTACACTGACTGTTTAGCTTGATCAATCGTTTGCTTCGTGTTTAACAGTAATTCACAATTTGATTCTTTTTAATTTATTAAATAAAATATTAAATTGATGCTTGTCTTTGATTTTGCGATTAAAAAAAAAGCGTAAGGTGCCAAAAAATGTACTTAAAAAAATACAATATAGGTATTTATTGAAAGTATTCAAAAAAAAATAAAAAGAAACAGTCAATAAAACATAAAATCATTTTACATTAATCCAATATGTCATTCGAAAAAATAAAATATTAAGTAAAAAAAATTGTACAAAATAAACGAAATTAAATGAATTCATTTCTTGGTCCCTTTCCTCGGCGGGAATTTGATGGTGTTAGGCATGCCCTCGCGGTACATCCCCGAGCGGGTGTAGTAGCCGCAGTAGCGAATGATGCAGTCCGCCGTGGTGGTCCCGAGCGGGAGCCCTAGCGCGCTGATTCGCTCTAGCGCCTGCGTTGGTCCGCCTACAACCTAATAAGTTAAATGGACAGCACTGAGTGACCAAAGCATGCTTGTTTCGTGGGTCTGCTGTTAAAAAGTAGGTGTACATTAATTATAATAGAATCTAATGAGCAAACAAAGTTATGAGTGAACATTTTATCGTAAGTTGGTGGTCTTCGAAAAATTATTTCTTATTGTTAGTATTAATTGTATGAAAACGACAGCAAAGGTTAGTATTAAATTGTAGGTTGAAGCCTGATTATGTATTGTAGGTGTTCTACTGCTCTTTATATTCTGTTTTGTATTTGCTATTTTTTCTAATAGATTGAGAGGAAAAGTGTGCTACTCGGGTACGGTAATATTTTTATCTCGGGCGAAATGCATGAATCCCTTGCTTCACTCAGAATTCACCAATACTGCGTTTCGCTCTGGATTCAAAGTAGCGCTGTCGCCTACAAAATATTACCGTATCCCCTTGTACCACAATCTACTATTGTTCAATTAATCTTCTAGTGCGTATGTATTACCAAAATAGAAGCGGTTTCCGAGTGGTTCAGCCTATTCCGCGGCGACAAATGTGGGGAATCCCTTACCCTTCCAAACACGACGTGTTTTCCGTTAAACTGCGGCAAAGGCTTGAATATGATGTTGAACTGTCCGGTAACCTCGTTGTCATCGGTCACAGCCATAGATAGAACTCCTTAAATAAAATAAAATACAAAAATACTAACGATGAAGTAGTTACGTATGAATTCCAAGTCAAAGAACAGCCTTTGACACAAAAGTAAATAATTTCAGATGTTGGACTCGTCTCTCCCAGGTTTTTTTAGTCCTCGTGTCTTCCCTAGGTCGGTCGGGGAGACATCAGACCTTGCTTGTTAATGATTTATTGAGTATTCGTGTATTTCAAGTTTAGATATACTGGCCACTAGTAGTAGTTATGTACCATATTTGTGTATTCCAGCTGTTTCCTTCCCGTGCAGATCGTAAAAGCCGATCGGGGGAATGGGTGAAAATGCAAATTATTTTCATAGATGCAAATGTATCATCTACTGTAGAGGTGGTGGTGAGTGGTGATATGTAGGTATGTAAGGCCCTGCACGACTATGTGAATTTCACGTTTTGTGTTCTCAGAAAAATTGTACGATTGTCTGGAAATACGTTTCACAATATTTTACAACATTTTCCTACCTATTGGCTATTAGATGCTTTTAGTTAAGCTTGTAAGAGGGGGTAAGTACGGTCATTGGAAGTAGAAGTACTATTAAATAAAACGTGACCAGGGAAGTTAAATTTAGCAATTACAACTACTAAATTACCAGGAACGCTATGTTTCAACTTGAAGTTTTCTGGGCCCAAGGGTTCGGTGACGCCTTCGGGTAGGTAGCAGCCGAAGCCGTTGTCCTTGATCACGTCTCCACCGCGGCAGTATAGGTCTGGAACTATTCTGTCACAAAATATACCACGTGGAAGGGACATATCCATAATAAATCAAACCACGGGCTTTACTAGATCTCTATAATATAATGAAATTAAAATAACAGCCAAAAGTTACAAAAAGGCAGTTCCATACGAAAATGAAATGGGAATGTCGATTTTTTTTGTTCTTGACTATTATTTTAATTTCATTATACTATAATGATCTGGTATAAGCCTGTGGTTCAATTTATTACGGGTATGTCTTTTTCACGCTGTGTATATATAAATATATATATTTATATATATATATATATAAATATATATATATATATACTTTGGGGCTAACTTAATCTATATATATATATATATTCCAATCACCCAGATTGAGTTAGCCCCAAAGTAAGTTCGAGACTTGCGTTATGGAATACTGTCGCGAACGAATACATTCGTCAAGTGTGGCGAATATTCGAGAATAATGTAGATCTGTGTATCGGCGCATATTAAAAAAGCGAACGAGTGCCGGCAGTTCCATACGAGCTACGGAAGCGATTACGTCGAAGCGAACCGAAGCGAAGGAAACCTACCTCAATGCGACAAGTGGAAGTACCTGCGACAACCTCGGCGAGATACCTGGACCTCAGCTGCTACGCGACTTGGATTTAGACATCAGGAAGACCATCTTCACGTGTCAAATTAGGGTTCCGTAGTGAATAAAGACCCTCATACGAAGTTTGGCGTTTTTCTTCAAATCTCGAACCCTAGTTTCGTAACAATGCTAACTTAACGATACTATACTTTAAAACAAATGCACATATAGATAAACATCCAAGACACAGTCAAACTGAAAAAGATCTATTCCATATCTGAAACAGGGATTGAACCCAGGACCTCCGGTGGGACAGCATGACATGATGGCCACTAGGCCACAGAAGTCGTCAAACAAAACGTGCAATTACAGACTAACTTATCAGTAAATAAATAAAGAATGACATCAGTGATCTCATACAAAGTAGGTTTATCGTACCAACCAATACCAGCTCAGTGCTAAGCCTATGTTGTTTGGGCTGATGGGGATATAGGGATTACAATGGTATTAAGGAGAGTATTGGTATTGCGCTAAATGGGTTGGTCTATATGTGACAGCCATTATTTGCAACCAAAGAGCAACAAGCTTATTTGCCATGCATAAAAAAAGACACCGATTTTTAAGCGTTCACCCCACTAACAATAACGTGCTTCGTAGACAGGTATAAGCCATTGGTCTCGGCTGGCATCATTGTATGGCAGTCGGTAAGCTATGTCAGATGCCTTCGGGCAGCTCCAAAAACCTGACACTAGTGTTTGCCACTTACTCACACAAAAACAAACAAACACCTCAATAACTTATAAACGGCTGAACCGATTTTGATCAAACACAGCTAAAAACCACCGCATTGAAACTAGCTATTGAGAGATACGATGCCACACGCAGACACACACACAGAAAGACATTGGCGTCAAACTTACAACACCTCTCTTTTTGCCTCGGGGGTTAAAAATATATAATTGGACATATTATTACAATAAACATACATATACATCTTTCATAAATACATACAACTTACACAGAAACAAAATATATTAACAGTACAAGATGAAGGAAAATGGAAACAAGAGAAGGAAATATTTATTTACCTTTCTAGAAAATATGATTTATCTTGGGATTTGAAGCTGGCTAGCGTTTCGGCGCGCTAGTGAGTTCCATAGTTACATCAAGTTACGAGAAAGCAATTTGGCTTAGTTGTTGGTGTAATCTAACCTGAAAAATCTGGTGCCCATGTAAGCATGCCCATTTTCGTCACCTTTCAGTAGGGTCATGAAGAGCTGGCAAGTCTTCGGCACCAGTTCGTTGAACAATTCGATGGTCACTTTGCCGATCTTGGAGCCGTTTTGCACCCAGATTTCCATAACAATTCTACAATATAAAAGTAAAGCATTATACAATATGTAACAAAAACCCTGTCCGATCCTTGTAGGTGCAACTCAGACCGTCAATATAAACGACATTTCCTATGGGACCAATATTTTAAACGCAAAGAAAAATTCGACATTTTCATACAAATTGCCGGGCCGGCCGAAAACTTTTGTATTAAAATGATTTTTTTTTCGAGTTTCAAGTATTGGTCCCATAGGAGAAGTTGTTCATATTGACGATTTGAGTTGCTCCCACAAGGATCGGACAGGATTTTTGTTACATATTATATATGTATATTAAAATTTGCATGAGTACACTATACACACATGCGACAAGTTTATTCGCCAGGCTAATTGGAAAATCCCCCGTCACCATCTACTGATGAGTGGCGGAACTACATATTCCAACCGATGTGAAGCGAAATTGATTTTCATCAAACATAGCTAAGAACTACAGCGAAGGAACTTGCTTTCACGTAAAAAAACAGAATCGTAATCGGTCCACCCGTTCGAGAGCTACGAACCACAGATAGACACAAAGACAGACAGACAGACCGATAGAAATTAGCGTCAAACTTATGACACTCCTTTTTTGTCGGGGTTTAAAAATACAGCCAAGATTAAAATATCTATAAATATTAAAGAAGGTACCAATTCAGAAACTAGGCTTTCGCTGGTTCTTTTTAACGTCAGTGAACATTAGTTGGATCACTATTAGTAGGGTAGGGATACATGAACTTTTCGTGGTCCAGTGCTGCCCCCAAATAAATTAATTGAAAGGAAACGGACATATCATTTAAAATGTTGTCTTGAGTATCCCTAGCCATATATAACGCTTCAAACTATTTTATGTATTACTGTTGATAGTTTAGTGTGAGAACGCATAAGTAACAAACAAGACTAGTGATTAAATCTTATATATCTAAACTTTATCTAAAATTAAAATTTCATGAAAAGGTTTCGTCAAGTAATTTAAGCCTTTAAAACTAAATAGTTTCAAGCTACCGTTACTTTAGCAAGTTCAGAATACCTGATCCCTAGTTAAGTATTTTAAAAACTATTTAGTATTAAGTATATCTAGAATTAAGTCTGAAAATGTGTTTTTTTACTCTACTTAGATTATTTGAAGGTTCACTTAAGACTCAATGGTATAATCAAAGTATCAGTTTAGAATTGCAAAGTCATAATTGATTTTGTAGAAAAATATAAGATGATCGTAAAACTTCGTACTAGAAAATGTTTTTCTGAAGAATATTTTATTCTTTTATTACTAAATGTAATAAAACAGTAAATATAAACATAACGGGACGTTTTCATCAAAATAGAACTAAGTCAAAAGATGAATGAAATTAAGATGTGATTTATGTCGGCGTGTTGCGACTTGCGATTGTTGTCACCATTCGCACTCGTGTACGCTGCATGTAAGTAATGAAATAAATGATTCAATTCTTTATTTGCTCATTAGAGTTTAAATATAGAATTATAACATAAAAGCTAGAATATAATCTTAAAACATATCTGAGTAAATTTCGTGCTTGACCCTGTCCGCGTAGGCTCTATATCTTGACTGTTATTTTTCATAATGAAAATAAACCCTACATTAATCTTAAGCTCCATAAACTATCCTTTAACAAAAAATGCGGCAAAATGCTCTCTAAATATTCTTTATAAATGTACTGATAGGTGAAAGTATTCCTATTGCACTCAGAGCCCGTGTATCCGAGCTATTATTGAAGTTAACTTAAAGATAAAAATTTGATGTCAAACCTGGTTTAGTTTCAAGACAGAATCTACACCGTCGAATGTATATTATAAATTGAATTCTTTTTCTTGGATAAACAATACCATAAGTTGGACGGGTATTTGCATAAACTAAATCAAACTAAACATTCAATAAATTCCCATTAGGTATTAAGTAGAACTACACTAATTCGGTTTTAAGTATAAGTTAAGTGTAATGTCTCTAAACCAGTACGAGTACTACTCCAAATGCAATTTGTCTTTACTTGTTCTTAACTAATCTTACAAAATCAGTATTTTCTAAAGTCTTCGTTAAGAAAAATAAGGCTTAGCGCCATTTTATATTTTAGTTGAAATAAAATTGTAAAATTTCCGACGCGAAATCATAAAAAAATAAGGTATATCGAAGTTAGATTTTCGTTTTAACAAAAATAATTGCATTTATATCTCAACCATTTACATATAAGTAATATTCTGCGCTCTATGAAAGCAAATTTTTTATTTTGCAATATTATATTCGTAAATTTTATTCCATTTTTACCACTATTTGGTTGGCCCGTCTGTTATATAGCACTTTTCTATCAATTTTACACGATAAACAATCATGCGTTTTAATTTTAGAGGCTTACAGGCACATAAAACAGCCTTTTCTAAACGGAAAAAATAGTTATTTAATCGCCATTTTGATAAACCTTCTGTGAATTTCTGTATTAGAGTAAAAGAGTTCACCATATTTTTTAAAATATAACTAACTACATGAGTAAAAAAAGTTTTAAATTTTTCTTTGTTAAGTGATGATTGAATCTGGGCAATTCATGTTGATAGTATTAAGTAAGCATTGTAGATATCTTTAAAGTTTATTTCTTAGTCTAAAGTCAACCTTCAAGATGTCTTGAAATCAAAGTTTAGAGCTCTGCGAAATCCCCATACTTAAGTAGGGTTAAAGTTTGTCTAAACAGTAGTATCTAAGCGCACGGTAGTGCGCAGGCCAAGTTCCAGCAACAGGCCGCGCGCATGCCGTGCACTATTTACACGAACCGTTTCGACCCACTTTTGACCCCCCTGTAACTCAGTGCCTATTGCAAGTACAGAGATAACATTGAAACTACGTAATCATATACTAGTACTAAAGCAGAAGATCCTGAAATATGACCCTGTGAAAATAGCTAATTTTGGCACTGACTGACTGACTCACTGACCGGTAATCAAAACCTCTAGGCCACTTCCAATTGTCCTAGCGTTATGAAATTTGGCACGCAGGTCGTGTTTTATATGTAGACTAGCTGATGCCCGCGACTTCGTTCGCGTGGACTTTATGACTCCGGCGTATTAATATAAATAAAAACTAATGAGAGAGAGAAAGAGAGAGAGAGAGAGATAAGAAAGTACTTGTTACAGTGTTAGGAGTTAAAAGTCAATATTATTTTAATTCTTTCCTTCGGGAGCCAATATGAAAAGAGCTGAAGTATTACTAACCCTGGAGAAAGCCACATTAAGTTGGCCATGCGAAAAACCAGTCCTTAGATCGACATCAGCAGCTTTAAGCCTCTAAAACTGTGACTTATTTTCATAGCAAAGCAAGTAAACACATGGAACTGTGTATTTTCAAAAGGAAAATTGTTGGGGATGAGTGGCATACGCGGAATAAATACAGTTTCACTGGCACCACTCACAGTAAACTTTAAGTGTCTCAGCAGACTATGCCGAAGTTTAGCGGCTAAAGTTCAGTGTTTAAAGTTCGGTGGGGATGACACACTAAATAAGCTGAAGTTCAGCCGCTGAAGTTCGGTGGAAACGCCGGACAGTAGTGATGTGCCGATATGAGAATTTAATCTTCCGTCTTTGCCGCGTCTGCGGCGAACGGAGACGGGAGTGGAAGAGGGAATGGAAGTGGAAGAGGGAACGGGAGCCAAAGCGGAAGCGGAAGCGTAAGCGGCAGCGGGAGCGGAAGTGGCAGCGGGAGTGGCAGCGGCGGCGGCGGCGGCGGCGGCTGCGGCGGCGGCGGCGGTGGCAGCGGCGGCGGCGGCGGGAGCGGTGGCGGGAGCGGTGGCGGGAGCGGGAGCAGGAGTGGGAGCGGGAGCGGGAGAGGGAACGGGAGCGGAAGCGGGAGCGGAAGCGGCGGCGGCGGCAAAGGCTTCGGCGTCGGCGGAAGCGGCGGCGGCAGCGACGACGGCAGCGGGAGAGGAAACGGGAGCGAAAGCGGAAGCGGGAGCGGGAGCGGAAGCGGCAGCGGGAGTGGCAGTGGCGGTGGCAGCGGGAGTGGCAGTGACGGTGGCAGCGGCGGCGGAGGCGGCGTTGGCGGAAGCGGCGGCGGCAGTGGCGGAGGCGGTAGTGGAGCCGGGAGCGGGAGAGGGAGCGCGAGCGGAAGCGGGAGCAGGAGTGGGAGCGGGAGAGGGAACGGGAGCGGAAGCGGCAGCGGCGGCGACGGCGGCGGAAGCGGCGGCGGCGGGAGCGGTGGCGGGAGCGGTGGCGGGAGCGGGAGCAGGAGTGGGAGCGGGAACGGGAGCGGAAGCGGGAGCGGGAGCGGAAGCGGGAGCGGGAGCGGAAGTGGCGGCGGCGGCGGCGGCAAAGGCTTCAGCGTCGGCGGAAGCGGCGGCGGCAGTGGAACGGGTACGGGTACGGGTACGGGTACGGGTACGGGTCCGATTCAGGCAAAAGCATCGGAAGTTCGGCATTATGTGTTGCTAGTAATGCAAATAACATCGCAGGCATGCATTGGCTGAAATTCAGCCGCTGAACTTCGTCATACAGTGCTGAGACACTAAGTTGGGTTCCGTTACACAGTTTCGGCGGAGTCAAATTTCGCATCAGCATTATTGGCCCTCCGACATTAAGACTTATATTGTGAGCCGAGAGTCCATTTGCTGCAAGTGAATAACGAAACTCAACTGGATAATTGGTGGCGTCGTCAACAAAACTATCCAAATTAACAATAATTTGCGTCATAAGTTCTTTATTAATTGATTTTTAATTTTTTGTTGTCCATATGGCGCGTTCACGTAACCAAGAATTTTTCTGGTGTTATTTGCTCTGAAGGTCCGCAAATACTGAACTTATAAGTTTTTCTTCGGACGAAACAACTTTTTTTTGGAAAAAATTTCAATGTACAGACACATTTTTTTTACTCTTTTATTATAGTGTAGATAGATAGATTTAGTATGTTTTTGTTCAGCGGCAACAAAAAAACATCATCTATAAAAATTTCAACTGTTAAGCTATAATGGTTCATGAGATACAGCCTGGTGACAGACAGACAGACAAACAGTCGGAAGGTCTAAGTAATAGGGTCCCGTTTCTACCCTACCCTATGGAACCCTAAAAATCGAATAAAATAAGTATTTATGGGGGGCTCCCATACTCCAAACGTGATTTTTCATAGATTATAGTACGGAACCGTTCGCGCGCGTCCGACTCGCGCTTGGCCAGTTGTATTATAACTCAACAAAAAGTTCTCATCAGACTTAACAACTTTTGCTAAGGCGGCATTTTAATATTTCTTATAGTTTAGCTGGACCATTATAGTTCTGCATCATGTGTTCCATTTTCCAAAATCAATTATAGCCTATATGTTGCCCAGGCTTCACAGCTATATAACAAAAAAAGTTTCATTCGAATCCGTCCAGTATTTCCGGAGATTAGCGTGTACAAACAGACAAACAGACAAACAGACAGACATTTTTTTTTATTTTCTTACTCTATTACTATATCTCCATCGCCCATATATTTTTTTTTGAAAAATTTTCAATGTACAGACTCATTTTTTTTTACTCTTTTATTATAGTATAGATTAAGAAAAAATTAAGAAATTTAAGAAATCGGTCAAGCGTGAGTTGGCTCAATCGAATATCACATTTTTGATAAAAATATTTATTATGAACCAGTGATACAATGAGAATACGATGAGGAGGGGGGAGAAGGAGAGGTAGGAGGGGGTATAAAATATTGTCATGTATACATAATGCACAATGTATAGCTTATCTAAGCGTACGGTAGTGCGCAGGCCAAGTTCTTATTAAATACTGCTTACCTTAAAAATCAGGCTTCTATTGTTATAAATTACTTTCAATAGATGGCGCTAGCGGTATAATTGAAACGCGATATTGTGTTTTTCGTCTGCAGTATATGTGAAAAGCTGATAAGAAATCGATGGGCATTTCTTTCTACACTTACGAAGTTTTGATATCTTATAATATAAAAAGATAAAATAGGTACGATTTCTTAAAAAAAAGTATTGAAATCCCACCAAAAACATACCTGTTAAAAAGGGGGCCAAGTTCCTATCGGCTTATTGTTCGCCTAAAAAAGGGTTGAATTGAAATCCAATCCCATGCCAAGTTTAGATGCATTTTAAAAAATATCTAAAATTATAATACTTCTAAATTTGAAATTGGCAGGTTAATTTAATTATATAAATAATAAATGTAATTATACAATTAATCAAGTGTTACATACAGCACGAAAACCTGCCAAGTTCAAATTTAGAAGTATTATAATTTTAGATATTTTTTAAAATGCATCTAAACTTGGCGTTGGATTGGATTTCAATTCAACCCTTTTTTAGGCGAACAATTAGCCGATAGGAACTTGGGCCAAGTTCCTATCACTTCCTTTACTACACTATCCTTCCTTTTTAACAGGTATGTTTTTGGTGGGATTAACTCTTTCTTAAAATTGACTAAAATACTGTGCCCTATTTAACTAAACTGTGTCTTGAGGTATATCAACAAGATATCTTCAGGGTCGTTATAGTTTTAACCAAGACAACAACTAGAATTAGTCTAATTGCCTTCAAGAAATCTCCAATCCCTTTTTAAGTCATTTGATTGCTACTTGGGCGTGAAGCTTTTCTTTGTACATTTTCTTAGTGCGAAGAAAAGCTTAGCGTTCTTTTGTAAGTCTTCCAATTCAGCATTTACTACAATGTAAACTTGTTACTATTTGTTCGTATAAAACTTACTTCGTTCTTTGTACATTGGGTGGTTTATCAAAGGCTGGGTCTTTGATACCCCGGTCTATTTTTTCAGTCTTAAACAATATGAACGGTAGGCTGTAAGAGAAATAGGTATATATAAATATACACATATTAAGTTAATTATAAATAAGTTTGTACTTGTGCCACCGTTCCCATAAATGGGGAATCGACTGGTGTCGAGGCCAAGATCCACTTTGGGTCGCTGAGTCAGCGCAGTAAAGTTAATATACTAAGTAGGTAAGTATTGTTTGACACCGCAAGACATAACTACGGTGCTACCGAGCCAAGTGTCAACATTTGATTATATATTGGTGCACCCTGCACATTTGCTAAGGCGAAGACTACGACTCTCTGAACGAGAAAAGATATCTAGTCAGCTAGTATGGGGGGGACAATGAGAAATGGCTTCGATTAGAAAATAATTATTTGTTACTTTACATTATTTGTTTACTTACGACGCTCCCAGAATGAGTTTATGTTTCGTGTCTTGCCACTGTTTGTCTAATTCGTGAGTCAGAGGCTGCTCCGATCTCTGAAAACATCTACCTATATTAAATTAAATACATTGGCTGCTGCGTGTGGCCTTCGTTTTATAAATGAATGCTGTGTCTATCTGTCTACATTATAAGAAATAAAATATGTGAGCCACATTGGTTTTTTCACTATATCCAGTCAAATCTGCCCAGTGGAAGCAACAAAAGGTACCTGTACCAAGTAATGCCCGATCAGTGAAGTGATCATTGTTTTTCTCACACTCCTTGTTGTGATGATTTGTCTTTCTCACATTCCTCTCCATCCACTGGTTGTTTGGAAAAATAGCTTTCAGCGATAACGCCGCCCATTGTACTCGTTTAATTTTAAATATTTCTTTGTGTTATATTTTTTTTTTGGTGTCACTAAAGAGTTATCTATCCATATCAGAAAAATTGTGACAACCGACAAGCTAACTGACAATTGCAAGCCTATTTGACGGCGTTTATGATATGGAGACACTGTCAATTACCTTCCGTTAGTTTTGGTTCCAATTCTAATTTACTGATATTATTTTATAATGATAATGTACTTTACTGCAGTAAGAAGTCTGGAGTAGAAGTAGAGATTCTTGTGGCGGATCTCGTCGAGAACGCCCTGCCGCTGTTTGCACAGGAGCTTGTTGTACTTGTTGTTTGGGTCCTTCCGAAGCCAACAGTCCACGTAACCCTGCAAAATAAAGCCTTCAATGGGCTCTTACTATTTGCTGTATCTAAAATTTGAGTTAGTTACTATTTTGGTTTTGTTTAGGTTCTGGAGAGTTATACCTATGCCTACCTGTATCTTTCTAACATCGCCAGAAAATGTGCGCGTTTACAAAAAGCTTTAAATATCAGTAGCTACATAGGGCGCACTATAAGTTTCCGGAACTGGCCACTTACATAAACATTATTTAAAAATTTATTGCAACATTTGAAAATAGAACTCTTTGGCTGTAGAATGCAGTTTGTTTCATCTGACTGTCTTTTGTTTTTACCTTGTGGCGCCATTTAAAAAATTGTGTGTCTGCATCAACATGGATTTAACTCGGGAAAATTTTCGTAGTATGATTTTCTACGATTTTAAGTGTAATTTGACAGCTCAACAGAGCATCGCTCGGCTTGAAACAGCTTTTGGCAATGAAGCACCATGCAAGACAACTGTTTATAGCTGGTTTGCAGAATTCAAGCGTGGTCGTATCAATCTCAGTGACGAATCTCGCGATGGTCGGCCGTCCACCGCTGTGACCAACAAAAACATCGATGCTGTGCGCCGTATGATTGAAACAGACAGGCATGTGACCTACCATGAAATTCGCGCATCCTTAGAAATAGGCATGAGTCAAATACAATTAATCCTACACAAACATTTGGGTGTGAGAAAGCTGTGCTCGCGGTGGATCCCACACAACTTGACCGAGGCTCAAAAAACGGACCGCGTCACTTGGTGCAGTGCCATGCTTACCAGATTCAACGAAGGTGCGTCAAATTTGGTGTGGGACATAGTAACAGGTGACGAAACATGGATTTATTGCTACGATCTCAAAACAAAGCAGCAATCGAGCGTATGGGTCTTTCAAGATGAGCCGATTCCAACCAAAGTGGCGCGCGTGAAAAGTGCATCTAAGCGGATGATTGCTTCTTTTTTTGATAAAACTGGACACGTGGCTACTGTTGCTTTAGAGAATCGTCGTACAGTGAATAGTGACTGGTACACGACCATTTGTTTGCCGGAAGTTATTGACGAACTCCGTAAAAATAACCGTAAAAGCCGTATCATCCTGCACCACGACAATGCTAGTTCTCACACGGCCAGACAGACAAACGACTTTTTGAAGGCGAAAAATGTAGAACTCATGAGTCATCCTGCATACAGTCCCGACCTGGCACCTTGTGACTTTTTTCTGTTCCCAAAAATTAAGAACCAATTACGCGGTCAACGATTTTCATCACCAGAAGAGGCTGTCGAGGAGTATGAAAAACACGTTTCAGAGGTCACCACAGAGGAGTGGCACAAAAGTTTTCAAAACTGGTTTCATCGAATGAAAAAGTGCATAGACGCCAAGGGAGATTATTTTGAAAAACAATAAATTAATTTTGTACCTTTAATAGTATTTTTTCATATTCATTCCGGAAACTTATAGTGCGCCCCACGTATATATATATATAATTAAAGTAAAAAACATGAAGATGAGGATTTAGGACTAAAAAGAAACTATTTACTTATCATCAAGAAAATATATCTACTTACTTAGAACTTACTTAGTTTACGGACGAAACTTAAACACTAACGTTACGATCCGAAATATAACGGAGAGAAATGAGTTTACCTACTTATCTTTTAGTAACCAAACATGTCGACTTACCCCAGTTCTTTGTATCAAGTTGATTCTTTTCAACAGATCCTTATTCACGATCATATTCTCCTCCAACTGGCGAGCGTAGTAGTTCAGTCTTCGTGGCTTTAGGTACAACTCGGGAAACAACTCTGGTGGACTATCGTCAACTTTGTGCGCCGACATTTGTAACTATAGAACAAACTTAATTTAAAAAAGTAAAAATGAAGTTGATTCGATGTCCAAAACAACAATATCGAGGTTTTACCTGTTTTTGGTGGTTGCACCAATTTTCATAGAACATAATTGACAATAACGGAAATCTTGGCGGCTGAAAATACAAATAGTATATAAGTCACCCTCACGCTGAAAAATTCCTATAGATTTTATAGCCCTAGACTTTGGTTACCCAGTAAGAAATAAAAAAAAATGATAATTATCATATGTTCTTATGTAGGTATATATTTAGGTCACACAATATGTTAAGGTCTTGACCTTTGCCCAGCAGCGGGACAATAAAAAGTAATAAAAAACTTATGTTAAGGGGATTAATTTTTCGGGATCCAGGGCTGCCCCCATTTGAAACAAATCATTTGAAATAATGAAAATATCATTTCAAATGTTGTCTTGATAAAGTACTGGACGTCGAAAAATTCATGTGTACCCTTAACTCGAGAATCTTTGAATGGAACTTCATGAAATTCAGTAGGCGAGTAGATATGACCAAATCGGTCAAGGTGATGGCAAGTTATACATGGGGTAACCAACTTACTGTGCCAACTCACCAGTTTGAACTCTCTCGGCCGACGCACGCGCGGCGGCCGCGGCTTCTCCGGTATCGGCGGTGGCGACTGCAGCGTCGGATCGTTCAACAAATCGTCGCAAGCTCGCTCTCGCAGGGGATGCATACTACAATCTGCTTTTGCCTTTCTAATGCAATACAATACAATCCTTTATTGCACAAAATAAATAAATGCACAAATAATTATCTTATAAACTAGGAAATGCGCAAAAGGCAGCCTTATCGCTAAGCAATTTCTTTCAGGCAATTTCTGTATATAGAAAAAAGTGATAGGAAATAAGGTAGTAATTTTATACAGGAGAAGGTTTTTATTTAAGTTATAAACTTTTCAAGATTTAAAATAACCCTATCCTACAATTTTCTTAAATCATTTACTAAGCAAAAGTTTGATTACATTCATCGATCCATCCGTTTAGGACCTAGGACCATAAAGATATCTGTCTGTACTACACATCAACATTATAACATCACTCTCAACATTTCTTATTATTCTTTTGGGGTGGATTTCTTATGTATTTTGCCAGTAGTTTCACTTAGTGTGTTGCCCATGTTTTTGTGTTACTTTAAGTATACCTATAGGGGTAGTCATTATCACTGGAGGCATAAGTGTAAGACGTAAATAAGTAGGCTAAGGACATATCTACTTACTTTCAATTAACTAATAATAAAATTTGTTCTGTTCGACGTTTTAGATTTTTATGAGCAAGACAAGAAGAAAACAATTCAGGATGAGCAAGATGTTAATTTCAAAAGTAAGTTTAATTTTCTCAAGATTATGTGATTTTGACAAGAATATATAAATCAGTCTGACTAACAGCAGAATTGGAAAAAGTCAAAGATTTAATTTTTTTTGCTCTTTGTAATGGACATTTGAGTGTTCATCACATGAAGCATGAAGTTATAAATGGATGTAGCAGTATAAAAAAATCTAGGTGTATGAGTAAAGCCATAGACCGAGATTTTTTTCACTGAGTAAGAGTAAAGCATTTGCAAAGGTAAAAACCTGGTAGACTTAAAAATCTAGTTCTAGTGATCAAAAATGGGGTAGGATTTGAATCCACGCACCACCTAATGACAATTTATTGGTCGATACGATAACACAGTTGATATAGCATGCGGAGATTCCCCATACGCGGGCTAGCGACCAGTGAAAGCCACAAGTCTATAAAGTGGTCCACGTCTGCGATTCCTCTCATGGGGCCCACGCTGTAAATCGACCAGGTTAAAGACCAGTAATAATGGGGCCACTGTCAGTGCAGATTTTATCTTTATCATTCATTTGTAAGTGGTCTAAACATCTCAAAATGTATAAAATGTTAAGTTTGGTGAAAAAGTCGCTTCTGTTTGGGTATTCATGAGAGTTTTTACGAAATGAAAAGTTGTCCAAATAAGATTTAGCCATTGGATTATTACTTGTAGATACGCTAGCACAGAATAAGTACTAGTACTCACGACGCTAGTAACCACAAGTCACTTTAGTCCTATAGCTATATCGCTGACAGTTTATTGAAAAATAAATACACTTTGAAAGTCGATAAATTATATTTACTAATTTTTAATGCCTTTCGTCAATGGTCATGGTCATACTGTCAATGTCGGGTTCATATTCGTGATCGATGACTCGAGTCTTGATTATCTGTTTGTAGACAAAAGCTGACTTCCTTGGAGTGCGGGGACGAGCTGGATCTTCGAAGTCCACATGGTACAAACCAAATCGTGAGCTGGAAGAAAGAATATGTACAAGTTCACTTACTTTGAAACGGTACAGAAATAATAAGTAACAGCTAGAAACAATTCTTTTTCACGCACGCTACATTTGTGGAATGAGCTTTAAATGCTGTCATGATGTAATGATTTTCCTGAGAGAATGGTTCTTTAATGAGGGTTAGTAGAATGTTTGGTAAAATAAATTTTTACCAAAACAAAAATATTAAAGGAAAAATCTACTTATAAATCATGATGTGTAGATAAAAATTGCCAGATATCATACCACTAAAGGCTCCGACCAGATGACGGGGCACATTGTAAAGATAAAACTTCAAGAAGACTTCGAAATGTACAGATTTGCGCGGGTAGGATGTACGGTAGGCCTCAGAAGTGGAGTCCCAATTTCTCATACTAAATGTATGAAAAATTTTGAAGCTTACCGTACACCAAACTATTTTCTTTTATCTTGCCAGTTTTCATTTATCTTTAGTAATATATTTCACTTGGTGGTTATCGCTTATCGCATAGCAATACACATAACAGATAAGTCAGCACTTGAATATTTACTAACGTTAAGCCTTCCATCCATTCGAGGTTGTCCATCAAACTCCAGGCCATGTACCCCTTCAGCCTGACGCCTGCGTCCAGCGCGTCCAGACAGTCTTCTAGCGCCGCACGGTAGTACCGGATCCTGTCATCATCCACCAATCCAGCTGTCGGGGCAGTCGACCAGCCGTTCTCAGTGATGTAGATTTTGGGATCGTATTTTTCCTTCAGATGGGTTAGCGCGTTGTAGATACTGTTAGGCGCTTGCTACAAAACATAGAATAAAAAGTTGGCTTAATGGCTATTGATGCTTAGTTATAAATATTTTGATAATGTTTCTTATCCCTAATCAATATTCCATCTCTAAATGCACTTAGTCATATCAAAGAACAAAATTAAGACAATTTAAGCCTGTATAATCTCAGACTCATAAAAATTTAATGTTACTACATACTATCAACCAAGACGATGCTCCTTGTGGCCACTCATTAGGGGTGTAAATTCCAACTTCAACGTCGTCATACAGGGATGGCACAGGGTACTGTGACATGTACTCTGTCGCTGAAACTAAGCGCGCAGAATAGTGGTTGACCCCGAAGAAATCAAATGCGCCTCTCACGAATTCTTTTTCTTCTTCCGTGAAATCAGGCATACGTGACCAAGGGTAGCCTTGTTCAGCGCTCTTTTGGGCTACTCGCTCCGCAAGTTCTTTAGGAAATCCGCCCTCTGCGGAGAAGATTGGCTCAGCATATAGGCCCCACTAAAACAAGAAAGTTCCAGTTTGATAAAGCAGTTATAGGTATTAAAAATAATGTTTAATAAGTAAATAAAGCGACGGTCGATCATTGATTGAAAGTTAATATTTACAGTTAGGTACTTATAGTTGAGTGGTACTCTGTTCTGTTTTTAACCCCTGACAAAAAAGAGGGGGTGTTATAAGTTTAACGCTAAAATCGGTCGGACTGTCTGTCTGTGGCATCGTAGCGCTCGAACGGATGGACTGATTTCAATGCGGTTTTTTTTACGTGAAAGAAATTCTCTTGCGGTGGTTCTTAGCTATGTTAGGTAAAAATCGGTTCAGTAGCAAATAATAGATGGCGCAACGGATATCCATCTAGTGATGAGTAGCGGAACTACCGATACGACTTCATTTCATCACTAAAAGGTCATCAGGGGCTTTTTAATTTGCTAGAAAATAAATTTGTCTCACCTCTGCTTGGCGCATTATTTCGGCTGCAAATCTGTCTTCATCAGTATCAGTAAGTGGTCCAAACCAGTTGACACTGATCGTTATACCACATTCTCCTCCCTGGCTTTGTTTGAATGTATTGTTATACAAATGGTATGCTTTAGCGTGGGCCAGCACGAGATACTTCGCGCAGAGATAATTTCCAATACCAGTAGCATTTAGGATAGGAGCCTTCAAAGTGTCACTATAACCTTCGTAGCAAATTTCCCTTGGTTCATTGAATGTGATCCAGTGCTTAACTCTGTCACCGAAATTCTCGTAAACTACGCGAGCATAATCTTCAAACCAGTTCGGGAACAGTGGACTAGTGAGACCACCAAGATCTTGGAGTTTCTGTGGCAGGTCCCAATGGTAAAGGGTAACCATGGGCGTTATTCCGTATTTTAGCATTTCGTCGATGTAGTTGTTGTAAAAAGCTATGCCAGCCTCACTGACGCGGTTTGAAAAGCCATCAGGCAAAATTCTGGGCCAAGAGATAGAAAAGCGGTAAGCATCCAAACCTAATTCCCTCATCATTTCAACATCCCGTTTATAATTGTTGTATGTATCACAGACTATGTCTCCGTTGGTGCCATCTTTAATGACCCAGGGGTAGTTGTGAGTCATATAATCCCAGATGCTTTCGCCTTTGTCTGAAACAGATGGGTTAGATTATATCAAGACATGGTTGGGGATGTCTCACCATCATTACGAAAGTAAGTATATTTACCGTCTGCATTCCAGCCGCCTTCGATCTGGTAGGAGGCCGTGGCGGTGCCGAACAGGAAGTCATCTGGAAATTGCCTCTCCTGCTTCGTTGCGAGAGCTGTACAGCCCAGAGCCACCAAACTGTACAAAGGAATTAGAAAGGTATAGGAAGTTACCAGCTAAGTATATTAACCTATTATTGTTCGTATTTATCTTACAATATTATAGATATGTCGGTAATAAAATAACATTAAAATTGTTGGTTCTTTATATTCCAAGGTTTCAACTTTACTTTGCTTTGGCTTTGGGGTCAGACATTTATTGTGCAGTCTTTATCACTCACACCTATACACATTCAGGTAAGAACACTAAAAGTGTAAAACTTCAAGTTCTCTTGGCTCAGGGCCGGATTAACCTATCAGGGGGCCCCTTTCCTTTTCCCCTTTTCTTACTTTTTAGGGTTCCGTACCCAAAGGGTAAAAACGAGACGGTCCCGTTTTTACCCTTTGGGTACGTTCCGTCGGGACTCTATTACTAAGACTTCGCTGTCCGTCCGTCCGTCTGTCGCCAGGTCTCAGGAACCGTGATAGCTAGACAGTTGAAAATTTCACAGATTTTAGCACTAGCAGCAAATTGATCCTAGGCATTTCGTACTACGGAACCCTAAAAAACAAAGAAGTTATGCAAAATTGTTAATGTCACGTACCTTAACACCAATTGTAGCTGCATTGTATCTATATAGTAGGATTACAGCCAGCGAGCGATTTATATACTTTGTAAATAGAGATAAATCGGACGTTATCGCATCTCATACTACGATTATTTTCGAAACTGAATCTCTGATTTAGATATAGTAGATTGTTCCACCCCCTTGAAGCACAATCTAAATCATAATATCTAAATCAGAGAAGTAATATTTTTAAGGTGAGGAGGGCGCCACTTGAATGTTTTGAACGAAACGAAGGATTCCACAGTTGAATCACGAGTGTAGCAAGTGATTCTATCACCATCGAATATATATCGCCCGAAGTAAAATATTACCGTACCCGTGTAACACACTCTTACGTACCCGAATAGCTCATGTTGATGACGATATGTATTCTAAATTTAAAAATTACGACGCCTGTGCCTGTTATTTATTGATTTATAACTAAATTCTTCTCTTTTTAGGGCTCCGTACCCAAAGTGTAAAAACGTGACCCTATTACTAAGACTCCGCTGTCCGCCCGTCCGTCTGTCTGTCTTCAGGCTGTATCTCATGTACCGTGATAGCTAGACAATTGAAATTTTTAAAAATGATGTATTTCTGGTGCCGTTATAACAACAAATATTAAAGACGGAATAAAGGAAATATTTAATTGGGGCTCCCATAGAATAAACGTGATATTTTATAGATAATGATACGGAACCCTTGTGAGCCGACTCGCACTTGGCCGGTTAATTTTTGCTCGTTTGTTAACATTGTTTTGTTTCTGTATAAGATAACATTCGTGTTCAGTTTTCAAATTGTTTTTAATCCCTAAAGATTTTCTATTTCACTTTGCAGTCCCCAGACAATCAGCAGTAACTTTAGCTAGAAATGTAAACATCGTTTTTCTAACAATGTTATATCCGTCCGGGCATTGTTATAGTGCTTGTCACCTATGTGGAAGAATAGCCGCCAACAGCAGACTCTTTATTGCAGAGTCATGTAGACCATCCAGGTCATGTAGTTATAGGTTATGATGCGACAAGGGTGGCCCAATAATTTTATGATTTTGTGACCCATTTTATGATTTCATTAATAGTTATGTTAAAAAAAATATATTAATTTACATTATGAGTTACCAGTTTCTTAGCCGCGAACTTAGACCTCGCGATTACTATTCCACAAGTTTAATTGCCAGGCAAATTAAAAAATTCCCGTCCTTCAAGCGTTTACTCCCCATAACTTTGAACCATTGAACTGATTTCCATCAAACTTCGCTAAGAATCATAGCAAATAAACAGGATTTCAGGTAAAAAAAACCGTATCGAAATCGGTACATACGGTTGAGAGCTTCGATGCCACATACAGACACTCAGAGAGAAAGACACTGGGATTAAACTTATAACACTCCTCTTTTTTGTCGGGGGCTAAAAATACGAGTAGCACGTTTAATTACTATATTATTAAATTATATTAAGTATAATATAACTAATGAATGTGAACTTATGATAAATATACTTACGAAAAAAAAATATGATTAAAAATATAAATTATATGAAAATTCATTAAGCTTTTCTGCGCACATACGCCAAAAGTGGCCGTTTTTCGCAATTGTGCGTAGAAAAGCTTCATGTTCTCACTTTAAACTGTAAACAGTAGTTTATAAAATAGTTTGAAGGGTTATCCAGGGTCTGATCAAGACCAAATTTTAAATGATATCTCCGTTTCTATTCAAATGATTTATTTCAAATGGGGGCAGCACTGGACCCCGAAAAATTCAGGTAGCCCCTTAAGTATGAGTTATTATGATTTGTATAAAAGCATTATTTCACACTATAATATTACAAATATCTTTATGAGAATCATTAGATGTCAAAATTGTATAAAATATTAACGTAACGTAACTTTTGTTTGGGTATACATGCGGGTTATAACGAAATGAAAAGTTAGCAAACCTAAGCTAGTAACCACAAGTAACTTTAATCTCATGATTATGGCTAATTCGCTGACATTTGGTGGAAAATAAATACACTTTGAAAGTTAAAATTATATTTACAGATTTTTAATGCCCTTCGTCAATGGTCATGGTCATACTGTCAATGTCGGGTTCATATTCGTGATCGATGACTCGAGTCTTGATTATCTGTTTGTAGACAAAAGCTGACTTTCTTGGCGTGCGGGGACGAGCTGGATCTTCGAAGTCCACGTGGTAGAAACCTAATCGGTGGCTGGAAACAGAAAGAATATGCACAAGTTCATTCACCTTAAAACGGAACAGATATTTTAAGGAATAGCTGAATAAGTTAGGTACTTTTTTTTTTCACAGACGCTTAAATTGTGGAATGAGCTGTCATGTCATCGTTTTCCTGTGAGAATGGTTAAGGGGATACTTGAATTTTCTGGGGTCCAGTGCTGTCGCCATTTTAAATAAATCATATGATAGGAAACAGAGATATCATTTAAAATTTTGTCTTGACCAGGCACTATATAATCCTTCAAACTATTTTATGAACTACTGTTTACAGTTTCAAGTGAGAACGTGAAGCTTTTCTACGCACATACGCCGAAAGTGGCCGATTTTCGCAATTGTGCGTAGAAAATCTTCACGTTCTCATTTTGAACTGTAAACAGTAGTTCATAAAATTGTTTGAAGAGTTATATAGTACCTGGTCAAGACAAAATTTTAAATGATGTCTGCGTTTCCTTTCAAATGATTTATTTCAAATGGAGCAGCACTGGACCCCGGAAAATTCAGGTAGCCCCTTGATGAGGAGGTGAAAAGATAGGCGGCCTCAGACTTGGGTAAAAATTTAGTGTCAGTTCAAAGATAATATAACTAGTCAAGTGGACCGTATGCTTGTTTTCGATAGGAGTGAAGACTGGGTCAGAAAAGTATGATTGTAGTTAGTCCGTCTTTTAGATTGTCCAAAAATAATGGACCCATATTTTTCAGTTTACCAAAAAAAAAAATTCAAAAAGTTACGGAGCAACAAATTTCCTGAGTTTCTTGCGACGTCACCGCTAAGTAAAAATCGTACCGAGCCGTGACGTCATGCGAAATTTAAACGCGCTGTATCTTTGTAATTTTTTTGTTTCTCAGAGCAAAAAAATATGCTATGTGTACAATATTTTTAAAGAATCTAACCGATGGGCTAGAGATATTTTTCCATTCGTCATGCCTATTGTTTGCCAATATGAAAAAAATCGAGGTAATGTAGCTACATAGGTATATAGAGGTAAAACCTTAAAGGTGATTTTGAAATGTACAGAGTTGCGCGCGTAGGATGAGACAGACACTATTTTCTTTTATCTTTCCAGTTTTCACTTATCTTTGTAATATTATATATATTTGAATTGTTTTCTTCAATATAAACATTGCAGGTGGTTATCGCTTATCGGATAGATATAAACATAACAGATAAGTAAGCACTTGAATATACTGACGTAAAGCCTTCTATCCATTCAAAGTTGTCCATCAAAGTCCAGGCCATGTACCCGTGCACCCTGACGCCTGCGTCCAGCGCGTCCAGGCAGTCTTCCAGCGCCGCACGGTAGTACCGGATCCTGTCATCATCCACCAAGCCAGCTGTCGGGGCAGTCGACCAGCCGTTCTCAGTGATGTAGATTTTGGGGTCGTATTTTTCTTTCAGATGGGTTAGCGCGTTGTAGATGCTGTTAGGTGCTTGCTACAAACCATTGAATAGAAAGTTAGCTCAATTGTAGCTCTTTAGTTAGTTAGTTAGCTAATTGCAGCTATTGATGCTCGGTTGTAGATATTGCGATAATGTTTCTTATCCTTAAAAATCAATGTAATTAACATTTCTAAATGCAATTAGTCCTATCAAAGAGAAAAATAAAGTCATTGTAAGCCTTTATAACCTCAATATAAATTTCATGTCCCTACATACCCTCAACCAAGTTGCTGCTGCTTGCGGCCATTCATCAGGGGCATACATTCCAACTCCAGCGTCGTCATACAGGGATGGCACAGGGTACTGTGTGATGTACTCTGTCGCTGAAACTAAGCGCCCAGTGTAGTGGTTAACCCCCAGGAAATCAGCTGAGCCTCTCACGAATTCTTTCTCTTCTTCCGTAAAATCAGGCATACGGGACCAAGGGTAGCCTTGTTCAGCGCTCTTTTGGGCTACTCGCTCCGCAAGTTCTTTAGGAAATCCACCCTCAGCGGAGAAGATTGGCTCAGCATATTGGCCCCACTAAAATAAGAATGTTTCATTGCAGTTTGTTAGATCAGTGTAATAGTAGATTGTGCTACAAGGGACAAATGTAATATTTTGAAGGTGAGGGTGCTACTTTGAATCCAGAGCGAAACGAAGGATTTCACAGTTGAATTACGAGCGTAGAGAGTGATTTTACGGTGGAATCCTGAGTAAAGCGAGGGATTCATGTATATCGCCCGAGATAAAAATATTATCATACCCGAGTAGCACACTCTACTTTCATCTATAATAAAAACTAGCAAATACATAACAAATGAAAAAGTACAATACATAATCAGAGTTCAACCGACATATACATTTATTTGGTATCGTTTCCATTCAATAAATACTTATAGAATTTTTTCAAAAATCACGAAATAAAATGTTCTCTCATAACTTCGTTTGCGTGGTCATTTTTATATCTTTTTATTTTATAAGTACACTTGATATTCACTATCGGCTTGAACTTATGAAAAAGTATTCAAATTTAAATGATTATATGTCAATACAATATAAACTAAAACTTCTGTAATATTTTAAAAATACAAATAAAAATTGCGCTTTTTTATTTATATTTGTGTTTTTTTCCAAAGCAAAAAACATAAGAATGTTTATCTACATTTATTCAAGTTGAGGACGATATGTATTCTAAATTAAAAAAAAAAATATTTACCACGTTTGTGCCTAGAATGTATTGTTTTGAAAATTGTTTTTATTTTTTTTTTGTTGCTGGACTTCCATCATTATTTTTGATTTTACATAGATTACACTCATGTTCAGTTTTAATTTTGTTTTTAATCCCTAGAGATTTTCTTTTTCACTTTTCAGTCCCTAGAGAATCAGCAGTAACTTTTGTTCCAAATGTTTTGGGATGAAAATGTCGTTTTTGGAGTAGATAAGATAAAAAATAATTAATAACCACCGACAAGAAAAGGGGTGTTATAAGTTTGACGCCAATATCTGTCTGTTTGTGGCATTGCACCGCTCAAACGGATGGACCGATTTCGATCCAGTTTTTTTTTTTTACGTGAAAGCAAGTTCACTTGTGGTGATTCTTAGCTGTTTGATGAAAATCGGTTCAGCCGTTTAAAAGTTATCGGTGGTTAACGCTTAAAAGTTTGTTGTTTTTAGTTTGCCTGGTAAATAATAGATGGCGCTACGGATATTAATTCCACGGAATATGTAGTTCCCCCTACTTATTACTAGATAAAACGCGCTATGAAGTTTTTTTTTATATTATTTAAATTATTATTTTCATTTTATATCGAATTAGAAATCGGTTTAACGGTTCAATTGGTTTGACGGTCGATCATTGATTGAAAATTAGTATCTTCAGTTAGGTAGTACTAAAATTAGGTTCTAATTTGTTCAATTTTTTTACCTCTACTTGGCGCAATATTTCGGCTGCAAATTTGTCTTCATCAGTATCAGTAAGTGGTCCAAACCAATTGACACTGATCGTGATACCACATTCTCCTCCCTGGCTCTGTTTGAATTGATTGTTGTACAAGTGGTATGCTTTAGCGTGGGCCAGCACGAGATACTTCGCGCAGATATAATTTGCAATACCAGTAGCATTTAAGAAAGGAGCCTTTAAAGTGTCACTATAACCTTCGTAGCAAATTTCCCTCGGTTCATTGATTGTGATCCAGTGCTTAACTCTGTCACCGAAATTCTCGTAAACCACGCGAGCGTAATCTTCAAACCAGTTCGGGAACAGTGGATTAGTGAAACCACCAAGATCTTGGAGTTTCTGTGGCAGGTCCCAATGGTAAAGGGTAACCATGGGCGTTATACCGTATTTCAGCATTTCGTCGATGTAGTTGTTGTAAAACGCTATGCCAGCCTCACTGACGCGGTTTGAAAAGCCATCGGGCAAAATTCTGGGCCAAGAGAGAGAAAAGCGGTAAGCATCCAAACCTAATTCCCTCATCGTTTCAACATCCCGTTTGTAATTGTGGTATGAATCAGAGGCTATGTCTCCGGTGGTGCCATCTTTAATGACCCAGGGGTAGTTGTGAATCGCATAGTCCCAGATGCTTTCGCCTTTGTCTGAAACAGATGGGTTAGATTATATCAAGACATGATTGGGGATGTCTCACCATCATTACGAAAGTAAGTATATTTACCGTCTGCATTCCAGCCACCCTCGATCTGGTAGGAAGCCGTGGCGGTGCCGAACAGGAAGTCATCTGGAAATTGCCTGTCCTGCTTCGTTGCGAGAGCTGTACAGCCCACAGCCACCAAACTGTACAGGCAACTTAAAAAATCAGAAGATAGGTATATAAAGATACCAACTTCCTAGTACTTACGTATCTATTTTACAATAAAAATATATGATATGTCGGTAAATAACATAAAAATTATTGGTTAAACTTTACTTTCCAATACAGCGCCTCCAAGTTTCGGAGTGGAGGTGATTAACGTCACCTATGGTTAAAAATTGTGACTGATCGTGACATCATGCGAAATTTAAATGCGCTGTATCTTCGTCATTGTTTGTTAATCAGAGAAAAGAAAAAATTTACTACTATATACTAAATACTTTTTATATTATCTACCTAAAGAGTCAAAAAAATTTTTTGCACCTCCCTGTTGCCATTAAGGTTTTACACTACAAAGTGTATTTCATAAGTGCCCCTTCCTCTAGTTAAATCAACTGGCCATGGGCTGGCGAATACAGACATAAATAAATGGCCAAGTGCGTGTCGGGCCACGCCAACTTTAAATTCACACCCCACTAAAACGTCTAAAAACTAATTTTCTATCAAATTTGTATGAAATTTTCCTTTTCAGAGTACATTTCATTAGTTAATCGCCTATAACTTTTTAATTTGCAAATCCTACTTAGCTCTGCTTCTTTTACTTTAAGCTTTGTTATATATAATACAGCCGTGAGGAGGCTTGACAAACAAAAATTTGCTATAAAACTAAATATTTCAAAAGCGGATTTCTAAATCGAAAAATAGTGTTTACAAGCTCACAATATTTTTGAAAGACTTATTCAACGATACGCCGGATGGGCTAGTCGAGAAAAAAATTGTCTCCCACTTTACCCGTATGGGAGCTAGGCTAAAAAAATTTTTTTTCAATGTTTCTTTTTCCACTTTTCGGCATAATTAATATAACATACCCATGCCAAATTACAGCATTCTAGTACTTAATAGTCTATGTGTAAAACTGAGGACGGACAGACAGACAGACAGACATGGCGAAACTATAAGGGTTCTTTGTTTACTACGGAACCCTTAAAACAAAGAAGTTATGCAAAATTGTTAATTTCACGTACCTTAATACCAATGGTAGCTGCATCCTATCTGTAGGTATAGTCGGATTACAGCCAGCGAGCGATTTATATACTTTGCAAAAAAAGATAAATCCGACGGTATCGCATCTCATTCGATGCTTTCGATAACAATTGTCGTAAAAACCAAAATGGCAAAATTTTTGGTAATAAGCGAAAAACAAACCAAAAAACGTTTTTCTTTATTATCTTTTTTATTTTAAAACCTATAAAATAATGATGTATACACGAAATATTTGAAATTTGATGATCTTTCGCGACGTTTTATTTATATTTTTGTCAAAGCTTTATTTCAAAAGTTAGCTTGGATATACACCGCTTAAAAATTAAAAAAATGGTTTTTACGCCCGTAACATAAAAAGATAACAACCGTACGTAATAAAACAAGATTTATTAATACGTTTACTATTTATTAGAAGTATCTACCTATTTTCAAAAACGTTACCTATACAAATGGAGATAAGAACCTTGTAATGAAACCATTGTTAATGTAAACATTAAGATTTCAAACTGATATAATGTAAAAATATCTATATTTATATAACCGTAAACTTTGGCCACGCTGCCGAGGGATGATTTTTTAGTGGGACTACACAATTCGTATTTTTTTTTTAATTTTTAGTTCTTATCTCAGTTTTAACTTAATTTTTTTAGACTATAGGTTTAATTTAATATTTTTATTTCTAAAAATATCATCTTGTTAAATAAGAACTTAAACACGATTATTCCGTATCCATTATTTTTATGTATTGTTTTAGACCAAATCAAATTGTGATTTTACTTTTTCATAATACATTACAAAAAACCTTACTATAACAAGAAGAAATAAACTCAGAACGTAAAAATAGTCTCTATAACAAAAAACACTTAATCAATTTAAATTTAAAACGTTAAGAAGCAAATAATCGACAAATATCATAAATTATTTTGGTAACAAAAAATAAAACACACAAATTACCTGGTGATTTAAATCATTCGTGGCATCGTGATAACTTTTAAAAACCAACTTTATTAGAAATCTCATCTTCCTCGTCAGTCTCAGGAAGAGTTTCTACAATATCTTGAGGCTGTGGAAGCTGCCTATATTTAGCATGGCATAGTTTGTTAATTGTCCCTTGATCACACAGTCGCACAAGATCTTTATATTTGCGGCTCTAATAGGTAGTCTACCTTGGGCAGATTTTCTCCTTCAATAATCGCCAGAATACCTAAAGAAATCGATCAAGGAATTGAAAACGTTTGGCGGAGCTTCTGGTCGATATAGGAACTGCTGAAGGGCAATCTGCCAACTTGTCTAAAGAAGAGACTGGTAGACGTGTGTATTGCCCATCCTAACCTACAAGTGCTCAGACGTGGTCTCTTACAGATGCGCAAAAGTCCAAATTGAAGGTTTGTCAGCATCGAACGTAGCATTCTAGGTTTCTTTGATTGATTTCTTTATCCTGGCGATTATTGAAGGAGACAATCTGCCCAAGGTAGACTACCTATTACAGCCGCAAATTGTAAAGATCTTGTGCGACTGTGTGATCAAGGGACAATTAACAAACTTTTTCATTCTGAATATAAGCAGCTTTCATAGTTTCAAGATATTGTAGAAACTCTTCCTGAGACTGACGAGGAAGATGAGATTTCTAATAAAGTTGGTTATTAAAAGCCATCACGATGCCACAAATGATTTTAATCACCAGATAATTTGTGTGTTTTATTTTTTGTTACCAAAATAAGTTCTGACATTTGTCGATTATTTGCTTCTTAGCCGAAGAAAACCGGTATGACCAAGAAAAAGATGAGCGTATGATTTGACCCAGTTTAAAGAGAAGTGGTGATATTAAGGACTGGGACGTATAAATAGAAAGAGAGAAGGCTTTTGCCCAACAATGCGACCTAAATGGCTATAAAAAAAATAGGCAGCCTATTCGTATAGAGTGCTTTTGGAATCAAGCCTCTTACTTGTTTATATTTTTATTTTATAAGTTTCTTACTTCTCTTTTTATAATGGCGTGCATCGAGTCGGCTGGCATGTACCTTAGTGTATCCAGGAAGTAAGAAATTTATAAAAAAATACTTCAAAATTTTTAGAAAACATTAAATAATAATTTAATACTACTAGAACCTTTTTGTTTTGGTTCCGGCCCCAGATGAGCACAATACAAAAGTAAATGTTGTTTGCCTTTTTCATTACGTATACAAACAAGTAGCAATTTCATATTTATGCCATATTTTTTCTAGAAATAATACTAGCTATTGAAGATACGACTTAAATTATAATACTATTTAACGAGAGGTAGGAGTTACGACATTTGTTTCTCAGGGAAAATTACATCTTCATAATATTTTTATGGGGTGTAATTACAACTTTTGTATAAACATTTTGTATAATCATTTGTATAAACGCTGTTTTGTGCAACTGGCAAATATTGAAAGGTTTATTTTACAGCCTAATTGGTCAACGCTTCGAAGCAATGTGTCTTATAATATACATACCACTTTTTCAAAAAAAGCAAGTTTAGGCCGATGAAAAAATTGGCTGAAAAACAAATTTTTAATTAATAGAGCGTCAAACGTTGAGTAGGGCTGTATCAAAAACTCATTTTCGCCAAAATGGCTTTTACGACAATTGTTGTCGAAAGCATCGATATGTTAGATTGTTAAAATCAAGTATTAAATTAATAAACATCTTTTACTAACTGCTAGTATTATAGGAGAACTTTAATAACACTGGCCACCCCATTTGGGCAGGCAACACTGATATAAAGAAATGTGTAGTTTCCTCAATACCGCCTAGTCCTCATTCCCATTCCTATCCGTACTCGAAAGTTGTAAAACCTATTTTCCCCACTTGAACGTTTTAAGTGGATGAGAAGATTGGCGCTCGCGCCATTGGTTAACTGGACACTGGCTAAATAAGCTTCAACGAAGTTTAATCGCCAACAACAAGGTAAAAAAAAATGTGTATTGAAGCCCGCCAATAAAAACGTCGGGGAGACATCAGTTGTCATTGTTGTCAATAAAGTTACTTATGAAGGAATTCGCTATTGGGATAAAAAGTTTGTTGGTTTTGCGGAAGTTATGTTTAAAGTATTAATTAAGAATACACGGATTCAGAAGATTACGATCTTTTATTTGTACGAGATACTCCAATTTTACACATACTTCGATTATCTTCAAAACGAAATCTCTAGATATGAAGATTATGCTACCCCACATCTACTATATCAAAATCAGAGAGGTAATAATATTTTTAAGGCGAGGACGCTACTTGAATCCCGCCCGAGTGAAGCGAGAGATAGATTTATATCGCCCGAAGTAAAAATATTATCGTACCCGAGTAGCACACTTTACTTTTCATCTCTATCTATGAGAAAAAATTGCAAATAAAAAACAAAATATAAAGATAACTAGTGCACCTACATATAATATACCCAGTCAGAGCGACAGTTACTAACCTTTATTTGGTGTCATTTTCATTCAAATACTTTAAAAAATTTCGAAGAGCACCAACATTATAAAAAATTTCACCAAAGAGCATATAACCACTACGTTATTTACACAAACAATTACATGTCAAAACAATATAATCTAATAAGAGAAAGTACTTCAGAACAACAAGAAATAGATACGTCGTTAAAACTACTTCTGTGATTATTTTGAATTGAAGACAAAAATTGCGCTTTTTTAATTTTACTTATTTCTTTATAGAGCCACTAAAATCTTTTTCCAAAGCGAAGTAAATTTTTTTTGCTCTTTGGAATCAAATAATATAAAAATTACCTACATTCTTTCTTTTTTGCGACGATATGTATTCCAAACTTAAAAAATTACAACGCCTATTGCTTTTGTTTATTGTTTTTAAACTAAATTCTTTTTTTTTCAGATACCCGCGTATTATATATTATAATAAGGTATTTTTATTCAGATAAGATTACATTCTGATCGCCACCATCAAGAAAAAAAATACATTCGTATTTAGAAGTCAAAATGTTTTTAATCCCGAGAGACTTCTTTTTCACTTTGCAGTCCCGAGAGAATCAGTGGTAACTTTAGCTCTTACGTTTTTTAAGTAGAGAAAAATTCGAAATATCTATGGAAGTAAATTAAGCTGGATGCAGACCGCTTAAGATCGTCATTTTGAAATCCTAGGCCTATGTCCAGCAGACGTCATTCGGCTGAAATGATGATGTCTTATGCACTTCTACTGCCTACTGGTAGGTAGGTACCTAGTTCACCTGGATCGGTGGACATTTTTCCGCACCTAGGCTCACACGTTAGCTCTGGTCAAAAGTAACGTGAGATAAAGATATTACTCGTATAAGTTGCTTTCGCCTTCTTCCACGTCACGCATGAATGTTTAATCTGAGAAGTTATGACGTGCGACGTTACAACCCTGGGGCTGATAAGATAATGATGACAAGTGCGTATACTCCAGTCAATTTATCTTTACTGGTAAACAAGATACTTAAGTTGATATATTTATATATTAATAATAAAAAGTAATCATTTACAGTGTCGCCATATGTTAACCCGAAAGTTTACCGGACTACGGCTAAAAATATAGGAACATAACTAGCTGTTGCTCCCTGCTGTACTTGCATTCACTAGATAAACGTATTTTTCACAAGAATCTTGTTCTAATCATCCATCAGTTCAATCTCAAGGTTTTAAAACTTAGTATATTTTCTATATCTGGTTGTTGAATATAAAAAAAGAACTCTAAGAAACTATTTAATCGCCAAGAAATACAAAAAAAAAACAAATTAAATTATTGAATAATATGTCCATGACTCAGGTACACATAGCACTTAGAAATCACTTTGACGCGTTGAATCCACGTTTGAATTTGTTTATCTAGATGTACCCGCGCCATCGCACACTGGACTTCGGGACCCCTTGGCAAAGATGTGGTACGTAGACGTGCTTAACTGATACCATTTGTACGCAATGGTGACAGCGTTCGTTAATTTGTCGAAGGAGACGTTCGGCGTCGCTAGTTGGTTTCTCAGGCCTACGCGGACGTAAGACACCTCAAAACACACCGGAACCTGAAAAGTTTTCTAATTTTAATGTTTAACTGGTGGTGCTACTTATCTATGTATCATCAAGTGATCTCGAGACATGTGGTTTTTCCTTAAAAGACACATATGTGCCTACTGTTTCTGATATGTTTCTGTAAATATAAGTTAGGAGGATTCCTGTAGGTAGATATATATATTTTTCTACTCCTGTACTGTTATCTGTCTTTTAAATGGTCCCAAACACTAATATAAGAACATAGATTATATGATTTCAGAAAAGTCTATAGTCTATTCCTAATATAATAGATGTATAATAGCACATGTGTCGTTATTTCGCCAAAACGATACTCCTAGCCATAGACCTATAACTTTTTTTCTTTAGATCTACCATACTGCCAACATAATAAAATCGTTATTTTAACATATGGTGCCATTTTCAAACGTGGGGCCACTGCAAAAATGGCACTTTTAGTCACTAGGAAGACGTCAATAAAAAAAAATAAGTCTTCCATAGATACCTAGTATCTACCAAACATACCATATGTATTTCGTACTTTTTTTGTTTATTTTTGTATTTATTTTAGTAAATGTAGTCGTAGAAAAAGTATTGTATGCAACGTTGTATAAGTAGTCAAAAAATGCTCGATGGCGTCAATTTACGACGCTCGCCAAGGCTCGCATCGCAACCTGCGCCACTCGCATTTTTTAACCCTCCTTATACAACTGTTGCATAAAATACTATTATACCATAACAAACAAAACATTAATGATGATATTTACCAAACGCCAGTGACTTTCTGCCTATGAACAATCATAAATCCGTTGGTTTCCAGGTATTTGGAATTGTATTAACATTTTTTTTGTTATAAATAGGTACTTATAAGTTACTAAGTAGACATCTGGCATGATCTTTTAAGGAATTCTTGAGAGGCTTATGTCCAGCAATGGACTTCCTGTGGCTGATATGATGGCATACGACAGGTCAAAACTATGTTTCAATAATTTTTAGATTTTTTTTGTACAAGGTTTTCTTTTGAGGCTAAAGTAATTATTAAGACAAATGAAATAAGCTTAAATTCGGTGGGGTTGTGTCGTTATATTACTGAGTTCCGATCACTTTCCGTTTCCGTGATCAGAACATTAGACCCTAAACATCGTCTACCATAAAGTGTATGTCAAGGCAAATCAAAGGAGTCCTACATAATGAGATTATCTTGTTTTATTACTGCGTTCTGTCGAATATCTTCCAGCTCCATCACCAGAACAGCTCATTGACTTCATAATATTGCATTGTCATCAGATTTTCACAAGTATGCAAAATTTCAGCTTAATCGGAGAATAGAATTGAGGATAACTGGTTGAAAATTGAGTTGCAGCTTAGATGCTAAAAATTTTCCTTGATATATCAGCTCATAATTTTACTTGTTGTGGACTTGATGCCATATTTTTTTTATAATTTAGTTATTATTTGAATATTAATCTATAACACTGTCGCCCGAAAATTAACTAAAATCACGCGTGACCAGAGGGCTGGCCTCTATCTGGCTCAAAAGATAAGCATTGCCATACAACGTGGCAATGCTGCCAGCCTTCTGGGCACGTTAAAACGAGGCAGCGATTTGCTAGGGCTTTTTTATTAATAAGAAGTAATTTAAGTTATTAGTTTAGTTTTAGTTCGTTTCTTTTTTGTTTATATTATTTAAGTCAATGTGGAAAAAATAGAACTTACGGGAAGAGGCACGATTTTCATTTTTTCGAAAAATCCCATGTTTCCATTTGCCTCTGCAATCACAACTTTGGACGGATAGTCCATTCCGAACTCAAACACTTGCTCAGCTTTACATTTAACAATAGTGAGAATGGATAATATTACAAAAATCTTAGTCAACAATAATTTACTCATGGTTATTTTGTGCAGCAGACCCAATCGACATCTGAGAAGGTAGTTCTATTTATAAACACACCATTGCTTTTTATAAGAGTCGTTTTAAAAACTTATCTAGTAATGAGAAAATGGTTAAATTCGTCACGGATGGTACTACACACAATGAAACAAGTAGTTTATCAAAATTAAATAGGTAAGTAACGGTAAAAGTAATGGATTTTATATACTTTGTGCACGTGTTGATACTTACTTACTTCCAACTTTACCACTTTTAAAAAAGACACTGCCTTTGAAACTAGAATCCTTTCAAATCGGTGTACCTAATGCTTAGATGAACAAAGTCGCGATATGACTAGTCATAATGCGAAGAAGACATATTCACGTATGCGTTTGTTGCTGTTTTCTGCCGAATTCCTCTAAGTGCGCAACAAGTATCCTTTAAATAAATATTTATAGGTAGAATAGGAAATAGGTTTTTTTTTAAATGAATTCAAAACAGATAGAATTGAAAAGCATCTTGAGATAAAAAAGGAATAATTTGTAATAGACACAGTAGAAGATACTTACAATTTCCTACAATGCAATCAGTGGGACTTACAGAGTGGGCATTAGGTACCTACGTGACGTGCGTAATAAATAAAAATAATAACACACGTCTCCATCCCTAACAGGGCAGACAGAGCATTTTGGTTCTTGCGGCTCTAACAGACGGAGCCCAAGGCCGTAAGACTCAAAGGCTTATTTAGTAGAAAAAATAAATAAATAAAAAAGTGATGAGTTTTTGGTCCATTTCTTCGATCAGATAGGGCTAGCCTGGCTAAAATGTAATGTGGATGTGATTTTTTTTACCTGCTTTTTTAACATGAACTCTTGACTCTGTCTATTCCGTAAGTGATAAAGAAATGGTATTCTATCTGCATCCATTTGTTAAATTACCTTTTAAATTTTTTTCAATAATGGGCCCTCGAGTGGGACCTATGGGACCTGCCTAACAATGGAACAGTTATAATAAAATTAACCTAAACTATAATACAAGGTTAATAAAAAACGGTTAAAAGAAAAAGTTTTGTCTTAATTGTTTACATAGATATGAAATGGCTGTAATTTTCCGAAAGAAATAAAATGAAATAAAAAACTCTTAAAAGAATTCTTCATTGCAAGCTCGAATGACTGGAAAGTGCCGAACTATCTTTAAGTAAATAAATTTACGAAATCAAGCTTGGTTACTTAATTATTATAAAAAGCTTGTTTTTAGATATAAAGATGACACGTGTTTTAATAATTTTAACTAGAATAAAACAACAATAAATATTTAAATTAAACTAAAAACCAAAAATTAAAATATAAATTCTTCTTCTCATGCCATCGGCTTTCCCAACATTCACGGCACAAGCGGCATGCCATCCGGTCTCTTGCCATCATCGCGAGCCAAACCATTTGGTTCTGAAATGGCTGGCAACAAATGGAGGTGGAAAAATCCATAAGCTGGTAATTTCCCTGTTGAGGAAAATACATCATAAAACAGAGCGCGACGATCTGTTTGATGTAGAGTCATGTAATTTTCGACCTCATGAGCTTTTTGTTTTTTATTTGATGCAGATAAGTCTTTTACCAGTCTTTACAAATATCAGTCTTGTGAAACTTGACAACATATGCTACTCGAGAGGTTGACGAAGCTGGGAGAGGTAATTCGCGTAGCTATTGTATTTCCTCAGAATGTGACACATCTTGAGCTCTATCTAGTATTGGTCCAAGATAGTGCGTTAGAAGTGAGTTCTAGTAATAAAGGATCGGACCTACTCCCTCCCTCTTTTCTTTGATAAACGATTACAGGCTTGTCGCTTTGAACTAATACGGTGTTCAGCTGCTAAATAGTTGCATGATCTTCCAGAGCATTTATCATGGCCAGCATTTCTTTCTGGTTACAATGAAGGCTGTGTTCGTGTTAAGTCTACCGTCCTGATAAGCTGAGGTTGTCTAGCACAGCTCTCCATGCTGTATCAGAGGCACCCATAGTCAAGAATACCATGATAGTTGGCTTTCCACCATCTTGGGTTCTGTAGGGAGTCGAATTTGCTGCTAAAATGCTATTCTAAAACAAGAGGAGTGAAAGGTAATTCAACCGTCCTTTCGAAACAGCAAAGCAAAATTCGATAGGCCGACTAGGCTCTGCAGACTCCTTACAGATGTTGCACGTTCACAAAGAATTTGTTCCACCTTCCTGTGTTTTGCCTCAATCTTCTCCTCTGGTAGTCTTTGTGGTTTAACCATGGATTTCATTCGATGTCGAGGTATGATAACTTTTTCTGAGGGATTAGGATAGACTTTTTTAGTTGACGAGCCAACCTAAATCTGAGAGAGCTATGAGTGCTAGGAGAAAATCGTCTAAGTAGACTATTATTCTGACACATTTTTGTCAAAGACTTTGACCGACCCAGTTTGAGAAGCGAAGAACTTTGGAGCTGTGCTTAACCCGATGGGGAGGCACGTCATTTCCAACGCTTCGTTCTTGTAAATGTTAAAAATCTTTCTAATAGAAGTCATTTCATTTCTGATTCTGGTGTCATGTAATTGAATAACATGAGGTTGGGATAAACAAGAGGTGGTTTTTCTGGGAAAAGTATGCGGTACCCCTGAATTTTAAAGGCTGCATAAAGCACCAATTGCCTCCCAACTGTCGCAAAATTCTGCATCTTCAAGCCAATATTTTCGCTTCTTTCGTCCTCAGGCCTGAGGAAAATGAAGCACGCTTGCGGCTAGACTGGTCTTGCTTAGGCTGTGAATCACGTGAATTGCGAAAGTTATCTCTTTGGGTTCTGTTAGAACTATGGTGAGATCCATCATGACCATGGCATTCCTATGATGGGCCATCATGGTTGCGGACATCCTGCGAGGGTAACGTAGTGCGGTTGCAATTTCAACTGGTTTTACTTATATGTGGACATAAAATTCCACATTTGCCCTGCGAGGGCAAGAATCGCTGTTTCTTCCCCTGCGAGGGGCAGCTATTAGAAGTGCTAGGTTCCACCTACGAGGTGGAGCCGTCCGCATTTTGCATTTTAAGTGGTCAGAAACATTTCCTTAAGCCACCTGCCTTCTCGGTGGTGGCCGAGAATGCGTCTGCTTCGAAAAGGTTGAGGCAGAAAGGAGGCACTTTCTTGAGAGCCAATTTGATCAACGGATCTCGCACATGGTTGAAGATCCCGTCTCTGAGCATCTGTACGGTCTCTGCTCGATAGCTACATATCAGCTGAAGTAGATCTGAAGATACATTGTGGAATTCGCCTTCGCTAAACTAGGAGGAAACCTTATCTGAAAGAGTTTCAAAAGTTATGGCCTCCTCAATACTCAATATTTTATTGCAAACCGTAAAATACATAAAATGATAATAATACCTACAATTATATGGACCCTGTCGTGGCACAGCAATTTGGTTGGAGAAGAGGTCGCACTCAAACATTAAAAGCTAAGCCTTCTCCCTAGCTCAATATAACAATTCATATATATTCATACAGAGTAAGCCAAGTGACGTAGGTTATCGTAACCTTTTATAACTTCATTAGGTTCTAGCTCCACAAAATCTCCGACGGGGAATCGAATCCCGGGCTCCCGCGTGATAGGCGGGGATACTTACCACTATACTACCGAAGAATAACGTAACTGACGCCATTCGGGCGTATTAAACAATATCATTAAATTGTTTATTCAAAATTAAATAAACTTTGGTTATTTTCTTTACAAGCTTCAGGAGTCTGGGAATATGAATTTTTGCAATCATCGTAAAGATTTCTCGTTATTCATTACGCGAAAAACTCGCTTCACTTAGCAATAAAAAAATAAATCGAACGAAAACTTCGTTACAAAAAATATGCTGAGACTAAAATTGGAACATTAATTTAATTTTGAGTTGCACTACTTTTTAACAGTGAGCGCACGTGTGTCTGGCGGGAACTAAAACGCCAATGACGAAAAATCTAGAGGGAAAAAGAGACGGACTTATGGGTAAGAAAGAGACAGAAGTAGGGTGGGAACAGGAAACGGCTATCTCATAAAGCTATAAGCTTCGAATAGCGGTCAAGTCAAATTAATAGGCGTATAAGTACTTACATTTTGTTTTCTTGACTATGTTTGAGTGAAAAATCTGTGTTAGCTAGCTGGTTACTTTTTTATGAAAATAAATTTTTTGCCTCGTCACTTTTAAATTTGAATTGCTCGTTTATCATGAAAACAAAGTATTACGACGTTATAGTACTTTTTTCTGTGACACTAGTGCTATCGACAAAAAATCTGGTGATAAATCCATCTGACTCCGTTTTCTTGACATCTCTTATCTATTTCTGACAAAGCCAAAGATTTACACTTACAAGTAGTGGACAAGGTGCTTAGGGGAGATAATACCTACTTAAAATATCTTTTTGGGAGATGTGACTTGTGAGGGAGGACGAGGAGGCGTCAATTCTAAATTTATTTGTAATACACAGTATTAGTCTATTCATATAACAAAGAAATGAAAACTATTCAATCAAGACAATATGCACTTTATTTCTACTAAGTAAAGCCAATGCAATCGCTGTCGTTGATTCAAAGTAGTTTTTTTGGAAACCGGTTTGATTTTATATATTAACTAGTTTGATAATCTGTTACAGTGCCTGTTGCATCTTCATTTTCGTAGCATTCTGGGATTCTGTAGCCCGTGGCGTAGATGAAATATCTAGACGGGCTGAACTGGAACCACTTGTAAGCGATGGTGACGGCGTAATTCGGTTTGTCGTAAAGGACCTGGGGTGTGCTCACCATGTTTCTCAATACCACATTGACGTAAGTCACTTCGAAACAGTAACGGACCTGTAAAACATGATTATTAGTAGATTTTGTAGTTACAGTAATAACTAAATAAAAGTAACAAAGAAAATCCTCACAACCATAACCATTATATTAGCAATATTGCTTTGAAAAAAAGGTTGCCAATTTCGTCAAGCCCTCCAGATAAGAGACTGTGCAGGCCGAGGCGGCCATTTACTTTGGGTACATTTATTTTACACAATGAAAAGCATAGATAGACCATCTTCGAGCTCTACCATGGAGCTACTCGTATGGAAGGGACATACCTGTAATAAATCAAACCACGGGCTTTACTAGATCACTATAGTATAATGAAATTAAAATGACAGTCGAAAATCAGAAAATTCGATTCCCATACGAATTGGGTATTTTCCTGGGATAAAAATAAATTATTTCGCACTGTTATGAAAATAAAACGTCGCAAAATAATATAACTTGTCATTGAACATTTTAATGTGATTTAAGATTTTTTATTGCAGAAAAAGTGAAAATTAGAGCGCTATTTGATTTCAAGTGTTTGTGATTATATGAACTATATGGTGAAAAAAGATATCATTTTAATGCGGATTTTTTTAGCATATGTTAATAAAAATTCAAAATTGTTCAAAAAGGGTGTGTTTGGTTACGAAAGCATTACATCTAACGAACAAAATTAAAAAATCTAAAGACAACATGGTCAATTATTAATAATGAGACAGGAAAAACCAATGCTAGGGACTCAACATTAACATTGAAAATTGGAGATAAAACCGCTGACTCGGATATCGAAGTAGCCAATGAATTCAATACTTTTTTTGCTAACATTTCCTACCCTTATATATATACTAACCTACCCGTATAACCTTTTTTAGTTAAAATATGTTTTGTCTTGTTCTTTCAACGTCAAATATTCAAAAGAGGGAAAGGGACAAAATATGTTTTTAACTAAAAAAGGTTTAGCAAACGCTTGTTATTTTTTATGAATTTGAGGGTAAGTAATTATTAATTAAAAGACAATAATAATAATATGACAAAGCCCTTCTGGCGAGTAGGCGACCAATACTGTGAAAATGAGTTTCTTTCGGCGTTTCTTCTCAGCTGTGGTCGTTAAGAAGCGCTGGTATCGGAAGCTTTTCTTTAAAAATGAATCAAATTTTAATATACTTTACACGTAACATAAATTATACTTATTGACGAGTAAAAGTGCCTGTAAAGGTCTAATTACTGAATAAACATTTGAATCTTTGAATATTTGAATCAAGAAACTATGACTTCATCTACCTGTATTACATGCAAATCTCATAAAAAATGTTTGTTTTGACGTTTAAAAAAAGTATCTGAATGGACTTGTTGAAAAATAACTATTTTATGGAAGTGCCCTTTTTTTAGATTTTTTGTTGACTTTTATTTTAATTTTATAATACTAAAGTGATCTAGTGTAGCCCGTGGTTCGATTTATTACAGGTATGTCCCTTTCACATTGTATATAGCTCCATGGTAGAGCTCGAAGGTGATCTATCTATGCTTTTCATCATGTAAAATAAATGTACCCAAAGTAAATGGCTATGGAGGCGGACTGGAAAGTTTGATTTATCACGGGTGTGTCCCTTCCACGTTGCATAGTGTAAATATATTACGGCAAAAAAAATCACACTTTTACCATTTCACTTTACACAGAGGGCTCATGAGAAATAATAAATTTTATTCAAACTACTTACATCGAGTGGTATGGTTTTCACTCTTTCCAGAAGTCCCACTGTCCCGTTGGTATGTGCAACAACTATATTGGAAGGAAAATCATATCCAAATTCGTACACTAGGCTTGATTGGCAATTCCCAATGTTTATCATCGAGAGAGAAACAAAGAAAAATGCCCAAGGAAATCCAGTTACCCACGGGGTCTTCATGACTATTCTCTGCACAATGCAGCAGAATCAGTAGAAGTACAAGTAGTTGTTTCTAAGCCTATCATTTTGTATTTATAACATGGCGTTTTTATTTTTAATAATGAGAAAATGCTCAAATTCGTCATGAGTGGCATTATAAAATATATTGTAATTGTTTAAATGATTGGTAGAAACTTAACAATGTAGAAAATAATTTGATTTAAAATTACCTTGTTTTATTAAAAGTAACATGTACTTATAATTAAATTTAAAAATATATTTTGAGAAAGGTACGAGTAATATTGCGAAGGCATTACCCGTGCACCCTTCGGTATCCTCACTGGTAAAGGAATCTATTTAACCATAATATCTCCAGTGAACAAAAGTTTTGAATAAAAATTAATATATTTTTTATCAATACAGAAATACGTATTTAAACTAAAAAGGAAAACAATCTGATAAAATCTACATAATAAATATAAGGTAGCAAAAAACAGAATTTAAAAAAAAACTTATAAATTATTATCGTCGTGATCTTTGCTCAGGGGTAGAGTGCCCAAAAGACTGACAGCATTGCCATGGTTGAGCAAAGTTATTAAAAAAACTTGACTAGTTTATAAGTTGTTAACCCCCACGAACCTAACGTCTCAACCAAAAACTCCCAAGGCCCTATAGCCTCAGGCATTCATACTCGTTGTGAATAAATAAAATCAACATAAAAAGTATAGTTATTACTTGATTACTTTTTAACTGATATGTTTGCTGTAAAATATAATATAGTTTAAATAATGGTCAAATGTAAAAGCTTTGAAATTTCTAACAGAGTGTTTTCTCACAATCATACTCGTATTCTCATTTTAAACATTAATAAAAAATATTGCAAAAATATCGACATCAAGATCATTATAATTGGCTGTCCCATTTTTAAGTGCAGGCATAGAAACGCTTGGGATATCAATGGCGACACGAATCTTCTATAGGAATCAGTTTCAATTCTTTTAGCAAGGGGTCATTTGAGAGGAAGTCTTGAGGTTGCTCCAGCGTTTGGGCATGACTTTCTGCATGCCCTTAGTTAATATTTATTTTCCTAAAGGAAAATTAGAAGGAATCCCAAAGGGAATAATGAACCCTGGCAAATTGACTTCAGCCAATGTTTGATAACTTCATGGGATGGAAAGTAAGGGTGTTGGGTCCTATTGGAGAACCTAGTATTTTCCGGCCAATAGATCTACCGCTTCCAAATTTCCTATATGTCATTGGCCGAATTAGGCAAATAATGAAATTATGTATGGAAAATGAAATATTATTTTATTTCCTGATAGTTACCAAGTAAACTAGCTAGCTAGGTGAAAATGTCTGTAAATTTCACGGAAACGTCACATTTATCAAGGAAAAATAGTATTACTTATAGCACAAAATAAGTACTAGTTCTCACGTACAGAAGTCTAACTCGGAAAAGAAATTCAAAGAAATATCTACTTAATGTGGTTAGCGCTATGGTTTGATTTAGCTCTCGTCAGAACTCCTCACCTCTTCGTTTAGATTCCTAGACATCAATTGCAAGCCAATTTCATTCTTATTACTCTGGACAAACGATTCATGTAACTGAATTTTCCCCTTCGTAATGGTCGCCGCGCATAGTAATAATGTAGGTATATTTTTGATACCTAAACGGGCAGTGACACAGGCCTGGGGCTTTACTATGACCTCTTATAGCAGTCTTGTTTTAATATTACTTTGTCAATTCGTACCACAACCAATAGAAAACAACATTATAGTAATATTACTCTAATTTTGATTTTGCTAGCAATTTTGTGACGTCACACACAATCATTCGCTCAATCGGTACCAGCATGAGTACGATCTCCGGCGACAGCGTTTATGGAGCACTATCATTTTCAAGTTTCTCTGCCTGTCACTTGAGTCAATAGAATTTTCTCCCGATAAAAATCTAATTTTATTTAATTTAACGTTGTGAATTTTACTCCTGTATTTTCTGTCTTCTATCTTCACTGTTCTTTGCTCCGCTCGTGCACCTTCTGTTTTTCTTGTTAATTTTCCTGTGTACTACATAATAAATACGTATTTTAAATTCCTCAAATATTTATTTCTTCTTCTTCCGTTCACATTTCCCTATCTGGGACGCTCTGCCCTGGAGCTCCCATACCCCATAAACATTATTCTCTTATTTATTAGGAACCACAATTGATTTGTTATAAGAATGAAATCCGTATGTAAAAACATAAACAAATTTCAATTACAAAGTGCAATAGGTAAATTTTAATATTTGTTTCTTTTTTTCAGGACTTCGGCAATGGCTTTCCGGACTCGTCGAGCAAGAGAAAGTGTTATAGAAAATTGTATACCTATGCTCATGAGAAAGTTTTGACTTGAGTTGAATAATATTATGTGGTAGAAAATCATTTGTTTTATTTTCTTCTGTACTTTTTGGTAGTCCTTTGCTAAATAAAAAATGTACATACTATCACTATTGCTTTTAATACAATTACTTAAAAATATCATGTTTTTTTATCCTTTTCTGACACAGGTATTGTTTGTAATGTAATTACATAAATATGCAAGTAGGTACATTCAAATATTATAGGTGTGTTTAGTTAAACAATCGTTATCAGTGATATAACGCATAAGGTATTTTTATCTCGAAAAAGATCCCCGTAGAATTGGCAGAAAGTAGTGGATATACACAAATATTCTATCACGTCTTCACACCCAACGGGGTAGACAGGGTCTAGTGCTCGTTGTTATATATTATATTTATAGTGTCGCAATACCCAAAGATCAGTCGTAATGGTGGAAAAAGGGAATCTAATAATTGTCCGCCACCCAGAGGTCCCGGGTTCGATCCCCGGTCAAGGCAAGTTGGAAAATGGCCTTTTTCAAATTGTCCTGGGTCTTGGGTGTTTATCTATATATGTATTTGTTATAAAATATAGTATCGTTGAGTTAGTATCCCATAACACAAGTTTCAAACTTACTTTGGGGCTAGCTCAATCAGTGTAATTTGACCCTATATATTTATTAATTATGATGCGTGCTGCCCACATCGTCTATTGACATGATTCAGATTATTATTTACTTTGAAGCTAGCTCAATCTGTGTGATTTGTCCGTGTATATTTATTTTATATAGATTTTCGTCCATTCCCTCAATCGACTTTTACATTCTGCGCGGAAAGAGAAGTAGGTGATACATTAAAAATTGTAAGTCCTTGGGCACATTGTAATTTTTTTTTCTTCTATATTTTGATAATAAGACTGGGTTTCTTGTTAAAAGTTTTGTTTCCGCGGCAACCGACCAACGTTTTCAAGACTGCTAATTTGACATTAAAACAATACTGCATAAGAGCTCATGGTGCACATGAGAGTGAATGATTTGCAGTAACGTCAACAAAACTGCTAGCAAATACAACATTAAAGTAATATTGTTTTCAGACGCCCATCGGGCTCAAGAACGTGATGGACTTATATGAAACACATAGCGTTATCTCACTCTTATTCATTCGTTCTGTCACGTCACTAAGCAGGAATATAACAATCTTGTTTAAAGAGCTCATGGTGCGATTTGAAACAATATTATTATAAGCTTGAATCAAAACGGAACTAATCCATTATGGTTTTGGAAAAGTTCATAGTAAGGCCCGTGCTAATAGTTTTTGTAGCCAAACACCATTTACATCATAATTTAAATCTTTGGTTCTACTTAGTTGTGACAAAATGAAAATTCCGCATGCCATGAAATGCGAAAAAACATCCATAAACACATTGATAGAAACTTTAGCATTTATAATATTCTTAAGATTTGTTTTTCTGGCATTTGTATGCCTGGAAGCCATTTGTTTTCTTTGTATTGCTAGAAGAGCAAATAAATGTGTGTGTTAATTCTATAATGATATAGTATTAAATGGTCGCAATCGCAGATAGTAAACACTGATAATTCCTCTAAAAATTAAATAAATATTATCAAGTACTCCTCGAATGATTATATTAGGTACTTACCTATATATTTTTGACAAACATTGGTTACATTATCGTGAAAGACTGAAAGCACAACTGAAATGAAAATTAACACTGAAATGAGAATGTTGTGCCTTATTCTAAAATATACATTGGCTTCGTGAGATTAAAAAAACTAATGAATGATTACTTACATGATTGCAAAACATATTTACTTACATCTTATTAGATGATAGATGAAGCCCGATAAGCTAAGCCACGGCAAAGTGTAGTTATTGTAAGACATGTTGTGATGTAAGTAATATTTTTCGTGATTGTTAGTAATTGTTTGTACTTAATAACATGGGAGAAAAGAAAAAAAGTCGTAAAACCTACCACTTACCTACTATTTATTTTTTATACACGTCGTAATTTGAATCTTTCTCTTCAATAAGTGAAATAGAGGTAAGTATACGTAAATAAATAAAATATAAATACCATTGTTTATGTTTATAAACAAGTTATTAAAATATGGTTAATCGCGGTCATTCTCCAGTTTTCTCCGCTACCTTATTAACTTGTAGTTGTTTTTTCACTAGCTTATTGTAATTTTGTCAAAAAGAAAGTGGAAAGAAGCGTAACAAACTATCGACTATACAATGTCTGGTTCTGTTCTCCGACTAACTCTTTTTAGGGTTCCGTACCTCGAAAGTAAAAAACGGAACCCTTAAAGGATCACTTTGTTTTCCGTCCGTCCGTCCGTCTGCCTGTCTGTCAAGACTCTTTTTCTCAGGGACGCGTGAAGGTATCAAGCTGGAATTTATATCAAATACTCAAGTCTACTGTCCCTTAGAGATGTGAAAAAATCTTCTAAGCCAACGCAAACAAAAAATACAGCCGTTTCTGCCGCAAATTTCCCCAAATTTTCGACACTCGCATGGGAAACAAAACCTATAGGGTCCCCTTCCCGTGAACTCAGAATCTTGAAATTTGGTACGAAGCAACGTTTTATAGGAATAATATAAAGGAAAAATTGCGAAAATCGATAATTTTTAGTTACATCATATAATAAAAATATTTTAATAATTTTAAACTTACTACCCCTCTCGATTGTCGTGATGGGTGAACTTTTACTTATATACCTACAGGTTTGTACGGAACCCTCGGTGCGCGAGTCCGGCTCACACTTGGACAGTTTTTAAATAAGCTTTATTGTTTATGATTACCAATCACTTTGAATAATATCAGGTGCCGTGACCAGGATTCAGTTGTAATCCACAAGCGACTGCAAATGCAAGGTTCTCCACATTTAATTAAAGACAGTTTTTCACTTTATAATAGCTTTCATGCTTTACAGGAATCTGTTTACCATGTTTGGTTTGCAGTAGCCTTAAAGTTGCTGCAGCCTAGCTATCGTTTATATATTCTTCCGATTAATTATAAACATATCTATTTAAATTGTGACTTAATTAATTTAATTAAAGACATTTTTTTTTAATTTGTCCTACACACTCAACGCTGATGGGTTGAAAAGGTCTCACTGATGCAAATAATATAATGTTTATTTAGCTTGTAATAGGGTGGGGAAAAAATCTTTTCGCATTTTATATGAAAATTCAAAACATTTTTAATATAGTTTATTTACATTTAACTAAAGTATGTAGGTACCATTTGACAACTTTTTGCTATCTTATAGGTAGGGACATGATTCCACTGCTATAGAACTTTTGGGGCTTCTGATCAAAAAACTGCGACTTGACGAAGTTTTGGCAGTACTCTCGTGATGTTAACCTGACACTGCTTAAGAATTCTGAAGAGACCGAAACAGGTGGAAATCTGAAGGTGCCAGGTCAGGACTATACGGTGGATGCTTTAACACCTCCCAGCCAAACTCTCTTAATTTTTGCTGAGTGGTTAAAGATGTGTGAGGTCTAGCGTTATCATGATGAAAAACCACACCCCTTCTGTTGATTAATTCCGGCCGCTTTCTCTCAACTTCTTGCTTTAATCTTATCAGTTGTTTGCAGTTGAGTTCTAAATCGATGGTCCTGCCTAGTGGTAACAGCACATAATGAATAATGCCCTTCCAATCCCACCACACACACAGCATCACCTTGTTGCGAGTTAAACCGGGTTTCGCCACAGTCTGTGAAGCCTGATCGACCTTTGACCATGACCTTTTTCGCACGTTCTTGTCGTACGTGATCCACTTTTCATCACCAGTTATCAATTTCTTTAAAAATGGTTCGGTCTCATTACGTCGTAATAAAGAATCACAAATGAGTACACGGTTCATAGGTTTCTTTCAGAGAGCTCGTGAAGTACCCAAATATCGAGCTTTTTTGTGTACCCATTTTTTTTTCAAATGCGCCAAAACTGTTTTGTGGTCAATTCCCAGTTCTTCAGCTACGTCGTATACTGATATGCCGATTTGCTCCACTTTTTCAAAAATAGCATCCATTTTATCCGTAAGACCAGAGCGAGGTGCATCTTTGACATCTAAAATTTCCGGATTGAAAACGCTTAAACCAAATTTGTGCTACTCTCACCGACACTGCACTAGGTCCATAAACATCGCAATTTTTTTTGCGGCTTGCGTTGCATTTTTACCTTTTTGGGAGTAAAATTTTAAAATGTGTCTAATTTCTTCATTAGATTCATTAATATTGACGGTAAGAAAAACAAATGAAAATCACGCATTTTCCTAATTTGAATTTGGAATTATCTTCTTTAAATTAAAACTTTTAAATGATTCCAAAACCAGCCAGGTACAAATAGTATACCCAAAGTGGTTTTATTACAAGTTCATACATACTATATGCGAAAAGACTTTTTCCCCAACCTAATATTTCTTAAGGTTGGCGTTAGAAGGAAAGAATAAGTTGTATTTTCAGAAACAATTTTATTAGCAATTTGGTTTCTTACGACCCTTGGTTTCGTAGATGGTGTAGGACTAGGGGCTGAACTGAAACAACTGGTACGCTATGGTCACCGTCAACGTGGATTTGTCAAAGCTAACGTGAGGCGATGAAATTAAGTTTCCTACTACTTACTGTTATGTTCTTAACTTTAGAACTCTCTGGGAGTAACAAGCCGAAGATTAGAAGGTATTAACTTATACACCGAGAGCGATGAAAAAAAAATCATATTACAAGAATTTGTTAAATCTACATGAGGGGTATCCTTCAGTATGAACTATGTAGTAATAAGTTTTATGAGACGGCTATGCCAATAATAATTACATTCTTATTATGCTCGATTTCACCACGAGTCCGCTGCCTGGTAGAAAAACCTCAAGCAAAAGTTTTAAGTAAATAGGTGCTTGGAGTACTAAAGTTGAATAAATCGCTGCATTTTTAGCTTGCGTAATTAACTCACAGAGAGAATATCCACTGATCCATATATCTCGAGGTATAGTTTTCGTTTTTTTTTTCGAGAATCCGTCATTTGGTTCATTTAAAAGCGGAAATAACTTCATCGTCTTCCCCGAATTCCTAGACCAGGCCCACTTGGCAATTCCCGACATTAATGACATTAGTCTTAAAATAAACATTGTCATCAGAGTTGAACTCATAATTTTAGCCATAATCGAGACTAAATATAAATAGCTATAAGTACTAATAGAGTGACCTTAGTGATGTATTTATGGGAAATTCGATGCGATAAATAATAATAATAAATGACTAATGGATAATTCGTCATGGAATACATGTTTAACATTCATGCATTAAATAAGACAAGGCGTGTCAAATCAGCTCGTTTTTATTACAGGTTACAGTAAATTACTAACAAAAATCCTCTCAATTGTTGATTTCTATGCACTAAAGTTCGTTTTAAAATCTCGTAGAGTGCTTTGACATTTAAGCATGTAAATAATGTTACCATGTTAAAACTTTTAGTGATATACGATTACGATTTTCGGGTAAATCGTTAAGATTTTCTATCCGACTAAAAAAAAAAAGGTTAATGCTTGCCACTTGTAAGAAAAATGGCATTTATTTTTATTTTTATTATCAATCATTTGTATGTATAGGATAGTTTGTAATATAACACCAGAATTGTTTATTTCTTTAGGTATTTCTCTTGTGTGGTTGGCCCGATACTGACATGTAATGTGTTATAGCACTGTGTAACATAAAATTTGTTGATGTAACATGTTATTTTTTTAAAGAAGACTTAGAATCAACTGCAAATAGGACTCAGGTTGCTCGCCCTTATTATACAGCTTATTCATGTCTGTTTTTACTATTTAAGAAGTAAATATATTAACTAAAATCATTTAATACTTTTTTATTTTTATATAAAACGTGGAAGGGACATATCCGTAATAATTCGAACCACGGTATATGCTAGATCACTATAGTATAATGATAATAAATAACAGTCAATAAAAAAAAAATCGACATTCTCATACAAATCGCCCGGGCGGCTGCACACTTTCATATGGAAATGCCGATTTTTTTTGACTTAAGCTAGAAGAGTGCTATCTCTTTCACACGATTGTTATAAGCAACGGTAGTCAAGGACAAAAGGAACAAGTTTCGTTTAAACTGCAGCTCTGTTTAAAATTCTGGGGTAGCTTTTCGAGTCATTCGTCCTTGAGCTTCTGGAAATCTGAAGTATTCAAATTTGTTTACTACGTTTTTTATATTAATCTTTATTTTATTTATTATAGTTATTCTTTGATTCTACCGATGTTGGTGATGATTCTGATGAGGAGGGGGAGTGGAATGAAGATATGGAAGTTGTTGATTTTGAATATGAGCATTAATTATGTACATTATAATAATATTAAGTACTTAATAGTTAATTGATTTTATTTTCTCTTGATTTTGATTTATTTTCTTTCCTTCTAATTTGTTGGTTTGATTCATTCCGCTATCTTTACAAATGTATTGAAGCTGTACTATTTTTTTAGCTTTTAAATTTAAAGTTACCAATAGATTTCATCAAAAAAAGTCAAAGATCATATTTACAACACTGTTTTCATGGTACGAAAAGAAAGTACGACGATAAATCTTTCGGTAATGACTGGTCACGGTACATCTCTATTTATTAAATGTAAAAAACAGGCAACACTCCAAATGTCTGTGCACTCTACGGGATTTCAAATCGGACTTTAGTCTAGGATAGTTTGACTATCGATACGACCTCGAAAAACAGTCACAATATCGATAGGACTTTCGTTGTAGGATAGTGTCGATTGTCAAAAGTTAGTAATTTTTAATTGATACTATCGATACGATAGCATCGATACTGTAACTACTTTTTGTACGAAAAACTATCAATAGCTAAATTACTATCATATCGATATTCATTACAATACTATCGATAGTTTTTAATACAAATAGTACTTTTACTATCGATAGTCCTATCGATATTGTTAATGTTTTTAAGGCTACGATAGGATCGATAGACTATCGATATTTATACTACTGCTTGCACCACTAGTCTAGGGGTCGCCCTGCTTGCATTCTCTCTTGAAATGAGGTTTACTAAACTTTTTAGTGAAACCGCAGTAGATGTGCCTGTTCAGTTTCAGACAGTTTTGGTTTTTTAATCTGCTAGTTTCCAACAAGTCAAATCGGATTATTTTTTATTATACACAAAAAATATTTTCAATGGGATTTGTATGAAATACCAAACCGTGACGTATATAGTTTCTTGGAGTCAAACAGTGCTCTTTATATTATTTTCCCAATTAATTTATTTAAAACCTTGTTTAAAATGAACAATAGTTTTTAGAACAAGATAATTTATTTTTATACCAGGATACTGCCTATTCTATTGTTGAAATTACTTTTGCAGAAAAAAATTGATATTTTAGGATTTTTTTATTCGATTGTTATGCAGAATATTTGTGTACAAGTAAGATATATTGCTACATAAATAACAAATCTATACGTATAATGTTTATCATTCAAAAAACATCATGACGGCCTGCCATCTTGATTGGCAAGAGGACTCGTTGATGTCTTTTGTTTTAAGACCCCCTCTAGCATGTTTATACCCCAGTCGCCAGTCACCTGGAAAGTCTTGGGTTCAATATACGAACAAGATATACGATACATTCGGTTACGGTTCTGCGTGTTTTTTACTTTTTGTTGTCCATCTATACATCCAATCCAGATACCTACACGTTTGAAGCTTAGTTGTTCATTAATCCCTACTATCAGTTATCATCATCCGAGCGTATTCCCGGTTGCAACAACAGCGGTAATATTTCAGAGCCTGGGATCCGCTACCTGACCTAAGTGATTTGGTGAGGTTACTGGTTATTACACAGAACGACTGTCGTCTGTCCTCCGCAACCCAAAGGGTAGACCAGAACCAATTTTTGGATAGGTTTGAGCAAACACTAGATGGTGTTCAGGACACACAAGTTTATACGTGCCTTATGAAACACCAAATCATCTCTATTTTTTGCTAATCAGGTGATTCAATCCTGCAATATCCTAACTAGACTTAAAACAACTTTTCACAAAGTATGCTTCCCGGTGGGATTTGAACCCACGATCTCCCGATCACAAGGCGAACGGCTTGACCACTGGACTAAGGAGGATGCCTAGTCATGTTAAATATATTCAAAACTTGTATATTCTAAATCTTTATTTGATGTAGATGTTATCATCACTACATCTACGAGTATACCCTATATTCATTCGAATATGTCAGTGGCCACTGATGTCAGATTTGTTAGGTATGTTAAAAGAAAGGTCATGCAAATCCATAAAGAGCCTAAAAGTACTCGAACCGAAAGAACTGTTTATGTCTGCTGGGGTTAGCTAAAAATTCAAAATTTAAATGTTTATTCAGTTATTAGACCTTTACAGGCACTTTTACACGTCAATAAGTATAATTTACATTACGTGTAGTTTATATTGAAATTTAATTTATTTTTAAAAATAACTACCACTGCTTCGTAACGACCACTGCTAAGAAGAAACGCCGAAAGAAACTCATTTTCACAGTATTGGTCGCCTACTCGCCAGAAGGGCTTTTATCATATTATTATGTTTTTTTTATTAGTAAATACTTTTATTATAATACAATGTTAATACATTATTACATGTAATGTTTGCGAACGAGTTAATAAACATAAATTACGTAATAAGAAGAAATACTAAGTAGTCAACAAATCGCACAGTCCACAGTCCAGTGAAACCATACAGTAGAGTAGCGATGTGCTGTAAAGTTTGGTTTGTAGCGCACTCTGGAGTTTTTATGAGGTCCCAAAGTGGAGAAGGTGAAGAGCTCACTGCGCTATGATGTGCAATGACGATACCGGGATACCAGTATTGATATAATGGCGTGATTTTGATTAGTGATCACTGTTATTTCTCACTTTTATAAGAAAAAAATCGATCAACCCTACATAATGTACGTACGGTTCGTCGATCCATTGTGAGAATAAAATAATATATATGTACAGCTTTGTTAATTTTCAACAAAGTCTTCCTCTTTTCATGTCTAAAATATTCTTAAAATTTGACTTAAAGTGTCACTTAAATTCGGTGAGTCACACGTCACTCTGATTCATTTTCCTTAGTCATTTTCTCTGCTCATACTGCAAATAGGAATAAAATAAAATCAAAAGTTGTTAAAAATGAGAACTAGTTCAATGATTTTGTTCATCTGCGCCGGCTTACTGCTTGTGAGTTTGTTGAAAACTTTACGTAACGTTATTTATATATCGATTATTTTTTAAAAGCTTACCTTGCTCGAAAAACCAATTCAAAAACAAAAGCACTCTAGGCTATGAGTACTCTTAACCTTTCTTTAACCAGGGTACAAGGTTTCAACTATAAGGCTGGGAATCCGTGTATGGAGATTCAGAGGCTGATTTTATATACATTGCTGGTTTTGTAATGATACAATTTGGACCGATCTTTTTGGATCTGGCAACTGGAACCGCGGTCAGAGTTATAGCGGTTCCAGTTGCCGGTAACCTCGAAGAATTAGCAATAACTTTTGATGGAATTGATATTCTAAATAGACTTTTGAGATAAATATTACCCGATACTAGTATTGTGTAAAATTAAAATAAAATTCAATTTGAAAATATAATAGAATAGATTGCTTAGCATTAAGGCTGTCTGAAGGCTACCACACATAAAAGCAGGCGGCATGACTGGCACGAGCCGTTAGCAAAAGCCCGCGGTCCTTGCCGTCTGGGCAGTATGTATTGTACTTATAACTTCTTTTGCAATAAAGAGCATTGTGTTGTAGACGGGTGGTGCCGTGCTATGTTTCTCGACGCTATGGAGCATGCTGCGCATGTCGTACTACTTCTGGACGACGGAGCTGGGCGTGGAGCTGAGCGCTGGCGCGCTGTTCGTCACGGGCGCGCTGCTGTGCCTGCCCGCCTGCTGGCTCGCCACGCTGGTGCCCTACTACACCAAGTCTACGTCGCTCATCACTACGGTATATGATAACATACATACATATGCATCAACATCATCATCCGAGCGTATTTTCCCGGTTGCACCCTCAGCAGTAACACTTCAGAGCCCGGGGTCTACTACCTAACCAAGGAGATTTGACGAGGTTACTGGTTTTTACACAGATCGATTGCCGTCTGACCTCCGCAACCCAAAGGGTAAACTAGAACTAATTCTTGGACAGTTTAATGATCAAACGCTAGATGGCGTTCGGGACCCACAATTTATTACTACGTGCCTTGCTAAACACGGTATCATCTTTCTTTTCGGATAATCAGGTGATTCAAGCCTGCAATATCCTAACCAAACTAGAAACAACTTTTCACAAAGTACGATTCGAACCCGTGACCTCCGGATCACAAGGCAACGCCTTGACCACTGGACCACGGAAGCAGTCAACGTGCATACACTCACGTCTTTATCCCTAATGGGGTAGACGTTATAGAGCCTAGGGCAGTAAGACTCAAAGGCCACTTTTAGCGTGATGGTGGGTGAGAAAGCGCACTAGATTGGTCATTTTGAAAATTCTTGCAAGAGGCCTATGTTGAGCAGTTGACAATGCGGCTGAAATTATTATGGATGAAGTAGAACAATGTAGTGCTGGTTAAAATACCACATCTAATAACATTTATGCCCGTTGTTCCCCACCGGCCACCAATTGCTTCAAGCTTACTAACAATACACTTTAGTAATTAACTAACCTTCGCCCCAACAGCAATCGATTGACTGTGGTCAGGTGTTTATAAGTATAATATCAATAATTAAGTTCGGCAGGAGCTAAAAACCTAATGTTTGTGATTACACTCACAAACAATAGCTTTTGCCACAAGGTAGTTACAGGGGTGTCAAAATTGCAGCTTCAGGTGCCATAGGTACTTTTTCATTGCTCGACTTGGCTCGCCGTTGATTGTCTTGCTCGCACAATCAAACATTTTTACAGATTATTAAAGATGTCTCTCATTTGTAGAAAAGTGATTCATTAACATTCCATAGAATTGTATTGTGGATATTTTAGACATATTTGTATATTGCGAAAATATTGACTACATACACATAAACAACACACAAACAATAAAAATATGTTTAAAATATCTAATTATATTGAATTTTAATGAAACATTTTTTTACAAACAAAAAGACATTTTTTTAATAATCTTTAAAAAAATTTGATTGTTGTGCGAGTGAGACAGCCAACCAAAATGCCTCTTAAATATATACCCACTAGCTAGCAAGCAAAATGTATTGATGTGCAGTTGTTGGCGCTGACTACCGCGAGCTTGATGCTGCTGGCGACCGGGCTGTCGGCGTCGAGCGCGCTGTCGCGCACGCTGCGCGAGCAGGGCGCGCTCAACGCCAGCATGCAGCGGGCGATGGCGTACGACGCTTTCGACCCCTCCGTGCGCAGCTCCTTTGCGGCCATGCAACTAGAGGTTATCATACTTTGTTTACTGTTTGTTGGAACTTGAACTTTCTACCACACGCGTAATCCACGCGATTTTTTAGGAATTTCATTTTCAAGACATTTATGTATCTGTATATGTATTTGTTATAAAATATAGTAATGTTAAATTAGTGTCCCATAATAACACAAGTCTCGAACTTTTGGGCTAGCTCAACTTGTGTGTAAAGTGACGTTTGTTTGAAGTATTATTATCGTATAAACTATTTTGATATTTCAAAACTACCGTGAAATTAGGATATCATAAACACGCAAATAATCAGCTCGGGCCAATTAGCTGAAACGGCATATTGCTGCGCCTAGTGCTCCGCATTCGCCTTGAGAATGGCATCCTTATAAGATTGAAATCTACTTGTACAATGTGACACAAATAAGTTGAACAAAAATGGCGGACTTCAAAGCATTTCTGTGCAAATTTCCGGCACGTCGGTTGAACCAAAATGGCGGTTATCGGTCCGCCATTTTTGTTCGATTTATTTGTGTCGCATTGTACCTAGTTAACTGACTATTAACAAAAGTAACCCGATAAATATAAACTTTGTAGGTCGAAAATAAATTCCTCATGTTGTCAATCGTCATCCATGCGTCATCCTTAATTTTTCCAGCTGAAATGCTGCGGTGTGGTGTCGTACGTCGACTGGTACAAGCATAGACGCACGCTGCCGCCCTCGTGCTGCGGCAAAGTGTGGTACGGAAAGGTGAGAAAAAGGAATTAATTATTAATATTAATAAAAAATTGTATGAATGTTTGTTTTAATTTCACGTGGAAAGGCTAAATAAATTGAAAACAAAAAATGGCGTGAAGATAGCTTATCTGGATTATAATAATAATAAAATATAGAATACTTTTTATCCCGGAAATATGTGAGTTTCCCATGGGATCGCCATAATTTCGAACACGCGGGCGGGCAACAGCTAGTAGCAATAGCGTTTTTAACAATTTGCTCAACCGTACCATTGACACATCTTCGACACATTTCCATTGTTTTTTTTTTTTTTTACAGAGAACTGAATTGTGCGAGTCCCCGTTATACGGCGCGGGCTGTCTGCACCCCGCGGAGGTTGAACTCCGTCACTTCGTCAACTCGATGAGCTCGCTGGGCTCGGCGCTAATGATCGTCATGGTAAGTAATGCAGGCTAAACTTTAAGAATAGTGTACCAGAAGGTCCGGGTATAGACATGAGATGAATAAAACTTAATTTAATCAAGAATAGATACTGATGGGTGGGATATGAAGTGAGTGCGCGCGAGTCAGCGCGACGCTCTTGATAGCCGGCTAATTGCAAACTACTTTAAATTACGTAAAAATGCGCTTTGAACATACATGTGCTGATGTAGCATTGTATTGTACCGTTTGCTCGTACAAATAGGTACCTACAATATTTCTTATAGCAATTTTAGTCGATGTAACATGATTACATTCTCATTGGCCGAAAGCCAGATTTTTTTTCTTTTAGGAAATATGTCTGACACATTCATTATATCAGTTGTCCAGGGAATGTCACGTCACAAGAAGTTAACATACTGTTTTCTGGTAGGGAATAACGTTGTTCACAACCGCCTACATCCTGGTGATCAATGTGGTGGAGCGTCGCGAGGCTTACAAGCCCCAGCACCAGCCACTGCGCATCGCCTGCCTCACCGCCCATGGAGCCCCGCCTCTCGTCTCCGTTACCTCTCCTACGCTCATTCCTAACGCTACGCCAATTTAAATTAAAAACGCCCGTTTAGTGTCGTCAGTACACAAACGCATTTACAAGCACTTCGCCACATTTATGGCACATTTAGACGGTGCAAGTTACTTGCCTGTTGCATACCATTTTTTTTAAAGCAATAAATGATTTGTATGGCTGACTTTCCATTTAGACCATGCATCTATTGCTTCAATAAAATGGTATCATGGTATATATGAAACTTTCACCGTTTGAATGGGCCCTTTAAAGTCTAGCGACGACGTGACATCTATCAAGCAGGAGGACGCCCGTGCCAAATATCGCTTTCACGTTTGTTTCTAGGTGGCCAAAAAGTCGTGGATCAAACGAAACAGGGAGATAAAGGAGGTAATTTCCAACAAAAAATCTTTCCCCAGCATGGCCATAACTTCAATACATTTTTTTTCAAATAAGTGCTCTTAAAGTGAGAAGTAATTTTTTGTAACGCTTTAAAATTTACGGAAAAAAAATCATTGCTCGTTAAGTTTGATACCAAGAGCTGCAATACAATTTTTGTAGTATTGATACATTATCGACTCATAATACAACACCTTTTGTTTTATTGTTTTTAATCAATTTAATTTTTTACTGATTAAATTGTAAAAAACTCGGTAGTTTCATTGAAAAAACTAAAATAATTCATATCTTTTCGTGCAATGAAGTTATGGCCATGCTGGGGAAAGATTTTTTGTTGGAAATTACCTCCTTTATCTCCCTGTTTCGTTTGATCCACGACTTTTTGGCCACCCTGTATAAAACTAATGAAATGCGCTACGCGCACGCATGTGTCGGCTTCAGTTTAGTGCTTGACACATGCTGCAATTCAGAAGTTGATTGTTTTTTTTTTTAATTTTTGGTTTTGTAATGATGGGATTCTGGTCGATCGTTATAATACAGGCAATGAATTAGGTTTTTTTTTTCAGAAGTTGATTGTTTTTTTTTTTAATTTTTGGTTTTGTAATAATGGGATTCTGGTCGATCGTTATAATATAGGCAATGAATTAGATTTTTTTTTTCAGAAGTTGATTGTTTTTTTTTTAATTTTTGGTTTTGTAATGATGGGATTCTGGTCGATCGTTATAATACAGGCAATGAATTAGATTTTTTTTTTGTAATAAAGATCAAGCCAGTGTATGGCCGGCCAATCGTAGATTTCCAATTTTGCAGTCTTATCACATTCGAAAGACAGGCGATATCCGTGTCAGGCTTCTCTGACTAGTTCGATGCAACGTTGTCCTATGGACAATTGGACATGTCCGTAAACGTGTGGTATTTCAATACGATTGTAAATGTGTCTGTGTAATTTGTCTGAGGCAATGTTAGTGATATATCGTTACCGATGAGTATCAAGACTATTCAATATTATGGAAAGATTGGCTCTTCCAATACACTATCGATGAAAATGTAATTATAATCGTAGCTGAAATTCAACCTTTCTTACCCTTATGGTGCACCAAAACTCGTCAATGTCGCGTGTTACTGCTGCAAATAAAGGTAAATAAAAACTAACCGGGGTTTATTAGCATCGCTTAAATTTAAATTCTACTACAGTGACTCAAATAAGCTCTCAGTCTCAGCTTTACTCTATATAACTGTTCCTAATACGAACCTACATACTGAAATATTGCCGCGGTTTGTGATACTCACAAATTGGAAATATGGCCTAAATAAAGTGTGATTATCGCGTTTTTCTGAATCGAATTTAATTTATTGTAGTTCCGTTAAATTAGTCGCGTACGCTCACATATTCTTACTATTACGTTTTTAATTTAAAACTTTTTAATTTCTTGTAGCTGAATTATAGATAATAAATATTGTATAAAAGTCGATTGTGTATCTTTTGTAGCAATTATTATTATACACCGACATATATATATTCTTTTGATAACCTCAGTGGTGTAGTGGTAGCCACGCTAATCCGCTGTTCGGAAGTTCCGGGTTTGATCTCCGACCAAGCAAGTTGGAAATTGGCCTTTTTCAAATTATCCTGGGTCTTAGGCGTTTATCTACGTGTAAGTATTTATTATAAAATATAATATCGTTGAGTTAATATTCCATAACACAATTTTAAGCATGCTTTGGGGCTAGCACAATCAGTGTATTCTTAATTATTTATTTTATTACATAGGTACACTCTGCTAAAGGGTCTGTAGGGGAATAAAGAATAATATCTAGTTAGTCCTGGGTATCTTTTTTAATCTTAATTTTTTGAACACAATACAACATGCTTTACGAAAATTAAGAAACAATCATATCTTTTCTATATTTGGTACCTATTTTTGGTTATATTAAATTATACAAGAAAACGATTTCTATATAAAGACAAACAAAAACTATAGTATATTATGAAATTTTCGTACAACAGGGCGCACGATCGCGGCCAACGGCGGCCGGCGGACGCTACGCTACTAATTTACAGAACTATGTCTAGTATTAAAATATTACGTAATATAATAATTGAAGAAGCCACCGCCACGCCGCCGCCGCCGCGCCGCGCCCACGGCGCGCGTTTTTATAACGCGCTCGGCGCGCTATAAAGTCTTCGCCAAGTATAATTTTGGCGTCTGAACAGAGCCTTAACATATCTTTCGCATTAGTTCGCATATCAGGTATGTACGATTGATAACTTTACTTAAGTATCCATCTAGTCATATTTACTATTCACAATAATTTTATTAAGAAGCTAATTGGGTTCTTACAGATAGTTTTAGATTCATAACTATTATAAATTGACTGTTGCTATATTTTTACTTAAAGGGTCGAGGAATCTAGTACACCTATTGGAAAAAAACATATACAAAGGAAGGCACTTAAGAAAGTATCGTACACTTTTAAGAGAATTTTAGATTTTCAGAATTATTCGGCTTTGTTCAGAGGCTTTTGTTTCGCAGCGAGTACTCCCGTTGTACCACCGTCTTGCACGCTGCTTATCTCCCCTCAGTTCACTCGCAACGCCCCGCCATGTTATATAATAATTATATTAGCTAAAATAGTACCGTTAAGACTCTAGTATAATAATTTGAAGCGATCGACACTATCGTTAAATTTAGAATTGGAAGAATATAAAGAGGAGGCACTGCGAGCGCGCCGTGAAGAGGCGCGGCGTGCAGCCGGCGCGGCTCCGCGCCGCACGAGCCCAACCACACATTCACGCGTCGCACACAGACACATGCTACATCGCAACTTGACACTACACAACTCTCAATGATATGCTCGTGTCTGATCGGAGCCGAAGCGAGTGTCTTGATTTCACGAGACATTAATGTGCGTCTTATAAATAGGAACTCTATGAGGGTCGCGTACAATAACCGTAGTAACAATACTGGATAATTAAGTTCACCTATATAATACTGCAAGCTAGGAAATTTGAGTTTATATTGTCAAAGATTATCGAGAAACGAAGTTACCGTTACAAACTGAGGCCGCCTAAATTCGTACTGACAAATGCCGCGCGAAATCAAAAACACGAATTAATAAGACGCTGAGCGCCGGAACCGCTCACCTGTGGCGCTGACGCCGCCGCGCGCGACCAGCGGCGCCGCGCCATGCTACCTACCTACGCGTTAACACTATATATTGCTATAACGAAATACGAATCGAGTTCCCCGCGACCCCTCCCGTATTATATCACAAGGCGGTTCCGGGCGGAGCGCAAGCAGGCGCGGGTCTCCGCTCGCTAAGTTAAGGCCGTCGAGTGGGTCACGCGCCCGCCTCAATTGGTTAACATTAGATCTATCTAGAATAAATAGGTGCGTGCGATGGATCTGCGCTCAGGGCGGCTCTAGCGCCGCGCGCCGCGGTGCTTGCGGTGCGCCGCGCGGCCCCGCCCCCACCACAGCGCCAGCAGCGCCAGCGCCGTCACCGTGCCGTGCGTTCTGTGCCGCCCAACCACACAGTCAGTACACATCCACACGAATACATCGCGAGTCCTGCTCAGCCCTTTATCAGCTATTTACTTATTTTTGGTATTTACTTATTTGATGTTCGCTTTCCAGTTTTGTGTGACACTGAAGTATACCTACATTTTCCTTACTTAGCATAGAAAACCAAACTTGTATACCATACTATACATACAGCACTAAATGTTATTAGTAGTTAACAAGCTTTAAAAGGGCTGAATACAACTCTGTCAATATAATATAATATCACATAATGACACACAACATAAACGTGTCGAAGTCACTACACATACTAATTACAATTATTCAAAAACTACTTATATTGTTTCGAAATAACACGACTATTGAATTTGATTTTTAATTACACGTGTATACTATAACTAAACTATGGTAACTAGGGTATGTAACTACCACGATTGTGAATTCGTGACATGTTTATGATGTGATAAAATCAAGGATAAAAATTAAATTTGCATAATAAATTCGACGCTATATGGAACTTTGTGATTTAAACAACTAAAAGAGTGAATGAATGTCTTTAAAATATTACTTTTGCACTAAGATAAAAAGTATGTTCAACATTCATGCCTGCCAACTGCAAAGTCACGAATAAAAGTAATGATCATGCGTGATGAATGAGTAAATGATAACACATGCAACAGAAAATGACATTCAGAGAAATGACCTTATCTCTTTGATTCGCCTTATGTTAGTGTCACGTTGGGCACCAACATTTATTTAAATACTAAATATATAAATTGAAACGTAAATTCAGATTTTTTTTAAACAGCGAAACAAAGATCAAAGCTTTAAAATAAACACGTGTTAATAGAGCAAATGTATGAATGAATAAGAAGAGTGGGGATGGTTACCGATGCACACAACACGCGAGATTGCTCACCAAAGTAGCACACTGCCCGCCCTGCAACAAGCGGAAACGATGCTTTCACACGGACCGATCGGAAGCGGCTTCCATGGACGCTGGAAGCTAGCCAAGCCAGGATGAAATCATGATCGCAGTAACTTACTTAGTTTCACTTGAAGATTACCAATGAAACATCTGCCCACGTAGCATGGCACCGTTGGCAAGCCATGGATAAAGTACGAGGATATATTGCGCGACGGACAATTGCCGTCTCGCTCGTTATTATTTCGTAGAGCAAGCTATAGACAGGTGGTAGTGCTCGATAAACGTAGCCGTTGGCTACGGAGGCTGGTCACGTCATAGGTCTTCAATTGTTAATAAAGCAGTTACATAATTAATTAAGCAGTTATATGCGATTTGCTCACTATGACTTAGTAGTAATGAAAGCACGAGCGGACCAATAGAAAAACATAGTCAAAAGTGGATAAATTAGCAACAAACGTTATTAGGACAAATAGTTGACATTATCTTTAGCAGTTAATTACGTCATCAAAGCAAAAATGTTTCTTTAATTGGCATTAAAATTAGCATCAGACATAATGATGAAGAAACACGTATTTTTATTAACTAGAAGGAAAATAAATGTTCCTAATTTCCTTGTACGTACCTATATCGACGAACAATACTGTCTAAACTTATTTTCGTTATAAATTTTTTAAGCAATATTGTTCGTAACGATATATTATGCATGAAGTTTCAGTTACACACGCAAGGATTAATCGTATTTTAACTGTACAACAGAACTGCGGACTTTTATCGAAAAGTTAATTACGGGAATCTACATCGATTTCTCATTCTATTGGATCAATGTAGATGTCAATGCTATTCGGTCAAATCGTTATTATTACTGTCATAACCAGAATTCGCACATCAAATAGCTATTTTCTATTGTCAATTGTGTCTTACATAGAGCGAAGATGGCAAGAATGGTCATTTGACACGTGCCGAGTTATCATGGTCAATTAGAACTTGCGTGTGTAGGATCTATTAGGCGATTCGCACACTGCTCCGCATCCCGCTGCGTAGCGCGGAGCCGCCATACAAAAACGACGCGTGTAGACGCGGTGTGTTGTCCTAGAGCCGGCGCACATATGGCGAAGCGCAGCGGAGAGCATTTTTCACTGTCAAACTATTATCGACATAGTCCACTTTGGAATAATATCCAAAATCAGTCATCACAATAGTTACGCACATATGGCGAATTCCAACTAGGCTATAAGTACTGTGTTAAATGATTTTGGATATTATTTCAAAGAGGACAATGTAGATAACAGTTCGACAGTGAAAAATGCTCTGCACTGCGCTTCACCATATATGTGCCGGCCCCTATGCGTGTTTCCTATACAAATTAAGATACTTGCATACAGTCCGGCCCCGCGCTACGCAGCGGGGGCGGAGCAGTGTGCGAATCGCCTTTAGCTAAGCAGGTGGGCAAGAGTGCGTGTCGCACCTGGCACGCGGGGCAGTGCGGCGCGGCGCAGCCCGCCAGCTGCAGCCGGTGCGGCGGCGCGCCCGGCGCCGGCGCTCCGCAGCACCCGCCGCCCGCCTCGTCACACTCCGGCTCCCAACAGTCCACTTCACCCAGCTGAAAGTAATACAAGTCAAAGGTCAATACTAGCGGCTCTGTGAGCGAGACCTCGCGAGTCACCCTGACCCATTGAAGTTTATCGAATAAAAAAGTTATTCATACAAAAAAGTTACATCTTAATAAGGGTAACAATAATGACTTAATGACTTTTTTTTTAAATGGCCGAAATACTAAATTTTGAAAATGTTCCAAAAAACCGATGGGACAAAAATTTTTCTCAAGAATCAGTTGAGAAATGCGACCTGTAGGCGAGAACAGCCGGTCAAACAGACAAACTGTCAGCCGGAGTAAAGCCTTTTTGGCCAATTTCGAAACTGAGACGCTTGCTCGGTCAGTTACCATAGAACAACACGGAACTTCACGGAATCAGTTACGATCTTTGAAACGTGTTCATTACTGCTTATAACTTAATTTTAAAAAAGAAGTAAGAAAATAGACTGGATATGGCTACAGTTCTTTAGTAAAATAATTTATCGTTGTATGAATTCGCTTGTCAAGTAATTTGAAGAAAAGATCTTATTCGCAAACCTTTTCGAGAAATAGCCTCTAGGAGAAGCTTTCTCTAATCAGATTTAAAAATAAGGTCTTAGTTATTTAGATATTTGCAAAAGTCCAAATAACCTTTATTTTCAGGCAAGGTCAATTATTTGAGAAAGTGAAATCACGATGAAGATTGGCAATTTCCGCTTTCAGTACTGTAATGTCTAACGAAATACAACTCCATGATACTGTCACTGTCACTGTCATCTCCCTATAACAATATATGTCAAACGACTACAACCAACATAACAAAAATAATTTAAACAGGTGACATTGACAGATGACCGTTGTCATTATTTTTTTTTTTGTGCAGGCATAGGAAAAATGTTAACTTTGATTGCTGTGTGTCGTCACTTCCGGTGCAAAGTTTTAAATTATATTAAAAAATTCTGATAACACTTAGAATTTTTTTATTCAATGTATCTTCTTAAAGTGATCTATATTTTTTATTAAAACCATCTACAAAAATTTTATATTATTTAATTGAAAAGCCAATTCTGACGATTTGTTGTTGTTTTCTTTTTCCACATAAGCCCATTCTCAGAAATGACCCATCATCTATATTTGATTTTTTAGTCGTACAACTAGAAACGATTATCAATTTGGAATTTGGACATGGACAGTGGTATACTTATGATTTTGTAATATTTACTTGAGCAAATATAATTTAAAAATTCTTCCTTTGAATTTAAATATATAGGTTCATTTTTGATTAAAACTAACGTGAGCCACAGACATTATTAACAAGCACGGTTTACTAACGTAGAGAGTCAGCTACTGGCCGACATGTTTCGAGTTCATCCGGAGGTCTTCATCAGGCGAATGTGACGCGCTTACACGAAGTCGCTATGCGGCACACTGCTACGCAACACACTGAAGTTAGTGGTGAGTTACGCGGGCAGCGCGAGCGATCGCTCGCTTCGATCATAGCGGAAATGGTGTGTACTCTTAAAAATTATGATGAGAAGATTTGAACTCACAAGACACTCGCAGATCTGGCACTGGTACAGCCAGCGCTCGCCGCTGCGGAAGATGACGTGATGCATCTCCTGGTGGCGGCAGTGGTAGCGCGGCTCGCAGTGCGGGCAGCACGACCCCGGCGCCAATCCCAGCGACGCGTCCGTGCTCAGCGACTGCAATCCATGGACGTAGAATTATGACTTATATTCATCGAGGTATGTTTTTAACCCCCGACGCAAAAAGAGAGGTGTTATATCCGTTATTTATTATTAAAAAAGTGTAAGAGTTTTTTGGTCACGAATGAATAATTTACTACGAAAGGATTCCATAAAAAATCCGTAATATTCGGAAAAAGTGTCGCTGCAATCGTAGCTATATTCAGAGGCAATAGTCTGTACATGGAAGATAATGAGAAAAATATTGCTAGGGGCAATAAAACACAAAAATTGATTTTTAAATTTTTTTCTTTTTGCCTGTTCATTTGTGCATGGCAAAAATTAAGAATTTTGAGAAAGAAGTTTTGGAGTATCTTTAAAAATAGTTTTTTTGGTCACCGATAGATAGTGCTGTTCAAAATTTGAACTAACTTTTAACTTCGAAAAAAAGAGAAGTTATTATATAATAGACTCTAAAAATGTCTGTCTGTTTGTCTGTTCGGTTAGAATATTATGTAGTTCCGCCACTTGTATCATGATGGTGTCGTCGGGGTTTTTTTAAAATTTACCCAGCAAATAAATTTGTATCATCATCTGATAGAATAAAGTATGTAAAATACTTTGTTTGACATAATAGTACTTACATACAGGTGGAATGGATAAAATCTATCCTACTTAGGGCCGGATCTATCATATGGCTTTTTGGGTGGCGGTACAAGACCCCGTAGATTCCAGCTAAAGTCAAAGTCAAAAATAGACGATAATGCGAAAGAATGTTTAATTTTATTAAATTAAACAAATCGTAAGGGTCGCAGCCCTGCGAATCCTGCGATTAATCAAACCCATTCAATTCATTTATTTCAAGTCTACCCTAAGGTGCTGGTACTTCGAATTGACAGTTAAAATGTTCGGCAGCCATTACACATTCATTCGATCTCGATAGTATATATCATGCTACCAGGCCATAATGCATATGCTGTTAGGCGAACTACGTCCAATCTCCATTCTTCCGTTTCTCTCAAAAGTACTTGAGGCCTGTGCCCATTACCAAATATCTCGACATATTTTTGATAATGACTTGTTAAGTTCATTCCAATCAGGTTTTTGTCGTGGACACAGCTCGGTATCTACCCTCCTCAAAGTGACTGATAACATTCGATTGGGGATGGAGAATAAGAAAGTCACAGTCATAGCGTTGGTAGATTTCTCCAATGCTTTTAACACCGTGGACCATGACATCCTTTTAGCCATACTAGCATATCTCAAGGTATCTTCAGCAGTTGTTGACTGGTTCTCATCTTATTTTCGATGACGACAGCAGTCGGTTCGCTCCGAGGAATCCTTCTCAGATTGGCGTAAGCTTGAGACAGGCGTCCCCCAAGGAGGTATTTTTTCGCCATTACTCTTCTCTATTTTTTATAGATTCTATTACAAAAGATCTTCAGTGTTCGTACCACCTTTATGCCGATGACTTGCAACTTTATGCATAAGCTGACATAGATAATCTAGACGCTGCTATTGATCAAGTCAATACTGCTCTGAGTGCTGTAGCTGAGTGGTCGCGAAAATTCGGGGTCAAGGTCAATCCAAAAAAATGTCAGGCCTTATTAGTTGGCAGTTCATACTTTATTAGGCGAATTGACATTGATTCCCAACTATCTGTTTGTTTTGAGGGCGCCGTAAATACCATTTGGCACAACTGTCAAAGACTTGGGTCTTCACATAGATCCATATCTATCGTGGAATACACAGGTCACGGAAATTTCTAAAAAGGTTACGGGTGTCCTACGAACTCTCTATAAGTTAAAAAATTTCCTCCCCAGTGATACCAAAACAATGCTGGTGAATACATTGATCCTGCCAATCATAGATTATGCTGATGTGTGCTACTCGGACTTGACTGGCGATATGCTAAACAAACTTGACCGTCTTCTCAATAACTGTATTCGCTATATCTTTGGTCTTCGTAAGTATGATCATGTGTCGTCTTACCGCTCCCAACTTCATTGGTTACCAATTCGTCAACGGCGTAACTTGCACATTCTTACAACTCTCTTTTCGATTCTATTTGAACCCGCTACTCCTGCTTACCTCAAGTGTAATTTTCAATTTCAGGGTGATACCCATCTCAAAGATCTTCACTCCTCTAACAATTTCAACCTATTTTTGCCAGTTCACCGGAGTGGGTTCTTTACAAATTCTTTCATCGTCCAGGCTATCAAACTATGGAACGATTTACCAGTTGATGTCCGGAAGGCTAAAACCCGCTTTTCATTTAAGAAACAGATGAAGGCACACTTTCTTCAAAAACTGTCAGATAGATCATAGTGTATTTATGTAGTATACGTAGGTATTGTTTATCATAGTATATACTCAATAGCGTGTATTTTTTTGTATGTAGTTTATTGTTTTGACATATAGTCATTTTTTTTTTCGCCATGTACCTATTCAAGTTTTGCACTACCCCTGTCATTCTCTACATCACCCGTTTGGTTGACTGGTAGATAAGGCCTTAGGCTTTAAGTCCGCCATTACACTTGTATTTGTGTATGAAGTTAAATAAATAAATAAACATAAAAAAAATGTGAGTGAGACAAAATTAAATATTGATGTATTTGCTGAATATTGTATGCAAGTGTGGCATTAGGAGAAGTCGACATAGGCCACAAGACTTTCGTCTCATGCTAGAGCGGATAAGCTCTTTTTAGTGATACTTATCTACTTTTGATAGTTCTTCCTAACACACACAAAACACATGCTCCGGTGTTTTCAGGTAGCTTTTGCTCTCTTCTCCATTACAAATTTATTTACTTATTTTTCAAGTATAATCAGCATCAGAGCTTTAAGGCAAAAACCGTGCAGGTATAAGCACAGCAGTAAAATAATAATGAAGTGGACACTATAATATAACCAAACGATCGTAAATGTATTTACCGCGGACGTGCGGTTGTCCCTCAGGTCGCAGTCGCACGGCGCGCGCTGGCACGCCGCCACGCCGGCGCGGCACGAGCAGCGCCGGCAGCCGCCCGCCTCCGCCCACTGCGACCCGTCCGACATTATCTTGCCTTGCCACGAACAACCTGCAAACATGCGTTTGCTAGTATTGCTGGCATAATAAAAAATCCGTTTGTAAGCACATAATTCATCATAAAGCAAATGATAGTGTAGGAAGAAAAGGGGTAAGGTGTAACAATGAATAATAATTAACTTTTAAGGAAGTCTGCTTAAAGAAGTGTTAGTGTTTTTCAAGGAAGTCGTGTTGACACGCTACAGATTTTGTTTGAGATCTCACCGCGCAGATTGTATTCTCAACACTGGGCGGTGTTGAACCATCACAGTGTTTGGATAAGCGCCTCCCGGTTCATGTCGTCCAAAAATAAATTGAAGGTACTCACTGAGTTCGCAAGGTTGCGTATCACATTCACATCGGAAGCCACCGTCGATGTTGACGCAGCGCGCGCTGCGGTGGCACGTGTGGAAACCTTCTGCACATTCGTCCACGTCTGTTCATACAAAAATAGTTGACGTTTATAAAGTACATCTAAATGAAATTAAACACTACTAACCTAAACATTTGCAGAACAATTTGAAATTTATAAAAATATCGACATGAAAATCGAAGCAAAGACCTAAGGTTCGACACACCGTGTAGTTCGGTTAAGCTCTCGGCATCTAATCTATCCCCATCTTATATTTCTCACCTTCGCAGTGATCTTGGTGCGGATCTCTTCTATATCCGTCACCACACACACAATAGTATGATCCGGGGGTATTAACGCACAGCGCGCGTGGAACGCACGGCGCGTGCGCAGCGGGGTGAGCGGGTGGAGCCAGCGCGGGTGACGTGTCGGGGGACGCGGCGGAGGCGGGGGAGCCGGGGGGAGCGAGCGCGGCGCACTCGTCGACGTCGCGTTCGCAGCGCGCTCCGCCGAAGCCGCGCGGACAGTCGCAGCGCTCAGGCGCCGCACACACACCGCCGTTAAGACAACCACCTGTGCAGATCGCTGTAATCAAATACAAAAGAGTTCATACTAAAGTTCCCTGATTGTAGAAAGTACATATGGTACATATGCACAATAGGTTAGTATCCAGGGTCATTTTTTTTTTCATCTCATCTACTCGAAAAACGATGTTTTCATCCCAAAACATTTGGAGCTAAAGTTACTGGTTATTCTCTCGGGACTAAAACATGAAAATGACAATCTCAAGGGATTAAAACCAATTTGAAATCTGAACACGAGTGTAGTCTATGTAGAATCAAAAAAATGCTGGCAGATCAGCAAAAAAAAGATTTTTGTTTTAAAATAAAAAATTAAAAGGCACAGACGTCGTGATGTTTTAAAATTTGGAATATATATCGTTGTCAACATGGATGAATGTAGGGAAACATTTTTATGTTCTTCGCTACGGAAAAAGAAATAAATATAATTTAAAAGGCGCCATTTATCTCTTTGATAAGAGTAATACAGAAGTTCTAGGTTTTTTGTATTAACATGTAATTATTTGTGTAAATGTGAATACCTTTTTGTAAGTTTAAGCCAATAGTGAAAAGGTATCAAGTTTTCTTATAAAAAATATATGAAGGACCACGCACACAAAGTTATGAGTGAACATTATCGTGAGTTGGTGGTCTTCGAAAATTTATTTCTTATTATTTATTGTATGAAAACGACACCAAACAAAGGTTAGTACTAAATAATTGTTGGTTGAAGTCTGATCAGGTATTGTAGGTGTTCTACTTTTCTTTGTATCTATTCTGTTTTATATTTGTTAGTTTTTCTCATATATGGAGATGAAAGGTAGAGTGTGCTACTCGGGTACGGTAATTTTTAAATCTCGGGCGATATACATGAATCCCTTGCTTCACTTAGGATTCAAAGTAGCGCCCTCGCCGTCAAAATATTACTTTATCCCCTTGTAGCACAATCTACTATTTTGTACAGATAAGAAAATAAAACGTCACAAAATAATGTCACTTGTCATTGATCATATCCATTTTCGACGTGATTTTGGATTTATTAATGCAGAAAAACTGATAATAGTGTGCTATTTGACTTCAAGAAACTATGACGTTACGACGTGCTATTTCATACAAATCCCATAGACAATGTCTATTTTGACGTTTCGAAAAAGTATCTTTAAAGTACGTTGTATACGTAACGTACTAAAAGTACGTTGGAAACTAGCGGATTAGTGGCAAATGATACTGACGTGCGCAGCTGTACCCGTCGCCAGCGTAGCCGTCTCGGCAGCGACATGTGTAGGAGCCCGGCGTGTTTGAGCACTCCGCGTGCATGTGGCAGCCGTGTGCCGAACTTGCACACTCGTCCACCTGCACACCAAATTAATATTCGTGTTTAATTTTATATCCAGAAGAAGATGACAGGTGATCCCTAATCATCAAAGGCAATAATGTTCATTCTATCAAACACCGGACTTTCACTATTTACGTCTAGCTTTAGTTCTCGCTTGTCACGCTGGTGTTTGGAAGATTTTGTCCATAATATAAGTAATGATATCATTTTTCAAAACCGACTTCACCCCCAAACTACGCAAACGATTTTGACAAAATTTCTATGGGGCCACTCCCCCTTGTGGGCGCTGGAGACTTTAAGGGAGGCGGTAAGAATAAAGTTGGGGGGCGCTGATGTGATTTAAGCAATGAGTGATTTATAACTTCAGCTATTTCATATTTTAAAATTAACTGAAATTAAAATCCTCTTACTACACAACATCCATTTATTAGTTCATATTTATATCCTTTTTTATTGTACAAATATAAACTAAAAATGTAATTAATATTTATTATTTTAATGCGTTCACAACGCTATTTATATCGTTAAAGGAATCAAACACTGAAAAAATTTCGTGTTTTAAAGTTTCGCAGGTGAGGTCCCCACTTCCGATACTCTTTATTATTGTAAAATTGTATTATTATTGCTATTTTTTTATTAAATATTAACAATGTTGATTATTGTTATTTTTTTATAAAAGATACTCTAACGTACTGGTGTATGTATTATTATTGCTCTCTCTTGTAAAAAAGTCTAGTTTAGAATATAGGTTGAATTAAACTACAGGCAAGACAAATATGTGATTCAGGTTTTTATGGTGAAAAAAATGGGGGGCGCTACAAAATAACTGATTTTTTAAAGTGGGCGTTTGACAAAATAAGTTTGGGAACCTCTGTGCTAGATGGTCAGATGACCTGAGCAAGGTTGCAGGAAAGCGCTAGATGCAGGCCGCTTCCGATCGCCCGTTTTGGAAATCTTGGGGTGGACTTCCTGTGGCTGATATGAAATGATGAAATGAATCGCCACACAACAGGTAATTATATCGAGGAATAATACAGACTTTTTTCAAATTTAAGATAATAACCCAATTGGTTATTTTAGCAGTAATTACAATTACAGTCGACGATCGAGCGAAGCCAACGCGATTAGGTCAAACCTGTTGCGATTACCTCAACACAGTTGAACTTATCCCGCCTGACATAGCCAGGCAGACACTGGCACACATAGCTGCCCACCACGTTGACGCACCGCGTGTTGGAGTGGCAATGGTGCCCGTGGACGCCACCCGCCTCTTGACATTCGTCGACATCTGAAAAATACAAATTTGGCTGCTTAGTTTTAATTTGAATAGATCCAACCCGTAAGAAAAACCAGTGATACCCGCATAAGACGAGAAGAAAATAGGACTAAGATACTCCTATTTGCCTTGAGTTTGTGTCGAATAACGAGATTTCAACTTCTTTAGTTTCTATTGTACAGTAGTACCAGAACACAATACCTAACGTCTGAATATAAAGTACAATTATACTGTCTAAATTAATGGAGGAACATGAAGTTCATCCTGCTACGTTTGTAAACCTCTAAACGATGTCGTAAAATTGCAAGAGCGATCTGATGGATAAAGAGCCTGCCTTGTGTTTGAAGTAGGGTCAAATGAGAAAATGTGACGAACCCTGACAAGTGAGGCCGTCGCCCTGGAAGCCCTGGTTGCACGAACAGGCGTACTTGGTGTTGAGATTCATGCAGCTTGCATTCTCGTCGCACGAGTGACCCATGCTGCAGTAGTCCACGCCTGCAAATATATCATTTAATTGGTTTTTAACAGCATCACAATGCTCGGATTTGGATTTCATTTAATTTTTATTTTTCGTTTATTGTATGCCCTTTTTATTCAATTAAATTGTATAAGTTGTTTTATGCTTCCCTTACAATGTATCACAGGCTAGTCAGCTTACAGCAATATACTGCCCCTAGAAGTGCTGCTCCTAGGTGGGTTCATTTAATTATTATAGTTACATAGGTAATTAAAAACGTATGTGTATTATGAAATTATATAGTTGAGATTTTGTACTGTAAACGCAAATAGCGTAGGGAGTCAGAACAATCAGACTTCTGCGAAGATTTTTTTGAAAACTTTACTCAAACTATCTTTGGTAGTTAGTGACCAAGTGTGACAAACTGGCTTACTGCACCTGATGGAAGTATGGGTTTGGGCCTATGGGTGCTTGTAATAATAAGGGCCACACGCATTTTGCTAACATGAAAAAATCTTGACATGCACTTTTGAAGTATCTGTCAAAAAAATCATGGCAGTTTTGTATGGCTGAAGTGTATAAGGTTACCCGGACAGAACTTGCAGCACTCTCCCGGCACGGTGAACTGGTCGGACGAGTCGCAGGGCAGCGGCGGGCAGGCGGTCTCGCGGTCCACGCGCGTGCACTGCATCAGCCCGTCGTGGCACACACACTCCGCACATTCTTTGGGCACGAATCGCTCGCCATGCTCATATAAGTTGCCCATCAGTAGACAGTGCTCTGAAAAATTAAAAGTGAGAGTAATAATATTCATAATATGGCGAGAGCGCCACCTTACATTAACTTATCCAAAGGATGTCTACTAGATAGATTTGTATGCTATCGCAAGCTTCCCAAAGGACCGGGGTGGAAAGACCCGTGAATCGGAGATATAATTATGATATTTGCTCATATAAGTAACCTATTTTGCTCATAACATTAATATTTGCTCATCAGACGATGTAAGTTGCGGCAGGGAGGGGAATAAAATCAAAGGTGTTGATGATGAATGAAAGCAGGAAAGCGGTAATCATATTTTGTGTGCATTTATACTTACTTAAACATGTTGGACAACATTCTCCTGGATGTAACACTGGATTCTTACAATCTATTCGGTCGCACTCGACTGGCCTGCACGTTATCTCGCCGTGCTGAAAATCGATACCATAAGTACAATGAATTTGTTTGTTTTTACATAAATAGTAACAACCTTCCCAAGTCACGCTGATATCTTAAAACAATTATTCAGTTAGCTGAACACTTTATATTAAAAGGATGGTATGATTTCTTTTCCAGAAACCTGAATTGGTCTCATAGGAAATGTTTATATTGTCATTGCTTAAAGTCACCCCATATGTCGGTGATACATTTACATCAGCTTTCGTTCCTCCTTGGAAAAAAGTATAACTTGGGAATATTTAAGTGAAAATGTTTAGTTAACTCTACACGAAAATGTACTTACCACGCAAGAGCAGCGGTTGCAGTCTTTTTTGCCAAGTGGCACCGTCCGCGTGGACCGTGCCGTTGGAGTAGCAAGACTTCTGACAGTCGCACTCCTATGTTTAGGGAACTCCACATAAAAATGTACTTACCACGCAGGAGCAGCGGTTGCAGACTTTTTGCCAAGTGCCACCGACTGCGTGGACCGTGCCTTTGGAGTAGCACGACTTCTGACAGTCGCACTCCTATGTTTAGGCAATTCCACATAAAAATGTACTTACCACGCAGGAGCAGCGGTTGCAGACTTTTTGCCAAGTGCCACCGTCTGCGTGGACCGTGCCGTTGGAGTAGCACGACTTCTGACAGTCGCACTCCTATGTTTAGGGAACTCCACACAAAAATGTACTTACCACGCAGGAGCAGCGGTTGCAGTCTTTTTGCCAAGTGGCACCGTCTGCGTGGACCGTGCCGTTGGAATAGCACGACTTCTGACAGTCGCACTGCTCCAACCGCGCCAGCCTCGCCTCGGTCCCTACCAGCTGCAAAACCAAACGTTACTTAATACAAATCCAGTAAATGTACTGATTCCCAGTGTATATCGTACTGAGTAGTTAGTCACTATTGTATTCATAAAAAAAAACTACACTCCTGATTTTACAGTCAAATTCATTAATTTCTTCAATAATCTTAAATCGTTAGCATATAGTTTAGCAGATTTCTTATAATATTGTTTACATAAAAACCTGTAAAATTTAGTATTCAAAGGCACTCTGTAAAAATTTTACAACTCTAGGGACTATGATATAGATAGGTATAGTAGTACCTTAAGAGAAAGGTCATGGATATGCGTTGTAAGCTCTTGCACTGTGGCCTGCAGTAGCGCGAATTGTCCACAAGTGGGGCATTCGGAGTCCAACCCCGGACATTGAGCTAAATAGCCGTGCGGACCGCTCACTAGTCTAACGTCTTGGAGTGCACCCTGGAATGGACATATAGGATAGCTGTTACAAGCATCACGAAGAATGCGTATAATAACAAAGAACAAGCTCCTGAAAGGTAAAACTTGATAAAAACCTGAAAACTCCTGAAAACGAAACATCAGCTGCCACATACCTTGAATAAAGAGTGCTTGCTATTTCTCTGTCCCACCCAGAGTGCGAGCTGTGGTTGAGTGAAGTTCCTGTCGGGCGGCGGGATGAGGCGGCGGTACAGCGGGTGGCAGTCGACGAGCAGCGTGGCCTGTGCACCGGACACGGCCAGCGCCAGCCGGTGCCACGCGCCGTCCGCCAGCCGGAACGGGAAGGTCTCGACACGCGCCGCCGCCGCGCCCGCTGCCACGTAGTGCAGCCGTACCTCGTCCCGGCGCCCGCTCGACTGCACCTCCAGGTACCTGCGCACCGCAACACTGCTGCACTACACATCGCACTGCCTCTCGGAATGTCTCCGCCGCGCCCGAGCGAACTGTTCCGAGGTACACATAAACAAAGCAAACAACACATATATTCCGCGAATGGGGCGCGACCAGCCGCGAGCGGACCTCGGCTCGCTCTACATCTCAATATCGCTCGGTCAGGATAGGGGACCATGTACCTCGGAACGAATCGCGTTCGGTGTCGACCGAGTCTTAAAGGTATCTGAGATCGCAACGGAGAGGCGAGCGTCTCTGTGTCCGACTTGGCGCTGAATAATTTGGGAGAGACGTCGACGAATGCCGGGCGGTCCCTCGGAACTAAGCGACGACCGCGACTAATCATCCGTTGTGAAACATAAAACGTGACAGTACGGATTCCCATGTCGCTTGGAATGCAAGTGCGGAGGGCCCGGCGGTGTCCTCGGAGCGGCCGCGGTCGGCCGCGCGGTAACATCAACATCCAGGTGAACATCGAGAGCGGGTCGGTAGGGTGGGACAGATACAAACACAACACGTCAAGACACAGATCACAAGACGGACGGCGGCGTAGGAACGCGGGGCGCATGCAACCGGCCGCCCGCGCACACAAACATCCATGCAGAGGTCACAGTGAGCGCATTAGGTCAACGGATGGATCGAGGAGGACATTCCGAGGCACAGGACATTCCAAGATACATGATTCTCCCCTATGCGCGCGCACGCATGCGGCCGAGCGGCGAGATACGTGCGCGCGCAGCGATGTTGAGATCTAGAACTCACCGTGAGCAGGAGCGCCGCGCCGCCGCGCCCCGGCCGCCGCGCGCTGCTCGCCGCCACCGCCTCGCCAGTTCATCCCAAACTCTCTACTCGACATCAAATCAGTGAAAACATTAATATTACACCATATTTCATAACTATATCGTAAAATGATGCATAATAAAGTTTTGGTTACATACACTATAATTCGGAGGAATTCTTATGCTCCGCAAGGCAATAAAATATCATCTATCATTGGTTATGCCATTGTTGGCTAATGTGCGAAGAAAAATTTCAGAGTAGTTCATAAAATAGTTTGAAGGGTAATGTTTACTCATATCTTCATTTCCTTCGAATGATATATTTCGAATGGTGGCAGCACTAAACCCCTAAAAAATCATATATCCCCATAAAGAATATGTAACAATTTCCACATAATAATAGGTAATTTTCATTTTCGTAATAATTCTTACCAACCATTAAAATCCCAGTGTAACAAAAAGAGAATTTATAAATGACATTGATTTGGTATGCAAAGTTGCATTTCACCCAAGGCTTGGAACCGGTACCAAAAGTAAAGGTTCTGTACCGGTATTTAGAGGTTCTTGTCATTTCGGTACCTGGGTACCTGTTTTAGATGTTAAAACAGGTACCCAGGATTTATTTATTTAATTTATTATTTATTAATTGTACTTCCTGGTATCTGCTTTCTCACTCAGACGTGATTCGTACCGGTACTGGTACCGGTATAGTACCGATAGTCACGCAAAAATAGTACCGGTACAGATAGTACAGGTACTATCTCTGGCACCAATACCGCACCACGGTCAATGGTACCAGTTCCCATAAATACCGGTATTTCAAGCCTTGATTGTACCTGTTATAGCCATGTGAGAAGGAGAGGATGGTGCCCGAGTTGGCGGGCTCCTGTCGCAATGAAGCCAGCACCGTGAACTCCGGCGAGCGCCGCAGCAGCTCGGCGGCGCGCTCGAACGCACTGCCCTCCACTTGTAACGATCGCGAATCACCTGCAAGTAACAGTATGAAAAAATGTTAGTTACAAATAACATTATATTACCGTGAGGTATTTTTACCTCACGAGAACCAGCACACCAAAAGTCTGATAGTTTGAATTGTGAATCCGGCACATTTAACGTTTAACTTTATTGGAAGAAGCAGACCTTGGCTATTTGGTATGCTTGATTTCCTTTGACCTAGATTGAGAACTACCGCGCCGACGAATACTGTGAAATCATAAATTTTGTCTACGACACATCGGACGCTACGCACGTGATAGATTATTATTAAAATATTCTCCCCAAATATGTTAATTAAGGTGATTTTGATAATGTTTCCTTATCTTGCCTGGAAATATGGCAACACGCGGAGAAATTAAAGATAGATACTGAATTGTTGCATTTTAAATTTAAGTCTGTGGAACTATTAAATGTGTCAACCTCGTTTCACGTTCATAAATATTTCTTGAAATATCGCCATTATTAAAAGACATTGTTTCGAAATATTGAATGCCGGAAGTTACTATTTTATAATGAATGTTAATTAGGTTACTTTTCTATTATGTATAATTGTATTTTTATTTAGTAATAAATGTTTAAAATATTACTACATATTTAAATGCTAGTTTTGTGACGAAATCTGTAATTAGTTGTTAAATTGACAAACTACTTAAATATTTTCTTGCAAATATAATTAACACAGTCTTAATTTTAGCATTTGTTTAATTTATATAGAATATTATTATTACAAATATTATTTGTAGAAGTTTTATATTTTTATTAAGACGTTTCGGCAAAAATTGTATTATTTAGTTGTTAAAACGAAAATGACACGTGGGCTCGAAGCATTACTATAAAAGGGCTGCGCCACAGCCATTCGTCCTCATAGTAGTATAAAAATATAGGAAGCCGGGCCTCTGGCCCGCTCCTCAAACCTTGTCCGGGTGAAATAGGAAATGCCGTCCGAGGCAACCTATGTCTGTCACGTCAAAAAAAAAAAAAAAAAAACCATTCGTCCTCTTTTCTGCTGGAGAACTTGTATAGTGTGGAAGTGCTTCGAGGTCACGATTTTGGAAATGTGAGTAAAATTTTGTAATTATACTGTAGTGATCAAGTGCTGTTAGAATTTTCAAAGTATACCATGCCTTTTGTTTAAGCTGTCCTTTTTGTTGAAACACCGGTTTCAACGTAATTGTAGTTAACGGTTTTAATTTTAAGAAGAAAGCCTTATATCTAGTACTGTTGAGAAATAAATAAGTTAAATCTTTATTTGATAATCGTTGCTTTTTATTAAGAAATTTATTACTAAATGTATGGTTTGGAATGTTATTCGAAATATTTAAAGTTTTCTATAAGAACATAATTATAAGGTAATGTGACTTAGTGCCTATTATTTACTTAAATCCTTTCTATATCAAGATATTAATATAATAAGCTAGAGTTACTACTATGTTTTATTTTCTTAGCCTTTTATACATATAATTAAATACCCACTTTAATTTACCTTAAGCTTTGATCTGTCCGTTTGAGATAGTAGTAATCTTAGAGTATTTCATTGACTGAACTATATAACTTACTTAGCTTTTCATAGATAAGTACAAGTACAATTTTTTTATTTTAATTAAGCTTTAATTTAGTTGTAGATAAATAGTATTTTATTTCTAGTAAAAACCAGTTGATGCAATAAATAAATTTATGTGGTTTTTTGTGTTTTCCTTATAAGATCCTATATTTAGTTTTTCCCTATAATTTAATCGATACATAGGTTAACTACATTGTTTAATTGAGGCTATTTAATTAGGGAATCTATTACACGCACATCTATACTACGCTGTCTACGCTTCTTTCGTAGCTTGTCTCGTAGCAAGTAACTGTAGATTCGTCAACAGCATAGAACTTGCAATGACAAACCTCATTTGTACCACGCCAACGTTCCGTTTAATTTGTCGACCAAAATATAAAATCTGTGTAAAATCTTATAAAGTTTTACTAAATTTTGGTCAGACTGCCTGCTTTTCGCTATAAAATTTCTAGGAAAAATAACAAGTCAATGTTCAAACGGGAAACTAATTAAAATACGTAAAATTTACTAATTCAAGTGAAATGGGTGATAAGACACATAAATGACCCATTTCACTTTTAACATTTTATACAACAGTTTTGCGGTGCAATAAATTGTGATAAAAATCTGCTCACGGCCTAGTATCGTGATCCACGAGTCCTTGGCTTCAACGATCGCTCCGGGTTGGCGATCTGCCAGCCGAGGCAGACCCATATTTTATGATTGCCTTCCATTCATTCAAATGAAATAAAACCTTCTAATTGTATTTATTGCAACAAATGACTGTAATAATAGACTACTTTAGCGCAATTGTTAAGCGCAAGACTCAATAGAGGCAAGTATAACCGACAAATCGGCTTCGGCTTTTTCAAAGGCCCGACCTTTGTGGCGCGCCGACGGCGTACACACCAATTCAACAAATGAACTTTAACTAAAACTACTCTAATTACGAAAGCAGTAAAATTTTACTAACGGTATATTTAACCGACACCTATTGAAGCAACGGTTTTCTCAGAATATTCTTTTTCCAAACCAATCCAATATGATTTTGGAGCGCGATATACGAAATGAGATTTTTTTTTAATCTCCAATTATTGGTTTCCGATGCAGAAAAGTTTCTGAAAAGATTTTTATTCACCATTATATTTCATGCATACACCAGTCTTTTCAATTTTTCTACTGCAATGTCAAAAGTATATTACAAGTAAGTACCTAGATTATGAGCCAACGAAAAAAAAAATCTTTGAAATTTAGGTTAACCTAGTTACCTACAAAGAAAACTTTATAGAAAAGTGTATAAACAAGTTAAAACTTTTCTCCACGCAGCAATGTGATTTGGGGAAACGATTTCACTGCCAAAACATTCTGCGGTGTTCATAAAATAACTGCATTGCAGTGAAAGTTGCATCTACTTAATGTATTATTTTATATTATTTAAAGTTCAATTCGCAAGGAAATAACAAATTAATTTTGTTATACTAAATCCTATAAAAATTCTTCAGAATCTGGAATGAATGCTTCTAATATTTTTTAGTCCTCATCCTAATTCAACCGCGAGTTTTTGTATCTTTAAAAATACCTGTATTCAACTAGCTTTTTCCAAGGTTAAAAAAGTATACACCGAATAGTAACTCTTTCAAATATTTAGACGGTTGTCTAGATAATATAAAAGTCCATCGTCATATGTCCAGCAGTGGACATCCGGTGGCTGATAAAGGGCCATGTCTGTCATCTATCATATTGCCTAACAATTTTGAAAAATTAAAAAAAATAAATGCAACGGGAATTAAACTTACTGCATTGTAAACATTTCCCCGATGTTATTTCAGCAACAGTCAAGTGAAATATGAAGCAATTATATGAGATTTCTTTACCCCCAGTGTATTATACCGAGGGCTGCCCTTTCCACATTGAAAAGAACGCCGAACATCTTTACCAAATACCAGACGACTTTAATACAGATAGGTCACATTAAATTGGTTGATTTTTCAACAAGAGACAGGCAGTGCAAACTAATTGATATTAAATAACGTTTTAGAGGAGGGGAGATGAGGAAACAGCGTTATTTATCATTCTGTTGATGGCAGGTTCTAATTTAGCAGATGTTTCGCTTTACAATTATTATTTCAAGAGTTAGCCTTGAAGATGCGCTCTCTTTATTGGAAAACAAAATAGACTTTGTGGCACTTTAAAGAAAATAACTAAATAGCCTTAGTTTTTATCGTCGTCTGGTATTTGGTAATGATTTCATGTATTCCTTTTAAATACACACTAAGTGGGTAACCAAGCTTTGCTCGGTTACTTTTTTATGAAAATCATTTTTTTAGCCTCGTCATTACCTAAACACCGAGGTTTATCAAAATCTTTAGATCCGTTTCCGAGATTTTCATTATGTACAAGATATACAAGAATTGCTTGTTTCAAGTATAAGATATGTATGTAGGTTTTCGTAGCTGAAAGCGCGTAGCGACTTAGCTCGTAGCAGTGCGGTTTACGGCCGATTTTGTTCTATGTGATCACATCATACGGGGTAGACATAGTCATTGGTAAATAGTTTAAGAAATCAACATTTTTGTAAGAATATTAATAGACCAAAGTATTACCATACCTACTAAAATAAAAGTAGGATAAAGGAATATGCAAATACAAACATGTTCAATCCAATTTGCTTTAGGATTTACACAATATCTGTATTTGAGTGGATCACAGCTATTCTCAGAAGCTTACGTAATGTCTTACTCAGGATTCGGCGAACCCTCTCGGTTGTTTTCCTTCAATCTCGAGGCACTAGTATGATATTATCGTGTGGGCGGGAGTCAATGAACTGTCCCAATGTTCAAACTTTCTCCTCGACTGACTTACGTCACCTAAGGGCATGTGGAGTTATACAAGAGACCTTTGAAACTACTTTCTATCTAATTCTTATGCAGACCACTTCGAATCGGTCGTTTTGGAGTCCCCATAATTACATAAAGAGGGGATGATTTTTTATGGGGTATCGTCGGATAGTCCTTTTTAAAATATTAAGAGTTTACAAAGACAACTTTTCGGTTCAGTAACCTGTTTACAAAATATTAAACTATTCTTTTTTGATTTGGGTCGTTTTATTAGTTTTCAGCTATGCAGTTTATATTACGAAAAAATATTTTGTACTGCACATATTTAGGTACGTCTAAATTTTTCAGATCTTCTGATTTGTAAAAATGCAGTAAAGCCAAAAAAATGAGAGGTTTCACCTCAAATCACACATCAAGTGCTATAAAAAATAAAACTACCAAAAAACTGGATTTGGAAACTTTAAGAATGTTTCCTCACTTACTACAGTTGCCAGACCACGATTAGGTATGTATTAAATATGCACCCCTTTTGGAATAGCCTCTTGTAATAATACTCGGGCTGTAAATAAGGAAAATATTTAGTCTATCAAATATTCAGACAAGGGAATATTCAATTTTTATAGCATTCATTATCACCCGATTTGGTACAGTCGGCGGCAAAGCACCGAAAAGATGGTAAAAAATAACTGGCCAAGTGCGAGTCGGACTCCCGCACGAAGGGTTCCGTATAACAATCTATAAGATCACGTTTCTTGTATGAGAGCCCCACTTAATTATTTATTTTATTCTGCTTTTAGTATTTGCTTTTATAGCAGCAACAGAAATACATCATATGTAAAAATTTCAAACACGGTTCATGAGATACAGCCTGGTGACAGACAGGCAAACGGATAGCGGAGTCTTGATAATAGGGTTCCGTTTTTACCCTTTGGGTACGGAGCCCTGAAAATTTAACCCTTAATGCCTGAATTTTCTGATTTTCATAAAACTTACATCGTTTGTCAACAATAGTCCAAGTAAGATAGGAAAAGTAAAAAAAATATTTGGGTTTAAGTTGGAAATATGTATTTTGGCGGTATGGTTCGCTGTCGCGAGAAAGTTACCAGAGACTAAAAATAATAAATATATAAATTTCCTATTAAAGACCCATTTTTTTATACCAAAAGTATAGTATAAGCATGAAGAAAATATAAATATAATAAGAACATGTTGTTTGGTAACTTGCATCGTAAAAAAGACATGCATTTTGGCTTCAACTGTACTTATTTTGCGAGGGAAACGTTTTTGCACTCTTCATAAATGGCATAAAGCGCATCCTGACGTTTGAACTGAAGTTTTCCCTGTTCAGTGGGCACCCCGCGGCCCTTCCGCGTGATTTACCCTCGCCGCAGGGGGCTATTCCGTCATCCACGTGCTGCGTTGTTTCGTCATCCTGTCTCGTCCACCCCATCAGTTGCGCACTTTATTACTCGCTCGTTTGAGTCGACTGGTCGCGTGCGCGCTTGACAGACATCGTCATTTTGCAGATTGGACCAATTTATTCAATATTTATTGCAATAGAAATAAAAATAACTTTTAGGTCAGAATCAATTGAGGCAAACTAAGTGTCAAAAATAATAAGAACTAGTGGCTCTGTAAGCTGATGCCCCGACCCGTTGAAGTTAATCTGATAAAAAAGTTGTTAAGACAAAAAGTTTCGTCTTAATAAGGGTAACTAATAAAATGTACGACATTTTTGAAAAAAAAATATAAAATTCTGAAATATGATATTTATAAAGTTTTCAATCTCGATATTTACGCCATTTTGAAAAGTTTCAAAAAACTGAATCGACAAAAAAGTTATATTTAATTTCGAACATTCTCACAAAATTTAACAAAAATCGGTTGAGAAATGCGACCTGTAGGCGAGAACAGCTGGACAAACTGACGGACAGCCGGATAAAAGGATTTTCGGCCAATCTCGAAACTGAGATGCTTCGCTCGCTCGGTCAATGAGGAAATCAGACAATAGAATGAAAAAATATTTAAAAATTAAAAGAAAAAGTTTAGAAGAAAAAAGAAAAAGTTTTAAATAATACGTTTTGTTTAACGTTTACATATATCAAAGTGTCTGTGTACATTTTTAAAGAATCGAAAACGTTTGCAGGAGTATATATACAATCGTCACTAAAAAAAAGTAGCGAATTAATTTTATAAATTTCATTAAAGACCCCTGTCTTGGCGACAATATGAAACTCTGTCGGCAATAAATATTAATACTCGCAGTTACAATGGCACATTATCTTCCGACCCTAAACCGGCGTGTTTTGGTTTAATTAAATCCCCCCAATAGATTCAAATCTGGCGACACGCAAATATTTGCGCGCTTTATGTAAACACTTTATTGGAACCCCCGCGGAGGACTTATTTATTGCCAATACTTTATCGCTCGTTCGCATATGGAGGATTAGTCCCGTGTTCTTGGAAAATTACAGTAATTTAGCATCAAATCGCCGGTTTACGTTTACAGTACAAACTTATATTTTATCGAAATAATATGGACCAGGTTTCGCATAAACATGTTACTTGTATTAGAAATTTACAGATATGGAGCGTGTAACAGTCGAGTGTAGCATATTGTGTCATGTCTTTACTTCACTATTTTCCTATTTTCTTGATATAAACCTCAATTTAAGGATGCTCCTCCGTAAATTGAGGTTTATATTTGTCACTTCCTTGCATTTTCTTTTTTGTTAGGACTTCAAGGATATATTTCGATACAGTTTTGTACGTAAAGTTTGAAAATTATTAGTCTTTAAATTACCATAAGTATTAGGATAGCCAATATCATATTAATATATGATTTTAGAGTTACGCATTCACAATGGCTGTTATTAGTACTGCGGGACTTACCGCGATTAATATCATTTTTAGCCAGATATTTCGCCGACCCTTCTGCCGTCATGGTCGCTGGCAGACTAAGGTGCTGCGATGGATGTTCGGCTGTCAAGGGTAATTATCGGTTTACCCTCTTTCTTCGTCATTTATTGCATACGTTACAAACAATACTGACGATGTCCGTTCGGGAATTGTTTTTTGTTACTTGCACACATTTTTTATTCAGCTTAATTACTGGATTCCACGTCCCCGATAACTTGAAGGATCGTCGAAATATCTGGCTAAAAATGATATTAATCGCAATAAACCCCGTGGTAAACAATAAACACTAATAACAATATCGTATTACAACAGAAGATAAAGTTTAAAATGTATTGTTATATTACAAGTTATAATATAAGTATGGGCATTTGGTGGACGATGATATATTTCTACAACGAACTATTGGCGCGTATTTTTCACATGATTTGGCTTACGCTGCACCTTACCTAGCTCACTAAGCAAGTAAGCAGCTCTATCAATGAGCTCGTCAACATATCAAAAGTTCATTTCAGCGGTTTTCACGAGTTTATATTCACGAGCTAATGACAGCGGCGTAGCCCGCGTGATCAACTTTTTAAATACCCACGGGAACCTCAAATTTTTCCAGTATAAATATAAACTATGTGTTAATCCAGGCAATAAGCTATGTACATATAAAATTTCATTCTAATCCGTTCAGCCATTTTAGTGTGAAAGCGGAACAAACATCCATACATCTTTACATCTATAAAAACTTAATAGGCTTTATTTGAGTCCTTGTGTCCCACTGCTGGGCAACGACTAAGCATTCAGTATCAAATTATAGGAACTTTCATATTAATTAGCTAATCGGTACTTCCATAGTTAGACCGATTATGTAATAGCAATCAAACAAACATATTCAAGACTCTATAAATGGTTTTAAATTAATTTTGATCCCTAGAAATAATATTTGCAAAGCACTATCAGCGTTGTAGATACTCCGCGCCCAGTACTTAATATATTCCCCACAACTTGATACAGTTTTCTTGGATTTAGGGTTTGTAATCTATGAAAGAGCAATAAAGACGTCGTGACTTGCTCGATAGGCAACCGACACGCTTCACTAGTCAGGGGTTAAAGTGTACCGTGAAAAATGTTTAATATTTTATTGCGATTGACAGTGCGTGCATGCGAGTGCAGCTAAGGCTAAACTGAAACTACGTGAACTTTATATTTATAGAAACGATGCCCTTCACTGAATACTTATTCAATGAAGGGCATCGTTGCTGCAGTTCTATTACACAAGTTGATGACTTTCCATATCTTAGTTAGAAATCAATAAACGCAAGCTTGAACAAGTTTAGGTATTTGCAGTGTACCTTTGTGTATCAAAAAATGGAAGTTACTGTCATAAAATATTCATGTTTCATTTCTCGAGAGCACAACCTAATTCCGAGCAATATTCAATTTCCTCTGAATCCCTAGTGGCCAATCCGAATCCCCAGTGGCCAATCTAAATCCCCAGGAGAGGCTTATTGCTATTTCACATGGACATGTAAATTGGTTGTAATCCCGAAGTCCTGCGAGTGTCCGAGAGACAATTATCGACGAGCGGCGCTTAATCCCAGGCAAATATCCCGCAATCCCTCACCGTAACCAGTGATTAACTTGCCCCAATGTCACACTAATTTGACCAATGGGGAATAGGGTTGTTTCTAGGTGCTTCTTATAATTTATTTATGGACAAAATTGTATTGTTTTAAAACATTGTGAGTAGAGTTCTTTCGTGATAAGAATTTAGGCATTTTTAGTCCATATAGCACTAAAGTTAATTTGCAGGAAAATGCTGAACCCTGCAACCAACATTTTTCTTCGGTTCTTCGAAATCTTTGAGGGAGGTCCATGTCTAGCTGTCGTATTCCTGTAGCTGATAGCTTAAGTATCTAGACTCATGGTGATATATCCATATCGTCCTGAGTTCTGAAAAGTGTCACAAAGTAGGCAGAATTACTATCCAGTCATGTTATCCTATCCGGTTAGATAATTCGCTTCAAACAATACAAGTAACACTTGGCTTTGACTTTATGCAGCCCTAGCAATCCCAGCGGGCCTGCATTGGAGTTTCACTTACGAGTAACATAATCCCCGCCATTAGGCAAACGAGTAATTGTCCAGGGGTGTCAGCCCTAATTTGTGGGGATCGCCGAATCGCTGCGGAGAGCGCATTGTCCCGTTGACGACTCAAGTGTCAAACGTCAGGCGCAGGGCTGGAGATACGCCCCAGGCCTGGGCGGTGACAGCGCTTTGAGGTCCTTAGAGAAATATGGCAGTAATTAATATTACGACCGTTTTGTTTGAAGATAATATGGATTGGCCTCTTATGATGCGAGCTTTGTCAAAAGTTTCATAACTTTAGTAGATAACCTAACAAAATAGAGGTAGATACGAGAATATAACAAAATAACAAGTAAATATTCAAATCGTGAAGTGAATCCCAAGGAAATAATGTAAAGTGGAAGGCTTTTAGTTTAATAAGAACATTGATGTTAACTTGAAAATCGTATTAGAGTCGTCCGAGTGTAGAACATTGATTGCACTTTCTGGCAAACGTCCAGGCCACTCCATTGTTATGTCACATAAGAATGTAGGTCTTCCAATTCAAGTCGCGTAACTTGTTTAAAATATAAACACGACAAAACCAACACCTGTCAACATCGAAGTCGGCGTCAGTGCTTGCTCGTTTACAGCTCGTTCATATTGAGCAGGGAGAAATAATAATATTATTAGGTATATCCCCCTTCTCACATAGTCAGGCTCGACCTGATCGTGTGTCAAACGACATGAAATCTAGGTCTATCAACAGCAACGACAGACGTTTCTTTAATTTAAAATAACTTAAAGTGCCTCGGTTGCAGCAGTTGTGGTAACTGAAGCCGTCAATATCGAGGTCGATATGAGCTGCTCGTTTATAGATTATGCTTCTTTAAGATTGAAGGTAAAATCTAGGTCATGAAATCTCTCTGTACACCTATAGACGTAATAATAACAGAACTGTCAATATCGAGTTCGGTGCCGCGGTTTTTATTCGTTCTATTTACAGACACTATTTTTTATTGTACTGAGTGCTTTGGGACACAAGCTACGTGTCATGAAGACAACAAAATAAGTATTGGATATTGTTTCGCGGAAAAACTGTGTGATGATTTTTTGCAGTCGCGCAACCTTTATGGTATGACATAGCGTACGACTTTTTTTGAGGCCGCCAAGTTACACAGGGAACAGATGTCTTACCACGTTTTCTCTGCCGGGCTCCAGCAGAAGGGCGAAACACGGGAAATGCGGCTTGATATATTTAAGGAACGAAAAAATGCGTTAAAAGGTACAACTTGGAACAATGGAAATACTGACAGATGGATAACAAGTCATTATTTAATTATTTTTAAAACAAGCTTTTATCTAAAGTGATCCTCAAGACGAATCAAACGAGTCCAAACTCGATGGGGTTGCGTCGTTTCATTACAAAGTTCCTATGGCCACCGTCCAGCTCCATCATCAGATCAGCTTCATGTCATCATAATATTGCATTGTTACGCGATATACGTATGCGTGCAAAATTTCAGCTCAATCGGAAACCGGGAAGCGGGTCAAATTTAACTTGCAAAATTTGATTACAGACAAACAGGCCGACCGACAGACAACAGGATAGGTGAAACTTAATAAAACCTTGTAAAAAGAAAAACTCGTGTTGTCGGTGTGAGAAATATTGCTCGCACTACCGTTGCAGGCGTTGAGTAAGCTTGGCCTGATGTGTCAACGTAAAAAGTGTTTCTGCACCGAAAATATGAATTTAATACGTAGAATCGCGGGTGTAACAATAATAGAGCCGTCAATGTCGCGGCCGGGTTGGTGTTATTACCGCCTATAGTGCAAGTAATATTGGGATATTGCTCGCACTATAGTTGCAGGCGCCGCGTACGCTTGACCTGTCTATCGATTGCGAGCTTTACGGTCACAAATGTCAGCCGCAATGTAAACACTCCCGCTCGGAATTAATATTTACTTTGCAAGTTGCTACTGACGGTGACGATGTCCAATTATGAGTATTTGCTCTATATACGAGTATGAGCGAAAACCGAGTACTTTACCCAATATGTTTGAAATAAATTAATATACACGAATAAATCCAACACATTGATTGAGCTGGCCCAAAGTATTTTTAAACTTGTGTTATGGGATACTAATTACTAACTCAATTATACTATATTTAATGATAAATACAAACGAGTATGTTTCAGTATATAGATCAACACCCGAGACCCAGAACAATTTTAAAAACTTCGGAGATCGAACCTTGAACCTCCGGGTGGCGTGGTTATCACTACGCCACGGAGATTGTCAAAATGTAATGCCTTGATAGGCAGTGATAAGAAGCTACCTTGTAAACTGCAACCTTGTTTGCCTGATTTTAGTGCAATCACTAAACTTGTGTAGTGTGCACGTCAGTAGTCTACTATAAGAATTGTCAAAGCAAACTGAATTTTTAACTTCTATTTCGTAGGATGAAATAAATGTAATATTTTAAAAAAGTATGGGATATACATAGGGCGCACTATAAGTTTCCGGAACTGGCCACTTACATAAACAATATTTAAAAATTTATTGCAACATTTGAAAATAGAACTCTTTGGCTGTAGAATGCAGTTTGTTTCATCTGACTGTCTTTTGTTTTTACCTTGTGGCGCCATTTAAAAAATTGTGTGTCTGCATCAACATGGATTTAACTCGGGAAAATTTTCGTAGTATGATTTTCTACGATTTTAAGTGTAATTTGACAGCTCAACAGAGCATCGCTCGGCTTGAAACAGCTTTTGGCAATGAAGCACCATACAAGACAACTGTTTATAGCTGGTTTGCAGAATTCAAGCGTGGTCGTATCAATCTCAGTGACGAATCTCGCGATGGTCGGCCGTCCACCGCTGTGACCAACAAAAACATCGATGCTGTGCGCCGTATGATTGAAACAGACAGGCATGTGACCTACCATGAAATTCGCGCATCCTTAGAAATAGGCATGAGTCAAATACAATTAATCCTTCACAAACATTTGGGTGTGAGAAAGCTGTGCTCGCGGTGGATCCCACACAACTTGACCGAGGCTCAAAAAACGGACCGCGTCACTTGGTGCAGTGCCATGCTTACCAGATTCAACGAAGGTGCGTCAAATTTGGTGTGGGACATAGTAACAGGTGACGAAACATGGATTTATTGCTACGATCCCAAAACAAAGCAGCAATCGAGCGTATGGGTCTTTCAAGATGAGCCGAAACCAACCAAAGTGGCGCGCGTGAAAAGTGCATCTAAGCGGATGATTGCTTCTTTTTTTAATAAAACTGGACACGTGGCTACTGTTGCTTTAGAGAATCGTCGTACAGTGAATAGTGACTGGACACGACCATTTGTTTGCCGGAAGTTATTGACGAACTCCGTAAAAATAACCGTAAACGCCGTATCATCCTGCACCACGACAATGCTAGTTCTCACACGGCCAGACAGACAAACGACTTTTTGAAGGCGAAAAATGTAGAACTCATGAGTCATCCTGCATACAGTCCCGACCTGGCACCTTGTGACTTTTTTCTGTTCCCAAAAATTAAGAACCAATTACGCGGTCAACGATTTTCATCACCAGAAGAGGCTGTCGAGGAGTATGAAAAACACGTTTCAGAGGTCACCACAGAGGAGTGGCACAAAAGTTTTCAAAACTGGTTTCATCGAATGAAAAAATGCATAGACGCCAAGGGAGATTATTTTGAAAAACAATAAATTAATTTTGTACCTTTAATAGTATTTTTTCATATTCATTCCGGAAACTTATAGTGCGCCCCACGTATAAGCTGTACCTAGAGCTACAAGTCAGAAGGAAGACTTACAGTAATGATGTCATACAATTAGGCCTATTTAAGTGCTTGCCTTGCAACTGTGGCCGTCGGTTATAAATAAGTAGATACTGAGCAGACATGTCTGTAAAGTGATATAAGACGTGAAAGGTGTAAGAAGGTGCGGCTCGAGTCGACGAGTGGTGCAATAAGGCTGCTAATGGACGGTTTGTGGAATTGCACCTCAAATGGATTGCACATTCAGCCAGGCTGTGTTTACGATTCATAATGGATTAGATACCATTTCAAATATGTTGTGCATTTGGACGGCTTGACACTACAAAAGGATCTTAAATAATTAAGTATGTAAACATTTTAATTTTAAAGAAGTTTAAAAGGAGAAATGTATCCGCACAATAAAATCTAAGTTTCCAAATAATATTCGTGATCCTAATCTACCTCATATATGTACCTACATATTTTAATTTCAATAAGTTCCAAGAAATATATATGAAACAAGTTTTTGTTACTTCAATTATTTGTCAGTTAAACCTACTTGTACTTTAGAAATATAAGAAAAAAGACATGTAACGAAAGTAAGTGACATTCTAACGAATAAATATAAAGGGACAAATAACACTGATTTAGCTAGCCCCAAAGTAAGTTCAAGACTTGTGTTATAGGATACTATCCCAACAACACTATATTTTATAACAAATACATATATAGATAAACATCGAAGCCCAGGAAAAAGGCCAAAAAATTTTTTGAAAAAGGCCATTTTTTAACTTGCCCTTGCGCCATGGAGGTCGCCAAAAATAATAATAATTATAATAACGAAACGACGAATATATCAACTCGTTCTTCAAAAAACCAACACGAAATTTCAACACTCCGTAGCTTCGTAGAGCGTCTACGATGCCGCGGCAACTCGTAGCGTATCTGCAATAGCCATATATTACAACTTCGTAGACGCGGAGTATTTGAAGCGGTAAATTCGTAGACAATTGCTGAAAGTTATTTTCCACCAAAAACATAAATATAAAAATGGGACCCATGTTCAAAATCCTACAAAAGAAATTAGATCTAAATGGCCGCCAAGTTCTTTTGAGAATATTGAATTTGATGGCTAGTTTTTTACCAGCAATTCTGATATTTAGAAGAATAGGACCTTATAATGTAAAAACAATAGCGTATGACGTAAAGATACATAATAAGTTCATTAGCCAAATATAAGTAGGCGTGCTAAAACTAACCAAGTCAAATGTTTAGATTCTTAGAAATAAATTTCGATATTTTCTTAAGAACTTGGCGGGCATTTGGATCTCAATTCTTTTGTCGGATTTTGAACTTGGCTCCCATTTTCATATTAATATTTTTGGTGAGATATCATTCCTTTTTGCACAGCAGTATTAGAACGAAGAAAAGTTTGCTCGTATAATTTTGTTAGGCAATTTAGCTAATAAAATCGATTAATAAAAAATAATCAAATTTACAAAATTTGTGTGTTTTTTAAATGTTGTCCTTTGTATACGCGTAATACTACCTAGATATCAAATATAACCTTTCTAGGTCATATGGAAGTAGGTTACCTGTTTGATTATGGATAAATAAAATCGATTAATTATTAAATAAACTAATCTCCGAAATTCACTGCTTTTTGAATTTTTCCTTTATATATGCATTGTAGTCTAGCTAAATGCCAATTATCAACTTTCCAGGTCGATCATATTCTTCTTCTTCTTCTTAGCGTGTCGATGGTTTGTTGGTTTTAATATACTATCAGCCCAATATTGAGCTACTAAAATTGAAATGGATTTGAATTCAAGATGAGCTAGAGAATTTTAATGTATGTGCTAAATTTCATGTATTTAGGTTACATAGGTTTCGAGTTGTGAAGGGGTCAAAAGTAGCTCGAAACGGTTCGTGTAAATATAGACACGGCTGCTGCGTCACCAGTTCCTTTTTTTTAAACTTGGCTCTGACGCGCTGCCGGGTGTATAGGCAATATGGTTATGATGTAAATAATTGCTTTTTTATTGTATTTGGCATAAACCTGTTACAATGAAATAAGTTAATTGGGGAATAAATAAATATTGTAGTGCTATCTATGCAGTATATTTTCTAACAGCTATAATTATTTTCTGCTAGAATGGTAACAGTTATATTTTTCCGGGGTTTTTGTACTTACCAGTACTAATGTAGTTCTGTGATGACTGATGACCTAGGTTTTTATTTAACTGTGTGTTATGTTAATACCTGTCTTTTTAAATTGAAACTTAAACTATATAGGTATGAGTGATTTATTAATTTAATTAATTTATATCTCGCTGCAACAATCGTCATGCAGTGTCGCTCACCTTGTAAGACATAGGCGGTGTTAGGTGGCTGCATGCCCGGCGCCGCGCTCACGCCGGCGCGCGACGTGTTGTGCAGGGACAGAGCGCCCAGCAAGTCTAGCTCGGTGGCTGTAACAATACAACATGGCAGGTTTATTTGATTCTAGAAGACAAAACCACATTAATCTTTATTAAAATTTTTATACTAGACAAGACAAGATATAAGGTGTGTTTGAAATCTATTCAAAGCTATTGTGTTTAATTTCGAGTAGTTCTACTCGAAATTAAATACACACCATGTGTCACTATTTTTTTGTAGAAATAAATGTATTTTTAAAATAACCAAGAAATGTGTGTGAACTACTGGTAACAATTTGGATCTTGGTCACTTCATATTTCAAGTGCTTCATATTGCTAACTTACTAAGTTAAATCTAAGCGCTTTGTCTTAATTAGTTAAATCTTAGCGCTTGTTTCTTTACATTCGTATATACTAGCTGCTATACTTATATACTGTATATACTTTTTTATGAAGATCAATTTTTTACCTTCGTCACTCCCTAAATACCGAGTTGCATCAAAATCGTTTCCGAGATCTTCATTATATATAAAGTATAGGATGTAATATATTGAATACTCGTATCTACCTCTATAATACGTCATCATTATCCTATAATTATTTTATCATTTCCAAGACGCCCGAAATCTTCCCGAATCCCCATAAGATATGAGCGATATCCCCAAACGATTGGCTCCGTGGCTGTAAATATTTACGAGCTATGAACTGTAGTGGCCTACATCCAGAGTACAATCAATAAGACTGGAACACGACGCTGCCAGCCTCCGCTATCGATCCGGGACTTCTGAAAAACTTGCGATGCTGCTGTTTGCACGATTGTCTTGACGATTTGCTGGTAAAATAGGATTTTTCATTTGTTTAATTTTTATTTAAAACAAGCTGGTGACTGCATCTTCGATCGCGTGAAATTTAAAAATGATGACGTCTTTTTTCCTGATATCAGATTTCAATGGAACAAAGCCTACATATATGATGCTCTGAGCTGAGCTTAATCTATTATTGAAAACCGCCTAAATATGTAAAACTTAAAAAGGCAACTATTTATTTAATGTTTGCTGCTTTGTTTTATCATCAGAATAACCACAAAATTTTATAAAATTTTGTTTCTACTTACGTAGTTAGTTAGTAAGTATAAAATTTTGTTTTCTTTACTTAAAAAATATATGAGAAAGCCCATCAATAAGAAAAAGAAAAAGTTTGCGTATATGGAAAATAAATCAAATGCCTACCATACTTATGTTTATACTTTCCAGTTAGTATAGACTTTATAATAAGAGTAGTATTTACATGTTATTCACGTTGCCACCTTCTCTGTACTACACGGTCTACGTACCTACGCCAATTCCATGAAAAAAATCTAAATACGAACATGAAATGAACACGGGAACGCGTCCCAAGATCCCCCGTAAATTCCAAAGGGTGAGCGGATATGGGAAATTTCAATTATTACTATCATCGTCGTTGTCATAAACTGCCTGTAAACGTACTCGTAACACACGATTAGGTATCAAAGATTGTTACGCAGAGGCCTATTGATTAAGATAACAAATTTACTTATAATCTTGAACTTCAATGCTTTTTGGAGTAATCTTTTTGCAGTATATGCTGTATATATAATTTTATTTCAAAAAACTAACTCTGCGTTGTTACTGTAATAAATTTCTTTTTTTTAGGTTACCGTTTGAGTGAAGATCCCTTATATAAGGTGCAAGTTCCAATTTGCAACGCCTCCGGCGGCAGAAGAGTTTCGTTAGGGCTGTCACTACCGAGTTGACTGGTACATTCACGTCTCACGATTACATGGTAACAATCGTTCTTTATAATGATGATATTTTATATAGATGTTATTGTCATTCAAAATATTTAATCATTTGAAAGTAAGTAGTAAGTTTTATGGCTGTTTTACTTATTTTATTAAGAAAACTTTTTGCTTAGCTAGACAGTTTCATTATCATCATCCAGCAGCCCTGATCTTTCCACTGCTGGGAGTAGGCCTTTCTCAATGAATGCCATTTACCACGGTCCTGTGCTACTCTCATCCACGCTCGACCCGCGAACTCTCTGATGACGTCGACCCATCTTGCTCACAGACGACCTACGCTGCGCTTACCATTCATGGGCCACCACTCTATTAGACAGTTTCAGGTCATCATATATCAATATCGACAAGCGTCGTTTATCTAACCGGATCAGCGCAGCCCTAAGCAAAGACAGGGCGCCGCGTCGTCGCCGCGTCTGCCTACAAAGACGGGAGATACAAAGAGGTGCTCCAGATTACCTCGTAAACGCCGTTCCTACTGTCGACCAGTGGTATTGTATTGCATCACTTGCTTTAACTATCTATACTATATCGCTAATCTTTTTAACAAAAAGAATCAAATAATACTTATTCTGGTGTTGAATTTTTAATTTTACCACTTTTAATTGATATTTCAACGGTAAAAATTCATTTAAATACGAATAAACTTAGCAAAATAAGCATCAGTAACTATGTATTTCTTTCATTCAGTGCATCAAGTATACTGCATATTTAATATTGATTGGTGGCAGGTAGATTCGTGAAATGCGAAGAAAATGCTACCCTCATGCAGAAAAATAGAACCATTTAGATGTCACTGCACTCCACAATTTTTCATTAATTTTCTACCGAGGTGACGCGGTTTAGCCCCGCTTGCGTGCAGGCGGAGACCGCCGAAAGGTCGGCTCAATAAGTCACACTATGTAACAATATTAATCGCTAATGATGTTTGTATACGAAACTCAGCTTAATTGCCGGCTAAGCAATAAAACTAGGGACTAATAAAAATGTTATCGCGCAGGCTATGCGTTTCCCAGTCATAAATTTCGTAAATGCAACTGTGTACGGAATGCATTCGGTGTTATGCCTCGTAAAGCTTCTGCTTCTCGTTCTAAATCACGTAGATAAGGCTTTAAGGGTAGGAAATGTTTGCGATAATGCTCGTTGGTTACTTCAGACTCTACAGCAACTGTTAGCAGCAATTACCTGGAAACAGGCTTTGTAGCGTGCTATACAATATGTAACAAAAACCCTGTCCGATCCTTGTAGGAGCAACTCAGACCGTCAATATGAACAACTTTTTCTAGTGGGCCAATGCTTGAAACCCGAAAAAAAATCGTCATTTTCATACAAAAGTGTTCGGCCGGCCCGGCAATTTGTATGAAAATGACGATTTTTTTCTTCGAGTTTCAAACTTTGGTCCCATAGGAAAAATTGTTCATACTGACGGTCTTAGTTGCTCCTACAAGGTTCGGACAGGGTTTTTGTTACATATTGTATATAGAGAATAAGTAAGAGATGTATCATGTGACATAATAGTATTCTTTAAATTTTTTTATGGGTTAATTCAGTTCATGATACTGAACAACTCTCCCTAAGGATATTATATATCTAAAAAAATATTTTGGTTTTCCATAAAATCAGCTGATTGGTCTACTTGTATGGCAGGGCAAAAATAATTTTTTATATTTAGATTCATGTTCCTTTGGGACATTTGTTCAGAAAAATGGACTGAATTTTTTATCTTAAAATAGTTACAGTTTATATTGTTAGACCTTTGTTTAGAAAACCTTCCTACGATTTATTGCGATGGGTCTTTGAAACAATTATTTGGTTTTCAGTAAGTCAAGTTCGATTTTGTAAATGACAATTTTATCCATAGTAAGCAATAAGTATCTAAAGCCTAGTAATAATAGTAATAATAGTCTACGATATCAAGCAAGCCTCTGGAAAGAACTGGATAGCAGCGGCCTCAGACAGAACGGGATGGCGCAGACAAAGGGAGGCTTATGTCCAGCAGTGGGTTTTTGAAGGCTGATTATAATGATGACGAAGCAATAAGTAGGTATACTTAGTTTGTACTAATAGATGAGTGCGTCACACCCCTGGCCAACTATTGTAGTATATTTTATTACCTAAAGTGGAATCCAGTCGCGGCTATCAAACCTGGATTGCGTGGGACGGGATGTGTTTACGAGTACGATCGTGTGGAAAATAGATTTTACGGCGCGCAGGCTGTAACCGAGAGATGGGTCTGGACACCGACCATTTAATGGATTGTAAATGGGAGCTTCTTAGACATTCAGGCTGCTTAGATACTCAGGCTGTACTTATATGCGTAATATAACCGCAACACTTTATCAGTGGTGGATTAATACATGTCGCCAGTAGACTTTTCATAGTTTCCACCCCTAATCTGGGTTCAATCACACGAACAGTATCATTTGATGCTGTTCTACCTGGCTGTAGAAAGAAATCGGCTAAGACGTATCCGGCCACGCTCAGAGTAAAGTTCTGAAGTAACACATTTAAAATACCTATGGAAAGTTTATTTTTAATAATTTCACATGTTTACTACCAATTTTATACACATTACAACTTGCTGTGAACTGGGCCCGTAAAATATAATTTTATTTATTTTTTAAAATCTTTATTGACCACCATGGTACAAAAGGTGAATTTAATGCTAATGCATTCTCTACCAGTCAACCTGTAGAAAAACAGAAAACTTTAATTTAATTGCGATAAGCGCTTAAATATGTCCTTAAAATACAATACAATAACATACCCTTTATTGCATAAAATAAATAAATACAGTACATAATTATCTTAAAAACTAGGAAATGCGCAAAAGGCTAAGCTAAGCATTTTCTTGCAGGCAACCTCGCTATATAGAAAATAGTAATGGGAAATTAGGTAGTGCGGGGTGGTCAATATAAACATACTTTTATACAATAACTAGCTTTTGCCCGCGGCTTCGCTCGCGTAGGGGTGTAATTTATCAAAATCCTTTCTTAGGGGATGCCTACGTCATAGTAGCTTTGTGCATGCAAAGTCTCAGCCCGATCGGTTTAAAATTGACAAAGTTTCATACAAAGTTTCATCACCTATTTTATCCCCTTGGGGGTAGAATTGATCAAAATCCTTTCTTAGCGGATGCCTACGTCATAACACCTACCTGCATGCCAAATTTCAATCCGATCCGTCCAGTGGTTTGGGCTGTGCGTTGATAGATCACTATGTCAGTCAGTCAGTCACCTTTGAGTTATATATATTTAGATTAAGATTATAATAAACATGCATATACATCTTACATAAATACATACAACTTACACAGAAACAAAAATTATATTATTAAACAGTAGGTACGAGGTGAAAGAAAATGGAAACAAGGGAAGAAAATATTTATTTACCTTTCATAAGGATAGAAAATAAGATTTAACTTGAGATTTGAAGCTGGGTAGCGTTTCGGCGCGTCGGATAGTAAGTACACTATACATGCATACAAGTTTACTTAGATACATTCGTAAAATACTCATAAATACACATACACATAATCATTTCAAGAATATGGTAGCCTGTAGCATTAATGGCAAGTTACTCAAAAGCAAATTCAGCCCTTAGGTGTCTGTCGGTAATGGAGTGGGATAATTTCTCAAAAAGGTTACTTGCGATTCATTAAGGTATGAATGGGTCTAACTGGGTGGAACACCGCTGAACCGACGTCGTGTCGACGTCAGCTGCCCGAAGGCAGTCATTAATTAGCCCCAACTTAGTAAACAAGATTACAACATTGGCTTAGTTTAGTTTATTTTCATGAATTCCATCAGTAAACTTCCTTAATACTGATAATTTTGACGACCGCCGTGGCGTAGTGGTCACTATGCTAGTCCGCCAACCAGAGGTCCCGGGTTCGATCCCCGGTCAGGGCAAGTTAGAAAATGGCCTTTTTCAAATTGTCCTGGGTCTTGAATGAATTGATTGAACTTACTTTGGGCTAGGGCTAGCTAAATCAGTGTTATTTGTCCCTATATATTCATTACTAGCTACGCCCCGCGGTGTTACCCGCGCCTAAAGTAGCCTATGTGTTAATCCAGGGTGTCAGCTTCCTGCGTACCAAATTTCATCGAAATTGGTTCAGCCGTTTGCGCGTGAAGAAGTAACAAACATACACACACACACACACACATACACACACCCTTACAAACTTTCGCCTTTATAATATTAGTGTGATGTGATATATATTCATATTCAATCTATTTGATTAGGCAAATAACCAACTATTCGTTTGCTTTAAATAGTGACTCGAAATACAGATACATTTTCACGTCTTTATCGCTGACGGGGTACACAGAGCTTAAGGCCGTAAGACCCAAAGGCCACGCTTAACGTGAGCGTTACGATAGAAAGTGAAGAATCAAAATAGTGATGGGTTGTTAGCCGCATCATCTATTAACATGATTATTAAAATCTCGCCCATTCCCTCCATTGGCTTTTACTATCTGCGCGGGAAGAAATGCGGCTCGAAATTAATGTGTTTTACTAACTGTAATGTATAATTTTATCAAATTAGACATTTTTCTTAAGCTCCTCTTCTTGTAGTGAGACCCCTTATCATAGAAATAAATGCAATAAATCTAACCAATGTCGTCTCACATGCAGATTCTTGCCACCATAAGCACTTCAGCAAACAGTGATATCTAACCTTACACTTTGTACTTGCAAAATATTTGCTTTTACTCCCATACACTTACGATTGCGCACTTGGAACTGAGCGCAAATACCGACTCGATAGAAACTCGATGCCCTGTGAAATAGACTATCTTGTTACCTTAAACTTGGAGGGGAAATAACAATTAACTGAAGACCTTCGCAACGGGAACGGCACGTGGAAACCCGCCACCAAATTGACCATATGGTGACCATAATTATGGCTGACTTGAGTGACATTGATGACTAGTACTTGAATATTGTATTTTCTTGTAAACATAAATAAGTATTCTTTTTTTCTTTACTTAAGAATTATTTTTAATACATTTTACTATTGCCCGCATTACCTACACAAAACTACACTTTTGTTAATGTTTAGATTAGATAATGATGTGCAATGGTTATAAATTTCGCAACGATTTTGTGAATGTCTGACAATACATAAGTTTGTTTTCGATGTGACTGTATCATCTTGATACTGAGTTCCTATTTTCCTATATCGACATAATTATATGCTTTACTAAAACTGACTGTAGAATGTTTTGTTCTTCATATACTTAATTTTAATATCTAGCATAATTTAATGAGAACGCTAAATGTCCTAATTTTAAGGTAGTTAAAAGGCCAAGTAACATAAATATTATGGCCCATTTCGCGTCCTTAGGGAAAACATTACCGGTGAAATTTAAATTGAAATTAGCGTGGCGCGGCGGCAGATCGTTTACACGGCTCATCCATTATTAGCTCAAATAAACCGAATTCGTGGCTGTAGGGAACCGGCGATAAAAACTGTAATCGAAAACGAATAACGTTAATTCCAGTAAAACATGAGTGAGGCGGCAAAAAGGCCGGCTCGGCTCGGTGACGTGACATATGTGCGCCGCGCGTGCCGCCGTGCCGTATCGGCTTTCATTACACTTTTTTATGCTTCTCAACCCAAAGACTTCACCGAGGCAATATTTCACCGTTAAACGCCTAAATAGCTTCCAAATACGTATCAAAGTAGATATGTACCAAAGAAATACCTATAGACTTTCGAAAACGGCTCTATTCTATCTTTGACCTCCTCGAAACTTTAAGCGAATTAGGCAATAGACAATCAATTGGCACATACTAAAATAGATCATTTTAGAACAGTTAACCTTATCAAGTCTATCAGAAGATACAAAAATTATTGCAACTTCACCGTATTTAGTTCACTATCCTCATAACTATAAAAATCTAGAGTACTGTATCGTAAACGTAGAACTAAGCAGTTACAAACACAATATTAAAATTCGATGAAATTTGAGGTTTCCCGGCGTTTCAATGTCGATGGTAAATAAGTACTTGGTACTTTCCCTTTAAGGAAAGGTCAGAAGTACCCGTAACCGGCGGGCATGCATGAAGTAGATGAATGAGTGTAGATGAAGCGAAAGATGTTTCTCAGGATCATAGTAAGTGAAGGTCCTTACCCTCTGCCTACCCCTGTGGGAAACAGGCGTGATAATATGTATGTATGTATTTTCCCGAAAGTCTTTGAAGATTACGTTCATTTATGTTCATCCATAAAATAATAAGTCTCCAATATGACGCATTGTCGATCGACCTGCCAGTACCAGGAAAACAACAACATCAGGCGATATTGCGCCAGCCGTGATCTTCGGTACAACTGCGGTGACATTGTACTCTGTTTTACGCTGATGCAGCTGAACTTGATTCTGGCAAATACTGCTATGCTTCAAAATGCCACTAATCACGCGATCGATTGCATAATATCTTTTTAAACAGTTTGAAATGTTAATTTTACTACAGAGGTAATAATACTACATAGATGCATTACTAAAACAAGTTTATTAAGGCTACATCATAGTGTGTGAAACGCAATGTTTGGATTTGGATGGCTCTACACTACACCTAGGCTTGGCCTCAATATTACCTTTGGCTTGATGCAATTATATAAGTAACTTTAACATTTCTTATAAGTTAATATTGCAATTTTATTCAGTGCAAATCAAAGATATTTTTCTTGAAGTTACACTAATTTCAAAACCGCATATGCATATGTTAATCTGATAAAATAAAATTGCAGTATTAGATTAATAAAGAATTTCACTAATAATAAAATCACAAATAAGTATGTTATTTTTAAGCCGTATAACCGCAAGCTCACAGCCTCAACCATTTGCGGGCGGTTCAGCATTAATTTCAATAAACCACTGACGTTAATTCAGACTCAAATTCAAACTAAGATGGGCCTAATCTCAGTTTAATTTTGAACAAACCATCGGCCTCGCCACCTTTAGGCACTGCTTTATTCCTTTTGTTCTTACTTTCGCGCCATTTTCTCTCTAAACTGCTACTTTTGTAATAACCCATTATTTACCTGAATAATAAAGGAAATTGCGATGTAAAAATAGAGTAACTAAAAATTTATTAGTCAAATGAATTAAAGGTGTCAGACGAATGCACTTTGTTTAGAAATTACCTCATGGAAAAACCATAATTTGTCAAGGAAAAATAAAGAGGTAAGTAAATGTAATTTTAGTAAGAACTGACTCAAGTAGTAACTACAAAAATTTACAAATTTGAAATAATTAACTTTTTCCCTATATTTACCAACTGTTACCAGCATACTAACAATACCTATCTTTGAACAAAGAGTTAATATAGGAAAGTATGTAGTATATTTTTTCTCTGTAGGTACTATTAATTTGAAGCAAAAATCTTTTAAGCTAATTTGATGCATTACGTATGCAGATTTTGGAATATTCGGTCGGTTAATGAGCGCGCGCGCAGGGGAGGCGACCGGTGGTGCGGTGGTCGACAGGTGGCCGACACGCGCCGCTGCCCGCGCCCCCGTGCGCCGCCGTGCCCTACCGGCCTGTCACTTGGCTAGCTCTAGATACCAATAATACTTAGGGCCAAGTAGAATTTTTTGAGTCGTGAGTCGCAGCAATTAGCTGCGTAATTTCTGCTGCCTTCGGTTACATATGAAAGCCCTGTTGGTGTCAAACAGCAGCAGAAAATGAGTTGTGAATTTCTATAAAACAGAATTTTCCCGACTGATCTTCTGCGACACACAACACAAAAAATTCTACTTTTACCAAATGTTAGTCAAGTATATTGATAGACAAGGAGAATATGAATTAGCATGATTAAATCATTTTGATTCAGGTAAATTATAAATTTAATAAAAAAAAAAAACAAGAAAAATCATTAATTAAATCATTTTTATTTTTTCGTAACACAAACCTTGTTTGAGAACTATAATATTAAAATAAAAACACCAACTTTCCAGCTTTTTCCGTTCCTAATCTGTTTCTGACTTTAGAATTTACGTATTGGTACTATAATATTTGTTAACATCACATGTATTTATTTTACCTACATTTATGCAAATAAATAATTTGATTTGATTTGATTACGTGGAAAACGCTTTTTTTCACCGATGCTAAAGATGCGATGGTCCCAGACAACTGTCTCAAAATTGAGTATATTTTGTTTTGCGTATCTTCATCAAACACATTTTGGGACTGCCAGCACTCAATAGCTCTAACATATTTTTAAAATTTTAGTCACCAAACATCACTAATTTGAATGGATGTGACTTTAGTTTAATTATTTTATGATTGGCAGTAAATCTGATCCTTCATATTCAACCCTAGCTTCCTCTAGCGCACTTTCTTCCTCTTTTTCTGAAAGATGGTTTGTAGAGTGAGTGAACGAAATAAGCTAAAAAGAGACTATATAGGTCATCGCCTACTCAAACCGTTTTTGAAACATGAATTGTCAGCTGTTGTCTAATACTTATCTCAGTTTCCGGAACCTTAGCCTGGCAAGTTTGAGGAAACTAAGAATACAATTTTCGCGCGGCCGTGTCGTTTCATGCACTATTTATTATAAGTAAAATTTTTAAAGTTCAAGCATTTTTGTAATTTAAAAAAAGATGTCAATTTTTCGTCAACCCTGTCCAAAAGTAACTATATCAAATGTTTATACTAATCTATGTTAAGTAGGTCTAAAAATATACCTCCGAAAAAAATAACAAATATTAAAGAGGGCCTTCCTAAAAAGTTACAATCTTGTAAAATAAATAGAATGACGATATTAATATTACGCAAAATCGACAAATTATAGAATTATTCTGTTCATTATATTAGTTATGAAAATAAAAGTAACATTTCATGACTTAAAGCCCGCGTTAATAAAATATAGCTAAAAAAGTTTTATCTTACTTTGCTTATTTCACGAGTATCATCGCCATACGCCGTTTATGTAGTTACGTTACGTACCTTTTTTCATGAGAATTCTAATTTTATTTGAAATTCTAATATCGCTCCGTCCTTCGCTTACCCTTTGGCTGTCCCGACTTGCAAACAACATCCGGCGCCTGAACCTACTTAGAATATCTATAAAATTTATAAAATCGATATACCTACATGGTTCTACCGCCAACTCTGCCTACTTGTTTACATACATTTATGTTAATACATACTTAAGTTTTAGAGAAATACATTTATTCAAATATATGACATCAGGTGAAGATCGCTTCACTAACTTTTATCCTAAATAAATTTTCGATAAAGCAAGTGTGCAATTTACAATTAGGGGTAACACCCGTTTTCTAATAAGTAACTGTCACATTGGAGAAATTAAAATAAACATATGAGTATGTTTATTTTAATTTACGATGATGACATCTTACTAAAAATATGAAAGTATTTTTTCTAAGACCTGCATACCTATTAAAATTTATGTATGACTTCGAATTGAACATAACAGAATTAACCCGAGAGGCCCAAATAGAAGCAGACATTATAAGGTTGCCATGTTGCGTGCCCACTTACTATGTGATGGATGATAGATAGAAATGTTCATCCTACTGGATGAACTGTAAAACTAGAAAACTGCAACGCTGAAGATTAAAAAAAATGATATAGTAATGCGGTATGCGTAGTGAGTCTGTGACACTTTGAACTTGACAATGGCCGTGGGCCGGCGCTAAGCCGAATCCTGAGCAAACACCGATAACAGCGCGATACGAGAGCACGTGTGTGTACAACACGTTTACAAGAGCCGGACAAACGGACGAGCGGTCACTTCACCACACTACATGTTTATTTGTAGCTGAGGCTTCACATTTTTTCTGATTATTGTTTGGGACAGAGTAGTCTTCGAGTATTTGCTTTTTTTCCTGATTGCCTTATACGAACTGAAACAGTAGTTAGGTATAGATTCAAGATTCAAAATGTTTATTCAGTAATTAGACCTTTACAGGCACTTTTACACGTCAATAAGTATAATTTATGTTACGTGTAAAGTATATTAAAATTTAATTTATTTTTAAAGAAAAGCTACCGATACCAGCGCTTCGTAACGACCACTGCAGAGAAGAAACTCCGAAAGAAACTCATTTTCACAGTATTGGTCGCCTACTCGCCAGAAGGGCTTTGTCATATTATTATAATTGTCTTTTAATTAATAAATACTTATAATATAATACAATGTTGACACATTATAACATGTAATGCTTGCAAACAAGTAAACAAACATAAATTGCGTAATAAAAAATATTAAGTAGTCAAAAAAAGCGAAGCCGAGCTAACCAGTCCCTCCCGGCAGCACCCGTTCACGAGTTGACGCACAAATCAGCCATCGTTAAACTCAACCATATTAGAGGGAATCCAACGACCCGACCAGCGACGCCACCACCGGATATAGCTTTCTTATTCGTATTTCCTTCACCTTACATTCACAAAATATGTTGTGTCAATTAGAAACGCAATTTGATAAGACATGAAATTATTCACAACGACGTGACGTGACGGGTGAATCTGACTGCTCCTTTCAATTACATTTAAATAAATTTGGTGACCCCATTGGCAGATTAAATCGTGAGACAGCGTAATCCACTCACGATTTATTGGCAGCCGCACACGTTTCAATATGGCTATTGAATAAACAACGCAACGCAGGTCGCTAACGTGTCGCCCGACAGTCGAGGGGAGACGACAACCTGTCGCTACGTGGTGACCCTGCCAAGTCCACCCTCCGATATCCATGTTCATAATGCTGTTGAATCAATTCCGAAAGTATTTTATCAGGTGTTATTGGAACATCTCTTTATTTTAACATAGCGATGCCGGAAGAAAATGTACTTTGAAATATCAATAACTTTTTTTCAATCAATGTTCTATTAATCATATTCTACTTACGAGTATGTTCTTTCTTGAACTCTTGCTCAACATTCTTACCTAAACTAGATACCTATGTTGACCCGCCCGTCATTTTCCTATAATAGTGCATTGTCATTTGACATTTCAATAATTTTATTGAAATACTTAGCAGTTAGGGAGATTATGAATACCTTTAATAACTCGTCCTGAAGACGGTCGTATACATAATGACTGCAATTATTACTTTAAATTAAAATATTTATGAAATAGTTCGGTAATTTGACAAATTTTTCGTTTAAATAAAATAAGGGATTTATAAAAAAAAAGCAAATGAATTTCCAGTTAATTTCGTTTGAAATTACTTGAGCAGCTTCATTTAAAGCCATGTAATATAAGTAATCATAATTTAACATAAATAGTTCACAATCAGAAATTACTATTATCCAATATAACATAATCAATACATCAAAAAATATCCTTATCCATAAATCAAAAAATCCCGCTATTAGTGGGGTTTTCCATTCTCGATAAGTCCATTAATTCCTTACTCATAAGCAAAAACAAGATTATATATATCTATGTTTATAATAGTCAACCTACGTGCTGCGACCAGCCCTTCGATAGTGTCATAGAATCGGCAGTGATGGAAGCACCACTACCAGTGGAACACAGGAAGTCCTATGTTCAAATAATTGGTCGGAGAAGATCTTCTGTTTCGATATATGTTAGGGCTTGAAGCCAGGTTTTGGTAATCTTTTTACACGTATATTTGGTTAGGGGAAATATATTAAGTCTGCGATTAGCCAGGTTGTAGAGAAAGGTCCTAAAAATTGAAAAAAATCTTTTAGAGAAAATTGTTTTACTGCGGGGGATGGGAAGAATTAGCCTATTATTTCGCGAGACTAGTTCTGGATTGTAAGTGGTGAGTGAATGCTGCTGACGAATTGTCTGAAGAATAAACAGTTGGCGGACTGTTAGAACTTGACAATATCTATATAGTTCATCTGTTGGGAAGCGATAAGGCTTGCAGTAGGACACCTTTAGAACAGCCCTCTGGGCTCTTTCAAGCGTAATCAGATGGGTCTTTGCAGCACCACCCCAGGAAGCCTTATGCCAATCAATAATAATGCAATACATTATTATTGATTGGCATAAGGCCATGTAAGTTGTTTTTAAGATTTTAATCATCATCAAATAAAAATATGAGAATGTTTGACATATTATGTTAGGATTCTATGCTAAACTTTATTTTTTAAATTGACATTTACTTATTATGTGACCATATTAAAAAAAGGCTTTTCTTATTTTGACAGTAAAGATTTTTTCATCTCATCTACTAGATAAACGATGTTTTCATCCCAAAACATTTGGAGCTAAAGTTACTGCTTATTCTCTTGGGACTAAAAACTAAAAAAGAAAATCTCTAGGGATTAAAACCAATTTGGAAACTGAACACGAGTGTAATCTATGTAGAATCAAAAATATATTTTATTGAATTTGGAATACATATCTTCGTCAACATGGATGAATGTAGGTAAAAGGTTTTTTATCAAAGGCTTTGAGTCACAAACGCCGTGGGTGACGGCTGTTGAGCGCTCTGTAAGCTTTGTGAAAAGACATGTCCGACAGATCAGTGGCCGACCACTGCAGATTATCCGGCCGGCCAAAGCAAATCCGATCTTATTCCTCAAGAGATACAGTTTCAGATGCAGTCAGGTGCGGGGGGCGCATTGCAGTACCGGCTGAATCTAGTCTGACCTCGTTTCATGGCCAAGAAATAAAGCCTGAAATTAAAATACACCTGTAATAACTAATCCTATTTTATTCAGCCTGTATAGCACCTTGCCGGAAGAACTTCTTTTGATATTTAATGTAGGGTAGAAAAGCAAATTGTATACTAAATGATCATATTTATGTGATAATTTTATGAGTAAGTTATTTACTGGTAAGAAACGAACACTTCGAAGATTAATTTATGCCCACAAGCCAATTCTATGTGTAATATTTAAGAAATAAAAGTTGTACTTAATTTTGACTCTACAACTGGGGTTACTTTAAACCAAACTCTACTAATGTAAGGTAATGCTAAAGATTTTGTTTTTCCCTGCCGTGTACTAGCTAAATCGTATAAAACTATAATCTTTATAAAAAAACGAAAATTAAATTTTTTATGCGTTATCGTCTCGGAACATCAAATAAAATGTTTCTTAGCGACAATTGTAGTTTTTGTACGTTGCAAAAATAATCCTACAATATTTTTACTGAAAAGTGTGTCTGCATATGACTGAAGTGGGTTTTAAATGAACAATTTATCGAAATACATTTTGCTAATGAATTGTGAGTGGTGTCGTGGGAACGTGGGCTCCGACCCCACAGCTCGGCGGTTGCTCGGCGACGACGCGTCACCGGCCCAAAGTTATCGATCAGCTGGCCACCGCCACCAGGCCTCACGTACACACAATTACCGTACACTACCTACACTATCCCAAGGAGGGTTGCCGACAAGCAGACGGTTAAAGAAAATCATCGGACAGAGAAAATAATTTTAGTGGTTTCGTCCTTAAGACATTAACCTCTCTACTTCACACGGTCTTCGGTATCCTTCAATATGTGATGTGAGAATTATTATGTCGATGAAGAGACCATTGACATTGTCAGCTTTGGATCAAAAAGAATTGGAGAACCTGGGGCTTCATAGCAGGTTGTAAAAAGAAACGCGCTAAGATGAGAGAGAAAATATGTCAGTAACTATTGCATTTCATATTATTTAAAATTAATAGAATTGTGATAAACCAAGCGCATAGAAACAAACAACGTGTATTTAACATGGAGGCGTGAGGAGTAACTAACTACATAGCACACATGGGCCCTCGTAAATTATGGACAGCCAGACGCCGCAATTAGGTCGTCTTTGTAGCACCCGCCTGTTGTGGAAAACTGCTTAAAGATTTACATGTGCAGCACGAAACTTAAGTACGTGTTTATTTAGCCTGTTAAATGTCCCGTTGTTGGGCAAAGGCGTCCCCTTTCTACTTCTACAATTCTCAATCTAGGGTAGTATATGTGTATTGTGGTTATTTTGAAACCATCCCTAAAAACATTAATCACATGTATAACTTTGAAAACGTGGCCAAGAATCAACAACAGCGAATTCTTCGAAATCATTATCGTAATGTAAAACTTTGACTACAGAATGAGCGGAAAATGCGTATATTAAAACTTTATTGACGTCGTTATGTAGCTCTTCGATGCATTATTTATATCTAATTCCATGAATGTAATGGTCGCAAACAGACAAATAGAATATGTCACCTGTAAATAATACCGCTTCAGATATACGCAAATCAAATGGCAACAAAGTGGCTTTTCATGGAAATGGTACGGAACGCGCCGTCGTGGCATGCATAATTTATAAGCAGGATAACCTAACTAATCAGTGTCAATGCCAGGGTAAAGCCTACGATATGGCTCGTGTCTGAGTTTATGATATTGAAGGACGCGAACGCGACCTGGTTTTTTTTTTAGTTCCTATGCGGCTAACCTAAGAGGTATTGAGGGAACAAATAGTTAGATGCGGTACTAATGCGGCACGACGTTTACCGGAATTATTTTTTTAAATAAGACTACCGCAGCATTTACTCAATTAATTTATTCGCCCTTCCAACCAAAAAATAATTTTATTTGTATATTTTTGGCAACTCTATTGGCCTCTCTGTCATTAATAAATTTAAGAACTAGGTTCTTGTTGGTGGAATATGGGTCCGATTTAATAAATAAAAATAATAATTTCAGGATGAAAAAAAATCTTAAATGAGAGATGTGTTACATAGATGTACTAAATAGCTAGCTATTTAAGCTTTGTTTGATTTTCGTAGCCAATTCGTAGCAGGTGCTACGTCGTAGGCGTAGTAGCAAATAGCTTAAAAGATTCAAAAGCTATTATGTACCAAATGAATACCGCATCAATGTGTATGTATGCTGTACCAATTTAGTTGATTGATTGCCGTAAACGCAGTTGCGTGACCCGTATTAAATAAAAACATCAATAATAACTTTATGATAGGACGTAGAAACTACCGTAAAAGGTACAACTTCCGTATTTCGTAACTGGGTTACGATGTCATTAATAATTGCTGAGGTGTCTTGTAAGTCGATGTTAGGTCGACAATTACGTGAGTTTCAAGGATAGCCCACTTTACAAGTTGGGGAGTTGGCGTCTGGAATCTAAAACTTTCGCATCCCGCGCCTCGCGTAGATTCATTAATCATGTCCAAATAATTACTCCTATTCAAAAACTTTCGCTTTGTTTCTTAAGAGGTTACTTGAATTTTTTGAGGTCCAATGCTGCCTTCATTTGAAAGGAAACGGAGTTATCATTAAAATGTTGATCAGACCCTAGATAACCCTTTAAACTATTTACTGAACTGTTGACAGTTTAAAGTGAGAACGTGAAGCTTTTCTACGCACATTAGCGAAAAACGGCTACTTTTGGCTAATTTATAGATTTGTCTAGATTTTAAAAAGTATCTCAGTTTCTTTTCAAATGATTTATTTCAAATGGGGGCAGCATTTTACCTTGAAAAATTCAGGTAGCCCCCTTAAAATCACACAATACATACTAACGAAATGCTTTTAGGACGAGAAGTTTTTAAAGACCTTGTCTTACTAGCCTAAGTTGGTACAGTCAGGGGCAGATAAAAGTGACCCCCCTAACGTACGGTCTTCGTTCCCCGTAAGTCAAGGGGGTCAGGTTTATCTGCGCCCGACCGTACATTACAACATAACCTGTATATTTTGATGTCGCAATGAATTAAAGCTCTTTTGGCATGATTTCATTAACCTAGTATATAATATAATTCCTCACTGTCCTTTTGCACGCTTCATAAGCGGAGCGTTGAGGTTGTGCATTGTGCATCTCTCGACATGTCAGGGTCAATCATTATTTGGAACTTTGTACTTATAAATCACGTCTAGATTTGGATATTTCTACCCCTATTCTATTGAAAAGCAAATACAACACAAACACTTAATATCCAGTAAGAAAATTAAAATATCATAACAATAGAACCCCGCAGCAATTTTCAAAACATCCCCAATCCAACCCCTATCACCACGAGCTCACTTTCTGAGTCAACAAACAAATATCAGTTCTTTGCAGCAAATATCTATTTGTAAGGGTTGTAAACGGGAGGGGTAATTGTGCAACGTAGGCCTCACCGGATTTATAGTGCACTGAAATTGTTCACGTTTTAGCCTATGCAAAGCCTTTTGTTATCAAGAGAGTATTTTTATTTATGTGCCAGTTATTACACCTTCTTGACATAATAGATAGGATATAAATAATAATAGTTAAAGGGAAAAGAAAGGTTTATGATCTAATCTTAGCAGGAAATATTCGAAAAAATATGTATTGGAGGTATTTTTTGTGTGTACTCATATGTAGCAAAATATTGAAGCCAATTTTAAAAAAAAAAACCTACTTAGTTACAAAATTCTCGAAATATGTTCATATTAAATGAGATCAATATTACAATGAGGTAGGTAGGATATAAACTTTCGTGTTTGTCATACTATAAAATGTTTGGAAAATCCAAAAGTGCACGCCTCATAAAGCAAATTCAAACAAAAAATTTCCAAAATTAAAAACCGGTTTCACCCTTAAACCACACCATCGATTTTGATAAAATTTCTATGTAATTATGCCCTTTCAAATAAAAAAAGGATATTTTTAATCGGTTCAGGCGTCTTCGAAAAATTGGTGAACATACATAAAAAAAAGATCGCGACGAATTGATAACCTCCACCTTTTTTCAAGTCGGTTAAAAAGGTAATATCGAAGAAAACTATTTTTTTAGTATTGACATTGAATTATATAGTAATTTTCAATAGGTAATAAGCCCGTGACGTAATGAAGCTATTTAAAAAAATGGTACAAATACTTTTATACCATTCCCCTTCTCAAAAGTTTATTTTATTCAGTGAGTAAAAGTGAATAAAATGCACTTTTACTCACTATTTTGATGTTTGAATTTAGAACAATTTACTCTTAATTTTAGTAATTGTTCCAATTTTAATTTCCATTTTAATTAATTTAACCTTCTTTTTTCTTCATTAAATGTCTATTTTCGCTTAATTTTTCTTTTAAACCGACTTCCAAAAGAGGAGGTTATCAATTCGTCGGAATCTTATGTTTTATATATGTTGATCGATTTATTCGAAGACTTGTACCGATATAGAATTATTTTTTAAGGGAATACCTGTCAGATGGTCGCATAATTTTTTTATTAAAACAGGTTGTGTAGTTTGGTGGTGAAGTCGGTTTTTAGTTTTGAATAATTGTTCTCGTAGTCATGGTATAAATTATAGTATGCAATTCTTGAATAAAGCGGATTTACATCGAGGGCCATAAATCACTCGCATTGCTCAGGATTCTAACACTTGAATCACTCGCTACGCTCGTGATTCCAGAGCACTACCTTAAGGGGATACCTGAATTTTCGGGGGTCCCGTGCTGCCCCCATTTGAAATAAATCATTTGATAGGAAACGGAGACATCATTCAAAATTTTTTCTTGACCAGGCTCTAGATAATCCTTCAAACTATTTTATTAACTACTGTTTAGAGTTTACAGTGAAAACGTGAAGCTTTTCTACGCACAGTTGCGAAAAACGGCCACTTTTGGCGTATGAGGTGTGCAATATTTAGCTAAAGAAATATACAATCCAATTATTATTTATGATCACGAAACAAAAGTTTTGGCCATACTTGCGAACAATTAAAAATTGGAACTATGAGTAAGAAATAGTATAGTTAAAAAAAACTTACAACTACCAGCCTATAAAGAAGATATTTCGTAAGTGAGATTATTTACTTAAAAACGAAAAAAAAACAGTCATAGGTACCGTCAAAACGTGATGAATGATTCAATAGCAATTTATTTGCGGGTTATGTGAAATACAGCTGGGGTGAAGTCGCGAGCGACGCCGCCCCGGTCCGCGCCGCGAGGGCGGGCGACACGCGAGCTTCTTTTATTTCCAAACCTTGGGACGATGAACTTCTCGGTTTTACTTTCTTCAGCTGACTTTTTCGTCATGCAAGTGATTACATTACTGTTATCTTCATTCGTGTAATTTCGTTATGCAAGTCTTGCTGTCATGTCGCATTCGAATACAAAGTTCATTCGCTTTGGTTTATTTTTAGAGAAAAGTTTTTAGATTTGTGTTCATTAACATTTCATTACTTTACAGGGAATTGAAGTGAACGCTCCATTATATTTATGTTGTGTAAGATAACATAACTAAAGTTTTAAAAGCCTAGGCATTTATGATATGTATTCTAAAGACCCTAAATAAACTTAATCCATCTAAGTTATAAGCGAAAATTTGTCCATTAGGGATTAACTATTTACCACACTGCCACATTCCTTAGTGCGGCTCTACAAACTTTACCAAATAACAATGTTACAGCGCGTAATAATATTTACTTAGGTAGATATAAATTACCAACGTGTTACTAAGGTATTAAAATATGGTCGAAGTAATAAATCAGACGGTTTTTACCTTTAGCTAAGTAGAAATTACGACCGATGAACCGAAAGATAACATATTCACGCTTAGTCTTGTTACCAAGTTGTTACTACCAGTATTGAGATTTTTTAGAGGAATAATATATATTCTTACTCCAAGGAAGTAATGGCATGACAGATAAGTGGATACTATTGTATCATAAGTAAATCAATCGTAAGGAACTTAAATGTTATAACAGACTAACGTACGTAGTACGGACTAGACTAGACAATAGGGCATAGGCATAGGGCGTAGGGCAAACTCACAAAATAAAACTATAATTAAGATGGAGCTATAAAGAGAATCCTTTGAAATGTAGCGAATTAATAATCTTAAACCCGTATTAGCCTCATTACAACGTCGTTTGTAGATGATGTGAATGGGTAGTAGGACTGGTAAATTCGTGTACTTTCTACTTACATATTTTACCCTCAAATCATGGCTTACTGACTCACGACCTTGCATATATGGTAAAAAATTGCCTCTGCGCCTAAAAAGAGCGCCTAAAATTATTTTTATTATAAACGATGTTTTTTTTTTTTTTGACGTGACAGACATAGGTTGCCTCGGACGGCATTTCCTATTTCACCCGGACAAGGTTTGAGGAGCGGGCCAGAGGCCCGGCTTCCTATATTTTTATACATTTATTATAAACGATGGGAAAAATAGTAATATAGGAAACATAATATAAAGTAAAATAATGAATTATACTTGAAACTGAAACGGTTTACCAATATTCAATTGGACAATGAACCATTGGTCAACAGAATCTTTAAACAATTAACTTTTCATCCACGAACGTTTCACCAACACAACTTTACGTCAGTGAAAGCTTCACCAACAGAATATTGGACCAATATAGTTTCACCGAAAGAATATTTGGCTCATAGACTGTTCCCCAACAAAACGGTACGTCAAACAGAATCTGCTGCTTGACAACTCTGTTTATTAGTAGTTACATACAAATAATATGATCATTTTGTTATGCAGGTACTTACACAGTAAATATTAGAATAATTTAATCAATAAGACTAAATTGATATAAGTTTTTTGTATTGGCATTTACATGTAAGAATAGGGATGAGGACTAGAAATTTTGTTGGCTCATAAGGTATATTATTAAAAAGTATGGTATACTTATTTTTTCTTTTCTCTGAATAGAAAATAATGACGAAGATACAACGCATTTAAATTTCGCGTGACGTCATGATCAGCTACGATTTTCAACCAAAGGTGACGTAAATCACCCCCACTTCGAAGCGTTATATCTTTATGAATTTTTACTACTGCACTCAACGAAATAATATTTGTCCTTTATTTTTGGATAATCTAGTTGTCGGACTAAATAAAATAATATATCTTTTACCCAGTCCACATCCCTATTTAATAAAATTAGGCAGCATGTGGTCATACATAGACATGTGTCACCGGTACTGTAAATATTTCCCCTAGGTTCAATCAATACCTATATTCACGTATAATGTATGCGCGAACGGTATGCCTCCGCCCTGTACCTCAAAAATACACCGTCTTTAGGCTTTATCGCCGCAATAAAAAATACGACGTTTCCATATTTACGGCTAATCGATGCCTCCGAATCGATTAAGGTTATTTTTTTTATTGTTCATAAGAATTCTATGGAACCTTTTTATTTACACAAGCTTTTATTGTGCAATAATTAGTTCTTGATATTTAGAGGAGTGGAAACTTTGGGATTGCCTCCATGGTCCAGTGGTCAAGGCATTCGCCTTGTGATCCGGAGGTCATGGGTTCGAATCCCACTGAGAAAGCATACTTTGCGAAAAATTGATTTCAGTTTGGTTAGGATATTGCAGGCTTGAATCGCCTGATTATCCGAAAAGAAAGATGATTTCGTGTTCCAGAAGGCACGTATCTGTGGGTCCCGAACGCCAACTAAGATTTGCTTATCAAACCGATCCAAGGATTGGTTCTGGTCTACCCATTGGGTTGCGGAGGTCAGACAGCGGCAGTCGCTCTGTGTAAAAACCAGTAACCTCGTCAAATCACCTTGGTTAAGTAAGTGGACCCCGGGCTCTGAAGCATTACCTCCAAGGATACAACCGTGAAAACGCTAGGATGATGATGATTATTAGAGAAGTGGAAAATTGTATAGAAAAAAGCTTATCAGAAACAATTCATACGGCAATGTAAATAAAAAAGTAGGTAACTGAGTATTAAACAAATGGAATATTAAAGTCATCGCAGCATTTTTAAAGCTGTATCTAAGCAAGAAATTATTGCGCCATGTCCGCTGTTGGAGTCGGTGCATCTTCAGAGCTGGGTCAACACTTCGATACGAGGTTATGATATTTATTCTGTGTTCCCAAACGCCGCTCCCACGCTCGCGGTTCCACGAAAATGTTTGACTGGAAACAATACCGACTTGCTGGGCTAACTCTTTGTGAAATAATTTCATCTTATTACTGTTAAAAGTATCAAAATACATCTATATATATACACTATGCAAATAAACTATTTATGTAAGAGTTGTCAGCATGCTCATATCTTTAGATAAGAAAAAGCCCGCAAACGCATTCTGGGTTCCAAAGTAGCATAGCTAAAGTCATCTATAGCGGCTACATAGCCGAGTTCTTCTTTTTAGCCGACTACGGTAAAGCCAAAAGGAAGGTTATGTATTTCACCGCTACGTATGTATGTTCATCTGTTTTCCCTCGTATGTAAATGAAGCATCATTAGAAGCGTTTTGGTTGTCTGCTGATTATGGGCTATATGACGTCATAATAAGTTTAATATGGTGCCTTTTGTAGGCAAATGTAACAAACTAAAAAAAAAACATAGCATCATAACGTGAAGATATCAAATAAAAGGGCTTCATAGGCACATTTCAAAGATAAATACATTATTACCAGCTGTTTCTTCCTACTGTGCTTAAATTCGCTGGATAAACGTACTTTTCAGCAAGAATTTTCCCGTAGCGGGTTTTAGTTTTATAAACTATATAGTGTTATCTTTACAGCAAACAATCAATCCATTGCTGGAGCAAGGGCCTCTCCTGATAAAGGTAAGATTTGCCCATAATCACCAGTTCACCACGCTGGGTAAGCGCATTGGTAATCAAACTTAAGTTTCCTGCTACTCAAACGGTGGCAGTTTCGTGATCGAATAGTTCGGGAAATATATGGATTTATATTAACACTTTACCATATCTCAATACTCCAACTAGGCTTGTTGATGTCAATATGTGATAACATCTTGACTGAATAAAGCTATTTACCTTTTCTACTGCACGCTAATTCAATTTATCATTAAAAATTTCCATCTACTCCTTTTGGGTCGCATGATTAAGTAATTAGGCGATGAAAAGTCACTTTTATTGCACCCACGAGGAGACGAGACACATGCTAGGGATAACTCAAAATTTACTTTTTAACCGACTTCAAAGAGAAGGAGGTTGTCAATTCATCGCGATCTTCTTATTTTTATGTATATTTACGGTTTATGCAAAGACGCCTAGGCCGATTTGAAATTTTTTTTGAAAGGAGATACCTGTGAGGTGATCTTATAGAAAATTTATCAAAATCGGTTGTATAGTTTGGGAGTTGGAGTAAGATTTTAGTTTAGAAAAATTACATAATTTAAAGACGTGAGTAAATATTAGCATCTATTTTTTGTGTGGGTCGGCATATTCCATAGAATTCCGCTATCTGTCGGATTACTCTCTATACAAAGGATTTGTGTGATACTCGTAAGATATGAAAGTAATTACAAAGTATATTATTCGACGACAACAACAAAGATCAAATTAATTATCATGTCACTGGAATAAATAAATTGACGACCTCTGTGGCCTAGTGATCATCATGCCAGGTTGGCACATCCGAGGTCCCAGGTTTGATTCTCGGTCTCGTCAAGATGGAAAATAATCTTTTTCATGTTCATCTATATTTGTATTTGTTTCAAAACGTATTATCGTTGAGTTAATCACACTAATATTATAAAGACGAAAGTTTGAGAGTGTGTGTGTATGTTTGTTACTTCTACACGCTCAAACGGCCGGACCAATTTTGATAAAATTTGATACCCTTTATTTACACATAAGGTACTTTTTCCGCGGGTAACACCGCGGGGTGCAACTAGTATCCCATAAACTTACTTCGGGACTCGCTTAATCTGTGTAATTGGTCCATATACATTTATTTTATTTATTGTAATAAATGTAGAGACAACACAATGAGTATGAAATCATTTTGGACTGTGATTTAAGATTCCAAACACCTTGTCTTATCTTAAGGCTATTTAATACTAATTGAGAATAAATTGAGGTGACATCTGGTGCCACGGCAATACGTTTACCTACAAACATGTACACCTGGAAACTTAAATGTAATCTAACGCTACTCTTTATTGTTTGTCAACGCTAGTCTATAAGTTTGGTAACGCTAGTCTATAAGTCATGCAAAGAAGTCTGATATGTAAAGCAAGAAATACTATGTAGTTATTAGTGTTCCTGTGACAGTGCCTATATTTTTAGATATACTTTTAAACACATTAAATAAAGTTCTATGCAACCTTTGATATCAAGTGTAAAACCTAGCAAAATATTGTCACAAACTTCATATTTAGGTAAAAGAAAAGATAATTTCCGTTCTCTTTTCCGAAAGATAAATACGGCGAAGTAGTCAATATTCAGATAAGGCAGGCAATGGAATATAAAAATTGGAAGCGTCTCGGGCGTTGGCGCGATAAAAATTCAATGGACTCCACTTTCGAAGCTTACGTAAGCCTGTCGGTGATTCCCATAAACTGGGAAAGAAACAATACTGAATATATTTGAAGGCCGAAAAGAAATAAATCGAAAATGCCCTTTTTAGGGTTCCGTAGTAAACAACCCTTCTAGTTTCGCCATGTCTGTCTGTCTGTCCGTCCGCAGTCCGCAGTTACTCAAAGACTTTAAGTACTAGAAAACTGTTATTTAATATAGGTATGTAAATTAATCATGCCAAAAAAGTGGTAAAATAAAATATTGAAAATAACATTTTAGGATAGCTCCCATACAAGTAAAGTAGGAGTATTTTTTTTCTCTACTAACCCATCGGGGTATCGTTGAATAGGTATTTTAAAAATATTGTGAGCTTGTTTACGTAAAATATTGTGCGTCTGAATCCAGTGTCGACGCCCCCCCCCCCCCCCCGCTATCCATCGATTACGGTTATATATATTGACATGACAATAAATAAACAGCAGTGGTCTGTAGTATATATAACGAAGTTTAAAGGAAAACTAACAGAGCTAAGTAGGGTTTACAAACTAAAAAGATAGAAGCGACCAACTTATAAAAAGTACTCGGCAAAGGAAATGTTCATACAAATTCAATGGAAAATTAGTTTTTAGTGGCGTGAACTAAAAGTAGGCATTCGCAACTACGGAACCCTACACTGCGCACGTTTTATTTTATTTACAGACAAATTTTAAGACTGGATGCATGCCATTGTTCTTTACTAATAATACATTTTTATTCCTACAATATATTGAACATAAGTTACAAAACAGAACTAATCAATAAAAGATAAACATTGCAACCTAACATTTAATTATTACTTCAGAACTGGCAGCTTCCTTGCCCAAAGAATTAGCCTTGCTATTCAGTGAGGCAATGCTGCCAGTGTTCTAGGTAGTTTGTCTCGATTAGATGCATTTGTTATTTCATATTAAGTTTATTTTATTTTATTCTTGTTAAGGTTTTAATTATTTAAAGTATTTTAAATTTATTGTAAAAATTATTATTTATTATTAATACATGTTAAATAATTTCTATCTATATAACTGTATATTTCCCAAATAAAATATAAACAAGTAAAAAAATATATTACTATTTAATAAAAAATTTATACACGTGGCATAAGAATTCGCTAAAAAACGATATTGTAGAAAATATCACGAATATGTCGCAAATTGCTTGTGTAGAATTTATTACTTGCATGAGGAAAACGATTTTTGGGGAACTACTGAAGCAGTAAACTTTTAAAAAATATATTAGGTATACTGCCTATGATATCATAAGTATTTAGGTAAAACGCTAATAAATTTACTAGGTATTATGTGTACGTGGCATGTTCTAAAAAATACAAAATAAAATGTATGTGATTAAATGTTAATTTAACCTATGTACTCCGATTTTAGTTCTTATTGATATTCACTTAGGTTTTATGTACTGACAGTTAAATAAATAACAGTTAATTATTATTTTTTTACAATAATTAATATATTGCTAGTTGTCGGCTCTGTTTAATACATATAAATAATTTTAGTACATAATTTACATTTTAAAACTAAACACCAACTTTGCCCCCGAACTACACAGCCGATTTTAATAAAATTTGTATAGTACTACTTGACAAGTAACGCCTTTTAAACAAAAAAAGAATTTTCCGAATGTATCCAGGCGTCTTCAAGTAATTAGTGAACGTACATAAAAAAACATCGCGACGAATGATAACGTGTGACAAAAAAATGCATCATAGATATAATATTACATAATAGATGTCAATATCTATAATGCAAAAATGTTTCTACACAACTTTATGCTTGACCGAAGTTTTAGATGCATGCATCTAAAACTTTAAAGTAGGTTAGATTGCCTATATGGGTTAGATACATAGAATAATAACCCATAGGGACAGTTAGATACTCGTAGATTAAATAAGTATTTCATTTTTCAGATAGTCTGTAACGTAGGTAAGTATATCTTGGTAGTAATGTTGGAATAAATGGAAAAAGAATGTTAAATGAAGAGTACCGCCAGCGGCGGCCGGCTTGACAAATGTGCGGAGGAAATGATGGCTTTTCCTCACTTGATGCTCCACTTTGATAAATTTGCAGCCCATTCCGCGTATTAGAAGGGTTGAAATGTTTTACTCGGTGGTTTAAATTGTATTATGTGTTTATGGAACAAAAAACTATAAAATAAATACATTCTATATTACATAAACTGTATCTGATAAGGTTATATTAATATTATATTTTATAAGAAAATATTACAATAGATTTATGCGAGGAATTTAGTCGTATTATTTAAACAATATTTGTTCTCATGCACGTTTGAATTCCTATTGAAGCAATCTGTATACTTTATAAAATTTAAATTATAAAATTATTGGTCTTACACAATATATTAGCACATTTTATATAAAAAATCGATTTGACTATTGATTTTTATATTGCAAGTTCATGTATACCAGTTTCTTGCTACTATGTTAGAGTAACGAACTTGTTTTCTACGTTCAATAGAAATGACTCTACCACAGGTCTAAATAATATGCAATAAGGAAATAAATTTATCATATGCTATTACACTTCCTAATCAGTTATTATGTGTCTACAATTATTTTTGGGTTAGTCTATATAGTTTTACTTTAAATCCATCAAAATTAACAAGATTTTGATTTTTCGTCAGAAATCGGAATATCAAATTGTAACGTACGCGTTGAAGTCTTTTCATAGAAATTTCTGACCTTAGAATATTATGCGAGTATTTTTTAATTTTTATCGCAATCTTACTTTCATGATAACTTATTCCACTACAAATTTATAAATATGAGTATATTTCATCAAATTTTCGTTTTTTTTTTTATATATTAGAATTTTTATCCTGATTTGTAAGTAGATATTTTGCTACAGTTTATCCACAACGGCATTACTTAGCGTGATATTCATGTCTGGAATGATAACATGGTGTTTGAATGGTCTGTGTATTCAACAATTATCGTCCGATAGATTACGTTCGTCCTTCGCGGGCAGGTGTTGCGATGCACGCTGCAGTAATCCCACTTCCTCGAGCCACAGTGGCGTGATTATGATCAATATTTACGCAGATGTGTCACTTTTAGCCATCGCATTATTCGAATTACGTAATATCGGTTTGTTTAACTAGTGGCCGAGCAAGGACGACAGTGCCGGCTCGCGACGACCCCGGCGACACTGCATGCGGCACAAACGTCACCATACTCACCCCTACACTACTCAACAACTATTACCTATTTTACATGATCACTTACTCGTAACACCTAAATTAGTTTTCGATAATTTTCCAGTGATTAAAAAATTTAAGCTGTCAGCTAGAAAATTATAAACATGAGGCAAAGACCGGTTTAAATGATACAATTGAATTGTCAACCCTCGAAGTAACAACTAGAAGCAAATGAGGGGTGCAATTAAATATACAAGTGCACACGCAAACGGCGAGACTTATTAAAAAAGCTGCGAAAATCACTGTTGACCGGGGAAATCGTGAAAAGTCAAGTGTCGGCGAAACAGCCGCCGCGATCAGCTGTTCAGCGCGGAGAGTTGTTCGAGCGAGGGTTGGGAGTGTAAGGCTGTACTTACCGGCTGCGGTCGTCAGCCACCACCAGCAGCAGCAGGCGACCACGAGCGCCCGAGCGCCGGCCATCTCAGCGGCAGCGCATCACACGCGCGCTCATGCCGGCCGCCCCGGCGGACTGAGCCTCCCCGCGCGATCGATGCCCGCTCGCTCTCGACGCACCCTCACCCCCTCACCCTCGCCGCGCCCCGCCATTTTCCGAGTTTCCTCGGAGAGCGCGCGCGCTGCCCTCTTTTCTGGCGGATCGCTGACCGCCCCTAATTGATTGGGCCTGTTCATTTACCGAACACGTTTTAGGTCAGCACAGCCGCATCGCCTGCGTTTTGTTCTGCCAGCACCTGGGGCTGTTCTCAAAGCTGTCTTTAAATTGGCCTCTATACCACAGCCCATACATAGTGAAATTATAAAGTTCCGTCTCTTGGTAGTAAGGTCTCCATCCAGTTTATTTATTTTACAACTTTTGGGAAAACTTACGGCTAAAATTACTATAATTAGTAGTGTTTCAACTCTACTGAAATAATAAAAGGCAATCAAAAATCACAGAGTAAATAAGCATTTCGTCTGACTTTTGTATGCTGATTAAATAAAAACTTAAAATATTCCTTTGAAATATCGATTGTAACGTTCGATCAAAGGACTTGCTTAGTTGGCTTAAGGTCCTAAGACCCATAGGGGAGAGAGAGCTTCAACAGTGCTTTACGCGATCGGTCTTGGGCTACGCGCTGTACTTCGGGTCAGGTTAGCTCGATTGTCCTCATCGATCAAAGAATTGAGTATTATTGTGGAGATACTATACCTGTCACTTTTGTGGTTTCTGCAGCAAAGAAAATTTCGGAAACAGCTCCAACGATTTTGATGAAATTTAGGTAGTGACGACAAAAAAAAATATTTTCATAAAAAAGCAACTGAGCAAGGCTCGGTCACCCAGCTCAACGTCAACGTCAACATATAAAAATGAAATGATTTAATATTTTTTTATTTTGTCTGCTGAAAATTTTGTGTGTATTCGGACTCGCAAGACACACACGGTAAGTATTTATTCAGCAGTTGAAGTGAGAAATCGTCAACCGCGTGTAAAATCTTCGTCCTCCTAATGTAAGTCATAAATATAAAGTACCTACAGCGTTTATAGCTAGCCATAGTGCGGATCCTTGGAAAATATTCGTACATACTGAAGGCTGTGCGGCCATGGCGCTCCACTAAAACATACAGCGTTGTGCCAACTGGAGATTTATGATGGCACAGTTGGCACCCCGGACCTATCGGCCAGAACAAATGGCTGACTAACCAACTTTATCACCATTATATATTAAATTATCCTATGTGCTGGTTTGGGAGTAAAGTAGTAAATAATTGGCCAAGTGCGTGTCGGGGAACGCGCAGTGTAGGGTTTCGTAGTTACGAATGCCAACTTTGAGTTCATGCCTCTAAAACCGTCTTAAAACTAATTTTCTATTGAATTTGTGTGAAATTTTCATTTTGCGAGTAAGTACTTTTTATAACTTGATCGCCTATCACTTTTTAAATTATAAACCCTACTTAGCTCTGATAGTTTTTCTTTAAATTTCGCTATATATACTATAGCTGTGAATTTTTTCACGTGTTTATATATAACCGTTTAGCAAATAGAGGGGGGGGCACTTGACTCAAACAAAAAATTTCATTTTAAAACCAAATAATTCAGAGACGGATCCCTAAATTGAAAAACAGTGTTAACAATCTCATAATATTTTTGAAAAACCTATTCAACGATAGCCAACATGACTGGTTAGTCGAGGAAAAAAATGCCTTTTCACTTTACTTGTACGGGAGCTACGTAAAATTTTTTTTTTTCAATATTTTGTTTTACCACTATTTCCGCCTAATTAATATACAAATCCATGCCAAATCACAGCTTTCTAATACTAATAGTCGCTGAGTAAAACCGCGGACGGACAGACAGACAGACAGACATGGCGAAACTATAACGGTTCCTTGTTTACTACGAAACCCAAAAATGAGCTGCTTTTCATCCTAGGCGTGCGTAAAAAGCCAAGAGTCATAGCCTACTTATATTATTTGTATAATTATTATATAACTCTTGGTAGCTATTCAAGATGTCTCATTATTCCTTTATTAAAAGAGTATGTAATCTACTTCTTACATTTTACATCAAACACTATGGTTGGGAGAGAACGCTTTTAGCGTTAAGTCCGCTAATTGTGTACAATTTTTAATTGTGGATCAATAAAGTTTTATGAATGAATGAATGAATGAATGAACACTTAGTATTATTATAAATAGTTATTTTAAATACAGCACATAACGCCACACTCGTTTCTGCGTTAAATCACTTGTAAACATACTGTTCGAATCGCTTTCTACTATAATAGTTTCCAGAAATATTCCAAGCAATATGGTCATCGATAAGTATGTACCTGCCTACAGAAATACAATATGTCCCCAGGCAAAGATATAGGTAAAAATTTTTTTTTGCTCTTTGTTCCCGGTTCCATATGATACCTACTATTTTGCCTTTATACGTAAGAGATTGTGTATCTCTTGCGTGATAAAGGTAAAAAGTCAGAGAGAGAGACAGCGCCAAGGGTTACAGAAAAAAGGAATAAAAAATTAATATGCGTGTGGATAGAGTGAACTTTTATATTCCCAATCTGGGAATTGAATTTAGGATAATTGCGCAAAATTGATGGTCAGAAAGGTGATGGTTACAGTTGATAAACTTTTTTTATTTTATTTTATTTATTAAGAACTGCAACAAACTTTATCAATCTTAACATTCTTAACACATGATAAAATTATGTCTCAAAATATTAATAATATTTGTGTACCTGACGTATGAAAAAATCCGGACAAGTGCGAGTCAATCTCGCTCAATGATGCTTCTGGTTACTTTAAAGACCATAGACTTCTTACAGGTTTTTCTGTAATTAGAACTTCACTTGTATTTTTTTTTTCAAAAGTTTAGGTCCACTATTTTTGGAGATAAGGCGAATTGGCAAATTTCTCATATTTATTAAATTACCCAGTTCAAAACTATTTATCTTGAGATTTTAATTACAGGGCCTTTTATTTGAAATATGACACAAACCAAGTATACATTGTTTTCAAATCTTTATTTGTTAATGTTTTAAAAGTGGCCCATTTGGTGACGTAAGTGAAGTTAAATTCACGTGTAGGTGGTACCAAAATGTCAACTTAGTCGGTCTAGTCGTAAAAGACGTACAGACAGCCAAGTGAGTGATCCTAAAAGGGTTCAGTTTTTTCATTTTGAGGTACGGAGCCCTAAAAATAAGACTGAATGAGAGTAATCAAACCACAAATATTAAAAAAAGATTGTAACGCTTCATTCAATAAATAAATAAAAAATAGTCATATGTTCAGGTATTGTTGATAAACAATTCACAATGTACATTTACAGCATTAGGTACTTTCAATTATATTTAAAATCTATATTTCTAACTGTAAAAGAAAAATAACTTTTTCGTTTGAATTTTACCCTTAGTCGGCAGGTGTAGAAACTTAGGCAGTAGGCATTGAACAATGTGAATTTAGGCAGTAGGCATTAAACATTCAGATTGGTTATTGTATGGGTTTATTCGTGAAACACTCTCGTAAATGAAGAACGGAGTGTTCATAAATAATCAATTTCAGGTGAATTTTTAAATATCAGCAACATTTTTGGAGCAAGTTTAGTCCATACTACTAAAATACGTTCCAATTTCCATAAAAACAATTATTGAAAAATGGAAAATAAAATCGACGTTCCATTCAAATCAGGCCTCAGTCAAATGGGTGTTGTATGAGAGAACGAAATTTTTTCATCGAATTTCATTATATTTTTTATAGAAAATTGTTTAGTGTCATAGACTTGCTCCTAAAATGTTGCTGGTGTTTAAAATTAACCCTGTATTTTTATTAAAGTAATATTTCATGCACGCCATCACGCTATAATGGTCAATTAATATATTACCAGCGGTTTCTCCCTGTCGTGCTTGTATTTACTGAATAAACGTTCTTTTCGGCGAAAATCTTCCGTAGTCGGGTTTTAGTTTTTAAAACTATATACCTTGTAAAGTTTTTTTCCTTGTAAAGTATCATGGACTCAAGTGGCTACTTCGACTAGGCTAGTCTCATTGCGAAAGCTGTAAATAGCAATGTCCGAAATTTTTATTTGCTGATAAATAGGTACTTTTTTTAGCTGATCACGCAAGAATGTATATTTCAATTGAAATATCACGTCTTTATCCCTGATGGGGCAGAAATGGCATTCTTGCTGCTTTAAGTAGATAAAGCTTTAAGTAAATAACTTGTTATTAACAATTTCTGAAATATCCCAAACACAATATTTCTGAAATCACTATTATTATATAAACTCAACTACATACTTAAAGTTCGCAACACCCTGCCAGGGTTCATGTACTTATTTACCTACTAACCATGTTATAGTATAAGTGCATGTAAGCGAGAAATAAAAAAATAAAGCCAAGGCCTGCGAAAATCAAATCCACCAGCGTGATGTTGGACGAGAAGGTAGAGAAAATAATTAAAATAATGATAGTTTGCTTCCTATTTTAACACATTTCCTTGATTGACTTTTACGATCTGGGCGGAAAAAAAAAACAGCTCATACATTCTACAATTTTCTTGTATCCTGACCACCATGTAAAAATGTAATTACTTGTAACGGAAACTGTCCAACCAATTTAAGGTATTTAGGTGGTTTTGGGCCCAAAAATCGATCTGGCTAGGTTTTATTTTTAGAGAACTTCGTTTTTTCTTCTCGATATTTTCTTTGTATACATATTAGGTTAATTAACCTTAAAAGGTATAAAAGACAGCCATTTTTTTCTTCTGACTGGTCATTCGGTTGATATAAAACCTAATATCAGATTCAAGTTAGCCCTCCCCCTACAGATTATGAATAACTTCTCTATCCATAGAAAAATATGTATGGCGTCGGAGGAGTCGCGCGTTTGGTACTAGTATAGTATCTCCCTAGTCTGTGTGATTCCTGCGCTTCGCAGGATCTGCTCCCTATGCCTGGGCACCACTGCCGCCGGCACTACGTTACGGCACTGCGTGCATTGCAGACCGGACCAACTACACTGATATTCCAGAATCCACATTAGATATCTGTCTTAGTTCCCGTGACATGTTTATTTACCAGGTAAATTAGAAAACCCCCGAATTACAAGAATGCCATCTAGTGATGAGTAGCGGAATTGTACATTCCGATTGATATCCCAAGCGTTTCTACTTCAAACATAGCTAAGAACCCGCGGCAAGGGAAGCTGGCTTTCACACAAAAAAAACGCATCGAAATCGGTCCACCCGTTCGAGACCTACGATGCCACAGACAGACAGACAGACTCTTGAACCAGCGCGTTTAGAGCTGAGATTTTTTTAACACATATTTTATTATTTGCTCTTGAAGTATTATAATACCCAGACCAAGGTAGAGATATACTTACAGATTGTGGGTACATATATACTATAATGGGACAGACTTTGGGTCTTACGGCTTTAAGCAGACAGAGCCCCGGACCGCAAGACTCAAAGACCACTTAGTATCGGTTTACGAATCAACATCTATTAAAATAGACCTGACCTGAGCAAGGTTGCAGGGAGGCGCTGGATGCAGGCCGCTTCCGATCGGTCGTTTTGGAAATCCTTCGGGGAGGCCTATGTCCAGAAGTGGACTTCCTGTGGCTGATATGATGATCTATTAAAATAATCACAACGGATTGCTGCTGCCGCCGGCGGGTAACAAGGTGGTTGCCATGGCAGCCACGTCAGGCTTCATCAGTCCTGGGGATTTGGTTCAGGCGAGGCTGCTGGTGCGGCGCCTAGCTCGGCTGGCAACGGGATGATAGCATCGCGGGGCGAGGGCTTTACTTGCCGCTAATCGGGCGGGCGCGCATAGACGCAATTCCTCTGAGGTGGGGGTGCAATGCGCCGAGCGGTCCGCCTTCTCGTACATGCTCCTCGCCAGACGGGAGAAAAAGGTGTCCAGACTTTCCCATTTCAAATCCCGATGGACGACGGCGTTCCTCACGTAACGCGGGGCCCCGACGGCTGTCCGCAGTCAATTATTTTCTTAGGCGCGGAGGCGTCGCTTGTTGCCTTGTTGGTCTCCGAGCAGTATGCGTACCACTTAGGGGCCGCATATGTGAGGCGGGATATACGTACGCTTTGTAGATCCCGAGCCGCGTCCGTAACGGGAGTCACTCGCCGCCAGAGCAACCGCTTATATACTCGTTGAATCATATTTCTTTATTTGAAAATGTAACCGTTATGCGTTATAGTAAGCAACTTTTTCTTTGCACAAGTAAAACAATAATAAAAGAGAATTTATCTTGAAGTTTTCGGCATACATAAATAATAATCGGCCAAGTGCATGTCGGGCCACACACAGTGTAGGATTACGTAGTTGCGAATGCCGACTTTGAGTTTACGAATCGTGGCATAAGACAAAGTGGTAGCTAAAGGGCGCCCTCATTTGAAATAAATTGTTTAAAACGAAATATGGTGATAATTAAAAATTTGATTTGTATCACTGTCTAGAAAGACCTTTAAACTATTTTATGAATAACCTTTGAAAGTAATATTGGTAGTCCGTCTAGTTTTGAAAGGGTTTTCGCCAAAAGTGGCCACTTTTGACGAAAACCCGTTTTAAAACTAGACGGACTGTTAGTAATAATTTCAAAGGTTATTCATAAAATAGTTTAAAGGTCTTTCTAGACAGTGATACAAATCAAATTTTTAATTATCACCATATTTAGTTTTAAACAATTTATTTCAAACTAGCTGATGCCCGCGACTTCGTTCGCGTGGACTTTATGACTCCGGCGTATTAATATAAATAACAACTAATGATAGAGAAAGATAGAGAGAGATAAGAAAGTACTTGTAACAGTGTTAGGAGTTAAAAGTCAATATTATTTTAATTCTTTCCTTCGGGAGCTAATATGAAAAGAGCTGAAGTGTTACTAACCCTGGAGAAAGCCACATGAAGTTGGCCATGCGAAAAAGCAGTCCTTAGATCGACATCAGCAGCTTTAAGCCTCTAAAACTGTGACTTATTTTCATAGGAAAGCAAGTAAACACTGTGTATTTGTAAAACTGTGTATTTTCAAAAGGAAAATTGTTATACGCGGAATAAATACAGTTTCACTGGCACCACTCACAGTAAACTTTAAGTGTCTCAGCAGACTATGCCGAAGTTTAGCGGCTAAAGTTCAGTGTCTAAAGTTCGGTAGGGATGACACACTAAATAAGCTGAAGTTCAGCCGCTGAAGTTCGGTGGAAACGCCGGACTGTAGTGATGTGCCGATATGAGAATTTAATCTTCCGTCTTTGGCGCGTCTGCGGCGAACGGACACGGGAGCGGAAGAGGGAACGGAAGTGGAAAAGGGAACGGAAGCGGAAGCGGAAGCGGGAGCGGGAGCGGAAGTGGCAGCGGCGGCGGAGGCGTCGGCGGCGGCGGCGGCGGCGGCGGCGGAGGCGTCGGAGACGGCGGCGGCGTCGGAGACGGCGGCGGCGGCGGAGGCGTCGGCGGCGGCGGAAGCGGCGGCGGCAGTGGCGGCGGCGGCGGCAGCGGCGGTGGCGGCGGCGGCGAGAGCGGGAGCGGCGGCGGCAGTGGCGGCGGCAGTGGCGGCGGCGGCGGCAGCGGCGGTGAAGGCGGCGACGGGAGCGGCGGCAGCGGCGGCGGCGGGAGCGGCGGCAGCAGCAGCGGCGGCGTCGGCGGCGGCAGCGGCGGGAGCGGCGGCGGGAGCGGGAGTGGGAGCGGGAGCGGGAGCAGGAGTGGGAGCGAGAGCGGAACGGGTACGGGAACGGGTACGTGGAAGAGGGAACGGGAGCGGAAGCGGGAGCGGGAGCAGAAACGGCAGCGGCGGCGGCAGCGGCGGTGGCGGCGGAAGCGGCGGCGGCAGTGGCGGCGGCGGTGGCAGCGGCGGTAGCGGCGGCGGCGAGAGCGGGAGCAGCGGCGGCAGTGGCGGCGGCGGCGGCGGCAGCGGGAGCGGCGGCGGCGGCGGCGGTGGGAGCGGCGGCGGCGGCGGCGGCGGCGGCGGCGGGAGCGGCGGCGGCGTCGGCAGCGGCGGCAACGGCGGGAGCGGCGGCGGGAGCGGCGGCGGGAGCGGCGGCGGGAGCGGCGGCGGGAGCGGCGGCGGGAACGGAAGAGGGATTACGGGTACAGGTACGGGTACGGATACAGGTACGGGTACGGGTACGGGTACGGGTACGGGTACGGGTACGGGTACGGGTACGGGTACGGGTACGGGTACGGGTACGGGTACGGGTACGGGTACGGGTACGGGTACGGGTACGGGTACGGGTACGGGTACGGGTCCGATTCAGGCAAAAGCATCGGAAGTTCGGCATTATGTGTTGCTAGTAATTAGCGATGCATCCGATACTGATACCGATACCGATATATCGGCGATACTTCGGGTTAGCCGATATATCGGTATCGACCGATTCAACGATACTTTTTTTTAAAATCGCCTTTCTCCGCAAAACTTAAGATTACTTTGTTTTTTAAATAAAAACGTTATTAATGTTAATTACTAAAATTTATAATTATTATCTAATATCGACCTATGTAACTACTTTTCATATTAATAAAAAAATAATCCAACTGGTGATTTATTTATTTTATCTTCATGTTTGATTCAATTAACGTATCGGTATCGCCGATATTTGTATAAGAGTATCGGTATCGGTATCGTATCGGCGAAAAGGCGTATCGATGCAACCCTACTAGTAATGCAAATAACATTGCAGGCATGCATTGGCTGAAATTCAGCCGCTGAACTTCGGCATACAGTGCTGAGACACTAAGTTGGGTTCCGTTACACAGTTTCGGCGGAGTCAAATTGCGCATTCGCATTATTGGCCCTCCGACATTAAGACTTATTTTGTGAGCCGAGAGTCCATTTGCTGCAAGTGAATTAAGAAACTCAACTGGATAATTGGTGGTGTCGTCAACAACTCTATCCAAGAAATTAACAATAATTTGCGTCATAAGTTCTATAATAATTGATTTTTAATTTTTTGGTGTCAATATGGCGCGTTCACATATCCAAGAATTTTTCTGGTGTGTTATGCTCTGAAGGTCCGCAAATTCTGAACTTATAAGTCCGAAGAAGAATTCGGACGAAACAACTTTTTTTTGGAAAAATTTTCAATGTACAGTCACATTTTTTTACTCTTTTATTTGTAGTATAGATTTAGTATGTTTTTGTTCAACGACGACAAAAAAACATCATCTATAAAAATTTCAACTGTCTAGCTATAATGGTTCATGAGATACAGCCTGGTGACAGACAGACAGACAGACTAACAGTCGGACGGTCTAAGTAATAGGGTCCCGTTTCTACCCATTTGGGTAAGGAACCCTAAAAATCGAATAAAATAAGTATTTATGGGGGGCTCCCATACTACAAACGTGATTTTTCATAGATTATGGTACGGAACCCTTCGCGCGCGTCCGACTCGCGCTTGGCCAGTTGTATTATAACTCAACAAAAAGTTCTCATCAGACTTAACAACTTTTGCTAAGGCGGCATTTTAATATTTTTTATAGTTTAGCTGGACCATTATAGTTCTGCATCATGTGTTCCATTTTCCAAAATCAATTATAGCCTATATGTTGCCCAGGCTTCACAGCTATATAACAAAAAAAGTTTCATTCGAATCCGTCCAGTATTTCCGGAGATTAGCGTGTACAAACAGACAAACAGACAAACAGACAAACAGACAAACAGACAGACATTTTTTTTTATTTTCTTACTCTATTACTATACCTCCATCGCCACAAATATTTTTTTTTGAAAAATTTTCAATGTACAGACACATTTTTTTTATTCTTTTATTATAGTATAGATTATAGTATAGATGAGGGCGCTACTTTAGCTACCACTTCGTGTTAACAACTAAAACCGACTAAGAAAACTATTAATTTTATTTCCCGAATATATTTTTCACAGTGGTCGACTGTACTTTTTAATTTGAAACCCTTCTTAGCTCTGATGAAATTGATTGAAAGACCTATTTAACGACGACAAAATTCCCACTTTATATATAGGGGAGCTACATAAAAAAGAAATTTCAAGATTTTGTTTTACCACTGACAGGTCTCTGAGTAAAATTGCAGACAGACGTGGGCGAAACTATAAGGATTCCTTATTTCTTGTTTACTACGGAACCAGGCCTACGTCACTTGCTGGCGCTGCGGTGACACGAAAGTACCTGCCACTAGCTGTTCCTCGCGCCGCGGAACAAGTGCTGAGTCAAAACCGTAACGTAATTTTTTCCTAGTTTAGCCCACGTTTATTTTAATAAAGCATAGGTAAGTTCCCTTTTTTAGTTTTGTAGGGAAGTGATGGATCTGTTACGTTAGATACATTGTAAGTTTGTTACTTTATTTATTTGCGACAGAAACGGAACCCAATAGCATGCAATGCGATCTTCAGTAGGTATATACCATGAGTAGGTATTTCGACGATCAAAATAGGCTGGACTGGAGTAGAGAACTTTTATCCATTGTCGTAATATATGCTTCTGATCTGAAAAAATACTCATGTATGACTATGTTAAGTCATGCATGACTGACTTCACAATTTTCAGATTTTGGCAGGAAGTCAAGAACTTCAGTTGGGGTTCAGTAGGAGTTTGTTTGGGAATTTGCTTTATATTGTTTTGCAAATTGATTCTAGTGGATTTTTACACGACGGGTATGTTTTAAGGAGGGTTATGTTTTTCTGTATGTTTGGCACGCTCTGCAGCCTGAATGGCTCGATGGATTTTAGCTTGATAGGTGTCGTTAGACCTTAGATTCGTATTTACTGTGAGAGTGACACTGGGTATATCAAAATAAAAAAGAACAACAAAAAAAGGGCAGTCGGGTTTTTTGTTTTTGTAATAATTACTTGTATAATATGAATTTGGCACAGAACTAAATGTACCAGAAATTGGTGTAGTTTACTGTTATAAATGTTCATGCTCAAGGACAATGTGTGAAATGTTTAAGGTGGACAGTCGTAGAGCGGCTGTAGGGATATTTATTTGTGGCATTGCGGCATAGATTAAGAATATATTTGCGAACTGGGTGGCGTCTTTAGGCGCTGTCCGCCATTCAATCGGCTACCAGTGGATTCGAATAGATTTGTCGCCAGAAGCTCCCTTGAAGCAATCAAAGCACCTACACCCTAAATCAACCTTTAATCGTATAATTAGGGTTAGGTTAGGTAGGTAGGATTAGGAATAAAGAAGTGAAAAAAATAAAGATAAGCTCTAAGGGACTAGTATCCAAAGCCTTCAATTACATATTAATAATAAAAACTACACAATTTTTTTGACTTTGACAGTGACAGTTTTTAACATTGCTATTGCTACAAAACAAACACAAGTTAGAATATGTCAGTCAACTACAAAATTCATAAAAGGAACCCTATCACCCTAAATACCTACATGGAAATAAATGCAATAGGTGTTTACAATTTATTTAATATCATTTTCAGTCTAATAACTCTACTATGCCGAATGCCACTCATCACTTAGTGGAAATTATATGCTTTGGCTAATTTAAGAAACCGAAACAAAATCAGATGAAAGTAAAACGAGGTTACTACGATGTTTTTGTACGAACCTGTGCCAAAAGACCCTCCAACATCGCCGTGAGACACTACGACAATGGAGTCTACCAGACCTACACGTACTCCGAGCTGTACGGTGTCTGCGAGTATATCTCGCAGAACATGCAGCAGCTGCAGTGCAACAAGGGCATCATCGGCTTGGTGTCCGAGAGAAACGTTATTATTCCCTGCGTTATCGCTGCGTACGTACTCTCCTTTTAAATCCCTGTTCAAGTAGTTAAAGGCACTAAAGAATCTAAATTAATAAGTAAACATTATCTATGTGATTCCAGGGCCCACAAATGCTCCACCACATTCATGTTTCTGGACCCAACACAAGATATAGAAAATTTCGCCAAAGAAGTGAAATTCAAAGTAGTTATTACTGTAAATAATAGAGGGGCTGCTTCTTCGTCCGGATTATTCAGCAGGAAGCCTGACAAAACTGTGCATGTGTTTGATTTAGACATAAATTTTTATAATTTTGAATATGATTCCACCAGCCATCACATTCACGAGCACTCCTTCATAGCCATGACTTCTGGCAGTACGGGTCCACCTAAACACATCCAAGTACCCATACAATGTATTCAACCAAATGTAGATGATTTAACTAAATTATTTAACATCACTCCGCAAGATATAATATATTTTTCTACTCCGCTAACCTTCGATCCATCTATGATAGAGATACTGCTAGCCTGTATAAATGGAGCCTCACTTCTCATAGCACCTGAAAAAGCAGACATATTATTTCCCAACAATCCAACACATTCCATTACATTTTGGCAAGTAACTCCTTCTAGATTTTTTCAGTTTTCTAATGCTAACATCAAAAATAAAATTCTGAGTGCTAATTCCACCCTAAGAATACTAGCTTTGGGAGGAGAGCCATTGAATGGGGTGAAAAGGTTAAAGGAATTGAAGCATTGGGAGAACAAGACCAAGATATTTACTTTGTATGGAGTAACCGAGATGTCCTGTTGGGCATGTGCTGCTCAGCTGGACCTCAATCATATCCTGTCTGATAAAGAGGTGCCACTCGGGGACTGCCTCTCAGAGACACAGATAATGCTGAAACCAGACAAGGATAATAGCCACCTGGGGAAAATATTACTAGGTGACTATTGAGAGATTTTTCCTTTTTTTTTTAAATTGCTAAATGTACATTATTTATAACAATAAATACTTTTTTTTTTTACTATTTCAGTCAGTAAAACAAGAAAATGTATAATTCTGAATAATTCACTCAATGGCACGGAAGAAGAAAATTCATTGAGGTTTGTCGATACAGGAGACATGGCTGAAATAAAAAATGGCACAATTTACTACAGGGGCAGGAAAGATGACGTCATTAAAAGATTTGGTCACAAAATAAATTTACAATTAATTGAGGCAACCATCATGCAATGTCCAAGAATAAAAACATGCTCATGTGTTTGGCTCCCCAAGCCGAGGCTGTTAGTAGTGTACTTCTCCTCAGAAACCATGAAAAGTCAGGAGGTGACTGACTTCCTGAAATGTAAACTTGATGATAAACATTGGCCAGACAAAATAGTAAGAGTCAGCAACTTGCCCACCAATCCCCATGGAAAGATATCAAAACTGATGATATCTCAGATGTATGAGAACATGATGAACACGCCACAGACATCAAGCTCTCTAAGAGCAAGCTTTTTGAAAGAAGTGCAGGATATGCTGGGTTTGAGTGTGATCTATAATGATATTAAGAATAAGGACTTCTTTGCCATTGGAGGTACTTCATTCTTGGCTGTGGCTATGTGCAACAAGCTGTCTCAAACCTGCCCAAAGTTTGGAAATTTAATCCTGCCACATCTCCTGTCTCAAAGGCAGACCATTGAAGAAATCATGCAGATTGCTGAAAAGGAAATTTGTGTGACTAAAGCAAAGAAAAGAACCAAGCAGTCACGATCCGATGGAACTATTGTACAAACAACAAGTTCATCCTTTAAAAAGGCTAACCTGGATAATATAGGCAACCCTGTCGAATTTGTTATTCTCTGGAATTATAATACTGGCAAATGTGTTGATGCATCACCAGTGCTGTGCCCGACGACATGGTAACTTCTTTGTCATATGTATACACATGGCCCATTTTATCAATATATTTATAATCTGGTTGACTGAGACCCTGCCTGAGTTGGCAGGATCTGGTTAGCACCAAGTATATCTATTCTCATATTAGCACAGTCCTGGTTACATCCTCCATCCATGAAATGTTGTGAACTTTTTTCCAAACTTATTGCAAATCTCATGACTGCATAATTTGTATTAGATGTACATACATATCGGTATACATTCTTTAGAGAATCTTGTTCAGAATTACTAACTAGATTTTCCTAAAATGTTTGTTAATTTTAAATGATCTTGCTTGAAAAAGAGGGGCCGTTATATGTTTGAAATGTCTGTAGCATCCTATCTCCTAAACTAATGTACCGATTATGATTCGGTTTTTTTTTTTAAAGCCGACGTGATTCTTACTTGTGTTGGCAGTTACTTAAAATATTTTATTTTTATTGTTACCCGACTGCGCCAGAAGGAAGTTTATGTTTTTGGAGAGTATGTATATATGTATAATTGTTTGGCACGCTCTGCAGCCTGAACGACTCAATGAATTTTAGCTTGAGAGGTGTAGTTAGATTCGTATTTACTGTGAGAATGACAGTGGGTATATAAAAAATCAAAAACCAAAAAAATAAAAAAAAGGCAGTCGGGTTTTTTGTTTTTGTAATGATGAACGATTTCAGGAATCTGTATGTGATAGTGGGCAGTCATTCCGGCAAAATAATCGTCATGGACGCAATCACTGGCGTCCTTCAAGGCTTGGTGTCCATGAATGCTCGCGTCGAAGCGTCCGTGCGGTGCTTCCAGCCGGAGTCGCTGCCCGTGCGGGCCGTGGTCGGCGCCTACGACGGCACCATCATCTGTTTCACGCTCGAAGACTGCAAGGAGCAGTGGAAGATCAACGTCGGCTCCATGATCAAAAGCAGGGCGGTGTGCCATTCTAATATGGTCTATGTGGCATCTTACGACGGCAAGATTCGATGTATTGATAGAATGGTTAGTAATCTATTTCACAAATGCCATACGAACTGTTGAGGTTGGCTTTTACTGGAGCAACTTGAAGATTTTTTCTCTATTGCTAACGAAGTAAACCGAGGGCCATAGTATTTTATTTTAATATTTGTGGTTCTATCGGCCACAGTCATTCAAGAATCGGTAAAAAATTCTGCCTGTGGCAGACAGACGGATGCACAGACAGACAGCGAAGTCTCAGTTATAGGGTCCCTTTGGCACCTTTTGTGTACGGAAGTCTGAAAAGGAATTGAAATCGAGTACCAATACCATTCTCCGACGGCCAAGACCTACCGAATTCTCCTTCGCACCGAGCATTCGACATTTGAATATACCTAAATGCCGTATATTAAATTCCTACAAACGAATGTAATGAATAACAAGTGGAATTGGTATTTCAGACGGGAGCAATCCGAGAAGTGATCGACATAGCCGAGCAAGCCATATCCGCGGACTTGGTCCTGGCTAAGAACGAGTTCATCCTGCTGGGCACGCTGTCGGGCGCGTGCGTGTGCGTGCACACGCGCAGCCACGGCGTGGCGTGGCGCGGCGCGCTGGCCAGCCCCGTGTTCGCCAGCCCCGTGCTCTATGACGGCGACAAGTACGTCGTGTTCGCCGAGGTCAACGGCGAGGTGCACTGCCGCACCGTGGAGAAAGGCATCAAGGTACAGTCAGGCTCCAAAAATGGAGTCATAATTTCTCATACTAGTTTGTACGAAAAATTATGACTCCATTTTTGAAGCGTACCGTACCTTACCAATGGAATATATGCGTTAACTGAAAAAAATATAGCGTTAAATGAAAAAAATGTGTGTTATCTAATATTTATCTATGACAAATGGAAGAAAATTCATACTCCACCAACAAGAGCATAGCTCTTTAAGAATATAGATAAAACCAGTTTATCCATAAATATTCAAAAGTAAAGTACAATGCGACACAAATAAGTTGAACAAAAATGGCGGACTTCAAAGCATTTTTGTACAAACATAATGTAATGTGTGTAAATACCCGACACGTAAATTGAACCACAATAGCGATCGTCGACGCATTATTTGTACTTGCGCCGATAACTGTAATTTTGGTTTAACCTACGTGCCGGGAATTTGTACAAAAATGCTTCGAAGTCCGCCATTTTAAGTTTAAACTCATTTGTGTAGCATTGTACTAACAGTAAAAACAGAATAAAAATTTCTTGAAAAACGAACGAGATATAAAGATTTTAGGAAAATATCTCTATCTCACTCGCAAAAACGCTATTTTCTACGGCAAATGGATGATATGGACTTTGACGTCACCAGTCCATATCGGACTTCTCTTTCTAATTGAAACTTTAAAGTATCATGTATTCCTGGCTGATTAAGACATTTTTAAATTCTCGATGCATATTTGTTTACTGTGGTTAATAAGGATTTTATTAATCAAATAAAAAAAAAAATTGCATATTCCCTATTGTCTTGTCTAATGGTCACCCAAAACTGGTCACACTACAAGACTAAGAGAAGTGGACTATTGTTCTTTATTGACAGACCTTGTAAGGGATATAGTAAGCACTCCATACAAAAATAGATGTTTTTCCACTCCTAATATTATCTGACCTCAATGATTTTTGTATGTTATGTATGACACAATAAACAACGAGGTTTATCAATTTTTTCCTTTTTTTTTTAATTTACTATTCTTACGTAATTAAAGAAAAATGTATTTACAAATTTAAGTAACCGGCCAAGTGCGAGTCAGACTCGCGCACGAAGAGATCCGTACCATTATCTATAAAAAATCACTTGTATGGGATGGGAGCCCCAGTTAAATATTTATTTTATTCTGTAATAGTAATAGGGTCCCGTTTTTATCCTTTAGGTACGGAACCCTAAAAATATCGCCCATTGTCGTTCGCCGATATCGGACCGATATTGTCAATATCAATGACGGCTGACAACAAACGAACGACACATGAAAGCGTTCCAGAAAATGTATGAAATTGCCGTTCCCAGCCACGATATCGTGTTTGCTATCGTTATCGTCTAAAGTAAAAACATTGTTGAACAACAATTTGATTTTAGTAAATCCTTGTAGTGCCCAGGGCCTTTAATAAATTAAACAGGAGCGTCCCATCCTCATTCTCTAGATATCTAACACTTAATTATTTTTTCAGATCTGGAAATACCAGGGAGCCAGAGGAAATATATTTTCGTCGCTCCACATAAGCCCAGTCAGTAAATTTAAGTGGCAAATGGTATTTGGCTGTCATGACCACCATGTCTACAGTGTATTTATCAAGAACTACCAGCCGACACTCAACTGGAAGACAGAGTTGTCTTCGCCAGTGTATTCCACACCTTGCAGCTTGAATGACAAGCTGTTTTTATCCGTTTCCAACAACGGCAAGGTGTGCGCCATAGACGCCGAGAGTGGTGGTGTGGTCGCTGAGCACACTCTGCCCCATGAAACCTTCTCGTCACCCGCTGTCTATGGAGACTATATATTTATAGGCTGCAGAGACGATAACCTGTACTCTTTGAAATATGTTGTAAACTTATAAATTGTCTTAACTATACATATTAAATTATTTATTGTGTTGTCTGAAGTAATATCCCATGTACAGTAATTAGTCAATACTCATTATTTATTGAGTTTACTGGAAACAGATGTAAAATAAAACAATGTTTACATATTATATTGTAACTTTATTCATGATCTTACACAAAACATATACATGTAGTGAGCATTCGTAATTTTGACATTTATTACAAATATATGATATGGTCACAGGATCTAACAATGTACCAAATGGAATGCATGTCTTTCGATACAATGAACCTACCACTTGTGCAGATCATTTTCATAATAGCTCAGTATACTTAAAAATAATAAAAGCAATCTTAAGTGATCGATAATTTCCTTTGAATAAAAATCTTATTTTTTGACATATTTTTGGTAATACAAAACATAGAAAAATCAACGGAGCATTTGCACATATACAATTATATATCTACTGCCAATACATCTAAGCTATATATCTTAACCCCGACATCCCTAATGAACATAACATTATTGTTGCCAAAACAGTAAGTTTGTAAATTTAAAATTAACAAGCAATGTACATATATAATTATGAGGGGCATTGTGTTCACTGTTCCTCCTCTCCGAGCTCCACCTTCACCTTGGAAAAGTCAAAGTCTTCATCAGTACCTCGCTTGTAGATTTTAAGGACATCTAAACATGTAGTTTCAAAGTGACTTGTAGCATCATAAGACTCGGATATGAAGATCTGGCTTTGGCTGCCATCATCAATGGGTTCATAGTAGTCCATAACAGACACAAACTTCTGCCTGACAGAGCCCAGCAGGTCCAGGCCTGGCTTGATCTCAGACTCAGGGTCATTGGTTTCAACAGTAGTGGAGACCATGGCTACAAACCAGCCCTTAGCAGCCACCTGATGAGTGTAAGAGACCAGTGACACATAAATGTCTGAATTCCTGCCTACTTGCTTCTGGGGTATGATGATCTGGGTTGATAGAGCATCCTTTGTATTAGCAATTGGGTGATCTAATAAACAAATGCATCGGATAACTTGGCCCTTCTTACGAACACGATCAGGAACATAGCTGGGGTCACAGTACACCTGTTTACACTTTGCAATCTCATCCTTGGAGCGTACACCAACAACTTTCCCAGACTCGTCCATGACAATTTCATCTATAGGCTTATCCAACATGTAAGTGCCACCATATATAGCAGAGAGACGGGCAAAACCCTGTGGGAGCTCTCCAAGCCCATACATAGGATATAAATATGGAGACTTGCCATACCGAGCAAGTGAATCAGAGTACAGCTTAATACGGCGGATTGTTTGTATAGCGGGCTGCTGCAGGTAACTATCATCCAGGTAAAGAGCAAGGGCATGACCTGTAAAGTCTTGAGTGTTTCTGTCGAGGCCAAACTTTTCATACAAGGACTGCATATTAGCAGTGCTAGGATCGAAGTCCTTCCAGGTCTTAGAATCTTCTTCTTGGAAGTCTTGAACATAAATCAAGAAATTACGGAATCGTCGCTTCTCAAACATGCCCATAAGATCGGAGGCAAGCGCTTCCTTCTGGTCCACGGGCACTTTTGAGATCTTACCACCCTTGTAGACATAGCTGCCCTCTACAGACTTAAATTCCAGATATCGGGTAACGCCCGTATGGATAAGCAGTTTAACAAGCAGCCCGTTGGCCATCAAAAACTTAGGTATCAAATCCACGTTCCAGTCGCGGCCTCGACCGTATGTTTCGTCCGGCGCCGGTGCATTGAACTTTGCGAACAATTCTTCTAACGGGGTAATTGACGCAGATTCTCCACCGTAGTACTTATTACGATCAATGTGCAATACCTTCTTTCCGGAGACGGAGAGCATTCCACTTAGAATGCATTCCTTGAGGCCAGTACCCAAGACAATTGCATCATATTCTTCATCCATGGCGAATAGAACAAAGAATTATAATTTCCAAGGATAAACTAAGTGTAGGTAACCGGGAGATAAATGTCAAAATGCCCGAAGAAATATGTCCGCCATCGGTGACGTCGACGAACACTTACCAACATGACAAAATTTGACAGTAAAGTAAAGTGATCCTATTTCATTTTCTACCTAAATGAATGGATTCCCCATACAACAAACCGTTCGTTTAATGACTCCGCTTTTGACAAATGGCACCACAAACATAATATTATTACCTGTTTTAACCTATAAAATAATTTTAAAGACCGTGCGTGGCTGGAAGTAATAGAAAGGAACGGAATTTACTTTATTTTTATGTTGGCCATTCTGAGAATTTCACTAGAGTTGTTTAAACTGTACATTGACTATTCTGATAAGTTCGACTAAAATAGTCCATTTTTAGTTCACCTATAAAGTTGATTATCATTTTTATTTAATAATGAAAGTATACCTACAACATTATTTGATAACTAGCGGCTCGTTCCGGCTTCGCACAGGTATTTGGCAAAAAGTTTGGATATTCTTATTTTAATGATTCTTTTGATTATTTTTCATATTTTATTTTTGTCTCTTATGTTTGTAAAAAGATCATATCTACAAAACAAAAGCCATTAAACCCAACATCTCACAAAGATGTCATACGGCCTTCATTTGGTCCTCGTGTCCACGCAGATCAAGAGGCCATCATCCCAAGTACGCCGCCATCTCAACTTCATGTGCCACCAGCCGCTACCACGTCACTGTACCATTGCTTTCGTCCATCGCAAGGGAAGTGTAAGTTTCCGTTGCGAATATCAGACCTTGAGCCCCGACTCCCCGACCCTTTTGACCTTCAGTCAGTCAACTAACTCAGTGCTAGCTTAAAAAGAAGGTTGGGGAAACGTAATAAATTTTATTTTTGTGAGTACACTCATCTGCTTTTTTTACACCCTCATAGAACCCAGTTACAGCCTGATCTGGTGTTCTCACCATATTGCAGAAAAAATGAACCACAACCTTGGGCCAATGACATGACACCTCCCGTAGCACCGATTTAACAATATGAGGTGGCGCCATCATTTTAGACTTAAAAAAATAGTGGTTGGCCAATGAAAGCAGGCACTGAAGAATAACTTCCATTGCCATGTTGAGATGAAAGCTCTTCAATCGTCATTGAACAATTCCCGTTAGATGGCGTTGATTTCCATATTTTCAGTTTTTTTTTAATTGTTGCGAAATTCTATAACTGTTATAGAACACTTTTAATGTGCGAGCGGCAAACATACTCTTTTATTTATTTTATTATGCTTTAGTCAACATAATTTAGAAAAGGACGAATAATTGAATCTGTAATTTTCTTTAGTATCTTTACTTTCACTCACACTAAAATAAGAGGTTCAAGAATACGTAAAAGAGTGCGTTAGGCATTGTACTAATTTTAAAAACTAGTGCTTCAATCTTCGATTGATTCTCCCCATTCGGTCGGCATTTACGATCTGAGCGGGAAGAAAAGCAGCTGATTGATATACATTCTGTGTTTTCTAATTAGCCAAACCAGCATGATAGTATCTTTTTAACCGATTTCCAAAAAGGAGAATTAACTCTGGATCGGTCGTATTGGAAATCCTTGGGAGAGGCCTATGTCCTGCAGTGGACGTTATGCGGCTGTAATGTAATAATGATGATGAAAAAGGAGAAGGTTATTTTATCAATTCGGCGGGATCTTTTTAGGTTTCGTGTATGTTCATTGATTATTTAAAAAAGCCAGGACCGATTTGATTTCTTGTAAGCTAGTTTGAAAGAGTCTACTTGTCAGGTGGTCCCACTGAAATATTATTAAAATTTTTCCTTCCAATAAAATTTGTATTATTTTTCCTTAGACGTCCGAAGTCCATTATGAGAGAGTACCTCGTTTTCATGCTGCCATTTACCGTCAGATGTCGCTAGTTTCCCGTCACGTGTCCCTCGACTGGCGCGCCCCCTACTGCCTAATGTGTGAAAACTCTTCATGTCATACAAGCCGCCATGTTTTTCGTCATTGTTCGGCTCATAATGATGCTGGTACAGTTTAGTTACACCAGGAAGACCTAATTTGGACTTCGGACGTCTAAGGAAACATAACACAAATTTTAGGAGGGTCCAACTGCCTGCTGCAAGGCGAGTCCAAATACTCTGGCGGATCTTGCAAATTTTGTCTGGAGGCAAAGTCTTTGTATTTGATTGTGTGTTCCAGCTGATGCCTAAGTACTCAATTGACTGTGCTGGTTTTTTGTGATGGATTTCTCTGTATTGATGCACCATCCCAGACTGGATAGGAAATTCACTGCGACATGTACCTGGGTCTGAAGCACATATTGGTTCTGATGAACGATGCAATAGTCGTCCAAATAGACCACAATCTGCATACCTTTGGCGCGTAGTATTTCGGCTGTCCAATTCGTGATCGACGCAAACATTCTTGGGGCTGTGGCTAGGCCAAATGGCAAGCAAGTCACCTGTAATAAGCGACCGTTGTAACTGATACGAAGGGAACGTCGATGGTGTTGTTGGTACATGATAGTAGGCCTCACTGATATCCAGTTTCACCATCCAATCCCCTGGCTGAAAGAAGTTTGACATTTGACGATGATGGAAAAGATAAAAATGTTTGGTGTTCATGTATAGATTTAAAGTTTTTAAATTGAAAATTACTCAACCCTTTCCGTTGCTCTTGGTTATCAGGAATAGCGGAGATATGAACGATGGGGTTAATGGCGCCGGTTCTAGGACACCACTTTGAATCATGATTTGAATTTCTTGTGACATCTCGTGAGAGACTGGAGTTTGGATTTTTTTCATTACATCTACCGTAGGTAATGTCAAAGGCGGTGTCTGATTGAAAGGAATTCGAGCACCCTATATAATTTTTAAAATAAATTTGGGTGGACCGTAAGGAATCCAGGCTTTTTGATAAAGTTGTAGACAGCCCCCTGAAAACCTTACCGAGTCATTTTTGTCTTTTGTTTGATTTATGTGATCCCTTTGAATTACGGCCCCCCTTTTTCCTGTCCTTATCATTTTTCTTGTTAGAATAGTTTCTATTTCCACTTTGTTTTCTTTTATTTGAATATTGGCCCTGAAATGTATTCGCTTGGTTTGAAGTTGACGGCTCAGGAGATTTAGCACGCGTAAGTTGTGATTTGGGCTTTTCTTTTTGTATCTTTTCTACACCCCCAACCTTTTGAATATAAGAGGCTAAAGATTGAGGATTAAACTATACTCTGACGACGGTGGTATTTTTTCAATATCCTCACGTAAATATTTATCCTTTAATGGCTTTAAAAGTGACCGACAGCGTAGTTTTAACACTTCTGCAAGTTTACCGCAAGTTATTTGCAGAATATCATGGGATACTATCTTGTAATTAGAATCCTTTCCAAATAATTCGGTTAATTTATCATAAAGACAACTTGGAGTCAAATGTAAATCAGGGCTTGACGACCAATTAATAAGAGCTTGTAAAGCGGAGTTGACACATTCATTCTGTCCTAAAAACGCATTATACAAAGCAGCGAAGCCACGTTTCATCTGGTACCAACGAATAGGAGCGAAGGGGTCTTCTAAACGACGTAACTCCTCATTTACCTTCAATTCCGTAAAAGCCGGGTAAGCAGCGTATTTCTTTTGAATATCAGTGTAACGGACAGCATTCCAATCAGGGGAGTCAAATCTTTGCATAGTAGATATTTTTTGAACCCGATCAGGAATAGCCTTGGCCATAACCGGTTCTTTGATTGAAACCGTTAAGTCGGTAATTGTGTCTACTTTGAAAGATGGTGCTGGCTGAGCCGGTGGACGTAAAAACGGCTCATCCTCTACTCTATCCATAACCGTAGTTGCCAACGGCAAAGATGTGGGAGCAGTATCCACTGTGGACGATGTGGGCCTTGGTATAATGGGCGAGCTTGAAATGGGTGCCACACTTGTGGCCACCGGACGATTAGCAGCTAATGAGGATTATGTAGCAGCAACGTGTGCGTAAATCATAGAATTAAATTGACTCACCAACGGTTGAGACAATACTTCAAACCTGGTTTCCAACTCCCGTGAGGAAAAGCGCTTTCGCTTCCCTGCCAAAGGTTTCTTGGAGTCCAACGAGTCTGCACTGCTGGTAGAATCACTCGACGAACTCGAAGATTTCGATCGCGATCTTTTTCTCGAGGCTACGTTTTCCATTTTTTATTTCTTTTTGTAAAACAACTAACTTTACTATAATCATACGGCAAACTAGCGTATATCACTTGAATTATTTGTAAATAACTCATAAGTTATTTTTTTCTACTTAAATCTCGAAAATAAGTTTAAAATTTAAAATTTCACTAACGGCAAAATTCGGCATGAAAAACGACGCAACAATGATGATAAACATGGCGGCTTGTATGACATGAAGAGTTTTCACACATTACACGTGTAGTATTGACAGTAGGGGGCGCGCCAGCCAAGGGACACGTGACGGGAAACTAGCGACATATAACGGTAAATGGCAGCATGAAAACGAGGTACTCTCTCATAATGGACTTCGGACGTCAATCGGAAGACATAATATCAAATCGGTTGAGAAGTTTGGGGGTGAAGTCGGTTTTTACTTTTGTAAAAAATTTGGGTTTATTACTCTGTCCGATTTGTAGAGACGCTACAGCAACCTTACTAGGTAGCCAGTACAGATGACGTCAACTCAACGGCAATTTGCGCGTTTTGTCAACTATCTCACTGGACATCAAATCACCATTTTTAAGTTTTTCTATAGATAAATGATGAATTAAATTTGCACCGAATAAAATATTTTTCTTTTTTTGTTTTAAGTATAATTCATTACACTTTGTAAAAAAACCAAGGGTCCTAATCGTTGCGCTGTAATTACACTGTCCTAACAAGAACACGATTTAGCATCCTAGCGATTGATACCAACAATTTGACTCTATCTAGGATGCTTACCGTACTAACTGCGATTACACCTTCCTGTTTCCTAAATTTGTTCCTTAAGACGAAGTGGTAGCTAAAGTGGCGCTCCATTTGAAATAAATTGTTTAAAACTAAATAAGGTGATAATTAAAAATTTGATTTGTATAAATGTCTAGAAAGACCTTTAAACTATTTTATGACTAACCTTCGAAAGTAATATTGGTAGTCCGTCTAGTTTTAAAACTAGACGGACTATTCGTAATAATTTCAAAGGTTACTCATAAAATAGTTTAAAGGTCTTTCTAGACATTATACAAATTAAATTTTTAATTATCACCTTATTTAGTTTTAAACAATTTATATCAAATGAGGGCGCCACTTGAGCTACCACTTCGTCTTAAAATAGGACAATGTAATAACACTAATAACCGCTTTATACAATCGATTTTAGTCGATCATTATATTTGCATTCCCTATTTCGTTCGTCACTCTTGTCACTTTTTTAGTTCAATATGTCAGTCCAGTTGTCATGAATGATGTCAGTCAGTGTCAATCAGTCGGTCGAGTCAACAATTGCTTGTTTTCAAGTTTTGTTCTGTAGTTTTATTCTTCACCACACACGTAAATGATCGACCACGTTGTGGCGATCAAGTATGTTTAATTTGGTTTAAAAAATCAGTGTTTCATGTACAATCCTTGTTCAAGACCATTTTGTCACCTGTGTATTGTGTTAACAGCGGAATGGATACCTAGCTAGCACTAATGTGTAAACCAGTGAACAGATGACTTACTTATCCATATGTTTCGATTCTTATGGCTTATTTTCTCCGAGCTTATCAATATAAACGGTGCACGACTTAGTCGATAGTGGTTTTAATGAAAGGAAAGAGAACAGTAAAAGTTATTCAAATGAATAAAAATGTCAACAGAAGGAAGCGGCGAGACTCCCTCCGTAGTGCCAAGTTTACCGGGAGCACCGGAGCAGACGTATTTATTTCCCAAAACGAAAGGTCACTCCAGATCAGTCAGTCATGGAGGAACGCCGATGCTGGCGGGGAACCCGACAGCGGCGCGGCCACTCAAGTCTGCCCTCCGTGGGCACCAGCGCGCGCTTTCACATGGTCAGATCGTGGAGGGCGCGCGATCCTCGTCGGGGCCCGGTCACAGCCGCACCAGTAGTCGCACCGACTTCATCCTCCCGCCGGGCCACCGGGAGCCGGCGCCAGCTAGTGCCCTGCCCCGGCTGAACTCGGTGCGAGCACACTCCCGCCAAGCTTCACGTTCAGACTCCATCTACACGATACGCCGGAATTCATCAGTGGGAGTGTGGCATCGCACATTAACCTGGTTTCTGAGAAAACAACCTCCTTCTGTAGACAATCGTGTGCTAATCGTCACCCCTAACCACTTAGTGCCTGAAAAAACACCTCCAAAAGACCATCCAAATGGAAATAGATGTGACAACAAAATCAGGACTACGAAATACACATTGTTGTCGTTTTTACCAAAGAACTTATTTGAGCAGTTCCATAGGATTGCAAATGTGTACTTTATATTCATAGTGTTGCTAAACTGGGTGCCTCAGATCAGTGCATTTGGCAAGGAGATAGCGATGATGCCCGTGTTATTTGTGCTCACCGTCACTGCCATTAAGGACTTGTTTGAGGACCGTAGGAGACATCTCTCTGATAAGAGAATCAACAACTCCTTCTGCAGGGTCTACAAAAAGTGAGTGTTTTAAATTTGTATCTAATTAATTCTACCTAAAAACCTAGATTAGAGATGAAAATTAATGAGTTGAATGAGTTGCATGTGAGCCTTGATGTCAGTTTTAGATTTGTTGAGTTATTTTTTAGCTTACTTACCAAAATTTCAAGTATAGAGATTATTCGCTCCGTGCCAAGTAGGTGGTGGTGGTAATATAATCTATCGCAGCACCCATTGTGGCCAAAAGTCGTAATTGTCGTAGAAGCTGTACCAATTCTGTCAAGCAAATGTATGAAGTTTTTAAAAGATTTTTGCAAACAAAAATAAGTTTCTATAGTGTTTGTGTTGTAAATTGCAAGAATATGATAGAAATAGTCAATTCAAGTTTTATCACCAATTTGCATTTGATCCACTGTGGGTTAAAATATGATATTAAAAGTGATACTCCTGCAGGTGTTACTCATTTCTTGATGAAAACAATACTTAATTTATTACTAGCCATGCAAGATCAATTACATATGTTTATTATCAATAATAAAATATTAAAGTCCCCCTAATTTCCTGTTATACAGTAAAACTACAAATAAACATAATGTAAACAAACTCTGACGAACCCTCCTGATGTATCGAAAATAAAACACACTTTTCTCACAAATTTCTGATTTGACTGACTTCCTTCACTTAATTTTACTGATCGAAAACAGTTTTACAAGCCTTTGGAGCAACACTGAATTTTATATAATTTACATTATAATTTTCTATTTTATTATTTTGTCACAATATTTAGACAGTAAGTTCAGCTGGCAAAGTTTACTCTAAGTAGCAAACTCAAGGCAGCGCTGTAGTCTGCACGTAGCCAATAGAAAATATAGAGAATGGGATATAATACAATTGATATCATTTGTAGAATAGGTAGGTACACCCATGAGAATAACAACATTTAAATTATTTCAAAGCAGTCAGAAATACAGCAGAACTGATTTAATTTTATTTATTCATGTACAGTCATGTTATCAAGTACCAAGATACCTGACCAGGCCCTCTACTTATATCTTCAATTTTCTCTTAAACTAAAAATAATATTAACATGAAAATTTATATTCAGAAAGACATATTTATAATCTATTTGAATAAAAATTTTCATGTTAATATCATTTTTAGTTTAAGAGGCTTTTCACATTTGGTTGGCTGTCTTGCTCGCACAAACAAAAAATTGTAAAGATTATTCAAAAATGTGACTAATTTGAAGAAAAGTGTTCCATAACCTTTTTAATATATTATATGTTAGATATTGTAGACATGTTTGTATATTGTGTAGACATTGACTACATCGAAAATTAGGTCATCAAAATTTTAAATTTTTGATGACCTTATCTCGATACACACACACATAAACAATAAAAAACATGTCTACAATATCTAACATATAATATATTAAAAAGTTTATAAAACACTTTTCTTCAAATGAGTCACATTTTTTTAATTTTAAAAATGTTTGATTGTGTACTTGGTACTTGACTGTACACTTGAAATCTTAAGGTGCTTCCTCTCTCACCAGGAGCATTCGCCTGTAATGTAACATTTGAGGTTTGATTTTAAGCATTTAGTTTAGTAGTTGCAGCTCTGCATCTGCACATTGCTGTTACATGTTATATGTAATGTTGTATCAAAATATTACAGATTGTATAATTACACGTTTGCACTTCACTGATGTAATGCTCAAATTGTATCATAACAGTTTGGCACTGTAATGCTCGATTCTCCTCTCTCACTGATGTAATGCCTGCATCTGTAACATAACATAACAGGCAAATGCTCCAGGTGAGGGAGTGCCTTTGTAAAAATTAATTTATAAAGGTGTATATTTTAACACTAAATCTCTTGCTGATGTATGTATTTTTTTCCATTTTTAAGAAATTTTCTGTAAAATACCTTCTCTAGTCCCAGTCTTCTGCATTCAGGCTGCTTTTGTGGCAAAGTTTATCTATCATTTTATCTGGTCTGACCACCAAGTTGAACAATTTTTTCGTTTCAACTTCCACCATGCCTGTGATAGTTACCTTTTTGAGGTTTTCAGATATTTTACTGTTTTATGTACTAGCAGAATTTTATGACAATCTGTGCCTTTCCATCTATTTTTCATTATACTGGGGTAGGTATGTAGCCAAAATATTGTAGGATTTGAACTGAGCCAGATTTTGGAAAATCTTTAGTTATTTATGAGTTTAAATATATATAAACAAATAGTCTTACTATGGATGTGTATCATGCTCTTAAGAGTCTTATTTCAAGCTTTATAAAAAACCTTAATATGGATTACTTTTGATCTAGACTACTCTAGACTTTAAAGTGAAAATAACTGAAGCATATGGAAAATAGTACCATTGCAAATAAATACTTACTCTTTTCAATGTTGACAAGAGCTTCACTCTTTCCAAAACAGTAGTTAATGTGAGACTTTTAACTGATGATTACCAATTTCTTATCTTATCAGCAGTTCATTTTATAACTTGTAGTGAAATCTCTAGCTTACTTGAATTAACATTACAGTACTTAAATCATAACATTTTTCCTCTTTAAAATAATTGAGTGTTTTTTACAATGTGAACCTGCGTGCCTGCCTGCACCAATGCCAAATACATAGATAAACATAGCTCTTCCTGATTTACCATGTTACACATCCATGTTGAAGTTTGCAAAGATTAGTTAATCGAGTAAAAAAACATTGAAATAACATGGTCAAAAAATGTTTGGAGGTCTGAGTCAATGAATGTTTTTTTTTGTCTAATAAGCATCACAAATTAACAAAATACAGAAATATAACCTTATATAATATCCTACATATAGTACCTAACAGTTATATAATACATGTAGGAATAGGTACCTAAAACCTTTTTAGTTGTACAACTATATGTTTTGATTATTATTTTTAACCGGCGAAAGAGGGGTGTTATAAGTTTGACGTCTGCTTGTCTGTGATATTGTAGTGCTCGAACGGATGGCCCGATTTCAATGCGGTGTTTCAATTCAAAGTTTAAATTTTTTGGAATATTTTTTTCTAAACTGAATAGTTTGCGCGAGAGACACTTCCAAATTAGTAAAATGTGTGTCCCCTCCCCTGTAACTTCTAAAATAAGAGAATGAAAAAACTAAAAGAAATATATGATGTACATTACCATGCAACCTTCCACCGAAAATTGTTTTGAACGAGATCTAATAAGTAGTTTTTTCAATACGTTTATTGAAACATCGATCAAAGTTACAACGAACTTCAAGAACTTTTATGTTATGTTACTTCATTTTCATCATCATTTTTCTACTAGTTTTGCCTACTTACCAGTAGGTAGTAAGTACTTACTCCAATAGTTTCTATGATCATTGAGTATCTGTTACGTTAGTAATTATATTATCTTTGCCCACTCCTTAAAAAGTTGTCTGTATTTCAATTTGTCTATTATGGAAAGGAAGGTGTGTAAGTCTAGTATTGGTTGTTATCTATAAATTGCATTCGTAATGTCATTGTAAATATTTCTATGTTTTACTCACAGAGCAATTGGAGACTACTCACAGATTAAACCATATCAAATATTCACTATGAATTTACTCTGTCAGTTTTTATAATAATATTTTAATTTGCAATGTCATACCAGATACAGTTTAGAAGATGAGGTGTTTATTATGTTGAACATGAACAAAAAGGCCTGTAGCCGGCTTGATTTCAGAAGTTGTGGTCATGGCGTCAATTCTGTAACTCCTTATTTTATATCAGATTCTTCTTTGTTGGAGACATGTTTATAGAACTTCAAACATTGAATAGCACTCTGCTCATGTAGGTAATCACATTAGTTAGGACATTGAACTCATTGGAGTAGGTAGAATGTGGTAAAAATAAACATTTGCTTAACTACTGATGATGCAACATTGTTCTTTAGATCCTTGGAGATGTTTAATCTACTGGTTCACAAATTAAAGTTGTACATTTTTGTTTGATTTTCATTTAAGTGTTTTATAACATGGTAATGTATGACGTCAGGCCCATACAGGTACTATTACAGGGGAGGACTATATCGTTTGTATGGCGGTTTGCTCCACATTTGTAACCCTCTCTTAGTTATAATCCTCGCGGGTACGTTCTTCGTTTCGTACCTACATTCGACTCTCCTTAGTCGCTAAGACGAAGAATAAATAATCCACACTTTACTGTTTCGGCACTGACTTTGGTTCAGTGAGAATTTGGTTAAATGATAACTGCCACCCACCTGAAAATAAACAAGATACAATGCTACAGAAATAAGTTGAACGAAAATGGCGGACTACAAAGCAATTTTGTAAAAAATCCCTGCACGTAGGTTGAACCAAAATGGCGGTTATCGCCACAGGTACAAATAATGCGCTGACGACCACCATTTCGGTTCAATTAACTTGTCGAGAATTTGTACAAAAATGCTTTGAAATCTGCCATTTTTGTTCAACTTATTTGTGTCGCATTGTAACTACATAGTTAGAAAAAAAAATACGCTAGATAGGACGGAAGTTTACCCGCAAGCACAGAAATGACTACTAAAACTAAAACATGAACCTACTCCTACCACACTGGTCAACAAAATTTTACATTTTTTTTCCCACTGGAGTAAGACTAATTGTCTCTTACAGATTTTTGTATAGTGTATATGGACATAATTTACTTTTGTTTCTAGGAGGTCAGAATTGAGAATAATGTTATATCAAAAATCCGATTTACCTTAATTTCTGATATTTTTAATTATTTATAATAAATACATTCTCTGCAGGTTATTTAATTTTGTCACATAAAACGATGTAATCAGCCTTCAAAATAAAAACAAAATTTGTTTTACTTTTGTACCTTTTTTATCTATGGATATATATCAAGATTTAAGTTACCGTACTAATATTTCCCATACATTGCGTACTGCGCGTATTGTATGGCTTTATACCGACCTGCAAAAATCTGTAATAAGTCATTTTTATAAATAATTTAGCAATGATGTAAAAAATATTGTAAAATGTAAGGTTTGCACAGTGTTAAGCAGGTATTTGGAAATTGGAAAACATCTAATTGAATTTATGGTTTAATTTTGAAATTACCGCAAAAATAAGAATTTGAATTCTTGACGTGTAATATTTGAAAATTTAGACGTCCTACACATTTTTTATAACCAGGTTCATGTTTTTTGTATTGAATTCTTTTGGAAATCGCTGCAAGTATCCTATTTACAAAATCTTGTTGTCCAGTGATAATCTTCATCCTGCAACAGTGTCATAAAATGGGTTATATGTACATATATACAGGGTTGCTGGTAACTAACGCAAAATCACTTAACATCAGAATCAGACTCCCCAACAAATTATAGATCTGCAATAAAAAAAACAAAAATTGCAGAAAAATGGGCCTCTCATACTAATTCACTGATCACCTGGTCGAGTTTCTATAGAGAGTTCAATTTTCTTTCTTAGATTTTTTTCTTTTTTCTTGCATATTTATATTATCTTAGGATTCTGATTCTGATGTTAAGAGGTTTTGCGTTAGTTGCCAGTAATGTTGCATTATCACTAAATTAAAAAAAAAGTCTTTATTTTCTTTTAGGAGTTTCTTCCCTATCTCCAAAGTTCTTCATCATATGTTCACCAAATCAAATTGGTACCTATTAGGCTTTCAAATAAAAAATGCATCATTAAAATCGGTTCCCAAGTGGCGAAGATTTCGCGTAACATAATATAACTACAAAAAATAACATATGGGTCGAATTGATAACCTCCTTCTGTTTTGAAGTCGGTTAAAAATAGGTTATTACTGTTAGTCGTAACAAAGCTCGAAGGAATCCTTTCATCAATAAAGCAACAATGGCCATTATCGCAAACAGTCCATTCTGATGTCGAAATATTTGAGGTATTGTTTCGTAAATATTCGGTGATTTGTTGTCGGTTTAAAGTATTAGGAGAATAGTTAGGTATGTGAAGTGAACATGAGTTAGGCACTAGCGGCCCGCCCCGACTAGTCTAAAGATTTATTGTAGTTTCTACCAGAAAGAAAGTCCAGAGACAATGCCGCCGGAAACTACATCAGCTTTGCATCGAAAATTGCAGATGAACGTCACCGAATGAATCGTGCGTTAGGCGATTGGCACACTGATCCGCACCCACGCGCATAGCGTATATAAAAATCACGCGCGTAGACGCGGTGTCAGTGTGTTGTACTATGCGTGTTTTCTATACAAATTGAGGTACTTGCATACAGTCCGGCCCCGCGTTATGCAGCGGGTTGCGGAGCAGTGTGTGAATCGCCTTAGCAGTATGCGACCTACTTGCAGCCGGCGACTCGAGCGAGCCTCGACAAATTTTCGACCACTTTCACTTTGTCTTTTCCACTTATTTGGTCTAAACTGCTAGTGCTAGCACGATGAGCAACATTTTTAATTTGCGGAGATAGTATTCGTATTATTTTGTTTTTACGATCTATCATTCTATTTCCTCTTTTCCCCGACAAAAAAGGAGGGGGTTCATAAGTTTGACGTGTCTGTGTGTCTGTCTGTGGTAGCTAACTTATTTGATTAGTACCTACTTAATCTGTGTCGTAACGCCTAAACGAATGGGCAGATTTCGATACGGATTTTTCGATAGAAAGCTGACTTGATCGAGATGGTTCTTAGCTATGTTTGATGAAAATCCACCTAAATGAATTAACCTAGGTGATTTGACGAGGTGGTGTGGAGTTGGTGGAGGTGTTTTTTTACACAGAGCGACTGCCGTCTTGCCTCCGCAACCCAGGGTAGATCAGAACCAATCCTTAGATAGGTTTGAGCAAACGCTAGACGGCGTTCGGGACCCACGGTTTATAAGTGCCTTCCGAAACACGGAATCCTCTTTCTTTTCGGATAATCAGGTGATTCAAGCCTGCAATATCCTAACCAGACTGGAAACAAACAAATACTAAATATGCTTCCCAGTGGGATTCGAACCTACGTCCTCCGGGTCATAAGTCGAACGCCTTGATCACTGGACCACGGAGACAGTCATGGCGGTTTTGAAAGTTATAGGGGTAAGCAAGACAAAGTGTCCAAATATGCCTAAGTGGGGTCGCAGATAAAAGGGTTTTTGTAGATGAAGAAATCGGTGTTTAATGAAAATCGGTTCAGCCGTTCAAAAGTTAATGGGGGTGAACGCTTAAAAGCCTGGATTTTTTATTTTCCTAGCATATAAACTTGTGATATGATAAGAATGAGTATGGCATTTTTGTTTACAACTTTACATAATATTACATATGTAGGTAGATACAGCACCGCATGGCTGCAATGGGTAATGGTAACATTTCGTTCGGAAAAGATATTTTCATCTCATCTACTCAAAACACGATGTTTTCATCCCAAAACATTTAGAGTTAAAGTTACTGCTTATTCTCTCGGGACAAAAACCTGAAAAAGAAAATCTCTAGGGATTAAAACCAATTTGAAAACTGAACAGGATTGTACTCGTCATCTATGTATAATCAAAAATAATGTTGGCAGTCCAGCAAAAAAAAGAATAATTTTGTTTTAAAATAAAAAATAATTGGGACAGACGTCTTGATTTTTTTAATTTAGTTTACATATCATCGTGAACATGGATGAATTTTCCGAAGCGAACAAAACATTTTTGTTTTATTCGCTTCGGAAAATGATATAAGTATAATTAAAAAAAGCGCGATTTCTATCTTTAATTTAAGTTATTACAGAATATTTATTTTATCTGTTTTGACATGTTTATTTATTTTATTATTATTACTTATAAAAATAAAAAATATGAAGGACCACGCAAACAAAGTTATGTTATGAGTGAACATTTTATGGTAAGTTGGTGGTCCCCGAAAAATTAATTCTTAGTAACTATTTATCGAATAAAAACGACATCAAACTAAGGTTAGCATTAAATTGTCGGTTGGATTAGGTATTGTAGGTGTTCTACTTTTCTTTATAATCTGTTTTGTATTTGCTAGTTTTTCTTATAGATAGAGATGTAAAGTAGAGTGTACTACTCGGGTACGGTAAAATTTTATCTCGGGCGATATACATGAATCCCTCGCTTCACTCAGGATTCAAAGTAGCGCCCTCGCCTTCAAAATGTTACCTTATCCCTATGTAGCACAATCTACTATTTTTCTGATTGTTTTCAAATTTTGTCTTAGACTTTTTTATTTTTCCCAAAAATAACTTTTGGGAAAAATAAAAAATTTCGGAAAATTACCCATCGGTACGCATGGCACACAGAGGCAGTAAGTACTTATGCTGCAAATAAAAAAGAACGTGAGTGTTGTGGAACACTCGGTTGGAACGAAGTGACGGTGCGTGACGGAAACATCTAACACTTTTTTTCGCCTAGCCCAGTCCGTACCGTCCGAAAAGGAACTTCGTACCAATAAACAATACATTTTCAAAAAGAAAGCACGATTTTCTAAATTAAAATTTGTGTTGGCTTGCGTCTAAATTTTCATTCGCATTAAATTACTGTTAAAAACGTTCTAAGCGTTATAGCCGTCTGTCCCGAGATGTGCAACATGCCTGCGCTACAAAAAACCGTGCAATCACAAAACTGGAATCCTGATGATTGATGAGATGAGATTGATTGATATTGATTGTAGATGCATTTAAAATTAGACTTGTTTTTTCTTCTGGTTTAATTTTTTATTGAATATTGTCGTGACGTGATAGTGCAATGGGTAATGGTAAAATTTCGTTCGGAAAAGATATTTTCAACTCATCTACTCAAAACACGATGTTTTTATCCCAAAATATTTGGAGCTAAAGTTACTGGTTATTCTCTCGGGACTATCTCTAGGGATTAAAACCAATTTGAAAACAGAACTCGAGTTTAATCTATGTAGAATCAAAAATAATGTTGGCAGTCCAGCAAAAAAAAAAGTGGAAATTTTGTTTTAAAATAATTGGCTCAGACTTCGTGATTTTCTAAATTTGGAATACATATCGCCTTCAACATGGATGAATGTAGGTTAATTTTTATGTTCTTTGCTTCGGAAAAAGAAAGAAGTATAATTTTAAAAAGCGCAATTTTTCCCTTTGATTCAAGTAATTACAGAAGTTTTAGGTTATTTGTATTGAAATGTAATTATTTATGTAAATGTGAATACTTTTTCGTGAGTTTAAGCCAATAGTGAATAGTTATCAAGTTTACGTATAAAATAAAAAGATATGAAGGACCACGCAAACAAAGTTATGAGTGAACATTTTATCTTAAGTTGGTGGTCGTCGAAAAAATATTTCTTAGTATTTATTGTATGAAAACGACACCAAACACCAAACAAAGGTTAGTATTAAATTGTCGGTTGAATTCTGTTAGGTATTGTAGGTGTTTTACTGTTCTTTATATTCTGTTTTGTATGTGCTTGTTTTTCTAATAGATGGAGAAGAAAAGTAGTGTGCTACTCGGGTACGGTAATATTTTTAATATTATATAATTTGATTTTTAATATAATTATCTCGGGCGATATACATGAATCCCTCGCTACACTCAGGATTCCACCGTAGAATCACTCTCTCCGCTCGTGATTCAACTGTGGAATCCTTCGTTTCGCTCTGGATTCAAAGTAGCGCCCTCGCCTTCAAAATATTACCTTAGCCCCTTGTAGCACAATCTACTATTATACTAAGTCCCTCTTAAGATAGAGTAAGATGTTTTTGTGAAAGAAAATAAATAAAACATAAAATAATTGCATATTCCAAATGTTGACTTGAGGTATACAAATTATAATTTTGAGCCAAGGTTTCGTGTGTTAACAATAGACAGGAATTAAATTATGTTGATAAAGGTTTAGAGGAAGTAAGTAGGTGTAGGTTCTTCGTTTTATATTTTTTAAGTTTCACATCAGTTACCTGCGTAGGATAACTATTTTATAAAGATACTGCCACGAACAAACCTAAACCTACCTACCTATCATGAGAGTCCATGTAAGGCTATGTATTTATGATGATTTATTAACCGCAGACATACGTGCTAGCCCGTGGGGAGTTAGCTCGGGGCACTGAAGCATTTCATGGCCGAGCAAACCAAGTCTATCACTCTATTATTCCATGAAACGATGCTGAAATTTTCATGATGTTTGCTCTATTCCGAGTAGGCCGGCCAAGCGACCACTGGGACTCCTCGCTTAGCACACGACATGCGAAGCAGAAACTATGTCAATAAGGCTCTTTTCCCAAGTGGTTCGAATTCGAACACAAAACGAAATACTTTACACCTCCATCGTCCTTAATTACCTACCTAACGTGAAAACTTGCGTGATGTGATGAGTTCGGCTTGCGGCGCTAATCGATTTCAATATTTAATAGTGTTTGTTATGGCCAAAAGTAAATGTTATTAGAAATTGGATGGAAATATTTGAAGGGTTCAGGTGTTGTGATTGATAGTCGAGAAATATCGTAAAGTAAAGGTCATTAGAAAAATGCCGCCGTCGAAGGCTCGAACTTTCCGCTTTCCTGGTGGTGTGGTTACATCGACCGGTTGATTGGGCAGTGAAAGCCGAAGGCCGACACCGTCAAATGCACAACACAACCTTGAATGCGGGGTTGAATCGTGACCTGTGACTCCGTCACTAACATGTTTTTCGACAATGACTCTACGTTTTGTTTACATATGATTTTTTACACATGCAGGCGGGACCCGGCGCGTAATGACTGGCTATAAACGCTAAATTGGCGCCTAGCCAATTTATTTACACGAAGCTTTTCAATCAATTCACTCACGCCTTCGAGTATGATTGGACTACTATACAAACTAGATTATGAATGGATTCAGAAATAAAAACAGAAGACGGGGTTACCTCAATAATATAACTTCTTATGTCTTATTTTTCTATTCCTATAAAACCTTCTTAATTAGATAATTACGTATTTATTCGGGGTAGTTAGGTACCTATAACGTTGACAGGGAGAGAATGCTTTTTACTAAGCAGTAATTCTAGTCTACCTAATGTAGAGTTTGGCTCAATAAAGTTTTTATAAAATAAATGTAAGTTTAATTAATTAAACAATTACATTAGCTTCGCCATATACATATAGGTACATCTTATTTAAGAGCCCTCTCATACAAATTGAAATGATAAGAAAAAAATCATTAGTTAGGTACCTATTTGATCGACTGAAAAGGTCAAATACAATAAATTTATGTTAGTAAACTTTATCATAATCGTCATCTGAGCCGTAATAGAGCAATCAATTAAACACCAACAAACGAGTGATTTGATTTTAAAATTTTAAATATCTCAGTAGGAACTACGTATGTTAAGAACACAGACGTAAAAAAAACTACCCATAAAGTCGCAGTCCTGTAAAAACTCAGACGCTTTGCACATGCCAATCAAATAGTGCTAGCTGCATCGACAATATTAAATGAAAATATAGGTATAATTTTTCAAACTAAAAACCGACTTCGTCACCAAACTACTCTTTGATACTCATTTTTAAGGATAAAAAATCATCGAAATTCTTAATTTTTAGCGTGCAAAAATTCACAGACAAACAGACAAAAGTTCTAAAAATATTTTTTTAGTGGTTTTTTGCGTTGATAAAAGCCTCCAGCAATATTTTTGCTCATTATCTTCCATGTACAGACTATTGTCTCTGAATATAGCTACGACTGCAGCAACACTTTTTTATTACGAAATTTTTATGGAAACCTATATAGCCATCTAGGCCTATATCTATAATTCATGGTTTAGATTTTACATAGTGATAAAGAGCTGTATTCTTACCGCTGGATTGATTTTTACCAAACATAGCTAAGAACTACCGCAAGGTAACCTGCTTTCACGTAAAAAAACCTTGTCGGAATCGGTGCATCCGTTCGAGCGCTAGGATGCGACAGACAGACGTTAGCGTCAAACTTATAACACCCATCTTTTCGCGTCGAAGGTTAAAAAAAAATTTCCAAATTGGTCTAGGCTTCATCGAGTAATCGATGAATATACATAAAAAAAAAACACAAAAGATTCCGACGAATTGATAACTTCCTTTTTTGAATTCGGTTAAAAATTAATAATAACCATAAAAATATCTGTACAATGTAAAATGGATAGAATCTACTACTAATGCTACAGCACTAATCACAGCATGAATAGTGCATGAGTCCGAAGCAGAGGCACCACGGCCAGCGAGACACGCGCCGCTCTACTCGACTGATGTATGTCAGACAGTGGTCAAGGTTCTGTGTACGATTTTTCAAACGCGGAGACACTAAACGAACGGTTTTTTGTATAGAAAAATCATTCGTTTAGGTGACTCCGCGTTTGAAAAATGGCACTTCTGGATAAAGGCGTAAAAAACGGGTTTAGCTGTTTCGCCTGCGTTGAGGCCAAGGTTGGGCACGCTTCTGCGCCTAGGGGCCTGCCTATGTGGGTGTAAAAATAAACATTTGCTCCATATAAGCATATTACATCAAAGCAAGCATGTATAACAAATACATGGTTTATGTTTAATTATGTTTCTTTATCGCTTGTTAATCTACCTGATGTATGTTTGTGGTCAGTGCATCAAATTTAGTGTTTTGTCTTGACCCCTGACTCTATAAATACAGTAAAACCCGCTTAAGACGATTTCCCAGGGACCCTAACAAAAACGCGTCTAAAGCGAGAAAGCGTATTATGCGGGGTAGGAAAATAAAATAAAAAATATTAATTTAAATTACAATGTAATGTAAAATACAATGTATGTATATACATTAAATACATTATTTAAAATAGTCACTTTTTTTGGATTGACAGAAAGATTTTGATGCATTAGCAATAAAAAGATTTTCAACATAATTCAACTTTTGCAGTGCGTCTTCGCTTTGAGCCAAAGAAGCTACATAGCGTCTTAAATCACTAACAGCTGATAATGCCTGGGCGTTTGACAAAACCGGAGTTGACTCATCTTCGTCTTCATCATTATCACTTAGGGCCTCGTTTTGTATGTTATTCACATTCTCAATAAGATCTTCAATTGGTTGAATTTCGTACGGTGCTACATTGTCATCAATGGAAGAATATCTAGGAAAACCCTGCAGTATCTCGGGCGCGGGCGTATTAAACGGGATGACGAATCGTATTAAGCGTTAAGAAATGTATGAAAATATGTCTCAAGTTGCAGGGACTGGCGAAAAGTGGCGTATTATGCGAGAAATCGTATTAAGCGTGATCGTATTAAACGGGGTCTACTGTATACAATAATAACAAAAACCAGACCGTCAATCCGAACAACTTTTCCTATTGCACCAATGCCTGAAACTCGAAAAAAATATCGACAATCTCATACAAAAGTTTTTTATTCGAGTTTCAAGCATTAGTCTCATAGGAAAAGTTGTTCATATTGATGGTCTGAGTTGTTCCTACAAGGATCGAGCAGGGCGTTTGTTACATATTGCATAGACCTTCACTATCACTGAGAAATATGCAGGTACTTTTAATATGTAAGAATAATGACAAAACGTCTACTCTAACTTTACTCAATGGCTAAATAATCATTACAAAATAATTAACTTCGCGTTTTCATATGTTACCGGGGACTAAGTACAAATTTATCAGCCAGTTTGCACTGAATTACATAATCATTTCCGCAATGTCCGTGGCAATGTTTATCTTATCTTAAACTTCTAATTTTTTTAAAATAAGTCATTTTCAGTGATGTTGTTATTTTTGTACAAATTTTGCAAATCTGTGATCTACTCACTCACCTACGTATAATCGAAGATTTACAAAAATCTCTAACGCATTCCTTAGTTCTTATAACTAAATATTTAACCATCCCGTAGAAATATCAAATAAAATCGCATCAAATTGTATCCTGTACGCTTTACGAAGACTTCAATTTATAAAAGGTATTACCGGATGGATGGATAAGGAAAATCCGTTCAAGATGACTTTTAACCCCTGATAAAAAAGAGGGATGTTATAAGTTTGTTTGTGTCTGTGGCATCGTAGGATGGATAGGTTCAGCCGTTTAAAATTTATTGGGAATTAACGCTTAAAAGTCGATTTTTTGATTTGCCTGGCAAATAATAAATGGCGCTACGGATTACAATTCCACGGAATGTAGTTCTGCTACTCATTACTAGATAGCGACAAAGGATATCGCATTAGCTGCTTTATATGACAATAACAAGACAATATTGACTATGTTTTTGAAGTAAAAACTTCTTTAGCGGCGTTGTACACTTTTTTGTAATGGGTAAAAAATGATAAACTCGCGTCATGGCGTCAGGACACGTGACCTGATCGAAAATTCGTAAGACGGTAAATAAATACTAAGAAATAATTGAGAAGACCACGAACTTCCGATAAAATGTTCACTCATATCTTTGCTTGGGTGGTTCTTTATATCTTTTTATAAGTTAACTTGATGCCTATTCGCTATTAAAATTACGAAAAAAAATTCACATTTACACAAACAATTACAAGTCAATACAAATAACCTAAAACTTCTGTAATTACTTGAATCAAAGAGAAAAATTGCGCTTTTTAATTATACTTATTTCTTTTTCCGAAGCGAAGAACATAATAAAGTTTACGTACATTGATCCATGTTGACGACGATATGTATTCCAAATTTGAAAAATCACAACGTGTGTGCCATTTATTTCTTATTTTAAAACAAAATTCTTCCTTTTTTTCTGGACTGCCAACACTATTTTAATTTTACATATTCAAAGTGGTTCAGTTTTCAAATTGGTTTTAACCCTTCGAGATTTTCTTTTCACTTTTTAGTCCCAAAAGAATAAGCATAAACTTAAGCTCCAAATGTTTTGGGATGAAAACATCGTTTTTAGAGTAGATGCGATAAAAAATATTCATATACTAGCGGTACCCGTGTGAATAATTCGCACTAAATAAGTACTCGTACTATGATAATAATTATCACTTTACAAAATTATAAAAATATTTTTTTCATGAATACGGGCTGACTTACTTCGACGTCTTTCAGCTTGAGTTTCCAGTGTCCATCGTCTAGGCATTTTATTTTATTGTTTTTTAATTATTATGTAAATAAATCATTCAATTCAATTTAATGAATCAAAATTTATTGCAGGTATTCAAGTCGTTTCTGATTTTGCACACAATTTGTAACTTTCTTCTTTTTATTGTATTACATTATGAAGTTTAGATGACAGATCTAGAAAATATTTTTCTAAAATTGTCATATAGAGGCGCAAGTATCACAAATGTTGAGCTAAAACGCCACTATATGAAAAGTATCTATACGTAAGTAAATGTGAAATTGAACAAAAATTTTACCGATATATATAGGTATATATAATTTTAATAATTAATTAATTTACACAAACGAAAGCAATAATATTTTGTAGTTGATGCCGGTAGAGCAAGCAATTATCTATAAAATGATAAAAAAAATATATGGAGTAATTGTGAGGTTTTTTTTTTCTAAAATGGGAGGCAAACATCTTAACCTTAACATATTTATATATATGATATTTGCTAACTGAACTATTTAAAGAAATTGCAATTATTTAATTATATCTATTTACAATTATTTATTTGATATGTAATAATTTATATTGTTAATTATTTATTTATCAGCTAATATTTTGAACAAACAACCTAGAATTATCAAATTTATTGAATTTAAATACCTCTGTTATCCTTTTATTGCTACAGTACATAATAGGTACAACAACACAGCGACTTATGAAAAAATCCAATAATTCACACGATTCACACTATCTATGCATTTCACGGAAGTTGTATCAATATGGCATACCTTATGTATGACAGTTATGATGACATACCTATCAATTTATTGTAGGTTCTTACCGTGTTATCTTTTAATATTTTTTTTAATTATTATTAAAAGTTTTATTACTATGCACCACTGCTTTATGAATTACTAGCTGATGCCCGCGACTTCGTTCGCGTGGACTTTATGACTCCGGCGTATTAATATAAATAAAAACTAATGAGAGAGAGAGAGAGAGAGAGAGAGATAAGAAAGTACTTGTTACAGTGTTAGGAGTTAAAAGTCAATATTATTTTAATTCTTTCCTTCGGGAGCCAATATGAAAAGAGCTGAAGTATTACTAACCCTGGAGAAAGCCACATTAAGTTGGCCATGCGAAAAACCAGTCCTTAGATCGACATCAGCTGCTTTAAGCCTCTAAAACTGTGACTTATTTTCATAGCAAAGCAAGTAAACACATGGAACTGTGTATTTTCAAAAGGAAAATTGTTGGGGATGAGTGGCATACGCGGAATAAATACAGTTTCACTGGCACCACTCACATTAAACTTTAAGTGTCTCAGCAGACTATGCCGAAGTTTAGCGGCTAAAGTTCAGTGTTTAAAGTTCGGTGGGGATGACACATTAAATAAGCTGAAGTTCAGCCGCTGAAGTTCGGTGGAAACGCCGGACAGTAGTGATGTGCCGATATGAGAATTTAATCTTCCGTCTTTGCCGCGTCTGCGGCGAACGGAAACGGGAGCGGAAGAGGGAATGGAAGTGGAAGAGGGAACGGGAGCGAAAGCGGAAGCGGGAGCGTAAGCGGCAGTGGGAGCGGAAGCGGCAGCGGGAGTGGCAGCGGCGGCGGCGGCGGCGGATGCGTCGGCAGTGGCGGCGGCGGCAAAGGCTTCGGCGGCGGTGGCAGCGGCGGCGGCGGCGTCGGCGGAAGCGGCGGCGGCAGTGGCGGCGGCGGCGGCAGCGGCGGCGGCGGCGGCAGTGGCAATGGCGGCGGCAGCGGCGGCGGCGGCAGCGGCGGCTGCGACGGCGGCGGGAGCGGTGGCGGTAGAAGCGGCGGGAGCGGGAGAGGGAGCGGGAGCGGGAGCGGGAGTGGCAGCGGCGGTGGCAGCGGTGGCGGCGGCGGCGTCGGCGGAAGCGGCGGTGGCAGCGGCGGCGGCAGTAGCGGCGGCGGGAGCGGGAGCGGGAGCGGGAGTGGCAGCGGTGGCGGCGGCGGCGGCGGCGGTAGCGGCGGCGGCAGTAGCGGCGGCGGCAGTAGCGGCGGCGGGAGCGGGAGAGGGAGTGGGAGCGGAAGCGGGAGCAGGAGCGGGAGAGGAAACGGGAGCGGAAGCGGCAGCGGGAGTGGCGGTGGCAGCGGCGGCGGCGGCGGCGTTGGCGGAAGCGGCGGCGGCAGTGGCGGTAGTGGAGCCGGGAGCGGGAGAGGGAGTGCGAGCGGAAGCGGGAGCAGGAGTGGGAGCGGGAGAGGGAACGGGAGCGGAAGCGGGAGTGGGAGCGGAAGCGGGAGCGGAAGCGGCGGCGGCAAAGGCTTCGGCGTGGGCGGAAGCGGCGGCGGCAGCGACGGCGGCGGCGGCAGCGGCGACGCCAGGAGCGGCGGCGGTGGCGGCGGCGGGAGCGGGAGCGGGAGCGGGAGCGGAACGGGTACGGGTACGGTTACGGGTACGGGTACGGGTACGGGTAAGGGTACGGGTACGGGTCCGATTCAGGCAAAAGCATCGGAAGTTCGGCATTATGTGTTGCTAGTAATGCAAATAACATTGCAGGCATGCATTGGCTGAAATTCAGCCGCTGAACTTCGTCATACAGTGCTGAGACACTAAGTTGGGTTTCGTTACACAGTTTCGACGGAGTCAAATTTCGCATCAGCATTATTGGCCCTCCGACATTAAGACTTATTTTGTGAGCCGAGAGTCCATTTGCTGCAAGTGAATTACGAAACTCAACTGGATAATTGATGGCGTCGTCAACAAAACTATCCAAGAAATTAACAATAATTTGCGTCATAAATTCTTTATTAATTGATTTTTAATTTTTTGTTGTCCATATGGCGCGTTTTGCGTAACCAAGAATTTTTCTGGTGTGTTTTGCTCTGAAGGTCCGCAAATACTGAACTTATAAGTTTTTCTTCGGACGAAACAACTTTTTTTTGGAAAAATTTTCAATGTACGGACACATTTTTTTTACTCTTTTATTATAGTGTAGATAGATAGATTTAGTATGTTTTTGTTCAGCGGCAACAAAAAAACATCATCTATAAAAATTTAAACTGTCTAGCTATAATGGTTCATGAGATACAGCCTGGTGACAGACAGACAGACAAACAGTCGGAAGGTCTAAGTAATAGGGTCCCGTTTCTACCCTACCCTATGGAACCCTAAAAATCGAATAAAATAAGTATTTATGGGGGGCTCCCATACTACAAACGTGATTTTTCATAGATTATAGTACGGAACCGTTCGCGCGCGTCCGACTCGCGCTTGGCCAGTTGTATTATAACTCAACAAAAAGTTCTCATCAGACTTAACAGCTTTTGCTAAGGCGGCATTTTAATATTTCTTATAGTTTAGCTGGACCATTATAGTTCTGCATCATGTGTTCCATTTTCCAAAATCAATTATAGCCTATATGTTGCCCAGGCTTCACAGCTATATAACAAAAAAAGTTTCATTCGAATCCGTCCAGTATTTCCGGAGATTAGCTTGTACAAACAGACAAACAGACAAACAGACAGACATTTTTTTTATTTTCTTACTCTATTACTATATCTCCATCGCCACATATATTTTTTTTTGAAAAATTTTCAATGTACAGACTCATTTTTTTTACTCTTTTATTATAGTATAGATGGAGTATTACTGGTTACTTCTAAAGTTCTATTTTTTACCCGAGTAAGAATTTTCCCGTTTCAAAATATGAAAAATTTCGCTGGTTATTCGTGAGCGTGTTCATACAAATAGACTTAAATTTGTATGAACACGCTCAGAGACATTTTACTCACATTAAGTCAATAAAAATATGCGAATTATAAGCCGGACATTGAACGGCTTATTAACTTTTATAAAACCTAATTAGGTAGGTATATAATTCGTTTAATAGTTTTATAGCTTTACTAGCCCAAATTCTTACCCAACGCCACTGCTCGTTTGGATTATATATATATTGGAGGTTTTATTCAGGATTTATAGCATGGCATGGATGTAGATAAAGATTATAGTATTACATACATTAGCATACACAAAAACTTATACTTCTTTTTATTTTCCATATACGTTCTTACTATCTTCCATATGTATGTAACTATATAAGTAGATGTATTTTATATTTTATCTATAAATATATTATGTATTTATTGTACTCGTACTTATGATACTTTTAGAGTACTTAATAAAATTATATGGCTTTGTAGCTTTTATGTGTTATTTAAACGCCAACTTTCTTCTGATCTGTTTTTCTTGTCCTAAAGGTTGACAGGGCTTAATGCTTAGAAACTTAATGCTTGAGCATTAAGTTTACCTTTTGGCTCCGTGAAGCTTTTAAATAAATAAATAAAATATGGCCTGACGTTTATGCTTTTATTCGATCTACTGATTTTGAATATGAACTACCACCAATCGTATGCGTAACTTCGTAGTGTAAAAAGTGTTTCAAATACTGTAACAATAATAAATCGGCTGCCATTGTGTCTGATCGTCATGCGGAAAGAACAATCGCATCTAGATTATAGCTATAGAAAAAATCGTTGATACAGTGATTGAGACTATTCCATTCCAAGTACGGAAGCATACATTTGAAGGTGTGACTGCTATGAAAAATGTATCATTTAGCGTTTAAACGGTTGCGGGTTTTGATTTCCTGATAAATTTTATACGATATGTAACAAAAACCTGTCCCTGTATGAAAATGTCGAATTTTTTTTGAGTTTTAAGCATTGCTCCCATAGGAGAAGTTGTTCATATTGACGGACTGAGTTTCTCCTACGAGGATCGGTCGGACAGGGTTTTTGTTACATATTGGATAAAGTTACATTTCAAAGGAAATGCGATTATTTTATAACTAAGGGTTTTGGAAAAACTCCTTTTTTATGCAATCTTGCACACAGGCTACTTGAAGTCCAATTTACTATTAGTGGTTTGCGTTGACAGATTCAGGCACAGAATAAATATACTCGTAAGTATTACATACAAAATGGAAACTCCTAGGGTCCCGCGCAATATGCGTTCTCATTCTTCGTCCCCGTAGCTCTCCCCCGTTCTCGCCTTATCGACTGTGTTGAGGGGCGAACACACACATTGGCGTGTGCACGTATGTATAGTTTCGTTTGAAGAACTAGTAGGCATAAATGATATCTACTCCGCTTCTATGAAGTGCCGTTTGCCATTGACAAAGGGCCTGCCTGGCAGACACCACTTCAGGCTTGCTTAAGCCTGTAAGCTGACGAGCAAGAAATTGATCAAATTGACTTCCTTGTTATGCTCGGAGCAGTCACAAGCACACTCACAAGTTGTTAAAAATTATTCCGTTAAAAAGCAACCTTTACTCTTGTGATAAGAGTTTACAACAAAACGAATGCAATCAAAGTTGTGTTTTACCGCGATATGTAGTTAACGACGACTATTAACTAGTGATAGTCATAATTGTTCTAGATATCATGTGCTGTTGACGAGAGTTGTTCTTGGTGTTGATTGAAGAATACAGTATCATGAGCGTATTAACATATCTAATACATATCAGTATTTGTTCTTAATAATAGTTATCACGAACATTTCTAAACATAAATAAGAGTAAAACGCAAAACGCAGGCTTGCGTTCCATATTATAATTCTTTCCGCCATTACAGTTATCAACGATACGTAAATTAAATATAATCATATTTCGAATCTTCAGATCAATGGAGATGCCATTTGTAATAGATTTACGCCTACACGACTACTTTACCTTATTATTACTTTACCATTATGTCACTATAATTGCTTCGTTCATGGTTATTTCGACTCGAACTACATATTTATATGTACAAGTCCACCAGGAAAAATTGTTATCCAGGCAGACGATGTTGTTTTTGAGAGCAAAACAAATTACACCGTTGTTTATTTATTGGCAGAACGTTTGATTGAAGGTTGGCCGGTGGCACGTCTAGATGTTATCACTTAGATAGGTCCCTTATTTTGTCACAATTCATAAATCACCTTATATCTAGGTAACTATCGAGACATAGAGTAATCTCAATTTGACGCTACAAATCTAAATATTTATAATACTAAACTAAAGCGTCACTTCTCCATGTTTTCCCAGGCAGTAGAGGAAACCAATTTTTGCGTAGCTTGATTGTAAGCCGTATTTTTGTACAGACGGGACAGACCTGTGCTCAGGAGTGGGCACGGAAGATAGGTTAATAAAAAAGTGATACTTCTCTGATTTTCCTCTTCTTTAAGAATAACCGGCCAAGTGCGAGTAGGACTCGCGCACTAAGGGTTCCGTACCGTTTTATCTATAAAAAATCACGTTTATTGTATGGGAGCCCTCCTTCATTATTTATTTTATTTTAATTTAATTATTTATTTTTATGGTGAATATACAACTAAATATTCTGTGAATATTTCTAGCGTCTTCACCTGTTGCCGTTATTGATATCGATCAAAAAACGGCAATAAAATCACGTTTGTTATATGGGAGACCCCCTTCGATATTTATTTTATTTTGTTTTTAGTATTTGTTGTACAGACGGACGGACGTTATACACTTTTTACACTTTGGTAACGGAACCTAAAAGAACATTGAAATGAAGGCCAGTCCCAGTTTACATCTAGTATAGCCTTATTTGATCCCGTATGACTCTACTATAATCAAATCACCTACTACGGCGCGCGAAGGCCCAAGTAAATGTACTATTTTAACCACTCTCGGATTGAACAGCTGCGTTCGTGTGTACAAGGCCTAACCGATTCTGTGTATTGTTTTGATCTAGACTAGAATTATCATCAGTCGTTCATTTTGATTCATATTTTTCCTCTACACTTTGTGTTGTTTAGTCTATTCCTCAGGATTCAATCTTCCTCCAATATGCCTACTATATTCTAATATGTGACAATAGAATTCACTCTTGCTAAATGCTGTTGTAGATATCGGTTTTTTTAATTCTTCTGTTAGGGACATCATGACATCTCACAATTTTGCGATGCAAAACTTGTGTATGATCAAAACGATTAAAAAATCAATATGAATGAAGCGTACTTAAAAGAATGTGAAAACAGCCTTGACAAGGATAGAGAGGAATGGAAAAGACTCACATGCTGTCCTGACCCCGCGTAAAGTGGGATAAGGTGAGAAGAAACGATGAATGAAGCGTGCTTTGATGGCACAATTAATATGTCCGTTTGTTTCGATTTGTTAAAGAATACCCAAACGCGTTTTTAGTAGCCAAAATACTTAATCTCTGTTGTCGTTGTCTATTGAAAATATAACCTCGAGAGGGTCAGGCGATTATAAAGATTCCAATTCTAAAAATGCGTCCGAATCTTTGACCGTTAGTAAGTTCAAAACGAATGGTATGTTCTTTGATTTAAAACGTAGTAGACGTAAAATTGTAATTACGGAAAGGTTACTATACAGAATGCCATTAATCACCTACCACAAGTGTTTCTGATTAATATTATGCTCGGCATCGTCCGCCCCATACTTATAATAGCGAAAAATAGTCACGCACATTCAACACTTGTACAAACTTTTGCCCGGCTACATGGAATCAATCTATATGTTCTTCTATTTTGAATTTCCCTTTCTTTTTAGGATTTCGTACCCAAAATGTAAAAATAGGAGCCTATTTATAAGACTCTGCTGTCCATCCGTCTGTCTGTATGTCTGTCACCAGGTTGTGTCTCATGAACCGTGGTAGCTAGAAGACAGTTGAAATTTTCAGAGATGATGTATTTCTGTTGCCGCTATAACAACAAATACTATAAACAGAACAAAATAAATATTTAAGTGGGGCTTCCATGCAACAAACGTGATTTTTACGGAACCCTTCAAACGCTAGTACGACACGCGGTTGGCAGGTTATTTAGTTTTACTTTGACACAATGTTGTTCGACACAAACTAGAAAGTTATCTCTCCTTGTTACTCTATCTTCGGTAATTTCTTTGTGCTGTGGGACAATTTTAACAGCAAACCCCACTAAACCTACATTGACTACTACAGGATATGCGACCACAAGAGAGATTTCTAAAAAACTTTATAGAAAGCTAAATTTAGTTCTCATAAATAATATACATATTATTTTAGGTACTTCACTCTGAGTGAATTTCTCTTTCTCGTTATTCTGTTTCTTAGATACATTATAACAAATAGCGTTATTGTTATATCCATATAATGTAGCACTTGATTAAATCAATTCTTTGGTTCTTAGCAACATCTCGACAAAAAAATATTTCGCATAACTATTATTGAAAATGTCAAAGCGGACATAACCGTTATGAACCCGAATAGTAAATTTGATAGCGAATGTCAAACCACATCTAAATCACGAGATGCTTGGTGTGCACCATATGCTTTGTTTATTCATTAAATACGTGAACATATTGCACGAAATCAGTATGGTTCAAGATAAAAATAAAACGTCCGTTATGTAGGTCAATAGTGTGGTGCTATATTATATGAGAGAACACCTACGGATGTGGATATCAATATCGTAAACGTACGCGACCACTGTTACAAAGTTGTCGTGTTTCCTATGGCCCGCCGCCAAACCTGACTCACAATGTTTGTTGATGAACTTTGCTTTGATCCAATGATACACCTTTATAGGACTTTATTTATCGCTTTACCTACGTGATAAAGGTTATTGGATTGACAAATATTTACGCAGATTTTGAAAAGTTTACATGCACTGTACCTGCTGTAGCTTTCGGTGTCAGCGCAACGTTAAATTTTGAGAATTCCATGAGCCTGAAGAGTGCAACCTACGCTGCACTGATGCGCTCTCTTGGAAATTGAGAGTGGCCTGATTAACCCTACTGCATCAGGCCACTTTTAATTTCCAATCATCCATTTGAGTATTATTTCCTATATAAGGCCTATATTCAATAAACTTCCTACAGTTTATATGACAGTGTCTGATCATCAGAGTTTAATTGCGTTACAATCACAATCCCGCACTTCAGTCTTTATAATAAAGGCCGAGTAGTTGTAACTACATACATGCCACAGATCATTTTTTACCTGTTTAGAATTCTAAAGAAACCGAGGCGATAGCCTTTACAGATAGACGCTTGTTATTATCTTGGCTGCTGTGTGTTAATACGAAAGGCACGTATGTAAGTATGAAACCTAAGTAATGAGCTACTTATTGCGTGTTTCGTACTGGCCTTGGTGAGCTGACCTTATCCTCAGGCGGAGGAAGGACATTGCCATTTGCGAATAGATCAGTGATGCTAACATTTCTTCGTTTCGGGGAAATATGCGAAAGCAAATTAGAGAAATACTGCTTCTAACTGTAACATAAACACATTTCTTCTATTTAGTGACAAGAAAGAAATAAGTTCAATCCAAAATTCTATACAATACCAAGGCATTATGTACCATGCCTAGGCAAGGCATAAAATAGATATTAATACTCGTATTCATAATTTTTCATACATTGCCTACTGACCTAACGCAATGTATACATAATCTAGGCATTGTATATAATACCTGTATTAAACAGATTGCCGGTAACATATAAGTATATCAAATGAAGTATATTGGCATATAGCAAATGGAATAGACAAAACCCAAGGATTTTTTTTAATAAGTTGAGACGATGGAATTTTCGGTGATCGTTACCAAGGGAAAGATCTTCGACTCTGGTTTTATCTGGGTAAAACCATAAAATACAATACAATACAGTACAAAAAACGTTATTGCACCAAAAATCATTTACATATTTGGAATACTTATACAATAAGGGTAGTATTATACAAAGGAGGTACAAGAGACCATGGTTAGAAGGCAACAATTTGCAAAACACATATGTTATTACAACATTTTGGGAATGCAACTGTCAATTAAATTTAAAGGTTCTGAAGGTTTTATAAGTGGCATGTTGATAAAAGACGACAACCTTAAACGACCCATTGAGCTGGCCGGATATTGTTGAAAAAGGCGAAAATGTTCTATCAGAAGACGCTTTTCTGAAGATGAAACACTTTCTTACTCCCTAAAGAATTAATCATTGTTCATTATTAATTGAAAGTTCAGATATTATTATCACAGTCGACGCATATCATTGAAAAATATTACTGTAATAATATTAACACGTAGCGGTGTACTTAAGTATGTAATAAGCAGCAAACACAGGTCGTTAGAGAAGCGCCGATATTTCCTACTACGTAATACTGTATTCGTAGCTAATTAGTGCCAACTCGCGATAATTGTTCTAACTTGCTACAAGTGCTAATCACCAGAGTTCTAAACAATGTCTTCGCACTATGTTGCATATATGGAAAATGGTAGGCACATTGGCGCTGATGCTTATGTTACATGTGTTGAATTTATATCGTGGTTTCCTACGATCTTATTTGTTATGTCGAAATTTACATAAACCCATGTTAACTTTAAAATCAGGCACATTTGAAAATCTGAGTTACTAATCGATACTGATTCCAATATTGTGATAACAAACGAGTTATTATCATGTCTAATTAAGGGTATTACCAAAGATTGTGGTTTGAATGTGGTCAATAATCTTGAGCCGCTTTTATTACCATACCTTGGCTGTCCCCTATTGTGGTTGACTACGTTTAGCGGACAATTATAGCAGTGAAAGACTTTTAGTACCATTTACCAAATGTCAATAACTGACCGGGCCTTCAGAATTTGTGTACCGTACTGAATATTTTTGCTTTTAATTTGCAAGCATTACTCATCAAGTACTTAATCTAACAGCTAACAGAATAGTAAATTATGATTCTTCCAGTAATGGTAAATAAAACACTGAACATACCAATATTCTACAATTTGGTAATAGTCAAGCCGTATTTTTTAATGTACAAAGCTTTTTCAACTTGTTTACTCCTGAATTTGTTATAATTTTAATACATGCATGTTGTAAAAATGTGTAGTTAATTTGGTCTGGAGTCTGGCGGCTCCATAAGAAGCACGTCAGCTTCGTCGCGATCGTGATTAGAAACAAAACAAACGTGTTCCGAGAAGCTTGGCTATCAACAGTCCAGTTTTCGAAGCTTTTGTTATTTTAGTATTGTAACATTACCTTGTAATTTATTTCGGTGGGTCACGAGCGATTGACAGTCAAAATGCATCGTTAAGCGATTTACCGCCTGATGAGAACAGCAAAGCCTTTGTCTCTAACTCGTTAGTTTCAATACAAATATTGATTTCTGAGAGTTCTTTGTAAGCTGAATCATTTAGTGAAACTTCATGCTCTTTAGTAGAGCTGATACAACAATCAATTTTTAAAACCAGTTGAAAAGGTATTTGTTACGTGTTGTTATTTTCTGCTTCCCTCGCAAGTTTATTATATTTTTCAACGTTCGCTCGTTGATTGCTTTTCTAGAGAAGATTCCGCTTGATAAATATTGGAGCAATCGTGAGTCGTGACGTATCCGCCCGGGCGCCCGTACATTGACTATATAGAATATTCATACCGGCAAAGCGAGTTCCGTGATGCACGGCCAGCGCTGATCGATGCAGTTAGCGTGAGGGATCACTTCGGTTGCTTTTTCTTAATTTGTTATTAAATAATTAGTACTTATGATACGTCAAATTACGCTAATGACGGCCAATTTCACTGAACAAAATTTAAAAACGGGAGATTTGTCGTTTTAATAGGAATATAGGCGTTTAGTCACATTATTGCATTGGGTAATTTCATTAGCGCCAATCCTAAAATCACTTAAAAAATCGTTAGCTGTAACTATAATATTTGTAAGCTGTTTCAAGTTTAATAATTATAAAAATTAATAAATGTTACTGCATGATTTTTTGGTTCTTTTTTACGCATTATTTCTATGAAAATTTAATAGTTTATGTATACATGTTATAATTGGATCTGTTGTTGAGACATGTCGAATGTTGACGGGTCTTTACACTCATTTCTTTGTAGAGTTTTATTGGATTAACGATTGTCGCCTTTACGACTGTCTGTAGTATGCCATCAAGTAGGTAATTAGATGACAGGCAGTATTCATACCACAGATATTTATGTCCATGCCAACAAGAGTATTTCTGTTGTATGTTCTCGAATGCTCATCGTGAGCTAATATATCATCAATTTATTGTGCAATATGAAGTAATTACATAGCATAATACAAGAAGTGAACGCGCTTTTATGTCAATAAGATAGGTACTGCTATTTTTCCCATTAAACTTAATTCTAAGCCTGCAATTACAAACTAGTAAAATCTACCGTATCTTTAAAAGTAAGTACTTAGTAAATTCTTCTAGCTGTCACAATGCCCCGTTCTATTTAGCAATTTGCGGAGTACGTACGGTACGCTTCAAAAATGGAGTCATAATTTCTCATACAATTAGTATGAGAGATTATGACTCCATTTTTTAAGCGTAGCGAAGCCTGACCGTACGTCACCTACCTTTGTTCGTCCTAATATTTTATTTAAGGCTTGATATTAGTACTGCATGTCGGCCTGTCTACATCGTTTCTGTCTTCGTGTTCCTTCATGACTTTTTTTAATCACTTCATATTCATTCCATTCGTTGTCTTTGTCAATGAGCATGAAATATCTCTTTTCGTTCAACATGATCACATGAGCACACTCGTCTTCAATATTATCTAGATCCAAAATACAGACAAGCCATAGAATGAGGAATACTAATTGGTCCTATTAAGGCAGTGAGTGGCCGTGATCTTGCAGTATGACATTGGAATCGTTTTCCCCTTTTATTGCTCCGATTAGACCGGTTCTCGTCAGCTCACTGTGACTGAGCATGTTTCAGCTTTTCTACGCCTCTGGATAATGTTTAACCAGATTAAAATACATACGGCGCCTGTAAAGATTGCGCGAAATCTTTATTGTTTCATTGCATATTAGTCATCTTAATCAATATTGTTTATTTACAAAATAAACATTATTTTAAAAGAAACTCCCTCCATATCCATCTCTTGGTCAGTTATCCATACATACCATGACAGACGATGGCTTTTTATCTGAACCACTACCTAATTATGTAGTCTTATGTACCTATTCTAGATTTTATCCATCTTCCTTACCTCACACTCCTTATAGCATCTGCTTGAAAAATACAAATCTTTATTTACTCGAAGAATATTAACTTAATATTTTTTTTACGAATGCATAATGCAGTACATACATTATTTCGATGTTCTATTGTATTAATTGGGTAAAAAAAAATCCCAAGTGGTGCATATAATTAATTACACGTACCTTGTATGTACTTACCTCATTTGTTACCTGTTTTGTAACCAGTAGCAAGTACCTACGCATCTGCATATTGGGAACCCCTTTATCATTGATGTTTTCCTTGTTATCGGATAGTGTAATTTACGAGTAGTACGTTTACATTTTATGTAACTGTTTGATTGCAATTTACACTAAATGTAATGAATTGTCTTTGTTAGACTATGTAAGCCTAGTATGTATGCACTTCTGTAGACAGTTATATACATATGGTAATGTCATTGACAGGATCGTTTACACATCACTACAAACAATTAATAAAAATCATTAACAAATTAGGTGCGGCATGAGATTTTTTTCCATGTGTTCGTATGAAAATCATAGCTCGCAGGTCTATATGTAGATGAAATTCAAAATTATTATCACTTTAATCATAACGTAAAATCTCGGTAGTAAACTATTTGTATCATTTGACTACTGGTCCATTAAAAGAGCACACAAAAAAATTTTACAACATTTAATTAAAGATTATTTTCCTTATTCCGTCATTAATGAGCTTGAGCTGAAGAAAAGAGCATGAGATCATCGAAGCGAGACATTGTGATTCCAAGGTATTCCTCCTTAAGCATTACCCCTGTGCCACGGCGGTCGCAAATCATAATGTATCGCCTGATCCTTGAATCTGACTCCTTTACTACCCCTTGATAACCGCAGTTTATCATAAAGAACAACATATCATGTCAATTGCTCCTAAATTAAAAAGCGTCTTGTTCGTCAGCACAGCACAGGTTATTAAAATATTTATTTTAAATTGACAATATACAGATGTGATTTAACTAGCTGAATGATCGCCGAAGGCCTTCGTGCGAATGACGACATTCGACGAACTAATAAACGTTATTGCCGACTGTGTTTACGAGCAGAACCAAGTATTGGCAATAATTGATTTCGCTTCCACGACGACCTTGGAATACTGCTTTTGGATCTCCAAGAAACAGAAATGCTGTAATTTTTTTAAATATAATTAACTCCAAATGGAAACAAAGGCAATTGTTTTATTAATAAAAACAAAAATATGACAGCTTGAAGGGCCCGTCCGCCCTGATCTACCAAACACGCCTAAACATTGTGGTTGGAGTTTTATTATGGATGTAAATTTTATTAATAGTTATTTAGGCTTTATTAAGAATATGTCTATCGTTTCACAATGGTTGATTTATATAAACATATATGACTTATTAATTTTTATTAATTTGAAAACGACCAACTAGGGTGTGTAATATATGTAATAAAAACAGATAATATATGTAATTTCAATTGCAATAACGCTCAAATAATATAATTTTCAATTTATATAAAAAGCACTACCTAATTTTATTTCACCTAACATTTAATACCATATAACCATCGTGTGCTCTAATAACTTTTAGTTTAATGTTCATTTCATATAATTATCACTTGTCCAGATGCTCTTTTTATATAACGTTCATTTGTCATAATCATCTTTTATATAATTATTCCTTATCCGAGTTAATTTACAAAAATATACTTATTAAAAATTGGTAACTATAATAATATAAGTGTTTTGATCTATGGAAAAAATTAACATTAAAATGAATCATATTCACGGTTATTTATTTTTCAGGAAATAATCAGTTACAACAGTAATGATTACCTTACTTTATTTTAAATTTAAGTTTTTTTTCTTTTGTTTTAATTGTATGTAAGATACCCACGATGTTAAAATAATATTAGAATTTAAAAAATATTGCGCATTTTTTTTGTATGCAGGTAATTTTTTGTAAATAAAATTTAAATATTATTTGTACGTAGCAATATTTTTTTTCATTTGCTCCCTCGATATTAAAATAAATATTTAAATGTTATTCAAAAAATGTGTCACAATTTTTTTTTGTATGTAATGCGCGCGCATTTTATATATGTAACCAATTATTAAATATCGAACGAGCAGATAAAAAAAAATTAATATTATTACATACTTAAAAATAATTTAACATCGAGGAAGCAGATGTATAAACCAATTAAATACTTATAAAAAAAATGGTTAGACATAGACTTTTTGATTTTAAAATTTTTGTAAATAACATTCAAATATTATTTGCGTTTAATATTTTTTTTTCATGTGCTCTCTCGATATTAAAGAATATTTGAATTATATTTACAAATACTTAAATATAAAAAAAAAATGGTTAGATATAGAAAATGCGCGCGCATTTTCTATGTCTAACCAAATCTAATTAAATTTGTCTCAATTCTAAGAGTGACACTGAGAATATAAAAATTCTGTCGGTTTTTTTATAATTGCTTGTTTTTTATTTCATACTTTGAGCGCGTAAAGAAATACAGGCGTTTTAAAATTATGACCTATTATGTTACGTATAGATTATAATTATTAGAGCAAAATAATGTTATAGTAAGTAAACATTAATGTAAATGTGCATTATTTATAATGTTCATTATACCACACAAAATTAGGTCATATGAAATTATATAAATAATACGGTATATCAATTGATCTTTATATTAAACAAAAGTATATTAAATAACATTAGTTTGTATGATCATTAGAGGATTTGTTGTTATTTCATATATTACACACACGACTAACTATACTACCATACTGTCCAGTGTTGCCAGAAGGTTACTTTTGTAACCTTTAAGGTGATTTGTGAACTGCATTGGTTACTTTTAGGTTATTTTTCGGAATTTGTAGAATTAACTTTTAATTTCTTACATAAAAGCAACGCGAAACGGAACGCTCGTTTTAGAATTTTTCATGTTGGTCAGCTTCGTTTCCTTTCATAACGGCCTGTGGTTTTAGTTCTCCTGCTAACGAAGTTTGTACCTACTTAATAGCACTTAATAGGACTGCACCTTAGATACCTATGTAAGGTATCTATGGTGTAGTCCTTAGATCATTTAATACAGGATGAGTTACGCAGACAAATCTTACAAAACTTTCTGCCGCTTTTGGTGCGGGGGTAAGCCACTACTACATCTAAACAAAATCACACATTCACAGAAATAATTTGTGTCGCTATAAATGCAAACTACAAAATACTTAAACACTAGCTTATTTTCTGCACACCAATAAAGCTCACACTGAAAAAAATGTGTAAAAATACACTCTTCGCAAGAAAGAGAGAGAAGACAAAAAATATATTGAACTCTAATGCACAAGGAATAAAAACGAAGGTTGTAAATCATATTACATAGTCTTGTGAGGAGTGCGCTATAGTCTCGTGGGGAGTGCGCCTACGTCATCAACTAATCGTTTTTCAAATTTGAACCTAATTAAAGAACCTTAAGAATGTAATTGATATATTTAAAACGTGGGTTAATGAACTAGTCTCGTATGCGATCCTAGATTATTTTATGGGATGGAAGGAAATCAGTTGCAAACGTGATTCGATTTTTTTTTTTTGTAATCGATACTAATAGATATTCCTTCGATTTTTCAGACATTACATGTAAATAGAAAACATCATTAATAAAATAAAAAATACTTACTAATGAAAGTTAATGCCATCTTTTGGAAGATTAAATGTGTTTGATCTCTTTTTACACGAGAAAATTACATAACATGGCATTTTTACCGGAGCACTTTTAGACGTCTTTTCGATGCCTTACCGATTCACATAATGATTATAATCGATTACGCAACTAGTTTTTATGAACGTATGAGATTTTTGTTCTTATACTTTGGCAGAGGGGAACGCGCAGGTAAGGCTTATCCTGTATTAATGATCTAAAGTGCAGTCAGACCTACAGGTATACTCAGTAAAATAGTAAAATACTCAGTAAAAAAAAATATATATAGTAACTATTTACAAATTTTAATATTGAAATCTTAAACTGTACACTTATAAATTTTATTTTTCAGGATCACTAGTTGATTATATGTAAAAAATATAAATTTTGGAATTATAACAACTAATAAAGAAATTGAAATTCATATTTAGTATGTATCAATATGAATAAATCAAGATATGCGGGAAAGTGCTCAAATACTCTTCGATGTTTCTGTAAGTCAATAAAACTAATATTCTATTCATTCAACTTTTAATACCTTTCCAGTAAAAAATATAAAAGGTTATTTTTGATACAAAAGGTTACATTTTTTTAAATTTCAGGTAATTTCTGACAAGACCGACTGGCAGCACTGATACTATCCGTAATGACCGTAATCCATATTGTTTTCCTTGTTCATCACTTTTGGCCATGTAACAGTGTGTAATATATAAATGCATATATTATTGCAATACATAATATGCTTTTGCATCTTGTTTTACTAAGTTTATATTCTGACTCTATGTTCGGGAATGCGCTAAAAATATTGGCGTTTCTCCAATCCTGGTTTATCCTCTAGCTTTGAGACTGGGACTATCTGTATGCAGATGTCATCCATGCAAAATGAGAATGGGGGCAAACACCTCATATTATGCATCTTCGCTGTCTGTCACAAAAGCATATTTCACTATTTGGTCCCGCTTGTTATTCCAAATAATGAAGACGTTCGTGTTCACCTTCTTTTGTTGACACGAATTCATTCACTGAATTCGAGTGTTTATTATTCCACATTCTTTATTGATATCAACTTTACTGACATAATAAGGATAAGATGGCTTCCATGAGTCAAACCAACGTTTATTTACTAAACGATAGGCTAACTTAATTTATTATATTTTTTCTGACTGTTATCGATATCAAAAATTTCTTTCAATGCTTGGTAAATTTTGTACAGTTCATTTCCTGCAGTCTTTATCTCGCCACGACTACCATTTTGTTCAGTACAAATAAAAATAAACACAAGGTTACTAAAGTGATCTTATTCGGTATTACTATAACAACGAAACCGGTATCTCCATGATCAACTTTAGTGTTCTCTTTTTATTTAAGTTTTTATGTATATTTTTCTATATCGGTTGAAGCTAGGCTTTGATGAAGTAGACTAACGATACATTCTTGTTTTTCATTCAGTTTTATCTGTTTCTACGGTTTTGTAATTAATTTACATTGAACTCGTACTGTTAGCCCTCGTGCATTAATAGAGCTAAGTTGATATTACCTGACGTTGCGTAATTTTACTTAACTTTCTTCATCTCTTCTGAAAAGTCCTGTACGCCATTTCTATAAGTTAGTGTATTCCTCATTCCTCATAGAAGCCAACATGATGCTGATGATTGATGCGTTTCATTCTACGCACATATTGTCTCAGATATCCATCAACCTCACGCGTATCTGGTATGCTATGCTAGCAATGTACTTTATCGTGTGTGAATTCACCGTGAATCGAAGATTGAAATCCATTTTACGACAATAATGACATAAAGATTACCGTGATAACAAGATTACAGTGATAAACAGAGCATATACTATAAAAATTGACGAGCTCAGAATTTGCAAACATGTCGGAGTTGGTACGCCATAGGCACTCTTTATACAATATCTGGAGTGCTCAGACAAATGACAATCAACTCGATCCCGAGATACTTCTTGTGACGGGACTCTCCATTAGCCTACATTTGAAATTGTAAGTGCATCATGCGGCATAAAGATGAATGCGTAAGAACAAGAACACAATAGCACTCAGAATTTAGTCCTCAAGGCACCCGAAGGCCGCCCTAACGTCCGGCTGTAGAATAAGGCACAATGTGTCCCGCGAGACAAGGCGCCTCCAAGGCACGATGCAGTTTTTGCCTGAGGTGCAGTCGGGCGAGGCCGCGAGATCGCCGCGACACTACATTCACTTCCTGGTGTATAAAACTCGAGCCTCAATCGCTCAAATGTTATCACAGCAACAAATCATGCCACCGACCTTTTGCAGGGAAATGATGCCAATTAACATTGAACCAGCAATCAAGGCAGAGGACGTATCTGTTCGGTGCGTGCTAAACGCGCGGATTTATGAATATTTATGAGACAGCTGAAAAATCAGAAATTTTACATACTCGTAAACACCCATGTTGTAAAAGTAAGTACACATGTAACTATGTACGTTAAAAGGCCAAATAGGGAACTAATTATTGTAATGTTTGTCATACATATCGTTGAAACATATTATTTTTGTATTTATTACTATATTAACTGTTATCTTATTAATTTCGCACTCCTTTTTTTTGGTTGCCTGTAAGAGATTGCTTCGGCGATAAGGCCGCCTCTTATACCTCATTATATTATGTTACCCTTATTCTGTAAGTATTCTGATTATGTAAATGTTTCTTGGTGTAATAAAGTTTTTTGTATTGCATTGTATTTAATTAGGTATGAATTGTGTGACGCTTATTCCTACAACTTACATTTAAGATTGTTATTTTATCAAATACTATAAAAATTCTTAGAAAAAACTTGTTAACTGTTTACGATATTTCCTCTAGCACAGGTGTAATTACATTTATGTTACTAACCTCTAGCCTCTAGGTACAATATGTCTTTCCTTTACACATTATTCGCTCACAAACTAAAGTTGGCTTTAATTGCCCTAACGTAACGTAATCATATCAAATGGCATTTCCGCCAAAGTGCATTGTGCCATAAACAAATTGCATGTACAAAGTCATCACAATACATTTTACTTAAAGTATGTAGTACATACACGACTTTGCTTTTAACGAGTAGACACTTTGGGTTTTCACCGTAAGAAATCCAGCTCAAGATTAATATTTCCCAGCTGTCGTAAATTTTCTCTCTGGTCATGGTATGTGATATGAAGATACGTGCTCCAGCAACTACTCTGTTACATACAACTGAATCGCCTATTCAAAGTGAAAAGTCGTTTGATGTGCCTATCTTCCACAAAGCTTTAACAAATCTTGTAGTCACATTTGAATTTAAAAGCGCTGCTCTTGTCTGGAGTTTCTTATTTTTGGTATATCAATCGCTGAATATTTTTAATACGAGGAGCGTATGTTGAATGGAATGTTCTGGGTATCGAAGGCTGGGTGTCGTCAACGTGTACTGTGTACCCTTCTCCCGTTGTGATGTGACGTGGGAAACAGTTCCACTAACGTAAGTGCCGTGTTACACGCGACCTCATTACGTTTCCTCGCGTTTTGTATCGTACATGACTCAGTTGCCACTGCTAATTCTCTTATGACACTTGTAATGACTGCCAGTAGTTATATTTTGACAAATCTCACTCTCAAATTTAATTTTACTTACTTTTGACAGTTGAAAATTACCACTAGACCGCTAGATTTCACTTAAAGTAATATTAACATACTAGTTAAACTAGTGATGCTCGTCCAATGCAAGTAGTTTGTAGCCGAAATCAGCTATGAAAATGATTTAGGTCAAAATCAAAGCATTTTGTTCGAAGAGCGTATTATAGGACTTTCAAGGCTTTTCTCACGCTTAAAATTGCAAACAATATGTTATGTAGGCAAGTGTGCAACCTACAAAATTCAGTTCGCTTTCAGCTCATTCATTTGAACTGACAACAGTAATGTAGATTAGTTTCGCAGCCCATCTTTTATCAGATAAGCCTACTTATCGTGTTTAAATAAATCTAGTTACTACGTAACCACGTGGAAGGCATTTTGACGAGATATAATTCCCTTCCTCATGTAGCAAAACCAGGCCCAAATTAGAAACAGAGATGGTGTGATGAAAGCTTAATGTTAATTCTTATTATATCTTAATGCTTACATGAGCTAGCTCATGTTAATGCTACAAATTTGAAAGAATAGACTAGCCGCAACATAGAATAATAAATAATGCTGCCAGGAACGGATCAGCGGCTTTGCCGTTTGAGAGTAGATTTTGTTTGCGGATCTGCATCGCATCGAGTCATTCGGCATACATGTCAGACGCGGTTTCTCCTGCGGCGAGCACGCGTTGGAAAAGAAAGCGAAATAACGGTACTGGCAGACTCAGCATAATTATATTCATTATAGATGACTTCATTTTATACCCAAAATTAAGCATGTAAGGTAAGAGGAAAAGTGATTCGGCTGGCATTGTTCTTAATTTTTCTTATTCCTAAGTTAATCCGGTATGTTGGATTACGCCTCTTCTTCTACCTTAGCAAACTTAGCGTGTATTTAAATTGATTGTATGTTGGTACTGTGTGTCTTTATATAATGATAGAGATAGTTTTATAGCTCTTTTCTTGTAGCCAAGGTTTAAATATAAAATATTTTATCATTCAGCCACGTTATGATGTCTTAGGTTTGTTTACACAGGTGATAGATACAATAAAGTGGGTATATGTATATTGTTTGATCTAGAACTAGACCTTATAATATGATTTAAGTAGTACTATAAAATAATGAAATGATGATAAGCTGAATTCAGATTTGATCCTTTTGATTTCGCCAGCTCTCAAAAAAATATCACCAGGCTTAAATTTTTATTATAAGAGAGGAAATAATGTCTTCGATGTTTGTATTTGACATCAAAGTAGATAAAGTAAAAAGGTTTAATGGTAGGCTTCGAAGGTTGTGGCGTTAATTTGGAAACAGTCGACATCGATTGCTAACCAATCGATTGACCTACCTTCTTTCCTGGTTAGCAGTTAAATATAGTTTTCCCCTATCCACCGGATTTCTACCTAGTCTGTTTCACGAGGCAAAATGCGATTTTAATGATTACCTAACTACTTTGTTTGAAGATTCTTTCGGTGTTATTACTTACTGTCAAATAAAATTTGACCTGCAGTCATCGTAAAGGTAGAATCTGCCGATCAATTGATTGCAATCCTTGACAAAATAGAAAATAACCGGTCGCGCTGAAAGGAACGGTAAATTAAAAGTAAATTCATTGAAAGTGTTCGATTGAATCGGAACTCAAACCGCAACCCAATCGTTAAAATGTCATTAAGAGCCAATCGACGGTCAATTCGATGAGTGATGTGTGTAAACTTCACATTTACACCTACCTTCCGCTAGAGCGACCCGCTACAAGGCAAACGCGATTTCATATCGAATGGCGGCAGTTAGGGCCGAAGACAACTTGACACGCCTTTTTGAATTGTATTTAAGAAATGAACTTGGATAAGATTATGTTTTTTTGCCTTGGATCATTGTATGTTGTGTAATTGTGGATCTGATCATTATCAGATATTTACTCTTAATGTTCCGTCTTAATCAAATCTTTGTCTTCTAGACCACTATAAATAATTAGATTTCCATTTGCTTGCTAAAATGTAAGTATATTTACCTGCGTGCTAGCAAAATCGATTGGTTAGTTTTTATTATCGTTATATGCATTTACTTCCGCATAGTTCAAATACATTAAATGGCTCTGTCCTAATATGTATACTTAAACAGAGAACTAAAAAAATTAATCTGGCCTCAATCTTCGTCCTTAGTCGTTCAACTTGAGAACTGTGCTGTCGCATGACCTGGCTGCGTAAACGCCGAATCAAGGTCAATGCGTGCGAAACTCAACGACCTGCCGCTCATAAATAAGCATAACGCGTGTTACCTGCATATTTTTAGTTCCTCAAAGCTCTACATGGTAATAGATAAGACACGTCACCTGACAAAAATCAAACACCAGTTTAAGCTAGTTTTCTGTTTATGCTGGAAAATATACATAATGAATTCTAATTTTACGGAAATCATTTGCATTAAAAGTCTAGGTAATGTGAGTACAGGTATTTTGTTCCTTCTTTTTTTGTTCCACAACATATGTTCGGCATTGATAAGTTCTGCGAGTGAAAGGTCAAATCTAGTAATTTTACCACTTTACATAATAATAGACAATTTTGCACTTTTTTGCAATGGCGAATCACATGCGAAGTTGCATAAAACATGAACTTGAAAACCTTGATCGATCTGCGCGGCGCCGATTGGACATGCTCTAGTATGCCACACCAAACAAGGGCAGGGACGCCCTATGCTCTACTTTGTATCCTCATTATTGCAGCCTGTGTGCGATATAGCCAAAAAATTATCTAGTTTTGTATTAGGATTAACTGCTTTTATTTTCTCTACGCTCCACGACATGCTTTTACTCAAACTGCTTATAACAAGGGTAGGGTCGTCCTCGCCCTATGCCCCACTTTGTATGCAAATTATCACAGCTTGTGCCTGGGAACTGTGTCAGGGAAATAGCTTAACAAGTAAGTAACAATGCCTACACAAACTTTTAAAATGTTTCATTTTAAAAGCAAACAAGTAGATTTTTTTACCCATGCGCTGATAAAATCCCCATAAAGTGAAGATATGATGATGATGATGACGATGAGATAATGAAAAAAGTTTAGGAAGATGATTTGTTATGGTGTGCTCACAACAACACACATATGTATAACGACAATGAATACAATACAAACAAATACAAATTTGACAAAATGAATCTATCAATTTGTGATGAAGCTATCCTTTAAATTTATAGATAATAATTTAAAACGTGTAACAAATGTATGATGATGATTTTAAATTACCCTAGCCAGTGTTTTAAAATCATATTTGCAAACCACCTCTGAAAAGGAATTATTATCTTTATACCACCAATAAAGCTAATGAGGATGAATTCGTTAAACAATGCCTAATTGTCGTATCCTCGACTTTAAGATTAATAGCTCTGCTATAACCGGATGTTGGAGTGAAGTTTCTAGCGCAGTCCAGCTAAGGCCGATTGTGAATGGTGTGCCTGTGGCCTTCACATTGATATGCCGAAGATTTGCCAAGTCACAACGTGACGTACCCAAAAGCCTACTAACCCATAGACACTCCTCGCCTAATCTCTCTTATCTTGGAGAAAGTGACTCTACATGTCATGTATGTAGAATTTGTTTACACTTGAGCGAGTGTAACGGGTGTAATGCTATTCCGCAAATGAATGTAGCTTGTTTAGTTCACATTTCTGATAAAATGTTACATGTAAATTATTACACAAGCGTAGTTTTGTAACGTTGGTTATTGCTGCACGTAAATATTGATATCGCTAAAAGCGGGGTCTTTCTGTTGTTATTTTAAGCAGTCAAGAAAACGTTTACGTTCCTGCAAAAAAGACGTAATTTTATACGTCTCTGACTGTTTCCAGTTTGTTTTTGTCGCCATGTAGCTGGTCGACGACCAGCGTAAAACGTCACGATACAAATTAGGCACACCTAGGAAATTACGTTTCTCATGATTGAAATAGATACCGACCAAGTGTGTGCTTAAATGGAATTCTCATTTTGCACCTATTTCCACATATTATAGTAAGATTTGAAAGGGTTTTGACAACCCTTTCAAATGTTACTATAATTTAAGTTTAATTTAGAATTTCGTTCAAAAAAAATAATTTAATTGAAATAAGACGACTGGATTAGAAAGCACATCTTGGAAAAACATAACAGTGTTAATACATACATACGTAATATGTATGTACTTATAATATATGTCAAATTATATCAATATAGTTCAGATTTTTAAACTTCACCTTCTATAGTTCTCGCATGAAATTTTTCACAAAAATATTGGTTTTTGTGAGAAGTTTCATGCTTTGAAAAGATTTTGTTGGAATGTTTGCAATTTGTAAAGGAAATCCAAGTTCTACAAAATGTACCTACTTGATGATGATGACACATTGACACTCGAGTTCTTTTTCACACAGCTCTCAGGGAATGGCCGCTGGGCAGTAAAGTGTTGTACAAACAGTGTCAATCCGTTTTAGTACGGTGACTCACGCAGGTATTTACCTTTTAGTAGCCCATAGTCCTTCGATTATGAAATTAGTAATTACATCATTTGAAACAATTCCCGATAAGTATCTGTCCAAAGGCCTTCTCAAACTACGTCACTGCTATATTCATTCTTTGACAGAACGTGATTCTTGTCTTTGTATTGTTTCATGCATGATTTCATGACCAAAATACTCCGACAATGTAACCAGACACACTGAACAATTTAACATGCCTATAATTAAGTTATCTTTTGTTTTGTGTATTGTGTGTGTGACAAAACTAAAACAATAATTACACTTAATTTTAAAGAATATCATTATTATTAACAAAAGTTTTTAGTTATTTATGAATTATGAACTGATTTCCTTTCAACTTCGTGGTGCTGCTGATCTTTATAATTGTAATACGAGTAGATTGATGATTTCTTTCACACCTATTCATCAGCCAGTAAGCTTCCATGAGTTTAGAACTGTTTGAATTCTTTATCTCTTACCATAAGTTGTAGCTATCAATCAAGGTTAGACTAAAAGCCTCAACAAACTTCATTCACCGTTTAAAATTGTCATCAGTTGCACTTAGGCTACTTTTAGTTTCCAAAGAAAAAAAACATGTTCGACAGATTACATATAATAGCAAAGGAGCAATGCTGTTCTCACGCGCGTTAAATAAATTAAGATGTTTTCTGCGGTTTTGTCATAGACATCTGCGAGAGATAGTTTGTTTACTAAGTGCTTAGCTATTGTTTGGTTACACAATAGAGTGAGGCTAACGAGTTAGTCAATCTATACAAAATATCACTTTCAGCACTACGTTCCGCTGCTACGATCATATTAAATGTTGTTTAGACTATTTGTTTTATTTTAGATACTACCACTATTACTATGTGATTAATACAACTACATATTTATTAGAAGAAGTAAAGCACAGGCGTTCGAAGAGAACCAATACCATATAAATAGTGTTATGAACTTGGTTTCAAACTTTTATTGTTTAGTTTGAGGCTTTGACGACCTCTTGCCTAGTGATCATAATGCCACGCTGTCATACTGACTGGAGGTCTTGGGTTCGATTGCCGGTCAGGTCAAGATAGAAAATGATCTTTATCAGATTGACCTTAGGTTTGGATGTTTAACAATATATGTATTTGTTATAAAATATAGTATTGTTGAGTTAGTATCCCATAACACAAGACACTAACACGAGTAAAACTGAGTTCAGGACCACAGTTAAAACCTTGTCCGAAAAAAATCATAGCAGATATTTACCTACTACATTGGCTCGGCGACCCGCAATGGGTCTTGGCCTCCGACAACAAAAGACACCACTGTTCATTACTCCCTGTGTCCCTGTGTGTGTTCACTAGTCCCTGTGTCTTAGCCTGCGCCACCTGTAGATCTCCTTGGAGGTCTTCAACGTCAGCGTTACCTACGGTGACCCACCAGCATTTTCCCGGTTGGTCTCCCCGTGTACGCTATTTTGACACCAAGATCCTCCTCCATACTCTCCACGTGACCCAGGCATCGAAGTCTTGCCGCTTTGGTCTCTCCTTTTATGTTTGGTATGGCCACTAACTCTTCTACCTCCTGATTTGTCTTAATCCTCCAGCTGCCCTCTTCTCGTTTGGTTAGACCCAACATTTTTCGGGAAATTTCATTTTCGCCACTAAGAGTTTATTTACTTCCTTCATTATTAATGTCTAAGATTCGCATCCATACATCAGAATTGGCATCAGAATTTTTAAATTCGTATTTTGGAAAATATAAAAAAGCGCTGGAAGAGAAACGAAGACTAAAAGGTATTGCTAAGCATGATGATAACTGGGTAACTAAGCACCGGGAAGCTCAACACAAGTTGATAAATTTAATAGTGTAAACGGGTACATCTCGATTGCAAACATGGAAATAGAAGCCATGGTTAAAGTTGGAGAATATAGAAAATTTTGGCAGTAGGTAAAAGAAATGAAGAAAGGCCTACCTCACAAATTTTAGAAAATTACGAAGGTAAAATTATCTCACATCCTAAAAAAAATAAAAACTGAACGGCGACAGTATTTTGAGAATCTTTTAAATTGTCCACCAGTTGATATATGGCTTCACTGACGCAACCTGCATGCACAATGGATGTTGAACCCCCCTAGCTTCTCAAATAATAGCAGCTACAGACAGAGTATTTAAAAAAACATTGATATGTCAATTGTTTCAAACGCTAAACAATAACGCTTATTAGATGGCTCGCTAAGACAACAGAGGACATTTAAGGCCGCCTGTCTAAAATATCAATTATAATCTGTGTCTCGGACAAAACCCACGCTGCTTCATATTCATATCTACGTGACGTACTTGAAAGCCTAAGTTCACATCATTATAATATGTCCCTAGCCATTATCATATTTTTATAATACCTATAAGTTAGTATGTATGTATGATGATAAATTATACTTTAAGGACAACTGTAACTGTAAAAGGACATTACAACGGTTACGGAAAGTACTGTTATCATTTAAACAGGATCACGCATGCTTCAGTGGCGTTGCATCATCATAATTTATTGCTACTAGTAAGACCCTGATATAAACAAAGGTGACGCTATACAAAAGACGTCACCGCTCCACCCACTTACACCTGAAGTGCGTAAAGAGGCTTCACATGAGAAGTATGTATGTACACCTATACGATAATACTCCACATTCCTACACTTTTGCGATGGCTTCTTGCGGAAGTAAATTCATATTAAAAACACAATGTTTACCCTAAATATTCGTGTTAGTAAATATTTGTAATACTAAATATTAGTAATAGATTATTTTCCAACAACATTTCCCTTGTCTTAGAATCATAAGTACAAGAAATAATAACCTTAGTAAAATTATATCCGGTTATTCCCAAGAGCAGGATAAAACCTGTGACGCAAATTTTTTAGTTTAGTAGGTAGGTACACATAACAGATAGTAGCATTACAAACATTTATGACATTATAACAGATTTATTGCACATCATTCTGTAATAACTTGAGATCATTCTTTTCAACAACAACCCTGTTACTGGATAGAAGCTCGGTTTATCATAATCACGTATTATTTATTAATCAAAAAAACAATAACTGAAGGTGACCGCTGACTTTATATCAAACAATTCCTATCCTAGACGTGCACGCAAACACACTAACACTATGTACAAACGGTAGAATACACTACAATGGCAGAAACCTCTCTTTAAGACACAGAGGGTCGATTCGAGGGTAAAACTAACAGCTCGTCTTTGATTAAATTATTTATTTGTTTACATGCTAAATTACTTAGTTGTCTTTGGATTGATACAGATACATTTTCATGTCTTTACGGGGTAGACAGACTCCAGAGCCGTAAGATCCAAAGCCCATAATTTAGCTTGACCTGTAGAATGTGTTCTACTTTTGATCTCGTTTTCAAACTCATTGATCCATCGCTGAGTCGTGTAACTCTGCTCAGGTTCGAACCGTCACGGCCATCTCTTTGGTCACGCGTCTCGCCACTCCATTGCATCACTCGATGTTTTGTGTTTAGCCCCAACCTCTTGGGACTGCCCATTGTCTTGCTCATTACCTCAGTAATTGGTCACGTTAGACACGACTCGCTTTCTAATATCATCCATATCAGATCTTCAATGATTTTTGCGTTTAAAATATAAATGACGCCTGCAGATTGTTTCACAAATTGGCTTTCTTGTCTTCTTCTTGTCTATCCAGAACACCTTGAACTCATGTTTAAAACTATTTCACTAGCAAGCTTATAAAGAGCTGGTAAGCTAGGAACACTTCGCATAGTGTTAGCTGAAATAAAATTAAGTTTCCTAATTTCCTACATTGTACTAGCTAGTATTAACTGTGCCGTTTCACTGAATCGAGATGTAATACTTACTCACAGTGTCCTTATACTATGTACTTTGTAATACCTAAAATTTTCTACAATAACAGCAAGTTAAAAAGAATTATCACCATCAGTAAAAACGGTATCGCGCTTTTTGATGTCACGTATTTCCCTTTATCGCACTTTATAGCATCAAATGTTTCCTTAAGCGAAATGAGTTGCAAAAGTTAAGCCGTTATCGCGGTTAGATCACTTTCGTTTTGTTTATCTTTATCAGTTTGTTCGCGTTCGTGACCTGTTGCTTTCCCTCACGAACGCCTTGTGCCCCTGCGGTACTCCGGGTACTCCGTGCTGGCGTGATACCATCGCTGTGGCAATTTGCTGGAAAAAATATGAGATTCATTCAACAATAGGCCATTGTCGAATGTGGCAAAACACAACTCGCTGATTTAGTGAAGCTTTTTGTAAGAATAATTTTCATGCTTGTACACGGTGTTTACACCTATTTGTAGTGTTTTTATGCATGAAGTAGCTTTAGGAAATCAGACAAATAAATTTGTAATCTTTAAAATACTTATATTTTGAAGATTACAAATTTATTTGTCTCAAAAATTAAATTAAGGTTTATCTACTCTCTGGTGGCCTCTATTGTAATCGGATTTGAAGATGGCATGTTAATTTTAGATCAAAGACAAAACCCACAGGGAGATTTTATGACTTGTACTAAATCCGTATTATACGGAAATATTTATCAATCATATTATTATGTATCGATAAAGATTAAAATTTAAAACAAGTCAGATCTACATCCAGAATAACAAAATGTCAAAATTATCTTATAAATAACTTAGGTCTCGTTGTTTGGCTACAAGTCTTAAATTTTACAAATACTAACACACGCAAAAAGGCAACTTAGTAGTGGGAGTAACAAGAGTTGTTAATTAATCAACATCACAATTAAATATTGGCAACAGCATTTTTTATCCAATCCATTCTTTTTTATCCAATCAAAACTTCATGGCACCGGTATCTACCATGTTTGAATGGTACTGGCTTTTATTGTGTTGTCTGACTTGTCTGTCGGTCACTTTGGTCTGTCTTTATTTGCTGCCAGCTAGATAAACCGCCGCGCCCTCGTCTGGGTCACCAAAACACACAAGGACTTCAAATAGGATTTATTGTTTAGAATTCATGGAATAGAACACTACATAGACATGAGTAATAGTTAGTTGAAATTGGTGCTTTCAAAGTTTTCTTTAACTAGTGAATTTCTACAACTGGCCTAGGTCAACCACTCAGTTATTGTGCTTAGACTTTAATTATGGGAGAGTCCACATCAGGCACAATAAATAATAAATTATTATCATTCTCGAATGTGTTAGTGTCCAACACTTGTACCAGATGGAATTTTCTGTCTGGTTCGCATCTGAGATACCTACTTTAACGACGATCATTTAATCTCCATTTCATACTAAAAATATTTTTTGTCTTTTTAACGGACTTTAAAAAAGGAGGAGGAATCAATTCGTCGCGATCTTTTTTAGGGTTCCGTACCCAAAGGGTAAAAACGGGACCCTATTACTAAGACTCCACTGTCCGTCTATCCGTCTTGTCTATCACCAGGCTGTATCTCAAGTAGTCCCATATAAATTTGGGGTAAAGTCTGTTTTTTAGTTTTGAAAAATTGATTTTAGATTTTTTGTTTTATTTACAGATCAGCGGAGCGGTACATGAAAGTGAAATGGAAAGACATCCGCGTGGGCGACATCATCCACCTGTCGAACAACGAAGCAGTACCAGCGGACATGGTGCTGCTGCATACATCCAACCCCATGGGCGTGTGCTACCTGGACACGTGCAACCTCGACGGAGAGACCAACTTGAAACAGAGGCTCGTCGTGCCCGCTCTCAAACAATTTGTAAGTCTTGTCTCTGTATCTATTATATTCAAAATCAAAATGCGTTTCCCATAACCCCCAATTTTGTAAGACGCATTAAAACAACCTATAGACTGTGCCCATAGTTTTAGCTTTATTCGTATTATGTTGGTTTTTATCCATGTTTTTTATGCTTCCTTTTGTGCTTTTTTTTGTAATGACACATAAATTCATTGGTTTATTCTGCTAACCCTGATAGCTATTTCAAAATTCCTTTCATGTCCTTTCTACCTGTACTTGATATTTTTAGTAAATAACAAACAAATTGTACAGAATTTTTAATAGAGGAGGTTATCAATTCGTCGGAATCTTTTTTGCCCGACTGCGCGAGAAGGATGGTTATGTTTGTTTAATTGTTTGGCACGCTCTGCAGCCTAAACGGCTCAATGGATTTTAGTTTGAGAGGTGTCGTTAGTTAGATTCATAACTGTGAGAGTGACGCTAAGTATATAAAAAGGCAGACGGGGTTTTTTTTTATGACTTATTTATGTATGTTCTTGTTCACCGATTATTCGAACACGTATGGAATGATTTCAAAAAAAAATTGTTTAGAAATTTTACCGAAATCGGTTGTGTAGTTCGGGGATGGATGACAAAACCCTTCTGGCGAGTAGGCGACCAATACTGTGAAAATGAGTTTCTTTCGGCGTTTCTTCTCAGCAGTGGTCGTTACGAAGCGCTGGTATCGGTAGCTTTTCTTTTAAATAAATTAAATTTCAATATAAACTACACGTATTGTAAATTATACTTATTGACGTGTAAAGTGCCTGTAAAGGTCTAATTACTGAATAAACATTAGAATTTTGAATTTTGAGGACGAAGTCGGTTTTTAGCTTTTAACAATTATTACACAAGTTTTAAGCTTAGTTTGAGGCTAGCTCAATCAGTGTGATTAGTCCCTATAATTTTATTTACATACATACATACTATTACGTCTTTATCCGTAATGGGACAGACAGTGGCATTTTGGGTCATTTTTACGCGGTCAAAACCGAGACCGGGCGCTTGCTTTCTATTATTAAATGTAATCATACGAATCAGGTCATGAAAACTTGAGCAGATGTTAGTCTTAAAAATTTACTTCGAAAATAACTCCTTTCCTCGTTCCTCGTCTGTCATATTCTGAAGCTATTCAATAATTGTGATTATTTAGGCCGCTGCGATTACACGGTGCTTTCATATTGTTATGTCACAGTGGTTTTGAAGATTTTGTTAGTTGCTTTGATATTAAGCTTTAACAAACGGAGCGTGAGAATTACTTTCCCAAACTCTTATTTTTATTAAGGTGCCCTTCCTGAACAGATGGTTTCATGGTCTACTTAGAATGCAGCGTTTCGTAAATCGAAAAGATCTTAGATGGCCCAGATATTAATCAGACATATTGACTCTATAATAGCGATCTAATCTTCCTCCAAACCTACATTATCTATACAATAAGAAATTTTTATTTCTTTGTTTCAGCATAACCAATTTAATCCCGCCAAATTCGCAAGTTTAGTAGAAGTAGACCGGCCATCGACAAAAATTTACCGATTCACCGGCACGATATCAAACCCCAACGGATCTAGAATACCACTCGATTCGGACAACCTTCTTTTGAGAGAATGTACAATCAAAAATACAGATTACGTAGAAGGTATCGTCGTTTATGCTGGCCACGAGACCAAAGCCATGTTAAACAATGGAGGCCCCAGATATAAATGTTCGAGTCTAGAAAAGAAAATGAACACAGACGTTATTTGGTGTATTCTAGTACTTTTATTTCTCTGCTGCGCTGGAGCTGTCGGCTGCAAGTTATGGTTAGATCATTATTACAGACAAAACGATGCCAAGGCTTACGAGAACATACCTTTCCTCATTCCTACGGCCGAAAAACCTGCGTTAGAAGGTTTACTAATATTTTGGACTTACATTATAATACTTCAGGTCATGATTCCTGTTTCTTTATATGTGACAATAGAGATGACCAAGCTCCTACAAGTGTACCACATTCACCAAGATGTCGAAATGTACGACCCCGAAACAAACACGCGAATAGAATGTCGAGCGTTAAACATAACGGAAGAGTTGGGTCAGATCCAGTACCTGTTCAGTGACAAGACAGGCACGCTGACGGAGAACAAGATGGTGTTCCGGCGGTGCTGCGTGGGCGGCGTGGACTATGACCACCCGCCCGGGCCGCCTGCCGAGCCCTTATCTGATCTGCCACCGATAGTGCACCCTATTACCAAGGTCTCCCCGAATACCAGATTGCTACAACATTTGGCAGACAACAATGATACTCAGCATACACAAAGGGTTGGTGCTTGTTTTTCATATTGTATGCCAATCTAATGTACCTTTACAATATGTAACAAAAGCCCTGTCCGATCCTTGTAGGAGCAACTCAGACCGTCAATATGAACAACTTTTCCTATGGGACCAATGCTTGAAACTCGAAAAAAATCGACATTTTCATAGAAATTGCCGGGCCGGCCAAACATTTTTGTATGAAAATGTCGATGTTTTTTCGGGGGAAGGTTTTTTGTTACATATTGTATAAGGTGTAGAAAATTCTTAAATTCATTATGTCATGAAGCTTTTTTTGAAGGCTTTCGCCCTTTTCAGTTTTCATTAGAAATGTTGTATTTGTGAAACTTTTTCATTTCTACGTTTAAAAGCTCTAGCTCTCTAATGAATTAACAGCTTCAGTAAGTATGTACTTGATAAATACATTGACGCGCTTTGTCCTGTTTGAAATCGATATATATGCCGCAGTTGGATTGTAAAATCCGCTGTTTGACAAAACCTCTAGCTATTTGGCATTACAGCTCGGTTTTTAAAACAGCTGAAAACCATTCAGCTGAATCGTCAATGTGTTACGTTTAGCAAAACTCACGTGATCACGTGTTGGGTTACCATTACCATGAAATAAAACTGTGTAGTATCTACAAATTTTAATATATGACTGAACAAACAGCTGTACCAAACAGCAAGAGGTTTTGGCAAACAGGATGATACAATCCTACTGCGACATATACATTATGCTCACTAGGATTACTATTGCATCACATAATTATAATACATACAAATTATAACGGAAAGGAGGTATCAACCCGAAAGGTAGTAAACATACTAATCAATGTGAACAACTTTTACTATGGGACCGTCACAGAAATCGAAAAAAGAATCTTACATCCATACAAAATTAAATACCTACCGAAATGTATAAAGCTGCAAATTTTTTTTTACATTTCAGGGATGGTCCAATAGTAAAAGTTGTTCACATCGATTAGTATGTTTACTCTCTTTCGGGTTGATACCCTTTTCCGTTACACGTTGTATATGATGAAGTACTTACAATATGTATACCTACAGGTTCGCGAGTTTATGCTGATCCTAGCGGTGTGCAACACCGTGATGGTGGGACAGCCCCACGTGGACTCCACTCAGCTCAGCGCGTCCACCTCTACCACCGACCAGTTCCCACCCGACAAGCCTTCCAAGTCGAATGGCACGCTGCGCTCCAATGACAAGTAACTATGTTTTAGCAGATCAAATGTGGCTCTATCCTAAATACCGAGACAGCAGAGCATGTTTCGGAATGTGCAACTTATGGAACATTGTATGATGTCTCGAAGGTGTTTGATGGAGTCTGTCACAGTGTATTATAAAAAAGTCGTAATTATATAGGTTCTTTAAGTGGCTCAATGTAGCACATTTGACTCAGACTATGAATAACCAAATTTAAGCTTCTATATTATGACTTTGTGTCAGATTATATTATGACAGTTAATGTTGGAATACCACAAGGTTTTATGTTGGGACCTTCTTTCTTGTCGAGTCAAAATGACCATAATTTAATCACAGTGAACTTTTATTTAATGTTTTACCCGACTATGGCAAAGCCAAGAGGAAGGGTAATGGTTTTAGCAGTCTATGTATGTTTGTAGCATCCAATTCGCTTGTCCAGTTTTCACCAATGATATGTCAGTCGAATCGTCATTATTGTCCGACAACCATTTGAGACATTTTGCAGACAAAAAGTAAGAGTTAAAAAAAATGTTTTGTTTTTATATCGAGTAGGGTATCAAATAAAAGGTCTTGATTAGCACATTTCAAAAATATATTCATTGCTAGCCGTGGCTCCCGCTGTCGGATATTAGTTTTTTTGATATGTTTATCTTGTTCATAAATCAGTGACTGTTTTTGACAACTGCACTAGGTAATGAGAACCATATTATTTTAATTTGATGGCTAACCATCACCTGGTTGTATGTTTCAGGTACGCAAGACTGACCGAATCTCGTTCGACGACGCCTTCCCCGCCGCCGTCGACGACGTCGCCGCTCCGGATCCGGCTTCCGCGCATTTCGTTCGGCAACCGCCCCGAGCGAGACGACAGCAGCACCGCCTCCAACGAACCACAAGTGAGTCTGCTTCCATTCTTCTATACCAGGGTTTCCCAAACTATGAGTCTGGCGGGTCGCGAGCGAATATTGAGTGGGCCCCGCCTGTAAAATGACACACCAACCAAGCGAACCAACGGCCGGGCAACGCGCGATTTACGCCGAAAACGTCAAACGGATTGCAAGCGCGTGCTGAAAAATACCAAAATAAATTGGACTCATCTAACCGATTAAAAATAAACTCAAGTAGAAGTTGATTTTAAAACTGTAATGGCTAAACATAGGAATTGAAATAGCTTTTTTGATGTAGTTATTGAATTAAATTATACGAAAATATATTAAAACTTTGTTTGTTATTTGAAAAGTCCTTTATTTATATTGGTAACAGTTTAATTTCCTAGAGATGAATCCCGAGTTTCAAAACTTCTATTAGATTGGTCGTAGCCCAGACAACTTTGGGAAACACTGTTCTATACCACTCAACTAGCCTTCACATGTTGAGACAAGATGAAAAAGACACGACAGGATTGGCCTATCTTATTTCTGTGTATTATAATTTTGTGAGAATGTTCGAAACTTATATCATTTCTTTTTGTCAATTCCGTTTTTCGTCATTGTTGAAAATGGCGAAAATATGTGGTCGATAACTTTAAAAATATAATTATTTAACTATTTCGAAAAAATAATCAAAAATGTCATAAGATTTTTTTATTACCATTATTAAGACGCAACCCTTTTGTCTGAACAACTTTCTTATCCGATAAACTTCAATGGGTTGGGGTAACTCGCGAGGTCTACAGCTAACCAGTTACTACTAACTACAGTTGATGAACTAATCAACTGGCCTTATGAATTAAAAATTAGATAAATGTTATTTTATACCATTCCCCCTCTAATAAGTTTATTTTAAACAGTGAATAAAATGCACTTTTACTCACTATTTTGATGTTTGAATTAAGATCAATTTACTCTTAATTTTAGTAATTGTTTCAATTTTAATGTCCATTTTAATTAATTTAATCTTCTCTTTTCTTCATTAAATCTCTATTTTCGCTAAAATTTTTCTTTTAACGGACTTCCAAAAGATAAAGTTATCAATTCGTCGGAATCTTATGTCTTATACATGTTAATCGATTTATTCGAAGACGTTTGTACCGATTTAGAATATTCTTTTTTTTTTAAGTGAATACCTGTCAGGTGGTCCCATAATTTTTTTTATTTAAAACCGGTTGTGTAGTTTGTTGGTGAAGTCGGTTTTTAGTTTTGTAAAATTATTCTCGTAGTCATGGTATAAAGTTTAGTATGCAATTCTTGAATAAAGCGGATTTACATCGAGGGCCATGAATCACTCGCATTGCTCAGGATTCTTACACTTGAATTACTCGCTACGCTCGTGATTCAATTATCATGAATCACTCCCTACGGTAGTGATTCATTCGTTAGAATCCTTCACCTGCTCGTGATTCATCTATGGCCCTCGAAGTAAATCCGTCCTTTATTCACTAATTGCATAATATACTATTTACACACCGAAGGTTTCGCTGACATCTTAATTTAATAAAACCGTCCAAGTGCGAGTTGAACTTGCGTGGAGAGGGTTCCGTAAAATGCTATTATTTTTTTAAATTAATACAAAATATCACATTTTAAATCCTCACAGTAAGACGCGAGATAACTACTACTAACGCTATCTAGTGGTGTTTTAGTAAACTATTTTCCGTAAGTGAACGTATTATATTGACTTTACCACTTCTTTTTACTTGATAGTATTTTTATAGGTTTTCCTGTAACCTACAAGTAATGAACTATATTTTGTATATTTTTTTTTTCAAAATTTAGGATATGTAATTTCGGAGATCAGAGGGGTAAATTTTCGTCTTCTTTCATGAACAAACTCAAAACTATATTTTTGACAATAATAACAAAAATATATTTGAGATCCTCATTACGAGCCCTTTCATATTTTGATATATGATGTGATGGATGACACAGTAAGGTTTGAAAAAATTTTTATTTCTTAATTTGTCCCCCAAAAATTGACCCCTATTATAAAAAATATTTATTTATTTACACTATCCTGCCAAATTTTACCTGATTTGGTCCAGTAGATTCACCTGACGGACGGACAGACAGACAGACGCACGAGTAATCCATTAACGGTCTCGTATTTTCATTTTTTGTACGGCACCCTAAAAAAATGCTTAATTGTTTTAAATTTCCATAAAAATGAAAACTTAAACACGATTTAAATGCTTTATTGCGTGTATCGTGGTGTCGTGTCGGCTACGTTGGCCGCACCTGCCGCAGTCTGACGCCGGGCGCGGCTTGACACTGAATCGGTTAAACAATCTAGATAAGTGCTAATCGTCATCGCAAAAAAATATGAAGATAGAAAGATATACATTAATAACAACTCGGGCACTAATTCAGTAGTTCTCAAACTAGTTAAGATATTATACGTAAGAATTTATTAGATAGAGATATGAAAATAGTTTAATGATGATGATGAGTGATGTCGTGAGTTTGAGTATTCGCCATCATCAAGGTAATTATAAAAAAATGAAAGTGATCAACAACTGCTAGGTGAAACTAGTTCAATCAATTAAACGATTATTTAGCTAAGGTAACATGCGAGTTAACATTGGTTTTAGCAAGAAAAACATTCCTTCCTCCTTCGGAAAGATTTTACTGTAAATGTAACTTTTGCTTTAGCTACTGTCTTATCATTACTCGCAATAAAGGTAAAGGGTAAGGGCCAGCGCACATAGAGCGAAGCGCAGCAGCAGTTTTCACTGCCAAGCATTATCATCTTTGTGTGCGTTGAATATCTATGCTTGCTCAATCAAGGTCTAGTGTGTTACCATTATCCTGCAGTCGGTTCAATGCTCTTCGAGATAACTAGTTGTGTTAATTAATTTTCTATCTTATTTCAGTATATAAAGACGATAATCTTTTGGTAGTGAAAAATGCTCTGCGCTGCGCTTTGCCCTATTTGCGCTGGCCCTAACAAAGTATGTGGACCTCACTATATTGCGGAAAAAAACGGAACAAAATTTACCGCTCATAACACATGAAAAAAAAAACTGAGGTGACCTATTTGTTTAATGTGGGAGTATATTTCCAGTTGGCGCGCTACGAAGCTGAAAGTCCGGACGAGTTGGCGCTAGCCGAGGCGGCGCTGGCGTACGGCTACGAGCTGCGCGCGCGCACGCCCGACGACGTCGAGGTGGCCGTGCGCGGGGAGCTCACGCGGATCAAGGTGCTGCGCATACAGCAGTTCGACGCGAACCGGAAGTGCATGTCTGTGGCTTTGCGGATTGACGATCAGGTAAATTAAAATCGAAATCAAATCGGTTCAGTCGTTTTCGAATAATCGGTGAACAAAAATAAAAAATATCCGGCTAAGTGCGAGTCGGACTCGCGCACGAAGGGTTCCATATAATTTATCTATAAAATCACATGTGTTGTATGGGAGCCCCACTTAAGTATTTATTTATTACGGACGGACTCTGAGTAATAGGATCTCGTTTTTACCCTATGGGGAAGGAACCCTAAAAAGTGCTCAGTAGCTGTTGTTTTAAGGGTTTTGCATTAGTGGAGGCGGCGGCGCTCACATACAGATACGAATCGAAAAAAAAAAAGTTTCGAGCAGTAATTTCACAATTAAAACACGGTACCTAATCAATGATCATACGCATACACGCATGTTTTGGAACATGATGGTTTTGGAATTCTGTTTTTTTTTCGTCTTTTGGCAAACGGAGAGGGTAGGGAAATATTTCGAAGCAACTTCTTTTTTTAACCCCCGACAAAAAGAGGGGTGTTATAAGTTTAACGCTAATTTCTGTCTGTCTATGGCATTGTAGCGCTCGAACGGATAGGTAGACTAATTTCGATGCGGTTTTGTGAAAGGAAGTTCCCTAGCGGTGGTTCTTAGTCATGTTTGATAAAAATCGGTTAAGTCGTTTATAAGTTACTAGCTTTAACCCGCGACTTCGTCCGGGTGGAAGACGAAAAAGGTTCTAAAAAGATCTCCCTCTCCCTCTCCCTCTCCTTCTCCCTCTCCCTCTCCCTCTCCCTCTCCCTCTCCCTCTCCCTCTCCCGCTCCCTCTCCCTCTCCCTCTCCCGCTCCCGCTCCCTCTCCCTCTCCGTCTCAATACGTTTTGATTGATATGTCATTTAAAAAGTTTTCTTTTTAATGGTATACTTTTTGACGTGTGTGCTGCACAAGTTGTATAACAGGTGATATTTAATTTACATAAACGTTATAGAAATGATTTTATGCCTTTTAAAATAAAAATTAACATTATAGCCGTTCAAAATATATTTATTAACAATTATGTCAATTGAATATTATATCTTGTGAACCTTATTGAAATGTAAATATATCAAATGTTGTTCTATCAGACAATACGCACCCGTTGATATGTCAGTTTTTATCAATCAGTCAGTTTCTTCTTTTCTCGTTCCCGTTTCCATTCCCGTTCCTATCATTTCCTAGACCGAAAGAGAGCGGCTTTAAAATGGTCAAACTAATGTTGTTTGTCCATACAAACTTTGGACCCCCATTTCACCACTTAGGGGACGAATTTAAAAAAAAAAACCTAAAATACGTATTCACTCACTTACCACCGGAAATACTTTTGCGAAGTGTTGAATAAAATGGTCAAACTAATCTTGTTTCTCCATACAAACTTTGGACCCCCGTTACACCCTCTTAGGGGATGAATTTCGAAAAATCCTGAAACACATACTTACTCATTTACCGCCGGGAGTACTCCTGCGAATTTTCGAGTTAAATAGTCAAACTAATCGAATGTCTATTGTTTGCCTGAAAATTATATGCATTAATAGTACTTTATGCCCGAATGTTTTATTTACTATAAAAGAAATGTGACATAGGTACTCTTGTTTGCTCGTACATTAGATTCCATAATGATATGAGTGCCATACGTATTGTGATCCATTTTATTAATTGCAAGAATATTATTTAACAGAATATTTCAACGCCATACTAAATTACATAATAAACGTTATATAGCAAGTCGTTTTTGAAAGGGTCACAGTTCTAACTTAACCTAACCAACTTTCTGGTCGCAAGTCGTTTCTGAGGGGGTCACAGTTCTAACCTAACCTACTTTCTGGTAGCAAGTCGTTTCTAAGTGGGTTACAGTTCTAACTCCTAACCTACTTTTTGAACGCAAGTAATTACGATGGCAAACGATGTTATGGCATATGATAATTACAGCTTACAATGATGATCACAAGTGATATTATTGAAATGACTTTATGGGAAATAAAGTTTCTAGCACTTGACTAATATAGTAAAAAACGAGTATGACATATGAAATTATGAGAAACAATATTATGTCTGTTGACCATTATAGCAGATGAAATTATGGCAAATGATATTCTGGTAAGTGGGTGTATACCAAAGTAATCTTGTTTCTCCATACAAACCGGACCCCCGCCCCGTTTCACCTCCTTAGGGGGTGAATTTTGAAAAACCTTTTCTTATTGCACCCCTAGACCTTATGAGGAACCTATGTGCCAAATTTGGAGTCTTTAGACGTAGCGGTTTGGGCTGTGCGTTGATATGTCAGTCAGTCAGTCAGGCAGTATCTTCTTTTATAAATATATAGATTGATGTTAACGCTTGAAAGTCAAGGCTTTCTCTAACAAATAATAGATGGCGCTACGGATATCCATGTAGTGATGAGTAGCGGAACTACCGATACGACTTCGGTAGTTCCGTTACTCATAACTCGATGGTGTTTATGACAGTGGGTTTTTTTATTTTTATTTATTTATTTATTTTCAAGGGGATCCAACAGCTTACATAATAATCAACAAACATGTGAATCGAAATCGGAAAGCCAATAAAAGGTTCCCACGGATAGCACTAGCTTATATAACTATTACACAGAGCACATATCAAAAACAGCACTGATTTTACGCCAAAGCAAGCATCCGCATTTTTAGGCCACACTAAACAATCGCACGAAAACTCATAAGTAACTGGTATACAAGTATAAATCATTTATTAAAGAACTTATTAGTTAATGTACGCCTTATCGACGCCTTATTGACTTTGACTTTGACTTTGGTCCACGTCTTAATCCTTTACCAGCTCGTTGACGAGGCCGCTCGCACGCAGGAGATACGTTGGATGTTTATTATTAGGATGTTTTTATGATAATTGGTAGAATCAGGTGGGACATGAATGGGTTCAAAGGACCTAAAGGTTTAAAGAGGTGATTTGAAGGAAATAAGGGATAAGAGTTCAGGACAGTCTATAGAGGTAGATCCTGTGATAATTTTAAGAAAATAAACTATGTCAGCTATTTCGCACCTATTTTCCAAATGTAATTTACCTTTACCAAACAAAAGTGTTCAAGCTTCTGTTCTGTTCTGAGACCGCCCAGCCAGCAGTTACGCTGCAAGAGCTTATGAATGAGGTTTACCTTGGAGAGTACGTCAACACGCTTGCAGACCAAAGCCGATGCATGTATATCGTCCTCAGTCCCTAGAACATGGCGACGCCAAACCTCGTTATACCACTCTCATGGCTCGAGAAACCAGTTGGACTCGTAGATAGGGATAAAGGAGTGTAGGAGATGTTCGCAGTCAGGGAGTAGGGGAGAGAGAGAGGGAGTTGAAAGAACCGACCGAATACCAGCATCAAATCAGTATGGGGAGGATAAATATAATACTTGGTGTGTGATATATACTTGGAAGGATAATAGACTGCTTTGTTGTTTTGTATCCGTCGCGTTGCTCTGCAGGTCTTCTTCGTAAGATTAGAGATTTGTTGACACTGTCCTAATAGTGCAGCCTTCTGGTTTGTCTTCTGGAATTTGACTTCTGACTTCAGTTTATTGACACTCTTCACTTCTGGCTTCTGGGTTTTCTGTTTTTCGCAGCCGAATTTCTGTTTCTGTTTACTGATTTTTCTGGTTCCTATGTACATTTTTTTTTTAGTTCGCTTTCTGAATCCTGCTTCTTTGTTAGGCTTACCAAACAAACGTGTTCAAGCTTGTTATAATATAGATGTGGTATCTTTCAGGTTGTATTATACGTCAAAGGTGCAGATTCCACGGTCTTGAATGCTCTGGCGCCGATGCGCGCTGGTTCAGCGGAGTCGGCAGCATTCGATAGGACGCGCTCGCTTATAACGGAGTACTCGCGCGCCGGCCTTCGCTCGCTGGTGATGGCGAAGCGGACGATGCAGCCCGCGCTATGGGAGGAGTGGCTGGCGGGACACAATCGGGCGATGGAGATCGGGGAAGGTCAGTAATGATAATACAAGACAGTTCGGGTGCTGGTACAAGTAAGTATTAGTACTTTACGGCAGAAGTCGGGAAGTATAGCATTGCTGGACGAGTAGTTCCTTGACAATAATTACGAGTCCGGCAGTCCATTCTCACCGAGGTATGTTTAGTGCTTTTCTCAATAAATTTGAGGAAATAATTAAAGAAATATAACCAACTATGCAAATATTTACCGAAAGCAATTAATGTTTACTGCAAAGAATATATAATCAATCACTACTTGGTTTGAAAGAAAACAAAGAAACTGCTTTCCCGCGTTTTTTAGTGCAAAGGAATCATATTTTACGCAAAAAATTTAATACAGATTATTGTTTTTTTCTGTCGCAACGAAAATAAAGCATATTTTCGTTTGATTTTATACCAACATTTTAACAAATTTGTGGTCATATTCAAGTGCTTAAAAAAGTGTATTTTTTATAATGTGATAGCAATTGGCTGTATTATGAGTGATGAAATTAAACGCTAAATGTCTTTGCCAAATGTAAAAACAACGTGCATAGATTTAAAGAAAAAAAAAACGACGGGTTGCACTCCAGGAGTGCCTGCAGAAGTAAAAACTTGCATATTAACGTTGTGCATTTTTGATATTTTGGAATGTTTAGGGAATAATTTTGCACGAATTGCTTTAATTATCACTATAAAAGTACTTTCGTTTATGTGGTAGAATACAATATTTATTTATTTCGCTATCGTACACAAACATGACAATTTATATTACATCAATTAAATACTTTATATAACGAATTTTACGAATACACAGCAGTGTGGCCACTACACAGACGGTCGAGCCATCAGCTGTCACTGTCACCATCCATGGATGCGCGTGGCACGCTGTGACATAAACACACACGAACATTCGCGCAAGCGCTCTGCGCCGCCTAAACGAAACAGCAGGCGCAGGCATACATTTTCGCCGCGCCGTAGAAAGAAAGGGGGATACTTGCTTTCCTACGCCGCGCCGGCTTTCTACTCCATCCGTCTTACGAATTTTCGATCAGGGTCACGTGTTCTGACGCTCTGATGCGAGTTTAACATTTTTTACCCAATACAAAAAAAAATCTAGGTCTATAGCTAGCTAGGAGCATCTATTTTGAGAAATAACACATGTGCTATTATATAATATTATATTAGGATTAGAGTATAGACTATTTAGAAATCATATTATCTATGTTCTTATATTAGTGTTCGGGACCATTTAAAAGACAGATAACAGTATAGGAGTAGAAAAGAAAATTATTTTTGACCCAAGAAAATACCCAATAAATGTATCCGAATCTGAAAGCCAATTATTGAATTTCAGGTCGTGAAAAGCGCATCCGCGACTCGATCGCCCGGCTGGAGAGCGCACTGACGCTGGTGGGCGCGACCGGCGTGGAGGACAAGCTGCAGGAGGACGTGCCGCGCACCATCCGCGCGCTGCTGGACGCGGGGGTCGTCGTGTGGGTGCTCACCGGCGACAAGCCGGAGACCGCCATCAACATCGCGTACTCGGCCGCGCTGTTCTCGCAGAACGACCGCCTGCTGCACCTCATGTCCAGGAACAAGGTATCGTATCCGCACATACCACATAACATCATGGCGTGGCGCTGCAAGTGTGCAGTCGTTCACGATTTTGGGTGATCTACAGGGTGTGAAGCAGATGAGCCTTAATGAGATATCCGAACTCATATTCATATCCTGCTTCTAGTCTAGTAGCCAGAAAGCCTCGCAAAAAAAGTGCGCTCACTTAAACCTTTGCATTCGCGCTGCAATCGCGCGTCGTTATGGGCTGCAGAGTTTGCAAAAAGCAGGCGGAAGCAGATAAGCCTTATTATGAGGTCTGAAACCTCATAATCACAATCTTGCTTCTATAACCAGAAAGCCTCGCAAAACAAATGCGCCCACATAGAACTTGCACTCTTGCCGCCACCGCGCGTCATAATGAGCTGTAGAGTTTCCAAAAAAAAAGAAGGAAGCCGATGAGCCTTATGAGGTCTGAAATTCCATAATCACATCCTGCTTCTATAACTAGCAAGCCTCGCAAAACAATAGAACTTGCGCTCTTGCCGCCACCGCGCGTCACAATGAGCTGTTGAGTTTGCAAAGAGTTTGAGATACGTTTGTGTGTTAGGAGCACGCGGAGTCGACGATCAAGAGCTACCTGGAGGGGAACACGAGCGTGGGCGTGGGCGGGCGCGCGCTGGTGGTGGACGGGCGCACGCTGACGTACATCCTGGACCGGCGCTCGGGGCTGGTGGCGCCCTTCCTGTCGCTGGCGCGCCGCTGCTCCGCCGTGCTGTGCTGCCGCGCCACGCCGCTGCAGAAGGCCTACATCGTCAAGGTACGTATCCGCAGTGATCCACAGTGTTATTCTGTAAATATTCGTTCCTACTTAATACGAAAGTTGGAATTGGCTTGTCAACTAAATAATATAAAGTTTTGTAGATGGTTTTAATAGAAAATATAGCCAATTTTAAGAAGGTAATTTGAATAAAAAAATTCTATGTGTTATCAGGATTTTTTTTATATGATTTTAAACTTTACACCGGAAGTGACGCCACACAGCAATCGAACTTTACATTTTTCCTATGCCTGCACAAAAAAAAAGCAATGACAACCTCTGTCAATGTCACCTGTTTAAATTACTTTCGATATATTGGTTGTAGTCCTTTGACATATATTGTTGTAGGGAGATGACAGTGACCGTAGTAGTACTGAAAGCTTGACATTGCTTGAAAATGAAGGTCATTTGGATTTTTGCAAATATTTAAATAAGACCTTATTTTAAAATCTGATTAGAGAAAGCTTCTCCTAGAGGCTATTCCTCGAAAAGGTTTGCGAAAACTGTTTTTCGCCAAAAGTGGCCACTTTTGACGAAAAACAGTTTTAAAGCTAGACGGACTATCAATATTACTTTCAAAGGTTATTCATAAAATAGTTAAATGGTCTTTCTAGACATTTATACAAATCAAATTTTTAATTATCACCATATTTAGTTTTAAACAATTTATTTCAAATGAGGGCGCCACTTTAGCTACCACTTCGTCTTAACATCAAAAATTTTATGTGATTATATAACAAGTTAAATTGATGCCAATAATTTGTTCCCTGTTTCTAAATGGGAAATCAAAATTGGCCAATCCCATGTGTCACAGATTGCGATTCACAATCTAATTAAGATTTCCATTCGTCCCTACAACGTAAGGGAATAACCCACTAAAGTAGATTATACTCAATTTGATAATGCTTTCTATTCGGTTAAAGTCGCGAACGTGGTAAAATTAGCAATCAAACAAAAATTACTGTTGTTTTTTTTATTACAGGCGGTGAAGGAAGAACTGAGTGTGACCACGCTGGCGATAGGCGATGGCGCGAACGATGTGTCTATGATTCAGACGGCTGACGTGGGAGTTGGTACGCACAAAATACATATGTGAATATAATCGGGATTGTAACCAATCCAAAAACGTTACGTTAAAACAAAATTTGCAGTTACTACGCTCGTCTGTCAACTGCAAGTCCTGGGTTCAATTCCTAAATGTAGTCATTTTCAAAAGTTACCGACCCTTCTTTATGTGATACGGTTTTATTTTAACTTTAACATATTGACAGTGTGTGCTATTCTGTTCACACGGTGTTCTTCCGCCGAGTCTTTAGTATAGAGTATTGTGAACAAGTTATTAACTAATTGCTCATTTTATTATTGGTCGATAACTCAGTTGATATTGAGCATGTGTGGATTCCTCGCAGGGGGACTAGCGACCAGTAAAAGACACAAGTGGATACAGTGGTCCTTACACCGTTTGCGGATATTCCCAGCGACGGAACGCTAGCACGGCCGGTGCTTTACGAGTAGCGTATCGTCGCTCTCTCTCGCTCTGGTAAATGACGGTTCTGAGCGGCAAAAGTCCGTGCTGACAAGTGATATCCAATCCCTTAACGACTAGTGAAAATGGCTCTCGGACTCCGAATTCATTACAGAACGACCAATGAAAATGGTCCCCCGAATGCGAGCCAGAACGACCAATGAAATTAAGCCATTTACTAGCTTTAGTATTTATTTGTGCTTATCCAGGTCTTTCGGGGCAAGAGGGTCGTCAGGCAGTAATGGCATCGGATTTTGCACTATCGCGGTTCAAATTCATCGAACGCCTACTGCTCGTCCACGGCCACTGGTGCTACGACCGACTCGCTCGAATGATACTCTACTTCTTCCTCAAAAATGCCGTAAGTATATTATACAGAAGTTATTAAACGTAATCACGTCTCCTATGATGATTCTTCCGAAGCTGAAATTGGGGATTTTTGATTAAAACTGACGTGAGTCACAGAAATTGTTAGCATGAATTAAACGGGTCACTGAAGTCACATTCGCCGTGATGAAGACATCTGGATGAGGTCGAAACATGTCGGCCAGTAGCTGACTCTCTATGTAGGTAACCCGTTTAATTGGCTACTTTTCAACTTATCTAAAAGTCATAAACCAATTTCTTATGGGATTTGTATGAAATACAGGCTAGTGAAATAGTTTCTTGGAGTCAAATAGCGCTTTTAATATCAGTTTTTTCTGCAATAATAAATCTAAAATTACGTTTTAAATCGATATGATCATGACAGTTGACATTATTTTGCGACGTTTTGTTTAACAGTACCAAATAATTTACTTTGGACCCATGAGCTAATAATGAAATTGGGGTTTTCAAAAATGTGTCTCAAAGATTCAAAGATTCAAATGTTTATTCAGTAATTAGACCTTTACAAGCACTTTAACACGTCAAGAGTCTCACTAGGTGGCTTTCTTTTTGTTATGACTCGGTGAGATTTGCCGACAAACGTCTTGTAACCAAGTACTATTGAGACTTACTTTTGTGTACTTTTAATATGACATGCGCATAAATACAACTCGTTATGTCAAAGAATGCCCTTGAGGAGGCTCTCAATTTAACGTGTTTAAATGAAACCTGGCGTGTATTCAGGTGACTACGTCAAGCGTGACCACGCGGCGAGTTTAATATCTGTCACATTGTGCGACCGAGACACCGCATCACACGACGTATTCTGTCTCTATCTCTTTTGCACGTAGAGTTTGTGACAGAGAAAGACTGAACACGTTGCATGGTTCCACTTGTCGCAGTTTACGCTCAAGATTCGTTTTAAAATAAGAAAGAAAGAAAGAACATTGTAACTTATTTATATTGAGTATAAAACTCTAAAACACGATTTATTTGAACTGGCCCATTATAATTAAGTTCTGTTCTGTATCTGAATATAATGTTTTTTCCAGACGTTTGTGTTCCTCGTGTTCTGGTTTCAATTGTACTGCGGCTTCTCGGCCAACGTGATGATCGACCAGATACACCTCATGTCCTATAATCTCATGTTCACCGCGTGGCCGCCCATTGTCATAGGTGAGTACTTTTAAATTCGACTGAGATACCAAAACCATGTCGGTATCGAATTTCTTTCTAGATAGGGTAGGTACTCCTCGTTTACATTTAATTTTTTTCGCTTCACTATCTTGGATGATTCTAATTTTCGTGTGCGTAAAGATATTTAACATCTAACAAAGTATACTGAAACTATATTAAGGGTACATTCAGTCCAAAATACTGTACAATTTTCCCCAAGGAACATAAAACATATGTTAAAAAGAATAGTAGAGACAGAATCCTGAGTGTAGCGAGGGATTCATGTATATCGCCCGAGATTAAAATATTACCGTACCCGAGTAGCACACTCTACTTTTCATCTCCATCTATGAGAAAACTAGCACATTTAAAAGAGAATATAAAGAATAGTAGAACACCTACAATACCTAACAGACTTCAACCTACAATTTAATAAGTACTTACCTTTGTTTGGTGTCGTTTTCAAACAATAAATACTAAGAAATATGTTTTCGAAGACCACCAACATAAGATAAAATGTTCACTCACAACTTTGTTTGCGTGGTCCTTCATATCTTTTTATTTTTATAAGTAAACTTGATAACTATTCACTATTGGCTTAAACTCACGAAAAAGTATTCACATTAACATAAATAATTACGTTTCAATAAAAATAACCTAAAATTTCTGTAATTACTTGAATCAAAGGGAAAAATTGCGCTTTTTTATTACACTTATTTCTTTTTCCGAAGCAAAGAACATAAAATGTTTAACCTACATTCATCCAAGTTGAGGACGATATGTATTCCAAATTTAAAAAATTACGACGTCTGTGCCAATTATTTTTTATTTTAAAACAAAATTCTCCTTTTTTTTTGCTGGACTGCCAACATTATTTTTGATTCTACAGAGATTACACTCGTGTTCTGTTTTCAAATTGGTTTTAATCCCTAGAGATCTTCTTTTCCACGTTTTAGTCCCGTGAGAATAACCAGTAACTTTAGCTCCAAATGTTTTGGGATGAAAACATCGTTTTTTGAGTAGATGAGATGAAAAATAATTTTTGCTCCCGTAAAGTAGACATTTGTAAAGCCAGCAATGGCAGTATGAGTGACGTGGGCGCGGTTGCAGGCGCGTACGACCGCGTGGCGCCGGCGTCGCTGCTGACGGAGCGGCCCGGGCTGTACAGCGCGGCGCGGCGCGGCCTCACCTACCAGACGCACACCTTCTGGCTGGTGCTGGCCGAGTCCGTCTACATCAGCGTCGTCATCTTCTTCACGGCCGCGCACGCCTACCACGACTCGCAGGTGGACCTGTGGCAGTTCGGCACGTGCACCATGACGTGCTGCCTCGTCATCATGCTGCTGTACGTCGCCATCGAGACCAGGAGCTGGGTGAGTTCCAATAGCGGTACAAAGTTTTAGAGGCGGATCTCACGCGGACAACCGCGATATTTTCTGAGAGGCGCTTCCTCTAGGCGCCATAAAGTCTATTTAAATTAGTTCGCCGACCGACGCTTACATTTTATCCGCCACTGCAACGTTGCATAAGCGTTAAATGTATTAGCGTGACAAAATCGAGTCGCTGACGGGAACTTGATAATGCGACCATTATTAATTGTTTTTTTTTTTGTATGTGTGCAATAGTTTTCGACTAAAATTTACTCATCTATAAAATGTGTTTTGTTTTGGATAGACTGAAATGTTTCAACTGATATGAGTTATTATAATTTATTGACTGGATTCGGTGTTTCCATGCAGCGTTTTTACATGAAACTTGTAAGTGTAAGGGTGTCAATCACCGGTGTGAAGTAGCCACGGTGTGAACTTCGTGCTTAGTGCACACCTTCAATGCACAGACTGTCAGGCTGACTATGCACTAATCTGGTGCTATATAAAGCTAAAGCAATCCTATCACCTGATTCTTTACTTCGCAGGTAAGGAATCAGCTTTAGATTGCTTGGTTTTCTTTTCAAGCAATGCAATTAATAATGGAAGACAAACCTACACACATTTTTATATCGTAAGCGCCAGTAACAATAGCGCATGATGACCCCTTATTGTGTTTCCGCGATAGATTCGAGGTTCATACTCTCAGTTACACTCTGACCATAAACTAAGGCTTGGAACCGGTTCCAAAAGTACTACTTCTGAACCGGTATTTAGAGGTTTTTTCATTTCGGTACCTCGGTACCTGTTCGAGCTGGGTACCGTACTCCTCCTTAAAAATACAGATACCTAATTTAGGTACCGACTGCTATCTGCTTATACTTGTATACTGCTGGTATCTGATACCAGTATAGTACCGATACTGACGTATAATAGTACTGGTACAAATAGCACTGGTACTACGCCTGACACCGGTACCGCACCAAGATAACGCAATGGTACCGGTTTCCATAAACACCGGTATTTCAAACCTTGCCATAAACTTTTAAGATACTGCGGAAAATTATAGGTACCAACTATTACAAAGTATGAAAAGCTGGCAGACAAAGATTAAAATATGTTGGTGCCCGATCCTAACAAGAGTTACAAAAACATTTAAATTGACGTCATTTATGCGCTATTGTTTTGCTTACCATAGCTCAAATTCTGCCTTCTATCTTCTTTCACTAGTGTAGGAATAGCTTTATAGAGCACAACTGAAAAACAACGCCTTATCGGACCTTTAGCTTAATAAAATCCAATCTTTTTTTTCACTGGGCGTCACTTGATTGGTCTGGAAAAGAAAAGAAAATGATGCTATTTTTGAAGTCAAATCGCGCACAAAAACTTTTAGCGTGTTTTATCTTTTAAAATTTGTAACGAGCAAATACAGCCATTAATGATAATTAGAATTACCAAGTAAAATAATCTCAGTCCAATCTGGCATCTCGCTCTAATGTTAAATACAAGGGCCTGACACGCTTTGATAGAGCGAGATAGTCTTATTGTGATTTCTAAAAGAAAAGAAACGAATGCCGTGTTTTGTCCTTATCATCGACCGAGCATTTGATCATGGTCGGGTTATAAGCACACTTAAAATTTTTGCATATACTTGAAGTGTGCCTAACCGAACCATGAAAAAAAAAACAATGGCACTCCGGAAGTGCCGACAGAAGTGAAATCTTGGTGTCGTTTACGGTACGGTAACAGTGTCGCCAGTTCAATGGTTTTTCCCATCACAAAAAATGCTTTCCGTGCATGCCCATAGCGCCTTAATAACTCTTAACTTCAAAATATAAGTATTATCATTAATATCATTAATATGTCTTTCTCTTACAACCGGTCGGTCGCAAAGCTGTAACCATATATTCATATAAATTAACAACCATTTGCTTAACCTATTTTAGTTAAGCCATGTTTTGTCCCTTTTCCTCACAATATTTCAGATTGAAAGAACGAGACAAAACGTATATTAACTAAAATAGGTTTAGTAAACGTTTATTATTTTTTATGAATAAGGGCGTATATCTTTGGTTAAATACCTCAAATGACAGTGACATTGACACATTGAACTTGTATTTGTGACAGACGGTGATCCACTTGGTGGCGCTGAGCGGGTCGCTGCTGGCGTTCTTCGTGCTGACGTTGATCTTCCAGAGCTTGTGCGTGGTGTGCTTCAACCTGCCGTCCACGTTCCGCGTCATGCAGCACGCCATCTCCGACCCCATCTACTGGCTCGTCGTCATCATCACCGCGGTCGCGGCGCTAGCGCCACGGTATTACTTATCTCCTTTTTTATTTATGAAATGTTCCGTTTACAATTCGCTACGTTCCAACAATTCAAATCAGAGAACTTTTTCTAAACAAACGTTTTTTATGGGTTTTTTATGAAATATAGACTAATGACTTCATAGTTTTTTGGAGTCAGCGTTTAATATTAGTTTTTCTGCAATAATAAATTTAAAATCACATTGAAAATAGATATGATCAAGACAAGTGACATTATTTTGTGACGTTTTATTTACTTAACAGTACCCGACAATTTAGTTTTGACCCGGGAAAGTACCCAATTCGCAATAATTCTTTTTTTAATAGTTTGAAAATGTTGCCCAGGTGTGGGATATAAAATAGATTAGGTAACATTAGAGAAGTATTGTGCCAAAAGTTTAACTTCAACTTTAGGAAAAGAAACCGGGCAAGTGCGAGTCGGACTCGCGAACGAAGGGTTCCGTACTATTATCAGTAAAAAATACGTTTGTTAAATAGGAGCCCCCTTAAATATTTATTTTATTTTGTTTTTAGTATTTGTTGTTAGCAGCAACAAAAATATATAATTTGTGATAATTTCAACTGTCTAGCTGTCGCGGTTCTTGAAATACAGTCTGGTGACAGACAGACAGACAGTCAAGTCTTAGTAATAGGGTCCCGTTTTTACCCTTCGGGTACGGAATCCTGAAAAAAGATAAGAAAGTTGGCGTCTAAATAACAGATAAAAGATAATAAGTACGTTAAAATTATCAAATGCAATAATCAAATACCGCCTAATATTGAAAGCCTAAAAAGCTCCCTAATAAAGTGGTGTGGTCGTGCGGCAGGCTGGCGTACCACGCGGTGCGCAACTCGGTGCGGCCGGGCACGCTGGGCCGCGCGGTGCTGTCGCGGCGGCGCCGCAAGCGCTCGCGGCTGCCCTACGCCGCGCACTACCGCAGCTCCGCCAGCGCCGCGCACGTCTACAGGTACACTACCTATCCCTTTTTTTTAATATTTATTTTACGGCTCTGGATACTAGTCCTTTAGATCTTTATTTGTTCACTTCTTTATTCCTAACCCTAACCTTAACTATACAATCAAAGGTTGGTGTAGGTCCTTTGATTGCTTCAAGGGAGCTTCTGGCGACAAATCTATACGAGCCTACTGGTTTTCATAGCTGATTGAGTGGCGGATGGCGCCTTAAGACGCCCACCACAGTCCGCAAATAAATATCACTACAGCCGCTCTATGAGTGGCCACTTTAAACATTTTACATATGTCCATGAGCATGAGCATTTATAACGCTAAACTACACCAATTTCATATTGTAAAGTCCACTAGAATCAATTTGCAAAACAATTTAAAACAACTCCAACTGAACCCCTTCACTTCCCGCCAAAAACCAGCCTACTGGTATGCCTACTCCTTTTTAGGGTTGCCAACAGCCAATGAAAATTTGCCATTGATACATAAATTAGTGGCTCTGCGAGCTGTAGCCTTCGCGAGTTAACCCGACCCGTTAAAATTGATCGGATAAAAACGTTGCTCAATAAAAAAAGTTGCGTCTTAATAAGGGTAACAAAAAGGTTTTGTGAAATAAAAAACAAATCAAGATGGTTGAAATATGGTATTTAAAGTTCTCAACTCCGACATTTCCGCCATTTAAAAAAAAAAAACCAAAAACTAAATATGTAGAAAAACTGTATATAATTTTCAAACCTCACAAAATTTCACGAGAATCGGTTGAGAATTGCGTCCTCTAGGCGAGAACAGCCGGACAAAAGCATTTTTGGCCAATCTCGAAACTGAGACGCTTCGCTCGCTCGGTCAACTGTTACACAGAGCACGTATTAAACACAGCACTGACCTTACGCCAAAGCAAACATCCGCAGTTTTAGCCACACTACACGATTTTTTTAAAAGACCTTCCCTTGTTTTCCTTCAGGTCGACGGACGAGGACGGGCTGCAGAAGCCGCCGCCGGAGGTGGCCGCCATCACGTGACCTCGCGCGCGCGCCTCGGTGCTCATTACCTCCGCTCGTATGTTAAACTAGGCTGTGATCTGTCGTTAGAACTATTGTTATACACTAATATTATTATGCTTTTGTACCACTAGAGGGACCAATGACTCGCGAGTGTGGCAGAGGCCAGCTCCAAACGTGGACTGAACGAGTATTTGTAAGTCTGAGGCGGTCTGTGCGATCGCGCGATTCCGCATTATCTGACAGTATGTGCGTGTATTTGTTAATCTGCATTTAATTACTTGGTAGTGTGCAATTGGCCTTCCGTGCGAAATGTTAGTAACACATTCGAATATAGTCTCTTATAGACATTGACCAAGTCACTAACTAAAGTTGAAACTTGAAACTACTCTCACTCTCTCTCGTTTTTAACCAAGTTTGACACGAGAGACAGAGATGCGTATACAGTTTGTTTTGTTCGTGTTGGTGGCGAATTGCGCGCTGATCTCTAGGTCGAGGCTCGCCACTCGTCGAGAGTCCGAAAGTATTATTTAAATGTACAGTCGGTTATTCCGTTGAACGTTTCCCTTGTCTCATTAACCGAATCTAGTCTTTGGGTCTTGCAACGTTGAGGACGACCGCTGCTCGGAGTGTTTAGATCTGTTGACCCGTCGATGTTGTGTAATAAGTTTAATCAGTATTTTAATCAACGCGTGAGTTCGAGATTTTTAGCTCCAGCTACTCTATTGAAAACTGTACATTAAAATTAAGATTTGTTAAGCTTACTTTTGTATCTCTCCATGTTCATATTGGCTAGTATACAAAATATTTTCATATATTACTTAACATGTTACGCGTAGTATTTTATGTATTATTAATGAACCTTTTTTTTTTATAATTTAGCTTTCAGCTGATAAACAGACTTATTTCCACTAGATGTGCCGTGTTAGCAACTGAGTGATTGTGAGAAGTGGTGAACTTCAATTAATATGTACTTATTCGTAACTTATGCAATTTAACGACACTATATTAGGGATATAAAGTAAAACTTGTCTTCTGGTACACTATCAGGGTCCCTGTGCATATCAGGAATAGGAAGCGACAAAAATCAGACTTTATGATTTTGAATTTCTTTATTCATAACGCGCTAGTGAGCAAATGACAACTGCATTTGTCGAGTTCTGACACTTAAATACATTTTGTATAGTCGTCTCGCTCTCACGATCAATTCAGTATTACCCATTTCTGCGAGACTTTATAGAAATCGAAAAAAATACCTTCAACCAAAAAGGGATGTGGATACTTAAGTTATGTGTGCAATACGAGCAGTGGTTTTTTGTCGGAAATATCCGACGCTTGCGAAAAGGGCACGAAAATGTTTGTTAATTGTTGTATATATCCGACATCGCGGTGAAAGGGTTAAATGTACAATACGATTCAAGTGCGAAAGCGAGACGGCGATACAAAATGCATTAGTGACAAAGATAGGTAGATATTAATATTGACTTTGTAGCTCACGCTTGTTACGGCCTGATCGTTTGTAGAGGCACTCTGACGGTGTACGGATATCTAGAGAGTTTCTCTTAGACTGTGTGATGTGTTGGCTTCCTTCTATTCATGTAACGTAGTTATATGTGTAATATAACGACCTGCCTTGCCCGAGACTGCGTGCGCGGACACCGTCCCTGCGGGTCACGCACCCGTCACCCTATATCGACAATTTCAGTCGTAGAATATTTCTAAACTTTATCAACTATATAACCTATTTACTCCCGCCTGCATCCACAACACAAGTGTTGTCAATGATTATTTTTATAAATTAATTATTTATCATCACAACGCCACTATTTAAATGAATCATAAATATTTATATGAATTTATAATTTATACATACTTAGAGAAAAAAAAAATATTCTTTTTACAATTATTTTAGTAATCGTGACATGCATTTCTATTAATTCTATTTATACATATAGATACCATACTTATAATTTTGATGGTCTACCTTTGAAACTTTGTCAGAAATTAATAAAAATTGAAGAATGGAACGATAATATGATTATGTATGTACTTGACAAGGATAATGATTGCATAGGGATTGGGGAAACTAAATCACCCACCTATAATATCTGATCACCCTGACCCATTAATGATTGCATTAGTATTTAGTCATTAATTTACTTTGTAATATGTTTACTTTATAATCAAAAAACATTTGTACATAAACACAGTATTTATTTATTCGGCGTATCTTTGGCGCGTCTTTTTGGCTCTTTGAGGGTTTAGAGCCGAAAACAGATAGTTTATAAGCACCTAGTCGTTTTTACGACACGCATATCATAATGTATAACATATGAGTTAAAATTTTCAGTAGTCTATGACGACATAAGTTTTATTTATGGTTAACAGTGATCTGATCAACAATGGTTTTTTTACGAATATAGATAAATAAAAAATAAATTAATATATACGGACAAATCACACAATTTGAGCTAGCCCCAAAGTAGTAAGTAGCTTAAATATACAAATATTCGTTTGTAAAGGAAGGTGCTTGAAGAATGGAAGTGCCTTGTCGGAAGGTGTGCAACGTGGGTGCGGGTGGACCGCGAGGTGTCCGCGTCACCAAATGATTCCTAAAAGATTTTACTATTTTACTATTGTTTGTACATAATACAAATTATATATTTCTATATGGACGATGATTGTTATATGTACAGTAGGATATTTTCGTATAAAACAAATCTTTGTGTAAATAATTTGTATGTTCTAAGACTGTTGTTCATTTAGAGCTTTTAATTTGTTCTGTTAATTTAAATTTATAGGATATTGTGATATATCATGTATTTTCCAGTCATTATAACTAAGCTGGTTTCTGGCGGATCATGTAAATCGTTAAATTTCTTGCCATATTTAAATTGGGACTTAGTGATTAACAGTTTTTAGTACAAGTGTTTATGTTTAAGCTGTATTTATAGATGTTTCTGATTCTGTTTACTGTCTCTTAGTTTGCCAACGAACTAGGAATTTAGGAAACCATTTGATCATGTGCTTACTAGTCTATATGTCGATATTTTACACAATACAGTACAATCCGCTTATTAACAAATAGAAATAAATCAGTGAGTAAGTATTAAAACAAGAAATATTTTAACTCGAGAGCACTTACCATCAATTATACTTTAAGTGTCCTAAAAACTCGTTTACAGAGCTATTAGTGGATATCGTTGAAATGCGACCACTAAGCTAACTAAGCAATATCGTTAGCCATTTGTTCACTGCTAGTTATTCATTAATTCATTCGCTTTGATGTCAATTTCACCGTCGACACATCCAATATAATAGAACCTATTTTGAAACCAGTAGTAGGTAGGCATCGAGTTTTTAGGCATTCAGGGTGCCCACGCCAGACTTTGTAGGACCGATAGTCTGGCCAATTTTTTTTTTAATGAATTTCTGGCCCTCTTTTTTAGGGACGTGTGCGTTGCAGTTTTGCAACCAGTACGTTCTATTTTTCTCCTACAAAATATCGGTCACCGATTATCGGATGTGGGCGGGCAGTCTAAAGGAGCTCGATGGCCCAGTAGGAGTGCGCATTAGCGCTTAGCGCTTTCGCAAGTAAAGCTACACCGGGCGTGGTCCGCACTTGGATAGGTAACCAGTGGCATAAAAATATCTCGAGTTCCACCGTGCTTCGGAAGGCACGTATAAGCCGTTGGTCCCGGCTGTCGTCATTTTATGGCAGTCGTCAAGCTATGTCAACAGTGTTGGCCACTTACACACAAAAACGAGTCATTAAAGATGCAGTAAGTACTAAATTATTTCATTATTTATTTCAAGCACTGTAATTTTTTGTGTTTCTGTGTTGAACGTGAATTATACTGTATTGGTAACTATCAATCGGCGATGCCAGGCGTACGTTTCAATGTTCTTAGGAGATTCGTTTGTACTAAATATGCATTTATGTTTTGTGATAGCGCGTTCTATACTTGATAAGTTCGGTGACTCGGACTCGGCAATGACTAGAAAATACATTACCATAAATATTACGTGTTGTTTTATAATAATAACAAAAATATTTAATTTCATTACCTAACTCTTTTATTTATTAAAATTCTCTGCCCTACCCTTTATAAGGTAAGTATAAATGTAAAATATAGTTAATAAGTACATAAGTATGTAAAAATTAGAATCGAGAGGAAAGCTACATTCTTAAATACAAAAGAGCATTTTCTTTGTGAAAATCCTGAAAACTTAACGAAGTATAGATGCACAGAATTAATTAAGTATTATATACAGAATGGAATCCCTAAGGTCCCGCGCGTCCCTGTTCCCCGTCCTCTCCCCTCCCTCTCCCTCGGACCTTAGGAGATTCCGTTCTATATGTACTTTATACTTATATTAATTCTGTGATAGAGGTTATAACACCCGTCGTCCTAACGCACATTATAACTATTTATTTATAAGAAAGAAAAAATAAATAATTTAATCAACAATATTACACTGTGTACAATATTATTGTGCATTATTGTTGCAATCTCATTTTATACTTAACATAAACATTAACAGCAAGTGTATTATGGCGTTTAGGACGTCTAAACCACCTGAGAACTCGTGCTCCAGCACTATATCGTACGCCTTGCGGTAACTGTCTCTGTTCTTCCACTTCGCGGCTGAGGAAGCCCACCTTGGGAATCAAAAGGAAATGAAAGCAACATGTTACTTGGTGCCATAAGTTTTTTTTATGCTTAATAAACATTCTTTATATACCTACCCATTATACTCTATAATTCAATGGTTACTATAACCATTGAATTATGTAATATATAAGCTGTGACAGTGCTTATACATAATTATGTATGATCATTGGCTACTTAGTGATTATCTGTTAGTAGTTACTGATATTAATAGATCAGACATACAAATTTTACTCGTTATAGGTAATAGGAAGGTATTATTATACTTTGTGCAACCAACAGTTTCTCTACACTTGCAACATTATTCTGTACACGCGTTCCTGACACACAGAGTTCGTCCAGCAGGGTCCTCAGCCTGATCCCCTAAGGGATTCTCGTGAACTTCTATATAGGCACATCAGAATCTCTTTTAAAAAGTAAGTAAAGACAAAATCATACGTCCGGGTAATTTTTATTTTAAAATGATCACTTATTTAAGAAACACTTAGGTATAATAATTATAATTAAATAAAAATAAACATGTTGGTTTGTCAATTTTCATGCATTTTTGGATGGAACTAATCTTTATGTTATTCATTCTTTGAGTTTGATTAGGTAGGTAAGTACAACCAGGCCTGAGTCACTCCCAGTTTAGGTATCAAAAATATACCTAAATTATTTTCTACGTGTGCGTGTCCACTCCGGAGGGGAACATTTAGTTACATGAATCGTTTTTCTAGAGTAATAAGAATGAAATTGGCTTGCAATGGATATCCAGGTATGTAAACAAAGAGGTGAGGAGTTCTGACGCGAGCTATTTAAACGATAGCGCTAACCAAATTAAGTAGATATTTGTTTAATTATTTTTAGTTAGACTTCTGTACGTGAGTACTACTTAGTACTTATTCTGTGTCAAAATTATCCCCAAACTAGTGTAGTTCTGTGGTTTGAATAGTGTTGCGGCGCGGCCCCACGAGCTCCATGTGCTCGGTGCCTTGGAAGTTGGATCGAAATCTCGTTCTTGTACAGCCTGTGGATGATCGCGCCTTTCATGCCGTTAATTTTTTCGCCCTTATCCAGCTTACTGAATTTGGCGATTATCTTTAGCAAATGTATTTGCGATTATCTCAAGTAAATGTATTTGATTAGGTACCTATAGCTATAAGTTGGGAAGTAATCCAAAGTTAAGTGTAAGTGTTAAGCAATACGTGGGGCGCACTATAAGTTTCCGGAATGAATATGAAAAAATACTATTAAAGGTACAAAATTAATTTATTGTTTTTCAAAATAATCTCCCTTGGCGTCTATGCACTTTTTCATTCGATGAAACCAGTTTTGAAAACTTTTGTGCCACTCCTCTGTGGTGACCTCTGAAACGTGTTTTTCATACTCCTCGACAGCCTCTTCTGGTGATGAAAATCGTTGACCGCGTAATTGGTTCTTAATTTTTGGGAACAGAAAAAAGTCACAAGATGCCAGGTCGGGTCTGTATGCAGGATGACTCATGAGTTCTACATTTTTCGCCTTCAAAAAGTCGTTTGTCTGTCTGGCCGTGTGAGAACTAGCATTGTCGTGGTGCAGGATGATACGGCGTTTACGGTTATTTTTACGGAGTTCGTCAATAACTTCCGGCAAACAAATGGTCGTGTACCAGTCACTATTCACTGTACGACGATTCTCTAAAGCAATAGTAGCCACGTGTCCAGTTTTATTAAAAAAAGAAGCAATCATTCGCTTAGATGCACTTTTCACGCGCGCCACTTTGGTTGGTTTCGGCTCATCTTGAAAGACCCATACGCTCGATTGCTGCTTTGTTTTGGGATCGTAGCAATAAATCCATGTTTCGTCACCTGTTACTATGTCCCACACCAAATTTGACGTACCTTCGTTGAATCTGGTAAGCATGGCACTGCACCAAGTGACGCGGTCCGTTTTTTGAGCCTCGGTCAAGTTGTGTGGGATCCACCGCGAGCACAGCTTTCTCACACCCAAATGTTTGTGTAGGATTAATTGTATTTGACTCATGCCTATTTCTAAGGATGCGCGAATTTCATGGTAGGTCACATGCCTGTCTGTTTCAATCATACGGCGCACAGCATCGATGTTTTTGTTAGTTACAGCGGTGGACGGCCGACCATCGCGAGATTCGTCACTGAGATTGATACGACCACGCTTGAATTCTGCAAACCAGCTATAAACAGTTGTCTTGCATGGTGCTTCATTGCCAAAAGCTGTTTCAAGCCGAGCGATGCTCTGTTGAGCTGTCAAATTACACTTAAAATCGTAGAAAATCATACTACGAAAATTTTCCCGAGTTAAATCCATGTTGATGCAGACACACAATTTTTTAAATGGCGCCACAAGGTAAAAACAAAAGACAGTCAGATGAAACAAACTGCATTCTACAGCCAAAGAGTTATATTTTGAAATGTTGCAATAAATTTTTAAATATTGTTTATGTAAGTGGCCAGTTCCGGAAACTTATAGTGCGCCCTATGTACATCAATACATATAATAAAAAAGTTAAAAAATGTGTCTGCACATTACTTAAGTAATAATAGAGAAAGAATAAAAAAAAATGTCCGTCTGTTTGATTATACTTACACGCTGAACTCCGGAAATACTGGACGGATTCGAATGAAACTTTTTTTATATTATAGTATTAAGAGCGGGTAGTAAACATCAATAAAATATTCAATATGACTGATAAAAGTAAGATCAAGTTTGATCTAAGCTTTAAAATTTTTTTTGGTTTGCTTTACTCTTTTGCAAATGCTATACGTAAACAAACATGAGTTAGGTAGTAAGTAATGACTATAGTGCATTTTATGGTGATAATTTTTCGATTCAGAGTTTCAAAGTTCATTTTAGTATTTATTACCAAGGTATCCAAGTGGCAAGAACAATAGATACTAACTTACGTACTACTAATTTTGTTTTGTGAAATTATTATCACACATAAATTGAGTAATTAAAAGATAACTTAGATAGGTACCTCCTAGATATCCGTATATTAAAATTGATATTCCATTTCTGATTTTCGGCTTAAAACCATAATGCAATAAATTATGGAATAATTATCCTTTAGTAAAGGAATATGAATGTCAGAGGTTCTTGCATTTTTGTATGAAAGTTGCTGTTTTATCTCTTGCCGTATTATGCCATTGCCCTCAAAATATGATTCTAGTAAGGAAGTTTCGGTTTCGGTTTCGGCCGAAACAGAGACCATTGCCGAAATTCGTTTTCGGTTTCGGTTTTGGTCGTAAAACTAGTTTCGGTCAGACACTACCACATATTTATTTGATAATGTAATATCGGCCTAGGCCGATACAATACTTCCATGTAGTCTTAAGAAAAGAAAAAAATTAGAATGTACTTGCTGCTTCTCTTCCCTAGCAAATCGTAAAAGCCGATCGAGGGGTATTAATCATGTTAATAGGCGATGCGGCTGGCAACCCATCACTATTTTGATACCCTTTTCCATCTGGAGAGCGACGGAAAGAGTGTACGGCCGGTGCTATAGCGTTCCGTCACTCTCTCTCGCTCTGGATAGTGGCGGTTCTGAGCGACAGAAAAGGATAGCAGCACAGAAAATGCAGTTCCGTGGTGAACAACTCCAACTTGTAAAATTTCCCACAAACTAACTAGTACGCCGGGTATTTATCCGAATCTACCCTTTGATGGGAACATACGAATTAACAGGTTAAATTAGATTTTAGCTGGCAAATGTTTGTAGACCTAATTATATGTTTAAATAAACAAACAGACATCAAATGCGATGTCAATATATGAGCAAAATCATACATAAGTATATAGAGCAAAGAAGGCATTTTTGACAGCTCATCCAGGAGCCAAAACCACTTATTTCGGGGTTGGTCCCGCAACAAAAGATATTCGTATTGACTAGTTCTTTGATCCCCCGTTAACTTATTGTAACATTTCCCACAAAATATTTTCGGTCATACAGTCTAAGTTTACACGTATGAAGACGTAATTATATGTTGAAATAAGCAGACATACTTCAAATGCGATGCAATATATGAGCACCCCAAGTGAGAGAACTATCGGGTAATTGCCCATCTCTAATTATGAATGAAAGAGACGAGCGAGACCGAGACCTCACGCCATTTACAAAGAGCTCGTTCCTCACCTTTATTATCCTTTTGACTGTTCAAACCATTAAAATAACGTTTTCTTTTTCAATTTCGGCCTTTCGAGCCAAAAGTCCGCCTTTTTCAATAAAGATTCCGGTCTTTTTTTTATAAAAGAGTTATGCTTCGGCCGCACTTGTGCCTATCGTCCTGAAGCAATTCGCGACGAATCTTCGTACGTTTTGTACAAGGAAAAGTTATCGCGATAAAGCGCTGGTCACACTAGCGGCTTCGTTATTTTTCACGAACTATCTGGCAATAATCCAAGATGGCTTCATCTACGTGTTTTAAATATGGACGACTTTCTTTTCTTTAACATGTGTGCTAACAATTACATAATGCATTTATTGAAACCTAAAAAGAAACCTAGAAAGAAAGAGCTAAACATTTTAACACCATTTTATCGTTCCACTCCATTTTTACGCATTAACAACCGTGGCACCGTCGCACAGCACGCGTCCGAACAAGTTGAAAACAAACGTCAAAAATAACAACGCAAGTGCGACTACTCAGAGCGAATTGTTAGCGTGCTTAAATCGTTTGATGTATCGCCACCCGCGCGATAACTATCACGATGTCCGAATATTCGGGACTATACCCGATAACGGGCGGTCACATTTGCGAGTATCGTGTAATAGCACGAAGCTTCGTGACGATAGGCGCAGGTCCGGCCCGAGCATTAGCACAACACACTGATCAACAACCACTTAAAGTGAACTAGCGTTGCATTAGTTGACCGCGGAAAACAGTCACAATATCGATAGTATCAATACTATCGATAGTATCGATTGTCAATAGTTTAGAATACTATTGATGAAAGGTAAAACTATCGATTGTATCAATACTATTGAATTTAGGTACTATCAATAGTATCGATACTGTAACTACTTTTTGTACGAAAAACTATCGATAGTATTATAATATCGATATTCGTCTCAATACTATCGTTAGTTTTTAATACAAATAGTACATACCTTTACTAACGATACTAGAATCATATATATCATTATATCGATTTTATAAATTAAAAACAATCGATACTCTTATCGATATTGTTACTTTTTTCGAGGTCTAGGTATTACTCTATTCCGTGGTCACGATAGTATCGATAGACTATCGATATTTAATACTATTGGTTGCAACGCTAAAGTGAACTTCTGGCAACATTGTTTTTGAAAGAGACCGTTTCATGAGTTTACCAAAGAGAATTCAAATACTGGAGTTTACGAATTGTTTACGACCGTTTATTTTTATGTGCAAAAATCGTTGATTTCATCTTATTGCTTGTTAATTTTACCATTTTTATTTACTCCTCTATCACCATACGCAATGGCAGATTCATTATTTGATATATTCGGCGACCACCTCACCAGGCAGGCTATGAAAAATGTTTCCCGCCAACCTCTGCACAATATCGGTAAAAATCCTTCAATTGCTCCGAAAATATAAATATGAATGAGGAAATCATTTAAATTTTTTAAATTTCCGCAGAAAATATGGGTAAAACCGTGTCTGCGGGGCCCGTGAAACCCAACGAAGCGGTCAAAAAGGGCGTAGTGAAAAAGTCCTTTTTGGCCAACGCTGGAAAGGCCCTGCAGCTCCAGGGTTTGCAGAACAACACCCCAGCGAGGACAGCCTTCACGCCTAAGGCTGTGAATGTCGGGGACATGATTTACAACGACTCAGACTCAAATGACAAAGGATTTTCAGTTGAAGAACTGAAGTTCACTAAACCTAGATACAAATATGGTAAGTTCTGTTTTGATGGATGCTTTTTATTTACGGATTGAATAGTAAAAGATTTCCTTTATTTTTCCCTTTATTACGACAACTTGATAACACCAACAAAAAATATGTAATAAAATAAGTTATTTCAGTGTTGTACACTGTAATTATAATATGTTTTATGCTTTTATAACATTTTATTCATCAGCATCAGTGCATACTCTCTAATCATACATAGGCCTCCAACAAAAATTCTGCCTTTCCCTATCTTCCGTTAGCCTTGCCTAGAGTAGGCTGCCAGTGATTTTTTTAAGTCGTCAGACTGTCTCTTGAAGTTTCTCTTATCTGTTTCCTTTGTTTGAGGTCCATTTAGGCACCATTGGGGTCCACTTTACTCCATTCAACTCCATTTCAGTACTTAGTTGTACAGGATTATTATAATAGTACATGGCAACAAATTTTTCTAGACAACTACCACCAAGATATGCTGGACTACCTGCCACTGCCGGAGCTTCAGAGGGAACCTGAAGTGTCTCCCCCCACCACACCACCTCCAGCCAACAAAAGTTTTTCCATGGAATTTGACTGCTCTTACCAGGATGAGTTCTTTACAGGTAAATGTTTCTACAAAACAGAGCCGTGCATTCCATAGAGACAATTTGACTTAGTCTACCCTAGTGATCGCAAGTATATGCACATTTTTTTATTATTATTATAAAAACGATTACGCCCCTTGTGTACTGTCTCTAATTTTAGTCTACCCAAACAAAAATCTATGCACGTCACTGCACAAAATATCTTTCATTTTAGTCTTAGACTTGCTGCGCTATATTAACCCCGTGTAAAAAAAAAGTGGAAATTGATAAGTGAAATTTTAAAACTGAGTGTTGTCCCCATTACCTTTACAACAACAACGGTAAAAAAAATTTATGACGTACCCCTTGTCTCCATTATGGGAGTACACGATTCCGCGTGATGCTGTGTAGGCCAATGATGCTGATTAACGCAGCGCACGCTCTTAGTATATGCCATATGGCAGAAAAGTAGGCAGAAGACCAGCATGGAAGAAATTAGTTTCATGTGCCATTAATAAAATTGTTTTTCTATTGTTCCAGATGACTTCTCAAATCGTAGCTTTCTAGATGAAGACTTAGGCCTCCCAGCCTTGTATTAAACAAGCCACAATTATCTTCTTGTAACCCCAGTGCACCTCGTCCTAGAAGGCTATGGTTGTGACCCCAGTGGTTTTTACACGACTGCGCCTGAAGGAGGGTTATGTATTTCAAATGTATATTTCTTTGGATTTTTTGCAGCTTGATGGATTTAGCTTGAGAGGTGACGTTAGATTCGTGTTAATTGTCAAAAAATTTATAAATCTGAATAACCGGTAGCTTCATATAATTTCGGAACAGCACAGAGCCGTCGTCGTTGACTGCCATTTTGTCTATGGAAATTTAGATAACATAGCGAAAGGCTAATTACACCAATTTTTATGAATAATAATATCAATGGAAACCTGATGTCACATTATCATGTCGCTATAAAGCATTATTAATGCATTTCAGTCGCATTGCATGCTGCATTTACAATTAAATATTGAATAGGAAAGCGAAAGAAGAACAGCTATTATATTAGCTTGTATTGTAATAGTCTAAAGCAAGTGTTTATTGTCTTGTGACCAGTTGAACCCAGACTTATCCAAATTACACACCTGTCAAGATAGTCGAAGAGAATATAATCACTTGGAGATTTTAACTTAATCCACGGCTTTACCCCAAAATCGGCACCACATAAACACTTAAGTGTTCGCATTGCAGCTTCAAGCCACATTGAGCGCTACAAAATGATAATAAAGCCAATTTGATGACTACTTAATACGGTTTCACTTACCTAATGTAGTCGTAAGGCAGACTAGTTTCGATCGGTTTGACGATTATCATCAGGGCAAATGTAAGGAGCGGCGCTGTCCTCAAGGCACTCGATACGTGAGAATAGTTACTATGTCATCTCACTACACATTAATATCAAAACCCAGTTTGGTTTGGGGTTGTTATGCAACGGTATAGATCGTCTAATTTAAAAGGGCTCGCCGCACTCTTCAGTTTACGCTAACAAGCAAAATAGATGTTTATTCTTAATACGTAAATAGTAATTCTTCGTGATTAATTGACTGCTTGTCAAAAGACCGGATCTTTTGACCTACAAGACACGAACATTTTTAGGCTAGACAAACTATACTATCGGATAACCATGGTGTTCCTTTTGGGATGAAGCCCCTGGATCGAGAACTAATGACACTTCCTATTAGCCATTTGTGCAGTTTGACATGTATTTAGACAAAAGTGTCAGCCTTTAAAGGGCATTAGCTAAGTCAAGCGGGACCACGCGACGTGTTCAGTCTATCTCTGTCATAAACTCTACGTGCGACAGAGACACGACACGACGCGACGTGTTCTGCTACTAGTAGCGAGTTTTTGGGAGAGATGAACTTGACGCAGTGAACGCCCTACCTTCATTTTTTTCGCAACAAGGCGCGATCCTAATTTATTTTCTTTTGTCTTATACTTTCGTACTATGTTCTGAATTAATTAGGACATTATATAAAGTATTCCGCCTGTAATATATGTAACTTAAAATAGGAATTTAGATAGTTATGTTTAAATAAAACTTGAAATACAATTTCTATGAATATAGTTTAATTTTATTAATTACCAATGAATATAAAGGTACCTGCTTAAAAATAAATCAGTCTATTATCTATCAGCGGGCTAGACAGAGCCACACGATTAATGGTAGAAAAGGAAATCCGAAAATTCCAGTATACTTAATGTTTTACACATATACACATAGAATGACAATAATGTCGCAACAGTTAAGAATTCTAAAGAAAAATATCGCAATAAATGGAATTTGAACCCACCGCCTCTCGCATCTGTACCATACGTGATCACGAAACCACAGAATACGTTATATTACTCAAGTACAGAAGAATCGCTCTTAGGCTCAATTTACATTGCGGCAGAGTCGCAGCGATTCTCCGAAATCTTACATAGCATAATGAACTTTAATGTCAATCGTGGATGGGACATACCCGTAATAAATCGAACCACTGGGCTATACTAGATCACTACAGTATAATTAAATTAAAATAACAGCCAAAACAAAAAAAGAACGTCATTTCCATACAAAAGTAGGGCAATTTGTATGGGAATGTCGAATTTTTTTCGTCTTAGCTGTTATTTTAATTTCATTATATTAATAAAGTGATAGTACCGAAAAGCCCGTGCTTCGATTTAATACGGGTGTGTGTCCCTTCCACGTTGTAAATATTTTACGTAGGGCCCTGCAAGTAGTACGTAAGCACTAAAGGGGTATTTGATTAGCTTATTTTTATGACATGGGGAGCGAGGGGTCTGGACTTACATTTCGTCAGCATTTTTAGTAATTTATCAGTTTTTATTTTGATGCAGACTAAATAATATCTACAAGCATTATAATGAAAAAAAAAGGGGGTGAGATTTGCTTACTTTTGCTGACAAAAGGGATGGGATGTTAAAATGGGTAAAATTCTGTTTATGTAATACTTGTGGATTCATTATCCTTAACAAGCATAAAAGCAGACTTGTCTTCCAACTTTATAACTATATTTACTATGTACAAACTTAAATAAACAAACTCGTGGATCATGTGAGATACTTCTTGCCTAGGAACTGCACCTTCTTCTCGAAGGCAGGGAACGCGATTGGCGTGTCTTCCTTGTAGAATGGGTTCAGCAGCAGCTTGATGTACGCCTCGTAGACGTCCGTGAAGAAGTTTTTGATGCCGTCCTCATTGCGGGCGTCGTGTACCATTATGAAACGCATCTGGAAAGAAATATACAAGGTCTTTAATATATATATAGTTTAATAAAAATATATATAGAAAAAGTAGCCTATGTGTTAATCCAGGGTGTCAGCTTCCTGCTCACCAAATCTTATTAAAGTCGGTCTAATTTAGGTGCGCGTCAAGAAGTACAAACGTACACACACACTCACAAACTTTCACCTTTATAATATTAGTGTGATATATAGTATTTGATGATGATTCTAAATATTTCTAAGGATACCGACTTGAGATTGATTGCCATAGAATATAATAACTAGTCCGACCATAAGTTCTGTACTCGTAAATGAAATGCATTTATCTTTTTATGAAGAAGTGTAATCTTAATAAAACTAATATACATATTTATTAAACTCTTAGAAAAAAATAAATCATAATTCTGTTTGAAATAGCCACCTTTGGCTTTGATACAAGCCTTTAATCTGTCTGGCCACGAATCTTTAGATACTATATCTAAATATATATAACTCAAAGGTGACTGACTGACTGACAGTGATCTATCAACTCACAGCCCAAACCACTGGACGGATCGGGTTGAAATTTGGCATGCAGGTAGATGTTATGACGTAGGCATCCGCTAAGAAAGGATTTTGATCAATTCTACCCCCCAAGGGGATAAAATAGGATGAAAGTTTGTATGAAACTTTGTCAATTTTAAAACGTTCGGGCTGAGACTTTGCATGCATAAAGCTACTATAACGTAGGCATCCTCTAATAAAGGATTTTGATAAATTACACCGCTACGCGAGCGAAGCCGCGAGCTAAAGCTAGTTTTAAAATAAATACATAGACCAAGGATAATTTGAAAAAGGCCATTTTCCAGCTTGCCCTTGCTAAGGATTAAATCTAGCACCTCTGGAGTGGCGGGGTATATCCCATTTGCCACCACTGGGGGCGACCACCACTGGTGGCAGACGGGACGATTTTTATGTACACGTGTGCCAGATGCCACCACTCACGACGCCCCCACTGGTGGCGAATGGCAATCGCCAATCATTCAGTCTCATTTGCCCCCAGTGGTGGCGAATAGAACTAACTCATGTTTCGATTCCCATTCGCCTCCAGTGGTAACGAATGGGAATTTGTTCGTTTACATTCCCATTTGTTGCCACTAGCAGCAAAATGGACAGCTTTATTGCCTGGTATGGTTATTTTTATGTCTAGGTATATTAAATGAAAAAGCTGGTAAATACCTCTATAAACTAATATACATTATTGTTACCGTAAAACTTAACAGACCATTTAAGGGCGTTCGCTAAGTGACGCGGGCGCACGCGATAGTTTCAGTGTATCTCTATCACAAACTCTGCGCGTGACAGACACAGGTGACCCGCGACGGGTTCTGCTATCTCTTTTGCACTTAGAGTTTGTGATAGAGATAGTAGGTACCACCAGGCAGGACCATCGATTCAGAACTCTACTGCGAACAATTGATAAGATTAAAGCAAGAAGTTGAGAGAAAGCGGCCGGAATTAATCAACAAAAGGGGTGTGGTTTTTCATCATGATAACGCTGAAACGCATGAATTTGAGTAGCAATATACTAGTACTTGCGTTAAAATTTCACTTTTTCTTTAGGAGTTGAAAATGTTATATATTTTTGTTAATTGAAATTATTTCTATAAATGAATAACAACAATTGGAACTTTGTCGTACTATATTGTATTATAATTTGATAAGTTCGGTTTACGATCACGCCATTTGCTTTTTAATAATTAACTACTTAATTATTCATGATAACGCTAGACCTCACACATCTTTAACCACTCAGCAAAAATTAAGAGAGTTTGGCTGGGAGGTGTTAATGCATCCGCCGTATAGTCCTGACCTGGCACCTTCAGATTTCCACCTGTTTCAGTCTCTTCAGAATTCTTTAGGCAGTGTCATATTAACATCACGAGAGGACTGCCAAAACTACTTGACGCAGTTTTTTGATCAGAAGCCCCAAAATTTGTATAGCAATGGGATCATGTCCCTACCTATAAGATGGCAAAAAGTTATCGAACAAAATGGTACCTACATACTTTAGTTAAATGTAAATAAACAATATTAAAAAAATGTTTAAAATTTTCATATAAAATGCGAAAAGACCGTTTCCCCAATCTATTACAAAAGTGTTTTGACGGCCCGGCAATTTGTATGAAAATAACAATTTTTTTAAGTACAAACTTTTCGGCGTCTTACGATTATTTAGTTCTTCACTCATTTGAATTATTTTTAAATACATCCTTTTCTTAAGAAAAACAAAATTTTGTTGATCTATAGGAGCCGCGGGTTTTCTTCCGTTTTGCTTCATTTTGTAACAAACACAGATAAGTATGTTACTATTATACCTATATACAATGCTGTTGAACATTACCAACATTAGATAAAGAAAAAAATATTTTTCACACACTTCCTGTTACTGATACAATGCAACTTGGTATTTGTTAGATATGTGTTTTAAACTTGCTGCAGTCATGATTTATTATTAAAAAATATATGTAGGGTCATATGAGAAAACTTGATGTTTGTTTATTGTAAAACTGTGTGTTTAATTGTAAGGTGTAAAATAACTGTATTAAATTCAAATGTCTGTGTAGTGTATAAAATATTGCAAACTTTAGGGAGCCCTAAAGTTTAACGCCTAAATAAATTTGAGTAGCAATATACTAGTACTTGCGTTAAAATTTCACTTTTTCTTTAGGAGCTTATTGTTGAAAATGTTATATATTTTTGTTAATTGAAATTATTTCTATAAATGAATAACAACAATTGGAACTTTGTCGTACTATATTGTATTATAATTTGATAAGTTCGGTTTACGATCACGCCATTTGCTTTTTAATAATTAACTACTTAATTATTAAATTCCCAGTCCTGCCATTTTGATATCAAAATAGCGGGACCACTTTCCTTGTTGAATATTTTGAAATCATATGAGTGTACGAATTTAACTACATAAGTATAAAATAGCACTAATATTGTACTAGATCCTAGTTACATGATATTCGTAAAACCGTGCAGGGTCCTGCCATCTTGACGTTCATGAAAAATCCTGACACTAGTGTGGGCTACTGAAAAACAAACAAACAGCAATTTTGACTTTTACAACTGTATACAAACCTGGCTAGCAGTGACAAACGCTGAGACAAACCACTGGTTGAATTTGTCCACAGACTTGAGGTATGTGCTGGTGACCTTCCACATGTGCTCATCAACCAGGTCTAACGCAGCATGTGCAATGAACTGGTTTAGATGCCTATTGTCTTCTTTCTGTTACAGGAAATATATATCTAGTAAAGGGAGGAGAATGAAAAAAATAGTAGGACAGAAAAAGTTACAAACACGGTATTAGAGAATGTGGGAAAAAAGGCAAATATTATACAAATCAGTGAAAATAGAAGAGAGAATTTAATCTACTTACAATATTTCATGATGACATTGACTTACTAGCTGTTAAAAATTTGAATTGAATTCACTATTTTCCAACAACTCAAATCAGATACTGTTTAGGGTTTAAGGGGGGCTCCCATACAACAAACATGATTTGTTTTGCTGTTTTTTGCTCGATAATAGTAACGGCATCATGTAGACGCTTGAAATATTTACAGAATATTTAGTTGTATATTTATATTCAAAAATAAATAGTTTAAACTAAGTATTAAAGGGGGGCACCGGTACAATAAACATGATTTTATAGATCTTTGTTATAGTATATTAATATGTGTGTTAGATAATTTGTTTTTCACCCATGAAAGTACCCAATTGTTTGCTGTCGAAAACAATATTTCATTGGTACTTATGTGTAAGAGGCCAGTAAATTGATATGAAAGTGCAAGTCGGCTGTGGGAGTGTAGTGTAAAAATAGAAGGATGACTAGATTTTCTGCAGGTTTATACCCTTTCAATTAAAGGGGGCGGAAAATATAAGAAAAATAACTAAATTGTGCTGTTCATGAAACCTTACCTTAATTTCCTTAGTGACGGGAATAAAGTCTATTTCGAATATAGGGTTATCCGAATGGCCAACAATTACAAAATAGTACGTCCCAGCCATTGGTATTTTGAAGGATTATTTAATATTTATAATATACAGGTTTATTGACTTTATCTTGATGGTATGAGTATGATAAAGAAAGTCTGTCTGATTTTATATATTCCGTATTTTGACAGCTGTCATTTTTTGGACATGTCAGGAGAGCTTTTTAGTAGCAACACTTGTGAAATGTCTATCGATAGTCTAAGCATATAGTATTGATCACGGAACAGAGGAATAGGTGGAAGTGCCAAGTGGGCGTGGCGCGCGTGTCATAATCCGGTAAAACTATACAAGATCGACCGACTCCGTACATCAGTCGTATTCTAGCTACGTGTTGAGATCGTTTTGTCCACCCGACCAACATTTTTTTCGCTAAATATGCCGTGTTGTAGTGTTTTAGTATGTAAAAATAGCAGTAAGAACAAAAATAGAAGCAATTCAGGTGTTTTTTTCCATCAGCATGTACGATAACATGCATTTTCTTTTAAAAAATTACGAAAATCATTCTTGTACGATCATATTAACTAGGTAGTTCTAGAAAGTTCGTTCCCGTAAGTTGTCGCTACTCGATTAGTGATGTACAGATTTTGCTATTCGATTAGTGATGTACAAATTTTGTCGATGAAATCTCGCTACTGGATTAGTGATGTAGTCGAGTCGGATGCGGATTTTGTCGATAAAATAAATCAAAATTTCAGGTAGTATTTAATAGAATAACGCAACGATTTTAAGTAATATATAGACTTATTATAAACATGAACATTTTCTAGTATTTTTATTGCAATAAAAAAATTAATATAAGTCTAACCTTTCGAAATATTTTTAGGCCCAAATGTAAAAGAAAAGTGGATAGATGTTAACTGGATGCCAACTAAATTAAGCACCATATGTTCGGAGCGTTTTGAAGAAAATAATTTACTTATATCTAATTTACTTATATATAATAATTTTATTTTCTTATAAAGGTTGTCCTTTATGTCAATTTTTTTCTGCTTTAGCTCCTGCTGCTGCTCCCAAATTTATATGTAACTAGCTTTAACCCAAGACTTCGTTAATGTAATATAAGTAAATAGAAAAAGTCTCCATTTGTATGGCAAAATAAGATTCACCATGCCAAGTTCCGTCACTCTTTTTTGGGGATAAACCTATGTCCTTTTCCGGGACTCTTAAACTATATACCTACATATTCAATTTCAATTAAATTGCTTAAGTAGTTGAAGCGTGAAGAAGTAACAGACAGACGGATTTACTTGAATATCGCTGTAATACTAGTAATGGATCTACAAAGTTATTGACTCAATTCTCTGTATTTTAAACTCACCATGCTGGTTTGGGTGAAAGGGACAAAAGAAAATAAATAGAATGTACCAACTTCCCGCATACCCGCGCAGATTGTAAAAGCCGATCGAGAGAATGGGCAAAATGGCAAAAGAGAAATTCCTCTGCTATTTCGACCATGCGGGAAGCAACCCATCACTATTTTGATTCCCTTTCCCACTTTCTCGCCCGCCGTCATGCTAAAAGTAGCCTTTGGATCTTGCGGCCCTGGGCGATTTCAGCTTAAAACCGCAAGACTCAAAATGCTCTGTATGTTCCATTCCATTTGGATTTAGATCGCTACAGGGATAAAGACGGATTTTTCATGTTCTTAAAATAATAGATCTTTAATTATTTGAGACTGGCTTCGCCCACGATTTAATCTGCACGTCCTTACTAATATTATAAATAAGAAAGTTACGCAGACGAAGTCGCGAGTGAAAGTTAGTGTTAAATAAAGATAAGAAAATTCGAAAAAAATGCCTTTGCGTCGAATGATATCGATACTGTTAATCAATATTAGTAATATGGACATCACTAGTCGAGTAGCGCACCTGTCGGCAAGTAGCAGAATTATTTCGTAGCTTGGGATTCAAGTGACGAAAAAATTCTGCTTCTCGACGATAGATGGCGCAATTATCAGACTTTTTAATTTGAGTTAGACATTAAATTGCAAAACGTCGTAAGTACTTTTTGAACCGTAGCAAAATAAACCTTATGCTTGAGACTTAATGTCGTTTTTAAAATGTAGGGTCTATAGACTTAGGCCAATATTGAAATAAATATATTCGACCAATCAAACGAATTTCTCGTATGTGTGCAATATGTGATTATTGGTTTATTTGTGTGAGTTTGGCGACGCTTGTTTCTTAACTAATTTAGGCCCAAGGCACTTCCACCTATTTCTCTGTTCCGTGGTATTGATAGACTATCGATTGTATCGATCGAGGACGACGAACACATTATCGATAGCACTCAAAAAATAATTTTAGGTTAGAATAGAAAAAAAAATTCTCTTAGCTTCCGAACCCCCCATTTTAAAGGAGGACTATACTATACCCCCAGCCCAACCCTCTCTCCCCCACCCCAACACCCCACTCGTGCGACCCTATACTAAACCCAACTCTCTGTTTTATCTACCCACCTACCAGTATAAATGGAGGAACAGATAATATTGAAAGGCAATAATTAGAGATGTGCCGACTAGTCGGTAAAAGCGACTATCCGGCCAATATCGTAGTCGGCGAATATTCAGCAGAGCGCCGACTATCCGGCTTCTTACTGTTAATGTATTTCTCAATAATATGTACATAATAATATGTAGGAGTAATTAGGTACATTAAATAAAAACGTTGATTATTCATCAATATTTTTATTTTATAATCAGTCTTATGCTTGGGCCGGACCTGCGCCTATCGTCGCGAAGCTTCATGCTATTACACAATACACGCAAACGTGACCGGCCGTTATCGGGTATCGTCCCGAATATTAGGACTTCGTGTAGTTATCGCGCGGGTGGCGATACATCTAAGGATTTATACACGCTAACAATTCGCTTTGCGTGGTCGCACTTGCGTTGTTCGTTCATTTTGACGTTTGTTTTTAACTTGTTCGGACGGTGCCACGGTTGTTAATGCGTAAAAATGGAGTGGAACGATAAAATAGTGTTAAAATTTTTAATTGTTTCTTTCTAGGTTTCTTTTTAGGTTTTAATAAACGCATTATGTAATTGTTAGCACACATGTTAAAGAAAAGAAAGTCGCCGTCCATATTTAAAACACGTAGATGACGCCATCTTGGATTATTGCCAGATAGTTCGTGAAAAATAACGAATAAAAAGTTATCGCGATAAAGCGCTGATCACACTAGTGTGATCAGCGCTTTATCGCGATAACTGGTGGCTAAAAGCAGGTTTTCGTGCTGTACGTAACACTTGATTAATTGTATAATTAAATTTATATAATTAAATTAACCTGCCAAGTTTAAATTCAGAAGTATTATAATTGAAGATATTTTTAAAATGCATCTAAACTTGGCATTGGATTGGATTTCAATCCTTTTTTAGGCGAACAATTAGCCGATAGGAACTTGGCCCCTTTTTTAACAGGTATGTTTTTGGTGGGATTTCAATTTTTTTTTCCAAAAATCGTACCTATTTTTTATAAGATATCAAAACGTCGTAAGTGTAGAAAGAAATGCCCAATTCTTATCAACTTTTCATATATACTGCAGACGAAAAACACAATATCGCGTTTCAATTATACCGCTAGTGCCATCTATCGAAAGTAATTTATAACAATAGAAGCCAGATTTTTTAGGTAAGCAGTATTTAATAATAAGCTATAAAGTGTGCATTATGTATACATTACAATATTTTATACCCCCTCCCCCCTCCTCATTGTATCACTGGTTCATAAATATTTTTACTAAAAATGTGATATTTGATTGAGCCAACTCACGCTTGACCGATTTCTGAAATTTTCTAATTTTTTGTTAATCTACATATAAAACACGACCTGCGTGCCAAATTTCATAACGCTAGGACAATTGGAAGTGGCCTAGAGGTTTTGATTACCGGTCAGTGAGTCAGTCAGTCAGTCAGTGCCAAAATAAGCTATTTTCACAGGGTCATATTTCAGGATCTACTGAAGCTATATCTATGAAATTTGGCATACTGCTTTAGTACTAGAATATGATTACGTGGTTCCAATTTTATCTCTGTACTTGCAATAGGCACAAAGGTTATTCATAAAATAGTTTAAACGTCTTTCTAGACAGTGATACAAATCAAATTTTTAATTATCACTATATTTAGTTTTAAACAATTTATTTCAAATGAGGGCGCCACTTTGGCTACCACTTCGTCTGAAACAATCCATTGTAAAACTATCGGCAAAACTATCAGAGCCACCAGCTAAAAGACAAGATGCTGCCATACAATACAAAGGCGTTGTTATTTTATGTCCGAGCAAACAAGATCGCAAAGTACCTACATACAATATCCATTTGTTTAGGTATTTAAATGAATGTAAACAATCTTGACACGACTTTTTTTGACTTTTAAATTATTTTATTAAAAAATAAATAATTTGTAATTTGCAATGGTATTGATTAATAAAGTGTATATTTCAATAAAAAGACTACTTGTAATTTTTTGTTTCAACCGGAGCACCTGCCTATTATCATCACATTAATCACATACTTAGTAGGTGACAGAGGGGGGCAATACATTTAGCACTACCATGTATTTTTCTTTTGGTTTTTTGTCCATTTTAAGGAATTATTGAGACTAACTGTCCACAAAAAGCTAGTGGTGATATGTGGGTGGGCTAACATTGCAGGGACTTCTGGTTAGTAGAGGTCGGCTAATAACGATTTCAGACGCGGGACCCCAACAAAAAACTCGCTCATCCGCTTCACGTGTGATCGCATCGCACGTGAAGGGCACTACCCACGACCGGCACTGCCCACGGTGAGGCCGTGGGCAGTGGCCAATGTCCATAGAAAAACCAATGTCGCTCACGTCTTGTTTGGCCATTGCAAACAAATGAACTTCGTAAAAACAAATAAAGGGACTAAGTCCCATTGCAGGAACTATACTGAGCTTTTCTGGTATTGAGCAGAAACAAATCGTTCCTGAGCTTGTAGTTCATGAGTTGTACAACAAAGGTTTTTTTTTTAATTTACCGCTTTCTAGATATTTTTAAAATTAAACAACAAAGCATTACTACTTTTTATAATCAAGTTATACTTGAAAATTTCAATAAAATATAAAAAAAAAACTTGAAAATAAACAAGAATAAAAGAGCTGGGTTCAGAATTAAAAGCTATACTCTAGTTACAACTAGAATTAATTCATTTACTGACTATACCGGAATATAGAGTAATTCAGAATCCAGCTCTAATTAACAATTAACGATCAGTTGTACAACAAAATTACAATAGTAATTAAATATCTACGTTCGTATAGGTGTACACAAGTACACAACAAATATGTACAAATAAACCCGTGCAATACTGTCAAAAGTTCTTCGAAATTACGTTAAAAACCTTTAAAAAAATCACTGTATCAACTTGAGTATAGAGTTTGCCACGTCCATCGTGTGATCGTTCACTAGTACGACGTCGAATTTGTCGAGGTAGTGTTGCAGGTTCTCGTCGACCTTCCTGCTGAGGAAGCCGACCTTGAGCACGTGCTGGCAGTGCGGAAGGCCATCGGCCATGCCGGCGTCGCCGAGGTTGTCTCCCAGCAGCAGCACGCACCCCCGCGCGCGCACCAGCGAAAAGTACTCCGTGTTTTGTATGGCTGTCTCGTTCTTGTTTAGCGTGTGGATTATCTCGCCTTTTATCCCCACCACTATATCGTTCTGGTCCAGAGCTAGGAAGTTCGCTACAACCTGAAACGTGAGAGATTTATTCATTTATTTGATTGAAGAAAAAAGTTTACTTATAATAAACAACGATCATTTAGCGAAAATAACATAGGTGTCCATATCTGAACGTTTTCGGTCTTTGAGCGTAACATATGTAATCTATGTTGGTGAACATAAGTATTGTCTTTTCTGCCAATGCCTTTTTCATGGTTTTATTCTTTCAAACGTTGCATTACATTAAAATTCTGTAGTTTAAAAAATTGTACCCATCAGTTACATACTTCCGAAAATTAATGACTACTTCCCAAATATTGTGGAAAATCAAGTTGTTAGCTAAATCTCAACACCTTTTATTCATAAAAAATATCAACTCTTTTCTAAACTGAGTAAAAATATGTTTTGTCCTTGTCTCTTTTCAATATTTAACATAATAAGAACGAGACAAAACTTACTAAAATAAGTTTAGTAAAAGGGTTGTAATTTTTAATTAATATGATGGTAATTAGATAGCTGGGCTTTATGTACAGCTAGCTATTTAGAGAAACTTTATTAGAAACAAGTCTATATAAACGGCTTTTGTCAATGGTGTAGTAAAAAAGTAACATTATGTTTCACAGATATATGTACGGGAAGCCTTAAAAATGGAGTGTCAATTTCTCATACAATTAGTATGAGAAATTGGGACTCCACTTCTGAGGCGAACCATACATACTAATGACGTCTTCATCCCTTACAGAATAGAAGCACAGAATAAGTACTAGTACTCACGTACAAAAGTCTTACTCAGAAAAGAAATATGTTCTTTATGTGGTTAGCGCTATGGTTTAATTTAGCGCGCTTCAGAACTCCTCACCTCTTTGTTTAGATACCTAGACATCCATTGCAAGCCAATTTCATTCTTATTACTCTGGACAAAGGATTCATATAACTGAATCTTCCCCTCCGGAGTAGTCGCCGCGCGCATGGTAATAATGTAGTGCTAGTAATATAAATAAGTACCTTCACATTAGGCCGCAGTAGTTGGCTGGCCTCCAAAGCCGCCACCACGCTGTCTCCGAGCCCTGCTGAGAACACCAGCACAGGCACTGCCCTCTCTTCACTCCAATCAATCATGTCCTTGACGCCAATCCTGAAAAAGTGTAAAATTAATAGTTAATATTGTTTTACTAATTGATTTGTAATAAGGTGTAGTTAAAAAAAAAATGGAGCCATTCCAAGTTGTAATGTGAATTCTTACCTATAGTGCTCCTTCATATTCTCTGCTACAATGTTTAATTCATCTTTCGGGAATTGCAAACCTCTGTAAAATATAAATTATAAGTTATTAAAGCTAAATATAACTTTAAAGTATACAATAACTATTCTTATGTTATGAACAACTATCACATTTAACTTTTAAAAAGCAAAGTTTCAGACATATTTGAAAGATTAAATTGTTTTATTAATCAGTAACAATAGTTTAAAAACCGTTTAAAAATTAAACAGAATGAAGGAAATTTTTAAATGAAATGAATGACATACATATTATATCAGACTATAACAGTTAATGCAAGCTCAGGGAACAGGGAAAAATACTTAACAGCTAATAACATATTATATATTTTTTAAATGTTCTTAGTCGTTTTAATTGATACCCAACACTACATGACTCAATTGATATTTTAGTTTATTTTAAGGGCGCCATATTGAATTTATTGTGACATCAAAAACAAACGACATAGGTATATTTTTGTATATAACCAACAGATGGTCAAGGGCGACACACTTTCAACCATATCTCATTCGTCAAGTTATCTATCATGGATAACACTAAAGTACCGATGAACATACACACAGACATATAGTGGCAAATAACATAACCAACTCAATAAGAGGTATTGAGTTGGAACAATAATTGTGGTTAAAAACGATACTGTTAGCCTTAACAAGTTTACCTAATCACAAAAATGTGGTACCTAATGGTTGTTCTAGTTAATATTATTAACCAGTATTAGCCAATACATTGCAACCAAAACTGGATTTTTGATGAAATATTAAAGGAACTCTGTTGAGTGTTAAATCATAATGATGATGATCATTATCATCTTTTAATGACCCATTGTTGGGCAAAGGCCTCCTTTTGTTTGCACCATTGAATCATTTATGGTAATTCATATTGTTCTGTAGACTTCTTTATAGGCAAAAAGTATAACACAGCACTGAAGAGGAAAGTCTACAATACTTGCATATTACCAATATTAACATACAGCTGTCAGACCTAGGTAAACACACAAAAACAAAACCAAAAACTGCCAAAGAGCAATGGAAAAAAGCATATTGGATTACACAAGGAAAGATATAAAAAGAGCTATAGACAAGAAATAAAGGTGGAAGATGTTACAATAAAACGAAAACTCTTAAATGGAGGTGGACAGGCCATATCCGCAGATAAATAAGGAACAAATGGACTAAAGACAACAGAATGGACCTCTAAGTTCAAGACAAAAAGACAAAAGGAAGACAAAGAAAGCGATGGTCTGATGACATCAAGAAAACAGCGGGTCCGTTATGGTATCGAACACCCAAAATAAGAGAAGAGTGGAAAAAGCTGGAAGAGGCTTTTGTGTCGCAAGAGACACGCCAACAACCAACAACTGATCCATTGTAAATTTTAATGAAAAGCAAATGACAAATGTTTTGGCAAATGAAAGCTAATATTAATATTGCTTTGTACTAAAAATTTTTGAGAAAAGTAATTTGTACAAGCTTTTATGACAAGGATTATGTACGCATAAAGACTGGGCTAGTAACCTCGATGGGATTGCATTGTTTTCTTACAGGGTTTCATGACCACCTTTCCGTTCCATCATCAGATCAGCTTCTCATCATAATAATATTGTCATTATCTGACCCACACAAGTATGCAAAATTTCAGCTCAATGGGACCTAACCAAACATACATACAAGGTATATTGAAAGTAAATAAAATAAAAACTACAAGCATGGTATTTTCTGTTTCGTTTCACATTAAACAAAAGCGATGTGGCTCCAAGTGGAAATCATACATAAAGCAAAGCAACAGAGACTGGACTTTAGATATGAAGAGAGATTTCTGCTACTGGGAGCACTTTCTGCACAATTTCACTTCACAACAATCATTGACTAATTGATTATTGCCAATACTACCTATTTTATATATACAACAAACAATTCCCTTACTTTAGCAAGTTGTTGGCTGCCACATACCAGTCCACCATGTGCTTGGTCTTTTCTTCCACACTCATCAAGCCGTTACATTCAATTGGTTTGTATATGTTTGCCAATCTCAAGTCTTCATCTTTATATGTCTGAGGCACCGAAGGGCAGTTTGTAAACATTCCTATAAAAATACATCACACTCATGAATATTCACAGAATCATTGAAGGACTATCTTCAAATACCAAGGATTTTTTCTGCTTCTTTTTGGTATAGCGTCCACAGAGATTTAAGTAGCCTACCTATGTCTAATTAAAAACTCCATAAGGTGTCTCCTTAGACTAAAGAGCTTAAACACTAACCCTCAAATTCATAAAAAATAACAAGCGTTTGCAAAACCTTTTTTAGTTAAAACATGTTCTGTCCCTTTCCCTCTTTTGAATATTTGACGATGAAAGAAAGAGACAAAACATATTTTAACTACAAAAGCTTTAGCAAACGTTTATATTTTTTTATGAATAAGGGGGTATAATTCTAAACACATAGACTAAAGGTTTGAATTTATAAACACTTACTACACATTTATCTACACAACCAATACTTGTTTATTCGAAATCTCTGTACACAACAGTGAAAGCAACATAAACATATGTTCATCTATCTAGAGGTTAAAAATAAATACACAAAAAAAAATGAGGTGCCCAAACTTTAACAATATAACTTGTTAATTGTATCTTACCAAAGCTCGTTCGAACAAGAGTGCCATCATCCAAAGTATGCCTTGTAAGAGTATGATCAAAGTCTGTTACGATCTGTAGATTCTGGTTCCCAAGGGATATCATACTGTTTATCTTATTCAATAATTCTATTTCGTTTCTTATATGGACGTTACTTTTTGCGAGCGCTGGTATATCTTTCAAACTCGTTAAAGACTTCATTATTATAGCTAAAAAAGATACATAGATTATTATTCAAAGTAACAGTTCACGAAAGTATACAAACTTACTGTTCAAATAATCATGCAATATATATATAGGTAATTCTTGAATGTAGCTTTCATAAAATAAAGAACGTTTTACGTAATTATTGCAAACACTTAATAAACATTTCATTGTTACAAAATTATAAGATAACGTACATTGCAAAATTGTAATAAAATTAAACATAATGTTTCGTTTACCTCCGACGCAAGATTATATCTTAATTCTATCACTTTGGACTTGTTAATAAATCCTATTTTGTGGCTAATATTTTGAGGATAACTGAAAATAAAGATCGCGAAATATAAATAGCTCTCGGAACCTTGTGTATGCCCTTGATAAAACAAATGAAAACTGAACGAACGAGCGACAAAGGTGAGCGAAAAATGGAGATGAAATGACAGATCAGTAATATTATTCTATGTGACAGATGCACAAATTAGATAGTTATTGGACAGGTGTTGTCAGTCGAATCGTCGAATCCGACCCGAACCGAAGTACCGAAACCGAAACGAATACTGCAAAATCGATGTCAAAAGCGACAAGTCAGCTGAAATGCCATTTTTCAAACGCGAAGTCACTGAAATGAATGGTTTTTCCATACAAAAAAAAAAACCGTACGTTTAGTGACTCCGCGTTTGAAAAATGGCATTTCAGCTGACTTGACTTGTCGCTTTTGACATCGATTTTGCAGTATTGCTATATATAGAAAAAAATAATGCTAAGGTTACACTACACGACTTTAATATGTCTGTGTTCTCAATGCTCATCTCAATTTATACCATTGCTCTAATAGTCCGGCTACTTCGTGCGCGATCTTCCTGCGGGGTACAGACGTTGGCGGGAAAGATATACTCAAGGTGTCAACGGGTTGCGGATGGTGTAGGGGGGAAAGGTAACGCATGCAACCCTTCCCCGCTACACCACTTAAACATACTTAAACCATAGACAATATGTAACAAAAACCCTGTCCAATCCTTGTAGGAGCAACTCAGACCGTCAATATGAACAACTTTACCTATGGGACCAATGCTTGAAACTCGAAGAAAAAATCAACATATTCATACAAATTGCCGGGCCGGCCGAACACTTTTGTATGAAAAGTTGTTCATATTGATGGTCTGAGTTACCCCCACAAAGATCGGACAGGGTTTTTGTTACATATTATTGTATACCTCCTCTATTTATCTAAATTTTTATTTGAATATACAATTAAGTGAATATACAACTGATCTGTGAATATTTCAAACGTCTAACTATTACCGTTATTAATATCAAGTAAAAAACGGCAAAAAAATGGGTTTGTTGTATGGAACCCCCCTTAAATATTTATTTTATTGTTTTTAGTAGTTTTTGTTATAGCGGCATCAGAAATACATCTGTGAAAATTTCAACTGTCTAGCTATCACGTTTCATAGATACAGCCTGGTGACAGACGGATAGGCAGACGGACAGCAGAGTCTGTACTAAGGTCCCGTTTTTACCCTTTGGTTACGGAACCCTAAAAAAGACCTTTCCCAGACAGCTTGAAAAGAAAGCACTTTTAGAAAAATGTAGTTTGTAGAATAGAAGAACCTTATAATATTAACAAAGAAAAAAAATACAAATTTAAAATATAAAGTTTTTTAATTTATATTTTTTTATTTTTTGTCTTTTTATTTCTCAATCACTGAGCTATACAAAACGTTTACAATAATTATATAATGAACTTATGAAGCAACAGGTAACCATTTTTTTTATATAACTTTGATATACATAAGTATTTTAGATTATGTTTGTAATAAAAATTAAAAAGACGCGTTGGAGTTGGAACTTAGAAGTTACAAAAATGCTATTTTTCTGTTTGAACGCTGTATAAGAAAACGTAGGAAGGTAACACAAGATTTCACAGTTTAGCTATCTGCAAAATTTCACAGATGATGATTTTTTTTCTCGCACCTCGTAACGGATGCGTATGTTACGCATCCGTTACGAGGTTTCCAATAAGTATTTCAATTTTAAATTACACTTCTCACTATGGAACGTTGTTATTTATTTATTTTCTATTTACAAATATCAAAAGCGCGTATATATTCATCATCGTATAATAGTGACACCGATATTTTATAAAACTTGAATATTTTTTCTCCGTGCGTTTTGTCCCAAAGATCAGTCTATGATACAGAAATACGATAAATATAATCATGCATTTATACAAGGTGTAAATCTGTTACCTTGCCATATTCTCAGACGTACTTATACCATAGAGTAATAATATACGTGATGAACTTTTCCTGAAGTCGAAATATGTATAGAAAATTGGGTTCCTCATATAAAACTGCTAATCAGCTATCAATTTAGTATGGGAAGTCAATTTTTTTTTCATATTTCGACCAATGTTCCTTGGGGAAAGTAGTTCAGTATGATGTTCAGTATATACGTTCAAGAATATGTATAAGAACTTGTTTTTTTTATTGCGCCATATTTTTCTTTTTGAATATAATAATTATCAAGAAACTGATGTAAAAATAACGCACTAAAAACCTTCATCTAGATAGTATGTAGGTACTTAGAATAACAAAATATCTAACACAACCACCAAAGCTTATTTATAAATATAAATTTATGCGAGTTTTGCTTCAAAGTGCGAGAAAATCGCGATGAGTTGAGAGTTGACAAAGCCAATACTTCAACTCGCCGCAAAGATACCGCCGTGTGATTGGTTGGATAAGAGGGCTGAGAAGTGAGAACTGGGTAAAAATATATAATTATATTTAGTCCAACTAGATTATCCAAAACTAATGAACCCATATTTTTTCATTAACCAAAGTAGTAAAAATTCAAAAAGATACAGCGCATCGAAATACCGGAGTGGGGGCGATCGTCACCTTCTGGTGAAAATCGTACCTGATCGATCAGGTACGATTTTCACGCGAAATCGAAATGTGCTGTATCTTTTATTATTTGTTAATCAGAAAAAAGGAAAAATGCGCATACCATACCTTTTAAGGGGCTACCTGAATTTTCCGGGGTCCAGTGCTGCACCAATTTGAAATAAATCATTTAAATAGACATAGATATAATTTAAAATTTTGTCTGATCAGACCCTAGATAACCCTTCAAACTATTTAATGAACTACTGTTTACAGTTTAAAGTGAGAAAGTGAAGCTTTTCTATGCACATTAGCGAAAATCGGGCCACTTTTGGTTTATGCGCGTAGAATTCACGTTCTCAAATGGGGGCAGCACTGGATCCCGGAAAATTCAGGTAGCCCCTTGATAATCTACCTAATGAGCCAAAAATATTTTTTTAGTTCACATACTTAATTTGCCCGTGGACGCAATGCCAACGCCTAATTGCTGGTGTACAAAGATAGCTCTGCTCAGTACAGACACACCAGTCTCTTACAATCTTGTATTAAAATTTGCCATCTGCTATGACTATGGTTTTAAGCATTTATTTTTAGGTATAAGATTAGACAGAAAGTAATCAGCGTTAAATCTACGTAGCTAACTTTTTGTACCGCCTTGAAGGGTCCGGGGTCCAGTGCTGCCAGCATATTAAATCATTTGGTAGGAAACGGAGACATCATTGAGAATGTGAAGCTTTTCTACGCACATACGCCAAAAGTGGCAGTTTTTCGCAATTGTGCGTAGAAAAGCTTCACGTTCTCACTTTAAATTGTAAAAAGTAGTTCATAAAATAGTTTGAAGGGTTATCTAAAGCCTGGTCAAGATTAAATTTGAAATGATGTCTCCGTTTCCTATCAAATGATTTATTTTAAAATGGGGGCAGCACTGGACCCCGGAAAATTCAGGTAGGTATCCTTTAATACGCGTTACCAGTTTAAAAAATAACGAGGTGCCCATAAACGCAGCACTCAAAGAGCGTTAGTTTGGCTTTTGGTTGTGATATTATGAAAATCACTGTGAAAACATTAAAGGCGCATCTATCTTAACATGTCATTAGCAACGATATGACAAGAAAAATATCGCTCTAATAGCCTTGCCTTATAATGACACCTTAGTAAGTAAAGGCAACACAATAGCCGCGACGAATAAAAATCGGTATTTTTCATATGCCTTAAGGTTAACTTAATACTATGACTGCAAAACAAACATCTCATATACAACGTATCTATGCGTCCTCCACAAATGTCTTCTTCCCATATGAACAAGTCCAGTGCATCAAACAAAAGTCATCAAGTTACAGTGGAGAAAGTGTTATATATTTGCGAAAAATTGTAATTAAAGCAAAAATACAACAGAAGGAGATAGATTATATTATAAACAATAATTATAAATTCAACTAAATCACAATTATCTAGTACACATATACATACGTATACATATATAAAACACAATATTTCCATTATTCTTAATATAGGCATGTACAATCGTCAATCTTGGTCCGTCAGCGTCGCTGCTCGTCAGTCGTCACTAAGTCGGCGCGTTTTCTTCTTCCGTTTCTTCTCCATCGCCTCCATTTTCATATCCTCCAAATCTTCCATAATACCTGAAGCACAATCACACACAAATCACTATGTTGTTAAATAGTGTTTAAGGAAACCCTTGCAGAACCAAGAACTGACATATTTCTAAATTTCTAAACGATTTACGCAACAAAATGAATGTAAAGTAAAAATAACGATTTAATTATTGAATAATAAGTAAAATTAAACAAATTTTAAAAAGAAAATTTTATTTTTATGTAAAAAACAAAAATCCTAGCTATACATAGGTGGATAACCAAGTACAATGTAAGGTATTCCAAAGTAGCGATTTGGAATAAGCTTTATTTCTATGACCTCTAGGTGGGATTTTGAAAGTAAAGCGTGATCCTATGTCGTTTTAGTCAGTACTCACTAAATTGTTTATAATCAATTAGAAAATTTAATTAACATTTCAGCTACAATACAAATTAACTTTATCGCACCATAATAAACATTAAACACACAAAAATTACAAAACAACAAGTAACAATATAGGTTCAAAGGCGGACTCATCGCTATTAATGCAATCTCTTCCAGACAACCTTTGGGTGGAGGAAAAACTATGTCATATCATATCAACCAATGGTGTTATCCGAATTTTAGAAAACGCTCCTTTTTTACAAGCCGATAAGCGACTATTATAACAAGTAACATACCAATCTTCTTGCTGATGTACTCTTCCCGCTGCTGCCGCGCAAAACTGGACTCCATCATAGGATCATCATCGTCGTCAATGTTTCGGTACCTGAAACATATTTATTTATTAGACAGTAAGAAGTTATAAATAACCCACTAAAAAGAATCAGACATAGGAACATTTTCTATTGTGCAACAGGTATGTGGACTGTGTTGAAACAAAATTTTATTGTATTTAATCCGTCAAATGGATTATCCAAATATAACCCATATTTTTCCGTGTAGCAAAGTAGTAAAAATTCACAAAGACACATCGAAGGCGCATCGAAATTTCGGAATGGGGGCAATTTATCGTCACCATATAGTGAAAATCGTACTCGATCGTGACTTCATGCGAAATTTAAATGCGTTGTATCTTCGTTCGTCGTGTTATTTGCTAATCAGAGAAAGGATAAAATAAGTAAGTATTATTCTTTACCTGACAACGAACCAAAAAAAAATTTGTTCACATCTGTATTTATTCGATTTATATAATTAGTTCTTTGCTTGGCTCTCTACTAGTATTTCTACAGTATATGTCAACTTCTTTATTTTTTAATCCTAAACCGTCTCGGCACTAACATAAAAAGTGTAAAGAATGTAACAAATCAGTAATAAAAGAAAAGGACCTTCATTATGTACTGATCTGTCACTATTTTTTTCCACTACACACACACATCAGAATAAAGTCTAGAAAAAAATAAAAGGTGACACTACTGTGCGAAAGTGATAATGACAGCCTTATTTTGAGGTTTGCTATACAACGTGGTAGGGACATGCCCGTAATAAAACGAACCACGGGCAATACTAAAACACTATAGTTTAAGGAAATTAAAATACCAGACGAAAATAAAAAAAGATCAGCATTTCGATATAAGAGTCCAGCCGCCCGGGCAATTTGTATGGGAATTTGTTTTTCTTTTATTGTTATTTTAAGTTCATTATAATATAATGAGTATAGCACGTGGTTCGATTTATTACGGGTATGTCCCTTTCACATTGTATAGAGATGACGCTCAGACTGTATTTTAAAGTAATGGTCATTAATCACCATATCAGCCACAGGAAGTTCACTGCTGGATATGGACCTCCCCCAAGTATTTCCAAAACGACCGTTAGGAACGTGAGTGTCCTACGCTGCTTTTGCCGGTACGTGGCCGCCATTCGAGAATCTTTCTGCCCATTCGGCCATCGATTTGCCAGCGCGGTGTTATAGCTTTCCGTCGCTCTCTCTCGCTCTGGCAAATGCCGGTTCTGAGCGACCGAAAAGTATAATATATATGCAATTTTGAAAGATATATTATCAATTAATATATCTTTCAAAATTGCATACCTTGCACCTCCTTCAAGACTTCTTATTCTCGGCATCACCATTTGTTTGACTGGTAGATAAAGCCTATGGCTTTAAGGTTGAACTAGTCAATACTTTTTTTATACAAATTTCGGAGGAGATTTCCTCCACTGTTTGACATCGTACATTCAAAATTTAACATATCGTTTTGTCTCATTATAAATTTTGTCTGTATGGATACAGAATTGAAAAAAAAATCATTAAAAAGTTATAAGCCATCAAAGATTCGCCGTTTTTTTTTGCTTATTTTTACGCACCTTTCGGCGTAAATAAGTAATAAAAAAGTGTAATATCTCCAAAACAAAGTCCGCACCGACACAGCTTAACTATCGAAGATTTTAATAAACTTAATTTGTAATTGATTAATACAGTAGTTTTTGCTTAAGACCCCTTTTCCAAAGAACTTTACGTATATTTTTACGCGTTCGGTTTACCATGAATTATCGTGCATTTCACCTCACTGCTTCGCCGGAACACAATGTTAAGTGAGACAGCATGTTTTTAGGCCGCGCCTATCTGAGTTCGAGCCTGCGACTACTTCAACCTTTAGTCCACTAAATAAATAAATTAAAGTACTGTTCCGTGCTGACAAGTGAGATCCAACCTTAAGCCACTATAACAGACTTACTTGGACTTATCGTAGCCAAATATTTCCTTGATGTGCCTGGAGTAGTCCATGTTCTCGTCGCCGTCGTCTATGAAATCGTCCATCTCCGAATCGTACTCCGAGTCAGAGTCCACAGCGCGACCTTCGACAAAACGATGCAATCAGCAGAGATCTTCTAACCGGATATATATTAATTGATACTTTAATTTCTTAAGATTTTAGACTATATAGTATAGTTTTTAGTTTCAGTTTATCACATTTAACTATTGTGTTCTGTAACTTTAAATAGTGTCATCAAGTTGGTTTAAGTGGTCCACATATATTTGGAAACTTTTTAATGGCTGTAAATAACTATTCAACACTTTCTTTGTCACTTTTTTCCTAGTATCGTATCTGCTGCCATCTCTGTGTGCCTACCCGCAACTTCCAGTTTTACCTTATTACAAGCCCTCCAATAGTTTCAATGGCGTTGGGTATCTGTTACGTTAGTAATAATATTATCTTTGATGCTACCAACAAAAATGCATTATTAAACAAAAATATAATAATACTTACGTTTTTGCATTCCTTTCATTCCATCAGACTGCATTTTTCTCCGCACATCTCCGGGCGGGTACTGGCGCCCATCTGGTCTCCTGGCGCCATTGGTGTTTTTCAAAGAACTAACATGCTTGTCAAAGTCGAAACTATTGCTCATTTTCTCTTTACTAGAACCCGGTAGAGACTTGCCACTTTGCGCGGGTCTATCATTCTTCAAAGGCACTTTTCCATTTTCAGCTGGATGTTTCCCGCTGCTATCAGGCCTTCCATTTAATTTTGGAGATCCATCCAGTGATGATTTATGTTTTAGCATTCCAACTTTATCTCTAACGTCCTTTTGTAATTGGTCTTTACCCGTTTTTGGCACTGGTTTTCCATTTGGGGTATGGCCGTTGGGATATTTGTCATTGCTGTTTTTGTTTGAAATAGCAAACTTTTTGTCAGGATTCTTGTCTATCCTGTATGTGTTTTGACTCTTAAGGTCAATATTTTTTTTGTTCTCCTGTTTGCCGCCCGACTCTCTGTAACTCTGTGGTCTGTCTGACTTACTTGTCCTCTCCACAGAGGAAGACTTCGACTCTAGTTTAGCTAAGCGCTCCCTGTCCCTGTTCAGCCGCTCAATCTCCCGGTCTAGCCTTTCCCTTTCTGCCCTCATTTTATCTAATCTTTCTTTGTCCAATCTTTCATGGTCTAACTTTTCTTTTATAATCTTGTTTCTGTCTGATCTCTCCCTATCTGATTTGTCCCGCATAGCTTTCTCTCTCTCCAGTCTCTGTCTGTCCCTTTCTCTTTGTACATTTTCAGCTCTTTCTGACATGTGTTTGTCTTTTTCAGATGACCTTGACCTTTCACTTGAGTGGTTGCTCGAAGTTTTATCATTTAGCTTGGGAATTCTCCCAAAAATAGATGGTTCAGGCTTCTTATTTCTGTCCATAGGTCGGTCCTCTTTCTGATCTGAAATATCAAAACAACATTTTAATATTTTCATGCAAAGATTATTACTTTTTATAGTAAACAAATAGTATATGGATAAACATGTTTGGTTTTCGTACGAAGCTTATCGTTTACAATTTGTTATTACTGAGACAAATTTTTTTAGTGCAATTTACGTTTCCTTTCAATTTATTTCAAATCAGGGCAGCACTAGACCCTGAAAAAAATCATGTTTCAGGAAATTAATAGGTAGTTTTACCGTCACAGTGACGGACAACACCGACTACCTCCGTGGTCCAGTGGTCAAGGATTACGCCTTGTGACCCGGAGGTCATGTGTTCGAATCCCACTGGAAAGCATACTTTGTGTGAAAAATTATTTCCAGTCTGGTTAGGTTATTGCAGGCATGAATCACCTGATTATCCGAAAAGAAAGACGATTCCTTGTATCGGAAGGCACGTATAAACTGAGTCCTGAACGTCATCTAGCGTTTGATTATCACCAAGGATTGGTTCTGGTTTACCCTTTGGTCTATGGAGGTTCAACGACAGTCGTTCTGTGTAAAAACCAGTAACCTCGTCAAATCTTCTTGGTTAGATAGTGGCCCTGGGCTCTGAAGCGTTACTGCTGAGGATGCAACCGGAAAAATACGCTCGGATGATGATGAGTGACGTACATCAAAGCAAGATTAGGACCTACTTTTCCTGCCGCCCGCCTTCTCGGCCTCGAGTCGTTCTTGCCGCCGCTGCCGCCGCGCCATCTCTTCTTCATATTCGCGCTTCTGCTTTTTGGTCATTAACCTGACGATCAAATTCAATGTTTATATGTATTTTTAGCTTGTAAGGCCCCGACTTCGCACCAGTATTTTTATATTATCATATTAGTACAAATCGTATCCAGTACAGATATAGGTTCCAACTGACGTTATACGCAACTTCGTTATATAATTTAAAATCGGCCAAGAACAAGACAGACTCGCGCACGAAAGTTTCTGAAACATTATCTATAAATATCGCATTTGTTGTATGTCATCTGTGAAAAATTTTAATGTCTAGCTATCATGATTCATGAGATACAGCCTGGTGACAAACAGACAGACGGACGGACATTGGAGCTTTAGTAATAGGGTCCCGTTATTGCCCTTTGGCTACGGAACCCTAAAAAAAGAATGAGAGATACAACTTTAGTGAATAACGGCCACTAATACATACATAGGTATACAAGGTCAAACAAAATACACTGAAACAACACTCTCCCATTCAAATTGACCAATCAGCTGATCAGAGTTTCTTTATTAAGCAAAAATAAATAAATAATGAAAAAAGAAAAGGTGAAAAAATACCATGTGTTAGGTCACTGGTCCAACCCCTGCTTACATGGTGTTTTTTCACAATTTAGTTTAAGTACTTTAGTACTGCATCTTCAATGCCTATAAACCCTATAAAAATATTCGTATTTCTATACATATACATTTGACGATCTCCGTCCGTGGTGCAATGGTCAACACGCTAGTCCCCCAATCTGGAGGTTCTGGGTTCGATCCCCAGACAGGACAAGTAGGAAAATGGCCTTTTTCAAATTGTCCTTGGTCTTGTGTGTTTATCTGTATATGTATTTATAATAAAATATAGTATTGTTGAGTAGGTATCCCATAACACAAGCTTAAGTTTACTTTGGGGCTAGCTCAATCTGTGTGATTGTCCCTATGAAGTTATATTTATTTATATGTTCCTTAAAGAAAGTTGTTCAGTAACATGAAATGAATCCACCCTTAAAAAAACTCAGTATATTTTGTTAGTAGTTATATAATATGTAAATATGTAAGGTACCTTTCAGCCTCTTGTTCAGCTGTCATCTTCTTAGCTACAACTTCAACCGGCTCACTTTTCTTTTGTTCCGCCAGCTTCAGCAACTGGTTGAAATCCATGGGGGGAGGCATGGGCTTCCGTATTTTAGGTTTGTCAGTTTTCTGCTCTTCCCTCTTTTTGTCTGCTTCTTTGGGCGGCGGACTTAGTTCTCTTTCTGTTGGTAAATATATATTTGAAAACCACATACATAATTGCTCTGGTACAAAACCACTGGTTGATAAAGTTGGTGTTAAAAGCTTACACATAAGTATTGGACATTTCAACATTTTTTTTTAATAATGTCAAGTACAATTAAAACCCGCCCTGTATCGTTTCTGGTGCAAAAGTGCCTAAAACGCTAGCTGCATTACCACCCTGCATTGCAATGGCCATCCTTTGCACCAAAAACGAGCCAGAGCAAGAGTCACCATTTCTTCCAGCGCCAAAAACGAGCCAGAGCCAGAGTCACCATTTCTTTCAGTGTTTGGATTTCAACATTTAGTGAATATGTGAAGGGGCAATTTAAAAATTTACCTCCATTTTCTGTTTTCCGCCTCCTCTTGTGTGGAACTGGATCATCCTCATGTTGAAGTGCATGCTTCACTCGTTCTATTGTACCATTCAAGTCCTTCTTCACTGTTTTGCCTGAAATCAGCATTCACTTTCACAAAAAATCTACTTTTATACCCAACCGAATAAAAACAATAATGGTTACTGTAATAGTCAGGACATTAATAATTACATCATCTTTTTATAATAAACATAAAGCTCTATAAATACAATATCTAACATTATAGCTACAAGATATAATGTAAGATACATATTAGTTTATACTAATGATGTTAGTTAGTTTCATGTGATTTGAAATCATTCTGTTATAAACATTATTATAAACAAAGATTTCAGTTTGCACTAACTTGCTGCTGGAAATTTTGGTTCATCTGGTATCTTGCTGTACTTCTGCATCATCTTCTGGTAGATAGCAGCTGCCTCCTGTGATTCATAGCCATAGTCATCCTGATCTGGCTGATCCGGGCCTTGCAGGGTGATGGCAGTGTGGTCCCGGTCCACTGCATCTTCTAATACGGATTTGTTGGCAGACTTTATCACCTTCAGCGTTTTTTGAATCTTCCTAAGAGCCTTCGGGTCACGCAATGCGTGCAACTCCTCGCGTTTTCTCTGGGCTTCCAACTTTTTCTGTTTCTCCTCTTCATCTTTTTTAGCCAAAAACTTCTGAATGTTCGCAGACAACCGATCCTTTTGTTTCTGTTCTTTCTTGGGAGGGTCGAACCGCGCCTTGTAATACGAACTGGCCTACAACAAAACGAAAGCTGCTTGTATTTGACAACAATTATTCAAGGTAGAGATTAGCACCCAACTCGTTTTTATTCGCAGGAAATAACTTTATTCCATTCTAATGTGACGTTTCACACTGTGAAATATATTCAAATGCAAAATAGGGCAAAGTAGATGCAAAGCAATACGAAAATAAAAATCAAAACTTACAGATGATTTTTCTTGTTGATTTCGTTGTGCAGCTAATAACGTCTCACGGAACTCCATTTTTGAGTGATTATTTACAATCGTGAGCAATTAAACACTTTACAATGATATCATCATGAAATTTTTACTAACTATTTACGATTTTTACAAAAATACGTGTCAGAGTCACATTCAACATACAATCCGACCATTTTCTGGAAACGTACTGAATAGAGTTGTAACATATCATATTCCACTTTCATTTCGGAGATGTTTCCGATAATTCCGATTCCAAATAGGTAGTGGAGTTTCTGAAAATCAATCTGTCATTTTATTGTGATTGATACAGTTATAATATTTGTAGTAATTATGTAATGTCTGTAAATTTACATTCATTTTAAATAGTAATATGAATTCTATGGAAATAAATAATATGTATAAAGATGGACGTGATCCAAATTCAAAGATAATTCAGAAATGTGTAAAAATATTTATTTTAGCGTTTATCTATTTATTACATACATTATTTGAACTCAAAAAAGAAATCGTAATATGTAATGGAAGAAAACTGTTTGTGTGAATATAATCTTTTTATGTAATATATCTTATTAACGAACTTGGACATCTCGCATAGTAGGCGCAGCACTAGTAAGTATTACCACAACAAGAATTCAAAAACCAACTTCTGAAATAAACTACTATAAACATAAAAAAAATTATAAGGTAAGTATGACAATATTGACATTACAGGACTACGCCGGTATTTCCACGATTTTACTTAGCACAGACCAAAGAGCAAATAAAAATTTTAGGTTCAGAAAGAGATAATCTGACATAAAACCCATTTTTTGTCTCTTTCCATGTTATGGGAATTTACTGATGCAAGAATGAGACTTCGATAAACGTCAAAAAATTAAAGCATTTGTTTGTGAAAACCGAGGGAGGGATGACATGAAAAATATCGACATCGATACTTTTGGGAAATACTCACCCTCGTGCACGAATAATAGGGTTAGCAACTAGTCAGTACTAAAAGAGCAAAGACTTTTCAATTAAAAATTATTTATTTTTTACTATATATATATTTATGACACTTTGACAAATGAGGTGTCGTTCGAAGCGTCTTAAACAACGTGGAAGTACAGTATTTATTTATACAACATATCGTTTTAAAAATTAAAACCAGACAACAGGGAGATTCTTGCTGAAAAATGTACAACGTGGAAGGGACATACCCGTAATAAATCAAACCAAGGGCTTTAATAGATCACAACAGTATAATAAAAGTAAAATAACTGACAAAAAACAAAACAAAAATCGGCATTTCCATATAAAAGTGTCCGACCCGCGCCTGGGAAATTAATATGGGGAATGTAAATTTTTTTTTTCGCTTTTTGACTGTTATTTTAATTTAATTATACTAATACAAGTTAGATTGATTTGATTCCTTGGCTTTACATATAGGATACTTTTGATCAAAGGTGCAGAGTTAGCATCCGGCAGAGAACACCCAAACCATGCGATTCTTCACGTAAGTGAAACAAGACAATTCAAAATGTTTTGAGCACACTCTTTGATGTTTTTTAAATGTCCAATCCCGCAGACGACATAAATCGAAAATTGGCGCGGCCGTGGTCGCTGGAATCTGCGGCCAATCTGCTTGGTCGCGCGGACGCAAATAAATCGAGCCCAACCAAGAAATATAAAAAGCTACGCTATTCCTTCATCTATTTTTTATCTCTTTATTAATTTAAAAAATAAAAATATTATGTGTTATCGATATTTTTATCGACTAGTTTTTTTCCAACCCTAGTGTCAACAAATTCAATAATTATGAACAGCTTACAAAACACTTATATAATAAAAAATATAAGCATAAATTACTATATTCTCTATTTATAATAAAGTGGCAAAGTATGGCACTCAATTTCCAGTAAAAAATGTAATACATGTACCTATAAAAATCTGTGATTTCAAGTGAAAAATATGTTTCACCTGTGAAAGCTTACTTTTGTCACGATTTTCTTTATTACTACAGCGGCATTTGCATCACGGTACTATGCACTTCGATGGTATCTTGCTTATAAATAAAAATGTAGAAATTAATTATAAATTATTTTTAGTACCTATTAGAAAATTCAATTTAAAATGCAGTCTAGCCGATTTGTTAACATGAGCTGTTTAATACGACAAAATTTGAATGACATTGTCTAATGACATTGAATTCTGATCCCGCGACTTTTCTAATTAGTAGTGGCTTGAAAGGTAGTGGATGGCTAAATGCCCTCCTCTACATTTCAAAACAGTGTACGTTTAGGAGCCTTCATCGCGGAATCTATATACAAAAGAGCAAAAAAAAAATTTTTTGTTCCAGAAAGAGATAATCTGGCATAAAACCCATCATGTGTCCCTTTCTCTGTTAAGGGAATTTAATGAGACTTCGTTAGTGCCGGACCAGACGGGACGCAAGTTGCGTCGCGCAACTTGCGTCGCGTTACGCGCTTACACAGAATTTCATACAATTTCTACCAATCGTTCACACGACGCGCAAGTTGCGCCTCAACGCAACTTGCGCTGCGTTACGCGTGCTCGCACGGGGCCGCACAGAGGTGGTAAAGTGTTAGAGAGCTGGACAAAAATGTTTAGAATTATTTTTTATATGTAAAGCAGACCTTGTCTATGACTTCTATCAAAAGATCTTAGAAAATATACATTTTAATGTCTTTTTCTATGTACATTTTAACCATTATAATTTTTTGGTATGCAATAAAGTGTTACTTACTATGTTAGGTCCTATACAAAAAAATAGTTCTTTTTCTCGTAACTTATAATAAGCACTGTGGTAGTCAAACTTAAATAAAAGTTGTTGCTTTTAATGTTTGAATATGATCAGAAAAGAATCAAAACAAAAACCACTCTTTAATTTCTATGTATGTGCAGGCTGATTCACAAACCACTGTGAGGCGGCGACACGAGGCAAGAGCAAGAAAGATGTATGTTCTTTAAAGTCGTTGACCCAAAGAGAATATTATAGTCATAATCGACATAAGAAAGAAAATATCAGAATTTCAAACCGAAAAATGTAAATGTAAACCTACCTTACCAATAAATTGCGTTACTAAAATGGCTTTGTATGAATGAAGATAATCCATTGCAGTAGATTAATTCAACTATACAGTAACTTAAATAATATCATTATTATCCTCGTTCTTATTTCCGTTGTGTGTTGTGTTATGTGTATGACATGTATTTTATATTGTTAGTAGTTTTATGTAGATATGTATTGATGTTTGTATGTATAAATATGTGTATATATACTTATATATTACGTATTAAGAATCAATATTATATATATATATATATACAGGATTACTGGTAATTGAATGCTTTAGCCCTATAATGTATTATCCAAAAGTAAACCATTTAAGAGATATTTAATATTTTAGTTTTTTTTTCAATTATTTGTTTACTAATTTTCAATCTTTTTTTATAAAAAAAGTTACCATCCAAATCAGTTTCTTTTTACAGTTTATCAAGGGTGACCATGTAGCATTCATTATCAGTCATCATATCATAGAAATTGTTAACTGTTTCGGAACAGGAGTTCTAAACAAAACTTAATTGTCCATATTTTTGAACAAAGGCTTCAAAAAATTATCTCATCAAAATTGCTAGTATTTCATTGTGCAGATTATTAGAGAAACTTCTACATTTCATTAGCTTTCCAACGAGGTATAAAAAACTTAACTGAATTAGACATTGACTGGAAAATCGTAATTACAAGGAGATAAGGTGGGGTCCACCTTTTCTCCATTGCGTACGCAAATACGTACCATTTGCGCTGTATACTATATATATCTATATATATATATATATATATATATATATATTGAAAGCACAATATAATTTGTGTTAGTTAATTTTCACGTATTGGACGCCATTACATAGGGTCGATAAAGCAGAACACTATTTTACCGACGCTTGGATAGCGCGGCATAATTCGATTGGAAGAAATGTAGGTAGGTAGTTTCTTTACATTTTAGTATATGTACTGCCGAAGCAAGTACATATACTAAAATGTAAAGAAACTACCTACCTACATTTCTTCAAATCGAATTATGCCGCACTATCCAAGCATCGTTCTAAGCAGCATATATATATATATATATATATATATATATATATATATATATATATATATATATATATATATTTATATTTATATTGAAAGCACAATATAATTTAAGTTTCACTATCGCACCACTTATATAATATTATTTTTACTTGCCAATCCTGTCACCCAAAGGTAGCCTGTAAGAGATTGCCTTGCCGATAAGGCCGCCTATTGTACATCTGATTTACCTATGTATTCATATGTAATTTTCATGTGTTTTGGTGCAATAAAGTGCTTTTTGCTTAGACTATCCTCAAGATAATGATGACAGTGGATTGTCTTCATTCAGATGAATTCGTTCAGATAATCATTGTAAAAAATCATTTTTTTTATAGAGCCCAACATAATAATTATGTAAGCAATTTATTGGTACAGGTAAGTACATTAATATTTTTTGATTTTAATTTTATAGATTTTCTCATTTCCTCTGTTATAACCAATTATCATTTGCCATGTCGGTTACGATTATCGTTTTCTCTGTGGGAACCCATCATAATCATCGTAAGTAATACTTTATTGTATACCAAAAAATAATAAAAGTTAAAATGTGCATACAAAAAAAAAGTAAAATGGGTGGTCTTATCGCTAAAATCGATTTCTTCCACACAAACGATGGATGGAGAAAAAATGGAAAAACGGCACCATTTTGCTTGAATCTCCATTCAAAACATTTTTGTCCCGCTCTCTAACACACCATCTCTAAGCGGGCGTCTGAATGAAGAAAATCTACTAAGACAATTAATTATATCAGTGGATTGTCCTGTCAATGGCTTCATCTAAATGAAAACAATACACTGTAATCATTTTCATGAGGACAATCCACTGCAGTAAGACTATTCATTGTTTTAGTGGATTGTCCTGTCAATGGCTTCGTATAAATGAAAACGAACCACTGCAGTGGATTGTCCTCAGAACAATGATCAAGACAATCATATGAAATGGGCCATTTCGTACAGGGGACTACGCAATTTGAATAATAAAAGACAATGAATTGTCCTATCAATGGCTTCGTATGAATGAAGACAGCGGGTTGTCCTCAGAAAAAAATGACAGTGGATTTTCTTCATTCAGACAAAGCCATTGATCGGACAACCCACTGTGGGAATTCATTTTCTTAGTGGACTGTCTAAAATTAGACAATGCCATTGACAGGTCAATCCACGAAGACAACGATTCCCTTTACTTATGCGACCCAATTGACAGGACAGTATATACTGAGATAATTCATTGTCTTCACTAAGACGAAGCCATAGACAAAACAATCTATAAAGATAGTTCATTGTTTTTATTCAGACGAAACCATTGACAGGTCAATCAACTAAGACAATGATTGTACTCGTTCTGACGAAGTCATTAACAGGATAATTCATTTGGACGGTGATCGCCTTCATTCCGACGACTCCATTTACATGAAAATCCTCATAGGCAATTAAATATCTTCATTCAGGCGAAGCCATTGACAGGACACTCCACTAAGACAATTATTGCCTTCATTCAGACAAAGTCACTGACAGGATAATCCACTAAGACAATGAACTGTCTTAGTGGATTGTTCTGTTAATGGTTTCGTGAAATAATTGAATACAATCATTGTCTAAGTCAATCAATGTCTTAGTGGAATCCACTAATACGGTGATTTTTTTTTATTTAGACATCTCCATTGTCATGACAATCCACTAAGATGGTCATGACAATGGAGATGATGATTCATGGTCTTCATTCAAACGAAGCCATTGACAGGAATATACACTAAGATAGTGATTGTCGTCATTCAGACGAAGTCATTGACATGACAATCAACTAAGAGAATACTGTATTTTGGCCAGCTAAACTAACCAAATAATCTGTGTGAGACATTATGTACTTAGCGCATCTTGCGCGGGTAGAGCGGCCACACGGAGCGCGAGTTGCGCGGCGCAACTTGCGCTGTTACGCGACGCAACTTGCGTCTCGTTTGTTTCGACCCTTAAACGTCAAAATTGAAAGCGTACACTGTTTTTGAACCCCGAGGGAGGTATGACATGAAAAATATCGACATCGATACTTTTGAGAGATACTAATCCTCGTGCACGGGTAATAGGGTTAGCAAGTAGCCAGTAATAAAAATCTAAAAATTTTAAACAAATTATTTTTCACTATCTAAATAATTATAAATCAACGTTTGATCTTTACCCGATTGCGGTGAAGCCGAAAGGAGGGTTGGTTGATAGTAGCAATGTTGGAACGGCCCCTTCAAGTAGTGCTCAACATTGGCCGTCAGAGCTATATAAATAACAAGACAATTCAAAATACTTTAAATTTTTGTGTTCCGTACAAATGTGAATGAGTGATGAACTGATGATTTTAGGTTCCGTAAAAAAAAAAACAGAACCTTTATAGAATCACTTGTGCGTCTGTCTGTCTGTCCGTCTGTCACAGCCAATTTCAAATGATGCTGCTCCCATGATTTCGATCGAACTTCACAAGTTCGGTTGATCATCAATTATTTCATTCAAGTTTTTTCTCTCTCATGATTAATTTCAAAATTAAAAATAAATTATGTGGTATCGATAAATTTTTTATCGACTAGCTTTTTCTAACCCTATTGTCAAAAATTTCAATAATTACGAACAGCTTACGAAATACTTAAATAATAAGAAATATAAGCATAAATTACTATGTTGTCTATTTGTAATAAAATGGGAAGAATGCGCTCAATTTCCAGAGAAAAATGTATTATGTGTACCTATAAAAATCTGTGATTTCAAGTGAAAAATATGTGCTCACCTGTGAAAGTTAATAGTTTTGTCACAATTTTCTTTATTATTCCATTGGGATTTGCATCTCTGTACTATGTAATTTGATGGCATCTTACTAATAAATACTAATGGGGAAATGATTTTTTTATTTTTATTTATACCTATTAGACAATTCGATTTCAAATGCACTCTAGCCGATATGTTTACATGAGCTGTTTAATACGACAAAATTTAAACGACATTATCTAATGATATTGACTTCTGATCTCGCGACTTTTTTATTTAGCACTGTCTAGAAACGTAGCGGAAGGAAAAATGCCTTCCGCTACAATACAAAACAGTCTCCGTCTTATTATAAAAACAGGACTAACTTTGTTACTAGGTTTAAACCATTATCCGCCCAAAATGAAGTTGACATTGACAGGTGAGATGGTGTGATATTACTAGATGTCAACTTGATTTGGTCGGATAATGGTTTAAACCTTGTAACAAAGTTAGTCTGGGTTTTATAATAAGACGGTCTATGTTTTGGAGCCTTCATCGCGGAATCTATATAACTCTTATATCTTTGCTATATACCTCCTATATCTTTGGCACAGTCGGTACAAATTTATTATTTTATATTAGAAAATTTAAAAAAATACTGATTGTCAAGAACACCATCTAGTGATGAGTAGCGGAACAACTGAAGTCATATCGGTAGTTCCGCTACTCATCATTAGATGGATATCCGAAGCGCCATCTATAATTTGCTCGAAAAAGCCCTGACTTTCAAGCGTTAATCTCTAATAACTTTTGATATGCTGAACCGATTTTCATCAAACATTATAGCTAAGAACCAAGAATAATAATAGCAAGAGAATTTGCTTTCACGAAAAAAAACCCACGTCAAAATCTGTCCATCCGTTCAACCTACCATGCCATGCCATGCCACAAACAGACCAACAGACATCACATTAGCGTCAAACTTATAACACCCCTTTTTATCGGGGGTTAAAATGGACCGAATTTAATAATAGACAAGGCATGGTAATAAGTACAAATTCTGTAATGTCAATTGATCTTTGACTTTGACAGGCAAATGACTTTGAGTCATTTGTATGTCAAAGTCAAAGATAAAGATCCTCTTTCTCTTTCTTTTTGTAAACCTTGACGAGAAGGGAAATATGGTTCGTGTGTTTTAAAATTGTATATCTCTAAAAATTTAAGGAATCTGTGATTCTGAAGTAAATTTAAGCAGTGCTAGGGCATAAACTTTTCCAAAAAGTGCTATCCTGTGCATTATTTTTGTAATATTATGTGGAAATTCTGTTATCTTATGATTTGTTGTTCTGCTGCAGGCCACCTCAAAGAAGAAGACTAGGAAGTTGCGAGGACACGTGAGCCATGGACACGGACGTATCGGTGAGTTAACTAGCTTTGTATATGTAATCACAAGTTCAAATATGTTTTTTTTTCAAAGGTGTAAATTCATGTTTTTACAAAACATAACCTAAACAGTTTGACTATGTCGGTTCTTTGACACATGATGTATGAGTGTTTGACTATAATGTAATGTTCCTTGATATTGGATTTCAGGCAAGCACCGCAAGCACCCTGGAGGTCGCGGTAACGCCGGTGGTGAGCACCACCACAGAATCAACATGGACAAGTACCACCCTGGTTACTTCGGAAAGGTATTATAAAAAATTACAAAGTTTAAAATTTAGTTCATGTACATAGCCTGACCATTCAATTTTAATGGAAAATTAATTTTCACTAAAATGATATAGGTATGTGTAGTGTATTGATTATCTGTCTAAAAGCACAAAAAAAAACTTGATTTGAACATGAGAAAAATCTTTGTTTATCAAATTATTACTACTTGAGATCAGTTAACAGAGCTCCATATTAATATAATAGTAGGCACCTAATGATTACTTTGTAACTTTCAGCTTGGTATGAGAAATTACCATCTAAGAAAGAACAAGGATTTCTGCCCTGTGATGAACTTGGACAAGCTGTGGAGCCTGGTGTCTGAACAGGCCCGCCTGAAGTATGCCAGTGCCACAGATGGCAAGGTTCCAGTCATCAACATTGTTAAGGCTGTAAGTCACCCCATATTATCATAAATGTATTTTCTGTATTTATTGCATAATATATAGAATTTTGTATGATCCTGATGAGTCCATAGTCAAAACATTTAGAAAATGCATACCATGTCTGCCTGGCTACATTTTTAGAAATATGTATTTTTTCACTTTTAATTGGATAAGGTAGATTTGCCCGCCCTCTTGGCGTACCTATACGTACCGTAAATATGAACCAAATTATACTATTTTTTCTATTTTGACTTCAAATGTGAAAGCATATAAGGAGGTTAAGAATTTAGCAGAAGAAATAAAGACATGGAAAGCACTCCACCAACAAGAGCCCACCTCTTAAATGTAAGAGAAGATATATGAAGAAGATAATGACAACAAAATGTACTAGAACATTATTTTGTCTTTGAAAAGTGCTCAATTGATATTGAGACTCTTAACCCGTCAGCTTCCAGACAGTCGGATCCGACCGAGAGAACAATAGATAACAATGGGTTTGCAAAATTGCGGTTGTTGACGGGTTAAAAGTAGTAATATTATCTAAGACATGACATTTAAACAATTATATGTTTTTTTATTATGTTTTACATATGTATATACACTAGCATTGTGTATTAATTTATCCCAATGATTGTGGATTTGTACTTAACTCTTTCACTGTGAACATCCGATTTATCCAACAATGAATTTTCTTACAGAAAGTTTGTCGGATAAATACGAGGTTTACAGGTAACCTATTGTGTGGCTATACCGGATTCCAGTATAAATCAATTGTTTTACTATTGTATCTGGTTTTTGCAACACACTAAAAGAGATATACTTCTCGTTTTTTTTTCAGGGCTACTACAAACTGCTAGGCAAAGGAAAGCTACCCAAGCAGCCTGTGATCGTTAAAGCAAAGTTCTTCTCAAAATCAGCTGAGAAGAAAATCAAGTCAGTAGGTGGCGTGTGTGTACTGTCTGCGTAATTTTAAGTATAAAATAAAATTTCAAAACTCATTTTTCTTAGTTTCAATGTATATCTTGTCAAAACCTTGGGCTATTTTATGTAGTATTCTGGGTCACTATGTCTTCTGTGCCTGGGTAGTGTTTAACAGTAGCGGCGTCAAGGACGGTATAGTAGGGCGCGGTATAGGAATAACAATAATTCTAGGGTGTATGGGTACAAGTATTCTATCTCTATGGGCCCCGACGTCTCATTTTGGCAGCATTGGCCAGGACCATTTATGGTGCAAATGAAACTAAAAAGTTTTAAAACAGAGCGCGGTTGGGCGAAAGCCCAGGGTGTTAGATGCAAAAAGGGCACCGCAGCCCTAGCCCTCGCTCTTTGATCTACTTGTAGTAAATTCCCTTGTTTTCATGGGCGTAGCCACAGTGGGACACGGTGGGGCGCTTGCCCCACCCTGGCTCAGACCATTAAGTTACCGAACCAAACCTAAAAATTAAATTATCTAGGTACTTACTACAATACTTAATATTCGTAAGAAAGTTCACACTCGACATTTTATATGTAAAAATTAACTGGGGTAAGCGGCGGACCGTGTAGTTTGCTAGTTACATATTATTTCAGATTGCTGCCCCACCCTGAGCCCATGGCTGGCTACGCTTGTGCTTGTTTTACATACGTTTGCTGATATAATCCTATCTGCGATTGACATATCTCATCTAAATTGCCAAACTTTGTCAATTGAAAATGAAATTGCTTAAAGTGAGAACGTGAAGCTTCTCAACGCACAATTGCGAAAATCGGCCACTTTTGGCGTATGTGCGTAGAAAAGCTTCATGTTCTCACTTCAAACAGTAAACAGTAGTTCATAAAATAGTTTGAAGGGTTATCTAGGGTCTGATCAAGACAAAATTTTAAATGAAATCTCCGTTTCCTTTCATTAGATTTATTTCAAATGGGGGCAGCACTGGACCCCGGATAATTCAGGTAGCCCCTTAAAACATCGTCTTTGACTAAAGAGTTAGCCCAAATGGTTGTTTCATTAAATCCATTTGCCATTTTTTCCTATTGATTATATAGCAGTTAGAAGAAGGCCCCGTAGAAATCTCGTTCAGGGCGCTAGTATTGCTAAAACCGGCACTGACGTTGCTGCTTCTGGGCCAAAAGCCACTTTCTGGGTCTTCCAGGAAAAGACAAGCCAAAGTCTGAGAACTGTTATTATAATTTGTAAACCGTGTTTGCGAAGCAAATTATTTTTCTTTCAAGTCTATATACTCAGATTCTAAAGAGTAGAGGCAGGTCTGTCTCACTCCCCATGTAGGTATCGAAAATATACCTACGCATTGCGACCGCTGTCCGCTTCGAAGTGGCGAATTCAGTAAGTAGGGACGGACAATCCGCTAACCAGCAGTGAGCAGTGCCGTCGTCTCACTTACTAAAACTCTAAACGCAAATTCACTATGTTGTGCAAATGCGTTGCCCACACTGAAGATTTAATTTTTGGGCCACTATGGTGTTCATATGTACTTCTATAATATAATAAAGTAACACCCTGCAGAGTTTTTGGTGTGTAGGTTCGTATGTGTTGGAATCGAGCACTAGGGGGCGCAGCGGGAAATAGTCCAGCCTGGTCTGTCCATTCTTGCGCCCCCAGTCTACGCCCTGTGCCTGGGCACCGTTGGAACCGCCGAATTTACGGCACAGGGCAGTGAGTCAGTGACGCGCACGCGCGGTTTGTTCACCTTTCATCGTCATGGAAAGGAAAAGGGCTTATGTCAGTAGCGATAGTAGTATCTTGTATCAGTCACCCCTGGCGAACTGCTCACTCAATCGGTTTTGTGTAGGTACCTACCTATTATAAATCGTTTATTAGAGAATGAAATTGGCTTGCAACTGAAACTCTAGGTATCTAAACGAGGTGTGTTATATTATAACATATCTCTCACTACATTGATATTTCTTTGAATTTCTTTTTAGAGATATTAGTACTCATTCTGTGGTAGGTGGTAGAGTGTATAAGGAAATAAGAGTAGGTAAGGAAATCTATATATATAAAAGAAAGTCGTGTTAGTTACACCACTTATAACTCAAGAACGGCAGAACAGATTTGGCTGAAAATTGGTAGGGAGGTAGCTTAGAGCCAGGAGACGGACATAGGATACTTTTTATCCCGTTCGACAGCGTTCCTGTGTGACTTGACATGAAACGTCAGTCACTATAAAACGTGGTATAACAAAAAAGAATCAGACTTGGAATAACAAAAACTGCTTATTTATTGCCATTAAGGCGGAACAAAGTTCGCCGGGTCAGCTAGTAACGAAATAAAATTAAAATCATTATTATTAGTGTATATTGCAATAAAATAATAGCTATGCATGGATCACTCTACTATCTTCTAATTGATGTAATGCTGATAAGAGTCCAGATTAAAGGTAGAGTTCCGCGGCGCCCTCATTTGAAACATTTTTAGAAACCGAAAACAACTTTCCAAAGTATGTATTTGTTGTTGTACAGAAAATAATATTTAAATGGCTATTTAAGTCCTCTAAGTATATAAGCTATGTACCATACTTACGATTGAACAATTAATTCCAAATGAGGGCGACGCGGACGCTACCCTTCACCTTAAAACTAAAAAAATTTAATAAATAATTTTGTTACTCTAATATTAAAAAGTCACCATTCTATTATGCATATATTTCTACGCACTGGGAAATGGTTCTACTTAGGGCGTAAGCTGCGTCAAGCGGGAACTCGGGACGTTTTCACTCTATCTCTGTCACAAGAGTGCCTGCAAGAGATAGGAGAATACGTCCCATGATGCCCTGTCTCTGCCGTAAAGTCTGTGACAGAGATAAACTAACCTGACTGAACACGTCGCGTGGTTTCGTTTGACGCAGTTTACGTCTTATACTTTCCAAAGAACACTTCATTATGGCTATGTTGATAAGCAACCAGCTACAGTTGATATAATAATTAAAATATAAAATTGTACCACATTTTTCTTAGCCCTTCTGTGATGTATAATATAATAGTAATAGCACATAATTTAATTCATAAAATCAGATCAGTCAATTTTGAATGGTGTGTTAACTTATATTAAGGTTGAACTAGTTGATACTTTTTCTATACAAATTTTGGAGATTTTCTCCACTGTTTGACATTGTACATCCAAAGTTTTACATGATATTGTTTTGTCTCATTATATATTTTGTCTGTACAGATACAGAATAGTAAAAGTAAAAAGCCATTAATAATTATTTATGAGCTATCAAAAGTTTGTTTTTTTCTTTTGCTTATTTTTATGCAATAAAATAAGTGGAAAATCTCCAAAACAAAATCCACACGATACGGCTTATTTATCCAAGATTTTAATAAACTTTATTTTTTATCAATTAATACAGTCGTTTTTGCAAAATACCCCTTTTCCTTAAGGGGCTACCTGAATTTTACGCGGTACAGTGCTGCCCCCATTTAAAATAAATCATTTGAAAGAAAACGGAGATATCATTTAAAATTTTGTCTTGATCAGACCCTAGATAACCATTTAAACTATTGTTTACAGTGTAAACTACGCACATACGCCAAAAGTGGCCGTTTTTCGCAATTGTGCGTAGAAAAGCTTTACTTTCTCACTTTAAACTGTAAACAGTAGTTTATAAAATAGTTTGAAGGGTTATCTAGAGCCTGGTCAAGACAGAATTTTAAATGATGTCTCCGTTTCCTTTCCATAGATTTATTTCGAATGGGGGCAGCACTGGACCCTGGAAAATTGAGGTAGCCCCTTAAGGACTTAACATATTTTTTACGCGCTCGATTTAGTATGAATTTATCGTGCATTTCACTTCACGGCTTCACCCGGACACAATGTTAGGTGAGACAGCAAGCTTTTAGGCAGCGCTCACTTGTGAGTTCGAGTCTGCGACTAGTTCAACCTTAAGTATGTAATAGTTCAGACTATGTGTAAATAGTAACTGTGTGTGTAGGTCGGATTTGCTCAGGTTGCGTCTGCGGTTGCACGGCGGCCGCCTCCGCGGGCCGAGCCTGCTTGGCCTTTTTGCGGGCGGCGTCGCTCTCCGCGTAGTACATGCCCAGCCGCGTCTTGATAGCAGCCAGAGCAGCACCATTGATCTCCTCATGGAAAATATTGGTGTATCTCCATTGCTTCACTAAAGGCCCCTTCTTCCTTTCTTTCTTTACTTTTTTCTCCACCTTAACAACAGATGGACAATCCAGTGTATCTACTTCATTGAATGGAACATTATCAATGGCCAGTGTCGCTGGATTTGGTTGGGGTTCTGATTTTGTTTGAAGTACAATGTAAGCTGCATGCTGTGGCCTCGCTGTTGCAGGTTGCAGTATTATTCCCATGCTCTGTGCACCATTTTGGGGCTGGTAAAAGTTTGTTGCAGTTGTATGTGTCAATGTTGTTGTAGGGTACTGATTTTGAAAATAGTTTTCAGCAATATTGACCAGATGTCCACTCCCAGGATAAGCCATAGGGCCAAACAACTGCTCTTGTGGAGGAGGTGGAGGCTGTGGCACGGGCTCAACAGGAGGAGCTTCAGTTTCTGTGGTACGTTTTGATTTGGGCATTGTTGCTGATATGTTATCTGGATCATATGTTTTAATATAATCCTTCCACATTTTAGAAATATTAATTTCAAGGCCTGCAATTTTGTCCAACCTTATAAAATCTTTCAATCTGTGAGTGTGAACAATAGAATAAATATGGTTTTTAATTTGGTCCACCACTCCAGTAGGCAGACGGACTTCTCCTGAGCGTCTATGACTGTTTTTGCCACGGTTGTCACTAGGGAACATCACACCGTCATCCATTTTCTTGCAAAGTACTCTCACTTTTCGTTCAGTAATAGCATGTATGTTCTTAAAAGCTGTCTGACAAACCTGTGTCTCTCTACCCTTTACCCTCACAAAGTATTCAAATGTACAGGTTCTCCGGCTCATTTTACCTTTCACTCTTTTTCTTTTAACATCAACTTGCCTCATAAGCCCAAATAAATATGCATTTTGCTCATCATGAGTTTTCATAGAATAGAAACCTTGAAATGTTTTTAACCTCACATCTTCTGGCACTTTTTGAAAACAACCTCTCCGGCAGTGGCAATCAGGACCCGGCTGCTTTGGAGGCACCAATTTTCCATTTGCATTTATGTATTCCAACCCTGCGATCCGTAGTCGTTTCTGTTTTTGTTTGTGCCATTCTGTAAAAAAAAAATGTTCTTTTTCAGTAGTCTTGTTGTACTATTTTTGAGTTAAGGGTACTATTTTTGAGTAAAGGGTACTATTTTTGAGTAAAGGATACTATTTTTGAGTAAAGGTCTACCAATACTACCTCATCAGCACAACTAATAGGTAACTATAAGTAAGTTTAAGTCCGTCTGAATTTATCCCAGTTTACAAAATATGAGCTAGATGATAAGAATTATGAAAAATGTTCGAATGCAGTAGAATCACACAATAGAATACAATTATTTTAAAACATAGTCAATCTTTGTACATAATTTATACCTACTTAAAGCATAGATATAATAGGTACTTGTATAACATAGCTTGTTGCGTGTGTTATACACAAATTGCATGTAAGTATATCGAAATAACTCATTAATTACTTGATATACTATCAAAATAAAGTTCAAGTAAACTATTTCAAATAATCTTGCGTATCAAAAATGTAGTAAGAGTCAAAAAGTCGCATATTCGTTCAACCCATTTAGGACGCCGAAATAAGATTTCAAGGAAGGATCTCAGAATTAGTACTTTTAATATATTAAATTATTGAATCACTGACATACCTTCGGGATTTTTTGTACGCCTTTTTACAACTTTTCCACTTTTAGTGAGTTTTATTTTACGCTCATTACTTGAGACATCCGCCATTTTAACATCGGAGCATAACAAAATGACGTTTTAACACTGACATTTTATTTTTATTGTATTTCTCTTTAATCTGTAATATGGGGCGACTAGTCTTTCGGCTCACACAAGGCTAGTATCGCTGAAGTGCCATTTTTGAAACGCGAAATCACCTAATACGAATATTTTTTCCACACAAAAACCGTTTGAAAATTAGTGACTCCGCGTTTGAAAATTGGCGCCACTGGACGGACTCGCTGGCTATTCAACTAGCGTGATGGCGGTTCATATCTAATAGCCTGATTTCACCGACCGAGTAGAGTGGCGAGACAGTGCCTTCGGCTCGGCCTAGCACTGGGTGATATATAAACCAAACACCTAAGCCGAGTGCTCGGCCTAGAAAAGGGGACTCGAGACAGTCACTCGGATCCCGTTCTATTTACTAGGCCGAGAACCCAACCCCCTTTTCCCTGAAGTGCGATTTCTGAAACGCGGAGTCACCTAAATGTATGGTTTTTGTATGGTAAAACCATTCGTTTAGGTGACTCCGCGTTTCAGAAATCGCCATTAACCAACACTTATAAAACCATTCAGAAACAAGGCAGTTGAGGTGCAGTTCCTAAGCAGGTCAAAAGCAGCTCAACTTTAAATCCTACTATTACGTTCATAATGCTGAACGTTTTTTGTTGTGTCTGGCTTGTTTTGGTGATGAGACTGCGAAGACGTTCAAATCCTTGACAAAAAAATATTATTTTTACCGGCTTTTTTATTGACGTTAAATAAAATTATTTCTATCATTTTTATTTAAATATCTGAAAGTTAGTGTTATTTACTTTGTTTTCATTTGATTATATACATAAATTTAATTTGAAATTGACCATTAAAGATGGCTAAAATTGTAATAAGTGTGAAAAAAATTGTGAAAGAAAGTTTTGAACGGATGTCTGCGTAATATAATTTTGATAGTACCTAGTTAGCTGGTTTTCGAAATTATAAATAAATTGTAAATTCGTGAAATGTTTTATGTTTTTAATGCTGGAAGCCGAGCAACCACCTGACAAAATATATCCATCACTTCATATTATCGTGCTTTTCCGAATTGGCGTGATAAACAGTTATTGAACGATGGTAACGACTAGTGTTTGGAAGTTAATTTTATTGTGGGCATCATCGCACAAAAGCACAGTGTCTTGTCATAAATATATGATTATATTTTATCTATAACCATGTCGTAAGTAACATTTTAACTACATACCTATTCAAAGTTTATATTTAAATTATTATGTGTTAAAACTTACAGCTTCTTCACTAAGTGCTATAAGATAAATATATACATATACAGACAAAGTAAGTTCGAGACTAACTCAACGAGATAAAGGCTAGGTTTTAGTAAGTACGCAGTGGTTGTAGTGCACAAAGAATTTTATTACAAAGTATGGGTAGGTATTTGATATTCGTAGATTGCGACATGAATCTAAACTGTTATTTGCTTTCAGGTATTCTGGTGAAAAAGCGAACCAGCCTTGTAAAATGCTTGGAATTCAACATTCTGACATTTCACTGGTTCAATCACAGGTTCCAAAGGAGGCTGTAATCCTCTGGCTCTCTCAGTCTTGTTTGTATTTAATAATAGGATCCAGTGAATCCTGTCTTGTATTTTTTAATTGATGTCATCATGGTACTTCTCAGAGAGTAACCAAAGAATCCTGTAAGACAAATGTATAAATGTATGTAGTTATAATTTTAAAAAATACCATATACTTAAGAATGTGTTGTTATTTGTAATCGTGTGTGAATTAATATTTTACAAGGATTAGCATTGTTATAACTTACAAAAAAAAATGTTACGTAAGTTGGAATACCTAACTAGTTTTGACTTATGTTGTACTAAAATAAAAAAGTAATATATCTTACTCTTACTTAGGATTAATTAATGTCCCATGGTAGCGTTACTTTAATTATCTACTAACTGTTTTGTAAAAATCAAAAGTAAAGAAAAAACATATTCATATTCACAAGGAAACCAACTAAAATCCTCCGTAAAAGTTATGTAATACAAAGTACCTTTTTAAGGATCGCTTTATTTGACACTTGAGATGCGCAATAATCGTTTTCATGCTGTCAAAATAGACGTCATGGTAGGAATAGTTCATACAAAAAAAGGTGAATGGTTTTGTGACGTCAGCCAAAACTGTCCTGCTGCAGGGCTGCTATAAAGGTGTCACGGTAGCATTAAACAATGCAGTTCAGTTTAAGTGCTGCTATAAGAGATAACGGTAGGATTCCTGTACTGTCTCGCTCGCTCACTCGGTAGATCAGGGGACCCATTTTTGAAATTATTTTTCACATTACGAATGGTTTACGCGAGCGTTTCCAATCGGGCGCATTTTTTAAATGATCGTTACGAAGGATTTGCAACGAGTGGTCTCGAACACTCGTAATTTTGACATTTGTGGAGTAGTTATGTCAAAGAAACCTCCGTTCAGATTCATGCTGCTTTTTTGTTCATGGTGAAATTCTTAGTAAACCATATGTGTATAGGAAAACCATTCGTTTAGGTGACTCCGCGTTTCATAAATCGCACTCCAGCTCTGTCTCGGCCGAGTGGCATTTTACTGTCTCACCGTCGCCACTCAACTCGGTAGGTGTAAACAAGGCATAAAATTGACAGTGACAGAAATTTGCTCCCCTCTCTGACTGATGATGACTGGACTGATCTGTCAAGAGTGTCAAGATTTTGCATTGGTTGCAATCTTATTCTACACGGAAATTTGTTTAATTTATTTAAATAAAAATACCTTTTCCTGTTCATATTAAAAACAATTAGACTTTCGTAGTGAAATTGCAGGTAAGTGGTACTTATTTATTATCTCATCATTTCTAACCAACCATGCAATCTAAACAGAAATGTTGCAACAACAGGTTTATCGAAAGTGTTTACCCATATATATTTTTCTATTTAACTCTGTATTGCAAACAGATACGGCTATCAGTATCATAAAATATTTTGATAAGTACCCAAATAAAAGAAAGCCTGTTTTCATCAAATTCGTAAGTACACAAGGTACCTTGTACCATTATCGTGACATCATCTTTTACTGCGGAACTGGACTTAATTGTACCTTCACCAATACCACTGAATGCGTTTTTACGTATTAAGGTTCTCTTTACTTATTAAGCCTTGGAAAGTAATTCAAGGGTAGAAAAAGGCGCTTGTAGAAAAAAAAAACTGATGTTCAAACAAAAAACTATAAATAATTAACTATAAAGATTCTTTCAGATGTTCATTATTTCGGGGACTTCTTACAAGGAGAAATCTCCACAATAATAAATATTTGGAAGAATATACCTAGCAAGGAAATGTCCTTCCTTACTTAAGTTTTCTATTAGGTTCATTTGCTCAGTTTGCATTGCATCCACATGTTATTTTGGAATCTAGGAAAATAGATAAAATATTATTTTGTAATTCATAAATTTTAATTCATTAAACAACAGAAAATCATAAAACATTTCAGTCATCTAATTAATTATCCAAATCAATATCAGAATGTATAACCTAGGGTTGTAAACTTGTAAGTCACAGAAAATGAGTCATGCAATTTATTTTCTACATAAATTGACAGGACTTCTGTATGAAACTGAATGCAGCATTAATGTGCGAGTAATTTTTTCTAACTCATAACTCAACCCGGTGGATCTCTTCAAACATTCTGCAACCAAATGGCACATAAGGAGTACCTATCCGAAACTAGAGAGTATGAATGAAAAGAATAATGTGTTGATAAGGTGAAAGAAGTTTGCAAGGATCGTAGCAAGTGGAGATCCATAGTCTCTGCTTACTCCCATGGGAAGCAGGGGTGATAATATGTGTCTAATTGTTAGATTGGAATCACGGGTGCTATTGCTATTAAAAGTATGGATATGACTAAAGTTCTGGGACTTCTCGCGAATTTAATTGGGTACTAAGCAAATTATGTGATTTCAAGATAAGTATATTTTTTCGATTATAATATGTCCTGAAATCACATAATTATGATTGTTTTATTTATAGATTAAATAGTCATATCCATACTTTTAATAGCAAAAGCACCCATGATTACGATCTCTGGTAATAGTGTATAACTAAAAAGTAAGCTTGTTCGCCTGGAACCTTACAGAAAAATGAAAAAGTAAGAATGGTTGAATTTAAATTAAAAGTTATGACTTGATTATAGAAGATAATATGATTCACTAGATGAATGAGCACATTCGTAAATATTTATTTGTGATTTCAGATAAAATGGCGTTCCAATCACCTATGCCAAGTCGAGAATTCCTGTGGGACATCTTTAGGAGGTAAATGGTTTATAAACTTTATACACATATATTTTATTCTTTTATCACTTTCAAATCAATAAAGAATCTTTGTTTATTATATATAAGATAATTAATAGATTTTTCAATTAATGAATAAGATATATTTTCAGATTTATGTATTTTATCAATTAAATATATAGTAGTTTATCTATTCCACAGAAAACATATAAATAGTACTGAAGTATCTTTTCCTTGATTTTTGTTGTTTGATATACTATTTAAGTTCTGTTGTGAAATAATAGTCCAGATGTGTTTTTTGTAACTTAATTATAAGAATATTTTCAGGGTTCATGTATGTATTTGAGATTTTTTCTATCATAACTTAGGAATACCTAAGCAGATTTGGATGTATCAGAAATAATCAATTTAAAGCTTTTTAAAATAATAATGACTTGCATTTTAAGGGTTGACAAGGACAGAAGTGGATACATTTCAGCAGATGAACTGCAGTTGGCATTGTCAAATGGCACATGGAACCCGTTCAACCCTGAGACAGTGCGTCTTATGATTGGTGAGTGTGAAGCATATGTACAGTCAAGTACTACCTGACCAGGCCCCTTTACTTATATCTTCAATTTTCTGATGAAAATTTATATTCAGAAAGACTTAATTATAATCTGTCTGAATAAAAAATTTCATGTTAATATCATTTTTAGTTTGAGAGAAAATTCAAGATATAAATAGAGGGCCTGGTCAGGTATCTTGGTACTTGATTTTATGTAAGGGCTCAAATAGACAAGCGAAACTATGCCCGAGACAGTTCATGCCATCAGTGACGGTCGCCGACTGTCGCGCGATTTAGGTCGCCGATCAGGGTCGCGCGCAAACTGTCGTTCGTCGGTTAGGCCATAAAGCTTATGTGATAATATAGAAAGAATGTAAAAATTAATTCATACTCTTGGACTGTCCTTTTTATTAATTTAATAAATGATAGGTACAGATCTATTGTAAAATAATGGCCATTACAAATTTTCAGGTATGTTTGATAAGCAAAATAGGGGTGTAATATCATTCGAAGATTTCGGAGCTCTGTGGAAATATGTTAGTGACTGGCAAAACTGCTTCCGTTCCTTTGACCGGGACAACTCTGGCAACATTGACAAGGAAGAGCTAAAGAATGCACTCACTGCCTTTGGGTACAGATTGTCCGATGAAATCATCAATATAATGGTGCAGAAGTTTGACAGGTTTGGCCGAGGGACCATCCTTTTTGATGACTTTATTCAGTGCTGTGTTACTTTATATGTAAGTATTTTATTTGAATGTTTTTTTCTATCAAAGCTGGGTTGTGTATGTATATTCAATTTGAACAGAAATGAATTTAATTACATTGTGCAACAAGCAACATATCAATTTTTGTTTTTAACTTATACCATATGTAATTTTCAGACCCTGACATCGTCATTCCGCCAGTATGACACAGACCAAGACGGAGTTATCACAATACATTATGAACAGTTCTTGAAAATGGTGTTCGGATTAAAGGTATTAAAGTAAAATTTTTTTTTTTAAATCTTTTATACCGTCAAACAGTTTGGTAAATTATATAATGATATGTTAAGTAAGAACTGATGTTTTGTACACTTTTATATTTACCTCTTTTCCTCATAAGAAAATAGTGTATGAATATTTATTTCTATGAAGGAATTGAATGGTATGATGTAGAACATCACTCCATGTTTTGCTACTATGCTAAAGTCTTATGGCTAAGTCATATGTAGATGTTTTTCACCATTTTTAATGTCAATGTATAATTAGAATAAATATTGGTGTATTAAAATCTTATGTATAGTTCTCGAGGCGTAAGTTCAGCTTTGCAAAAGTAGTCAGTCAAAAAATTATATAAAAATATGAATCAATGTTTTATTAGAAAGAAATTAACAATTTTGATTATTAAAAAAAAAACACGATATTATGTTATTTTATTATATTATTTATTTCACTCATAATTTAATCAAACACAACAACACCAAAAGTGAAGGCGGAAAGTTCGCGGCGGGGAGATGACGTGCGATGGTCGTGCTGCGTCTCAGGCCGAGCTTCAGAACCAGTATAAACTGGTTCAAACCAAGCGCGGGCCGTGCCGTGCGTCAGGCCGGTATCTCACCTACACTATCTGTATGCACTTACACAAATGCAACGCTGAGCGAGCTGACCTCTCGAGAGCTGTATGCTAATGTTAAATAATTTTACTTCAAATATTTCTTAATAAGTGTAGGAAATTAAATTTCATATTATTCGTATTTGAAGGTATTTTACTGTAAATGAATATTATTCCATGTTGGACGAGTTACAATATATGTGAAAATGTATTATTGTCACAGAATAGTACTAAAAATGTTAAGCAAAGTTAATACCTACATATAATAAAGGTAGTTTTTTATGTGTAAGTTTACTAATGTGTAATGAATGTTTAATTTCAATGGTCCATATTCCATGAGCAGACACATATCTAAGTTTACACTATTGTTAGCTGCTTATATGCTAGGATGCAAGATACAATACTTAATCAATACTCATACATTTTTACAAAGACCTTGCGTACAGTCAATATCTTGTACAGATTGACTTAGCTTGTAATATATCACTTTTACGCTTGACAAGCATATTGACTCTTATCAAGTGCAAAATGTATCAGCCTTAACTAAATTTTCCTGTAGTCACATCTCTAATATAATAAATATTAGGTTTTTTCCAGTTTCCCCAACCGTTACTAACCGAAACAATTGGTGATATGCAGAGGTCGGAATTAGGTAGAGTTATTTATGTACTTACACTGATTTCATACAGCGAAAGAGTAAAGTGAATATGCCTCAAATCCCGGGATTAATTATAAAGAGCAGCAAAATCCTGTGATTTATAAATTAAAAAGTTATTTACTTTTACAATATTTAAATTGCTGAAAGCGCGACGTTGCTAATATGTAAGAACTAATAATAATACTAATGCAAATACTATTAAAAATTGTATGTTAATTATTATCTTTGTTTTATTTGTCTTATCTATCTCTGAGGTTTTAATTATTATTTATTTGCAACAAACAAATATTGTAGACACAGGATTGTCCATTAGAAATCCCAGGAACTTCCATATTAATATCAACATTTCGATGCAAGTACATAAATGACTCTATCTAATTCCGAACTCTGGTGATATGACGCTAAAGATGATGTCTTATTTACCTACATTCCTTCTTGTCAGCGCACTGGATTGCATTACACCTAAACAACAAAAATATATATTGACTTTGGAATATTAACTTATATCTTTTGGGAATAAGTCATACGTTTTCGACAATTTGTTTATTAACCGCGGTGTTTCTCTTCCGTCCAGTGTTGGCCGTAGCCCGTAACCATCGCCGTTGCTGTTCTCAGCATCCGCCTCAATCTTAGGTAATTTAATGTTCACAGTGAGTGTCAAAAACGTGTAGTAATTTTATTGTTTACGTCATGCAAAAGTACAATATTATACACGCGGTCGATGTACAAGTTTCTCTCTCCGTGGTCAGAAAGTGATACATTACACACGCGTAGCGGCCGTAAAATGCCTCTTCCTGACTAGGGAACGCAGAATTTTATACTAAACTACACCGCCACTAAATTATTTTATGCATAAGTATCAAATAAACCCCTTTTTTACTACACTTTTATGACCTCTCTGAAAAGCAAGACTTCCTACTGGGTACGCATTTATTATTCTAGATAATAAAATAAACGGTATCTTCAATCAATGCATGACCCTCAGCATTTCTTACTTTTTCCACCGTTTTTAGATTTATGAAAACCTAACATAGAATTAGCACTTCATCTAACAGAGAATATATTTTTTGAAAAATTTCCTTCTATCTAGTTTTCCTTCTAGCTTTAAAAACGCAACTTAATTTTTTAGCATGATTAGGAGCTTGTTAATATTATTCCTACGTATGTGTAGGTAGGTACAATGAGAAATAGTGCTGTCACAATTTCATTTTGAATTCCCTGCATTTGGAGGGTCTGCCTTTTATACCAATTTATTTAATTTTACCAACTAAATTCTCAACATGCATAGATCTGATGAGCTAGATTGTGTCCAAATTGATGTATAAAAGTCGTGATTTTTGTTTAATTTGAATTTTATTGGATTAAAAGAAAGTAGTTATTTGAAATCACTATCTTAAAACTCGCTCACAATGCCAAATTTTATCTAGATTCTATGATTGTTGAATATGTTTCAGTGTGTCAATTGAGCAGTGGGTATTTTAAAGCACTTACACGCTCAAAATAATTTGAGAGCTTTATTTGTCTGTAAATGTTATTGAAGTATACCGAGATTTTACAATTCTTATACTTAAGCAAACTTTATTGTAATTGTTATCAAATGTTATTTTCATAACGTTTTGTATTAGGATTGGTGTAATATTTTAATCACTGAAGTACATATTCTGTATGTATAGCTTTGAGCGCTTTTGCATATGGCATGCTTGCTTTCTGTACGATTCGTTGTCTCACTCCTTATCGAATACAAGCTTTGTTGTCTGTTATTACCCCTGATACAACAAGATTGATTTATAAGTCTGATGTGGGTCTGTCTGTGGCATCGTAGCTCCTGTGCAGATAAACCCATTTTAATGTGATTTTGAAAGCTGACTCGATCGAATGTTTTATTAAATATGACATTACGGTCGAAGATAGAGGAAGACCAAGAAAGAGATGGGCGGACGACCTTACACAGTATGAAAAAGATATAGAGAACTGTTAAAGATGAAATAATGAGACGGGAGGCTTTTGACCAATAAGGGTCGGCGCACATATGGCGAAGCGCAGTGCAGAGCATTTTTCACTGTCAAACTATTATCGACATTGTCCTCTTTGAAATAATATCCAAAAGCAATTAACGCAATACTTACGCACACCTATGGCATATTTCAACGAGGCTATAACTATTGTGTTAATTTCAAAGAGCACAATGTCGATAATAGTTTGACAGTGAAAAATGGTCTGCGTTGCGCTTCGCCATATGTGCGCCGACCCTTATAGTTAACAAAAAAAATGTATTACAAATGTATATTAAATTTAAGTTTATAAATCCTAACCGGTAGGTTAAAGCTATATGCAAAAGCGGCTTATAATTCTGAATGTATGAAAGCTTTGAATTCATCAAAAATAAATACAATGGTTTGTATTTAACTATACATATACGGAGTTTGCTTTCAGACACCTTTCAGAGAATGTATCTAATCGTCGTGTGCCACCTACTTTTATCAGATGGAAGACCTAGGAAATTGGTGTCTTAACGATATCAATGTAATTTTCTTAGAAAAAAAAATAAGCTCGTCGCGACTTCTTACATAGGTAGGTACATGTGTCAGTAAATATGGCTTAAATATACCTCTGTCTCTATATTAAACGCCACAATAATGTTTCCTTTGTCGAGCATTTATGTTTTATATTCGGAATATCAACGGAACATATTCGTAGTTTTATCGAAAACATCCTCCGATAATCCGGCTATAATATATTGTTACATGTCTACATTGTTTATATTAAGCATTGAAATATATGTATATGGAAGACTTATTTTTGTTTTATTTATAAAACTTTTATAATTCTTCGTGAGTTTGAAAAATAAAAGACAATATAGGGACACTATCTTAAGGTCAGTCCAGACAGAGAGGAACGCATCGGACAGGATTTTTTATGACAATCGAAAATCGCGAGCGAGGCCGCGCGAGCTTGTCATTGTAAAACGTTTAAACACTTTAGGCTTTGGTAATACGGTCTTATTTGCAATTGAGTTAATAAATTGCTCGAACATTTTTCCTCGCTGTCTGAACTGGCCCTTACACCTAATGGAGTAGAGAGAGCATACATCGTAAGACCCAAACCACTAAACGATCTAAAATAACTGAATATGCGTATCTTCTGTCTAGTAATAATTTTTAGGGTTCCGTAACCAAAGAGTAAAACGATAGGTACCCTAATACTAAAACTCCGCTGTCCGTCCGTCCCGTCGGTCTGTCACTAGGCTGTATCTCTCATAAACCGTGATAGCTAGACAGTTGAATTTTTTTACAGACTATGTATTTCTGTTGCCGCTATAACAACAAATACTAATAACAGAATAATATAAATATTTTAGTGGGCCTTCCAAACAAGTGTGATTTTTTAAAGATAATGGTACGGAACTTGCCCGCACTTCCCCGGTTTTTTATTATGAGCGCCACTAACCCTCAGATTGAAAACGGTCTCGTGATTGGGACGCCATTGACAACTGTGGTCGACATCGTAATATTTTTACTAGGCTTGGCGTCGGGGTAAAGTTACTTTAATAAGCGCTGGCGTGCACAAGGTTAAAGCATGGACTATATTCAAATTGAAACTTTACGAGATGGACATAAAAACCAAAGGCTCAATTTATACTGCGGCAGAATTGAAGCGAAGCAACTTTTTAGAACGAATTTGTACATAGCACAATGAACTTTATGTCATTCAATCTTATAATGTTCAAACTAAATTTGAGCTCAAAAAGTAGTACAGCGTCAAGCGGCGAATTTTCGTGAAGTCAAACGAACCGGTGCGAGTCGCAGTCAGCGACGCAATACAATCACACAGTCACGAGGCGAATTTCGCGCGAAGTCGCGCGATTTCGCGCGTCTTCTAGCGATAGCGGCGAATTTAACGCTTCGCTTCCGACGCAGTGTAAATTAAGCCAAACAGAAAAATCAATGCCTGATGTAATTAAACAAGACCGGAAATAATTGAGATATTTCATTTATTAACAAGCAAATAGATTAAGACAATAAAAATAAATGGCATAAGCCCATTGAACTTAACCTATCCTCTTAGCACTTTATCTTCCAAGCGCCAATCATGTACTTTAGCCAGATGAGGCCGAGGTCTACGCCCATCTGAATCCAGGACAGCACCGGGGTCACCTTGGAGCCCTCGATCTCTGTCCACCGCACGGGGATCTCTGATATTGGAATGTTTAGTTTTTGTGCTATGTACAGCAGCTCCACGTCAAAAGCCCTGAAAAAATGTGAACTGGTTAACGCACTGCAGTGGACAATTCAAATTCTTATTCAGTACTCTTACGTCAAGAAAATGAGGAAATTATATTGGCAAAAATAATATAAAAACTTTCTCTCTCTCATCTCAGCGCAATTCCAGTTGCATCCTTCTTACCTATCCTACCTACCTGAATGTTCCAGGGTCCAGTGCTGCCCCCATTTGAAATAAATCTATTGATTTCATTTAAAATTTTGTCTTGATCAGACCCTAGATTACTCTTCAAACTATATTAAGAACTATTGTTTTAATTTAAAAATGAGAACGTGAAGCTTTTCTACGCACAATTGCGAAAAACGGCCACTTTTGGCGTATGTGCGTAGAAAAGCTTCACGTTTTCACTTTAAACTGTAAACAGTAGTTCATAGTTTGAAGGGTTATGTAGGGTCTGATCAAGACACAATTTTAAATGAAATCTCCGTTTCCTGTCAGTAAATTTATTTCAAATGGCCCCCGGACTGTAAAGCTATTAAGTACATACACACAACCACTTTTATCGACTTAGTGGGAATGCAGGTGGGAAAATGGAATCAAATTAGCTTATTGATGGTCTGCTAGCCTCATGATTCGTATTTTCGTGCATTCCCTCTATTGGCTTTGTCGATCTGTGTGGTAAGCGCAGCAGGTGGTAATATATTATAAGACTTTTTTCCCAGCTGGTCTAGAAGAAAGTCTCATAAAGTAAGATATTAAAAAAATATGTCTTTAGAATATAGGATTCAGAATAGGTATATACTTTTTGTAGCAAAGTTCGAGAGTAGTGATATTTAATATAAATGCAACAAAAAGAAGGTTAATTTAATTATAAAGAACAATAATTATAGGTGTTATAAAGTGTGGAAAATAGGCGTGATATTATGTATGTATGTATGTTATAAAATTATAAAATGAGTCAGTAAAACTTATGGTTTGACGACCTCCGTGGCGTAGTGTTCACCATGGTAGTCCGCCACCCAGAGGTGTCGAGTTCGGTCTCCAGGTCAGGGCAAGTTAGAGCCTTTTTTAAATTGTCTTGGATGTTTATCTATATATGTATTTGCTATAAAATATAGTATCGTTGAGTTAGTACCTATCCCATAACACAAGTCTCGAACTTACTTTGGGGCTAGCTCAATCTGTTGTATTTGTCCATATTTATTTATTTATGTTCGAGTAGGTATAACATATACGTATAGAAGGACACAATTCTGTTAAAAAAATTATAGTACATTATACAAAGTAAATAAATAATTATATATACAACTAAGTAAGTTGTGCATGTAGCATACATAAGTCTTATCAGTTTCACTATGTTCATAATGTCTTTTGCGTGAATTAAACCAGAGCGTTATTTCATGGTTACCACGACTGCAAACAAAAGAAGACAACATACCATCTATTGACATGCAAATTCTGAAAGCAAGTCCTAGCCGCTTCTCTCGTGAACAATTTGAAGCCGCATTGCGTGTCCTTGATGCCTTTCACGGTGAATAACCACACAAGGAAGTGGAATCCATACATCAGGATATTCCTGTGAAAAAAAACCACATCAACAAAAATACACAACATTCTACTTGAAAGATTACTCTATTATCAATTATATTAAAAGTAAAACTTACAAAATGAGCTCTTTCCCTAAAAACTCATTACAATTATTTTTACGTCCTATTTATTAAGAACAAATATTCTAGGGGATGATTCAGGCCATCATTATGAACAACTTTTCCCAATAAATGTATATTGAAATATGGAAAATAAATTTCATTTTTCATAGTAACAATATCACGTGACAACTTCGATTTGTATGAGAACCTATATTTTTTCATATTTCGGAGGCTTTTTCCCCGCAGTGGGACCATACATGGCTGATAAAATATCGCCCTGATGATGATTTTCTAAACCGATTCAAACTAGCCGGCCTCTTCAGACTAGATAACGTAGGGACTTATGATGTCATTTCACGTTACCTTTAATAATATTATACTTGTACAAAGCTAGAGCAGGCTGTCGGTTAATTGAAATGACGAACCTGAATACGCTCCTAGTGGCCAGAGAGTCTTTCTCCAAGTGCGCTCTGGAGCCGATGACTAAAGCCTGTTTTTCACTAATCTCACTCATTTGCGTCATAGGGTCACATTTCAGCAATTCCTTCAAAGCAGTTTCCAGTTTCGTCAGGTCTTCGAATTTTGACGCACCATCGGCGTCGGCGAACAGAATTGTAGCACCTCGAGAACTTTGCACACCCTTAAAACATACAATAACGTTTACACTAGGTAAACTAGTAGTTCTCCCCAAAATGTGAATTTACGAACCCCATATCTCCGAAATCGCTTGACGGATTTGGCTCATGTAGATAGCTAACAAAGCTATATCTACATGGCTACAAAATTTCATTTAGCTCTGATCAAAGATACTAGAGTTATTGTCGCCAAACAAAATTACATAGTTACAAACTCTGGATTGTTCAAGTATACTTGAAGAACTTTGCTTGGTCAATAAGAGGTTTATTGTATCTAAATATTTATGAAATAACTGGGCAAGTGTGAGTCGGACTCGCGCACGAAGGTTTGCGTACCATTATCTATAAAAAAATACGTTTGCTCCCATACAATAATTATTGTATGGGAGTATTTGTTGTTATAGCGGCAACAGAAATACATCATTTGTGAAAAATTCAACTGTCCAGCTATTGCAGTTCTTGAGATACAGCCTGGTGACAGATAGACAGCAAAGTCTTAGTAATAGGTTCCCGTTTTTACCCTTCGGGTACGGAACCCTAAAAAGGTTGAAACAAAATCAACTAGTGTACTTACTAATCGTACAGCTCCACCCTTTCCTCTATTCTTGATGAGTTCTAGGCATCTAATCTTCTCGGATCCATACTTCTCAGCAAAAGACTCCGCCACCTGCACAGTATTGTCTCGGCTCCCATCGCTCACAACAATTATCTCATATTTATATGAAGGATGTACAGTCAGTCTCTCTTCGAGAAATTCTACTGTCTCTTCTAACATTGAAGGTACTGCAAAGAATGATACAATGGTAAAAAAAGTTATTTACTGCCAGGTAAGTGTTAACTTGTGGAAAGTGATGCTCAATGTCAAATCCACTAAGTACATTACAGCAGGCAGAATAGCAGTTCTGTTTGGCTATTGAATACCTAATTCAAATTGTTTTTTTTTTTACCTGAATTGTTTCTGAACTTTTGCCAGACAGGCATTTTAAAAATACATGTGAATAAGTCCAGAAATTACAACTCTCTCTCTCTCTGTTAAGTACTGCAACAGATTGATGTAAAATGTGTATTTATACAAGTAAGCTGCTTTAAAAATGCTCTTAAATCGTAGAACTCTCAATTTCTTTAACATTTCTTTAGCAAAACATGAGTGTCAAGTAACAATTAACACATTAAGCATTTTTCAAAGTAGTTAACTATACAAGTATAATTGATACCTATTGACTTCTAGTTTTAAGTACTTATATACAGGGCCGGATTTAGAGGTCTGCAGGCCTCGGGCCAACAAAGGAGTGGAGGCCCCCTGGCCCCAAGTTATTTTATTTTCCAAAAAAAATGAACAATGTTTTCCAGTCTAGTTTTTCAATAACTAATTTATTGTGAAACCAAGTAGGTTGGTATCACCAGTATGTTGACTGGACTAGCTGTGCCCGCTTGCTTCACTCCCTGTGAGAATTTTGGAATAAAAACTATCCTATATCCTTCCCTGGGTCTCAAACTATATCCATACCAAATTTCATCTAAATAGGTTTAGTGGTTAAAACGTGAAGTGGCAAGAAACAAATATACAAACTCACTTTTGCATTTATAAGTAAGGAAGTTAGGAAGTATTATAATAATATTAAGTAGAGTAAGGATTAAATTTTAGCGTTAATGAATGGAACCTTCCTAACTTTTTTTCGAAGTCTATTTTATGGGGGCCCTTCTCGTGGAGGCCCCGGGGCAGTAGCCCCGGTTGCCCTGCCCTAAATCCGGCCCTGCTTATATATAATGAACATTTTTAGTAATGAGATTTTATTTTTAAAATTAATTTTAATGGCGTATTTAAGCACATGATAATGTAATATACAATATGTAACAAAAACCCTGTCCGATCTTTATAGGAGCAACTCAGGATCCTTGTAGGAGCAACTCAGACCGTCAATACGGTTGCGAGCTGTCGCTGCCACTGTGTCTATCTGTGTGTTGGTCTATCTGAGCCCTAATGCATTTTTGTAACATAACAAAACCCATTAAATACAATATTTAACAAAAACCCTGTCCAATCCTTGTAGGAGCAACTCAGACTGTCAATATGAACAACTTTTCCTATGGGACCAATGCTTGAAAATTGAAGAAAAAAAATTGACATTTTCATACTAATTGCCGGGCCGGTCTAACACTTTGTATGAAAATGTCGATTTTTTTTCAAGTTTCTAGCATTGGTCCTATAGAAAAAGTTGTTCATATTGACAGTCTGAGTTGCTCCTACAAGGATTGGACAGGGTTTTTGTTAAATATTGTATTTAATGGGTTTTGTTATGTTACAAAAATGCATTAGGGCTCAGATAGACCAACACACAGATAGACACAGTGGCAGCGACAGCTCGCAACCCTAGTTGGCGACCAGTGTCGCGCGATGGTCGCTGACTGTTGTTGACTATCGCTGTCCAGTGTTGGAAACAGTTGTGGGCATGCGGTCCCTCATCTGCAAGAACCCTTAGTGTTTGTAGTAGGTTAGTCTTACATCTATTTTCCTCATTGTAAGCTGGCACCACCACACTCAAATTCACGCTGCAGGGCTGGTCAACATCAGGAAATTTACATCTTGACTTAGTTTTGCTATCCCTGTAGGTTTCCTCTTCTTTGTACCTTTCAACTATTGGGTACGGATCTGTTATGAGATACAATACTAAACATATCTGGAACAAAACCAGTGTATTTTTACTAACCTGTAGATGTGCCCCACAAATTAGCCAAAGGAAAATGGTAAAAGATAAAACAGGTAACACGAAATACATAGGAGCAAATAATAGAAATTGAATGGTCTGTTTTTTCCTATCAATTTAAACTAGCGGTTTCACGATGTCATAATTTTGAATCCTGAATTTATTAAAATCACATGGAAATCACAAGATAAATATGAAGTGTAGTTGACGGGCCAATGTTTACGAAAAATAAAAGCTTACCACTAGAAATATTATGGGCGAAACAACAAGTCCCGCTAAAATAATATTCCATATCATCGATATGAGTTCCATGGTGAATAACTTTTGCAACACTGATTACTTTTCATATTTTAAAAATACACAAAACATAAAATCTAAATTCAACACACATCACACATTTTTGACAATAAATTTAATTTGTCGACTGACATTGACATATTATGTAGATTTGACATTTACTATATTTTTAAAACGTAAAATTAGCAAAAATATAAAAAAGGTAAATGTATGTAATTTACCATTTCAAAGGATAGTGATTTTTCTCAATCACAAGAAAATCCAATTGTTATAACTTATTTTTTTAGTTGAGTTAGGAAATATACGTGTCATGTATTATTCTTGCTTTCCTTCTTAGAGCTGCCTAAAGAGATATGATGTGAATATCATTCAAGTAAATGTAACATATGACTGCTTTCGTATATCCACCGAAGAGGTTTAAGCGTTTTCAATCCGGAAATTTTGATGTCAAAGATGCACATCGCTCTGGTCGCCCTGTGACGGATAAAATGGATGCTATTTTTGAAAAAGTGAAGCAAAATCGGCATATCCTTAGTTACGACGTAGCTGAAGAACTGGGAATTGACCACAAAACAGTATTGGCGCATTTGAAAAAAAAATGGGTACACAAAAAAGCTCGATATTTGGGTACCTCACGAGCTCTTTGAAAGAAACCTAATGAACCGTGTAGTCATTTGTGATTCTTTATTACGACGTAATGAGACCGAACCATTTTTGAAGAAATTGATAACTGGTGATGAAAAGTGGATCACGTACGACAAGAACGTGCGAAAAAGGTCATGGTCAAAGGCCGGTCAGGCTTCACAGACTGTGGCGAAACCCGGGTTAACTCGCAATAAGGTGATGCTGTGTGTGTGGTGGGATTGGAAGGGCATTATTCATTATGAGCTGTTACCACCAGGCAGGACATTCGATTCAGAACTCTACTGCGAACAACTGATAAGATTAAAGCAAGAAGTTGAGAGAAAGCGACCGGAATTAATCAACAGAAGGGGTGTGGTTTTTCATCATGATAACGCTAGACCTCACACATCTTTAACCACTCAGCAAAAATTAAGAGAGTTTGGCTGGGAGGTGTTAATGCATTCGCCGTATAGTCCTGACCTGGCACCTTCAGATTTCCACCTGTTTCGGTCTCTTCAGAATTCTTTAGGCAGTGTCAGGTTAATATCACGAGAGGACTGCCAAAACTACTTGACGCAGTTTTTTGATCAGAAGCCTCAAAATTTCTATAGCAATGGGATCATGTCCCTACCTATAAGATGGCAAAAAGTTATCGAACAAAATGGTACCTACATACTTTAGTTAAATGTAAATAAACTATATTAAAAAATGTCTTGAATTTTCATATAAAATGCGAAAAGACTTTTTCTCCAACCTAACGTTTCCCTAAAAATAGCATGCTGGGTATTTACCCCAATCAAAGATAATCCGTCTTATTATAAAACCCAGACTAACTTTGTTACTAGGTTTAAACCATTATCCGACTAAATCAAGTTGACATCTAGTAATATCACACTATCCCACCTGTCAATGTCAACTTCATTTTGGGCGGGTAATTTATTTATTAAACTAGGCTGGGGCCCTTGGGCACACAAAATTTGGGGCCCTTTTGGAAGTAAAAAAGCGAATTATAATAATTTTTTTTCCTAAGCATGAACATTTATTGTAATCAAATACAGTATGATATAATATGTCATTAATGTTATTAGAATGCTGCTGGTTTGTTGGTTATGATTACGATAATGGTTTCTTTCAGGATTTCTCTGAGAAAAAAGTGTTATGTGCCCGACAAAAATGTTTTGAGAAAAAATGTGTAAGAGAAATTGTCGATCCTTCGGGGCCCCCTAAGAATGGGGGCCCTGGGCACGGGCCCCGTGTGCCCTTATGGTGAAGACGTTACTGCTCACACAGATAGGTTGGTTAAGAGGGGAAAGGGGGGGAGGGGTTCGACCTTCGGCCACGTCACCCAGCTCGGCCTGCGGCCTTGCGGAAACCTGCGCTGGTTATAATAATAATATAATAATGTTAAATAATAAAAAAACAGATTAACAGGTACAAAAGTTTATTTATTTAGAAATTTCAGTCAGTATAATACAATTAAAATCTACCATAAACATAATGTATAATTTAGTTAGTAGTTCATAATCACTACTTCTCTTAAATGATTTGCAGTCAAGAAAAATCTAATCTATTTTTACATTTTTCAAATAACTATTAATGGCAATTTATAAAACTTATTAGCTGGTTGCATGTAATCGTGATGATAAAAAATTTGATTGATTGATTTTTTTACGTAGTTTATTTATCTTTATTTTAGATTAACTGCTTCACTGAGACACTGGCATATAAATAAAGGATAAGTGTGGCAAATGCTAACACATAGGCAGAAAATAGACAAAAACACGATTAGACTGTCTGTCGGCCCACATGCAATCATAATTTTTTTTCGGGGCGAATATTCCTACGTAGTGCATTTATTATCAAGTTTATATTTATGCAAAGGTTCACACAAATATATCAGTCTAGTAATCACCTTTTCTATTTTATTAAGTTTATATAAAATGATCACACAGGTGGTGCAATAATGAAGTTAGATAGATTTTTTACACTTCTTTCATTGATTTCAGATATGCGGTTTGCCACACGTTCAAAATAAATTACCATAATGGTTCAAACTTTATTGCTCACATCGTAAAAATAATCTAGGTCTATGATTGTTCATGAGATTAATGCTAAGCATAAACGAACACACAGCACAAGCGAATAGCTTCGCTGAAATGTCTTTATATAGTAAACTGAAAGATAATGATGGCACTGTGAGGTAAATTATGATAAGACTAATCTTGTTTTAAAAGATATAACTGAAGGTCAACTACTATGTTACTGGACCTGAAATGATGGCGCCACTGTTTGTTTTAAGTCTGTGCTATGGGCGGTCCCATGTTAAATTAAGTTCCGATTTATTCCGCAATATGGCGAGGCCCACTAACTTATTTGTTTACATACTTAAAATAAAATGAAATCATGGTTAAGGATTTACACCTATATTTAAACAACATATCAAAAGTTAATTAATATTTACAAAATAATATTTTACAAACGTACTTTAGCTTATGTAATACTGAGGCACATACAGTGAAATAGCACCATAGCAATTTTTGATTTTGCCACACGGGACAATTACTTCTAATTAAATGCATAGAGTATTTTAGTAGTCAAACGGGCGTCAATTCTACTGCATAAGGTTTTAAGAAGATGAGTTGTAATTTTTTTTAAAACAAAAATTGCAACCAGTTTTCTGCAGTTCTGCTGTATCACGTAAAGCTCGTTTGGCTCCACCCTTTTACGTCAAGTGAATGTTAGGATTGGTTCACATTAAAATAAGTTCTGCAACTGTATACTCTGCTATATGAACAATGATTAATGAATTATGTTTACTATTACTAATTAACTACACAAAACAGTACAATGCGAATGACTTCGAGGCGCCGAGGCTTTTTGTTAGGCATGGGTTGGATATATCAAAACGTAACTAAAAACGGTTTTGGTCTAGTTATCATACCATATCGATATGGCGTATTCACGTATTCGTTATAGGGGAAACATCAAAATTTACGCAACGAGCGCGCCATCGCTAAATGTCGTCCACACGAAACGAAACTCGAAACTCTTTAAACTATAAACTAGCAACAAAACGCAAACCACACACAAACCAACGATGCGCGTCATATCCATATTCGCTTTATCTCTTTCGTGCCGAGAGTACTTATAGTGGAGTAAAAGGGATGAAGCGAATATCTTGCAGCCTTGCAGCCGCTAATGCTTGATTGGTTAATTTTTGTATAATAACATATTAATTTTTGTATAATAACATATTAAATTTTAACTTTAATTTCAATTAGTTTTCACATTATACAACTTTTCTGCTAGTCCTAAGCCTAGTAAAGCATGACGAGAAATCGCCATATTATCAAACTAAGAATTCACAAAACTAACTATAGTTATCACGTTTAATTGCATGTGCGTAACGTTTGTTGTTGGTTTTGCGTTTACACACCTCGAATATTGAATAAAGGAATATAATACCCAATATTAGCAAGTCGGGCTAGGTACTGATATCGATATCTGAAAACGGTTTTCGATATCGATATGAAACCGACATATCGTATCCATATTGGTTTTTGTAGAAAACGGAAAACGCCAATGCCTATTTTTGTGTAGCATAGAAACATAATTAATTAATTTAAGTCGGTTCACTTACGTAATATAGTAAGAAAAGGAGTAATTGCTGATCGGACAGCGACATTGTGAGGTCGCCGTACCTGACACTCGCCCTGAAGACGATAGTCTAAACCGATCGAAACCTGGTCGGCCTTTTTCTACTACATTACGTGAGTTTAAATGAATTTACGAATTTATCTCATGTTAGTTTTGATGACATATAATAATAGCACATAAACATAAATAAATATAAATATATAGGGACAAATTACACTGATGAGCTGGCCCCAAAGTAAGTTCGAGACTTGTGTTATGGGATACTAACTCAATGAATGGGTATCTTTTGGATAGGCATGCTTCATCCTAGTCTTCATCGTCGCTTACCATCAGGTGAGATTGAGAACAAATGTCTTAACCAATATATTGTAAAAAAAAAACGATACTATATTTTATAGCAAATACATTAATACATAAACACCCACGACCCAGGACAATTTGAAAAAGGCCGTTTTCCAATTTGCCCTGACCGGGGATCCAACCCGGAACCTCTGGGTGGCGAAGTAGCATGGTGACCACTACGCCACGGAGGCAAACGTATACCTTCTTGTTGTGTGTTTGTTGCGTCTCCTTTTATCGATCTATCTATCTTGGTGAGAACCGATCCTTATCCACAATTCGATGAATAACTTTTATTTCCTATTTGGGCGCCTCAATACTTTTCATATAACATGATCACACAATTCACACACAGGATACATATTTATAAGTAACAGTCAAACTCGAATGAGCGATTGACTGTACAGTGTAGAATATGTTGATTTCATGACCCATTGTAACAAAAGTACACCAGTTAAGTCGCCAAATAGAGGCCCATATAACAGAACTGCACCGCGTTTCAAAAATGGCTCCACATAGCACTCTCATGTTTATAAGCGGTTTTCCCGGGTTTCCGGCCGGCGTTGCCGTCGCCGTTGGCGGTGGTTAAACAGCAAAGTCGATGCCTATGTCATATGTTGTAGGATATCTATCAGTAGAGGCAGGGCCCAGGGGAGAGGGCGGAGCGCGGGCACTAGACTCGGGCTTCGACTCGCAAGCGTCAGTGGACGTGGTTGTAGGGGTGACACTCTGTTCATAGCACTGTAATGTTAATAGGCACGTCGTCGGGAGTAGGGGTTGCCGTCGCGATGGTTACCATCTACCTATTAATATTAGCAGGGCGCAGGGGACGGTGGTGGGGCGCGGGCACTAAGTGCGGGCTCCGAATCATAAGCGTCAGTGGACTCTAGTATACGAGGAGGAACTCTATTAAAAGCTTTGTAATTCCTATAGTAGGCGAGTCGTCTGGAGCCGGCGGTTAGGTGTTTACGTTGATTTACATCTCAAATATCAGTACAGGTAGGGCGCAGGGGATGGGGGCGGTGTGCGGGCACTAGGCTCGGGCTTCGTCTCACAAGCGTCAGTGGACGCGGGTGTGGTGGAAGGCACTCTGTTCATAGCGCTATAGTGTCTGTAGGTACGTCGCCGCGAGCCGGGGTTGCCGTCGTCGTTGGCGGTGGTTAAGTAGCAAAGTCGATAACTATATCAAGATAGCTAAGATACCTATCAATACAGGCAGGGCGCAGGGGACGGTGGCGGGGCGCGGGCACTAGGCTCGGGTTCCGACTCACAAGCGTCAGTAGACGCCGGTGTGGGGGGAGGCACTCTGTTCATAGCCCTGTAGTGTCTGTAGGCACGTCGTCGCGAGCCGGGGTTGCCGTCGCCGCTGGCGGTGGCGGGGGACGGCGGGGGGTTGGCGGTGGGGCGCGGGTAGCGCCCGCACAGGCTCTCCGATGTCCTGAAACAACATTCTTGTTTATTCCTGTTATCCTTTCTGGTTTGATCTATTTAAGCGTTATAAACATCGATAATAAAATTTAAAAACTCATAGTTCACAAGAAGCATACGAGATGGCGCCAGCAGTATCCTGCATCTTGATCTCAGAGTGCAGGTTGCAACTTAATATGTACGACCTCCGACGATACACCGTTGAAGCAGCGGCGTCTAGGCGCCACACCTTGCCTGGCGGGAAGGACTTCCATTTGTGGCGGTCGAGCATACCACCCCGCTACCTACAGCGGCATACACGTACTGGCGTATCGCGTACAAAAAATACGCTACTACGTTTCAAAACCGGTTACACTTTTGTGAATTCAACGCGGAATTTACCTATATTTATTTTGGAAATCTTACAGCCATCTCATATCTATGTTAACAATAACACCAAATAGTTATAAAACTTAGCCATTAAAAAGATTCCACTTATAGAAATGACGGAAACACTCACTCAGTGCAGCTAGCGCTGAGCGGGCGCGCCCGTTCATCGGTGCACACAAGTTGCAGCGGCTTGAGCGCGCGAGCATCGAGCCGGCTGTAAGCTATACCAGACAACATGGCAGTACTCACTCAGTGCACACAAGTTGCAGCGGCTTGAGCGCGCGAGCATCGAGCCGGCTGTAAGCTATACCAGACAACATGGCAGTACTCACTCAGTGCACACAAGTTGCAGCGGCTTGAGCGCGCGAGCATCGAGCCGGCTGTAAGCTATACCAGACAACATGGCAGTACTCACTCAGTGCACACAAGTTGCAGCGGCTTGAGCGCGCGAGCATCGGGCCGGCTGTAAGCTATACCAGACAACATGGCAGTACTCACTCAGTGCACACAAGTTGTAGCGGCTTGAGCGCGCGAGCATCGGGCCGGCTGTAAGCTATACCAGACAACATAGCAGTACTCACTCAGTGCACACAAGTTGCAGCGGCTTGAGCGCGCGAGCATCGGGCCGGCTGTAAGCTATACCAGACAAAGATTCAAGATTCAAAGATTCAAATGTTTATTCAGTAATTAGACCTTTACAGGCACTTTTACACGTCAATAAGTATAATTTATGTTACGTGTAAAGTATATTAAAATTTAATTTATTTTTTAAAGAAAAGCTACCGATACCAGCGCTTCGTAACGACCACTGCTGAGAAGAAACGCCGAAAGAAACTCATTTTCACAGTATTGGTCGCCTACTCGCCAGAAGGGCTTTGTCATATTATTATAATTGTCTTTTAATTAATAAATACTTATAATATAATACAATGTTGACACATTATAACATGTTATGCTTGCGAACAAGTAAACTAACATAAATTGCGTAATAAAAAATATTAAGTAGTCAAAAAAAGCGAAGCCGAGCTGACCAGTCCCTCCCGGCAGCACCCGTTCACGAGTTGACGCACGGATCAGCCATCGTTAAACTCAACCATATTAGAGGGAATCCAACGACCCGACCAGCGACGCCACCACCGGATTGGACATTTTAGTGAGCATGAAAAACCCGAACTCGCAGACCTTGTCAAGAGAAAATATTAATTATATGTTGGTCACTTATTGATCGCAGAGCATTTACATGTTTTTACAGTAAGCTTATTATGGTAACAGAAAATGCAGCTATTTATGTTTCATGTGTGGAGTGTAATGGAAAATGTTTAGGAAGTATCCACGCGTTTTTATCTCTTAAATAATCATTGATAGTATAGTATGCATTGTTCAATAAAACTTTTTTAACATGTGTTTTAAATTTTGCCATTGGTAGGTTAACGATCGCTTCGGGAAGTTTATTAAATAATGTTATACCTAGACCTAAGAGTGACTTTCTAGTTTTAGCAAGTCGAAATTTAGGCGTATGAAGCTGATTTTTGTTGCGAGTATTATAACTGTGAACATCACTATTTTTCTTGAAATTATTTAACCTAGATTTAACAAATAGAAGATTTTCGTAAATAAATTGAGATGTCACAGTAAGAATATTTATAGATTTAAATAACTCTCTTAAGGAATCGCGTGATTTTAGTCCGTAGATCGACCGAATTGCTCTCTTTTGTAGCACAGAGATAGCATGTATGTTAGCCGCTTTACCCCATAAGAGCAAGCCATATGACATTATGCTGTGAAAATAACTAAAGTATACTAGCCTAGCAGTTTCAACGTTAGTACACCGTCTGACCCTCCTCACAGCATATGCTGCCGAACTAAGTTTCTTGGCAGTGGCCTCAATATGTTTATCCCATTTTAAGTTCCAGTCTACAGTTATGCCTAAAAATTTGGTGTTGGGTACCCATTCTAGAACTTGACCATTAAGACTCAAAGGTATGTGAGTATTAGGTTTATTCAATAGTGAAAAATTAACGCACTTAGTCTTTTGTGTGTTTAAGGCCAGATTATTAGTCGTAAACCAACTAAGTACTTGTGACATAGTATTGCTTACATCGTCATAGTTTGTGCATTTTCTGTCAACCTTAAAAAGTAAAGATGTATCATCAGCAAACAATACTACTTCACACAACTTTTCTGCAAGACAGGGGAGGTCATTAATATAAATCAAAAACAAAAATGGACCAATTATTGAACCCTGAGGCACACCCATGCTCACAGGTGCACTATCTGAGGATACTCTGTTGATTTCAACTCTTTGAGTTCTATTATCAAGATAAGATGAAATAACAGAGAGTGCAGTATCAGTAACGCCATAAAATTTTAGTTTATTTTTTAATATTATGTGATCGACACAATCGAATGCCTTCGACAGATCGCAAAAGATACCTATAACGTCTTGTCGATTCTCCCAGGCTTCGTAAATAATTTTAACTAAGGTCGCTGCTGCATCAGTGGTAGAGCGCCCTTTTGTAAATCCATATTGGCGACAGTGAAGTAATTTATTAATATTAAAATACGATACTAGCTGGTCTAATATAATTTTTTCAAATATTTTACTTACAACATAGCAGTACTCACTCAGTGCACACAAGTTGCAGCGGCTTGAGCGCGCGAGCATCGGGCCGGCTGTAAGCTATACCAGACAACATAGCAGTACTCACTCAGTGCACACAAGTTGCAGCGGCTTGAGCGCGCGAGCATCGGGCCGGTTGTAAGCTATACCAGACAACATGGCAGTACTCACTCAGTGCACACAAGTTGCAGCGGCTTGAGCGCGCGAGCATCGGGCCGGCTGTAAGCTATACCAGACAACATGGCAGTACTCACTCAGTGCACACAAGTTGCAGCGGCTTGAGCGCGCGAGCGTGGTCCTTGCTCCGTGGTCTAGTGGTCAAAGCGTTTGCCTTGTGACCCAGGGGGCGTGAATTCGAATCCCACTTAAGTCAAGGAAGCATACTTGTGAAAAGTTATTTCCGTCGGGTTAAGATATTGCAGGCTTGAATCACTTGATTATCCGAAAATAAAGATGATTCCGTGTTTTGGAAGGCACGTATAAACTGTGAGTCCCGAGTGCCATCTAGTGTTTGCTTATCAAACCTATTCAAGGATTGGTCTAGTCTACCGTTTAGGTTGCGGAGGTCAGACGGCAGTCGCTCTGTGTAAAAACCAGTAACCTCATCGATTAATCACCATGGTTAGGTAGCGGAGACCGGGCTCTGAAGCGTTACCGCTGAGAATGCAACCGGGAATACGCTCGGATGATGATGATGTTGGTAGTACTCACTCAGTGCAGCTAGCGCCGAGCGGTCGCGCCCGTTCGTCGGTGCACACAAGTTGCAGCGGCTTGAGCGCGCGAGCGTCAGGCCGAGCGACGCGGCGCGGGGGGCGGCGCCCCAGCCGGCGCCAGCGCCGCAACGCGGCCCACGCCGCAGCCGCGCCACCGGCCGCGCCCGCTACCGCTCCGCACACCACGAACGCACTCGACTGTTTGCCAGGGGGTGGCACCTTAAAAAAAATTGATTGTCTGTAAAGTCAGTTTACGGACGATAGTTTTAAGTGATACATGATAGGTGCATTACACGCGCAACGCTTAGGCCGATCGTGCCTCTCTATCGCTCGTATCACGCTCTCGCTTGCGCGCTCGGCTCAGGCGGAACGTGACAATTTTTCGTGCGTGCAGCCGGCGTTCATTTTATTTATAAGACTTATCACGTCAAAACAATAAGATATTCAGCCATACATGCGACGACGATATCCCTCGCTCTATGCATGCTCGCTCTACCGCACAAAAACCATCTTTTTAATTTGCTTTCAATGCCTGAAAAACAAACTTACATTTCCTTTCTGCACATAGACACAAGCCGCGGGAGCTTCATCAGTTCCGTCTTCACAGTGCTGCGTTCCGTCGCACTGCAGATGTGGCGATATGCATAGCCGTTCGTCGCATCTACGGAAGAGAAAATAACATTTGAAGGTTATATTCTCTAAGGGTCATTTCATCAATCTATAGCCACTATGGATGGACAAATGACTCATTACTCGAACAAACCGTCCTAATCACCAACGAGGTCTCTCCGATGATCAAGGGGGAGGGGGCGGGATAAAGTTTGTTTGCGTGAGTCATTCAACTTGTCATAAGCAGACCCCAGACCAAGAAACGCAGACCGTATCACACCACCCAGGCCAAACTGAACAATACAGTGGGCCTTCAATGGAATAGAATCAAAAATAATCAAATGGCTAGAAAGATTCCCAGATTGCCCATCCCCCCTGGCTGTGGGGAAGGAGCGGCGAAATATGCCTAGTGGCTCTGTGAGCTGAAGACCTCGCGAATCACTCCGACCCGTTAAAGTTTATCGGATAAAAAAGTTGTTCAGACAAAAATGTTGCCTCTTTATGAGGGTAAAGTTTTCGAACCCCATATTTCCTACATTTTGAAAAATTTCGAAAAACTGAGTCGACAAAAATTCTATGTAATTCTCAAACTTACTCCCAAAATTTCACGAGAAACGGTTGAGAAACGCGACCTGTAGGCGAGAACAGCTGGACAAACTGACAGCCGGACAAAAGCATTTTTGGCCAATCTCGAAACTGAGATGCTTCGCTCGCTCGGTCAATTAGCCGTACTGGCAGCAAATGTGCAAGTCCGCTGTAAAAAATGCCGAGTCACTCACTGAAAAGCCTCTGGCATATCAACGAGTGCGCAGTACGCAGCCTTCCGGCACGCCCCATACGCGCACCACAGCCTGCCCGCGCACTCGCCGCACTCGGTCAATTAGCCCTACTGGCAGCAAATGTGCAAGTCTGCTGTGAAAAGTGCTAGGTCACTCACTGAAAAGCCTCGGGCATATCGGCGAGTGCGCGGTACGCGCCCTACCGACACACCCCGTCCGCGCACGCACCCCACTCGGTCAATTAGCCCTACAGGCAGCAAATGTGTAAGCCCGTTGTGAAAAGTGCTAGGTCACCCACTGAAAAGCTTCGGACATATCGGCGAGTAGTACGCACCCGCCCCGGCCGCCCAACGCTGCCCGCCTGCGCACGCGCCGCACTTGCCCTATTGGCAGTAAATGGGTAAGTCTCTTGTAAAAAGTGCTAAGTCACTGATCGAAAAGCCTCTGGCATATCTGCGAGTGCGCAGTATGCGCCCGCCCCGTTTGCGCACCGCAGCCTGCCCCCGTTTGCGCACTCGGTCAAACTCGGTCAATTAGCCTTACTGGCAGCAAATATGCAAGTCCGTTGCGAAAAGTGCTAGGTCACTGACCGAAAAGCCTCTGGCATGTCGGCGGCTGCGCGGTACACACCCGCCCGGCACGCGGCGAGCGATGCGGCGCAGGTCCCGTCCGCGCAGCGCAGCCCGCCTGCGTACGCGCCGGACTCGATCAATTAGCCCTACTGGTAGCAAATGGGTAAGTCCGCTGTGAAAAGTGCTACGTGACTGACCGAAAAGCCTCTGGCATGTCGGCGGCTGCGCAGTACACACCCGCCCGGCACGCGGCGAGCGAGGCGGCGCAGGCCCCGTCCGCGCAGCGCAGCCCACCCGTGCACGCGCCGCATTCGGCCGCTGTCTCGTCCGACCCGTCAGGACAGTCCATTTGCCCGTCACATCTGTGAACAAAATGTTAAGATTGTACTGTATGATTGAAAACGATAAAAAAAAACTCGAATCAACCTAATAACTACAACATAGATACGCCCCTTGTGACCACAATTATTTTGGACTTGAGATTTGTCAAACTATGTCAACTGTATGGCTTGAAAAGGTTTTTCAACGAAATTGAATAAAAATTCCTCAAAAGTTTACACATATTATACTAAGTGATTTTTACTTAAACTAAAAAAGTAATGTTATAATACGTACAGGATTTGAACCATGATTTAATTTCCAACCTCAAATTGTGCAAAAAGGGAAGAAACTAGATTTAGAACAGCATGTGAGAGACGTTAAAAAGTTTATAACCAACGGATACTTAATTAGAGTAGCTACTTAATAAGAGGTCTGATCATAAGACAAACATCTGTGACACAAACTCTCTACAAAATATCATTAATTTAAACGTTTTTACTTAAAAATACTTAATAACGTAAGTATGGAATTCTATAGTACGTATATACGTTAGTATGAAAATATAGCAATTTGACACATGACAGTCCAGAGTTACTTTACATTTATGCCACATCGCGCTGCGATCGATTTGCACATAGCGAATAGGTATATATTATGAACATTTTTTTACGGTGGACTGGCGGGAGAGCATTACTAGCGCTTTCTAAACTGAAGCGACACCGGGCGTGGTCCTTGGATGGGCGTGAACACAAATACCATTTCTCGGGCTGGTGCTTCGGAAGGCACATATAAGCCGTTGGCCCCGGCTGTCATCCATTGTTTGGCGTCGCCTATATCGGATGCCTTGTGACATCGCGCGGGCTCCAGCACTCCTCCGCCTCTCTTCGGCGCAGCGGGGGGGGCCCATGCCCATATATAAGGCGCGGCGGCCGGCGCTCGTCCTCCTTTTCTTCGGCTGTTTGTTCGGCTAAATCTAGGTTTTACTAACCTAAACGGTACAGCCTTTAGGCAGCCTGAAAAATCTTAGTGTTGGTCACTTGGACACAAAAAACAACAACATAACCATTTTAAATACTATGTCCATTAATTAAACGATCACGGACAACAGACAAATATACTCACTTCCAAGCTTGAGGGATGCAATAGGCTCTCGTAGCGGCCGGATGCCGCGACTGGTCGCACAGGAAGTGTTGGTGCGCGCAGTGCGGCGGCGGCGCGCACGACAACGCGCACCCGCACGCCCCGCCCGCCCCGCACGCGCCCGGCGCCAGCCCGCACGGGTGCGCCGCGCACGGGTGATCGAGGGGCACCTACACGGAAACCGTACATATTTGTGTTTAAAATAAACTGAAAAGATTTCAAGTGGATTTAATTATTTAAGTAACAATCAAAGTAAGTTTGAGACTTGTGTTACGGGATACTAACTCAACGATACTATATTTTGTAACAAAAACATATACAGATAAACATCCAAGAACCAGGACAATTTGAAAAAGGGCAGTTTCCAACTTGCCCTGACCGGAGATCCAACCCGGGAGCTCTGGTTGGCGGACTAGTATGGTGACCACTACGCCACGGAGGTCGTCAAAGGTTTTGGTAAATCACAAAAATACTGATCAAGAAAATATGTTGTTAAATATAAATCTGCTTTGCGACTCCAAATGGTCAGTACGAGTACAACGGAATGCCTTTTGGTTTAGTAAGTTTATTAGTTCATACTCACCGGCAGAACAGGTCGTGCTGCAGCGAGGCGCGTCACGTGCAGCACGGGCGCGGCGGGCGCGTCCCGTCGATGTAGGGGCAGCTTCATGAGCGCGCGCTCGCCGCTCGCTCCACTCATGTACAGCGCTCCGCCATATGCAGCCAGCGTGCCCACCCAGCCGCCTTGCCATATTATACGCCTGAAAAAGTAACCCGCTAGATAACAACGAGTCAAATCAGAAACTTTTTCCTAAACGTCAAAACAAACATTTTGTATGAAATACAAAAGCGTGACGTCATGCTTTTTCGTCATAAGTCAAATAGCGCTATTAATATCAGTTCTTTTGTGCATTAATAAATCTAAAATCTTGTTGAAAATGGATATGATCGATGAAAAGTGACACTATTTTGTGACGTTTTATTTTATGAACTGTACCGAATAATTTATTTTTGACCCAGTCTACCCAATTGTTCAGGCGACTATTCAACTTCAAACATGCCTATTCATCTTAATCAAATAAGGAGGTAAGCATTTTGTAAAATCCGAAAGGTTGAAAACATAAGGTAAATAGAGTTTTTGATAATTAAACGTGCGGAAGTTTACAAACAATAAAATGTAACCTTCATAGAAACGAATAGTTTCTCGAAACATTTTAATTCTTAACAACTATGCATGATAATTAAAAATAAAAAAAAATACTTACGTTTTGTTATCAGAGTGTAGATCAACGGCGTATATCTTGCTGTTGACAGCCCAGTACACAATGGAAGAGGTTTGGTCAAGCGCGATAGCGGTCGCGTTGGTGGCTCTAGCGAGTTCCACGCGGCCTGTGCCATCTACGTTAGATCTCATTATGGCACCTAGACCTACGTCGTTCCAGATAAGGAACCTGCGAAGAAATTAAATTTATATATTATATAATGGAACATTTTTGAAAACAATTTATATATTTGCATTAGTATACATGTGACGTAGTCGTTACTAGTGAATTATAAAATCATTACAAATTAGGCCTTCCCAGGCACTTTTTCTAAAAGGTCCTCCCTCACTAAAATAGAGGTATAACATTTTCCCGAAAAATCATGGCAATTATTTACAAACAAATGCTTACAGTAAAAAGGAGCAATTTCTAACAAAAAAGTAAAAAAATGCAGAGTAAAAAATAAAAAAAAAATCAAGTAAAAATATAAGTACATTTCTATTATTGATTTTAATAGAATTACAATGCTTAGATTATTATCAAAATTAATAATGTGATGAAAAATTTCGATAACTCCTTTTCTATTGAAAAACCTTTTGTAAAATAAAAATATACCTTTTAGTCTGATGAAAAGCCAAATGCCTGGGCATCATATTCTCCCCCCTCACAATAACACCTGTCAACGTGTTGTTCCGGACAGACGTAGCGTTAATACAGTCCGAATCCAGGCTGGTCCAGTACAGCGCTTGTCCTAGTATGTCGAAGACTATGTAGAACGGCTGGGAGATACGCTCCACAACTACGTAAGAGTCGGTGCTGACAGACGTGGTAGAGTAAGAGATGGGCACGCTTCGGATGGAGTGGGAATCATCGTCTATCCAGTATAATGTTCTGAAAAAAAAGTTTGTGTTTTTGTACGTCGATTTCTGAGAGGCATGTATATTTTTGATATGTTAACTATTGTGATTTTTGGTAATCGGGGCAATAAAAGGGTAAGGTTAGGTTAGGTGCTAGAGAAGGATGAAAAAAATAAGGGGCGGAAAAAGTAAAAAACGAAAAGGTATTAGAGAATATGGGAGAGAAAAGACAAATACTACAAATCATAGAAAATAGAAGAGGGAAGAAGTGTTCGTTCATCTACTACTTCACGATGCGTTCTTCAAAACAATAATGAAAAAATAGAAGGAAAAAGAGTAGTAGGAAAACCGAGAGGAAAATTTTTTGATCAAATAAAAGAGAAATTAAATGTGAGGTTAAGAATTTAGCGGAAGAAAGAGAGACATGGAAAGCACTCCATCGATAAGAGCCGCGAAGAAGAAGAAAAGGGTTAGGTTTTTTTTTATCAATCACAACTTGCTCTTGGTCAAGGAAACATCTTGAGAAATACCATGCTTCGGAAGACAGATTAAGCTGGCGAATTGAAGATACGTCACTAGTGTTAAATATACCTCGTGTGTTCATAAGTTTTGAGACCAACTATGTACTTAAAAAATGAAGTAAAATATTACTGGCTGCAATTTTTTTTCCCAATTTTAAATTCAGAATGTTATCTTTTAATTTCTTTGATTTAATTTCATTTCTAATAATTTTTTCATGATGGAGGACACCAAAGAATTACGTGCGACCGTGATTTCGCTATTAAGGTGGGAAAACACCAATGGAGATTTTCTGTGAAGTGAAAACTTTTGGTGTGCCAGCCGTAACTTCGTGTATTACACTACGAGTATCAAACGATACAAGTCATACAAGGATACAAGTTCTTTGCAAGATCGCCAAAGGAGTGGTCGGCCACGCTCTGTGAGGCCGCCTGCGAACATCAAAATCATCCGAAAGCGACTACGCCGAAATCCATGTCGCACTCAGAGGAAACTAGTTCTGCAAACTAATATTTCGCGCGTTTTAGTCAACAGAATACTGCAATATGATCTTAAGGTAAAGGCGTATAGCCGTAGAAAAGACCACTTTTTAAACGATTGCCTTCGTATATTGCGACTCCGGAAGCGGAGCGGACTACGGAAGATACTTTCACCGATGAGAAAATCTTTATTTTCGAAGAAAAGTTCAACCAAGAAAACAATAAAGTGTATGCCAAAAGTAGCAAGGATGTCCGCGCTTCAGCACGGAATGTTTCGCGTACTCATCATCCAGCTAATGTGATGGTATGGTGGGGAGTTTCGTATGAAGGTGTCGTTCCGCTCCATTTCTGCCAACAAGGCGTCAAGATCAAAGCCTTTTATCTTAGTGAAATTTTCGATCCTGTTGTGAAACTCCTGTCTCATACGTTATTTGACAACAAAAATTGAGTTTTCCAGCTAAACTCGGCGCCATCCCATAAGGCAAAAACCACCCAAAGTTGGTTGATGGAAAATGTGACGGCCTTCATCGCGGCGAACGAATGGTCTTCCTCGAGCCCCGACCTCAACCCGCTGGATTATTCTTTATGGACTGAACAAAGAGCTCAGGGCCTTCCGAAAGTCCCACCCAAACTTGGAGTCACTGAAGCGAGCCCTTGTTCGAGAAGCAAAGCTAATTCCGCTGAAAAATATTCGTACCGTTTACTGAAAATTTTTGAAATATAAGTTAATTATTAAAAAAGTTATGCAACTTTTATTTAGTCTTAAAACTTATGCACACTCGAGGTATATACTTCTGTACACAAGATGATATTAAGAGCATCACACTTATATTACTAAGGCGAAAGTTTGTAAGTGTGTGTGTATATTTTTGACGACCTCCGTGGCGTAGTGGTCACCATGCTAGTCCGCCACCCAGAGGTCTCGGGTTCGATCCCCGGTCAAGGCAAGTTGGAAAATGGTCTTTTTCAAATTGTCCTGGGTCTTGGATGTTTATCTATATATGTATATGTTATAAAATATAGTATCGTTGAGTTAGTATCCCATAACACAAGTCTCGAACTTACTTTGGGGCTAGCTCAATCAGTGTAATTTGTCCCTATATATTTATTTATTTATTATTTATATTTGTTACTTCTTCATGCGCAAACGGCAAGACCAATTTTGAGAAAATTTATTATGCGGAAAGCTGACACCCTGGATTAACACATAGGCTAATTTTTCCGCGGGTAACACTGCAGGACGCAGCTAGTAATTAATAAATAAATCTAGACCCAAAGTTAGTTTAAACTTGTATTAATGGATACTCAACTAATTAAACTTTGCTTCATCGTCCCAAATCTTCTACTTACTTGTTGGTAGGGTCGTACTCGATGGCTTTGACGTTCTTGAGGCCGGTCAAAGGTATGAACGCGTCAGCACACTCGCCGTTCGCTACGTACAATCTTCCTATGGCGTTCTTCTGGGCAAATAGTAGAAAATCCTCCGGTTCTGTAACGAAAAAAAAAGTTGCTTATAAAACAGCAATCTAACTATGTTATAAAATTTAAAAGTGAAAAACAAATTTAATTTAGATTTTTATCTTCGGGCATTACTACGTTGTATTAATGCGTATCCTCCATTCTCTTTACCTTACCGGGAGAGCTTTTTGTAATAAAAAAATGTAGAAAAGTTAAAAAGTACCTCCAATCCCCACGTCTTGTCTTTGTAACCCTTCCTTTTGGCTGTAGTCATAGTTTGATTGTCAAACTATCAACTCTGAAACTAAGTTCCTGTCCAATGTAAAAGAGTCAAAAAGGAGCAGTCCTGCTGATGTTTGGTGAACCATGTCTAACTACTGAAAGCTACGGAATAGGTGCTGGCAGCCGCAATTTCCTCGTCACTGGTTGGTGACCCTTCTATCCTACGAGTCTACGAGTAAAGAGTTACACTTAGTTATAGTATATCGAATAATTTGCTTTGAGAACACCACTCACCAGAACAAGGAAGGGGTAGGAAGGTAGTGCGCAGGACACGCACAGCGGTAGTCCCAGTGCGGCGTGGGCAGGCACAGGTGCTTGCAGCCAACGTTATATCATAACTAATTTTGGGTAAAGAGTTCGTAATCTATTGTACACCGTATGATCTGCTTTGAGAACAACACTTACCAGAACAAGTGAGGTTATCTCGGTTCAGGCGGTAGTGCGCGGGACACGCACAGCGGTAGTCCGAGTGCGGCGTGGGCAGGCACAGGTGCTGACAACCACCGTTGTCCACGGCACACTGGTTGGAGCCGCCTTTTCTCGCCCAGGCCTTCAAGTCGGAGATGTAGTCGAGGTTCGCGTGGAGACGTCGACGGGAACTACCGTCGAGCTTCTTGGCCGCTTCGACGAGACCTATTGATACAAATTTTGATGTTGACGTTCGAATTAGTTACTGTTAAAGCTGAATATTATTTCGAATGATAGCAATAATATTGCTTTTCTATTCCTATAGTTCAACAGAATCTTCATAAGCATACATCTAACATCCAATTTATGAGATTAGATGAAATCGGGTATGAAACTGCACATAACTCGGTATTAACACAGTCATGTGATACTATTAAAAACCGAGCCGCAACACACTCGTATGTTACACCGCTCATTATGCAACATTTTCATAAACTACTATTGATAACTATTTATATGTGTTTTTGGCGCAATAAAGTGTTACTTACGATCAAAACTAAAGGCAGTTTTGTGTATATGCGTATTAAGTCACTTGCAAAACAAAACATTTTCAAGGTTGTGTAGGCATAAAACCCTTAATCGGGTTCCCTATTTCGTTTCGAAATATGGATCGATTCTCGATATGTGATAGTTACGATTTGTAATAGCGACATTATACATACCTGTATTCCAATCACCCCAAAACACTCTGTCTGAATATAACGTGAGAGCATACGGCATAGACACATTGGTAACCAGCGTCTTTCTGCCAGTTCCGTTCAGGAAGGCGTACTCTATGGTCGGAGGGTCGAGCGCCGCCCAGTAGATGGCGCGTTTGTCGTAGTCTAAGGCCAGAGCGTGCACGCGACCGACTTGCTCTATTAGGACCGTGGGCGATGAGCCATCCATTCCAGCTCGCTTTATCGACTTCGAGCCGAGTTCTGACCAGTATATGAAGCTAGAAAATGTTAATAATGTTTGATATTTCCAAAATATGTTTAAAATTGAATAGGAAAAACGGAAATGATGCGTATGAAATAGAACACAAGTCCTACATAAATACATACATACATCTTATCACGCCAGTTTCTCACAGGGGTAGGCAGAGACTATGGACCTCCACTTGCTAGATGACAATATTTTATATTTCAAAATACTTATCACCCTCGCCTTCTAGTCTAATCATTAATTTCAGTGCTTTCAGAGTAAGAACAATATTTTTACTATTCTTAAGCAGACTTCGCTTCTTGGATATTAATTTTAACAAGTACATTTACAATACTAAACATATGATATAACTTACCCTTTCCTAGGATCGAGGACAATGCTTTTAGGTTTTTTTAGCGTTTGCCAAATGAGAGTGCGCCGGCTAGAGCCATCCAATCTAGCCACTTCAATTCGTTGCGTGGCTGTGTCAGTCCAGTAGATGTTCTGTCCCGATTCGTCAATGGCTAGCCCTATAGTAAAGAAAATACTTGTCACCTTAAAATATATAGCGATACTGTTTTGGAACGCGGTGAAATGCCGGGTTTGGGCACCATTTATATGCTTTTATTTAGGTTTTTTTTTATGTCCTCGGAAAACGAACAAGCGGCTCACCTGATGGTAAATGATCACTGCTGCCCATGGACAACTGCAACCAGGGGTGTAACAGAGGCGTTGCCGGCCTTTCAGGAAGGGAAGATGTGAAGTATTGAATTGAAGATGTGATGTGTAGTAGTTTCAATACCAATTTTTTTAGATTATATGAAATAGTGTATGAAACTGTACATAACTCAGTATTATTACACTCGTGTGTAAAAACACACCCGTGTCACACATCCCTCATTACGCAACCGTTTCATAGACTACAATTTTAAGAATAAGAATATTTTTTTGACATTCCATGTAGCTGTATTTCTGGTGTAGGATGCAACAGAAAATTAAAACCTCTTTTGGCTGTCTCTATTATTTGACCTTAATAGGATCGAACTATTACCTTTCAGACGCACAGGCAGTGTCTTAATAACTTGGCCACTACCGGTTTAATACCCTTTTAATTTTTATCGAGAATATATTATGTTATGTATACGAACGACTTCGATCGTATTTTGACCGAGATACCAAAAATGTATAATAAGTAGATTTACCTTCCTAAGTACTTACCTTCGACTAAGCCAGTCCATTCTAATATCCGCTCTACATTAGTCCCATTAATTGAGCACCTATTGATAGTTTTCGTTTTACTGTCCGACCAATACAGTTTTAATCCGGATACGTGTACAGCTAAAGCACTGAAACAAAAATTAAAATTGAGTATTCAATAACATCAAGGAGCTATATAAGGCTGCAGCTCATTATTTTGCATTTCAAAAACTAATTTTCTATCGCAGTCCTTGGTAATAAATTTAATAATGATCAAAAAGACAGCAATTCATTGGTAGTTTGTTACCAAGACCTATGTCTGTTTTATATGTCGTTATAATAATATAAGCTCTGAACGACATAGATAGCGAGACCTCCTCTTCTTTGTCCTCGCCTTTTCCCGTTACACGAGGTCGTCTTTCTTAATCATGCGGCGCCACTTGCTGCGATCACAGGCATTGTCGTTGTTCAGGCCAAGCTGCTTCATATCTTTTCGGATGTTTGACATCCACGTCGCCGGCGAGCTACCTTTCCCTCTCTTTCTCTTTGCCATGGAAAGACACTGTTTCACTACGTGGTCTTCGGGTCGTCGCATTACATGTTCGTACCATCTCAGCCTTGATTCTGAGAGTTTTCTTACGATAGGCGCTACCTTAAAACTCCCCCGTATGTACTCGTTACGCAATTTGTCCATTCGGGTTACTCCACCTGCCCAACGGAGCATACGCTCTCAGTACTGTGAAGTTTTTGCTCGTGGATTGCGTTTGAAGCCCACGTTTCACTGCCATACAGTAGAACCGGCCTCATGGCTGTCTTGTACACCTTGCCTTTAGTTTTAATTGGCATCTTTAGGTCGCAGAGTACTCCTGATACATATATAGCGTGACCACGAAATAGAAAAAAACTAGGCTGAGACTACATTCGTGATGGGCGACGATACGCTGTTTTAACAACCAATAACATTTTATTATTGATACATGGAAAGAGTAACCCTGGTCTAATCTGCCTATTGACATCGGAATAAAAACATATTTGCTGTCTAAACACAGCGCATGCTCGATCGACTTCAATGGAGTCTCGGTCGAAATATCTAATATATATCAAAATTTTAAAAGCAACATACATACATACTATCACATCTTTATCCCTAATAGAACAGACACAGCATTTAGGATCTTGCGACTCTAAGCAGACAGAGCCCAAGGCCGCAAAACTCAAAAGCCACTTCTAGCGTGATGGTGGGCGAGAAGATGGAAAAGCAGTCAATATAGTGATGGGTTGCTAGCCGCATCGCCCATTAACATGATTCGCATTTTCGCCCAATTCCCTAATACTTCTAAAAGCAAGTTGAAATAAAATCTTACCTGACTTCTTTGAGCTCTTTGATGGGCAGTATAGCATCGTTGTCTTCGTTCTCTATGCTTATCCGCCCGATCACGTTTTTGCGGCTGTACACGAGAAACGCTTCTGGTTCTATGCAGGTCTTTCTATCAGTGCTCAGTTCCAAACCTACAGAAATAAGAACAACGTTTGTTTACATATTACTTGAGAGAAGCAAAATTAAAGAATTATTGCAGCCAATTGGTTCATACAGATGAAATGCATCCTTATTGCAAGGACTTAGAGTGCTTTTTACCTAACGGATAGCTGTAGACATTGGATTTGCATTGATTGAAGCATAAGTATCAATCAGCCACCTTGGCTGGCCTCACAAATATTGCAGCCAATGGTTCAGATGAAATATATCCTTATCACAATGATAAAGAGTCGCTCTCAAGTAACAGAGAACTCCAGACATGTTCTGAAAATTAATTCTGTGTCTTTGGGTCGATTGAAGCACAGGTGTTGGACTCACAATTATTGCTGCTAATTGGTGTAGACAAAATGTATCCTTATCACAATGATATAGAGTTTGCTTTGACCTAATGGACCGCTGCAGACATGGTTTTTGGGGCAATTCAAGCACAGGTGTGAACAGCCGTCATGGCTGGCCTTACAATTATTGCTGCTTATTGGTGCAGACGAAATTTATCCTTATTACAATGACATAGAGTTCGCTCTCACCTAATGGGCAGCTGCAGACATGTATCCAAATTCATAAAAAATTAAAAACGTTTGCTAAACCTATTTTAGTTAAAAAATGTTTTGCCTCGTTCTTTCAATGTCATTTGTCTAAATAGGTTTACCAAAGGTTGTATTTTTTTATGAATATGAGGGTAAGTCTTTGGGGCGATTAAAGCACAGGTGTTGGACAGCCACCACGGCTGGCCTCACAATTACTGCTGCTAATTGGTGCAGACAAAATGTATCCTTATCGTAATGATATAGAATTCGCTTTCACCTAATGGGCAGCTGCAGACATGGTCTTTGGGTCGATTGAAGCACAGGTGTGAACAGCCACCATTGCTGTCTGCACAGGGGTTCCATCCGATTGGTTCACCTCGTCGAAACGCCTTCACTCCCATCATGTTGGCCATTTGTTCCACCACCGTTTGTCTTTCTAGACCTGTGGGATATAATTGTGTTCAAATGTATGACAAAAACGATAGTAAATCTCGCCATACAGGGGAAAACTTCTTGGTTATGGCACCGCGCTGCCTATACTATAGGTTAAAAAATATTGGTAGTGCCATCATCAATAGTAGATTGTGCTACAAGAGGCTAAGGTAATATTTTGAAGGCGAGGGCGCTACTTTGAATTCAGAGCGAAACGAAGGATTACGGTGGAATCCTGAGTGTAGCAAGGGATTCATGTATATCGCCTGAGATAAAAATATTACCGACCCCGAGTAGCACACTCTACTTTTCATCTCCATCTATGAAAAAAACGGCACATACAAAACAGAATATAAAGAACAGTAGTACACCTACAATACCTAACAGACTTCAACCGACAATTTAATACTAACCTTTGTTTGGTGTCGTTTTCATACAATTAATACTACAAAATATTTTTGCGAAGACCACCAACTTAAGATAAAGGGGTCGTTGCAGAAATGTATGGTAGCTGGGCGAGGTCATGGTAGTGGAAAGTGCTTAGATAGAAATGGTGCCACAAGTTTTGAATGCACCGAAAAGTAGCCGCCTTGACAATGGCGCCATTATGTAATATTACACTCGATTTTAAAGTTAAAGTTACTCTAAGATTACAACGAATAAAATAAAATGTTAGCCTCATTACATTGGTACTATTTTAAAGTATTTTTTGCGCTGGTGTACAATGACCTGGCCCATTATGGAACAACCCCTTTGCGTGGTCCTTCATATATTTTTACTTTTATACGTTATCTTGATAACTATTCACTATTGGCTTAAACTCACGAAAAAGTATTCACATTTATATAAATAATTACATTTCAATACAAATAACCTAAAACTTCTGTAATTCCTTGAATCAAAGAGAAGGGCTTTTTAATTATACTTATTTATTTTTCCGAAGCAAAGAATATAAAAAATTTAACCTACATTCATCCATGTTGAAGACGATATGTATTTCAAATTTAAATAATCACGAGGTCTGTGCCAATTATTTTCTATTTTCAAACAAAATTTTTCTTTTTTTTTGCTGGACTGCCAACATTATTTTTGATTCTACATAGATTAAACTCGTGTTCTGTTTTCAAATTGGTTTTAATCCCTAGAGATCTTCTTTTTCACGTTTTAGTCCCGAGAGAATAACCAGTAACTTTAGCTCCAAATGTTTTGGGATGAAAACATAGTTTTTTGAGTAGATGAGATAAAAAAATTTAAACCTCTAAAACGATTACTGCACATAAGCAAACCTAGAACGTAACTACAGCTGCACAAAATCTGCTGTTTATATAATATCAATTTATAAGGACAATCACTCTGACTATTCTTTTCTAATGTAGTCTTTTCATTTTTATCGTTCCAAATACTATCTGCAGGGCTAACATTGGCGCCATGACAAAATATGTCACGCCATTTTCTCGTGTCAAGACGACATATCTCTATATGTCTATTGTAGGTAACATGGCAGCCATCGCCATAATCAATAATAAGGCACCATATGTCATGTTGAACTGTCAAATGAATTTTATCTACAATTGCTTACATGCGCGCAGTGTTTACTCGATTTTTGTCACGTGAAAACGAGAAAAAGTTTACAAAAACAATGTTTTTTCTCGTCGAAGCTTTTGACGACGACAAAATTAGAGAAAAATATTGGCCAAGAAAGAATCATTTTAGAACTTGTAGTCTTTCTGTAATGGAAAAGATAGTTAGGCTGTATGTGTTTAAATCCAAATAAGACGATAAAGACTAGTATATTAAAATAAAAATAAAAATGTAAAAATAATAATAATTTGTAAATCTAAACCATTCTCGAATCCACTTGAACACACGCAAAAAAATCATCAAAATCGTTCCAACCGTTTAGGAGTTAAATTACAAATCACGAAACATCATCTAATTGTAAATCTAAATTATTCTCGAATCCACTTGAACACCCAAAAAATTCATCAAAATCGATCCAGCCTTTTAGGAGGAGTTCAATTACAAACACACGCAAAATCATCTAATTGTAAATCTAAACCTTTCTCGAATCCACTTGAACACACACAAAAAATTCATCAAAATCGGACCAGCCATTTAGGAGGAGTTTAATTACAAACACACCCACGGAATATTTATAAGTTTAAATAAAGATTCGTGACGGAAAAATCTTATTTTTTGCCTAGCCCCTAGTCCGTACCGTCCGAAAATTGAACGTTCATTACAAAAAAGTTGCGTCTTAATAAGGGTATTAAAAAAGATGAATGATATTTTTGAAAAATTTTTAAATGGCTGAAATATGTTAGTTTTTAAGTTTTCAATTCCCATATTTACACAATGTTGAAAAATTTTTAAAAATTGGATCGATAAAAATAATCTACATAATTTTCGAACCATCTCACAAAATTTCATAAGAATCTGTTGAGAATTGTGACCTATAAGCGAGAACAGCCGGACAGATAGACAAAAGGCCGATCAAAAGCATTTTTGGCCAATCTCGAAACTGAGACGCTTTGCTCGCTCGGTTAATAAAGGTAAATAGTCTAAAACAACGAATGTGTAGACGAGACGATTCATACGGTAAAATATGAAGTAGCAGTGGGTGGGGCATATAGCTAGACCACTAAAGATATGTCCCTATGATCTCTGTCTTACTGGTGAAGTTGCAGTGGGCGGGCACATACTAAACCACTGGAGATAGTATGTCCTTTTTTGTATAGATGGACTAGAAGTCCGTCCAGAAAAGGAACGGCTTTAACACTGCGAAAGTTTACCACCTATACAAACTTTGCAAAGACACTAGAAACATACTGGCTTAAAAACATGACTGTTAAAAAAATATAAATATATTTTTTTTTCTCCTTATCTTTGTCCATAATTGTGAAAGAGATGGGTTGAACTTGACATTCAACGTGACTTGAGTCATGAAGAGAGACTAATTTGTCATGTCATGTCATGTCATATTATCTCGTATGGCACGCATGTTAGCCCTGCTGGGGCAGATAGAAAATGGATGTTTGACTTGTCTATAAAATTTTACAATTTTCAACCGACTTCCAAAAAGAAGGAGGTTATCAATTCGTCGCGATCTTTTTTTTATAAAAATGTTCATTAATCATTCGAAGACGCCTGGACCAATTTGGTTTTTCTTTTGTTTTAAAGTGTATACTTTCCAGGTGGTACCATGAAAATTTTATCAAAATCGGTTGTGTAGTTTGGGGGTGAAGTCGGTTTTTAACTTTGAAAAATTATAGCTTTCATATATGTAAACCCACTTTTGAACCAAGTAGGTACGTCATTTATTACTTTTATAGTGATCAAAAGTATGACAAAATCACAGATCAAAAATTCATACCTGTGTTTTTATTGATCCTGTCGAGCGTGCGTCGTTGCATGTCCGACCAGTACAGATGCTCTCCTAGTAATGTGAGGCCGAATATGTGCAGAATATCGCTGCTGTGCAGTTCTCTGCGGCCTGTGCCGTCCATGTTGCACACCTAGACAATTTGGAAAAAATATTAATATGGTATGTGGCGACATCTACACTGCTATTCAAGAACTACTGTGACAATAAAGAAGACATGGAAATAGTTTACTAAAAGTCTAGAGATAGCGCTAGCAGTATTCTACATCTTGATATCAGAGTTCGATTGGTTGCATGTATATACAGCCTCTGACTCAGAAGATACACCATTGGAGCCGGGGTTCTCAAGGCGCAACACCATGCCAAATCCCATATATTTACGGTACAGTACGGTACAGTAACAGCTGTGTTTTAAGAAGACGTACGTAACGGTAGTAAGTTAAGAGCACGCCAAGCAAATGAATAACATTGCCAAAGTAATAACTAGAAGTTTGCTACATGGGAACTCCCGACCGCTCTTACAATCCCATATCTCAGCAACCCCTTGACCAATTTGGCTCATGATGGAAATGTCGTCAGTGGGTATTTGGGTAGGACTTATCAACCAAGTAGCCTAGCAAGAAACAGTCATAAAAGCTTTTAAGACTAACATAAAATGCGTAAGTGTCGTGGAACACATGGTAGGAACGCAGTTTGATAAAAAAAAAATCGTGACAGAGAAATGTGACGGAAAAACCTTACACTTTTTTTCGCCTAGTCCCCCACTCGCCATGTCCATATCGTCAGAAAAGGAACTTAGTACCAAAAAAAAAAAAAACAACTAAACAAACAAACAATACACTAACCTCAATTTTCCTCGTCCTCGCATCTCCCCAATACAGCTTGTTATTAACAAGGTCAAGAGCGATGCCATTAGGCCAGGTCAGTTTCTCGGACACCAGCAACACCCTGGCAGTACCGTCCAAGTTGGCTCGCTCTATTTTAGGTTTCTTCTCATTCCAGTCCGACCAGAACATCCAGCCGGCTGTTGGGTGGAGAGCTATAGCGCGTGGATCGTAAAGCTCGTCGTGGATGAGCACCTGGGGAACAAAAGATGTTAGGGCAAAAATGTTGCTTCACAATATGGGTAACATAAAAGTTTTATGATTTTTTTTTAGCACTAGTGTACACATTTCGAAATGGCTTAAATATGATATTTTTTGGCTTTCAACCCTCATGACTACCGATGTACAATGGTGAGCTTAACATAATGGCAAAAAGCATCTACCTTTTCTTGCAAACTGTGATGGTGCACAGAAGTTAGAAAATACAAAATCGAAGTCCCCCATGAGGCTGGTTTAGTAACACCGGGTGAAATTAAGCTAAATAAAAAAAAAACCCTCATGGGTTCGCCATTTTGAAAATTTTCCATATATTACTATCTCTATCTAGCCGAGCTCTGTGGACTAGAATAGTAACATTACCTTCCTAGCACTGCCGTCCAGCCGCGCAACAGTGATGGTGTCAGTGACTGGGTCCGTCCAGTAAATGTTCCTAGCTAGCGGGTCTATGGCTATACTGTCTGCTACACCACTGTTGTGGATGACTACGGTTTGCTCGCTGCCATCTAGCCGAGCGCGAGATATGGATTTCAACTGCAAGAAGAATTATTCGGTATGTGGGATTTGTGATGAAAAGTAGGTTTTCTAATTCTATAAACTATCAAGCTCTCCGTCGTAAATCATATTGAAGATAGACTTAAAGCCCTGCACCTCACTACCCTCGATAAAATACGCCTTCGTGGTGATTTAATTGAGACGTTTAAGAACCTAACTCTCAGCTACGATCTACCTGACTTGCATACCATCTTCAACATGAGACAAAGCACAAAACCATCACAAGGACACTGCTACCAGTTAACTCGTGCAGCAACTAAAACCAAATCTGCTCATCACTTTCTCAGTAACAGAGTGGTTAATAACTGGAATAAACTACCAGAAGAAGTGGTCACTTCGCCTTCCATAAATGCATTTAATAGACTCGACAAGTGGATAAAGACAAATAAAGTGTCGTTAATGAATTAATGAACTGTGAAAAGACTTTATGGACTCTCAGCACTGTCTGACATAGACATATCAGCTCCAAGCTGCTTGTCTATAAATAAATAATAATAATAATAAAAAGATTTCTTCAATTTGAATTTCTTTTGTTTTTAGCCATGAAATATTCCGAGTGGATCTACGAGTACAACTCGTGTCTTATCACGTGTTTTGAATGCTTGTCTTGAGTAAAATTGTTCTGATTGATAAAAAATATCACTCAAGTCATAAGGGCAAATACTTACTCAGTAGTCACATGAATTTTATATTTATTTGTAAAGTAGGTATTTTATTATCTGTTAAACAATAATTATACTTTTGTGACCCTGTCGTCACCCCTATTCGTCTTGATGGTAAATTTTATATTCCCGACTCTTACATGACACAAATAAATATTACTCACCACACTGTCAGCCCAGTAAATGTACTCAGTCTTGGGGTCAAAATCAACAGAGAGAATTTTCTTCAAGTCCTTCAATGGCAGAATGTACGGCGTAAAGTCGGGCGAGTCCAGCGATATCTTGGAGATCATTGACCGCTGCGCCACCAGCAGCAGCGACTGCGGGGCGTTGTAGCAGGTGGTGCTGCTGTTGTCTTTGAGCTTGACGCCGGTGGGGCATGTACAGATGTACCCTGCGATTAAAAAACAAGATCTTAATTAGATGTCGTGCAAGTACTTTCAACATAATAAAACGTACGAAAAATGAAAAAAAAAGGTACACTTATAGGATCACTCATGCGTCTGTCTGTCCGTCCGTTGGTCACAGCCAATTTGCTCCGAATCTACTGGACCAAATAAGGTAAAATTTGGTAGGATGGTGTAATCCTATGACCCAACACAGATGTGCAAAGTAAATTTTTTTTTTAAATAATGTTAATGATTGAGGGATAAATTAGGAAATTAAAAAAAAAAGTTTCTCAAAATATACTGTGATTTAAAATAAATAAAAGAGCTCTTTATGAGGATCTCAAATATATTTTTGTTGTTATTATAAAATAAATAGTTTTGATTTTATTCATGAAAGAAGACAAAATTGACCAACCTCCAGATCTCCGAAACTGCTGAGCTAAAAATTTTGAAAAAGTACAAAATATAATTCATTGCTCGTATTTTACAGGAGCAAAATAAAAACATAAATATTTTTTTTAAAGAAGGGTCATTTATGAGGGACAAATTAGGAAATTAAAAGAAAAAGTTTTCAAACCTTATTGTGTCATATATCAAATGAAAGGGCTTGTTATGAGGATCTCAAATATAGTTTTGTTATTATTGTTAAATAAATAGTTTGGTTAAGACGAAAACTGACACCCCCCATGATCTCCGAAACTACTGAGCTTAAAATTTTGAAAAAAATGCAAGATATAGTTCATTGCTTGTAGATTACAGGAAAAATAATATAAGAATTCTATCAATTGATAATAAAGTGGTAAAATCAATAGATTTTCCGTAAGTGAACATATTACACTAACGGAAAATCTTTGGTATTGTACGGAACCCCCTCCACGCGAGTTCAACTCACACTTGCCCGGTGATTTTTTTTGTGTCACTGGTGTTAAAATTCTTTATTCTATTATATGTTTACAAGTTTAAATAAAATGAATATATCAAATATAAAAGAAACTCCAACGCATCGCCGCGAGATTTGGACATTTTGAGTGTTGGAAATTCTGAGAGTTTGACATTTTAAAACCGCTGGGCTGGAAGGCCAGCAGCATTACTCTTCTGAACCGCAATAGAAATTCTTTGTGCAAAGACACTACCCGCTCTTGGATCGCCCGTAACATCAAGTATCGCGTTGAAGACTTAACCACAACAGATTTTTTCTTCTGGGTCCCATAGACCCATCGTCTCTACGGCGAAGGACACAAAAATGTAATTTCCAAGGAGATCTCCATATTTTCTGCGTTTCAGAGCTTCCGCAGAAACAGCCGATGCCGTTTCCCTCAGGCTTTTTGTCATTTGATCTCAGTAAACCATTCGGTTCCAAGATGGCTGGAACGGTTACTGAGACAAGTCATTCAATGTGAAATGTCGGGATAAACGACCGGCGCTCCTTTGGCAAGCTAATCCGTTGTTGTCCAAATCGTTATTGCAATTTATTTTCTTGTCATGTTCATGGTTTGATAATTAGATTTAATGGATCAGAACAACGAGCTTAAATGTACTAAGAACATTAGATTTTATTGGTCCAGAACCAAGCCAGCTCTAATTGCAAGAGGTTTTTGGTTTGGTCCTTTTAGGACCAACTTTTTACTTTTTAAGTTTCTTTGGCTGCGCCCTGGCAAGAGCTGTTAAGTCTTATTTGGGATAGGATTGGCCAGCCTAAATTCTACATTACCAAATTCAGCTGTTTCCAGGTAATAATCTTTTCTATTTACCATTTTTTGTAGAAACTAGTATACAACCCACCAATAATGCGAATGCGTCTAAGGGCAACAGAGGTGACCTAATTCTAGCCTACTTACTTTGCTTGATGCTAATATAATAATATAAATAAATATAAAGTGACAAATTACACTGATTTAGCTAGCCCCAAAGCAAGTTCGAGACTTGTGTTATGGTATATTAACTCAACGATACTACATTTTATAACAAATACATATATAGATAAACACCCAAGAACCAGGACAATTGAAAAAAGGCCATTTTGCAACTTGCCCTGACCGGGGATCGAACCCGGGACCTCTAGGTGGCGGCCTAGCATGGTGACCACTACGCCACGGAGGTCGTCTGATTCGCCATGGATTTCTTTCTTGGTTACCTATAACTTTGCACCTCACCTGTTTCCATCAAATACCTTGGTTGCCTGGAAGAGATTGCAGTTGCGATAAGGCCGCCTTTTGACATCTGTTTTATGTTATCCATTTTTATGTTGTGGTGCAATAAAGATTTTAATTAAATACACTGCCAGGTTACTGATTTTTCTTTTAAAATTATCAAATATCCTCAAAAAGACATGTAAGTACCTGCTGGCTTGGATGGTGACAGCAGACATAAATGTGAGCAACCACCATTGTTGATGTTGCAAGGGTGCTCCCCATCGGGCATCAGCTGCCGACTGTCGTCATACACTTTGATGTCCACGGGAACTGGATTTGATTTCACTATCTCCTTGATGGGACCATTGGACGAGATGTCCCATGTGTAGAGAGACCTGCAAAGTTTCATTTTAATTTAATTTTTACTCATTTACTTACACTGTGAAATTTTAAAAAATCAAATTAAAATTGAGTACATAGGAGTAACTAATAAAAGAAGTTTCTTTCAGCAGACTCGTGAGAGGCAACTGGGAAGAAAAAGGTTATTGGTGTGTACAAAACATAAAAGAAATAAACAATATACATAAATACATATGCTTATGTTTAAAAATGTATTTAGGATGATAAATAAAGTATTTTTTAACTTGTTTCAAATCAAGGATAATAATTACTTTCAATACTGGGTTGCATTATAACTTCATTTCTGTTCAAAGGAATTCACGAGAAACATATCTTATTTTGAAATCATCCTTGTATCAGTTATATCTTAATAAATAAAAAAATTACACTGAATGAAAAGAAATAAATTAAAAAGGTGTGTTTGGTGATGACAACTAAAATTAAACATAAATAAATAATGCAAATCAATCAGAGGCATCAGAGCACACATGCTAATAAATGATAATGTGTAACTCACCAAGTCTTCCAATCAGTCCAATACAACTTATCACTAAAAGTAGTTAAAGCATAAGGGTACTCCAATCCACCTTTGACCACTCTCCTCCTATTATCTCCATTAAAATCTATCACATCTACGAAATGGAGTTTTGCATCCACCCAATAAATCAAATTCTTGTTGTAGTCTATGGTAATGCCATTAGGCCAATAAATGTTATTCTTCACTATGACATGTCGACTGGATGGGTCACCATCCATTCCAGATCTTTCTATTTTTGGAACTTCACCCCAATCTGTCCAAAACATCAAGCTGAAATAAAAGATTACATTTGTAGGATAATGACAAGCGATCTCACATGTCTACAACAATCTAATTTTTCTGGAGAGCTATGATGTTGAACTGATGTTAGAGATTTATACATATATGGAAGTTTTATCTGATATTGACTCCAAGTGAATTTGTATTGTCTGGTTAAGTGTCCTGGAATGTGTTGAACATGAATAGTTTGTTGTCTAAAACATAACCATGGACAGGTTTTGTCTTGTAGACTACACAGTCTTATTATAAGCCCCATAAGCTGCGTTTCATAATGCAGTAGGTGACAATACGGAGGAATATGCAGTAGGTGACAATACGGAGGAATATGCAGTGCTTTTTTATTTGCTTATTAATAAAATTATTATTAACCACAGTAAACAAATATGAAAGATATATTAAATATCTTAATCACTATCGAACATGTGATACTTTAAAGCTTCAATTAGAAAGAGAAGTCCGATATGGACTGGTGACGTCGAAGTCCATATCATCTACACATTTGCCATAGAAAATAGCAATTTTGCGAGTGAGATAGACATAACGCTTTATATCTCATCTATTTTCAACCAATGTTTATTCTGGTTTCACTGTTAGTACTTTACTTTAGAATATTTATGGATAAACTGGTTAGATAACACATATCTTTTTCATGCATGTTCCCTATAGTAAACAAAATATTCATTTGATAATTGGTGTGCTGAAGACACATTTTTGTGGATTTGTGTAAGCTGTCAAGTTTTTAGCATTAATGTACAACCCTTAATGACACCAAGAACTAAGCTTGAGTTTGTTGAATGAGAAAGCGAAGTCCTCTGAGTCTACTTGAACAATTTGGCATTTGTATGTCTGTTTGTTTGATGACAATTCCCTTAGTTTTGATCAGAAATTCATAAAATTTAGGTAGATGTGTAGTAGTAGCCAATAGAATTTTTTAGTTTGAACATGTGCCAAATTAGTCAAGGGATTTCTGAGATATTGGGTTTGTGAGTTCCTTGTACAAAACCAACTACTAGTATAGTGAGTCTGATGGATAAATGATTAAACACACATTGACTGTATGAATGCTTACCCTTCTTTAGGAACTACAGCGATAGCCCGAGCCAAGTCAACCTCGGACCAAAACAGCACCTTCCGATGCTTCTGTTCTAAACTAATGACTTCTATTCTGTTAGTCTCACCGTCTGTCCAGTATATTTTGTCTGTGTACCAGTCTATGGCTATTCCAGTGGGTGATATCAACCCTTCTGTTACAATGCTCATCTGCAATGAAACCAGTCATAATTAAATCATATACAGTTTGGCTAATTGAACTAAAATTATGAATTGTGGCAAAGACTAATTAAATGTTTTTAATTAATTTGATGTCTTTAATTAAAACAGGTTTTCCTACTGTAATTATTTCAAATATGTATTAAATTGAGTTTTACCTCAATCATACAATTTAATTGGCTGCTATTGGTCACAAACTTTGAGGCAATAATGTTGCTAATAAGTAAGGAGTTTTTCTATTGCAACTAGGCATTATAGTTGTTAATAAGGAAAAATATTATCTAAAACTAAATTGGTAGTTGTGAATGCCGCTAAAAGAAATAACATCATTTGCACAGAAATCTATTTACCTTTTCCCCTGAATGTGTTTCGTTATAATGCATGCATTGTATCAGCTCTGTCGTCTGGTCGGACCAACAAATGAGGCTCTTTCTGTAGATAAAGTCCACGGCCGAGCCCTGCTCCAGGTCTTTTATAATGGCTGTGGCTTTTGCGTACTTCGGAATATTAACCACTCTAATGTCTGCAGCAGTTGAGTATAGAAGTATGGGATTACTACTCACAGAGTAATAACCTGAAAATATAAACAGATAAATGTAGGGAATAAAAATGGTTTTACTGACAATGGTGGCAAGTTTTCATAAAACATTGTGTTAAGATTAACGAAATGTCTACAGTATAAAGGTTCATGCTTTTTATCTTAACCAAATACGAAGGTAGCAAAACTAAATATAAACAAAGCACTAACCTTTTAGTTGCAAAAACATTAGCAAACAAAATATATGAATAACATTTTGTATAATTTTATCCGCATGTAATATTCTTCGTCGCTTCGTCATAATGAAAACAAATGAAGACCGATCCAAGAAAGTATCATGTGTTTATTTTTGAAGCTTCACTGTCACAAAAAGGCACCTTGTTTTAGCATTTGCGATAACATATTATTAAATATTTATTCATTGCACCAGTACAAATAACAACATTGAAATAATATAATCACTAATATCTACGAAAAGATAACTTTATCACAAATCACAATTCACAACAAAATAGTGAACACAAATTAGATAGATAGTGAATGTCAAAAGTTCAAAACGTTTGTTCCCGAAGGACCGGAGCGGAGCTTCTCGGAGACAGTGTTGCCAGATCTTAATAAAAAAAAAGGCCGGAATCTTTTTTCAAAAAACGCTGAACTTTCGCACGAAAGACCGAAATTGAAATAAAAAAAAACGTTGTTTTACTTAAACCTTTATTTTAATGGATTGAACGAGTTTGAAGAGTTAAGGCGAGGAACAAGTTCCTTGTATGGCGTGAGGTTTCGTCTCTTTCATTCATAAACATAACACTTTATTCGCCGTAAGTCACCCAGCTGCTCTAAGGAGGCATAGTAAACCACAAACTATGTAAGAAGAGATCGTGGCAGTAAACACAACTAGTGTTGCTAGATAATAATTTCAAAATTTACCAAAACCTCATTTTCATTTTATTAGGGTTCCGTAGTAAACAAGGAACTCTTACATTTTCACTATGTCTGTCTGTCCGTTTTTTTATTAATTCTAACTAATATTTTATTAATGGCACATGGCGGGGAAAGGCCATAAAAAGGCCGACGGCTGCCAAGGGCGACACCAGTTCAAAAAGGCTGATATACGGCCTCTTTGGGCTGAACAGGCAACACTGCTCGGAGGAAAGACGGTTCGGGACGGGGGTGGCGGGAGGGAGGAATTTGTTTTTTTTTTTTATATGGCCTGTGTACACGCATTGGAACTCGAATCGACTAGGGCGACTGGTAGAAGACTGAAGCAAACCAAATGATTTTTTGAGCATGCAAGCCATTAGGTATTTTTGCTTGTGTTTGTTTTATATTTTTTTTAATGAAAATTTCTGCATGGTTGCTATTAGTATCTACGTTAGGTGATGAAAACAGGCTAAGGAATGCTACCACCAACACTAAATCGTACCATGACGTTCATAATGCTGCAGGCCTACCGTCATCTCTTATAGCAGCACTTAAACTGAACTGTATTGTTTAATGCAACCATAACACCTTTATAGCAGGCCTTAAACAGGATTGTTTTGGTTGACGTCACAAAACCATTCACCTTTTTTTGTATGGACTATTCCTACCATCACGTCTATTTGACAGCACGAAAACGATTATTGCGCGTCTCAAGTGTCAAATAAAGCGATTCTTAAAAAGTTACTTTCCAGTAACTTATATGGAGGATTTTAGTTGGTTTTCTTCTGAATGTGAATATGTTTTTTCTTTACTTTAGATTTTTACAAAACAGTTAGTAGATAATTGAAGCAACGCTACCATGGGACCTTAATTAATCCTACTTAATACCTTTTATTGGATATCACTTCATTATTTTAGTACAACTTATGTGAAAAATAGTAAGTTATTCCAACTTACGTAACATATTTTTTTGTAAGTAATAACAATGCTAATCCTTGTAAAATATTTATTCACACACGAAATCAAATAACAACACATTCTTAAGTATAAGTTATTTATTAAAATAACAACTACATACATTTATACATTTTGTCTTACAGGATTCTTTGGTTACTCTCTGAGAAGTACCATGATGACATCAATTAAAAAATACAAGACAGGATTCACTGGAGCCTATTATTAAATACAAACAAGACTGAGAGAGCCAGAGGATTACAGCCTCCTTTGGAACCTGTGATTGAACCAGTGAAATGGCAGAATGTTGAATTCCAAGCATTTTACAAGGCTAGCTCTGTTGCTAGACTGGTTCGCTTTTTCACCAGAATACCTGAAAGAAAATAATAGTTTAGATTCATGTCGCAATCTACGAATATCAAATACATACCCATACTTTGTATAAAATTCTTTGTGCACTACAATCACTGCGTACTTATTAAAACCTAGCCTTTATCTCGTTGAGTTAGTCTCGAACTTACTTTGTCTGTATATATTTATGTTATTTATAATAGCACTTAGTGAAGAGGTTGCAAGTTTGAACACATAATTATCTAAATATAAACTTTGAATAGGTATGTAGTTAAAATGTTACTTACGACATGGTTATTGATAAAATATATTTATGACAAGACACTAAGACACACAATAAAATTAACTTCCAAATACTAGTCGTTACCATCGTATAATAACTATTTATCACGGCAATTCGAAAAAGCACTATAATATGAAGTGATGGATATATTTTGTCAGGTGGTTGCTCGGCTTCCAGCATTAAAAACATGAAACATTTATGTTTTCACGAATTTACGATTTATTTATAATTTCGAAAACCAGACGCAGACATCCGTTCAAAACTTTCACTCACAATTTTTTTCGCACTCATTAAAATTTTAGCCATCTTTAATGGTCAATATCAAATTAAATTTATGTACATAATCAAAAGAAAACAAAGTAAATAACACAAACTTTTAGATATTTAAATAAAATATGATAGAAATAATTTTGTTTAACGTAAATAAAAAAACCGATAAAAATAATAATTTTTTGTCAAGGATTTGAACGTCTTCGCAGTCTCATCACCAAAACAAGCCAGAGACAACAAACAGTTCACCATTCAGGAATAACCATTCAAAAAACGTTCTAAACTATTATTTTCTTTCAGGTATTCTGGTGAAAAAGCGAACCAGCCTAGCAGCAGAGCTAGCCTTGTAAAATGCTTGGAATTCAACATTCTGCCATTTCACTGGTTCAATCACAGGTTCCAAAGGAGGCTGTAATCCTCTGGCTCTCTCAGTCTTGTTTGTATTTAATAATAGGCTCCAGTGAATCCTGTCTTGTATTTTTTAATTGATGTCATCATGGTACTTCTCAGAGAGTAACCAAAGAATCCTGTAAGACAAAATGTATAAATGTATGTAGTTGTAATTTTAATAAATAATTTATACTTAAGAATGTGTTGTTATTTGTTTTCGTGTGTAAATAAATATTTTACAAGGATTAGCATTGTTATTACTTACAAAAAAATATGTTACGTAAGTTGGAATAACTTACCATTTTTTTTTACATAAGTTGTACTAAAATAATGAAGTAATATATCTTACTTTGTTTTTGAAATACAAATTTCCAATAAAAGGTATTAAGTAGGATTAATTAAGGTCCCATGGTAGCGTTACTTCAATTATCTACTAACTGTTTTGTAAAAATCTAAAGTAAAGAAAAAACATATTCACATTCACAAGAAAACCAACTAAAATCCTCCATATAAGTTACTGGAAAGTAACTTTTTAAGGATCGCTTTATTTGACACTTGAGACGCGCAATAATCGTTTTCGTGCTGTCAAATAGACGTGATGGTAGGAATAGTCCATACAAAAAAAGGTGAATGGTTTTGTGACGTCAACCAAAACAATCCTGTTTAAGGCCTGCTATAAAGGTGTCATGGTTGCATTAAACAATACAGTTCAGTTTAAGTGCTGCTATAAGAGATGACGGTAGGCCTGTTTTATTCTGTCTGTCTGTTTCACGTTTATATTTGAATCGTAGGCATCGGGCTGCTGGTTCATTCTCTATTTGATTTTTCATTTTTTTTTTAAATCACTTGTAGCTGTCACCAACTTGTCACATTACGAATGGTTTGCGCCAGCATTTACAAACGGGCGCATTTTTGAAATGATTGTATGTAGAGATGGGCGGTGGGTACATACCCAATCTATCCATTTGAGTATATACCCGGTAGATTGGGTAAATACCCGATAAATACCCATATCTAACCGTTTGGTGGTACCGTATAATAACGCGGGTAGATGTCAAATGCGATATTAAAATATATGAAACCACAATTTAAAGTAGGCTATTTTGACATCTTCTTAGCATATATTTACCATCATTTTTTTGCTGAGAGGTAGGCAATGACAAATTTATATGATAAAATAAGTAAAAAGACATTAAATGTGATGTCACACACTCTTATGAGCCTTACCTTCATACCTAATATGAAGAAGTATATTTTGACTGCTCTTTCAAGAGACAAAGCTAGGTACTGATTTCAGGGTTGGTTCCGGAACAAAGTTATTCGCAATGACGAGGTCTTTGATCTGTTTTAACATTTCCCGTTGCACATTATATCGAATGTCTGGGCTATGCCTGCCAGTATTTTTTTTCCAAGTGGAATGTATCGCAATATCACTATTTATTGAACACCCCTCGTATAGGAGGTAGGTATATAGCCTAAAAAATGCTGTTTTGACTTTATGACTCTAAAAAGAAAGATTTCATACCTTTCTTTTTAGGTTCAAAAAGTCAGTCAAAAAATTTAATTTACTTTTGAAGAAAAGCTACCGATACCAGTGCTTCGTAACGACCACTGCTGAAAAGAAACACCGAAAGAAACTCATTTTCACAGTATTAGTCATCTACTCGCCAGAAGGGCTTTGTCATATTATTATTTTTGTCTTTCAATTAATAAATATCTACTTATAATATAGTACAATGTTGACACATGTAATGCTTGCGAACAAGTAATAAATAAAATACTAAGTAGTCAAAAAAGCGAAGCCGAGCTGACCAGTCCCTCCCGGCAGCACCCGTTCACGAGTTGAGGCACGGATCAGCCAACGATCCATCCACGGGGAATCCAACGATCCGACGCCGACCAGCGAGGCCACCAGCATTGGACATTTTAGTTAGCATGAAAAACCTAATCTCGCAGACCTTGTCAAGAGGAAATATTAGTTATATGTTGGTCACCTATTGATCTCAGAGCATTTGCATGTTTTTACAGTAAGCTTATTATGGTAACAGAAAATACAGCTATACTATGATTCATGAGTATAATGGAAAATTTTTAGGAAAGTGTCCACGCGTTTTTATCTCTTAAATTCATTTATAGTATAGTACGCATTATTCAGTAAAACTATTTTAACATGTAATTTAAAATTATCATTACCATTTAAAAGTTATTGGTTGGTTTACGACCGCTTCGGGAAGTTTATTAAAATATAATGTTATACCTAGACTTAACAGTGACTTTCTGGTTTTAAGGCAGGTCGAAATTTAGGCGTATGAAGCTGATTTTTGTTGCGAGTGTTTTTCTTGTAACTATTTAACCTAGATTTAACAAACAGAAGATTATCGTAAATAAATTGAGATGTCACAGTAAGAAATTTATAAATTGAAATTACTCTCTTAGGGAATCGCGTGGTTGTAGTCCGTAGACGTAGGGAAGTATCCCTTTGGGTACAGAAGTACCCAAAGGGTAAAAAGCGACCCTATTACTAAGACTCCGCTGTCTGTCTGTCCGTTTGTCTGTCACCAGGCTGTATGAACCGTGATAGCTAGACAGTTGAAATCTTCATTTCGATTGGTTTTTATAATTATTTATTTAAGTTACACAAATTATTACATGCATTACATATTAAGGAGCTACCTAAATTTTTCCGGGGTCCTGTGCTGCCTCCATTTAAAATAAATCATTTGAAAGGAAACGGAGATATCATTTAAAATTTGGCCTTGATCAGACCCTAAATAACCCTTTAAACTATTTTATGAACTACTGTTTACAGTTTAAAGTGAGAACGTGAAGCTTTTCTACGCACATACGCCAAAAGTGGTCGTTTTTCGCAATTTTGCGTAGAAAAGCTTCACGTTCTCACAATAGTTTAAAGTTTAAAGGGTTATCTAGGGTCTGATCAAACCAAATTTTAAATGATGTCCCACAATACCCACCTTAAGCAATACCAACAAAAACCTATTTAGGTTAATACGTGGTAAGGCTGCGAGCCCGACTAGTACTTGGCAGGTTTTTTTTAATATCATCATCATCATCATCAGGTCTTTTTGTCTCCACTGCAGGAGCACGTCCCTCTCTGTACTACCAGAGCCATACTTAGCCAGAGCAGCCAGAGGACTTGGCCTACACTCTCCTCGCTGGCCAGACGGGTTGGAGAGGTCTCATTGATGTTTATAAGCTTTGTTTAGCTTGTATTTCCTAAGTCGCCTTGTACGACATCCACGGGAGGACTTGGAGTTGCACTATTCTACTCTGCCGGAAACCACACGGCCTTTTTTAACATATGTACCTATAAATGTCAAAATTACGAATGGCAATTTCTTTGGCCAAAGACTAAAGACCACTCGAGCAAATCCATGAAGATATGGGGTAAAGGAACTTAGTTTAATTATTTTATTTATTTAAGACTTTATTTACAAAGAATAAATGGTACAAAAGGCGGACTTAATGCTAATAGCATACTCTACCAGTCAACCTTCGGGATTAATAGAAATTTAGCGTAGAAGCGCAAAATTTCTATTTATATATGTTTATCGACAAATTGAATTTTTATCGACAAATTTTAGGTATAATAGGTAATTAGGTATAATTGTGCGAAATTCTATTTTGAGAAATTTAAATTCAGTACACAGATAAATCTTAACTCCAAAAGTGCCATTTTTGAAACACAGAGCTAGTCACCTAAACGAATGTTTTTAAACAAAAATGAAATAAACGTGCAAGTGCTAGTCGGACTTGCACTCGAAGAGTTCCGTATCATCATCTATAAAAAATCACGCTTTTTGTATTGGAGGCCCACTTAAATATTTAGTTTATTCTGTTTTTAGTATTTGTTGTTATAGCGACATCCGAAATACATCATCTGTGACAATTTTAACTATCACGGTTCATGAGATTCATCCTGGTGACAGACGGACGTACGGACGAACGGACAGCGGAGTCTTAGTAATAGGGTCCCGTTTTAGCCTTTGGGTATGGAACCCTGAAAATTACGTTTGTTGTATGGGAGCCCCACATAAATATTTATTTTATTCTATTTTTAGTATTTGTTGTTATAGCTACAACAGAAACACATCATTTGTGAAAATTTCAACTGTCTAACCGGTGTCAGCTATCACGGTTCATGAGATATTTACTGCCTGGCGACATATAGAAATACGACGGACAGTGGAGTCTTATTAATATCAGTATCAAGGGACGGACAAACAGACAGACAGACGGACAGACAGACGGACAGGCGGACCGCGGTGTCTTAGTAATATAGGGTCCCGTTTTTATCCTTTGGGTACGTAACCCTAAAAGTATTTATAGTGACTCTAAATTTGAAAAATGAACCATATTTTAATTACTTACAATACTAGCCTATTAATTATTCAAACCTACACATTAAAATTCCTATCTACTTAAGTAGGTACTTATTTACATCTGTACTACCTAACCTTAGGTGAAGATGCAATTAACTGATCTTCCGCCCGCTGAGAAACTTCCACCGTCTCGCACTCTGAAAGTTTTTGAAAGACTTCTGCAGAGTGGTGTTAGGAGATGTAAAAAAAACCGGGTTACCTAGTCGGCATTTCTCCAAAAACTTCAAATGCAAGTGCATTGCAGTTGTCCAAACCTGACCCACTTATTATCCTGCCCAATGCCACACACCCCGCACCCGTGCCCCGCACAATGTTAAGACCGGGGAGTCTCCAAAGCCAATCACTTGTGACTGGGTGTCCTACGGTTCGTTTGCCAGTGCGTGGTCGTCATTTATGAACCTTTTTGCCCTATCGACCATTAGTTCGTCGCGCTGTGTGTCCCGCCGCCCACTGCCGCTTTAATTATAATGAAATAATAATACATATAATAAAACAGGAAAAAAAATATGTCAGTCCTTTAAATATACATCAAAAATAATTTTGAGGCGATGGAGACATAGTAATAGAGCAAGAATTAAAAAAAAAAAACTGTCTGTTTGTACCTCTAATCTCCTAAAATACTGGACGGATTCGAATTAATCTTTTTTTGGTCCAGCTTAACTAGAAGAGATATAAAAATGACGCCATAGTTGTTCACCCTGATGAGCATTTTTTGTTGAGGTACAAAAATCGAAGATCTTGATCACCTGATGCAGATACGCCGGAGTTATAAAGTCTAGGCGAACGAAGTCGCCGGTATCAGCTAGTAAAAAATAAATAAGGAAATCCGCTTAATCTAGGGGTACCTATTTCGCATTGGACTTAAAGTTGGAAAATAAAAGTACAAAATTTACCTTGAGAGTTTTGAGCATGTTTGCTTGCTCAATTAAGTAGGTACCTTGGTAATTAGACCCTGCTGAATACACGAAAGGCCCCAGGCCGGCTACGTCCAAGTTATAACATAATTTACCTACCTAAATAATGTACCTACTGGCACAGTTATGTTGATCGAGTTTTGTTGCCTAAATAGTAGAGTATAAATCTAGCAAATTAGCAATATGTCACTTTGTAGGGTTTCATAGTAAACAAGATTCTCTTATAGTTTCGCCATGTCTGCCTGCAGCAGCGTGAATTTCATACAAACTGATAGAATTTGTCTACCCTGTTCCACACTAATATGATGTCAAATACTAGCGAGAAATTTATTTTGCTCGATATAGACCGTTCTCGTAATTTAGTTAAGATTCTGTCTACCCTGTAAAAAACAATAGTGCACGTCACTGTCTGCTATAAGTACTAGAAAGCTGTGCATGAGTAATATTGAACTCGACGACAAAGTAGTAAAATAAAATCATGAAATGTTTTTGTTTGTGGGGTCCAATGTAAAGTCAGAGTATTTTATTTCCTAATAACCCATCGTGTAAGTTATCGTTGAAAAGGTCTTTCAAAAATATTGTGAGCTTAGGAACACCATTGTTTGACAAGTTTCTGAAATAAAAAAACTAATGTAAATTTTTGTCGGAGTCAAGTGTACCGGGTCTTATGTGAAACGATTGTATATGGACACGCGAAAAAATTCGCGGCTGTAGTACCTATATATAACGAAGTTTAAAGGAAAACTATCAGTGCTAAGTAGGCTTCACATATTAAAGAGTTATAGGCAACTAATTAATAAATGTACTCGGAAAAAAAAATCAATAAAATTCGTTTTAAGACGTTCGTGAACTCAAAGTCATTATTCGCAACTACGGAATTCTACACTGCGCATGGCTCGACACGCACTTGGCTGGTTATTTGATTCCTGTTTTTCATTGCAAACCTTCTAAGAGTAGCATTTGAGTTTTACGACCCTACTGGTTCTTACTTCTTTCTACCCCATATCAAGAAGTGAATTGCATCCCAATAAATAATGTTAGACATAGAGACTGTTCTAGACAGAAATTAAGTAAGTAAGTAAATAATTAAGGAAGCAGGGATGGTGTGAGTCGTCTCATATCAAGCGCTAAAGAATAAGGCCAAATTGGCCCTTTTTCCACCTTTAAAAGTGGAGACGAGTGATTGTGGACTTTGTGTAAATTAACTTATGAAGACCACGGGAACTTGAATTTAACTAGGAATATCCCGGTATGGAGTTTATCGGCGGCTGACGGGCACCCAATGTGGTTAGGGCTGCCAGGAGGGAATACTGAATCTGGACATTTTTTTAAAAAGTCGGTATTATATCAGGTGCAAACCGGAACTTGACGTCTACCTAGTAACCAAATTATGTGCATAAATAAAATAAATAAATATATAGGGACAAATAAGACTGATTGTCCTATTATATTTTATAAAATATAAATACATAAATAAACATCCAATACCCAAGGCAATGTTAAAAAGGCCATTTCCCAACTTGCTCTGAGCGGGGATCGAACCCGGAACGTCAGGGTGGCTCTCGTTGGATTAGCATGGTGACCACTGCGCCACGGAAGTCGTCAAAGCATATTACCATGATGGGGTATATTAACGAAAGTACATATATTCTTATACATGGTTATATTTTAGCGGTGCAAGCACTCACTTCAAGTATTTTTTTTAATAATTAAGAATCTTGTTTCTCGGGTCAGATTGTATTTAATGGGGACTCTGAACATCAGATGAAATACCGGAACAATCCCTAGATACTGGCAACCCTGGATGCTGTGCAATTTCACACGCCAATACACAATGATATTGCTAACTGTACAATCCTATGGAACATGACTTATATTTTTAGACTTGACACATTTCAAATCCAGCAAAATAGTGTTCAAAAATGTAGAGCATTTTTGAGATGCTACCAGACGTTTGTGGATTTTGTAAGAAATATGGAGAAGTTTCGAAGATATCTTTTTTATTTGTCATTTATCGATTCGATACTATTGTATTCGAGAATTTTGAGTTGGTACCTGAGTGTCTCGCGGATACTGGCGCCGAAATTCGCGGGGTAGGAGATGATACACCGCATGTTAGGCCGCGCCCACACGTGCATGCTAAGCACGCCTAACACGCTTTGAAATTTGTTGCATATAATGTGAGTTCTATCACACATCAATACAACTCTAATTGGATTTACCGATATGTGCACGCCTCGCATACGCCACGCGCTCGCCTTGCTTTCACCTTGTGCCCGCCTCTCGCCCGTTGTATTGATGGATTCAAATTATATACTTAGCACGCTTGTCGTGGGCAAGGCGTGCGCTTGGCGTCCGCGTGTCACCTGAACGCGACCTAAGTACTAGTATGAGAACTTCGCAAACCTGGTCGGCCTTTCAGGGTAGGTATATAACGTGAGTAAAGTATAAATAAAATCAGTACTAGTCGTGGTCTTCTTTGTTTACGGTACATATAAATAAGAGCCTACAATCTATGCAGTGTCATCTACATTACGCATTCCCGATCATCTACATCATCACATTAGCAGTGTTCGTAGACCGGGCTCCATTTTTTTGGCTTTTTCAATTTACAGTTTATATCTAGTTATGTACATTCGGAACCAAGAACCTCTCAGAAATCCACCTATGGTTCTACAAATATGAATGTAAGTATATTAAACGTCACCCCACAGCCTTCAGCAATCAAATTTTACTTTCTATTTTACTTCAAGGGGTCAAAGGGAAATCTTTTAATTTGAGGGATGCGCGTTAAATCGCAGTTTACGGGTTAAGTTCAAGAGGAGAACTTTCAATATAACACTGAGAAAAAGAAATAGCCGAATCAGTTTTGCTACTTGTGATTTGGTTAGTAGATACCAAACTTTTGTTCTAATTAGTAGAACCATGTAGTTTTAATCAAAACACATTTTAACTACTACTTAGTTACAACATTGAGTAGATATTTCTTTGAAATACTTTTTAGAGTAAGACTTCTGTACGTGAGTACTAGTACTTATTCTGTGCTACTAGTAGCCTGAGTTCAGCAGTCACTTGATTTTGGTAACGAATAACAACAATTTTTGCTACTAGCAAATATTATTTTTCTCAGTGAGGGTACTTACAGCTAGACGTGAAATAGAAATAACCGGCCAAGTGCGCGTCGGACTTGCGAACGAAGGGTTCCGTACCATTATCTATAAAAATCACGTTTGTTGTATGGCAGCCTACTATAATCTTTATTTTGTTCTGTTTTTAGTATTGGTTGTTAAAGCGGCAACAGAAATACATCATCTGTGAAAACTTTAACTGTCGCTATATCACGGTTCATAAGATACAGCCTGATGGCAGACAGACAGACAAACAGACGAACAGACGGACGGACGGACGGACAGCGAAGTCTTAGTAATATGGTTCCGTTTTTACCGTTTGGGTTAGGAACCCTAAAACCAGAAAAGGGGTCGAGAAAAAGTTACAGCCGTGGATAAGCCGGCCCCGTCACCGTCGCGTCAGTTGTTAGCGTGCTAACAAGGCTTGCTCAGGTCTGTTCTTTTTGTATCCGATGAATCAACAAGAAAAAATAGGATATAAAGTGTTATTAGAACGAAGTTTTTTAAATGCGGCTTGTGGTAGGAGATGACAAGAAAGAAAATATCATGACGTTCAGTTCTTTTTGGCGTAATTCAGTTATTGTTATTAGTACTACGGGACTTACCGCCATTAATACCATTTACCACAGTCATTGTGACCGCGAAACTCTTAAATCATGTAGTTCAGTTATAATTATATTGCATATCGTCGCGTCGTATTAGGGACTGGTCGCGTTTCAAGTAGTAAATATTTTGAAGGAGTTCTTAACAACTTATATTTATTCCTTTTTGTCATTTTGTAAGTTATACCTACTGTTTAGTTATACTACGTTTTCACTACTTGCTAAGTACATACCAATTGTTTATACCACTGCGAATTACATGTAGATTTTGTAAACATCGAACAAATACCAAAGTAAAGGTAACTTAATGCAGGTAGATAAGAATTTTTAAAAACTCAGTCTTATAAATTATTTCCCTCGAACACAGACAGATGTCAGCGCTACATATTTGATTTCCTTCCTTATTCTTTTAGCATAGCACATTGGGAACTACTTAAAATACCTATTATGTTGTCACCATTTGCAGTAAATTCACTATCTAATTCAAGTTTGAACAAAACTTGGCAGAAATGTGACAGAGCGATCGGAAACAATGGGAGCGTGGCATCCCCATACTGACATAGATTTTGCGCTGTAGTAACCACTTGATTTCTGCTCCTCATTTCAGCACACCGCAGGGTAAAAGAACTACTTAAATTATTACATAATTATTTGCAGTAACTTCACTATCTAATTCACGTTAGAACAAAACTGGGCAAAAGTGTGACAAAGCGATCGGAAACAATGGGGCGCGGCTTCCCCGCTGACAAAGATTGTGTGCATTGTAGTAACCGCTTGATTTCAGCTTCTCATTTCAGCACACCGCAAGCTAAAAGAACTACTTTAATTATTTAATCATCATTTGCAGTAACTTTACTATCTAATTCACGTTAGAACAAAACTGGGCAGAAGTGGTCAAAGTGATCGGAAACAACGGGAGCGCGGCTTCCATAGATTGTGTGCGCTGTAGTAACCACTTGATTTCCGCTCCTTATTTCAGCACTTCGGGGGTTAAATAATTACTACAATTATTTAATCATTATATGCAGTTACTTTACTATCTAATTCACGTTAAAATAAACTTGGCAGAAGTGTGACAAAGCGTTTGGAAACAATGAGAACCGCTGACATAGATTGTGAACGCTGTAGTAACCACTTGATTTCCCCTCCTCATTTCAGCACTGCGGGGGCTTGAAGAACTATTACATTATTTATTCATTATTTGCAGTAACTTCACTATCCAATTCATATTAGAACAAAACTTGGCAGAAGTGTGACAAAGCGATCGGAAACAATGGGAGCGCGGCTTCCCCGCTGACATAGATTGTGTGCGCTGTAGTAACCACTTGATTTCCGCTCCTCATTTGAGAACAGCGCAGACTAAGAGCCAGACAATTGCGCGGCTTTGTTAGGTCTATGCTTTAATTTGATGCTCTGCCGGCGTATTTCGTCTGTTTTCGGCATTGTTGCATTGGAAGCGACCGTCCGTTTCACTACCTCTATTGTGGCGTTCGGTGTTCCGTACCAGAAGTGGTTTTGTGTTTGAGTTGTCTACTTCAATGCGAGTGGTCGCTTGTTTCTTTTGAAAGCTTAAAACGATTCATTACTACTATTGTTTAAGTAACGTGTACTTAGATTATGTCGATTAAGATAAACCGACTAAGATATAAACATGTGTTATTTGAGAGAATCACTGAAGAATCTAATGGCAAACAATGTCTGCCAAAAATATGAATGTGGACTGGGTAAAATAGTAGGTTGTGCTACTAGGGGATAAGGTAGTATTTTGAAGGCGAGGGCCCTACCTTGAATCCAGCCAGAGCGAAACGAAGGACTCACGGTTGAATCACGAGCGTAGCGAGTGATTCTACAGTGGAATCCTGAGTGAAGCGAGGGATTCAAGTATATCGCCCGAGATAAAAATATTACCGTACCCGAGTAGCACACTCTACTTTTCATCTCCATCTATGAGAAAAACTAGAAAATACAAAACAGAATACAATTTAATACTAACTAAGTATTTGGTGTCGTTTTCGTACAGTAATACTAAGAAAATATTTTTGGAAGACCACCAACCTACGATAAAATGTTCAGTCATAACTTTGTTTGCGTGTTCGTTCATATCTTTTTATTATTATAAGTAAACTTGATACCTATTCACTATCGGCTTAAACTTACGAAAAAGTATTCACATTTACATAAATAATTACATATCAATACAAATAACCTAAAACTTCTGTAATTACTTGAAAAGAAAAGATAAGCGCTTTTTTTATTATACCTTTTTCTTTTAATTTAATGTAGGAACATTATAGTATTTTATGCAACAGTTGTATAAGGAGGGTCAAAAAATGCTCGATGGCGTAAATTAACGCCATCGAGCATTTTTTGACTACTTATACAACGTTGCATACAATACTTTTTATACGACTACATTTACTAAAATAAATACAAAAATAAACAAAGAAAAGTACGAAATACTACCATATGTTTGGTAGATACTAGGTATCTATGGAAGACTTAATTTTTTTTTATTGACGTCTTCCTAGTGACTAAAAGTGCCATTTTTGAAACATGGAGTCACTTAAACGAATGTTTTTCATACAGAAAACCGTTTGTTCAGTGACTCCACGTTTGAAAAATGGCACCATATGTTAAAATAACGATTTTATTATGTTGGCAGTATGGTAGATCTAAAGAAAAAAAGTTATAGGTCTATGGCTAGAAGTATCGTTTTGGCAAAATAACGACACATGTGCTATTATATTAGGAATAGACTATAGACTTTTCTGAAATCATATAATCTATGTTCTTATATTAGTGTTAGGGACCATTTAAAAGACAGATAACAGTACAGCAGGCCTACCGTCATCTCTTATAGCAGCACTTAAACTGAACTGTATTGTTTAATGCAACCATGACACCTTTATAGCAGGACAGATTATTGCGCGTCTTAAGTGTCAAATAAAGCGATCCTTAAAAAGTTACTTTTCAGTAACTTATATGGAGGATTTTAGTTGGGTTTCTTGTGAATGTGAATATGTTTTTTCTTTACTTTAGATTTTTACAAAACACATGGGACCTTAATTAATCCTACTTAATACCTTTTATTGGAAATTTGGATTTCAAAAACAAAGATAGATATATTACTTCATTATTTTAGTACAACTTATGTGAAAAATAGTAAGTTATTCCAACTTACGTAACATATTTTTTTGTAAGTAATAACAATGCTAATCCTTGTAAAATATTTATTCACACACGAAAACAAATAACAACACATTCTTAAGTATAAGTTATTTATTAAAATTACAACTACATACATTTATACATTTTGTCATACAGGATTCTTTGGTTACTCTCTGAGAAGTACCATGATGACATCAAATAAAAAATACAAGACAGGATTCACTGGAGCCTATTATTAAATACAAACAAGACTGAGAGAGCCAGAGGATTACAGCCTCCTTTGGAACCTGTGATTGAACCAGTGAAATAGCAGAATGTTGAATTCCAAGCATTTTACAAGGCTAGCTCTGCTGCTAGGCTGGTTCGCTTTTTCACCAGAATACCTGAAAGAAAATAATAGTTTAGATTCATGTCGCAATCTACGAATATCATATACATACCCATACTTTGTAATAAAATTCTTTGTGCACTACAATCACTGCGTACTTACTAAAACCTAGCCTTTATCTCGTTGAGTTAGTCTCGAACTTACTTTGTCTGTATATATTTATGTTATTTATAATAGCACTTAGTGAAGAAGCTGCAAGTTTGAACATGGTTATTGATAAAATATATTTATGACAAGACACTGTGCTTTTGTACGATGAAGCCCACAATAAAATTAACTTCCAAACACTAGTCGTTACCATCGTATAATAACTATTTATCACGGCAATTCGAAAAAGCACTATAATATGAAGTGAGGGATATATTTTGTCAGGTGGTAGCTCGGCTTCCAGCATTAAAAACATAAAACATTTATGTTTTCACGAATTTACGATTTATTTATAATTTCGAAAACCAGACGCAGACATAAGTTCAAAACTTTCACTCACAATTTTTTTCGCACTCATTAAAATTTTAGCCATCTTTAATGGTCAATATCAAATTAAATTTATGTACATAATCAAATGAAAACAAAGTAAATAACACTAACTTTTAGATATTTAAATGAAATATGATAGAAATAATTTTGTTAAACGTAAGTAAAAAAACCGGTAAAAATAATAATTTTTTGTCAAGGATTTGAACGTCTTCGCAGTCTCATCACCAAAACAAGCCAGAGACAACAAACAGTTCACCATTCAGGAATAACCATTCAAAAAACGTTCAGCATTATGAACGTAATGGTACGATTTAAAGTTGTCCTGCTTTTGACCTGCTTAAAAACTGCCTTGTTTCTGAATGGTTTTATAAGTGTTGGTGGTAGCCCTTCAGGAGTAGAAAAAAATGTTTACCTACATTCATTCATGTTGACGACGATATGTATTTAAATCACGTCGTCTGTGCCATTTATTTTTTATTATAAAACAAAATTCTGAAAATCTTCAAATTTTTTTTTAATGCTGGACTGCCAACATTATTTTTTATTATACATAGATTACACTCGTGTTCAGTTTTAAGACGAAGTGGTAGCTAAAGTGGCGCCCTCATCTATACTATAATAAAAGAGTAAAAAAAATGTGTCTGTACATTGAAAATTTTTCAAAAAAAAATATTTGGGGCGATGGAGATATAGTAATAGAGTAAGAAAATAAAAAAAAAATGTCTGTCTGTTTGTCTGTTTGTCTGTTTGTACACGCTAATCTCCGGAAATACTGGACGGATTCGAATGAAACTTTTTTTGTTATATAGCTGTGAAGCCTGGGCAACATATAGGCTATAATTGATTTTGGAAAATGGAACACATGATGCAGAACTATAATGGTCCAGCTAAACTATAAGAAATATTAAAATGCCGCCTTAGCAAAAGTTGTTAAGTCTGATGAGAACTTTTTGTTGAGTTATAATACAACTGGCCAAGCGCGAGTCGGACGCGCGCGAAGCGCATAATCTATGAAAAATCACGTTTGTAGTATGGGAGCCCCCATAAATACTTATTTTATTCGATTTTTAGGGTTCCATAGGGTAAAGTAGAAACGGGACCCTATTACTTAGACCTTCCGACTGTTTGTCTGTCTGTCTGTCACCAGGCTGTATCTCATGAACCATTATAGCTAGACAGTTGAAATTTTTATAGATGATGTTTTTTTGTTGCCGCTGAACAAAAACATACTAAATCTATCTATCTATACTATAATAAAAGAGTAAAAAAAATGTGTCTGTACATTGAAAATTTTTCCAAAAAAAAGTTGTTTAGTCCGAAGAAAAACTTATAAGTTCAGTATTTGCGGACCTTCCGAGCAAAACACACCAGAAAAATTCTTGGTTACGTGAACGCGCCATATTGACAACAAAAAATTAAAAATCAACTTATGACGCAAATTATTGTTAATTTCTTGGATAGTTTTGTTGACGACGCCACCAATTATCCAGTTGAGTTTCGTAATTCACTTGCAGAAAATGGACTCTCGGCTCACAAAATAAGTCTTAATGTCGGAGGGCCAATAATGCTGATGCGAAATTTGACTCCGCCGAAACTGTGTAACGAAACCCAACTTAGTGTCTCAGCACTGTATGCCGAAGTTCAGCGGCTGAATTTCAGCCAATGCATGCCTGCAATGTTATTTGCATTACTAGCAAAACATAATGCCAAACTTCCGATGCTTTTGCCTGAATTGGACCTGTACCCGTATCCATACCCGTACCCGTACCCGTACCCTTACCCGTACCCGTACCCGTACCCGTACCCGTACCCGTACCCGTACCCGTTCCCGTACCCGTACCCGTACCCGTACCCGTACCCGTACCCGTACCCGTACCCGTACCCGTACCCGTACCCGTACCCGTACCCGTTCCCGTGCCCGTACCCGTACCCGTACCCGTACCCGTACCCGTACCCGTACCCGTTCCCGTACCCGTACCCGTTCCCGTACCCGTACCCGTACCTGTACCCGTACCCGTACCCGTACCCGTACCCGTTCCCGTACCCGTACCCGTTCCCGTACCCGTACCCGTACCCGTACCCGTACCCGTTCCGCTCCCGCTCCCGCTGCCGCTCCCGCTCCCGCTTCCGCTCCCGTTCCCTCTCCCGGTCCCGCTTTCACTCCTGCTCCCGCTCCTGCTCCCGCTTCCGCTCCCGCTACCACTTCCACTCCCGCTACCACTTCCACTCCCGCTCCCACTCCCGCTCCTGCTCCCGCTCCCTCTCCCGCTTCTGCTACCGCCACCGCTTCCGCCACCGCTCCCGCCGCCGCCGCCGCCGCTTCCGCCGACGCCGCCGCCGTCGCTTCCACCGCCGTTGCCGCCGCCGCCGCCGCCACCGCCGCCGCCGCCACGCCACCGCCGCCGCCGCCGCCGCCACCGCCGCCGCCGCTGTCGCCGCCGCCGCCGCTGCCACCGCCGCCGCCGCTGCCGCCGATGCTGCCGCCGCTGCCGCCGTCGCCGCCGCCGCTGCCGCCGTCGCCGCCGCCGCTGCCGACGCCGCCGACAACGCCGCCGCCGCCGCCGCCGCCGACACCGCCACCGACGCCTCACCCGCCGCCGCCGCCGCCGCTTCCGCTCCCGCCTCCGCTCCCGCTTCCGCTCCCGCCTCCGCTCCCGCTTCCGCTCCCGCCGCCACTACCGCCACCGCTTCCGCCGCCGCCGCCGCCGCCGCCGCCGCTGTCGACGCCGCCGCCGCTGCCGCCGCCGCCGCCGCTGCCGCCGCTGCTGCCGCCGCTGCCGCCGCTGCCGCCGCCGCCGCCACCGCTGCCGACGCCACCGACGACGCCGCCGCCGCCGCCGCCGCCGCCGCCGACACCGATACCGACGCCTCACCCGCCGCCGCCGCCGCCGCTTCCGCTCCCGCCTCCGCTCCCGCTTCCGCTCCCGCTCCCGCTTTCACTCCCACTCCCGCTCCCGCTACCTCTCCCGCTCCCGCCGCCACTACTGCCACCGCTCCCGCCGCTGTCGCCGCCACTGCCGCTGCCGCCGCCGCCGCCTCTGCCGCCGCTGCTGCCGCCGCTGCCGCCGCCGCCGCCGCCGCTGCCGACGTCACTGCCACCACCGCTACCGCCGACGCCGCCGCCGCCGCTTCCGCCGACGCCGCCGCCGCCGCTTCCGCCGCCGCCGCCGCCGCCGCTGCCACCGCCGCAGAAGCCTTTGCCGCCGCCGCCGCTGCCACTCCCGCTGCCGCTCCCGCTCGCGCTTACTCTCCCGCTTCCGCTCCCGCTCGCGCTTACGCTCCCGCTTCCGCTTTCGCTCCCGTTACCTCTTCTACTTCCATTCCCTCTTCCGCTCCCGTTTCCGTTCGCCGCAGACGCGCCAAAGACGGAAGATTCTCATATCGGCACATCACTACTGTCCGGCGTTTCCACCAAACTTCAGCGGCTGAACTTCAGCTAATTTAGTGTGTCATCCCCACCGAACTTTAAACACTGAACTTTAGCCGCTAAACTTCGGCATAGTCTGCTGAGACACTTAAAGTTTACTGTGAGTGGTGCCAGTGAAACTGTATTTATTCCGCGTATGCCACTCATCCCTAACAATTTTCCTTTTGAAAATACACAGTTCCATGTGTTTACTTGCTTTGCTATGAAAATAAGTCACAGTTTTAGAGGCTTAAAGCTGCTGATGTGGATCTAAGGACTGGTTTTTCGCATGGCCAACTTAATGTGGCTTTCTCCTGGGTTAGTAATACTTCAGCTCTTTTCATATTGGCTCCCAAAGGAAAGAATTAAAATAATATTGACTTTTCACTCCTAACACTGTAACAAGTACTTTCTTATCTCTCTCTTTCTCTCTCTTTCTCTCTCTCTCTCTCTCATTAGTTTTTATTTATATTAATACGCCGGAGTCATAAAGTCCACGCGAACGAAGTCGCGGGCATCAGCTAGTTTGAAATAAATTGTTTAAAACTAAATATGGTGATAATTAAAAATTTGATTTGTATCACTGTCTAGCCTCTCACCCTTTAAGAGCGTGACGTCATAAAAGAAATTTACACAATAGGTAATAAAAAAAAAATGGCGACGTAAATAATTACTTTCACATAAAAATATATTTCTCAATTTTCACACCATATTTTATTATTCTGTAAACGACAATGTACTGATTGATATATTTCCTATCTATTAGACATAAAAATAAATTTTAGACCTAAACTTTATATCATGTTCATTAAGTTCAAAATGCACAAACCATGTTTATAGTTCAGATTTCAATAAACAAATGTGTTATCTGCACGATAACAATGAAATGAATGAACACTCAAACAAATACTTAAGAATAAGGGCCTGTGCTATCTAATTGTGTAAACATTTTGACAAATGAGCTTGAAATGTAAACAAAAACCACCATTGAATGATCATAAAAAACTCGGGTCTATGAAGGCATTCTTATTATAAGTATGAATTTGGTCCTTAGCACTATACAAATAAAAACCAAAATGGCTTGCTTTGACAAAATGTAAGGGGAATTTACTGCGCCTTATATCATAGTTTTTACGATTTATGTCTTACATGGACTTACCTAAATATAATCATTATAAGCAGAATAATCACTTTTTTTATAAAAAGACACTATTTATTTACGATAATCCACTAAAAACACCAAACAAAATGCGCTGACGTAAGACGCACCGCCAAAAAAAATTTCAAAATGTCACTGGCGAAAAATATATAAACGAGCATAGACTATCAATATTGGTGCGTTCAGGATGTAGGAAATTTAATAAAGAACATATATCATTAAACTTCTTTATACTAAAGTAGTCTTTAAATTAACTTAAAATAAGGTTCAAACTCAAGTGGGAGAGCGCGGTAGCCGGCTACCGCTTGGGGACCGACGGAATGGCGCCATATACATTCCGCGCGGTAGCCGGCTACCGTTTGGGAACTGAGAGGCTAGAAAGACCTTTAAACTATTTTATGAATAACCTATGAAAGTAATATTGATAGTCCGTCTAGTTTTAAAACGGGTTTTTGCCAAAAGTGGCCACTTTTGGCGAAAACCCGTTTTAAAACTAGACAGTGTAGCCAACGAGCAGCGAGTCACCATCTACCACGCTAAAATTGTTGTGAGATATTTTTAGGTAGATGTCTTTAGGTTTTAGGTAGATGACTTTGAAAATTTTCGTGCTATATATTACCTACCACGCATAGGGCCCTTCGCTGTCTCTCGACATCTGCGTCGTCTTTCAAAGTAGAAGTTACCATGTGGCCAAGGTACCTGAAACTGTCGACCATTTCAATCGGTTGGCTATTAAGACGAACCTCCGGTATATTTTCGGGTCCCTTGCCCGATCTGAATACCACCATTTTAGTTTTATTAGCGTTATAGATCTATGATCTAAGGCATATTTTTGACCCATAATTGACCCATATTTTTCATTCAGCAAAATAGTAGACATTCACAAAAATACAGTGCTTTGGTTAAATATCGTAGATGATCGTGACGTTACGCAAAATTTAAATGCGCTGTATCTTCGTCACTTTTTGCTAGTCAAAGAAAATAAAAAAATAAGTATACCAGTCTTTTTAATAATCAACCTAAGGAGCCCAAATAGTCCACATCCCTATTGTCATTGTGTGTGACTATTTCCACACCATGACACCAACCAGAGCCTGGCTCTGATGTAGCAGCAGAGTCTACAGACATTCGATGACTGAGAAATCTTAATATTGCTATGGCGGAAATAACTATTTCTGCACTTCTTATACACTTGTGTTAAGAAAAAAAAATCAGGAAAGGATTTCAAGTACCTAATATTAGGTTTAGGAGACCTAGATGGCATCATAAGATCTTCAAACAAAACAATAATATACATATAGCTAAATATATACGTAGATTATTTGGTTTCAAAAAAGACGTCTTAAGTAATAAGTTTTGACATACTATTTCTTCTCGTAATTTAACACATTCGCAGAGTCCATGTTAATTAGATTTTCATAGAGTCTTATTGCGCCGAGCTCCGCCACCACGATACAAGTAATTTTCAGGCAATTAAACTACGCGATTTATGCAAAATAATTTAATTACTCAGTGAAAGTTTTCGCTGTGATCATAATTGCAGTTTCCAGTTGCTTGCTCCAGGCCGATTTTCAGCGACTGAAATTGGCAATTAGCGACTAAAAATAGTTTTTTTCCCCTCTTTTATGCAGATGAGGGAAAGTTCTTTGCCGCGCGATTAACTACGGTGGCAGCAATTTGAATTTTTAGATACCTAGCTTCTGAGATTGTGGAAAGAATAATAAAACTTTTGTTTTATGATAATACTAGCTATCTGCGATCTTAACGCTGGGTATTATTTTTAATTATACTCATTCTCGTCTGTACTATCAATCCTGAGAGAGAACTCGAAAACAAGAGCGTTTGTTCTTGGGCTGCCCTTATTTTTATTTGTTTTACAAAGTCGCGAATCCTTTGTTCGTGTTCGCTTTTTCAGAGCTTTAGGACAATAGTTATTTACTTATCTCTGGATTGAGATTTCGTGATTAAGACATGACATGCTATAGAGATAAGACTCGTAAATTTTATTTTTCTCGAGCCTCATATTGCTGTCGTTGAAATATTATATATTTCAACGACAGCAATATGAGGCTCGTGATTTTTGTACGCAATTTTTGAGTTGTTATATCATTAAATACGTTATTAAGTGTTATTTTCCTTAACCGCCACTTTCGCTGTGAAGGAAAACCTTTTGGGAAAGCCTTCGTCAGTATGTCAGATAGAGAATATTGTACCTAACTGCACCCAAGCGTAAATAGGAAATAGTTATACATATCTATGGTTGACTATTTCCTATTTATGAAAGTCTGGTAAGCTACAGCTGGTAAGGCATAAAGAAATTTTAATATCAATTGCACTATTCGAGCAGATACTTTGCTAGAAAACTACGATTGATATTAAAATTTGTTTGTGTCGCAACTTCATTACCTTGATCAAAATTCATATCATATAATTATACCGATATCCTATAACTATACCTCTCTCGGAGAATACTCCGAAGTCTTTAAATATCTGCTTGCAAAATATGAAGATGTGATATTTTACAAGCAAACACATACACATTCACAGAAATAAAAATAGGAGAGAGTATTTAATAAAATAAACCACAGAAAAGAAACAAATCTCATTCATAACCTGTTGGTGCTAGGAAACTCACGAGTTTATTTTTAAAGGCCAGCTAACTCCCGTCTTAACTTTCCGTAGCACTGCGGTGCAACACTTTAACTTGGCTTATCTTAACTATAGTTTAAAGCTGCACTCACATCTTTTATTTTTAATCTCCAGCCAGCGGCGCCCCATCAGACTTGAAATTACTTTGTTCTTAAGCAAAGATCGAATATCTCCGTTCATTTTTCAATACTTTGTAAACGACTATACCGGGAACTTTTGTAATGAGGTGTCCATTTAAGTTACGTTTTATTCATTACAATAATAATCTCTATTCTAACTATAATATGCTGGTCTTTGAGAAAAGTAAAAAACTTACAATATTCCGTCTGCTTCTCTCCACTCGCAAATAGTAAAAGCAGATCACAGGAATGGACGAAACTCAGAATTATGTTAATAGGCGATGCGGTTAGTAACCCATCATATTTATAATTCCTTTTTCCACAATCATGCTAAAAGTTCTTTTTTACGTCTCACTTGGGTCTTGCGGACCTACGCTCTGTGTTTACCAGTGTTTGAGGACAAAGACGTAATAAAGCATTTATTTAAAACTAGGTGCGCCCCGCGGCGTTACCTGCAGTTTATGTAAAAAGTAGCCTATAGGGTATCAGTTTTCTGCACACCAATTTTTTTCAAAATTGGTCCAGCCGTTTGCGCGTGAAGAAGTAACAAACATACACGCACACACTCACAAACTTGCGCCTTTATAATATTAGTGATTATTGTAGTTGTAAGCGCTCACATATTCCATTACCAATTTGAGGCATTTATTTAGGTACCTACTCTAAAAGGTTATTTTTATAAAATAAGTATGCTTTGCTTGAGTCGACATTATTGTCCTGAATATTTATTTTTGCTCCAATAGGTGTGCTAAGTGCTTTTTTAGGCTTTTCAAAGCGTGAAGATTTTTTTATTAACAATAAGAAATCTGTGCGTTGAATATTAAAATAGGTTCTTGATGTATATGGAATATTTTGATAGAAATTATATTAACAACAAATATCTCTTATGAAAAAACAGTGTAAAAACCAGTAACCCAGATAAGGGGATATCTGAATTTTCTGAGTTTTAGTGCTGCCTCCATTTGAAATAAATCATTTGATAGGAAACGGAGACATCTTTAAAGCTCATTACACACATCACTAAAATTTTGTATTAACCAGGCCACTAGATAACCCTTCAAACTATTTTATGAACTTATGTCTACAGTTTAAAGTGAGAAAGTGAAGCTTTCCTATGCACAATTGCGAAAAACGGCCACTTTTGGCGTATGTGCGTAGAAAAGCTTCACGTTCTCACTTTAAACTGTAAACAGTAGTTCATAAATTGTTCACAAAGTGATTTTTTTCAAATGGGGGCAGCACTGGACCCCGGAGGGGTATACATGAATTTTTCGGGGTCTGCCCCCATTCCAAATAAATCATTTGAAAGGAAACGGAGATATAATTTAAATTTTTTCTTGACCAAGCCGAATGCCAAATTCAGTATATAAATAACCCTTCAAACTATTTTATAAACTACTGTTTATAGTTTAAAGTAAGATCATGAAGCTTTTATTCAGAACATTAGCGAAGAACTGTCACTTTTGGCAAATGTGCGTAGAAAAGCTTCACGTTCTTACGTTAGGTAGCGGACCCCGGGCACTTCAGTAACTCAACGGTAACCCTGAAGGGTTACCGTTGAGAATGCAACCGGGAATACGCTCGGATGATGATGACATATCTCTTTTGTGTGTTAATATTGATTCGTGTTGGTAATATAATTACATAAAGTACTTAGTTTTGTATAAAATATTATATTTTTAATTAACATTAACTTCTATATAATAAAAAGAATGTGGTGTCGTGGGACACCAGGTAGGAACGAAGTTACTTCGGCTAATGTAGAATCGACACAATGTGTATACGACTGTCGCGCCTGCGCACGTCTCATTTAACGAGGTCATCCTTACGGTTTTACTATCACATTTTTTTCAGTTCGGTCGCGCAGTAAAATCCCTATCTCCTCCAAGCCTGCCGTAAGGAACTTCGTTCCAAAAATGAATTGCTGTTTGTTAGTCTTGCTAAAACTCGAGATCGGCTGCACCGATTTGGTTAATTCTGGTTTTGAAATACTTGTGGAAGTACAGAAAAAGTTTATACAGCGGGAAAATATTGAAAAAATAACGGGAACATTCAAAACGTAGTTCGCTGGGACAGTAGATATATATTAAATATTTGACAAGTTGTTTACCTAAAGATTAAATTATCGTTTTATGATAATTATTATAATAGTAGTTTATGCGACTGTGCATAATGAAGGGCATTACAACATGAATGTGGGTTTATGAAACGAGCCAAAGGCGAGTTTCATAATAACATCACATGAGTGTTGTAATGCCTAATTATGTATAGTTGCATACACTACTTTATCTACACACATAATTATCATAGTGCTCTAAGATAGGTTCAGGAACCGTAGGGAATTGACCTGAATTACATTGTAATTTAAAAATAATGTTATAAAAAACTAATTGAACACATAGGTACAGAATAAATTATTTATTATGATAATTGTAATTAATATTAACAGTTGTACAGTGAGATACAGTTAACGGTCCTGGTTGAGTTGCATTTGAATTGGTGTCTTGTTTTGGAGCTAAAGAGCTTGACGACGGTGGCATATTTATATTTAATTCGTTTCAACTTTTCACAAACACTCGTAAACAGTAAAACATCAACAAACAAATGACAACTCGGAATGGCGGCGTTTCGGAATACGAATCTGTCATTTTTTTAAATTATAGAAAAACGAATGAACGCGAGATCAAATGTCGTGCGATTTACATTAAAATATACTGAATTTGGCATTCGTCTTGATAACTGTTTTAATATCTATAGATATTACAATAGACACCCATTTGAATTTGAGAGCTGTTCCAAATTTAAACTCATTACCTACTGATTTTAGGGGGTATTGTTATTATTACGTCTCCGTTAATTCCTACTGGTTGGTAATGCTGGTCATTGCCTAATGGTTTCTGAACGCATTTTAGAGCACTTATGATATGTGCGTAGATAAAACAAATTACTACAAGGTATTTGCAAAAAGTGAAATAATCCTTAGAAAACATGCTCAATCCGTGCTATGGAGTAGCTGTCCCATGTAAAAAATTTCAAAAATAAGTACAAATACAAAATTCTTACCCTACTTTACGAGTACAAGTATCAAACGTCTTTCAATTCACGTTTGAAGCATCTCGATGAAAACGGACGACGAACTTGCCACCAGTTAATTATATTTGAAGAAGTGATATCTCTGAAAAAGGGAGTTTCGGTAAACAGCGTCATAACTTTAAATTGGTTTTTCCACCGTCCTGAGAAGCGTTAAGAATTTCATTCTTTTATTCCGGTCCTTTGTGACGGACTTATTACTCCAAGTTATGAATAAATGTTGAATATTTATTTATTTTTCACTAGCTGGAGCTATTGAAAATGGCGTCTTTGTAAGTTATTGTTGTATGTTGAATAAGTAAGAATAATAGATTTTGCTTAATTTTTTGATGATTTGGAATTCGTGAAAGCATTTTTACCTATTCCGCAAGTTGCTGGTATTAAAATGATTTTGTATTCTGTATTATTTTGTATTTAGGTACGGTGCGAATAAATTCTAATTTATATAGAGAATCAAGTACCTAGGTATATCCCTACTACTTAAGTTACCTATAAGAATTACCTATAAGAATTACATTAAAGCATCGCGTACGTTTCTCAAAAGTCAACCTTAGCCAGGAGCTTAGAGTTAGATCTATGATGTGAACAACAGAAAGCGAATATCAATGTTGACATTGACATGAATTCTACACAAAATACAGCGCAATTTCTATGTAAATAACTTTAATATGAGTCGATAGTCAATCCGCCGGGTCGCACCCAAGGGTATTAGATATATCGGCAGGCGTCCGCCGCTTGCGAGAAAATTAAGTTTTTCGCGCGTCGCCGCGGATTTGTCACGACCACCGCGCCGTCTCGGCGAATCATTGTAGTCTTTCCGAATTTACATAAAAGACAAAAAAGTGTCTCGTAGGCCACCCAAATTCGCTACTTTTTAACAACTCAAATCAGATAATTTTAAACGTCAAAAGTAGTCAAAACAAACATTGTCTATAGGATTTGTATGAAATACAGGCTAATGACGTCATAGTTTTTTTGCAATAATCAATTTAAAATTACTATGAAAATGAATATGATTACATTATTTTGTGACGTTTTATTTTCTTAATGGTATCAAATAATTTATTTATGACCCAGGAAAATACCCAATTCGTATTACTTAATTCATTACATAATAACTCGTTGACTTAAGCAGATACTTTTTACAGGAGTAAGGACTGCATCCATCGGTGAATAGACGTACCTTGACAGGTCAAGTAGGTAAGTAAGTAGTGAATTACATTCCAAAAAGATCAAAGAAACATGTTCAAAGAAAAAACAATATTTCGGTTTTTCCGACTTCGTGACGCAGTTACTAAATGACCGAACTACACGTTGGCAAATGTAAGTAAATAAAGTACTTTTATAATTTATTTGTTGACTGATTTTTACTAATGTTGACAATTATGTTTGTTGCATGTCAGAAATGACGCAAAAACTTTTGAGTTTCAGGATTTTGGTATTCATTGTAAGCTGTAACCATGAAAAATCGATCTATATATCCTATCGAACAAAGGGGGTACCATAAAGTATTATGTAAAATAGCTCCCGACAATCAACTAACAAGGATCCTCTCCATAGTGATACGCATGGCGTACAATGAACTTCAGTAGATACAATAAAAAAGGTATAAAATTGCAAATACCAATCTTAAGTTTCGCGGAAATTTAATTTAAAAAGATAATTTGTAGATGTATGGTATATGATACTATATGTATCTACAGCGATGTATTTTTTTATAATATTTATTAATGAATATAATGTCTTTAACTGAAAAATAAAATAATTAAGGTACCCAGATAAGAACCACTAGGCTTGACAAATGGCTAAATACTGGCTGAGGCCTAGTAACCTAAGACATGTTATCATGTTGAGATTTTAGACATGTTGTCATGTTGAGATTTAAGACATGTTAAAATTTGTACTTATAATTTAATATCTCTGAAAAATATTGTTAAAAAATAAATTACACACTTATGATCAGAAATCACATTTTTTTTTAGTCGAAAGAAAGTTATAGATTTTGCTATTAATAAATAACAAAATTCTTAATAATGCACATATTATTTATAATTTAACCTTTAGAATTCTAATCCAAAGTTATGTCAATTCAAATAAAAATTGATTCGAATGAACTGATGAGTTAAAAATATACATAATAATAACATACAACGATATTTTTTTATATTTCATCGTAAATCATACGCAGAAAAACGTACAATATTATTTTACCTACGTGCATAGTCATCGATAAAACTTTTGATTTGTGGAACCGAATTTTTTGAAACGACGTGTGGGTTTTGCATGGTATTTACTACTGATAACAACTCAACCTAAAATCTATTAAAATTATAATGACGCTCACGAACAGGATGTCAACACTGATAATAACGCATGGTTCACATTAGTGCATATGTCGCAGCCAACAGGTTAAAATAGCCTTTTAATCAAACAGCTAGCCCTATGACTGAACAACGCCATTCAATCACACCGCTATACGTCGTTTAGCCGACTTGTTGACTGCAACGTTTAACACTACAGCTAGACGACACTTAGCCAACTGATTAAATGGCAAATTAACTAGGGTGACCATTAGTTTACTATGTAATTTGAAAGAATAGGAAAACTTTTTGTAATTTCGTGAGAGAAATTTTCTTTTACGTCTATTGCTAATTCTCACTCTGTCTTCTTCTATTGACCTAAGTCAGAATGAAAAATAACACTCCGTAGCAGCTGTTTTAAGTTAGCAGACCATTATGAATAAGGGGGTTGATCTTAAAAGTAGGTAATTTGGCCATGGCGGTCTGAGGTAACAGTTCATTTTGGAAAAGGGGTCACTTGTCCAAAATAGTTTGGGGATCCCTGCTCTAGACCAAGAATGAAAACCTTGAAACAAATAAAAACACCGGCTAGTTGACGCCATATTGAAAACAAAACGCACCTAGCGCCGCGGTAGTGAGCGCTGAACTAATTCATTTCAAATATTCAATTAAAAAGCTACACGTGTGATTAAATGGCATTGTTCAGTCAAAGGACTAGCTGTTTGGTTGAATAGCTATTTTAACCATTTGGCTGCGACACATATATAATAATTTCATATTTTTTTTAAATTCTTAAACTACCATATGAAAAAAGTTGGGTTCAAATCAAAGACGAAGGGCCTCGAGACTGTTGTCACACTTTTTTTAAGATAATGAAATTTATAATTTTGATTAAGAGCCCTAAAAGTAATTTTATTGTTCTGAATTTACGCATTAAAATGTTCTAAATAAAACAAATAATAGCAATTTTTCTTTTAGTAAATTTCTTCCATAGTCATATTTTTGGAATAGATTAGCAATAAAGCACACATAAATTGCATCTTACGGTGAGGTTTCGCTGAAAATAACAACACATCCGCATAGAGTAAATGAGACCGCGCTTAGAGTAAAATGTCCCACGAAATTATATCAATCTCATTTGTGTATGTCGCTTGTAAGTATTTCTACTAATTATGTTTATGCCCAATGATGTTCTATTTTCTCAAGATATACGCGTTACATTACAAAGCCCTCTCTCTGATGCTAAGGCGATCACACACTGCTCCTTATCCCGCTGCGTAGTGCGGGGCCGGACTGTATGAAATAAAGTACTTTAATTTGTATAGAAAACACGCATAGTACAACACACTGACATCGCGTCTACGCGCGTGTTTTTTTCATGGCCGCGCGCGACATGCGTCGTTGTTCCAATCACCTATATCGTATATATGTATACGCTATATACTCGTAAATAGCGTATATTTGACAGTCCTCGTCAAATGACTAACGCTCCTGTGGACTGATGTGGACTCGTCACGATAACAAAGTCACATCGCTAACAGAAACCGCAAGCCGCAGCGCCGGCAGTGTGGCGAGCGCTTAATTACCTGGCAAAAAGGCGCCATTTCCCCAGTTCAGTGGTGCTATTTTTCAAACGGGGAGTCATTAAACGAACGGATTTATGTATGGCAAAACTATTCATTTAGGTGATTCCGCGTTTCAAAAATGGCCCTTCCGACATGGCACGTGAAATGTATGTCAAGAGAACGATGAGAATTACTTATGTGACAGTAAATAACGAGAGAAGAATCGTTAACTAGACAAACTAAAAAAAACGGCTCCTGGGTTTGGGAGAACAGATAAAACGTAAAATTAACCAGCTGCTTCTCTTCCCGCGCAGATCGTGAAAGTCGATCAAGGAAATAGGCGACAATTTGAATGATGTCAATAGGCGATGCTAGCAACCCATCACTATTTATTTCGTTTTTCCAGCTTCACGTCCGCCATTACGTCCAGTTTGACCTTTGGGTCTTGCGGCCCTGGGTGGCGTCTACCCCGTTTAAGGCGTGATAGTGTATCTAGTATCTACAATAAGGATAAGCAAAGAAGTATATAAAAAGCATAGACCTACATTTTTTTTACTGCGTAAAATAAAAAGCATAGACCTAAAAATATTTTATCGCTTTACTGATAAATAGTATACTCTATGTTATCATGGCTTTATTGCGAGTAATTGCGCGAGAAGAGTACGAGTACGAAGTCGCAGGCAAAAGCTAATAAAACAACAAACAATCGCATTTCTCATCCATCACAAAGCCTATTTATTTTTATAATTCGTTTTATTTCATATTTAAAAGGGATCGTCTTCGCATTAAATTCGTATTCATTCATATTTATTTGAAATCAATCAATCTTTGCTGGTTATTCTGATCGCGGCTGGAGAAAATAAATCTTTTGTAAAAGTTCCCTGAACAGGATAGGTATTATTCATGAGGGTGCCAACTGGCTGATGGATCGCGTTGTTTACGCGCCTATACAAACGACAGGTTGAAGCGATTCGCGATACCTATCAATAACAACTTACAAAATATTGAAGTGTATACAAAACATTGTCGGATGCGTATGCGAGTAATATGGCCAGACAATAAACGTTATACGGTATTTTATTCAATTATTTTTATTATTCATATCAATAAGTACCATAATGATAATCCGAAATCTAAAACAATATATTTTTTTTAATTAGCTCATTAATAAATAAGTAAGCTTTTAAAATCTGATGGAAAGAGAAAGTGTCAAGTAATAGGAAAAGCATGCACTGGCATGCACGTACAGCGATCTTGACGTCACTTCTTAATAGAAGTGGACAGGATTATATAATAAAGAAGGCTATATGATCGGTCCATTAGGTCCGATCATATTCTGGTTCCGCCGGTTCTGCGCGTACGAAAGATATCAAGACACGCTGAAGTGTGTCAGAGCCAAATTCAAAGACAGGAACTGCCGACGCAGCAGCCGTGTATCCATTCACACGAACCATTTCGAGCTACTTTTGACCCTTTCACAACTTGAAACCATTGTAACCTAAATTGATTAAATTGACATTAAATTCCTCTAAGCTCATTTTGAATCCAAAATTTCAATAATGTAGCTAAAACAGTTATTGATATAATAACGTTTAAAAAACCTGAAAATGTGGTTGACCACTTATCCATCATCAAAAAGGTAACCTACTTCCATATGATCTAGAAAGTTGATATTTGGTATCTAGGTAGACTATTACACGTAAATAAAGGGAAAATTCAAAAAACAGTAAATATCTTAGATTTCGATTTTATTTTTCCATAATCATAAAGGTAACCTACTTCCATTAATGGAAGCCAAGATCAAAAGCCATTTAGATCTCAAATTTTTTTGTCGGATTTTGAACTTGGCTCCCATTTTAAACCGACTTTCAAAAAGGAGGAGGTTATCAATTCGTCGCGATTGCGAGTTTTATGTTTTTTTTGTATGTGCACCGATTATTCGAAGACGCCTGGACCGATAAAAAAAATTGTAATACTTGTCAGGTGGTCCAATAGAACTTTTATCCAAACTGGTTAAGTAGATGGGGGTTTAAACCGGTTTTCAGTTTTGAAAAATTATTACATTCATGTTTTTGGTGGGATAGTGATATATCTCCAGCACTCTCCCAGCTTTTTTCATAGCAATATTTCAAATGCTAATTGCAACTTTATTATTTAACCGATTTTTTGCTGTTTTTACAAAAAGATTTGTTTATAGAAGCATTTTTTTGTTTTATATAAAATATTAACCAAAACACACAGTCAATTAGGCTAAGGTTGTATGTTAAAACAACATTACAATATCTATCGACAAATTGAATACAAATAATACTGGTCAGGTTCTGGGAACTATGCTCAAAAAATAGAGCTCGCCTATAATAAAGCCTGGTTTGCAATTAGATAAAAAGACATTGACTACTTCTCATTACCAAGTTACGGTGGATTTTGTTTTGTTTTTTGACTTTTGTGAATCAATAAGTTTGATGTTAATGTCTGTCAGTCAGTCTGTGACATCGTAGCGTTTGAATGGATGTACCGATTTCAATGTGGTTTATTTTACGTGAAAGCAAGTTCCCTTGCGGTGGTTTTTAGCTGTGTTTGATGAAAATCAATTCAGGCGTTTAAAAGTTATTGGGGGTTAACGTACGAAAGTCAGCGCTTTATCTAGCGAAAATAGATGGCTCTACGGATATCAAGTCTTATGGGTAGTTTCTCTACTCATCACTAGATGGCGTTCTTGACAGTAGGAGTTTTTTTTTTATTTGCCTAGCAAATAAACTTATAATTATTTTTGTAGCTTATATTTAGCTTTACATTGCAACGTGGAGACGTAGTTACGTTTCAGCCCTAGGTCGTGTTGCGGATAAATCAATGTTTTAATTTTATAATAATTTTAATTAAAACAAAGACGTCTATAGTTTTACGCATTTTTTAAAATGTTTATTTTGTCTACTACATAATACATATTTGACGATTTTCTGACGTGAAGAATGTGCTGAGAATACAGAAAACAACTGTTTTTGAATGGCGCTAAAGGGTTTCTGATGAAACAATTAGTTTAATCTTAGTTACCATACTAATACTTGCTTAAAAATCTCGGATTAAAATATTAAGACTACGAAAATTTAAATTAGTTTTCTTAAAGTCACATAAAAACTAAACCTGTATTTATTTAAAAAACAATTATTTTTTCGTCGATAACTTGCACCGTGCATAATGTTTCAAAATGCTTACATTCTGTTCACTAATGTTTACATTGGGATTATTTTGGGATCGAAAACAAGGAAATTGAGGTAAGTTTGTTCTGCTAATGCATAGCGGTGGTGGCGTAGTGGTAAGCCCGGAATGGGATATTGGGTTGACATCAATCAATATATAACGGAATAAATACCGATTTCATTATTTATTTTATCATCTTTTCTTGTTGCTGACTATCAGTAACAAGAAAGGATGATAAATAATTCTTCAACACTAAAAACCGACTTCAACACCAGACTAAAGAACTGTTTTTGATAAAATTTCTATGAGATCACCTGACCAATTAAGTATACCTTTTCAAACAAAAATAATCTAAATTGGTCTAGGCGATCTATCATACATAAAAAAATACTTGTTTGTTGTTGTGTTACAATCTTGCTTCTTTAAACTATCGCTTTTTGAACACATTATTAATGTAAGTATACATAAACAGGGCTTAGCACTTTGCAAAAGTTAAAATGTCTAAGTCAGTGTCGAACAAAATAGATACAGTTAGTGTAGTGTGTACCGGGGTTATGTGACACTACCCACATTATGAAATGTGGGTAGTGTAATTATCAAAAATATCAAAAATCTGAGTTCACCATCAACAAGGAAACACCGCTGCACTCCATCCAGTCTGTCTGCGACCACGAAGGATGTAACTCCTATTTGAAACGTTCGACGTAACAAAAAACGTTCGTGCTAAGCTCCGTTTATTTTTACATTAATAATGTGTTACAATCCTTTTTGAAATTTGTTAAAAGAGTTTTAAAAGAAGAGACAAGACTTAAGTTGAGATAGCCGGTGAATGCTTAGCTTGATGTTGACTGTACAATTAAGTATACCCACACACATTTATTCGATGTACTGACGGGCACTTTTAGACAAAAGAATGAGTGTATTTTATTTTTGCATCTGACATAGCTTGACGACTGAATGTTCTCAGCCGCGACCAACGGCTTATAGTTGACTTTCGAAGCACGGAGGAGCTCGAGAATTTTTTATACCACTTGTTGTCACCCAACTAGGTGCAGACCACGCCCGGTGTCCGAGCTCCTCAAAGTGTTTTTATACCTTATAATATTAACGCATAATAAGTAAACAATCCTCTCAATTACTGGCCGGTTGGCTGGAAGAGATCCCTATGCGGGATAAGTCCGCCGTTGTATGTTCACTTTTCTGATTTGTAACTGTGTTCTTTCTTATGTACAATAAAGCTTTATAAACAAACAAATAAACCTTTACTCACCGTAAAAATACTTAATTATATAAAAAATAAATACTCGCAGCAAAACATCAAATATTTTTTTTAGAATTATGAATCTTCTTCAAACAAAGGGTAGCAGGCATCAAGTTTTCCTTTGTCCGTCCACTTCCGTCGCCCACATTTATTTTTCATACAATGTCGTCCTCGGATATTAAACACAAAACAAAATGCTTAAACTTGTAAAAAAGGTAAAAGATAATTTTTGATCCTTGTAAATGAGATCATTATCTGTTTGGAGGTCCCCCATTTTCAGTGTAAGAGCACAAATTAAATAAAGCCAGATGTGACCCTTCATTCTTGTGGCGCTTTCAACGCACATCTACCGGTGTTACCGGTTCCATCATTAGCAGTGGTGCTGCTTCTGGAGTCCGGGGTAAACTTTCCGATTTATTCTTTTCCAATTGTTTATTGATTTTTACATATTAATAACATTTTGTTACAGGTCAATATTATAAAACTTAGAAACATACTTCACATAAGTACACATAAGATTAGGAATCAATGTCATATTATATTTTACAATTACTGTCATCGAACTAAATACATCTCATTGACAAAATTCGTTGAATGAGTAGGGTAGGGGGCTAGTTCCATCAGCCATTTTTTAACTTTATTTTTAAAGATTTTAATCAAAGTTAAGTCGTTTGACCGCCATTAATGTAAAACTTAATACAATTGCGCACTTCAGCAAGACATCTTACGGTGATGGATATCCGTGACTATACTTTATCTTTACCTATTTGCAGCTTATGCTCGCAATATATGTAATACAGATAAGTATAAAAAGAACTAAAGAACAAAAAGTTTCAAAATTGTATGTAAGTAGGTATGAAACATTCTACAAATAAATATCTAGCCGGATATCCTGTATCAGAATTGAAAGTAACTTAATAATGAGTTACATTTCTAGGCTTTCTTTTTTTGTGGTAAGTAGGACCAAAATTATGCGGTCCTGCGTTGATGGGCTCGCAAATTTTCGCATCTCCTAAATGGGAGGCATTTTTTTCTTGTGAAACTTGTCTGCAGCTCATTTTCATACTTCTCCAAGTTAACTTATTACAATCTTGTAATACAGAAAGTACGTGGAGGTACAATTTCTTGTTGTATTAACTTTTAATAAATTTATCATCCTTTAATAAGAGTACAATCTTATTACGTATCGGGAACGGAAACGACGGCTAGTTTCAGGACGAGTAAAGCGATGGACACATAGAAAAGACGTAAGACGCAGACAGGGCGCAGACCCCCTTATTCATAAAAAATATAAACGTTTGCTAAACCTTTTGTAGTTAAAATATGTTTTGTCTCGTTCTTTCAACGTCAGATATTCGAAAGAGAGAAAGGGACAGAACATGTTTTAATTAAAAAAGGTTTAGCAAACGCTTGTTATTTTTTATGAATTTGAGGGATAATCTATGTCTGCTCCGCGTCCGTTTCATACAAAATGTATAGAAGCGTCGCAAAGCAGAACACAAAGAAAAGACGGGGCACCGACAGGGCGCAGACATGACGCTTACGCGTCTGTATCCTATGGTAGAACATACAGAACGAACGGGGCATAGGCACGAGCGGGCGAATCGGGGTTGTGGGCGGGTGTGGAGGAACTCGCGCATCGCGGTGTTGCCATAGTTATGGATTTGTTTGTATCTGTGATATCCATGCCTCGTCTTTTCTATATTTTTCAATAGTCACGACTGCGCCCCGTCTGTGCCCTGTCCGTGCTCCGACTGCGTCTTACGTCTTTTCTATGTGTCCAGCGCCTAAAAGTCAAAACATTTATTTATCTTTGGATATTTTTGTACCACTTGATCATTGTTTTTTTGTATATTATCTTTATATTTGTTGGCGGCAGATTATTTACTTACAGGTACGTTTAGTGCCGCTTCCAAAACGGAAGTGTATAATGTATACCTATGACTCACACATAAGTTATAATATACATAATTTCATCTCACGTTAGACGTAATTTATGTTTGTTAACTCGTACGCAAGCATTACATGTTATTATGTGTGAACATTGTATTATATTATAAGTATTAATTAAAAGACATAATAATAATATGACAAAGCCCTTCTGGCGAGTAGGCAACCAATTCTGTGAAAATAAGTTTCTTTCGGCGTTTCTTTTCAGCAGTGCTCGTAACTAAGGCCTGGTACGTAGTTTTTTTTTTGCACTACACTTAATGTAAATTATACTTATTGACATGTAAAAGTGCCTGTTAAGGGTCTTATTTCTGAATAAACATATGAACTTTAAGTTTTGATGTATGTAACAATTATTTTTTATTTAATATCATTATAATGTAGTCTAAAGTCCAGTTATCGGCAGTCTGGACAATATTTCACGATAGTCGAGAGTTGCAGCGGGTACTTCATAGGCGACTGCACCGAATGGGGAAAGTTTGGGGACAGCTTAATTTTACTAGAGTCCACATGAGGGTGAAATACTAGAAATTAATACCATATGGGGGTTAGCTTTCAGAATTTAATAAATTTCTGGTATACTGCTCAATGATTCCATAATAAATTTATTGACGAATAAGTTATATAAATAATTAAATGCGGACAAATCACACAGATTGAGCTAGCCCTAAAGTAAGTTCGAGACTTTTGTTATGGGATACTAACTCAACGATACTATATTTTATAGCAAATACATATATAGAATAACATCCAAGACCCAGATAATTTAAAAAAGATAGATAATTTAGATACAACAGACAGACAGCAGGCAGAAGTGCAGCTGAAAATGCAACGTTGCAGTCGCGGGTCCGCCGGTATTAAAGTCTGAGTAGCCAAGCTTGGACGGGGCCTTCATATTTTACTACAAAAAGTCTAGGTCCTAGCGTTTTCAAATATCTATCTTAACGATAGAAAACTTTAAAGTAAACGCTAGGAAGTTTAATAAAACAGACAGACGTGTCGCTGAAATTGCATCGGTATGTGAAATGAAATGTCATGTCCTGTATAATTATATACATATATATTAAATGTCTCGTTTTACCGATGATATTTAGTTCGGACATTGTAGAGATTGAAGATCTAGTCTTCAATCTCCTGGTTCTTTCAGATTCTCCAGCTTCCATCTTCCCTTTGCGTTGGTCCCAGAATCTTACGTAGGATCTTCCTCTCCACCACTAGCAGCTTGTTTTATTCCTTTAAAGTCAGCGTCCAAGCTCCACACCCTTACATCAAAATCGGTCTGATAACAGTTTTGTAGACTCCTACTAGAAAGCAGCCAGGCTTGGCTGGCTCGGACATGAAGAAAGAATGGGAGAAAATCGGGCGTTGAAGAGAGCCTACTTGAGTCGGCCAAATGGCCGCCGTGCTATTGGTCGCAGGCACATACGGGCCGACGAGGTACAGAAAGACCTGCGAAGCGTCGGAGTTGACAACTGGTAGCAACACTTACAAGACCGCAAAAAATGGTGCCATCTAGTGTCGGAGGCCAAGATCCACTTCGGGTCGCTGCGCTACCGTAGTAAGTAATTATATTATATGTTTGGTAACTCTGTTCTATCTAATCATGGTAAAACGTTAGCCGTTTTGTTAAACGTAACGTAACACATTTATAATCTAGCTGAATGATTTTCAGCTGTTTTCCAAAACCGAGCTGTAATGCCAAATCGCTAGCAGTTTTTTCAAACAGCGGATTATACAATCCAACTGCAACATTTAAGGGGTTTCAATTTGAACACGAATACAGTGAAATATGGTCATGATTGTATGTACGAGGTATGCGTATCAGCTGTGGTGTTAAGTAGCTAGACGAGATGCAAACTGGGCCCGGGTGGAAATCATGTTAATTTCCGATTCCGAGTTTTCGGACATTTACGCAGCTAGGTTATCACAGGTGTTGTATACGTGCAGTGGGTCGACAATGTAGGCCAGATATAGATTTGAGACTCATTTGAAAATTATTTGGTGCAATATTTTACAACAGTACTTAAATTAAACTGTTACGTCACAGCCAACCGGTAGATCTCTTCTTATTATTAAAGAGATAAGCTCTTGTCTGTGGAGCAACCAATACATCTCTGTCTGTCTAAAGTCAAGTCCTTTAAAAAGCCAATTCCTTAACATATTTGTAGGTTGAAACATTGATTTGATCTTTTGTTTGTTTTATAAAACTATCTCTAGGTCTTCCTTCTTTGTTTGTGATTTCTAAGTCAATTTGAAAAATACATAAAAGAAACGGATAAGAGTTAAAATGATACTAAATTAAACTTGTTTTCAAGCTGAAAGTATCAATCTGACTTTATTTTAGTATGGTTCTATATATACCTAGTCTAGCCATAAATATTGTAAAAAAGAATAAAAAACCATTTTAAATATAAAAGTCGAAGTGGTCTCCATTGGCTGCAATACAGTCCTTTAAACGTTGAGGCCAGTTATCAATAGAAGCACGCACTCTTTCCATGGGAAAATTCTTCACAGCCAATCGTATGGATTGTTTTAGGGACTCCAAATTATCATGGCCCTTAGAGCAAGCTCGGTACTAGACGACGGCCAGTCTTCAGCTCTGATGAACTCGGAAACGTTCGATTCCAACCAAGACTGCGTGGACCGAGCTTTGTGACCCGGTGCCGAGTCTTGCTGGAAGAACCATTCTTGGTTATTGAACATGGTGTTGTTAAGGGGCTTAACTACTTTCTTAAGAATGGTATCTTGATACACTTCTGTTGATGTTTTGATACCTTTTTCACAAAAGTATGGCTCAGTCACTCCTTCAAATCTAACGCCCCACCAAACCATCACTGAAGCCGGATAATGCCCACGTTGCACTCTGTCGACTAATTGGGAAGCTTTCTTAGAGCTTTAAGCATAAATACGGTCATTTTGTTTGTTAAAATGTTGCTCAATTGTAAATATTTTCTCATCCGTATACAAAAATTTTCTGTGACCTCCCTTTGCGCACCGCTTTAGTAGTTGTTTCGATTTTACCACCCTGTTCTTTTTTAAATAGGCTGCAAGTCCTAAGTCATTTTTAAAAATACGCGACATGGTTCTAGGTGCTATCTTTATCTCCCGTGATAAAATCTTTTGCTTTCGGACAGGATGTCTTCGAATACTTTCCCTTACTGCTTTGACCACCTTTTTCGCACGAACACTACGTGGACGGCCAGACCTTTTTCTGTCACAAACAGAAGAGGTCTCATTGTACCTATTAATAGCCCGGTACACAAACATTTGACTAATGCCAAGCGTATGGAGAGTTTTAAAAATTGCATTTAGCTTCATACCTACTTTCATTATCATCCGAGCGTATTCCCGGTTGCATGCTGAGCAGTAACGCTTCAGAGCCCGGGATCCGCTACCTAACCAAGGAGATTTCACGAGGTTACTGCCGTCTGACCTCCACAACCTAAAGGGCAAACCAGGAACCAATCCTTGGATAGTTTGATGATCAAACTCTAGGTGGCGTTCGGGACCTACTGTTTTACGTGCCTTCCGAAACACTTCCGAATAATTAGGTGATTCAAGCCTGCAATATCCTATCCAGACTGGAAACAACTTTTCACAAAGTATGCTTCCCAGTGGGAACCGAACACATGACCTCCGGGTCACAAGGCGAACGCCTTGACCACTGGACCACGGAGGCAGTCTCAGCTTCATACCTACTTTGTGTAATGCAATCACAGCGATTCGGTTTTCTTTATTACCTCACTTCATTTTAATATCGCAAAATATTGTACAATGTATTGGCGCCAAAATAAGAAAAGACAATGAAAAATCATATAAAAATAACGGATTCCAAATTCAAATGTAATATTTTGTTTATTTTTAATTGTAACAGTACATATTTATAGCCAGACTAAGTAAAGATGTAATAAAAATGTTTGAATAGGTGGAAATTAAACTAGATATAGTCGGTAGATCTATTTGAATGACAATTCTCAGTATTCCTATAGGGTTGACGACAGGGTTAGACAAGCACAATTGTAATTAGTCGTCTTTTAGTAAAAAATAACGGCCTCATATTTTTCAGTTTGCCAAAAAGGTATAAATTCACAAAGTACGAAGCATAAGTTCCGGAGTGGGGGCTTGCAACGTTACCTCTATGTAAAAATCGTACGTAGCCGTGACGTCATGCAAAATTTCGCAAAATTTCAATGCTCTGTATCTTTGTCATTTTATGTTTCTCAGAGAAAAGAAAAAACACGTGTACTTTTTGAATAATCTAACCGATGGGTTAAAAATATTTTTCATTTGTCATGCCTATTGCAAGGACTTGTAATATCTATGTATTTTTGTACTAATCGAGAACAAACGTTTTACTGAGTGCGTGATACGGATTCCCGTTGGGAAACCATACTGCAAGAATACGACGTGAGTTCTTTTAAGTATTCTTGAGTATAAATATAATATACAAAACTGGTTTATTTAGTTTTATTTTTATCTAATCTAAAACCTTAATCTAAAATAACGTCAGATCGATGCTTTCAGCTTTAAAACAAGTTTAATACTATCATTTTTAACCGACTTCCAAAAAGGTTATCAATTTTAATTTATAGGTATATTTTTGGTTTATTTTTAATATCCCCGCATTATCCAAAGACATAGACATAGAAATAGATTTGTTTGATCTAAAAAACACACATATCTATACTATAATAAAAGAGTAAAAAAAATGGGTCTGTACATTGAAAATTTTTCAAAAAAAAATATTTGGGGCGATGGAGATATAGTAATAGAGTAAGAAAATAAAAAAAAATGTCTGTCTGTTTGTCTGTTTGTCTGTTTGTACACGCTAATCTCCGGAAATACTGGACGGATTCGAATGAAACTTTTTTTGTTATATAGCTGTGAAGCCTGGGCAACATATAGGCTATAATTGATTTTGGAAAATGGAACACATGATGCAGAACTATAATGGTCCAGCTAAACTATAAGAAATATTAAAATGCCGCCTTAGCAAAAGTTGTTAAGTCTGATGAGAACTTTTTGTTGAGTTATAATACAACTGGCCAAGCGCGAGTCGGACGCGCGCGAAGGGTTCCGTACCATAATCTATGAAAAATCACGTTTGTAGTATGGGAGCCCCCCATCAATACTTATTTTATTCGATCTTTAGGGTTCCATAGGGTAGGGTAGAAACGGGACCCTATTACTTAGACCGTCCGACTGTTTGTCTGTCTGTCTGTCACCAGGCTGTATCTCATGAACCATTATAGCTAGACAGTTGAAATTTTTATAGATGATGTTTTTTGTTGCCGCTGAACAAAAATATACTAAATGTATACTATAATAAAAGAGTACAAAAAATGTGTCTGTACATTGAAATTTAAAAAAAAAAAAGTTGTTTCGTCCGAAGTAGAACTTATAAGTTCAGTATTTGCGGACCTTCAGAGCATAACACACCAGAAAATTCTTGGTTATGTGAACGCGCCATATTGACACCAAAAAATTAAAAATCAATTAATAAAGAACTTATGACGCAAATTATTGTTAACTAGCTTGTGCCCGCGGCTTCGCTCGCGCAGGGGTGTAATTTATCAAAATCCTTTCTTAGGGGATGCCTACGTCATAGTAGCTTTATGCATGCAAAGTCTCAGCCCGATCGGTTTAAAATGACAAAGTTTCATACAAACTTTCATCCCCTATTTTATCCCCTTGGGTGTAGAATTGATCAAAATCCTTTCTTAGCGGATGTCTACGTCATAACATCTACCTGCATGCCAAATTTCAGCCCGATCCGTCCAGTGGTTTGGGCTGTGCGTTGATAGATCACTATGTCAGTCAGTCAGTCACCTTTGAGTTATATATATTTAGATATATATTTAGATTTCTTGGATAGTGTTGTTGACGACGCCACCAATTATCCAGTTGAGTTTCTTAATTCACTTGCAGCAAATGGACTCACGGCTCACAAAATAAGTCTTAATGTCGGAGGGCCAATAATGCTGATGCGAAATTTGACTCCGCCGAAACTGTGTAACGGAACCCAACTTAATGTCTCAGCACTGTATGCCGAAGTTCAGCGGCTAAATTTCAGCCAATGCATGCCTGCAATGTTATTTGCATTACTAGCAACACATAACGCCGAACTTCCGATGCTTTTGCCTGAATCGGACCCGTACCCGTACCCGTACCCGTACCCGTGCCCGTACCCGTACCCGTTCCGCTCCCGCTCACACTTCCGCTCCCGCTCCCGCTCCCTCTCCCGCTCCCGCCGCCGCCGCCGCCGCCGACGCCGCCGCCACCGCTTCCGCCGACGCCGCCGCCGCCGCTTCCGCCGCCGCCGCCGCTGCCGCCGCCACCGCCGACGTCGCCGCCGCCGCCGCCGCCGCCGCCGCTGCCGCCGCCGCTGCCGCCGCCACCGCTTCCGCCGACGTCGCCGCCGCCGCTTCCGCTTCCGCTCCCGTTCCCGTTCCCGTTTCCTCTTCCACTTCCGTTCCCTCTTCCGCTCCCGTTTCCGTTCGCCGCAGACGCGCCAAAGACGGAAGATTAAATTCTCATATCGGCACATCACTACTGTCCGGCGTTTCCACCGAACTTCAGCAGCTGAACTTTAGTTTATTTAGTGTGTCATCCCCACCGAACTTTAGACACTGAACTTTAGCCACTAAACTTCGGCATAGTCTGCTGAGACACTTAAAGCTCACAGTAAGTGAGTGATGCCAGTGAAACTGTATTTATTCCGCGTATGCCACTCATCCCCAACAATTTTCCTTTTGAAAATACCCAGTTCCATATGTTAACTTGCTTTTAGGAGTCATAAAGTCCACGCGAACGAAGTCGCGGGCATCAGCTAGTGCACAATAAAAAACATTATACAGAATCAGGAAATAATATAGTTTTTTTTATGTGCGCTTTAGCAGATCAAATGGGCTGTGGCTCAGTGTATAGTTTACTTATACAAAATATGAGTAAATAACTGATATTTTGCCGCACTACTTGTAGGATTGACGAATAGATATTTATTTGTAAAACATAATAAGATAAACAGCTGAATGCAATAAGAATTTGATATCCACAATTTTAATAAATAAAATTGTGTTTTTATAAAAATTGTGTTTTTATGAAGTTAGATTAAAATTAAATTGCCTTTAACAAAATTAAATTAAATTCCATAAAACGAAATGATATTAAATTATATTAAAATGCGTAGTATGAAGACGCCTGGACCGACAAAAAAATATTTTTTTGTTTAAATGAGCGAAGAATAGAAATTTTATCAAAATTGGTTGTGTAGTTCGGAGTAGATGGCGGTTTTTAGTTAAAAAAAAAATAATCTCTTATGCTATTATTAAAAGATATGATAACATTTTATTTACTAATATACAATTATAAATTAAAAGGAAAATTTAAATTAAAAACTAAATTAAATCTAAATTAAAACTAAAGTACAAACTAAACTAAAAACTAAATAAATAAAAATAAAAAACTTACAAATAAAAAATGTCGTGCAGATCATTGCCCTGCGTTAAAGTGCCCAAAAGGCTGGCAGCATTGCCACGCTGGATGGCAATGCTTATTCGTTGGGCGAAGTAATTGCCAGCCCTTTGGTCACATGACACCTCGACCAACTTTTGATTAAAAAATTTAAAATGTTTATGGGTTGATGGCCCCCACGGACCTAAGGTCTCAACCCCAAACGGCTCAAATATGAAGCCGTTCCCTAGGCATTCATACTTGCGCCGTTTTAGGTTTATTAAAAGTAACGTGAGATGACATAACTAAATATATAAAAACGTTTTTACTCACGTAGTATAGTCGGAAAAGGCCGACTAGTATCATCCTCAGGGCGAATGTTAACAGAGTCAGGTAGTTGTCTGGGCGAGAGGGAGGGGGGAGTGTGTTAGTGTGTGTCACATAGTAAGACTTTTCAAATTTTTTGAAATAAAAAAAAACATTTCAATTTTTTGAAATTTTTAAAATTTTAATTTTTTTAAAAGTTTTGAATTTTTTTGAATTTTTAAAAAAATTTAAAAAAAATTTGACAGTTTTCAAATTGGTTTAAAAATCACAAAGAAAATGCATGCATGGTTGTTATTTCTAAACCTAACTTGAAAAATGTGCTTCGAATAAAGGATTTATTGATCCTATTTACACATTTCCGACTGCAAAATAGAATAAATCTTTTTCCAGTAACATTTATACATTTAGTGGAAATCACGTGGATGGATTGCATTTCAGCTAGTGCAGAATAAACGTTTGTAAATTCAGAATTTAACTGCATACGAGTAATATGAGCCAAACACGTCAGTGCTAGACGAATTAACTCACAAAAAAGCGTTTTTTGAGCTGTAAGCATATGCTATGTCCAGCGGTGGACTTTTGATGAAGCGCTGTATATGGTTTTGATATATTATTTGACATTTAATAGTAAAAATGTTTTATGTATTAGATTGATTAGATTGATCAATTCGAAACGTAAGAGACCGTGTTATTTAAAAAAAGCAGAACCTAAAATGATTTTGATGACCTCTGTTATCATCATGTCACGCTGTCACACCGGAGGTCCCGGGTTCGACCCCGGTCAGGTCAAGATGGAAAATTATCTTTTTCACATTGACCGGGTCTTGGACGTTTATCTATGTATGTATTTGTTATAAAATACAGTATCGTTGAGTTAGTATCCCATAACACAAGTCTCGAACTTACCTTGGGGCTAGTGATTTGTCACAAAAAAAAGTTCACATTGACAAAAGAAAAAATTACATTGCGGGAGATCGTCTTGTTTTGGACGGAAAATTGTTTAATAGCAGCACATAAATCGCAGACACAATTGAATTCAATAGTTCTTTTGACCCTATCGGGCCAATCGATGCTTGAAGAGTTAAAGTACTATAGTTAGTCCGCGTTAGCGGGAACGTACAGCGTGGAAGGGACAACGTAATAAATAAAATCATGAGTTATACTAGATCACTATAGTACAATGTAATTAAAATAACAATAAAAAAAAAACAAAAGAATATATCGGCATTCTCATAAAAAAGTGTGCAGCCGTTCGGTCAATTAGTATGGGAATGTAGATTTTTTTTTGCTTCTTGACTATTATTTTTATTTCATAATACTATAGTGATCTAGTACAGTCCGTGGTTTGATTTATTACGGGTACTTCCCTTCTACGTTGTATAATAAGACGGAAATTATTTAAAGTTATACTAGCATTTAGCAACTTAGCAACTTTCAACTCTATGGCAAAGTTCCATTTTATAGATTACTTGGCCGTGTATTAGCCATCACATTTTATGTTTTTACGGTGTTAAGAGCGAATAATTCAGCCGTATTTCCATACCCTGATTCCTTACCGGATAGTGCCAATAGAGCAATGATTTGTATTTATATTGATGGATATACTCGTATTGGACTTTTTTTATGCTTTCGCTTTTTTATAACTTTATTTTAAAAGAGGTACGAACCTCCATGATCCCGAAAGATTGGTAAGATTTCCCACTGTGTTCTAACATCTAGCAAACAAATTTGACAAGATTATATTAGAAAAAGAAAACATAGTAATACAGCCATAGCCTCTTTTTATTTGTTATTAAAAAAAGAAATTAAATCGGTTATGATTTGGAGGAGAAATTAAGGGGTTATGAAATGTTGATTTTGTGTACTTTTCATAGGTATTTTCGGTCCGAGCTGCAGCTGTCTCTATTACACATTGCAACAAGTAGTTCAGGCACAGCGCGACAGCAACATATTTTAGAAAAACTTATTTTTCAATCTACTTTTCAGCTAAGCCGCACGTGCTACGACCTCGCTACGAGCGCCTCGCGTGCTACGCCGGCTATCAGTTGAGCTAAGAAGTGCTACAACGTGCTACGACGGTCTACGAGTAATAAAACAACTCTGGAACGCCCTTATCTCTCGGAATTTCAGCGGAATCGTTTTCAGTACTCTATCTCGAATTCCTAGTATTTCTGTCGAACAATAAATTCAGCTTATACCCACATACATACAAACAATGAGACGTTAACGACAGACCCTCGGCACTCACCCTTACTGTTATTGTGTCAAGACTCTCTCTCCTAAATGTATTATTAAGAATAATTAAAGTTAACGGCATAGCAAGTACGCATCCTCTATCTCGACTCGACTCATGAAATATAGCAAGCGATTTACACCTTAAACACCAGACAAAGCGATTCATTATCGTATACAAAATGTCGGTCTTGGACACAAAAAGACCCCCACTACAGTTAATGGGACGCATACAGCGGTGCTTAAGTAAAAGCAGAAATGTGGCGTTGACAATGATGAAAGCAAAAGGAAAAGATATGGAAACGTATATGACATATAATCTAACTTATCATACAGGTAAATTGGAATACGCAGGCTTTGTGATACGATTTATATTTGCTAGACTCTGTCGTAGTCTCAGTCGTAGTCACCGCTCTGAAATAAAAAGAAACAAAAACAAAAATTTGTTATTTGGAATTTTTGATACGTCACTTGGAGCTATACTTTCTTCAAGTATAGACTTGACTTTGTGGAATGAACCATCATTGTTCATTCAACTTTAATTCAGGGAAGATGTTCCGAACTCGTACCTATATCTTGCTATTGTCTTGAATAAGATAATCTTTCGTCTTAGGAATGAAACGCAACACCCCCTCAGTTATAGATATTGACGGCTTTTAATGGAGAAGACTGATGCATATAGTTTGGAATTATGTTATTATGCACGTTACTACAGCGTTTGAGATCAATATCATTGTAAGATTTTTTTAACGATTCGGTATACGCTTTGCGATTCGATATTTTTACGTCGCTATTTTTGTAGTAATGATACTGACAGCCACACATGACGGAATTCAGAAAAAAAAACCTACAATCTTACGTTTAACTTTAAGCAGTTTTACATAAACTCTAGCCTTTGACCCGCGGCATTGACAAATATGAATCGTTTATTAAATTTGGTGTATTAAAAATCGCTAAGCATTTATTCAGCTATTTTACAAAACAGAGCTTTTTTGCTTATGCATATCAAACAGCGAATTAGTGTTGCAAGCAAAAGTATAAAATATCGATAGCCTATCGATACTATCGTGGCCTTGAAAAACAGTCACAATATTGATAGGACTATCGATAGTATCGATACTATTAAATTTAGATACTATCGATAGCATTCGATACTACCGATAGTATCTAAATTCAACAGTATTGATACTATCGATAGTTTTACCTTACATCAATAGTATTGCAAAATATGGACAATCGATACTATCGATAGTATCGGTTATTTAATACTATCGATAGTCAAACTATCGATAGTTATGCAACGCTACAGCGAATATACAATTCAACTGCGAGATATGTATCTTCAGTCTTCAGTGACTAGTTTGCAAGTGAGTGATCTTCTCTTGACGTCATCGTTGTTAGCCGCTTCACGGCAGTGGTTCGTAACATAATATGCCCCTTTGATACGATTGTCGTCGCCAGGCATTGATGGATCTCGATGTTCCACCATTAATTAGAGCACAATGACTGATGCACATAGTTCTAGCTGGGAATCCGTATACGTCTAACATAATTGCAGAGCGTCCAAGTTATGTGCCACTTCGTCTTCAAGATGATAAAGTTACGAATATAAACAATTGGATGAATGATTACTTGATTTGTATTATGACGATAAGAAAAAGTATAGGCAGGGCATTCCAGAGAACTTGAAGGGTGAAAGATGATTATTACGAAAATTAAGTATTTAAGAAAAAAAAATATTTTGTAAACTTTTTGAGTCGAATATTGTATGATTAGAAAAACAATGTGAACATAACCTCCACTCCACTTGTTTCCTTTTAACCTCGTTATCATCTTTTTTTAAGTATATTAATGGATTTTTAGAAGACACCTGAACCGATCTGGATTTTTTATTTTTATTCGGAAGGGCAGGCATACTTGTTTGGTGGTCCTATGGACATTTAATTAAAATGGTTGTGTACTTTGGGGTTGTTGTAATCTCTTTCATTCTGGTTCAAGATATAAAAAAATGGACACGATGTCAAGAATGGTTTTTGGAGCGAGCCAGGTTGGCGTGTGACACAAATGAAGCAGTTCCCAGAGGGATGCGACGGCCACTGACCCACTTGTGTGTTTGTCTGTCACATAACTTCATCACCTAATCTGAATTGGGGTTGCAATTGTTGTTTAAGGAGTCGTTAATTAATTAATCGTGTTATGTGTACCTACTTCTGTATGTGTTAGCTGCCTTTCCCTGTCGTTATATATTGTTTGAATTTGTTTGTAAAAACCTTCTTTTCTTTATACTACTACGAATTAAAAGTGACTTTTGAGTCTTACGGCCTTGGGCTCTGTCTGCTTAGGCGCTGGACACATAGAAAAGACTTAAGACGCAGACGGGGCACGGACGGGGAAAAGACGGGGCGCCGTCGCGACTTTTGAAAACACATAGAAAAGACGAGGCACGGACGTGACAGATACTCGTACAAACAAATCCGAATCTATTGCAACACCGCGACGCGCGAGTTCGCCCACGTCCGCCCACAACCTCAATTCGCCCGCTAGTGCCTGTGCCCCGTCCGTTCTGTATGTTCTACCATAGGACACAGCGTAAGCGTCATGTCTGCGGCCTGTCGGTGCCCCTACTTTTCTGTGTGTTCTGCTTTGCGACGCTTCTATGCATTTTGTATGAAACGGACGCGGAGCAGACATTTATCTGCGCCCCGTCCACGTCTTACGTCTTTTCTGTGTGTCCAGCGCCCAAGAGCAGCGAGATTTAAAATGCTGTCTGCCCGGTTATGGATAAAGACTTGATAGTACATCAATAAATATACATACATAAGTATATGCATGTATTGAATGTAGTATAATTATATTAACTAGTGGCTCTATGAGCTGTGACTTCGCGACAATTATGTGTTATGTTTTTCGTCTTCATCTCCCATGGCACCACCATTTTGGAAAACTCCCAAAAACGGAATCGACAAAAGAAAATTCCATGTTATTATCGAACAAATATTCAACGAGAATCGCCTGATAAATGAGACCTGCAGAGTAGAACATCTGGACAGTCGGACTTTCGAAACGAAAGCAATTTAATCCCAGCTGCTCGCTCGCGCTTTGCTTTCGCTCGGTCAACCAATATGTGTGATTTTGATACACTAAAACTTACTTAGGTATACACAACCATTATATCCCAACGAATAATATTATATATGCAAAAGTGAGTTTGTATATTTGTTTGTTTGTAACCTCATCACGCTTCAACCAATGAAATCTCTCTCATCTAAGCACATGTTTGGCTAGATGTTTTCTACGCTGTTTCCTAATAATGTCATCCGTTATCCATGCGCAGTCAGATTTTAATACAAACTCAAAGCTACAAATCGACCTGGGCTATGGTCAAGCCTGCGACTTTTATAGGTCGCGTTTTTACATATTATGTGACATACAGACAGACATACAGACAGACATTCAGACAGACATACAGACAGACATACAATCAGACATACAGACAGACATACAAACAGACCGACAGACAGGCATACAGACAGATACACAGTCAGACATACAGATAGAGATACAGACAGACATACAGACAGACATACAGTCAGACATACAGTCAGACATACAGTCAGACATACAGACAGACATACAGACAGACATACAGACAGACATACAGACAGACATACAGACAGACATACAAACAGACATACAGACAGACATACAGACAGACATACAGACAGACATACAGACAGACATACAGACAGACATACAGACAGACATACAATCAGACATACAGACAGACATACAGACAGACATACAGACAGACATACAAACAGACATACAGACAGACATACAAACAGACCGACAGACAGACATACAGACAGATACACAGTCAGACATACAGATAGAGATACAGACAGACATACAGACAGACATACAGTCAGACATACAGTCAGACATACAGACAGACATACAGACAGACATACAGACAGACATACAGACAGACATACAGACAGACATACAGACAGACATACAGACAGACATACAGACAGACATACAGACAGACATACAGACAGACATACAGACAGACATACAGACAGACATACAAACAGACAGACAGAAATACAGACAGACCGACAGGTATTGGCGTCAAACGTATAACACCCCTCTTTTTACGGGGGTTAAGAAACCGATCTGCATCATCAGTTGAACGGTTTAGTTAGTTGAAGTGGAAGTCCAATCCTATTAGTATCTACTAGGATAAATTAAAACTAAATAAATAAAAATAAATTTCATAAAAATAAACAAATTGTAACCATCAATGCATACAATTCAATGCAATTTAATTAACAAAGCATCCGGAACCAAAATGGTTGCGTCGGCCATGATAGTAATTGTCCTGCTCTGCGGTTGAGCAGTGGACACAGTGCGGTGAAATTGACCTGTCAAAACGGTTGTTGCTTCTATTAGTTTTAGTGGCCAAGAGGAATTCGATGGCTCAGCGGTCATACACTTTATTTAGACCTTATATGTTAAGCAACTTTACAAGTTTGCCCTTGGATTGTTGATAATAAGTGGAGTGGCAAAATTTATGTCGTGCTTGAGTAGGCATTTAAAGCCTTTGATCCGACTCTGTTATCCGTCGACATACAGTTGTATAACTACCAGGTATCTTAAAACCTGACACCATTAGTGGCGAAGTCAGTATCACTTTCAAGTGAGAGATTTTTAATCATGAGATAAGTAGTTCGACAGTTTTGGAAATAGCTGAGCACATTTGTCCAAAAAAAGTTTTATACAAGGCAACTCCTAAGTATTAGAAATTACATACGAACAGTATTTCGAGTATAGATGTGAAAAGCGTAACCAACTTGTCTTACTATTACTTGGCAAGAATCTTTCGTATTTATACAACGTGGATGGGGCATACCCGTAATAAATCGAACCTCGGGATATACAAGATCATTTCATAAATAGGGAAAAATTCCATACAAAAGTGTGCAGCCGCCCGGGCAACTTGTAGGGAATGTCGAAGTTTTTTTCTTTTTTGCCTGGTTTTTAATTTAATTATAAAGTGACTAATGTGTCACGTGGTTTGATTTATTACGGGTAAGTCCCCTCCACAATGAATATCCTAAAACTACATATAAACCTTTTGTACCATTTATTATTGGTAAATAAAGTATTAAATAAATAAATAAAATAAACCAGGTTGAACCAATTAAATGATAGGTTCAACCATTCTCCGTCTATATAGCCTTCGTTAGAGGACTTAACAAACAAAATAGTTCAGGTTTTTGCTTGTTAGTCGCCCTCTAGGTAAAACCCGGATTTTTAGATTTTTATATGTTTAGATTTTACTAAGCTATATTTAGTAACTCATCTCGTACAACTTTTATTATCTGTTTGTGAACTTATGATATAATTACAAACATTATTTGTTGTTTACAATTATTTGTCTTCGAATCCTTTTTCTACATAAATGTCCGGGCTGTTGTTAGTGTGTTTTTCCTATTTAGAAGTAACGTAAAAAAATCTAGGTCTATGGTTTTTTCTTTGAGTTAGCGGCCAAAGTTTATGGTCAGGATACGATGTATCACGATATATGATGACCACCTTAGAGCAACACTGAAGGGAGTAGCCATTCGCAGCTTTCCTCTCTGTCGAAGTACAAGCCCAAACGGGCATACGCATTCAATAAAATTAGTTTCACTCGGATTTCTTACTAGACCGAATCCAGTCGCTCAAGTGAATGCTGTTGAACGAATTTTTTGCTGCAAAAAGAGGTTTGGGACAGCAAACTTACAAAAAGATGGCGTGACATTTACTATGTAAGTAAATCTTAAACATAATAATGCTATTTAACATTTAGACACCTAATTCGAATATTTTATTAAAATATTATTGTTGGTTTTGTTTACCAACATTGAAGTACACTCTCTCAATTCTCTCATACAAATTTCAGGTCGGTCGAGCGATAAATCCGACTTCTCGCCGATAAACCATCTAGTGATGCTACCTTAACATATTACTTAAATGTCGATAATTCGGGTGGCGGGCGGCGCAATATAACTGTGTTAAATAAATTGTTGTCAGGGTTTTTAACTCCTGACGCAAAAAGAGGGGTGTTATAAAGACGCTAACGTCTGTTGGTCTGTCTGTGTATCTGTATGTAGCATCGTAGCTCTCGAACGGATGAACCTATTTCAATGCGGTTTTATTACAAGAAAGTAAGCTCTCTTGTGGTGGATCTTAGCTTTGTTTTAATGAAAATTGAATCCGTTTAAAAGTTATCGAGGGTTAACACCTGAAAGTCAGGATTTTCTCTAGCAAATTTTAGTTGGCGCTACGGATATAAATATTGACTCAGACCGTAAAACTGAACTAATTCCTTATGGAACATAAGTCGTTAGCTGAAAATTATATCGACTTTTCATACAAAGTGACTCACTTCGAGCGAACAAATTAGAGGTCTTAATTTTGTTTCCATAATTTATTATCTATTCTTTGTGGAGAGTTGTTCAGTTTCATGTTCCGAATCCACCTTTCTTTTTATTTTTGAAATATAATATGACGGCGTACTAATATACCTACATATTCAAATAAAAATAGACTCACGGTAGCCGATTTCACGGATACCGATCGAAAAAACCAGTACCTACTTACTTATCCTACTTTTTGTTTTTTCAGCTTCCCTAAAGATCCTGAATTAAGAGATATATATATTTTTTTGCTATAACAAGCGATTCTAGTTTCCTAAAAGGTCAAGTGTTATATGCTCAACTCCTTTCCAGACATCCAATTGGCAAGTCCTTACTAATACCAAGTTTAATATACTCCAGACTGCATTTGTTTTGTAAGTCTATTGAGTGTCTTCGATATAATAATTTTATATTTATTACTTTATATAGCTTTGGAATTATAGAAATGTATTGTTATGTTTATTCTAGAGCCATCCATTACCCGTTGAACCATCTTATAAGGCGGTTGAAGTTACCAGTTCAGCTACGCCTAACTTGTTGACTTCTCTAGGTGAATCATTATCTCAACATCTAATAAATACGATATTTTATACTTTTATTGTTTTCCTTTGTTTCTTCTTCCTTTATTTCGCAATTCATCGATATTGATGTGTCGATAGTGTCAGTCCAGCCCTTTTGACATCGAAAACGTGTCAATATGTATGTTGTCATTCTTTAACTTTAATTTTTAATAAATGTATTTCAGAAGGTGTTTTCCCCGACTTAATGAAAATGAGTAAAGTTATACCACTGTTTAAACAGGGATCCAAAGATGATTCGAACAATTATAGACCAATTTCAATATTACCGGCTTTAAGTAAAATATTTGAAAAAATTATATTAGACCAGCTAGTATCGTATTTTAATATTAATAAATTACTTCACTGTCACCAACATGGATTTACAAAAGGGCGCTCTACCACTGATGCAGCAGCGACCTTAGTTCAAATTATTTACAAAGCCTGGGAGAATTGACAAGACGTTATAGGCATCTTTTGCGATCTGTCGAAAGCATTCGACTGTGTCGATCACATGATATTAAAAAATAAACTAAAATTTTATAGCGTTACTGATACTGCACTCTCTGTTATTTCATCTTATCTTGATAATAGAACTCAAAGAGTTGAAATCAACAGAGTATCCTCAAATAGTGCACCAGTGAGCATGGGTGTGCCTCAGGGTTCAATAATTGGTCAATTTTTTTTTGATTTATATTAATGACCTCCCCTGTCTTGCAGAAAAGTTGTGTGAAGTAGTATTGTTTGCCGACGATGCATCTTTACTTTTTAAGGTTGACAGAAAATGCACAAACTATGACGATATAAGCAATACTATGTCACAAGTACTTAGTTGGTTTACGACTAATAGTCTGGCCTTAAACACACAAAAGACTAAGTGCGTTAATTTTTCACTATTGAATAAACCCAATACTCACATACCTTTGAGTCTTAATGGCCCAGTTCTAGAATGGGTATCCAAGACCAAATTTTTAGGCATAACTGTAGACTGGAACTTAAAATGGGACAAACATATTGAGGCCATTGCCAAAGAAACTTAGTTCGGCAGCATATGCTGTGAGGAGGGTCAGACGGTGTACTTACGTTGAAACTGCTAGGCTAGTATACTTTAGTTATTTTCACAGCATAATGTCATATGGCTTGCTCTTATGGGGTAAAGCGGCTAACATACATGCTATCTTTGTGCTACAAGGAAGAGCAATTCGGTCGATCTACGGACTAAAATCACGCGATTCCTTAAGAGAGTCATTTAAATCTATAAACATTCTTACTGTGACATCTCAATTTATTTACGACAATCTTCTGTTTGTTACATCTAGGTTAAATAATTTAAAGAAAAATAGTGATGTTTACAGTTATAATACTCGCAACAAAAATCAGCTTCATACGCCTAAATTTCGACTTGTTAAAACTAGAAATTCACTCTTAGGTCTAGGTATAACATTATTTAATAAACTTCCCGAAGTGATAGTTAACCTACCAATGGCAAAATTTAAAATACATGTTAAAAAAGTTTTATTGAATAATGCGTACTATACTATCAATGATTATTTAAGACATAAAAACGCGTGGATACTTCCTAAACGTTTTCCATTACACTCCACACATGAAACATAAATAGCTGCATTTTCTGTTAGCATTATAAGCTTACTGTAAAAACATGCAAATGCTCTGCAATCAATAGGTGACCAACATATAACTAATATTTTCTCTTGACAAGGTCTGCGAGTTCGGGGTTTTCATGCTCACTAAAATGTCCAATCCGGTGGTGGCGTCGCAAGTCGGGTCGTTGGATTCCCTCTAATATGGTTGAGTTTAACGATGGCTGATTTGTGAGTCAACTCGTGAACGGGTGCTGCCGGGAGGGACTGGTCTGCTCGGCTTCGCTTTTTTGACTACTTAATAATTTTTATTACGTACTTTATGCTTGTTTACTTGTTTGCAAGCATTACATGTTATAATGTGTCAACATTGTATTATATTATAAGTATTTATTAATTAAAAGACAATAATAATAATATGACAAAGCCCTTCTGGCGAGTAGGCGACCAATACTGTGAAAGTGAGTTTCTTTCGGCGTTTCTTCTCAGCAGTGGTCGTTACGAAGCGCTGGTATCGGTAGCTTTTCTTTAAAAATAAATTATATTTTAATATACTTTACACGTAACATAAATTTTTGACGTGTAAAAGTGCCTGTAAAGGTCTAATTACTGAATAAACATTTGAATCTTTGAATCATTCATACGTACACAAAATTTTTTCGAGATGTGCAAGATTTATTGATGTATTGTTTTATTTTGTACTAGCTGATGCCCGCGACTTCGTTCGCGTAGACTTTATGACTCCGGCGTATTAATATAAATAAAAACTAATGAGAGAAAGAGAGAGAGAGATAAGAAAGTACTTGTAACAGTGTTAGGAGTTAAAAGTCAATATTATTTTAATTCTGTCCTTCGGGAGCCAATATGAAAAGTGCTGAGGTGTTACTAACCCTGGAGAAAGCCACATTAAGTTGGCCATGCGAAAAACCAGTCCTTAGATCGACATAAGCAGCCTTAAGCTTCCAAAACTGTGACTTATTTTCATAGCAAAGCAAGTAAACACATGGAACTGTGTATTTTTAAAAGGAAAATTGTTGGGGATGAGTAGCATACTCGGAATAAATACAGTTTCACTGGCACCACTCACAGTAAACTTTAAGTGTCTCAGCAGACTATGCCGAAGTTTAGCGGGTAAAGTTCAGTGTCTAAAGTTCGGTGGGGATGACACACTAAATAAGCTGAAGTTCGGTGGAAACGCCGGATAGTAGTGATGTGCCGATATGAGAATTCAATCTTCCGTCTTTGGCGCGTCTGCGGCGAACGGAAACGGGAGCGGAAGAGGGAACGGAAGTGGAAGTGGGAACGGGAGTGGAAGCGGAAGCGGGAGCGTAAGCGGGAGCGGGAGCGGAAGCAGCAGCGGGAGCGGCGGCGGCGGCGGCGGTGGCGGCGGCGGCGTAGGCGGCATCGGCGGCGGCGGTGGCAGCGGCGGCGGTGGCGGCGGCGGAAGTGGCGGCGGCGGCGTTGGCGGAAGCGGCGGCGGCATCGGCGGCGGCGGCGGCGGCGGTGGCGACGGCGGCGGCGGCAGCGGCGGCGGCGGCGGCAGTGGCGGCGGCGGCGGCAGTGGCGGCGGGAGCGGTGGCGGCGGAGGCATCGGCAGCGGCGGTGGCAGCGGTGGCGGTGGCGGCGGCGGAAGCGGCGGCGGCGGTGTCGGCGAAAGCGGCGGCGGCAGTGACGGCGGCATGGGCGGCGGCGGCGGCAGCGGCGGCGGCGGCGGGAGCGGGAGAGGAACGGGTACGGGTACGGGTACGGGTACGGCTACGGCTACGGGTACGGGTACGGGTACGGGTACGGGTACGGGTACGGGTACGGGTACGGGTACGGGTACGGGTACGGGTACGGGTACGGGTACGGGTACGGCAAAAACATCGGAAGTTCGGCATTATGTGTTGCTAGTAATGCAAATAACATTGCAGGCATGCACTGGCTGAAATTCAGCCGCTGAACTTCGGCATACAGTGCTGAGACATTAAGTTGGGTTCCGTTACACAGTTTCGGCGGAGTCAAATTTCGTATCAGCATTATTGGCCCTCCAACATTAAGACTTATTTTGTGAGCTGAGAGTCCATTTGCTGCAAGTGAATTAAGAAACTAAACTGCATAATTGGTGACGTCGTCAACAACACTATCCAAGAAATTAACAATAATTTGCGTCATAAGTTCTTTATTAAGATTTTTAATTGTTTGGTGTCAATATGGCGCGTTCACATAACCAAGAATTTTTCTGGTGTGTTATGCTCTGAAGGTCCGCAAATACTGAACTTATAAGTTCTTCTTCGGACAACTTTTTTTTGGAAAAATTTTCAATGTACAGACACATTTTTTTTACCCTTTTATTATAGTATAGATTTAGTATGTTTTTGTTCAGCGGCAACAAAAAAACATCATATATAAAAATTTCAACTGTATAGCTATAATGGTTCATGAGATACAGCCTGGTGACAGACAGACAAACAGTCGGACGGTCTATGTAATAGGGTCCCGTTTCTACCCATTTGGGTAAGGAACCCTGAAAATCGAATAAAATAAGTATTTATCGGGGGCTCCCATACTACAAACGTGATTTTTCATAGATTATGGTACGGAACCCTTCGCGCGCGTCCGACTCGCGCTTGGCCAGTTGTATTATAACTCAACAAAAAGTTCTCATCAGACTTAACAACTTTTGCTAAGGCGGCATTTTAATATTTCTTATAGTTTAGCTGGACCATTATAGTTCTGCATCATGTGTTCCATTTTCCAAAATCAATTATAGCCTATATGTTGCCCAGGCTTCACAGCTATATAACAAAAAAAGTTTCATTCGAATCCGTCCAGTATTTCCGGAGATTAGCGTGTACAAACAGACAAACAGACAAACAGACAAACAGACAGACATTTTTTTTTATTTTCTTACTCTATTACTATATCTCCATCGCCCCAAATATATTTTTTTTTAATTTTCTATGTACAGACATTTTTTTTACTCTTTTATTATAGTATAGATGTATTGTAGTCATCGTTACATTTTTTTTGTTTATGTGAGTCTGCGGAAGTGCACTAGTGTGCGCATTTCCCCCCGCAAAATATGCCAGACAGATTTGAATGATAATTGATCGCTAAGGCGAAGTTCCGTGTTGCTCTATGATGACTCTATGACGCACTGGCAAGTGAAGCGTTGGACACCCACCCACAAGTACGTGAGTACTAGTACTTATTCTGTGCCTCAAGGTAGTCAGATAACGTTACCAAGGTCGCCGGAAGGCGACAGGCCCCTCTAGATCGCTCATTTTGGAAATCCCAGTGGACGTTTTGGGGCTGAAATGATGATGATGCGATGCATCTGAGATTTTTCGACAAATTAACTCTCCAATCTCCAATATTTATTTATATACTATCACATTTATTCAAACACAATATTGTGCATCACTTTATCTTTCTTTACTTCTTCATCAAAGCGTGTTCCAGGTTTCATCCTCAGCTGTGTTACTTCGGAGCCTCGGTACGCTTTCCCATTTTTTTTTCTAAATATAATATGTATGTCAATGTTACTAAAGGATGCCAACCATGCAAAGTGGAGAAGAAGATTTGGCTATAATAAGCCGAAGTCGGTTTTAGTTTTTTTAATTTGTCTATAGTTTTACAATCAGCCGTCTGCCTGACGGCCTAACGTCAACCCTCTTTGAAAATGCATTACAGCCCAATTTGTTTGTGCTTATTCCTTTATTCGCTTCTAATGACATCCACGGGAGATGGATCTACTAGTGGATCACTATAACTTTCTATACATACGTTATTAATTTATCCTAATGTCAGGTGGTCGGGGAAAGTGGGACAGTACGTGAGTCTTTACCACATTCTTTCTTTTGTTATACTTGTACTCCATCACTATTCACTATACAATATTGAAACTATAGCTATTAGGGGTACTCCATTTCTTATCCTAAAATTTTTATGTCCGTATGTCAAAATCTATAACAAGTTTGCTATAATCTTCAGAATCCATAATGTTCAAATGTCCGCAATTTTGATTTACCTAATTATCTTGAATCATAACACTTTTGTGGCCTAATATTAATTGCTATAATAATTAAATTTCCTAATTTTGGATGCTATAAAGTCACATGTTCTAGGTGTTGTATTCTATAATGTATGTTAGTCCGAATCTTAGTTTGTAATAAGATTATTAGCTTAAAACACTAGGTTAAAATTAGTTATTAGTCACAGAAAGGAATTGCGGTAAAACCGACTCCACGTAGTCTTGTCTGCTCTACGCCTAGAGTGTAATTCCTACCCGCGTAGGTGCGGAGGGGCGAGGCGGCCGGCGGGCTGAGGAGCAGGTAGCTTGGAACGCGCCACCGAAGCTTCGGCTTGCTGCCGTAGCTGAGGCTGGCCGGTGAAGCCAGCCTCAGCTACGGCGGCGAGTGAAAGCCATCTGCGACGATTAGCACGCCTGGGACCGCCGGAGACCCGCAGCGCCGGAGCCTTGACAGAAAGGATGCTGCATGCATGCTGCATGCTTGCAAGGTGCATGCTTGCTTGCGTGCTGCATGCTTGCTTGCGTGCTGCATGCTTGCTTGCATGCTTGCTTGCTGCAAGCTTGCTTACATGCTGCATGCTGCATGATACTTGCTCGTGAGCATTGTATCAATAGGATTATGGTTAAATAATTAAACAATTGCAATCATAACTATCATTTTATACGAATTTATTGCTGCTTGAAATTAGGACACCTGATAATTATAAGGGAAAAGAACAGACATTTTGAATATTATGGAACATATTTATAGCAAAAAAAATTATAGCACTTGAATTTCGGGATTACAAATTTCGGGTTCCTGATATTATGCGTTATTTTGTTAGGGCTATGCATCATTCGGACGTATGATAATTATAGACAAAAATATTATGAGATCTTAAATTATGGATAAAAATTTTATGAGACAGAATAGAAAACCGCTAAATTAAGACATGGTCGACATTACGACATTTTCAATACATAATAAATAAACATTTTAGGTTAAAAACAATCCAAGTGTTGCATTAAACACTAACTTCAGTTAATAAGTTAAGTTTAATTCTAGGATATAAATTACCATAAAAGATGGCGCACTTTGAAAGGCTCCCACTAAAATAACGTGCCATTCCTTGCCGACAGCCATTTAGAAAGGTTAAAGAGACACTATGAAGTTGTAACTACATGCGCATAATTCGACAACCCTGAGTCACATGCTAAACTTTTACCATATCACAAAGGCCGAATATTTCCAGTACGCTAATGTTAGTGTTTGAATAAAATTAGCATGTGGCGCTACGCTAGGAGCGTGCCAAAGAGTATGTCCCCACATTAAGAGCAGGTGACCTATGACCTCCGTTGGCGATTTGGAAGCCGGCCAGACTCGCGTAAATTTTGTTTTTCACAGACACAATTACATAGAGGGTACATGAATCACTTTTTACTACAAAATAAAAAGTCACAGATCTTTTTTTTTTTTTTCATTTATTTATCTTTGGATTTTTATATCACTTGATAATTGTCATTTCTTTTTTCTTTCGATTTCTTAATAGTTAGTTGTTGACGTAAGATCATTTACTTACAACAAAGTTTACTGCCGCCTCCAAAGCGCAAGTACAGAAGAAGCGGTAACAAACTGTACTGCAGCATTTTCTCCAAAAACGTCAACCTTACAATTATACTGTTATTAAAATTAGCTGTGTGGACTGAGAATACATTGCTATGTCATAATTATTAATTAAAAATGTCAAATTTGAAATGAATGTCAATTTGTATAAAATTCATGTACTGATTGTACTCAAATTATGTCATTTGTGAGTGTACAAATATAAACCTTTAAAAGGGACCCGCGCCAAGCTCAAGCCACACGTTTTTGTCTTTAAGATAATCATCGGTTCCATAATAAACCTTCTCACAAAGTACTTTCTTTACATAAGCTTTAAATTTTCTATCTGGCATATCAAGGACCGATTTTGGCAATTTATTATAAAACTTTATACAGTTTCCCTTAAACGATTTACTGACTGTTTTCAGCCTATAATACGGGGTAACTAAAACATTTATGTTACGTAAGTTTCTACCCGTAATATCACCTGTTTTATTTAATAAGGCAATATTTTTCCTCACATACATTATATTTTCAAATATGTACTGGGATCTCTCTTAGTGCTCTCTTAAAAAGCGTCGACGTATACGACGAATATATTTGTGGATATAAAGTCACGTGTTTGTAGAATTGTGGAATAAACTTAAGTAAAATTAAAAAAAAATTGCATTTTTAATTTAAAAAAATGCAAAAGTAAGATATGCTTATGTTAAATATTCAGTTCCTAAACTTTATATCTAAAATGCTGGTCAAGAAATTTAATTATCACTGGTAACTGCAAAGGAGCATCCTAAGCAAATCTAAAAAGTCATGTGATACCCTAACAGATGTCGGGTGCAATAAGAATGTTACTAAGAATTGAGCAACACGTGTTTTTCAAATACTCTTAAATATTCACAAATCGGCGTGGTGGTTGGCATTTATCATTACACTTATATTATAAAGGCGAAAGTTGTGTGTGTGTGTGTGTGTGTTTGTTACGTCTACACGCGCAAACGGCCTGACCAATTTTAGTAAAATTTAGTATGCAGGTAGCTGACACGCTGGATTAGCACATAGGCTACTTTTTCCGCGGGTGACACCGCGGGGCGTTGCTAGTTGTTACTATAAAAGCTAAGCAAATATTACACAAGTTATTCTTCTGCACTCTAAGTAATTCCCGCCACAGCTGAACATTAGGGGCAAGGGTTTAAAAGTTAAATATGAACTGCGGACATGCAGAAGTTGAATTATTTATTCAGGACGAACTAGGGAAATTTTAAGGATAACAGGTATTTAAACAACATTGTTGGTAATGAATGAAAATTATTTCGAAAACCCGTATTTGTTTTCATTAGAACGTGTTTATTTTGAAATTTTAATGAAAATTAATCTGGAGTCCGATGTTTGCTTTCATTACAAAGTATGATATGTTTTTGTAACACGTGTTGCTTGTTTCTTCCTTCCAGAAAGGAGGAGGTTATCAAATCGTCGCGATATATTTACCGATTGTTCGAAGACGCTTGGACCGATTTGGATTTTTTGTTTGTAAGTGTATACTTGTTAGGTGGTCCCATAGAAATATTATTCCAATAGGTTGTGTAGTTTGCGGGTGAAGTCGGTTTTTAATTCTGAAAAAAAAATTGAAATTTATTTACCAATCAAAGTTTTATTGGCTTCGCACGGGAATGTATTAGAGATAATATATACCTTTCGAAAATAATCCTCTACAAAAAACCACATGAAAATCGGGTTAGCAGTTTCAGAGTTTATCGAGTACTAACTGTGCCCGCGGGTTCGCTCTCCGTAAGAATTTCGGGATAAAAACAATTCTATATTCTTCCGCGGGTCTCAAACTATGGCCATACTAAATTTCAACGTAATCGGTTCAGTGGTTGAATCGTGGAGAAGTAACAGACAGACAGAGTTAATTTCACTTTTATATATTAAGAAAGGAAAGGACAGTCAGACAGACAGATTAGCCACTAAAAATAAAAATATTTAAAAATACGTCCTCTAACTACAGAGTGCTACAGGGTTGGTAAACATCTAGATTTTAGATTAGCTAATAACACCCTTACGATATTGCCAGATCCTTTTACTGCCAGAACTTATTCCCGGTTCCAGAAATAAGATTTACCGGGAGCACCACAACCAACATTCCTAAAGTAAATATTCCTATAGGCTGTTGTCCAAAAATCCGCGACTGTACAATGCGCACTGCGATTGTACAATAGGGTTGTAGATGGGTAAAAAAAAATAATGTTATTTAGTCCGTTAATTAGATTATCCAAAAATAAAGGCCTCATATTTTTTTGTTCAGCAAAATCAGCAAAGTAGTAAAAATTCAAAGTTTTGGAGTGGAGGTGGCTACGTCACTTTTGGTTAAAACTCGTAACTGATAGTGACGTCACAGAAAATTTAAATGCGCTGTATTTTCGTAAATATTTGCTAATAAGACGAAAGAGCAAATACGTATATCATACTTTTTTTATCTATCTAATGAGCCAAAAAAGTGTTTGCAATCCACATCCCTATCTTAAATTACTGATACGTAGACTATTACAATGCGACACAAATAAGTTGAACAAAAATGGCAGACTTCAAAGCATTTTTGTACAAATTCCCGACACGTAAATGAACCAAAATGGCGGTCGTCGGCGCATTATTTGTACCTGCGCCGATAACCGCTATTTTGGTTCAACCTACGTGCTGGGAATTTATACAAAAATGCTTTTTTAAGTTCGCCATTTTTGTTCAACTTATTTGTGTCACATTGTACGTCTTTTTATTAACAGAGTTGACAGGGCCCAGACCGTAAGACCCAAAGTTTGTTAACGAGTGCGAATTATAATGGCCACATCACTATTAACATGCTTTGGATTTGCTCATTCTATCTCGATTGGCTCTTACAATGTGCGCAGGAAGAGAAGCAGCTGTTAAATTCAAAGTTTTTCATTTTTTCCCAGATTTAAATATTATTTGAAAATGAAATAAATAATAAATAAATATATAAACTAAGCTTAAGCTTGTGTTACTAACTCAACGATACTATATTTTATGACAAATACATGTATAGATAAACACCTAAGTCCCAAGACAATTTGAAAAAGGTTATTTTTTAACTAGCCCTGGCTGGGGATCGAACCCAGAACCTCCGGATTGGCGGACCAGCGTGTTGACCATTATGCCACGGAGGTCGTCAAAAATTAAAATTTCATATTGTAAACATAAAGTCTAGTATAAATTATTGGAACCGGTGAAAACCCGTAGCGCGCCAGTCAGGCGGTGGTTACCGCTCGCTGGTAATCCTTTAAGCCGGTCACTATCCGAAATTCGGATCAAACTCGTTTACATCATTGAAACACATCACTGAACCTATAAAAAATCCAATTTTCGCTACAGGTTTTATAAATTTATTTTATAAAAACTTGCAGCGAATTATTTTCTATCTACCTACTTTAAACTATACAACGTTTAAGGGAAAGGTGGTATAAACCCGAAAGGGATAATCAATGTGAACAACTTTTACTATGGGAGAAAATAACGGGACCATTCTTTTTTGAAAAAAAATTTTAAGTATTTTCTTAATTTTAGGGGTCGAGTATAACGGGACCATTCTTTTTTGAAAAAATCTGTAAGTGTTTTCTTAATTTTATCCACATGAAACCTTTGTCTCAACTGTAACTGAGACCGCAATTAGGAAACCATAGATATTAAGCTACAATATCTTCTTGAGTAAAAGGTGTAGCCTTATAAACATATTTTGCTCGCCATCTCTACCAAACCTTCGTAAAAACACCAATACCCATAACCCAACCTGTAACTTAATATCTTCTCAACATATCGATTGTTTGGGCACTACAGGTATACGAGCCAGTAACATAATAGCTGATCCCTGATCACTCGGTACTAAAACGTAACGTCCCCCAAAATCATAAACCGGTCAGTGCAAAATAAATCGGCAAACCCGTAAAACTCGATCCGAAATATCGTAATAACGGGACTGTCGTTAAAACAGCCCCGAAAAAACGAGTGGCTGTTATCAAACCGAAAACTAATTCAAAGTTCGTCAGTGTTTGCCCTCGGGAAGGGATAAAAAGCATCTTGTCGCCAAACGATCGAGTTTCTTCAAACAATTAAGATAAAACTGGGGACAAAGCCGTTGAAAGCGAGCTCTTTTGTTGGTGTCCTGGCAATTAAAGGATGACGTCTGATCTTGGGCCCGCATGCTGCTAAGCATGAGTGAAAACAAATTAAAGTTGCACGAATAACGTCATTTCATCTTCTTAACCCTATTGCAACAGAAAGAGTATGTATATTTTTATAGGACGCCCTGCAGCAAGGAATTCGTCTTAATTATGACTGGATATATAAAAAGACAGGCGGTTTTTTTTAATAATTAAATAAATATAAATATATAGGGACAAATTACAATGATCGAGCTAGCCCCAAAGTAAGTTCGAGACTTGTGTTATGGGATACTAACCCAACGATACTATATTTTATAACAAATACATATATAGATAAACACCCAAGACCCAGGACAATTTGAAAAAGGCCATTTTCCAACTTGCCCTGACCGGGAATCGAACCCGGAATCTCTGGGTGGCGGACTAGCATGGTGACCACTACGCCACGGAGGTCGTCAAATTAATTACTTGTTAAAATAGGGTTACTACCACGGGTTATTAAAATATAAATATATGTATAATCATTTGTATTTAGAGGGGATTGATATTATGATTAAAATCGGAGTTTTAGTGTCATATTAGTGAATTATAAATAGACTAGCAGAAACTTTAATATCATTGCCATTTTATGATTCTATATGCGGACACTATGACGACAACGGGCAAAATTTTATTTTGACTGACTTCGTATATTGGTAATCTACCTTTGTTTTCGTTTTCTTGAAAATACGCACTTATTTATTGGCTAGGTCATTAAACATAAAATACAGATAACTCGGATGATGTTAACGAAGCAAATTGCAGGTTGTTAAAAGAAAAATTCAAAGAGAAAATAAAGCTTTATAAAAATATTGGTTTTACTTAGTTACTTTAATATAAATAGATCCCAGACTCGTAATTTTGCGTAATATTTTACCTTTTAGCTAGATAAATTTACCGAAATTAACTAAATGAACTCGTAAAAACCTAACGAGACGCCTCTTTACTTGTTCTGTGAAATTAGCAATACTTCAATTGTTAATTTCATATTTCGTAGACAGACCGTATTTGTATATTAAAAGTTGATCGGTGTCAAAAAATTCATTACCGTATTGTATTTTCGCGTAGAAATAAACATTCGCTATTAATTTCGAACAATCCTCATAATTCACTTTACCAAGTGAAATGAAACTCAAGAAAAAATACTGTTATGATGATATCAAGGGGAAAAACAAAGCGCGTCGCACGCATACCCCCAACGAAAACTCGCACAAATTTTCCGTGATACGAACCAGTAAAGTTCCGTGGCCACATAACCTTTATTGACGCAATTTGTAAAACACCGGGTTTTCTTTAGAATACACCGTTGAAACCATTTGCGTGAACTCAACCATTCGCCATTGTTAGGCCTAGATGAATGGCTCGAATTACTGAACACAAACGGAAAAGAACTTTTATATGGTTCACCAAATCTCCTTCCTGGGAGATTTGGACAGGAAAATCTTTCATTTTTTGTAGAGGCAGTTGAAAAAAGAAAAAGTGTTATTTTATGAAAAAAAAAAATTTGAATATGTATGTTTAGAAGCATTGATAGACAAAATGCAAAAGTTGTACTCGAATAACCAGTTTTGCTTTCGGTTTTCTTATGATTTGGCTTATGAAAGGTTCTTCAGATGGCTGAAGAACCAAATAAGATATCACGTGAAACTTATAGATAGAGTTCACAAGCAGATTCAATCTCGACAACATTGATTAGTCCACAAAAATATTTTGCACGAAGTATAAACGTTAAATGAGTGTGTGTAACGTGTCTCAGTTTTTAGAGTTCCGTAACCAAAGGGTAAAAACGGGACGCTCTTTGCTCGGCCAAGGTTATTTCGGTCTACTGTTGTGAGCGCATTAATAAGACTCCGCTGTCTGTCCGTCTATAGGTCTGTCTGTCACCAGGCTGTATCTCATGAACCGGGATAGCTAGATAGTTGAAATTTTCACAGATGAGGGTTTTCTGTTATACTCATATAAAAACAAATACTAAACACAGAATAAAACAAATATTTAAATGGGGCTCCCATACAACAAACTTGCCGTGACTTCTTTTGCCGTTTTTAATTTGTGATATTAATAACGGCAACAGGTAGACGTATTTATATTAATTTAAAAATAAATAATTAACTTAAAATGAAATTAATATTTAAGGGGGGCTTAAAATCACGTTCGTTGTATGGGTACAACAAACGTGATTTTATTGTACGGAACCCTTCGTGCGGGAGTCCCACTCCCACTTGGCCGGTTATTACTTATGTAGATACAATGCAAAATACTCCTCCTTTCCTTATTTTTGTACGTCAATGATCTGAGATAATTTAAAAATCAATTTTCACAAAAGTACTTATGAGAACGTTATGAGAGAACCCATCAAGGAAACATGATATTTATGTAAGTACTACGTTTTCACTTCGAATCAGACACTGATGCTTAAAATTAATAACAATGATAAGGATTTTCAATGCGAATGTACAACTACTTAAAAATTCTTTACACAATTTAGTTACAATGAACTTGTGGCAGACATAGCCCACTTTATCAAAATTAAAGTTCATTGAAAAGAGTTGAGAGGTTTTTGGGTCGTGTAAAGTGTATTCATTACGGCCTAGGGGCATGGGCTCAAAGTTTTTAACGCAATTAAAGTAATTACAGAATAGACACTTCAACCAATGAGTGTTCACTCGTAGGCACTCGTAGCGTACTAGAGAGAGGTGAGGCGCGTGCCTTTAGGCGGGAAGTCGTAGTAGAGTGCAATGTTCAAGGACTTTTTTTAGTAGTCTTACATATCTACTTCTTTTTTACTTAACACTCTTTAAATCAATATTTTGCAAAGATAAAAACCGACTTCAACACTATCAAGAGGAACTACAATCAAGAGATAACTGACAATATAGTTCACAAGAAGCATATGAGATGGCGCCAGCAGTATCCTACATCTCGATCTCAGAGTTCGCCCGATTCGCTGCGACGATACACCGTCGGAGCCGCGGTTCTCCAGGCGCAACACCATGCCTGGCGGGGAGATCTTCCTTTCCTTTGTGGCGGTCGAGCATACACGCTCCTCCCACTACACGTGTTTTAATTTTACAATCATACATACTATCTCGTCTTTGTCTTTAACCGGGCAGACACAGCACTTTAGATCTTGCGGCTCTGAGCAGACGCAAGACTCAAAAGTCACTTCTAGCGTAATGGTAGTAGAAGGTGGAAAAACTACACAACCCATTTTGATAAAAAAATCTATCAAAAAGAGGGGTGCTATAAGTTTCACATATCTATGTGTCTGTTTGTGGCATTATAAATACTAAAAGAATGTACCGATTATGATGAGGTTTTTTGTTTGAAAGTTGACGTGATTGAGATGGTTCTCAGCTGCAAATGTGCTGGGGGTTACTTAAAATGTTTCATTTAATTTCTTGTTTCCTACAAATAAACGTGCTGAGCAATTTGATTAGACATAAAATTGTACATTATATGTAATAATTACATTTTATTCAAATGAATAATATCTACAAGTTACACAAGTTTTTCTCAATCATAGTTTCTTGATTAGGCAACCAAAAATGGCAAGCAGCATTAGATTTTATAGAACTGTAGGCAACGCGTATTTATTCCAAATTGATTTTATAAAATTGTATGATTCACACTGTGAATGGAATGCCTGGTTTTAGTCAGAAATTCTAAGTGCAATATATGTATACATATTATCAATATAAAATTCGTAAAAATGCATTGAAAAATATGATGCAACTAATATACAACGTGCAAGGGACATACCCGTAATCAATCAAACCGAAGGCTATTCTAGATTACTATAGTATGATGAAATAAAAATAATGCACAAAAACTAAAAAAAAAGGTCATTTCATACAAAAGTGAGCAGCCCGCCCGGACAATTTGTATGGGAATGTCGAATTTATTTTTTGGTTTTTGACTGTTATTTTAACATCATTATACTTTAGTGATCTAGCATAGCCTGTGGTTTGAGTTGTTACGAGTATGTTCCTTCGATATGTTTTTAAAAATCTTAGAAATTAACGAACATTTAATTTGACTACCTCTTAGGTGACTTAAGTTCTGCGAGATCCTTTTTTTTTACGGAGGATAGATCCCTGTTACGGATACCCGTCAGCCTGCGGGGGAGGCTGTCGGGTTATGTGGGACTCCACGCCCGAGTGACGTGCCTACCCACTAAAAAACCTCCGGAGTTCCATCACAACCGCTTTTGCCGGGGACAGGGGAACGGAAATACAACCGCGAACCCCGGCGCGGCTGGCCGCCAAAGCGGCCCCTCCTCGGGGACGTCACAGCGCCCCCCCACTCACCAAGTCGGCGCGTCCGGAACTCACGGACGCGCCGTACCTCCTCGGGCCAATTGAGAGGCGGCAGACTCCCACGCAGTCCACCGCCTGTGGACACCCATGGGAGCCAGATAAACTGGCTCCCAGCGGCGGAGAAGATGAAAGGCTCCGCCGCTTGCCTCTCGCCGCAAACGCGGTGCGGCACCACTCGGTCGCAGAGGATAGGGAGAGCGGCAACGTAACACCGACACTTCTCCTCCTCCGCGACCGATCTCTAACCACAGCCACGGCGGTATGGCCCCGCCTGAAGCGCCGGGAGAGCAATGAAACATTCCTCTCCCGGCGGCCCCACCACGGGTGGGGGGAGAACTTCCCACTCCCCCGCCGCCCCATGGGGCGCATCTCTACAGGCTCAAGGCCGAAGCCGAGCCCGCGGGAGCGCCCCTCCCCGGGTGGGGGGAGATCTTCCCACTCCCCCGCCGCCCCAATGTGGGCGCTCACTGCTGGTGGAACAAACAGCAGGAGCGCCCCCTCGCGTGTTCCTCTTAACTTCCTCGTGGCTCGAGGCTACCACGGGTACTGAGCCCCCCCGGTACGACAAACCGGGAACCCATTGGGGGGGAAGTTCTGCGAGATCCTAAGCTAACAGGCAGAACCTAAATTAAACAACATTTAATTCGAGTCGTAGACTGACTTTTAAGAGTCTCCTTACCCTGGACAGAATCAGGCTTTCTCATACAAACGTAGTCTATGTTTTATTTTGAAACGACATGTTTGATATGGGCAAAATTATGTAATTTTAAAGAAATTGCGACTATCTAGGGTTATAATTGGTTGTAAAATTATGAACTTAAAAGAGAATATGGTGTATTATATCATATTTGACCATCAGTATGGAAAACTTCTACACTCTTATATTTTCTTTCCAGTTCACAATTTTACTGTAGAAAACCAATTATAACCCTAGATAATTGCAATTTCTTAAAAATTCTAAATTTTTACCGAAATATGACATGTCGTTTCAAAATTAAACTTAGACAACGTTTGTATGGACAAGTCTAGAGTAAGGGGATTCTTAAGTCCTGCGAGATCCTAAGCTAACAGGCAGAACCTAAATTAAACAACATTTAATTCGAGTCGTAGACTAGCTTTTAAGCCACGTAGACAGTGCGATAAAAGCTGCGCGAAGTTATTTAATGAGCTGACCCGGTAATTGGCGAACATCTGGCTCCACCGCTTCTGCTTCCGTTCCTAGGAGCTCCAATTATGTTCTTTGTAGTCATTATGCAATCATTAATGTTGATATTTATCGTTTCCGAATGAATAGGTTCTGTGGAAAGATGTAGCTGCAAGGAATATTTCTTGAGATGTAGTATTTAAGTATGTAGTGAAGTGTAAATGAATGAAATCCGTTTGCCTAAAGACAACAAAGAAGTCGTGGGTTCGATCCCCAGCCAGGGCAAATTGGAAAATCGCTTTTTTTCAAATTGTCCTGGGTGGGTGGGTATCTTAAGCTTACAACTGGGCTAGCTCAATATGTGTGATTTATCTGTATATAATTATTTATTTTTTATTTACTCGTTTATCCATTCATTCAATTCTTTCACTCATTCATTCGTTTGTTCGTTCATTCTTTCGTTCGTTCGTTCGTTTGTTAGATTTCATATTTAGAAATAACACTGATCAACAAGGTTTTTGCCCAGTGATAATGAGTTGTAATATCAAGAAGTACGCGGTGACTATTCATCAACTATAGACGTTTCACAGCTGGCTTAGTTCGATTTTCTGAGTTATGCTCATGGTGTGCTTGTTGTAATACTCGTACGTATTGAGTGATAACGACGCGCATACCTACGAACGTTTTTTGGTTTGTTCAATGGCACATATCTAATGAGTATGATATACAGAAACAAACTTGTGTACAGTATTAAATCTGAATCTACTGAACGTGTAGAGCGTTAAATCTGTAGCTAACAAATATTTTGAATACTCGTTGTGTATTTTGTATTAAGTGAATTTTTAGTTTATTCATTAAGTTCTACGTGTTTGTTTTTATTTACATCGATTTATATCTAAGTGTTTTATCATTGATCAATTGAAGAAAGAAGAAAGCAAGGCTTGAAAATCCATGGTACCTACATGTTTTTACTAATTTTATCGGAAATGTGAGAGCTGAGAACTATGATCACTCTTATGGGTGTAGAAGACTACCGGAAAACACTTGTAAAAGATATGATTGAAGCCTTGTGCGTTATTGGCTGTAAAATGTCTCTCAAAATACATATTCTGGACTCACATTAAAATTTTCTACCTCAATGTATGGGTGACGTTAGTAATGAGCACGGTGAGCGTTTCCGGCAGAATATAGAAGGCATAGAACAGCGTTATCAAGGGAAGTGGAGCCTAGCTATGCTAGCAGACTATTGTTGGACGTTAAGAAGAGAAGCTATAGATCTCGATTATAGAAGAAAAAGTAGTTCAACTTTACACTTTTAAAATTAATAAATGTGTAATAATAATAAGTAAACATTTAACTGAGCTGCAAGTCTTTTTATTGATATCCACAGTAAACCCGAGCTAAGGGATAAAATTATTTCCACTGTGAACGTTTTTTAATGTTCTCTTAAAATCAGTTAATTCCTTTCATGGGTTTGCAAAAGTTGTTTTTTTGTTGACCAGTGAATTAAGAATCCCTAGGCATACCAAAGTCCAGCTGCTGTAGTGGAATCATACAACTGATATGATATTGCATGGTGATGAGAAATATGAATACACCTTTACATGATAAATTGAAGTCCCTAAACAGATATATTCTTTGATAGTACTGGAAGGATTTTAATATAATTTTTAACAATGTGTAGAGCATTTTATGAAGAAGTGTTAGAGTAAATAATATAATTATTTTTACCCTTTCAAAGCCGTGACTAGCCGTTTAATTTACATTTCTACACATTCACACATTCCTAAATATCAAATACAGGAAACCTTATTACTTTTAGAAGGCAGTGTAACCCAGGATACTGCCGAATTAGAAACTAGGTACTTCTAGGTACTTCAATAGTTGAAGTAACAGAATGTGGGCCCACAATGAAAACTGATAGTATGGTAGTAGGATTTTAGTTTTAGCAAATTTAAATGTAACCGTTAATTTTTTTTAAATTTATGTGTTTAAATTTAATTTTTGATTTAGATTTTTAAGTTTGTTTTTAGTTTAATTGTAATATTTGTAACGCAATAATAAATTTAATATATTTCATACGTTAAAATAAAAGAAAGTAATTATATATTTATTCTTCACCATGATTTACATAGGTAATTTATAAACAGTAAGTTACTTTTATATACAATGTCGGGACAATATCCTAATCAAAAGCAGGCGATGGTTTTTTTTCTCCAAATAATCTTTGAAGTGTGGGCAAATCCCACACTTCAAACTTCAAAACCGTTTTATCTATAGGGAAACCTGTCAACTGTAATTCAGTTATCTCGACTGTTGATACCGAGGGTCTCAAGTTTCGATCCCGGCATACCGAGGAAGTTCCTCGTAGTTGCAGACTTGTGAATGTACTGACGTGTATCCGGTTTCGATTCATGTGGCATCTTTGTCCTACTAGTCTTGGAGGTTTTGGGATTAAAGACTTTCCTTGTTTGGAAATTTAATAAAAGAAATAAATGGTGTTATTTAAGATAGGCTCCTAACCTACTTAGAAAGAAAATAAACTATTTAATCGAACTGATGGCCGATGGGACAAAAAGGTTCTCGAATGGCGACCAGGTACTGGCAAGCGAAGCGTAGGACACCCACCTACAAGGTGGTCTGACGACCTGACTAAGGTCGCTGGAAAGCGCTGGATGCAGGCCGCTCTAGATCGGCCATTTTGGAAATCTTTGGAAATGGCCTATGACCTGCAGTGGACGTTGTTCGGCTGAAATGAAGATGATGATAATGAAACTATTTAAAAAAATACTTTAATATATAGTTGTTTGTTTGTTTGTTTTACGTGTGTGCAGGTGGCAACACTTTTGCCAGATTTTTCAAGTTACCTAAATGCATCTGACATAGCTTGCCGACTGCCAGAGTATAAAATACATAGTATAAAAGATAGTCAGATCCTCTGTATATCTATATAAGTCAGATGACTTGAACTCAGCTTTGGATTTTGATGCTGTTTTCAACAATAGATAAAGCCCACCGGATTTTAAGATCTGCGCGAAGAAGAGAAGATCCTTAAACTTGTATCCCATGAATCCATAATAGGGACCCCGTAATTACGACAAATCTTTATCCTTTACGGGATAAACCGTAGCTCTTTCGCAACTAAAGCGACACCAGCTATATTCCGCATTTGGATGAGTGACCACAAGTGGCATAAAAAAAATCTCGAGCTCCTCCGTGCTTCGGAAGGCACGTATAAGTCGTTGGTCTCGTCTGTCATCATTGATCGGCAGTCGTCAAGCTATGTCAGATGCCTTTAGGCAGCCTGAATCTGACACGAGTGTTGGCCACTTATACATACGAAAAACAAACGGGATAAACAGAGCAAAGAGCTTTTAGGATTTCTGCCATGATTTTGGGCCTAAGCATAGATGTAAAATGTGCAAAAGAAATAATGAAAGCTAGCTAGCCTCTCGTTTGAGAGGTTCCCAGAATAACGCCTATTCCCTTGATCAACCTGCTGAGAAAAGCAGCTGGCACGATTTATGTTTGTTCTTTGCCCGCGGACCAGCATGGAGTCAAACCACTTTTTTAACTGACCTTAGTAAAGGATGAGGTTACCAATTCGACCCGTATGTTCTTTTTTTTTGTGTATGTGATCGTGTACGCGATATCCTTGCCACTTGTGAACCGATTTTGATGATTTTTATTTGAAAGCATTTGGTACCAAGTTAGTTCCATATTAATTTGGTGAAGATATGATGAATAACTTCGGAGATATGAAAAAAACTCCTGAAAGAAAATGAAGTCGGTTGTTTTGTTTTTGTTAAAAATTTAATTAATATTTAAATTACTCGTTCTGAGTGAGAACTCAAATTCTGAGTGATTCGGATGAATCCTGCAAATAAACCGAACATCTAAAAGAAGCTTCTCGCCGTTCCATCCCCGATTCAATTCCTTTAGTTCATTCCCGGGCGTTCGTTCAGGTCTTTGTATTGAGCTGAGATCACCTTGGTACAGTCAACGACGACCGCTGATTATTAAAATAATATATTTTTTTAAACTAATCAAATCTATTTTCAAATATTGGTCCCACTGCTTGGTGGTTCACAGGTGGGGTCAGTAACGTGAAGTAATTTTTTATGGTACTTACGTGGGACACTTCTAAAGTTTTGCGAAAATAAAAAATAGGGTTCTAATGGTATTTTTTTTATTAAATCTTTTCAAAGTACTCCCCACCAGCTTCTATACAAAGTTTCATGCGTCTGAACCAATTTTCGAAACACTTTCCAGTCCGCTGCAGGCACCTCGTTTATAGCCTGCTCAAACGCTGACATCGCATCTTCCGGCGACGAAAATTGTATCCATTTAAGCAAATTTTATATTTTCGGGAATAAAAAGAAATCACATGGTGCTAGGTCAGGGCTGTAAGGAGGGTGACCCAGGAGTCGGACCGGCGTGCTGTCCAGGAAGTCCCTCGTTTTGAGCGCGGTGTGGGCGGGCGCGTTGTTGTGGTGGAGCAGTAGCCCGAGGAGCCCTGTGTTTGGTCGCTTGTTGCTCACAACAGAGAAAACGTCTGGCAAGCATTTGGTAGTATACCATTCGGCGTTGATGCTTTTTGATTCCGTAAAGGAATTAACACCAAGTAGCCAGACAAATTGAAAAAGCTCGCTATCAAAATCTTCCCCCCGCTTCTAAATCGCTTCACTTTGGTAGGCGTTGCTTCGTTTTAAAACACCCAAACCGTCGACTGGCGCTTCGTTTCTGGATCGTATTGATAAATTCAGGACTCATCATCTATAATGATGTCGTAAACATGCCGAGAGGAGCCTGCTTCAAATTTGTTTTTCATATGCGGCACCATTCCACCCGGGCTTGCTTCTGAGGATCTGTAAGGTTGTGCGGCACCCATTGTGAAACTATCCTCCTCACGCGAAGACGCACGTGTAGAATCTCGTGAACGCTTCCTGATCCAATCTGCAGGATGAGCTGAATCTCCTGATACGTAACTCGCCTATCGTCGTGGATTAAATTTTTCACTGCTAGCACGTATTCGTCAAAGGGCGACCACTTCTTTCCTCATCCCCCAAAGATTGTCGACCACGCTTGAATTTGTTGCCTTTGAAGCCTATCGTACAATTCATCCAGTTTCAGGCTACACTTGAAATCGTAAAAAATCGTAGAGCGAAAATTCTTGGCTCAGATCCTATTTTCAATGAGACACGATAATTTGAATTAGTACACAAAAAATTTGGATATAAATTTTAAAATTGGAACGTACCTATTTTTACTCATAAATAATTATATTTTCAAAATAGATTGTATCTGGCCAGTCACACACACATAAAAACTTTTTTTCGCAATACTTTCGGAGTGGCCTGGCATTTGCATAAAAATGAATAAGAACCGTTTTGACATACTTAGTAATCTTTTGGATGGAAAGAGCGTTTACAATGATTGTTTTACCCTAAAATTTTTTTTTGCTTTTTGGTTCTTCCGTTTCCCGACATTTATTTATCACTTTTACAAATACCGAATTTATTAAGGCATTTTAGTTTTTTTTCACGTGAATTTTCATCATCATCCGAGTGTATTTTCCCAGTTGCATCCTCAGCACTCAGCAGTAACGCTTCAGAGCCCTGAGTTCGCTACCTAACCAAGGAGGTTTGACGAGGTTACTGGTTTTTACCCAGAGCGACTGCCGTCTGACCTCCTCAACCCAAAGGGTAAACCAGAACCAATAAACGCTAGATAGCGTTCGGGAACCACACTTTATACGTGTCTCCCGAAACACGGAATCATCTTTCTATTCAGATAATCAGGCGATTCAAGCCTGCAATATCCTAACCAGACTGGAAACAACTTTAAACAAGTATGCTTCCCAGTGGGATTTGAACCCATGACCTCCGGGTCACAAAGCGAACGCCTTGACCACTGGACTACGGAGGCAGTAATTTTTTTTTACATGGATATTATCCAACTTCTGGGCAAAGGTCTCTCCGTGTCTTTTAAAAACAACATAATTTAATAAGGAATTTTAGTTTCTTCTCAAAAATATAACCGTGTATGTAAAATACCACAAACACCTATAATCCATTCGCTTAAGTATTTAAAAGAATGTAAACAATCTTGATATGTCTTTTTATTTAAATATACACTTTATAAATCAATACCTTCGCAAATTACAAATTATTTATTTTATACAATATTAATTACGTAATTTATTTGTAATTTGCAAAGGTATTGATTTATAAAGTGTATATTTAAATAAAAAGACATATCGAGATTGTATACATTCTTTTAAATACCTAAACAAACTCACTATAGGTAGTACAAACGTTACGCAAATAGTACCTACAAGTCTTTCTATCAATAAATAATGGATTACGGATGAGGTCGAAACAAGTCAGCCAGTAGCTGACCCTCTACGTAAGTAACCTTATAATTCATGCTAAAAAAAAATCGGTGCTAATAAATAATAGACTTTTAGTCTTTGATTTTGATAATAAACTTTTATCGTGGACTGTACTTTATTGCCTTGGTTCATGGCTGGTACGAAAAGCGGAAACAGCTGATCGACTTTGGCGGCAAAATAACTTCGCATCTTGGGTTTCGTTTAGTCAGGAATTAGTCGAAATAAATAATTAATGCTCGCTGTCAACTGGAGTATGATGCACTTATATATTGTTTAATGTGCATTTCCGTTTTAGATAGAATACAGACACCCCATCACTTCTCGTGGTAGTCGTCAGACGCGACTAAAGGACTAAGAGTAAACATGTCGCGTTACCTTAGAACAACGGCTGCATCATCAACCCCAAATGTCGAACGGCGACAGTTTGTGTTTTTCGAACAAATGGATTCTTATGGTTAATTTTCGACAAAGTTATTCTTTGACATTAATTAAGGAATGTACATTCTCCGAAATAAAGCTGTAAACAACAAAGGGGAGCAGTTAATTAAGTCGACGAAATCAAGTTTATTAATTTTACTCTCCATAAAACTGTAACAACAGAAAGTGGAAAAAACGTTTAATAAAATCGCACAAGTCTGGGGTAGACAACAAAGTCGGACGCATTCTGCATTTCAACTGTAGCTGGAGGCGAAAATAAAAAATAGCTGGTCAAGTGCGTGTCGGGGCACGCGCTGTGTAGGGTTCCGTAGTTGCGAATGCCGACTTTGAGTTCACGCCTCACGGTTTAACGACAATTTTTTTATTGAATTTGTATGATATTTTCGTTTCCCGAGTACCTACATTTTATTAGTTGGTTGACTATAACTCTTTAATTTGTAAACCCAACTTAGTACTTAGCTTTGATAGTTTCTCTTTTAATTTCTTTGTAATTATATACTATTCCCGTAATGTTTCAGGATCCGTACAAAAATAAAAAAATGGAACCCTTGTAGATCACTTGTGCGTCTGTCTGTCCGTCCGTCTGTCACAGCCAATTTGCTACGAATCTACAGGACCAAATTAGGTAAAATGTGGTAAGATGATGTAATTCTATGAGCCAAACACGGATGTGTAAAGTAAATAAATATTTAAAAAAGGGCCATTTTCCTGGGACAAATTAGGAAATTAAAAAAATATTTTGCAAACCTTACTGTGTCATATATTAAATGAAAAGGCTCGTCATGAGGATCGTAAATATATGTTTGTTATTATTGTAAAAGAAATAGTTTTGATTTTATTTATGAAAAATGACGAAAATTTACCTACCCGCCCTGATCTCCGAAACTCTGAGCCTTGAAGTTTTGAAAAAAAAATATAAAATATAGTTCATTGCTTGTAAATTACAGGAAAAATAATATAAGAATTCTATCAATAGAAAATAAAGTTGTAAACTCCAATATAATAATAAGTTTATTTACGAAAAATTTACCGGAACCCTCTCTACGCGAGTTCACTCACACTTGTCCGATTTTTTTCACTTGTCCATGTACAACCGCTTAGCTAATAGAGGGAACGGGAGGGACACTGGACTGTAACAAAATTTTTACTTTAAAACCTATAGGTACTAAAATAGTCTTTGAGTAACCGCGGACGGACAGACAGACAGACAGACATGGCGACACTAAGGGTTGGGTTCTCTGCTTACAACGGTATCCTAAAAATATATTAAAAAGAAATGCGAAAAGGAGCGCGACAAACGGGAATGCAATCAACATCTCATTAGCGGGCTCCTTAATTCCCGTGTCTCGAGGGAATCTCCCTGATTCCTTCGATAAACCGTTTATTACAATTCCTTTTTCGTACCCTTGTCTTGAATATCGACATTTTAAAAAATTGAGCGAATTTATATAGGATGTGATTGAAGGTGGATTGAGATCAAGAAAGTTTGATTGAATTATGCTTGTACATTTATCTTTATATATCTTGGGATCCGAGCAAGTTTTAATGAGGTGCAGAAATCCACTTATTTTTTGTTTGCACAAATTTATTAACTGGGCGCTATAGTTGAAGTAAATGTCTCTTCTTTTTAACAGACTTCAAAAAAGTTATCAATTCGACTAGATGTTTTTTTTTTGTATCTATGTTACACGATATATCCGTCAACCGTTTACCGATTTTGATGATTCTTTTTTTGAAAGCATTTGCTACCAAATTGGTGCCATAATTATTTGGTGAAGATATGATGAAGAACCTTGGAGATATGGAAGAAACTCCTGAAAGAAAATGAATTCGGTTGTTTTTATGAAAAATTTTTTTGAATTTTTTCAAATGAGTTAGTAACAAACAATACTTGTACATTATAAGTACAAATGTACAAGTACAAACGAGTACACAAGAGTGTACGAGAAGACTTTTGCCATATTATCTAACAATATTTCTAAGCACTTTTTATCCGTTTACACCTACATAGATTGTGTTAGTCCCATTTCTGTTTGCATGACGGGTCGCGATAACCGCGCGCGAACCGATCCAGCGGAAATTTGCACGGCGACGTTCATAGCTGTTAGCTGTAATGTACATTATGCATATCACATGCATAGTGCTTATTACAATGTCCCAGAATATCGAATATTCCTATATATATGCTATATATTTTCCCTATGGTTGACTGGGAGAGAACGCTTTTAGCGTTAAGTCTGCAAATTGTAAACAATAGGGAATATGCACGTATTATTTTTACTTGCTAAATAAAATCCTTATTAACCACTATCATAACAAGCCATTTCTGTCCCAATGTTGGGCAAAGGCCTCTTTCTCTCTTTATTAACCACATTAAACAAATATGAAAGAATTTATAAAATATCTTAATCAGCGACGAACATGTGATACTTTAAAATGACAATTAGAAAGAGAAGTCCGATATGGACTGGTTACGTCAAAGTCCATATCTATACATTTGCCATGGAAAATAGCGTTTTTTAAAATGAGATAGGCATATTTTCGTAAAATCGTTATATCTCGTTCGTTTTTCTACCAAATTTTATTCTATTTTTACTGTTAGTAGTTTACTTTTGAATATTTATGGATAAACTGGTTAGATAACACATATTTTTTTGATGCATATTTCCTATTGTTAATTATGAATTAATAATGTTTTAAAGAATAAATAATAATACAGTAAATTCATCCCAATATCATTCCATTAACCTTTTCGTTTTCTTGCAACAGGTCCTTATTCTCTTATGCCTGTTCAACGAAGGACCCGTAAATATTTCGATAGAAACTAAGAAATAGTGTACAAGATATTTGTGAGTTCAAAAGTTTTCAAGAAAGATCAGTTACAACGCCATAATTACGTACGAGCGTTTGTATGAAAAGTAAGACGGGAAAGCCGCTCTTAAATAGGCGTTGCGGCGCGTAACTCATCACTATTTTGATTTTTTTCCACTTTCTCGCCCATTATCACTTTCAAAGTAGCCTTTGGGTTTCGCTTTAGGTTCTGCTGACTGTCCATATAGATAATATTTCGAAACTAAAAACCGACTTAACCCCTAAACTACTCAACCTATTTTGATAAAATTTCTATGGAATCATTTGACAAGTAAACCCTTTCCAACAAAAAATATTTTTTAAATCGCTCCAGTTGTTTTCGAATAATCGGTGAATACACATTAAAAAAGGTCGCGATGAATTGATAATCTCTTCTTCTTTGGAAGTAGGTTAAAAATAAATCGTAGTATAGAATATCATAAATCAAATCCATAACTTTCATATTTCTAATCAGTTTCTTTTAACCAAACAATTAGATGGCCCGTCGACTCAACATTGACCTCTAAAAGAACCCAACTAGTTAAGGTTCTGTTCTGCACTAATCATAATACCACATTAATCAGAAACTTTGCAATAAACTAACTTAGTTTATCTGATGTAATTAACGCAGTCCGTTCTACGCTGACAAGCCTAAATTAATTAATTAGATTTATTTATAACTGCTTTGGATATCTCATTTATTTATTCAGATACAAAGTCTGTGTGAAATAAATTAATATTAATTAATCATTTCTACGTAATCATTCCCTTGATCGTTTTGATGAAGATATAGGAATTCTCGCAGTTATTTATATGACTAACTGAGATCAAAATATCTAAAAAAATCGCTAGCGACAGTCATACGTAAAAAAAATGTTGACGTACGACGGTGGATTTCTTATTTCTTTCGGCTAATGGAATGTTAGGTACTTTCGATTGGCTGAGACAGTGACAAAAATGATTACATATCATCATCATATTTTATGTGCTCCTGTCGGTGGAGTTTCTTCCATTCTATTCTGTTTTCCGCCGACCTCTTGACGTCTTGATAAGACACTGCTCTCACCTTTTCCTTAACTTGCTTCATATAGCTGTACCTGGGCTTTCCTCTTCCCCTTCTTCCTTCTATTTTGCCTTGTATTATAATGCGCATAAAATTGACATGCCGTATCAAGTGTCCCAACATATTGCCTCACCTATTTCCAATTACCTCTAGGATGTGTCTCTTTTCACCTATTCTATTTAGGACTTCTATGTTTATTACTTTGTCCTTCCAACTTATTTTCTCTAGCCTTCTCCAGCACTACATCTCGAACGCTTCCAACCTTTTAGTTTCCTTTTTTAGCGTCAAAAACAAATAGATTAATACAATAATTCCTGGAAATCGCGTTTTGCTGAAAAGAGAGTACAAGTTATTTCTACGAAAATTAATAGATATGTTACTATATTTTTCTTAACATTTGTGTGACTTTTCCGAAAACGCATTCAATTTTGGTAAAAGTTGTGGGCTCACTACGATTGTATTGCTTTTACATGTGTAAGCCTTTACGAGCCAAACAGAATGTAATGCTTGTTATCAATTGATTCTCAGTTTTCTCAAACTTCTTAAACTTGTTTAACCCCAAACCGATAAATTCAAACGTATAAAATGTTATTCAATAATAAACTCATAGGTTTTCGCCGTCCCTAATACCCTATTTCGTGAGTTTAATATTCAATAACAGTCCTTATCTACAACTATTGGGGCTAGGGGCACAAAACTGCGGGTCGCAATATCCATTCGGCTCACGTACCGTCCTGTCTTAACATCTGGATTGTTTCGAAACATGCCGCAGCATCTCCAAGTTTGTTTTTAAAGTGGTATATGTCTGCTAGTTTTAGGACTTATTCGGCGGTCTTTACGTGCCCTCGACAAGCAGTCGTGAAGTGCTAAACTGTGTTAGTGCTTTTGAATTTTGAGATACGTTTCATGTGGAACGCTCTGTAATAAAATGTTTGCAACAACTTTGGAAATATAGGAGTATTTTGGCGTAGCTCAGTATTTTTCAAACATGATTATTGAATTTCAACTAAGTTTAAAATACACTTAATTTTATAATAAAGAATTGACATCAACTTACCGAAAGTTTCGCAAAGAATAATAGCATACTTAGGAAGCAAATTGTTAACCCTTGTTATATTTGAAAGGAGTGCGGGGTCGCGGGGTTAAACTAGTTGGCACGGTTTTTGCTCGTGATCTCCACTGAAAAGGCTGAAAATTGCCGTGAGGGAAGTACGTAACAAAGTGAGGATGAAAGTTAGGCCTGTTACTAGGCGCCCATCCAGTCACCGAAGCTATTCGAGCGTTGAGTCTGTGGAGTTTTTAATTTCGTTCCACAGCCACTCGCGGCAAACCTCGTTACAAGTTTAAATTGGCATTTCTCGGAGTAATGGTTAGACGCCACTGGGTAACTTCCTCGGTGTCTCCTTTACTTGGCGGGGTAATTCTTATTCAAAATGTATGAGCGGTGTGGGCCGGTATTGGAGGAAAAATCGAGTGTTTAGTGCAACGCGACCTGCGGTTGAGGCGTCCTGTAACTTTTAAGTAAATGTTTTATGTGGCTACTAGGTAGCGAACTGTTAGAGCTTCTCGGTATTGACCCACGGGAATACGGTTGGCTTTTACGGGCTTTCTGGTATGCAATGACACGGTTTACAGCTCAAGGCAGGCAGTTACGCTCGTCTGGAGCTTTGGCGAAGCTTTACTTACATTATGTTTATGGCATCATCACATTTACCTGACCTCAGTGATACTTAACATAGATGTTATAAAGACATAGATGTAATAAAGAGAAAACTCTGTTCCCAAGTTTTCTTCTTCAGATTTTACGTATTAAGCTACCTTTAAACAAAACATAGAACGCATAACTTTAAAATATTTCATTACAAACTTTAAAATATTTCATTAAGAAGTAACTGTAAATTGAAAATAATATTAAAATATTTTCTAATGTAAAGTATGAGAGCAATTGAGACGTCAATTTAGCTCAAACTCGTGATGTTGAAATTTAATGAAACTAGGCTGTGTTATAAGGCTATGAATAATAATCGCCTGAAGGCATTCATAAGCGAAATTAATTTAGACTTAAGATATGAAGATTTTTTAAAATATAAACCGCGAATTGAATATAGCAGTCTAGTGCACACCATTTAAAATGTAAATTGATATAAAATTATCTAGAAAAGATCATCATTTATAGGACAAATGTTAAGAAAAATAATCATCCCATGTGAACGATTAAGCATAAAACTGAATTTATTTGCTTGTACTGTGTATCCTACATAATACGGTTTTGTATTTGATTACCAGAGATCGGAATCACGGGTGCTATTTGTATCAAAAGTATGGATATGAATATATAATATATAAATAAAACAATCATAATTATGTAATTTCAGGATATATTTAGACTTATCCTGAAATCACATAATTATGAATATTTTTTGACGACCTCCATGGCGTAGTGGTCACCATGCTAGTTCGCCACCCAGAGGTCCTGGGTTCGATCCCCGGCCAGGGCAAGTTGGAAAATGGCCTTTTTCAAATTGTCCTGGGTCTTGGATGTTTATCTATATCTATATGTTGTGTTGAGTTAGTATCCCATAACACAAGTCTCGAACTTACTTTGGGGCTAGCTCAATCAGTGTAATTTGTCCCTAAAAAAATAAAAAAAATAAAAATTTACTTAGTACCCAATTAGATTCTCGAGAAATCCTGGAACATTTAGTCATATCCATACTTTTGATAGCAGTAGCACCCGTGATTCCGATCTCTGTAATATAACATAACACTAAGCAATCTTTCGTCATACACATTATGAAGACACAGGAAAAAACTACAAAGAATACAGTATTGGTAGTTTCGGTGCTCATATCTACAATATCGACCATCATTTTTCAAAACAGAATACCGACTCAACCACAAACTACACAACCAATTTTGATAAAATTTCTATTAGGGACCATCTGACCTTATAAACAAAAGAAGAATTTTTCAAATCAGTCCAGGCGTCTTTGAATAATCGGTGAATATACATAAAAATAATTGGCCAAGTACGCGTCGGGCCACACGCTGTGTAGGGTTCCGTAGTTGCGAATGCCAACTTTGAGTTCATGCCTTAGTGGCATGAACTCAAAGTTTAAAAACGTTTTTTTTTATTGATTTTGTATGAAATTATCCTTTTCCGAATACATTTTATAAGTTGATCGCCTATAACTTTTTAAACCCTACTTAGCTCTGATAGTTTTCCTTTAAATTTCGTTATATTTGCTAAAGCTGTGAATATAGCTCATTATATTTTTGAAAGACCTATTTAACGATACCCCACATGATTAGTTAGTCGACAAAAAAAATTGACTTTTGACTTTACTTATATGGGAGCTACTCTAAAAAAAATTTCTTTTCAATGTTTTACTTTACCACTTTTTCCGCATAATTAATATACATACCTATACCAAAATACAGCTTTCTAATACTTTTAGTCGCTGAGTAAAACCGCGGACGGACAGACAGACAAACATGGCGAAACTATAAGGGTTCCTTGTTAACTACGGAATCCTAAAAAGATCGCTACGAATTGACAACCTCCTCCATTTTGGAAGTCGGTTAAAAATATATTAGTCAAAATAGGTCGAAGTCGAATTTTTCTCTTTATTACTGACAGAAACATCTAAACAGAGGTGAAATATTTAAAAGAAATAAAGCGCATTTCAAATTTTTAAGCAAATAGCCAGAATGATATAGTCCAAGTTTGACACGTCGAAAAACATTTGTGGAATTTGCTTCAATGAGGCGGCCGGGAGGGACACCTGAATATTTGAACTCCAACCTATGTCAGTGGGTACTTACGACTCTGCCGATGGGACGTATATGTATACGTAAAGGTAAGCGCATCGTAAATCTTTTATGTATGTACTAAGCCTGCCCGAATCGCAAAATACAGTTTGATAATCTACTTGAGTTTCATTTACATTACTTACAGTTTATTTATTTACCAATTTATGTACACGGAAAATGTATACAGAGAATACATCAAATAAAAGTTGTACAAAGGCACTACTTATCTTAAAAGAGATCTCTTTTAGTAGGCTAGAGACGTTTATGTAAGAGAGGCATACAGGCGTTTATACATTAGATAAAGATTTATTTCTTTGTTTAACTTGCCGAAAATACTTTTATTTAGTCAACGTTAAAATTAAAATAGCGAAATACGAAAGAAATATTTTAACGTCCTATTAAACTTGCGGCCGACTAATAAAATTTACCATTAAGGCTCTTTCACACAGTGTCAGTATAATACAATTTGATTGAAGCAATAAAATATTTGTATGGTTGAGGTTTTGCTTAGACTATGCAAATTTGCTCTATGTAAATGGGTCAAGGCGAGGTTTTTCCAAACATAATTGGGCTGAGGTGCTGGGCAATCCGCGACATGCCCCGCAAGGGATAACGTATTGACATTGACTGGGCAGCGGCAAGCGCGGAAAAAACGCAGAGTGATGTTAAACATAGATGTTATCGTTTCTTTTTTGTTTAAATCTTAAATAACTAATTTTAAAACTTTATAATTTTTGGTACATTCATTCAAGTTCTTTACCAATAATATCTTCATATAAAAAATATGTGCAAAATCAAAAAGTGTACTACTAAATAAATTAGTTTTATCATTTAATTTGATCGACTAAAACAATCAATTGTGTAACGCACATTCAATAGACAATCTATCGTGTATTGTTTTAAACTGTTCATAAATCGTTAATATAAAAAAAATTGATATTGCAAAACAGTTTTTCTGCTTATCAGCCGATACTTCGCCGGTTGAAATACCGCAGTTAATATATTTTTTCGTGAGAAACATAATGTTAGTTAGGTATAGTGGGAGCGAGGTGATATTCTCGACCGCAACAAAGTTAAGATGCTTCCGCCAAACATAGTGTTGCGTCTGGGAAACCGCGGCTCCGACGATGTATCGTCGGAAGTTGTATATCCCACCAAAAACATAAACATAAAAATGGGAGTCAAGTTCAAAATCCGACAAAAGAATTGAGATCTAAATGGCCGCCAAGTTCTTGAAAGAATATTGATATATATTTGTAACTTAACAGTATCAAATAATTTATTTCTGAAACAGGAAAGTTTTTGTTGTGTCAAAAATTTTTAACTTTCACAAGAGTTCTACCACCCGAGCTAACAAAAACATGTTATTCTGTTAAAAAAATATGCAGCCTATTTTCCTACCGCGCAGTTACCGTCAGAATAAATGTGCAGCATTAGGGTCGCACAGGACCTCTCACACTCCTTGCTGCTCTTTATTTGTCATAAATCTCACTTCCACGCATATTTTGAAAGAATATATGTATCTGTATTGTTTATCACCATCATCCGAGCGTATTCCCAGTTGCATTCTCAGCGGTAACGCTTCAGAGACCGGGGTCCGCTTCCTAACTTAGTTGAAATCACCTAGTTATAAGGTTACTGGTTTACCCTCAATATAATATTGTAGATTATCCTGCACTTATATCCTTCTTTCGTCTTGGTCTTGGAGAAAAGATTCAGTAGAGGAAATTAGTCAATGAGAGAAGTCGATGTGGCTACCATCACTATTTTGATTCCCTTTTACTGCCTTCATGCCCACCATCACGATAAATATGAACTTTGGGTCTTACGGCCTTACACTCTGTTTAACCCGATGAGGGTGAAAATGTGATAGTGTAACTGTATCCTCGTTTTATAAGAGCGTTTCACTATTTTATGAGAATAAATGTGCTGCATTAAGGTAGCACACGTCAACCTCACTGATATAGATAGATACCTTTGATGCAGCACATTTATTCAACAGCTCTTTTAATATAATCTGTGGTTGTGAAAAGTGGAATCAAATGCTGCCTGTTCTTACTCCCTTAAGAATAAATGTGCTGCATTAAGGTCACACACGTCGCTATTGCGTCCCCTGCTCCCCTGCTTTCGTCTGTCATGTATCTTACACCTAGATATACTTACAAAAATATAGTTTATTCCTCACTTTCAAGACAGCTAGTGTAGAAAATGTTGTGTTGAAAAATATGCTGCCTATTATTACTTCCATAAGAATAAATGTGCTGCATTAAGGTCGCACACGTCGCCACTGCGCCCCTGCTCTCGATCTGTCATCTGTATCACTCTCACGCTTAAGTGCGCCTAAACATGCCACTCCTTGTGTTTCTTAGTACTTTTCCGAGTACTATTCATATTTGACATAATAAAATTCGATGATTTATATTGCATACTACCTATAGTAAAGTATTTTTTAAACTCACTTAAACCAGCAATATTAATAATACCACCAGTAATGTATTAAACGATAAGATTTATTCATATAATAGTGTAAAACAAAGCTGATTCTCACCGTCTGTCCCTCTATATGTACGCTTAGATCTTTAAACTTCAATAGATAGAGCGATTCATAAGGAAAATTAACATATACGAGTTAAGGTAGATTTGTAACCAACACAGTTGCAATCATCATAGAGAAGCGGCACCCTACAAAAAAGCAAAAAGAAATCGGCAACTCTGTAATGGAGGTCCATCCAACTAACTCTATCAATGATGCTACGATGTAACAAAACACATTTGATGTATATTCAAACTTGCCATGAAAAAATAGCCAATATGTTTTGAATTTACGTTCAAGCATGAAATATTGAAACAAGAGAAAATTTTAGCAACATTTTTCATGCTTCTAACAGACGCCGTGATTACCCAAATATATTGGATCAGATTTTCCGACGGCGTAATATAATTAAAAGGCATGCCAATATCGACTAATAACATAGTTTACAACATAAAATTTATGCGAACGAAACATAAAATTTATCGAACGGCAAGTTTAACGAGAGTTTAAAACATAGCTTTTCAAGACGCGAAAGCAAACGAAGTCATCGAGTTAGTCGTTTTAAAACAACTGTTGCCGGCAGTTATAAATTGTTTGTAATTTCTTCAACTGCGAACCCGATATCTGGCGTTTAATTTAACAGACCTTAGCTGACTCGGCGATTACACGGAACGTTACCGAACGCCAATTATTAGGTTCCGACAACTAACAGTAAAATCTAATTCCGACTAGTTCCGAGAACGTGTTAATCTCACCCGGTTGCAATGTGGTATAAACAAACACCCACACTTATTACTCGCCCATTATACTTTGGCATCCCTTGCTCCCTCCTATCTTAATAACAATAGAGAAATCTCAGCAAATATTACGTTCCCTGTAGGCCTGGATAAAGTGGCCGCTTTTATCGTAAGCACTACCCGAGCTATTTAAGAACGTAATCAAGCGAAGGTAATTGCATATAATTGGTTCAGGTGTTAACAACTCCTGAAATGTGCCGGTTAAGCTGTTGCAAATTTAGGGATTCGCAATTTATGTGTTGGAGCGTTTACGCTCGCGTTATCAAAATAAAGTTGGGTACAAATGGCGGTGACCGCAGTAAGGTCGCCGCGTAAACTTTACAATGTTGACTGCTCGGAAAGTGTTCAGGGAAAGAATTTCAACAAGAGTTGTAACAAAATACACTATCTTTATGTTAACTAACTGGCGGATAAGTTTAGAGAAACAATTGTAATTTCATTTGTTGGTTGGCACCAATTAATCACAGTAAAAGAATTTTAACAAGAATTTGTAGCAACAGACGCTATCCCTGGCCTAACTAACCGGCCGACAAAATTTAAAGACATTGAAATTTTAATTTCAGTTGTCGGTATTTCAGGTGCTTTGCTTATTTTTTAAATGTTTAACAATTGTTACTAATCTTGTGTTATTATGATAATTTTTATTATTAAATTATGAGCATATGCTCTAAATTAACATATCTAGTTTGTTCATATATATAAAAACAAACTATTTTTTTTTAAATAAATATATAGGGACAAATAACACTGATTGAGCTAGCCCCAAAGTAAGTTCGAGACTTGTGTTATGGGATACTAACTCAACGATAATATATTTTATCACATATATAGATATACGTCCAAGACACAGGAAAATTTGAAAAAGGCCATTTTCCAACTTGCCCTGACCGGGGATCGAACCCGGGACCTCTGGGTGGCGGACTAGCATTGTGACCACTACGCCACGGAGGTCGTCAGACGTATTAATAGCAAACCTATTTCGTGAATCATTAGTGGCATCGGCTGAGCGTTAGTGTGGTGCGCGCTTATAGTGGTCATACACGGTCATACTGCTCCCAATGAAGGAAGGCATCGTGATGAAACCTGCACACTATGAAAGTGAGAATTTAAGGCAATGTCAACCCAATTCATTATTTCTGTCAAAAAAGGTCAATGTGTGCGTCTTCTTCCAAACAGTAACACCGACAATTGTTTACTTAAATGTAAAAACAAAAAACAAAAAGAAAATCGACATTACCATACAAATTGCCCGGGCGGCTAACCACTTTTGTATGAAAATACCGATTTTTTGTGTTTTGGATGTTATTTTAATTTTATTATACTATAGTGATCTAGTATAGCCTGTGGTTCGATTTATTATAGGTATGTCCCTTGCACGTTATATAAGTACCTTTTTCTTTGGGTATAATAAACCGCCTATCTGTTAAGTATCCAGTTCTCCCGCTTTACCCAAAGGTTGACTGGAAGAGATAACTATGCTGCGATAAGTCCGCGTTTGTATCATATTTCTGTCTTTTTCTGTTTTCCTTTTGTTTATGGTGCAATAAGAGTATTTGTTTTTGTTTTGTATTGTATTGCATTGCATTGCATTGCATTGCATTACATTGCATTGCATTGCAATGCATTGTGTCGTGTCGTGTCGTATGTATGTCGTGCTGTGCTGTGCTACGTTGCGCTGCGCTGCACTGTGCTGCATTCTGCATGCAGGAAATTACTTCATCTATTTTAAATGTCGGTAGATTACGAAAAACTAAGAAATTAATTACCTGAATCCAAATATACTCCATCTTTTGTCTATGATCGTACATTCTAGAAGAACATAGACAATAGAAAATAAAATGTTTCAATAATATTCATTAGATAATTAGGATTTTTTATTAATAACGTGAATGATTTCCAACAATACAAACATTAAAATAAGTTATTTTTAAATCTGAAAATGGCAATGAGATTGACTGTTTGGCAAAGTCATTAAACGTCAACGTGCCCCCGCCAAGTTGGAAGCCCAGGGCAAATTGGAAAATGGTCTTTTTCAAATTGTCCTGGGTCTTGGATGTTTATATATATATATATATATATATACATATATATATATATATATATTTATATATATATTTATATATATAATATGTAATCAATATGTGATACATCATTGTGGATATCTGCAGTGACTGATATAAATCTGCATTGTTGTCTGCGCCATTTTGGACACTGATAATTTCTTTTTGTTTGTTGAGCCTTAGTATTGGACGTAGCGCCACCATCTTGTTAAGTATTCTCAGTGATGTCTTAAACACGAGAATTCACCTTATACTTCGTCACAGTACCAACATACCTGCGTCGCTGTATTTCTTGACTCTTGTAGTCTATAGCCCATATTGACTTAATGAGGTGCCACACGAGGCAAATTAAAATTACATAAAGATTCACATCAAAGAGATTGACTTCACCTGAGATTTACATGTGCTGTTGCTTGGTGCATCGTTTTGGCTGATGATGACCGATGTATCTTTTTCTCAAACATTTGCTGAACTGTTGTCCATGTGATGACTGAAGTAAACACGGAAAACGTACACCAGAGCCGACGAGGCACGGCACTGGCAGGGTCGCCATATGATGTAGCGCGAGGGGTGTATTAAATCAAAATCACTCGGAGTAGGTTTGTAGGTAACTGCTCTTTATTGTTGGTTTTTCTCGGCTTATATACAAGCTTTTTACAGCGTAGACTTTCATCACTTGATATTGAATTTATAAGATAATAATTAAAACTCAATCAGTGTTATTTGTCCCTATATATTTATTTATTATTATTATTTATTTTAAATCTGGAAATGGCAATGAGATTGACTGTCTGGCAAAGTCATTAAACGTCATTCTGTTAGAATACGTATCCAAACATTTATGTTGTATAAATTTATTACAAAAAATCTGGGGGTACGGCAGTGCCCCCGCCAAGTCGAGCAAAAATAAACTGGTACGACCGTACCATTTTTTTGAAGAGAATTTTGCAAATATTGATAGAAAACAAGGGATAACCAATTTGTTACGTAAGTTGCAAACCTACATTGTTACAGCTGTGCTGTGCTGTGCTGTATTGTATTGTATTGTATTGTTATACCTACTATACCATGTTGATATCTATTGATAACTAGCAACATAGTGCTACTCGACATAGAGGGCATACCTCAGTACAAACGCCTCAAATCGAATGCATGCCATTAGACAATCATCTGAAATCGATTATAGCGAATATCGGCGACTCGATTACACCTTCGATATTGAGATACTCGCCACAGACACGGCCTGCCATTTCGTGTTGGATACCCTTAATAGCTTCAAGCTTCAATAGTTGACGTCTCGAGGAACATGGATTAATTTATACGTTAATTTGTAATTATATTCCCAATAATGTTGCATGGATATATTTTAAGGAATATGATTTGTTTAAAATGTAATTTGCATTTTACCCGACTTCAAAAAGGAGGAAAATCTTTTTTTATGTATATTCCCCGATTAAACGGCAACTCCTCGACCAATTTGAAAAATTCTTGTTCGCAATGGCATACTCGTCACAAATTTTTTTCAAAAATGGTTGTGTAGTTTGGGGGTGAAGTCTGTTTCTTGTATTGAAAAAATATTTTCTAATTTATGAGCTATTAAGTAAAATCATTAAAGGGTGAGCTGAATTTTCCGGGGTTCAGTGCTGTCCCCATTTAAAATAAATCATTTGAAAAGAAACGGAGACATCATTTAAAATTTTGTCTTGACCAGGCCCTACATAACCCTTTAAACTATTTTATAACCTACTGTTTACAGTTAGTTTAAAGTAGGAACGTGAAGCTTTTCTATGCACATTTGCTAAAAATGACCACTTTTGGCTAATGTGCATAGTAAAGCTTCACATTCTCGCTTTAAACTGTAAACAGCAGTTTATAAAATAAAATAAATCAAAAAATAGTTTGAAGGATTATCTAGAGCCTGGTCAAAAAATTTGAAATGATGTTTCCGTTTACTTTCAAATAATTCACTTCAAATGGGAGCAGCATTGGACTCCGGAAAATTCAGGTAACTCTTAAGATATTAACGTGTCACTTAACATAATTAACTATACTTAATCAAATTTTCGTTCAAAATTTAACATGGTTGTGTTTTTTTATGAACCTTTCTATCTCTCTATACCTCTGAAAAGTTTGGTGGCCTGGCAGAGTACGTATTACTAGCATTTTTACAAGTTCAGCAACCACGGGCGTGGTTCGCACTTGGATGGGTGACCATAAATGGCATAAATATAAAATATATATAAATATTATATATAAATATAGAAATATATAGGGACAAATAACTGATTGAGCTAGCCCCAAAGTAAGTTCAAGACTTGTGTTATGTGATACTAACTCAACGATACTATGTTTTATAACAAATACATATATAGATAAACACAGCAACTGCCTCCGTGGTCCAGTGGTCAAGGCGTTCGCCTTGTGACCCGGAGGTCATGGGTTCGATTCCCACTGGGAAGCATACTTTGTGAAAAGTTGTTTTAGGTCTGAATAGGATATTGCAGGCTTGAATCACCTGATTATCCGAAAAGAAAGATGATTACGTGTTTCGGAAGGCACGTAAAACTGTGGGTCCCGAACCTAGCGTTTGACCATCAAACTATCCAAGGACTGGTTCCTGGTTTGACCTTTGGGTTGTGGAGGTCAGACGGCAGTCGCCCTGTGTAAAAACCAGAAACCTCGTCAAATCTCCTTGGTTAGGTAACGGACCCCGGGCTCTGAAGTGTTACTGCTGGGGATGCAACCGGGAATACGCTCGGATGATAATGATGACATATATAGATAAACATCCAAGACCCAGGACAATTTGAAGAAGGCTATTTTCCAACGAGCCCTGACCGGGGATCGAACCAAGGACCTCTGGGTGGCGGACTAGCATGGTGACCACTACGCCACAGAGGTCGTCAAATGCAAATCATGTCGGCATAAATATGTCGAGCTCCATGTTTCAAAAGGCACCTCAAGCCATTGGTCCCAGCTGTCATCATTTAAGGGAGCTTGGAAAATCTGACATCAGTGTTGGCGACTTACACACACGAAAACGAAACGAAGACAAAATGTAATAAGCCTAAACTCGGGGTTGCGTCGTTTCATTACAGAGTTCCTTTGGCTACGTTCCAGCTCCATCATTAAATCAGCTCTATGTCATCATAATATTGCATTGTCACGTGATCTACTTATAACTTTGAAACATGTGTTCCACAATAAAGATGTTTGGTTTGATTATAATATTTTCATCAAACGGAAACCGGGATGTAGGTCGAATTAAATTTGCAAGATAAGATTACAGACAGACAGACAACGGGACAAGTGAAACAAAATAAAATCTTGTAATAATAAAAAATATATTTTTACAAGCTTTTATTTTGTTTCACTTGTCCCGTTGTCTGTCTGTCTGTCTGTAATCAAATCTTGCAATCCGATTGGACTGAAATTTTTTGATGATGGAGCTGAGAGGTGAAACTGTGTAATGGAACGACGCAAACACATCGAATTTTGTCTGGTTCGTCTTGAGCCCTAAAACTTTTAAGTTAATTGTCATAAATAAAAACATGTTTATAAAAATATACTTTTTAATAATTACTTGTTAGGCTGAGATCAGACGGACTGCACCACAACCGCACGAAGTCGCATCAGCAACCGCACGCAGTCGCTATATTCAACTGCATGCATTTGTCTGCAGTCGGATCTGACTTCACGCAGTTGACGCCAAGCATCTAGGCCAGGAAGTCAGTGTAAGGTTTGCCGTTGAAATGGAAGCACATACGCTTCTCTTAATATTATTGTTACGACGCCGCTGCCGCCGGCAGCGATGTAATCGAATTAAAAAACTACAACGTGCAGCGCGGATGTGGATTGATCCTTTGCTATCATTTTGCCATATGGAAGGTGATTTTTTCATACTGAATCCGAAATTAAGACAGGGTGAAGGTAAATTTTATGACTTGTAAACGATTTACTAAAAGATTTACTTTTCTTTTTATTAAAGAAATAAATAAGTCGGTGTCAAAATCCATTTTTTTAAACCGTTCGACGCAACCGACTCGCTTTCTGGTCCTTGACTAACTGCACACTAACTGTATGCTTTTGGCGGAAGACAGCATGCGACGACACTACACGACTGTAGCCGACCGCGCGTAGTTGAAGGCAGGACTGCATGCAGTTGTTATTGACTTCAACTGCAGCCGACCGCGTACAGTTGATATCATGATTGCACGAAGTCGAACGTACAACTGCATGCAGTTAAATATATCGACCGCGCGCGGTCGCTGTGATGCAGTCCGTCTGATGTCACCCTTAGAATCGTAGCACCGTTGCAGTACCTTAATTGCAGTAACGCTACGAAGTTCTTTATAACGCGGACACGTATTTTTATAAAATGATGTCACAACTACCTGCTCCTATTTTCAGTTCATACATTTTAAAACGACGAATTTTATCAGAAACCCGTAAAATGTTTTACGATATTTCTGAAACATTGTCACAGTTTATACCTTTATTTAGTGTTCTTTCTTAATCTATCTGCTTCTAATACAGTGTGATGCTAAGTTATTCAGATGTGTATAAAGGAGAGGAAAGCATTGGAAAGGTATTTTGTAAATTAAAAAAAAAACTTGCGTGGAAAGTAATAAAACATAGATTGTAACTACTGTTTCTCCTTTCGTGCAGGTTAATCAGAATGCGACGTAGAAGCCGATCAAGGAAATTGAAATAGGCGCGTATTTTCAAAGGGTTTAAGGGTAACTTTTACTCCTTGCTAAGCGTGAAAACGTGGTCTTTGAAATTGGCGACCTTTCTCTCTGTCATATGTAGTTTGTTTTCTCAAACAAGCCATAGTCTAAGCATAAGTAAGACAGTGTACGGTAGGCCTCAGAAATGGAGTCTCAATTTCTCATACAATTAGTATGAGAAATTGGGACTCCATTTCTGAGATCTACCGTACATGGGACAGCTCAGTGCAGTGCACCAAATAATATTTGTAATATAGTCGCAGCAGACTTAAAGTTATTAAAGGGCTACCTAAAATTTTACGGTCCGGTGCTGCCCCATTTGAAATAAATCATTTAAAAGGAAACGGAGATGTCGTTTCAAATTTTACCTTGATCAAGCTCTAGATAACCCTTCAAACTATTTTATGAACTACTTTTCATAGTTTAAAGTGAGAACGTGAAGCTTTTTTTTAGCATTTTTGCGACTACTGCAGCACTGCACCCCGAGAAATTCAGGTAGCACTTTTAAATATATTGTCATAATTTCTCAATAAAACCACAGTGTTAGTATACTCAGTGCCACAGTAATAGTACTTTGCTTGTGATGTTGCAGCAGACGTTAAGTTATTAAGCTGTGGTTGTGCATGCTCTCGATATAGTAGCTACGTTAATCATGTTGTGTGCATTGAGTAGTTAGGTGGGGCGCTGTTTTGCCAAACATAAATGTATGGATCCTAGGCTGTCTGGTAGAAAACAGAGGTTCATTCGGCATCGTTTCAAAACGCTTGTTGTTTTTAGCTTGGCATTAACAATAAGTTAAAAAAGGGATAATCATCATCATTATATTAGTACAGAAAATTCACTACTGGATACAGGCCTTCCCTAAAGATTTCCAAAACGACCTACTGAAAGCTATAATGCAAAAATATTATAAATGTGAAAGTTTGTATGGATGTGTGGATGTTTTTCCGCTTTCACATCAAAACGGCTGAAAAGATTTCTTTCTTATCTCTTGGTAACACGGAAGACAAGCGGCATGATGTAAAGGCACTTCATTGCCCTATGCTGATTGGTGCTATTTCAGTGTAAAACTAATTTTAGTTATTTAGTAATGCAACTGATATAAATTTGAACTAAATAAAATATTTTCTTTCTTTCTTTCTTTCTTTCTTTCTTTCTTTCTTTCTTTCTTTCAGATTTAATTTTTTATGTATTTAATATAGCTTATTACTAGATTAACACAAAGAATACTTTTTATCCCGAGAAAATGTGAAGCTCTAGTAGAAATATTCGGCCACGCGGGCAACGCCGCGGGGCAACAGCTAGTATAAAATTTATATTTCCATACTCCTTTTATTAGGCTGTCGGATGGCTTCGCCATTATTCTTTGTAAAGAAAAAAATGTGCTAAAACAGAGTATTCTCCAATCAATCCTTACACTACTAATGTTAAAACATTTCTCAGATTTGAGAATTGAAGTAAAATTTTTCTTTTACAAAGACAGCGATTTTTTAACTCTCGACGGAAAAAAGGGTGCTTCAAGTAAGTAAATCAAACCTAGCTAACAAAACGTACTGTCGGCCAACGGTCGAAATAAATGTCTCATCGGACAGTTGTACGGAAACGAGTACTGTCGGCGATCCGTGGAAGAGACAAATGTTAAGTCGGCGCTGGACAAAGAAATGTCGGAAAACGGTACTACGATCCTTCAAAGATGGCTTTCATCTTCTATATCATACAACAAAATATTACCAAGAATTCAAGGAAATTAAGTAGGCGCGACATAAAAAATTGTACCGCAAAATTGCGTGGGCTAAGCCGCAGGTAAACTCTACCACAATAATGCCAGCGCTCAGAATTATCTTCGTGAAAAATACCGGCAACACAGCCATAATCCACAGAGACCGACCCCTTTATATTTGTTTAGGACATAACACCAATTTTGCGATCATAATAAATCCCAGCGGAGAAAGCTATGTGCGGAGTACATGAGCTAAGATAACCGTAGAGTCACTTCCTTAGTGTATACCTATAAAATAAGGTTTTTTTTGTCATATTGATATAAGCTAGGATTTAACTATATCTTTAAATTTGTTACTCAGATTTACGGCAACATTGTCATAAATAATTGAATAATGTCATAAATAAGGTGTCATTTCCATGCTGCAAAGTTCGACCAGATTTTTTATCATTGCCTTTATTTATACACGTAGGTCCACAGAAGGACACCCCTCCGTATAAAACCGAGATCAGGCCGACAGTATTTGTTTCTAAATTCAAAGTTTCTAAGTTTTATCCGATTTAGAGATGATGACGACGATTTCTTATGTTATGTTAACTTGTGACAATAACTTTTTTTTGTCTTTATCTTTGGAGTCTGAGTAAAACGAAAGGTAGGCCTTTTGTCGATTCTGGATTCTCGTTAAACATTATGGCAGCTTTCAGCTGGCGATGAAAGTGCTCAACGATACCATTCGCAGCAGGATGATACGCCGTGGTGCTAAAGTAATATGCGCCAACTATAGCTGAAGTCGTCGCATCGACAAAATTAGATCTTATTACTTGGTCTTAGTCTACAGGAGGGGTACTACAAGGAAACTTTATAAAGTGGTACTCTAGCCGACAGTGTTTGCTCACGTATCCAAAGGCACTGGAATCAAGAGATAGAAAGGCTTGATAAGCCTCTAATGCTCAGCTGTTCGCTCCGATCCGAACCTGATAACGTCCAGATTCCTTATCAGATTTGACATTTATTCCCTTATCGAAGGAAGACGGCAATTTTCTGGGACTCCTCATTTCATTGAGATTATTTTGTATGGTATTAGGTTTGCCATTTTTGCAGATTTTGTTTACATGCCTAATATCTACCAGAAGCTTTCAAGCATTACGTAGGTATGCCTTTTAAATTCAAGTAAAAAAAATAATTAATTATGAATATTTTACACATATAATTGAAAATGACTTTCGAAGTGTAGCGGGAAAAAGCCGTGCTAAATTTACAATAAATCTATCTAAAGTTAGATTTAATAATACAGAGATCTAATTATTTAAATTAGATAATTTAGTGAGTCTACTAATAATGTAAAGATCAGAGACAAAGAACAAAGAAGATATTATTCTCATTAATGTAATACATCTACATACACTGTTTCTTGTAAGAAACAGTGACAAAATTAACGCAAAAGGTTTTTTGTCATTCAATATTAAAATTTGTTCATATATTTTACTACGACGTTCAAGCACAGTTTTACCGATAAGAGTACTAAAACTATTTTTTACAAAGATTGAATTTTTTGGGTCGGTCGACTCTACCACAAACTTCTAACAAGGATCGTCAAAAAAATGTGGATTTTTTCATGCATTATTCAACTGAACAAATAATGTGTGTAGAATTGTAATTGATATTGGTCATATTTGTTGTATATTTTGTTGTATTGGTGAATAGTTTTTGATATGTATTGCGAAAGTGTATGCACCATAGTTAAAATTTAAAAAACTGAATTTTATACAACTTGGAAGGGACATACGTAATAAATCGAACCATGTGCTATATCACTATAGTATAATAAAATTAAAATAGCACTAAGAAATAAAAAAAATCGGCATTTCCATACATAGTTGTGCAGCCACTAGCTAGCTGTTACTCTATTTATCATTATACTATACTGATCTAGCCTCACCGCTCTGGAATGCTGTATCCGTTGACATCAGAGAAATTTTGTACTAAACTTTCTTTTAAAAGAAAAGTTCACGCCCACCTTTTAAACTTCCCCTCATAAAGTCATCATTATTTAGTTCTTCTCTTCATAGCTACATATTTATACGTTAGTATAAGTAGATGTATATGTAAGTATTGTATAACTAGATATTTATTCTGAAATTTATATATAATATAAATATATGGTATATAATGTAATTATATATTATATAGTAATATTTTATAATGTAAGTATATATGTATTCCTTTTTGTGCCGCATAATTTTCTCTACATCTTTTAGCATTAGATCTGCCATTTGTTAAAAGTATATTTGTACTTTGGAACAATAAAGTTTGATTAAAAGAATAAATAAATTTAGTATAGCCCGTGGTTCGATTTATTACGGTTTCGATTTATTACCCTTCCATGTTGTATAAGTTCAAAAAAATGTGGTGCGTTCTTCGCTGGTCTATGTAGACGGACCCTAATTCTCTACACGTAGCGTCACGATCCGGGATTACTCTAGATTACTGCACCGTCTAACGCCTCAGTTGCCACGGAGATATACAACGAGAACCGACATACTAAGCATTTTCATTGTTCTTCCTTTTATTTACTCTACTGATTTAAAACGATTTTCGGCATCCTTGAATGACCATTGACATATGTGCACATCTTTATTAGGGTCAATTCAGATAACGAAGAAAAATGCCCTACAATAGCTCAATTAAAAATAGGATGATATTACCATAGCCCAAAGTGCATAAACATTTGAACATGACAAAATGAGCTCGCTCGCGTCTTGTAGTTATGCCAATAATTTATAGTTTATTTTCGAGTGTCATAAAAATCCTCTCCGCTGTAATAACTTTTCTTTCATCCTTGTCTAGGAGAAAAGAAGAATTTATCAGCTACATTCTTTGTGAAAGGGAATCGGGAATGGACAAGAATCTGAATCTTGTCAAAAAGTGAAGTGGCTAGCAATCATATGATGGCCTAGTGGTCATCATATCAGGCTGTGACGCCAGATGTCTCGGATTCGACCCCGGTCAGGTCAAGATGAACAATGACTTTTTCAGATTAGCCTTGGTCTTGGATGTTTATCTATTGTATTTGTTATAAAATATAGTATCGTTGAGTTAGTATCCCATAACACAAGTCTAGAACTTACTTTGGGGCTAGCTCAATCAGTGTAATTTGTCCCTATATATTTATTTATTATTTATTATATATATTTATTATAAAATATGATTTCGTTGAGTTAGTGTCCCATACCACCAGTTTCGAACTTACTTTGGGGCTAGCTCAATCTGTGTGATTTGTCCGTATATATTTTATTTATTTATCTTAGCACTTTTCTTTATTAACCTTCACGCCCATCATCACGCTAAGAGCGCGTGATTCTCAATTCTCCCGGTCTTGTTCATCAATGACACGTTGCTTCAGAAACGTGAAACACGCCAGAACATTTATTTACTGTCTACTCTCTACATATAAGCTCTGTGAAGATAGCCAGCATTATCCAACGTTATTATCTGTAAGTATAGCCCAGAAATATGAAGGATTACAGGGAAATATTATAATATTCTTTGAGAAACACGGCGCCTTGTGTAAAATAGTGAGTTATTAAGCTAAGTCTGGAAAGCGTAGAATTCCTCACTACTAAAGCAAGTTAGTATGGAACATGTTATTTTTCTTTGTTAGCACGTTTATGAGCTTTACACCAGATTGACATACAGATACACTATCACGTTCATATCCCTAATGAGGCAGACAGTGGCCTAGGTCCGTAAAACCCAAATGCCACGTTTAGCTCATCAGTGGGCGTACGAGTAAATATGGAAAAAAGGAAATCAAAATATGTGTCAATATTGAAATGATTTCGATTTTCGACCATTCGTTCTATCTCTTACGATCTGACCAGGGAGAGAAGCAGCTAGTACATTATATGTTGTTTTCTTTTCCTAAATATTTATGCATGATCACATTATTGACTTTAAGTATAAGTAATTATGCTGTTCGTACATTGAAATCGGAAAAGATTAAAATGAATCCATACCGAATTAGGTTAAACTCTATAACAGTGATAAAATGCTGACTATATATAATATGTCACAAAAACCTTGTCCGATCCTTTGTTTTTGTATGAATAATTCAATTTTTATGACAATGTCGATTTTTCTTCGAGTTTCATGCATTGGTCCCATAAGAAAAGTTGTTCATACTGACGGTCTGAGTTGCTCCTAGAAGGATCGGACTGGGTTTTTGTTACATATGGTAAAGTCAAATGTATTCGTATTAACTTTTGGGATTTGAAATTAGGAATAAAACTTTAATGGCCCCTGAAGTAATTATAAAAAAATATGCCGTATAAAATATCCAACAACCAACAAGTTTATCAAGGCGTAAATTTTGATAGCTACATAGGATAGGACCGACCACTATTTATGGCCACGAGCACAAAACGTCTGGCTTGGAGCCAGGAGTCTCACCTGCTGCGACGAAGAGCCAAGATCTGGCCAGCCATTCTAAAAGGAAGGCTAGGCATTCTGAAAAAAAATCCAGTAGAACAATTACTTTCTTCGTATTATAAAGTCCTTACACTAAAATTACAACAACTTGAAAATTTCTAGGCTATATATTTTTAAAATATATAGCTATACATTTTTTGAGTAGCTGTTACCCGCGATATTGTCCAAAAAGTAAGTAACCGTGCGTGAGTGTTGTGTAACTCCCACGACAGCCATATTTTCCTCGGGATGAAAAGCATCTGATAAAGTTGCTTTCAATAGGTGAAATAATTTATCAATTACAAAAAGAAAAAACACTCTTAATCTTTTCTTTTTATATTTAGCCGAGATTGACTGAGCTCAACATTAACCACTTTTCCTATGGGACCAACGCTAGGATCTTAAACCCCCCCTTCATAGGTAAATTGATTGTAAAGGCGATTGCCTTTATAATTTATTGCCTAATTTTCGACTTCCATCAACAGTCCCAGGGCTGAATCCCCCTTTAAGTCAATATCATGGGTACATTCGCTCCAGGTAGGTATAAACTTTTCGAAAAACTGAGCTCAAGATACTTGTTTACAAAAAACCCCATGGACCATAATAGCAAAGTCCAAAAAAGGTTCGATCCCATGAACCGTATACCAAATATAGGTCTCAGTTGATTATATTGTCTATCAAATATAGGTCTCACTTGATTATATTTATGGAAAGAAAAGAAAGCTTTCTTTGAGAAAAGTACTATTGTCGAATTAAAACCTAAATATAGTCGCATATTTCGTGAGTATGAACAAGACGTAAAGTACTTAGGAACCAACGTTTATTGGCCACAAGTTTCAGAACATCTGGCGAGCAGCCAGGTCAGACCAACTATGAGGCAGCTAGGCCAGTCTAGCCTGCTTGTGGTCGGCCCAAGCTGACTACCACACTGTGGGAGTAACCGACTAGATAATCGGGAAGATGAATTTTTTTCCGTTGTGCTATGGAAATAGATCCTAAAAGAAGGCACTTCTAAGAAAAAACTACCTTGCTAACACAAAATCTCTTTAAGATATATAAGTACAAAGTCACGTCCGCTTTTGGACGGCGTCTCGGAGCGCCTTAGAAAGACCGGACAGGAGTGACGTCACAGTTGTAGGCGTGATGTAAGAACATTTGTTCGCGTGCTATGTAAGATATTGCGTTTACAGGATTGTAGGTACTCATAAAAAATTAGCTATTATTTAAAAAAAATCCTACTGTAATATTATTTTTTAAACATTTTTAATTGCTTTATAAATTGACTTTTTCAATCAACAACCAGAGTTAAAGAATCGATAAAAAAATATAATTTATCTTGAAGGCCTTTTTTTACGTAAATGCTTACAAAATCACATTTATCAAAATCGACTCATCATGCATCTTCTCTATTATTATCTTTAAAAGGATCTTTAAGATACGTATAGAGCCCCGAGCCTTAGTTGATAAAATAGGGCTATACCAAAAAATTATACGTAAGTATTGTTTTATTTTTTTATGCGACGTTGTATTCGTTCATATTGAAAACTTAAATAATAATAATTAAAAAGCGAAAAAAACATATTAATTTTTTTTATATCTGATGTCCCTAAAATTCGCGGTAAAAAATTTTTGTATATATATAAAAAATCTTAATACTCATTATTTTTTGGAGTCTGTGCCAATCTAAGTATTTTAAATTGAAATCATTCATGAAGTACTTAGAATAGGCCACGTGAATCGAACACAAAAAAAATACATACACGTCGAATTGATAACCTCCTCCTTTTGAAGTCGGTTAAAAATAACTCGATCTACCTGTAATTTTACTTATTACATAAAAATTAGTTCCTCTGTCTAATGATATATCTCTCGTTATTTTATTTCCAGTCTTAGGAAGCGAGTAATAAATCACCTCACAGTACAAACTGCCTCGGCTCATAAGCTCTAGGAATCAGTTGAACAATCGTGCGGACTCGGAGTACAATTAAATTTAATTTTCCTTAGCAGTTTCTATATAAAAATGTGGTGCAAGAAAGAAAAAAAAAGACGTAGAGTGTACTAGTTGCTTCTGTTTCCGCGCAGATCGTTAAAGTCAAACAAGGGAAAAATAACCAGCCAAGTGCGAGTCGAATTTAGGCACCAAGGGTTCCGTACCATTATCTATAAAAAAATCACGTTTATTGTATGGGAGTCCCCCTTAAATATTTATTATAATTTAAATTAAATATACATTCAATATTCTGTCATCTGTGCATATTTTAATCATCTACCTGTTGCTGTAATAAAAGGCAAAAACAAAATACCTTACATATTTATTTCATTCTGTTTTTAGTATTTGTTGTTATAGCGGCAACAGAAATACATAATCTGTCTAGCTATCGTGGTTCATGAGATACAGCCTGTAGACAGATGGACGGACGGACGGATGGACGGACAGCGGAGTCTTATTTATATATTCCCGTTTTTACCCTTTGGGTACGGAACCCTAAAAAGAATCTGAGTAATGTCAATAAGTGACGCTGCCAGTTAACCATCACTATTTTGAATCCTTTTTCCAGGTAACAGAGAGGGTCAAAATAGTGTGATAACGGGCGAATAAGCCACAAACTGGGTCTTATGGCCTTAGAGTGTGTCTACCAAGTAAGGGAGACAGACATTTTCCCATAATGCAGCCAGTTTTTGGGATCGCACAACACTTGGGTGGCTGTGCTGCCGCCGCGGAGGCAAATTGCAATTTGTATCTATTATGCTCGTTCTGCGAAGATATGACGCGACCGAGCAGAGAATTACTGAATACTTATCAGGTATTACACTGAAATTTGCTACAGGAGCAGCGGCACTAGAATTCTAGAAATTTCCTTGGTATATTTAGTAATTATTTGCTAATCAGTACAAAAAATGAAAAAAAAACGCAACCCTTATAGGATCACTCGTGCGTCTGTCTGTCTACTGAACCAAATCAGGTGAAATTGGGTAGGGTGGTGTAATCTCATGACTCAAACACACTTTTTTAAATAGGGTTCATTTTCAGGGGACAAATAAGGACATTAAAAAAAAGTTTTGTAAACCTTACTGTGTCATATATCAAATGAAAGGGCTCATTATGAGGATCTCAAGTATATTTTTGTTATTATTACAAAATAAACATTTTTGAGTTTGTTCATGAAAGATGACGAAAACTGACCATTCCCGCCCCAATGTCCAAAACTACTAAGTCTATACAAAACATAGTTCATTGCTAGTAGACAACAGGAAACCCTATAAAATGTATGAATTGAAAAAAAAGTGGTCAACTCAATATAATACGTTGACTTCCGAAAAATCTTTGGCATTGTACGGAACCCTCTCCACGCGAGTTCAACTCGCACTTGGCTGGTTATTTATAATCTACCTAATGACGTAAAAAAATAAATAAATCCACAACATAATTAATTATTTTTAATGCAATTAGTATTGTACTCATTCTGTTACGATATGACGCGACCGAGCAGTGCCCCATTTTTGAAACGCGGAGTCACAAATTAACGATTTTTGTATGGAAAAGCCTCGTTTAGTGACTCAGCGTTTCGAAAATGGCACTCCAGAGCATTTCTGAATACTGATTAGGTTGCACTGCAATTTGCAGCAGGAGCAGCGACACTGTAATTCTAGAAATTTCCTTAGTATATTTAGACATTAAATTGTTATTATTTTTTTATTCGTTTGTATTATGCTCAATTTGCAAAGATATGACACGATCTAGCAGAAAATATAAATGTATGTATATTTTATGTGTATATTCATATATTAGGTTGGGGAAAAAGTCTTTTCGCATATAGTATGTATGAACTTGTAATAAAACCACTTTAGCTATACTATTTGTACCTGGCTGGTTTTGGTATCATTTAAAAGTTTAAATTTTAAAGAAGATAATTCCAAATTCAAATTAGGAAAATGCGTGATTTTCATTTGTTTTTCTTACCGTCAAGATGAGTGAATCTAATGAAGAAATTAGATACATTTTAAAATTTTACTACCAAAGAGGTAAAAATGAAACGCAAGCCGCGAAAAAAATTTGCGATATTTATGGACCTAGTGCAGTGTCAGTGAGAGTAGCACAAATTTGGTTTAAGCGTTTTCAATCCGGAAATTTTGATGTCAAAGATGCACGTCGCTCTGTTCGCCCTATTACGGATAAAATGGATGCTATTTTTGGAAAAGTGGAGCAAGATCGGCATATCAGTAGTTACATACGACGTAGCTGAAGAACTGGGAATTGACCAGAAAACAGTTTTGGTGCATTTGAAAAAAAATGGGTACACAAAAAAGCTCGATATTTGGGTACCTCACGAGCTCTCTGAAAGAAACCTAATGAACCGTGTACTCATTTGTGATTCTTTATTACGACTTAATGAGACCGAACTATTTTTGAAGAAATTGATAACTGGTGATGAAAAGTGGGTTACGTACGACAAGAACGTGTGAAAAAGTTCATGGTCAAAGGCCGGTCAGGCTTCACAGACTGTGGCGAAACCCGGGTTAACTCGCAACAAGGTGATGCTGTGTGTGTGGTGGGATTGAAAGGGCATTATTCATTATAAGCTGTTACCACCAGGCAGGACCATCGATTCAGAACTCTACTGCGAACAACTGATAAGATTAAAGCAAGAAGTTGAGAGAAAGCGGCCGGAATTAATCAACAGAAGGGGTGTGATTTTTCATCATGATAACGCTAGACCTCACACATCTTTAACCACTCAGCAAAAATTAAGAGAGTTTGGCTGGGAGGTGTTAATGCATCCGCCGTATAGTCCTTACCTGGCACCTTCAGATTTCCACCTGTTTCGGTCTCTTCAGAATTCTTTAGGCAGTGTCAGGTTAACATCACGAGCGGACTGCCAAAACTACTTGACGCAGTTTTTTGATCAGAAGCCCCAAAATTTCTATAGCAATGGGATCATGTCCCTACCTATAAGATGGCAAAAGGTTATCGAACAAAATGGTACCTACATACTTTAGTTAAATGTAAATAAACTATATTAAAAAATGTTTTGAATTTTCATATAAAATGCGAAAAGACTTTTTTCCCAACCTATTATTTACTTATATTTACTGTGTTATAGTTTAGTATTTATTTACAAGTATTAATTTTAAATAGTTTTTAGTGTAGTAAGTAGTTGAGCGTAATTGAATTCTGTTTTCTGTTGTGTGTCTTCTGTATATTGTATTCACTCTCTACCCTGGGTTGTAAATTGTACTCATATTTCAAGGTTGACTGGAAGAGATCCCTATTTTTTTTTAATATTATTGGGCGGCTAACGAACAAGCGGGTCACCTGATGGTAAGTGATCACCGCTACCTATGGGCAACTGCAACACCAGGGGTGTAACAGAAGCGTTACCGGCCTTTCAGAAAGATATAGACTCGTTTTTTTAAAGGTTTAAGGTTTCCATGTCGTATCGGTCCGGGAACACTGCTGCAGGAAGTTGATTCCACAGTTCGGTCGTACGTTGTAAAAAGTTCCCTATCTGGAATAAGTCCGCCTTTGTACTGTTCTCTAGTTCTAACCTGTATTTTTGTCCTGTGTTTTATTGTACCTAAATAAAGATTTTACTTAGAAGATTTTTTATCTAGGTAAAGTATAACTCGTTAACCCTCCCAAAATAGAGCAATCCATTAACAGCAATTTTTATTTACAGTTCAATAACGGCCTTTACAAACTCCTAACTTGTTTACTTCCAAAAATAGAGCAATCCATTACAAGCGAATTTTATTTAAAGTTACAGAGCCGGACTTCAGTTGAATCTTTTCGCCATCAAAGTGAAATATCTCTTTGTAATCTCCGTGAATAATATCGGATTAAAAGGACTTTGTCACTAATCCGGCCCCCACCGAATTCGTTTTATCTTGCCGTATTCTACTATTTGAAGGTCATCTCAAAGAAATTTCAAAGTTTTAGACGAAGATTCGCAACTTAATTTTCTTTTCGATAAATTTGTATTGTACATGTTTCGTTTTGCTTCTTTTTGACGAATATTGTTGTGTAGTTATTTTTAGCCTGGGGTAATTTTTAATCAATGTTATCAAAAGTATGTATGATCTTATTTTATTTTTGTAGGTTCCTAGTAAACAAACAAAAATGTTTGGAACATGTTTAGCCCATATTATAGAATAAAATTTTCGTACGTAATATTTCAAAATACTAAAAATATGACAGAAGGTTTCTTTTTTACTATATAAGTACCCGTAAAACATGTAAATTAAAACATATTCTGTAAGTATACTTAATCCGAGGATTATACCGTTCAGGAAAATAAAAATACATCATTAATTCGTATCATGTATCCAATTTAGTTATTGTGGAGAACGTTATTAATGAAATAACCGGTAGAATCCAGAAAAATCGCCGACTAATCGAATTCAGATTAAGTACACGCCTCACAAATCTGATATCGGCAAAATCGAATGTTAAAAAGTTAAGCCGGTTTGTACACAGGCCACGTAACAAACCGAAGGGACCTTTTCAAAAATTATGATCTCTCGTTACGGCGCGTGGAACACCGGCGGTGAAGAACTGACTTTATTTAAAGGTGTCATCAAAGGTGGTACGAGTAACTAAAAACAATTTGTAGGACTGAATCCTTTAAATCTATACACGGACATTATGCCCGTATCTAATGTGTTCACTGTACATTTCTGAAAGCGCTATTTCATTATATAATTTAATTCCATTTCCTTGTAAATATAGACAATTTAAGAATTATTGGACAATTCTGTTTAAGTTAAATTGATATGTTAAATTGTGTAAAATTTCGACTTCACAAATGCCTTATAAAGGTAAAATTTGTAAAATAATAAGACCTTTTTTGACTATGTAATGAAATTTGTATTTGTTTTTCTTTAAATTTTTATGTGAATAAATGAATATGAATATTATGAAATAACGTGACGTTGCTTAGTACGTTAAAATTTTTATTTATTAAATCAGAGAAAAAATTAAGCTAGCTGTCTTTTGAATATTTATAAAGTATATTTGATGTAAGTTCCATAAAGAGTAGTTATACCGCGACTTCCTAGCTTTACTTCTGTTTTCCCAGCGTTTTGAACTCGAAGCGTGTGGGTGAATTTTATTCCCGTTTTCGCGCGTGCCTCGAACGGCACAATTTGTCTGTGTTTTAAATATTCACGGATAACATGGCGTGTGTTTAATATATTCCTCATCTACATAATGTAATATTTTGCTGGAACACCGTCGGCCTCATCGCCTTGTTTCCCGAGGTGGGAAAAATCAGGGATTTTTCGCAATACCGCTAATAAACGCGCCGCCTACTTTGTACCCTGCGAAAAGTTTAGAATATTTTACTTCGCCTTTGGACTTTTTATGAGCCTCTCTAATTCTCTATACCGAAATATTCATGTATTAAAAAATCTAGCTAATATGCAAATACATAATTAAAAAGGTAACCTGTTACACAACAATAAGTTAAATAACAATAAGAAAATTTGTATTTATGAATCTACCCCGTAATATACCTAGGCATAACACTACCGTAGTACTTTTTGGTACCTCTTAGACGATACGCTTTATACCCTAAACCCTTACCTTAGAAAATTAAATACGCTTAAAATTTGTAGCAGCTTTTTTTCTAGATCGATCATTTTGCCAGGATACAACGTATCCTATGTGTTATTCACGTGCCAAATTTCATTGCAATAGGTTAAGCCGTTTTGGCGTGTAAGTGAACAAACATCTATCTATACATAAATTTATCCATGCGAAATTCTGCATTAATAATATTAGTAGAAAGGAGGATTGTTTACCAGTCAGCCTGTATAATGGTAAACAAAGGGCTCCCAAATGCAATGAATGAATGAAGTTGTACCACTATACGAGTTTAACTAGTTGTACCGCGAACACACAAAAAAATGTGCATGACTTGGAGTTTCGGGTCACAAGACGTTTCTGTGTAACTGTGTTAAAGTTATAATTATACGGTATTTTTCAAAATGTACGCGTGTGCATCAAGGTACTAATGGTGGGGACGAGGAAAACAGGGGCGTTACGATGTAAACTTAAATAAGATAGGAATAAGATTGTGAAAAAACAATGGAATCAAAACTTTTTCTATTTCCACATTGACTTAAATAATATAAACAAAACAATATAAACTAAACCAATAACTTCAACTACTTTCTTATGAATAAAAAAGCCCTGGCAAATGGAATTAAAATGGTTCTATAAAATGAAACAAAAAATATAATAGTCGTGTAGTTACTTGAGGAAATAAACAGTTCATAATCATAGTAATACGGTGGTTCTCGAAATGTACGCGTGTGCTTCGAGGTAAGGTAGGGAAATAGGAAAACAGGAGTGATTTTTTTTTTCCACGAAATTTCAATGTTTATTCAATAATTAGTCCTTTACAGGCACTTTTACACGTCAATAGGTATAATTTACATTACGTGTAGTGTATATTAAAATTTAATTTATTTTAAAACCTACCGATAGCAGCTCTTCGCAACGACCAATGCTAAGAAGAAACGTCGAAAGAAACTCATTTTCACAGTTTGGTCGCCTACTCGCCAAAACAGCTTTGTTACATTATTATGATGTCTTTAAATTAATAAAACCTAAAAAATAATGCAAAGTTACATTATAACAAGTAAATTCACGTAAGATACGAAGTAGATTGATTTATGAAACAATGGTATTAATAGGAATTATGGGTATTATATTGTCAATGACATCTACACTATATGGATGAAGATAGCAGAAGAGCAGGTGAAATTGAAACACCCACCACAAAGACTAATATATTAGATTAAAAAAAGACTATTGTTTTTATTATATTAAATCAAAGTCTATCTTTTAACAAGTATTTTAACTTGCAAATTTAATATGTCCTCGTACATGTGTATGCATATTTATTGTACAAATAAGCAAGTTGTCCTTTAAAAATAGTAGATAAGTTTATTTAGTACCAGTGGTTTGTTTTGGTAACACCTCGTTTTTGGCAGTGAATTAAATACTGTTTCTTTTCTAAAACTAGAATCCCAGACTCTTACGTAACGTAATCTCACACTCGATGTTTGTATAGGTGTTTACTACCTACAGTAGTGAACACATGTTTAAAGAACGAGATGCGCAGCTTTTAATTTTTTTAAATCCAACATTTCATTAAATACAACCCCTACATTAAGAATAGTCAGATGGTCAGAGCTCTAAAAGGCAGAATTAAAATTCAACTCTAATCAACGTCATTATAGAAGAAGTTAGCTTCTGAATTTTAAGGCTGGCGTACAGCTGCCTTGTAAACTAAGAAAACTCGACTCTTGAATACTAAGATATGATTCTACTTTTATCTTTTACCTTTTACTAAGGTAACTGAAGCTCAGTATTCCAAACTATTCATTTTTCCAGGTAACTTTTCTTGAATAAGAAATCTTGTTATTTCACATTGTTTAAACAAATAGGCAACCTATTAGTATCTGTATATTGTAAGTTATCATCCCGAATAGAATGTCAAACACACGCTTATTCAAGTTACAAGCAAGATTTTCTAAGTTGATTTTTCGATACAATTGGTACATATAAGGTGAATTTTTTCAACTTTTTTGCATGACAAGCAAAATTTTCTAGGTAGATTTTTCGATAAAATTGGTGAATATATAGGGTGACATTTTAATCACCAGCCAAAGTTTTTGAAGCAAGTTCAGTCTATGATTCTGAACCACTTTCTATAAAAAAGTTATTAAAAATGTGTTGTCCTCCCATACAAAATCCATTTGGCTGACTAATTAAATAAAATAAAATATACTAATGATTTGTATGAGAAGGCGAATTTTTTAAATCGATTTTCCTTATATTTTTTCTTAATATTGTCCTTAATGTATAGTTAGGTTAGTCTAGATATTTCGTTCGTTTCGTTTTGGCGTATTTACTTTTCCTAACTTGCGGCAATAAAGTGTTTTTACATTTACTTACTGGCGGTAGATTCTTCCCTTCCAAAACTTTCTACCGTGTGTGTCTTTCTTTAAAGCACTTGTTTTATTAAAGACTAGCTGATGCCCGCGACTTCGTTCGCGTGGACTTTATGACTCCGGCGTATTAATATAAATAAAAACTAATGAGAGAGAGAGAGAGAGAGAGAGAGAGAGAGAGAGAGAGAGAGAGATAAGAAAGTACTTGTTACAGTGTAAGGAGTTAAAAGTCAATATTATTTTAATTCTTTCCTTCGGGAGCCAATATGAAAAGAGCTGAAGTATTACTAACCCTGGAGAAAGCCACATTAAGTTGGCCATGCGAAAAACCAGTCCTTAGATCGACATCAGCAGCTTTAAGCCTCTAAAACTGTGACTTATTTTCATAGCAAAGCAAGTAAACACATGGAACTGTGTATTTTCAAAAGGAAAATTGTTGGGGATGAGTGGCATACGCGGAATAAATACAGTTTCACTGGCACCACTCACAGTAAACTTTAAGTGTCTCAGCAGACTATGCCGAAGTTTAGCGGCTAAAGTTCAGTGTCTAAAGTTCGGTGGGGATGACAAACTAAATAAGCTGAAGTTCAGCCGCTGAAGTTCGGTGGAAACGCCGGACAGTAGTGATGTGCCGATATGAGAATTTAATCTTCCGTCTTTGCCGCGTCTGCGGCGAACGGAAACAGGAGCGGAAGAGGGAATGGAAGTGGAAGAGGGAACGGGAGCGAAAGCAGAAGCGGGAGCGTAAGCGGCAGCGGGAGCGGAAGCGGCAGCGGGAGTGGCAGCGGCGGCGGCGGCGGCGGCGGCGGCGGAGGCGTCGGCAGTGGCGGCGGCGGCAAAGGCTTCGGCGGCGGTGGCAGCGGCGGCGGCGGCGTCGGCGGAAGCGGCGGCGGCAGTGGCGGCGGCGGCGGCGGCAGCGGCGGCGGCGGCAGTAGCGGCGGCGGGAGCGGGAGAGGGAGTGGGAGCGGGAGCGGGTGCAGGAGCGGGAGAGGAAACGGGAGCGAAAGAGGAAGCGGGAGCGGGAGCGGAAGCGGCAGCGGGAGTGGCAGTGGCGGTGGCAGCGGCGGCGGCGGCGGCGGCGTCGGCGGCGTTGGCGGAAGCGGCGGCGGCAGTGGCGGTGGGGGTAGTGGAGCCGGGAGCGGGAGAGGGAGCGCGAGCGGAAGCGGGAGCAGGAGTGGGAGTGGGAGAGGGAACGGGAGCGGAAGCGGAAGCGGGAGCGGGAGCGAGAGCGGGAGCGGGAGCGGGAGCGGCGGCGGCGGCGGCGGCAAAGGCTTCGGCGTCGGCGGAAGCGGCGGCGGCAGCGACGGCGGCAGCGGCGGCGGCAGCGGCGACGCCAGGAGCGGGAGCGGGAGCGGGAGCGGAACGGGTACGGGTACGGGTACGGGTACGGGTACGGGTACGGGTACGGGTACGGGTACGGGTACGGGTACGGGTACGGGTACGGGTACGGGTACGGGTACGGGTACGGGTACGGGTACGGGTACGGGTACGGGTACGGGTACGGGTACGGGTACGGGTACGGGTACGGGTACGGGTACGGGTACGGGTACGGGTACGGGTACGGGTACGGGTACGGGTACGGGTACGGGTACGGGTACGGGTACGGGTACGGGTACGGGTACGGGTACGGGTACGGGTACGGGTACGGGTACGGGTACGGGTACGGGTACGGGTACGGGTACGGGTACGGGTACGGGTACGGGTACGGGTACGGGTACGGTTCCGATTCAGGCAAAAGCATCGGAAGTTCGGCATTATGTGTTGCTAGTAATGCAAATAACATTGCAGGCATGCATTGGCTGAAATTCAGCCGCTGAACTTCGTCATACAGTGCTGAGACACTAAGTTGGGTTCCGTTACACAGTTTCGGCGGAGTCAAATTTCGCATCAGCATTATTGGCCGTCCGACATTAAGACTTATTTTGTGAGCCGAGAGTCCATTTGCTGCAAGTGAATTACGAAACTCAACTGGATAATTGGTGGCGTCGTCAACAAAACTATCCAAGAAATTAACAATAATTTGCGTCATAAGTTCTTTATTAATTGATTTTTAATTTTTTGTTGTCCATATGGCGCGTTCACGTAACCAAGAATTTTTCTGGTGTGTTTTGCTCTGAAGGTCCGCAAATACTGAAATTATAAGTTTTTCTTCGGACGAAACAACTTTTTTTTGGAAAAATTTTCAATGTACAGACACATTTGTTTTACTCTTTTATTATAGTGTAGATATCGATTTAGTATGTTTTTGTTCAGCGGCAACAAAAAAACATCATCTATAAAAATTTCAACTGTCTAGCTATAATGGTTCATGAGATACAGCATGGTGACAGACAGACAGACAAACAGTCGGAAGGTCTAAGTAATAGGGTCCCGTTTCTACCCTACCCTATGGAACCCTAAAAATCGAATAAAATAAGTATTTATGGGGGGCTCCCATACTACAAACGTGATTTTTCATAGATTATAGTACGGAACCGTTCGCGCTAACTCAACAAAAAGTTCTCATCAGACTTAACAACTTTTGCTAAGGCGGCATTTTAATATTTCTTATAGTTTAGCTGGACCATTATAGTTCTGCATCATGTGTTCCATTTTCCAAAATCAATTATAGCCTATATGTTGCCCAGGCTTCACAGCTATATAACAAAAAAAGTTTCATTCGAATCCGTCCAGTATTTCCGGAGATTAGCGTGTACAAACAGACAAACAGACAAACAGACAAACAGACAGACATTTTTTTTTATTTTCTTACTCTATTACTATATCTCCATCGCCCCATATATTTTTTTTGAAAAATTTTTAATGTACAGACTCATTTTTTTTACTCTTTTATTATAGTATAGATATAGATATGTCGAATATGTTATTAGCTCATTTTCGACAAAGATGGGAAAAAAATATTCTTCTAATCGGCAACGATGCCTTTCTACAGCGTCGCCGACTGAAATAATATTTTTTACGCTGTTTTTGGCCAATTCAAACTAATGCTGGCTTCGAATATGTGATAGCAAATTTTAGGCGGTGGACTTCAGGGTAGCTTATTTGGTGGAGCGTTAAGTAATCCCACTAGAAACATGAAGTAGTCATGGCTACAAACCTAACTTGTACTTAGTGCGTATTTTTTGTTTATTTGTTCCCACTTCTATTGAACAGTTCCATGATAGAAATAATGGTCTTTTTATCACTTTTCCTTAACATGCCTACATTTTATTTACGTCAGCGCTCTAAGTTATCTAAGCCTTTGTTTAGTTCCTATTTCAGGCAGAGCATACACTTTAGAAATTAAGTTCCGAATTCCAGGTACGGATACTGAAGCGGAGCCATTTATTTTTGTAGTTGGCTTTGATGCGTCTATTTCAGGTATTTGAAGATATTTAACACGTTGCTTTGTTGGCTGGTTTGTCATTTATTTCCGATTGAGGTAAGCTTATAGTTTTCTTTCTGTCCAATTAACTTTTTACCGTATGTGGTTGTATAATATTAGGTAAAAAAAAAAACAAATACTACTTTCATACTTTGATTTCTTCCATGTTACCAATCGTGGCGTAGTGGTTACCATGCTAGTTCACCACCTAGAGGTGCTGGGCTCGATCCTCGGTCAGGGCAAGTTGGAAAATGGCCCTTTCAAATTGTCCCGGGTCTTGGTTGTTTATCTATATATGTATTTGTTATAAAATATAGTATCGTTGAGTTTGTATCCTATAACACAAGTCTCGAACTTACTTTGGGGCTAGCAGTACATTTATTTACTTATTTAACTTTATTACAAATGTAATAGGCGGACTTAAAGCGATAGGCTTTATCTACCAGTCAACCTAGGTGATGCCGAAATTAAGAAGTCTTTTGAAGGAGGCGCAAAATATGTAATTTTAATATGTATTTAACGGTTCTTTATACGAAGTCTACTTTTCCTTTCATTCATAATATATTTGGACTAGCCCGAAAAACTTCATGCCCTTCTTCAAATATTCCTTTCTTTTATATTCAAAATAATATATTAATCTGTACTTCAAATAAGAATATTAAAGGTAGAATTCCCCAAATCATCATAAGTCTAACAGAATGTTAGTACCTATCTCTGTTGAATAACTTGTATGTATTTAATACAGACCTGTTGTTGTCAAAAAGACCAATCGATCAATTTATTTATTTGCATGTAAGATATAATCATAGTTTTAATTACTTAACTTGTTTGCGGGAATACTCGAGATAATATTTATTTATTTAAACTTTATTGCAAAAAAGTGTACAAATGGCGGACTTAACGCCATATGGCGTTATCTGCCAGTCAACCATTGGACCAAGAGAAAAATAATTTGGGTGGTGCGACAGAATGTGTAAACTAAATAGAAAAGCATAAATTAAATATCAAAAAGAATACAATCACATCATAACATATGTATATGTATACCAATACGATTACTATAGATAGAATAAACATATAATAAATATCAAATAATACATAAATACCTGAAATAATATATATGTATGAATAATTATCATATGGATGACTACAAGTTACTGCACAGGGACATCATGAGAAGAGACTTCTCGGAGAAACCGTTTATGAACCGCCCGCAATAGTTACTGTTATTGCATTTGCACGTAGATCTATGCATCGGCATACGAGAGGTTAAGATTGTAATGATGTTGCAATAAACCTCATCCTTAATGTCCTTACAGACCTTCTTTCTCAATCATTTCATTCTGTCCACCTTTTTGAAATTTCATTTCTAAATTCAATTTATAAATTTTGTACATTCCTTTATAATCATTCTGACTTATTCCACCACCACCTCTCAATACAAGCAACTTATAATTGATGAATTATATAATTGTATTAGTTCTGACAAATAAATGTATTAACCATTATCGTGTCTCTCTCTTGCTCTACGCCTGTTTTGAATCTGCATATTTCATGTGGGAGCAGACCTACTAGCTCGGACAGGTGGAGTTTCCGCAAGATTTCCTTTTTGAAACAGAATTACCACGCAAGAAGTGAATTGCTTTTAAGAACTTCAACTTCTGCACAGCAACTTTGTTTCGCGAGAGTGTAGTGTATTTTTGAAACTCCATGCCACACTTACCCTGAAGTGTGTCCGTACGAAGTCAAACACGTCGTTAGTACGCCGCGCCACTAAAATGTCACGTCCGTACATTTTAGCTCACTGTGTGTTGTAATTTTGTCTTGCGAAAAATGATTTTAACTTAAATATAAGACAACTAAGGTGGGATACCCGAAATTATGCCGAAAAATTTTAATTTGTGTTATGAGCTCGTGCCATATTGAAAATAAATAGGTATACCAAATCAACATGATGAGAATAAATATCGGTGCTGTTAAATAAAAATGTAATTAAATACCAATTATTTGTATACTAACATAGGATAAAAAATAATATTCCAAAAAATATGGATTGACATCTGAAATATAATTATTATTTACTACTCAGATTCAGATTCAATTCAATATGGCCAATTGGCCAACTCTGTTTACTTAGTTGTCCTTTGTTCATTCATGTCCTTTAACACCAAGTTTTAATTTTGTTCCACATTAAAATGATAATGCATTTAACTGCATGTAATTGTACCAATTGTTTTTAATTCCTGTAGAACAGAAATTTATGCGCACAAAGTTTTTTATTTTATTTATTTAAATTTATTACAATACATGTAAGTGGCGGATATTGTGTATTTTAAATGCCGTGTCAACACTTGGCTCGGAAGTGTGTGTGTCCATACGAAGTCAAACACTTCGTTAGCTCGACACGCCACTAACGTTGTGTCAAGTCCCTTATATTTTATTATAGGCGATAAATAATGATTTCGAATAGCATAGCTATTCTGTTGATCTAATGCGCTTAAATACTGCAAAAATTTAGAGTAATTTTAGTACTTTAAAAAAATACGAGTATCTATCTAAAATAGTTTTTAATCTATTTCTTAAAAAGGGACCTTATCAATTTATCGCGATCTTTTTAGGGTTCCGTAGTCAACAAGGAACCCTTATAGTTTTGCCATGTCTGTTTGTCTGTCTGTCTGTCCGTCCGCGGTTTTACTGAGCGACTATAAGTACTAGAAAGCTGTGATTTGATATGGATATGTATATTAATTATACGGATAAAGTGGTAAAATAAAATATTGAAAAAAAAATTATGGTATCTCCCATACACGTAAAGTGAAAAGTATATTTATTTTTCTCGACTAACCAATCATATGGGGTATCGTTGAATAGGTCTTTCAAAAATATTATGAGCTTGTTAACACCTGCTTGTTTTTCGATTTAGGGATCCGTTTCAGAAATATTTGGTTTTAAAGTGTACATTTTTGTTAGAGTCAAGTGTTCCTCACCTCTATGGTGATTCATTCACACTTGAAAAAAATCACACCTATAGTACACATATATATAATGAAATTTAAAGCAAAACTATCAGAGCTAAGTAGGGTTTACAAATTAAAAAGTTACAAGCGATCAACTTATAAAATGTACTCGGAAAAGGAAAATTTTATACAAATTCAATAGAAAATTAGTTTTTGGCCGTTTTTAGTGGCATGAACTCAAAGTTGGCATTTGTAACTACGGAACCCTACACTGCGCGTGGCCCTACACGCACTTGGCCAATTGTCATTTTATGTAGGTTCACCGAGTATTCGAAGATGCCTGGACCGATTTGGATTTTTTTTTGTTTGAAAGGTTATTATATTATACTAGACAGGTAGACATTTTATTAAATGGGTTGTGTAGTTCGGGGGTGAAGTTGGTTTTTAGTTTTGAAATAAAAAAAAACTATATTTATAATAAGATATTTGTTACCTACCATCGTCAGAAACGGAAATTTATTTTCAAATGAAGATAATTTGCTTAACTTAGGGTATATATAGACCCCCCCAATGGGTTCCCGGTTTGTCGTACCGGGGGGGCTCCCGTGTCCCCGGCAAAAGCGGTTGTGATGGAACTCCGGAGGTTTTTTAGTGGGTAGGCACGTCACTCGGGCGTGGAGTCCCACATAACCCGACAGCCTCCCCCGCAGGCTGACGGGTATCCGTAACAGGGATCTTTCCTCCGTAAAAAAAAAGGGTATATACGTAGAAAATTATCTACATATATTCCTAATAAGATTTTAACATTAGTGCAGCCAAATAGCTTCATTTAGACTACAGCTATAGTGTATTTTTGTAATCCATGTCAAGAGTGTCCATACAAAGTCAAACACGTCGTTAGTACATCCCGCAACTAAACTGTCACGTCGCGAACATTTTAGCTCGCTGTGTGTACTGTAATTCTGTCCCGATGTTTAACGCGATTCTGTGAACAATGATTCTTAACTGTTTGTTCTGTACTATTGATATTTCGAGCGCAGCTGTTGGAAACAGCTTGTTTGTTTTTGTAATAAATTGGATGAATTAATAGCTATTACTAAAGAAAGTCTATCTTTAGTTGTTTCGTATTTCATAACAAATACATGTTTAGTCCTAATTAGTGCGTAAGTATTTTAATTAGAGAAGACGAAACAGAAAAATAGTCTGGCTATACATTTTTTTCATGCGTTTTTACACACAGTTTTTACATACAGATTTTATATTATGGAGATAAATACTTTTTTTGGATTATTTATGTGTGTAGAATAAAGTTTTGTACGTGGTGTGACAAAAGTCATTGATCCAATGCATTGTGCCATGAAAAAGCGTACATTAGTTTCAGCATCATGGCCTGAGCTTGTACATTAGTTTCAGTAGGTATAATTTAAGCACATATAAAAGTAAATTACATAATTTTTCAAGACCAAAAACGGACTTCACCCCCAAACTTAATTTCTATGGGACCATCCTTGGGATATTTCCTTTCCAACAAAAAAGAATCATCAAAATCGGTTCATAAACGACGAAGTTATACGCGAACACACATAAAAAAATTACATACGGTCGAATTAAGAAACCTCCCCTTTTTTGAAGTTGGTTAAAAATCAAGCGTTTTGAAAGGACATTTATGTATCACGCTTAATCAGGCGTTTATATTTTGCTGCATCGTCGCTTAAAACTTAAAAGGTAAAGCACATGTCAGTTTAATAAAGGATCCTCTGTAACTTTACTGTACGCTACAATTTTAGCACGGAATTCGCTTTCAGCTTTTAGAGTACTTTTCGCCAGAGTAAAGTATATGTTGAGGAATTCTAACACATTCAGCTGAATACACATTCCTTACTGTTTTATTTAGACTTCTCATTAGAGCTGGGTCAAAATGGAGCCCAACGATGTTATTTGAGGACGTTTACACAAAATATCAACGGATGTTTTGCTAGTGTTGCTCACGACTAAATAGGTCGTCTACACGTGTTTATTTAGTACAGTCGTCTAATTCTTGTGATCATGTTTATTTAGGAGTCTTATGAGTAGTGGAATATCATAAAAAAATAGATGAAAGTAAAAGTATATCACGTATGTAATTAGTGTAACACATGTACCTATATACTAATTAATATGAACTAATAGTAGTATAATAACATACTAACAAATATGGCAAAACTTATAAAAAAATGCCATCTTTGAGAGCCTGTAATAATTTAAAGACCCTTTTCTTCGAACTTGGCTTGATCCACTGCCGCGTGTGTAGGCCATTTGATTACACAAAGTAGATTTGAATGAAATAAACCCCAATTATTAGTCAAATATAAACAAAAATGTGTGAAAATTATTGAAGGAGAAAATGGTTATGTAAATCTTTAATTTTTTTTTTACAGATCTGTCCTGCATTTGTATGTTTTTGTTGATTTGTTCGATAACTGAAGAAGGTGCACTATCAGAATTCTTCATGGAATTTTGTGTTTATATTTGAACTTGAAGTACAAATAGAAATAAGCCGAATCGGTTAATGAGTTGCCGAGATAAAGATTTGTAAGCGAATTGGTTAAGTATTAGTGATTTGATGGTATAACTTACTGGAAACTTTAACAAGAGTAAGCTATCTTTACTATCCTTCGAGTTGCAGAGTTTCGTCAATGCATAATAAAGTGCAGCCGGGACTTTTGAGAGAAAAGTTACCTTTAAAGATTTTCCCCTTTATATTGCAGTTTCTAAAATTAAAGTAAACTATGAAGTAGTATCCCATGCTGGTCTTGGCTGCTTCTTTTTCCGCGCATATCGTAGAAGCAAATCGAGAGGATGGGCGAAAATGTGATTGTGAGCAAAATAAATATTAGACACAGTTTTTATTTTTTATTTATTTTATTTTTTACCTAATACATATTTATTTTGCTAGATAAACCGTTAATAACATTGATCACTAGTAATTTATAAAATATCTATAATAACTTCAATTAGTTAAAATATATGGATTGACACAACCTAATGTAGCGAAAATTGAATCAACAGACCGGTGGCTGCGCTTGCACAACATCGCCCCGCTACTCACCTGATAGGGTGGGTTACCCGCAGCGTTGTGATGTTGCCAGTCGCGGCGCGGTATTACAAGTGTCAGCGCCAGTAAGGAGCTAACACGACTCATTTTAATAGGCGATGCGGCTAGCAACAAATCAATATTTTGATTTCTTTTCCCTCCTCGTCTACCATCACGCTAAAAGTGGCTTTTGTGTTTTGCGGCCCTGGACTCCGCTTAGAGCTGCAATACCCAAAATGCTCTGTCTTTCCCATTAGGGATAAAGTCGTGGTAGTCGACAGGCTTTGGGTTTTGACACCGTTGGGACTGTGTACTCCGTATCAAAAGATTTCTTCAAATTAAAAATTCTATCTACTTATTGGGATTCATAAATTTTTCGGGGTCCAGTGCTGCCCCCATTTGAAATAAATCATTTGGAAGGAAACAGATACGATTTAAAACTGTGTCTTGATCAAGCTCTAGATAACCCTTGAAACTATATTTTTATGAGCTACTTTTTACCCGACTGCGCCACAAGGAGGTTTATGTCTTTCGAGAACATGTATGTATGTATAATTATTTGGCACACTCTGCAGCCTGAACGGCTCGATGGATTTTAGCTTGAGAGGTGTCGTTAGATTCGTATTTACTGTGAGTGACACCGGGTATATCAAAGTAAAAAAAAAAACAAAATAAACAAGGCAGTCGGGTTTTTTGTTTGTGTAATAATTACTTGTTATAGTTCAAAGTGAGAATGTGAAGCTTTTCTACGCACTTTTGGCTAGCGTGCCAAGAAAAGCTACACGTTCTCATTTTAAACTATAAACAATAGTTTGAAGGGTTATATTGTTAAATAATATATATGATTTCTTTCAAATGATTTATTGCCAATTGGGGCAGCACTGGACCCCGAAAAATTCACGTATCCCATTAAATTTTTAATAAAATAAAAGGAGCATTGAATGTTTAAATGCTCTTTTTACTACTGAGAATTTCTTTCATATACAGTCAGGCTTAAAAAATTGAGTCATAATTTTTCATACAATTAGTATGAGGGATTATGACTCCATTTTTGAAGCGTACAGTACATGTGCATGAACAGAAATTCTCAGTAGGCAAGGCAATATTTATTTGTGTAAAGGGTTCAAGTGGGTATTATACTTTACGTAAGGCTTAGCTTTTAATTTTCACGAGTGCCGCTAAAAATAAACTTTTGGGCTCTCGTGTGCCTAAATTGATAGTACGCTACTGCACTGAAGTCTTAATTTGTGAATATTTTTAAATGTTTTATTATGTACTAGCTGATGCCCGCGACTTCGTTCGCGTGGACTTTATGACTCCGGCGTATAAATATAAATAAAAACTAATGAGAGAGAGAGAGAGAGAGACAGAGGGAGAAAGTACTTGTAACAGTGTTAGGAGTTAAAAGTCAATATTATTTTAATTCTTTCCTTCGGGAGCCAATATGAAAAGAGCTGAAGTGTTACTAACCCTGGAGAAAGCCACAATAAGTAGGCCATGCGAAAAACCAGTCCTTAGATCGACATCAGCAGCTTTAAGCCTCTAAAACTGTGACTTATTTTCATAGCAAAGCAAGTTAACATATGGAACTGTGTATTTTCAAAAGGAAAATTGTTGGGGATAAGTGGCATACGCGGAATAAATACAGTTTTACTGGCATCACTCACTTACTGTGAGCTTTAAGTGTCTCAGCAGACTATGCCGAAGTTTAGTGGCTAAAGTTCAGTGTCTTAAGTTCGGTTGGGATGACACACTAAATAAGCTGAAGTTCAGCTGCTGAAGTTCGGTGGAAACGCCGGACAGTAGTGATGTGCCGATATGAGAATTTAATCTTCCGTCTTTGGCGCGTCTGCGGCTAACGAAAACGGGAGCGGAAGAGGGAACGGAAGTGGAAGAGGGAACGGGAACGGGAGCGGAAGCGGAAGCGGGAGCGGGAGCGGGAGCGGAAGCGGCATCGGTGGCGGCAGCAGCGGCGGCGGCGGCGGCGGCGGCGTCGGCGGTGGCGGAGGCGTCGGCAGCGGCGGTGGAGGAGTCGGCGGCGGCGGCGGCGGCAGCGGCGGCGGCGGCGGCGGCGGAAGCGGCGGCGGCGACGTCGGCGGAAGCGGTGGCGGCGGCAGCGGCGGCGGCGGCGGCGGCGGCGGCGGCGGCGGCGGCGGCGGCGACGGCGGCGGCGGCGGCGGCTGCGGCGGCGGCGGCGTCGGCGGCGGTGGCGGCAGCGGCGGAGGCGGCGGAAGCGGCGGCGGCGGCGTCGGCGGAAGCGGTGGCGGCGGCGTCGGCGGCGGCGGCGGGAGCGGGAGAGGGAGCGGGAGCGGGAGCAGGAGTGGGAGCGGAAGTGGGAGCGGGAGCGGAACGGGTACGGGTACGGGTACAGGTACGGGTACGGGTACGGGTACGGGTACGGGTACGGGTACGGGTACGGGTACGGGTACGGGTACGGATACGGGTACGGGTACGCGTACGGGTACGGGTACGGGTACGGGTACGGGTACGGGTACGGGTACGGGTACGGGTACGGGTACGGGTACGGGTACGGGTACGGGTACGGGTACGGGTACGGGTACGGGTACGGGTACGGGTACGGGTACGGGTACGGGTACGGGTACGGGTACGGGTACGGGTACGGGTACGGGTACGGGTACGGGTACGGGTACGGGTACGGATACGGATACGGGCACGGGTACGGGTACGGGTACGGGTACGGGTACGGGTACGGGTACGCAAGTTCGGCGTTTAAACATTAAGTTGGGTTCCGTTACACAGTTTCGGCGGAGTCAAATTTCGCATCAGCATTATTGGCCCTCCGACATTAAGACTTATTTTGTGAGCCGTGAGTCCATTTCCTGCAAGTGAATTAAGAAACTCAACTGGATAATTGGTGGCGTCGTCAACAACACTATCCAAGAAATCTAAATATATATCTAAATATATCTTCTAAATATATATAACTCAAAGGTGACTGACTGACTGACATAGTGATCTATCAACGCACAGCCCAAACCACTGGACGGATCGGGCTGAAATTTGGCATGCAGGTAGATGTTATGACGTAGGCATCTGCTAAGAAAGGATTTTGATCAATTCTGCCCCCAAGGGGATAAAATAGGGGATGAAAGTTTGTATGAAACTTTGTCAATTTTAAACCGATCGGGCTGAGACTTTGCATGCATAAAGCTACTATGACGTAGGCATCCCCTAAGAAAGGATTTTGATAAATCACACCCCTACGCGAGCGAAGCCGCGGGCACAAGCTAGTTAACAATAATTTGCGTCATAAGTTCTTTATTAATTGATTTTTAATTTTTTGGTGTCAATATGGCGCGTTCACATAACCAAGAATTTTCTGGTGTGTTATGCTCTGAAGGTCCGCAAATACTGAACTTATATGTTCTACTTCGGAGGAAACAACTTTTTTTTTGAAAAAATTTCAATGTACAGACACATTTTATTTACTCTTTTATTATAGTATACATTAAGTATGTTTTTGTTCAGCGGCAACAAAAAACATCATCTATAAAAATTTCAACTGTCTAGCTATAATGGTTCATGAGATACAGCCTGGTGACAGACAGACAGACAAACAGTCGGACGGTCTAAGTAATAGGGTCCCGTTTCTACCCTACCCTATGGAACCCTAAAAATCGAATAAAATAAGTATTTATGGGGGGCTCCCATACTACAAACGTGATTTTTCATAGATTATGGTACGGAACCCTTCGCGCGCGTCCGACTCGCGCTTGGCCAGTTGTATTATAACTCAACAAAAAGTTCTCATCAGACTTAACGACTTTTGCTAAGGCGGCATTTTAATATTTCTTATAGTTTAGCTGGACCATTATAGTTCTGCATCATGTGTTCCATTTTCCAAAATCAATTATAGCCTATATGTTGCCCAGGCTTCACAGCTATATAACAAAAAAAGTTTCATTCGAATCCGTCCAGTATTTCCGGAGATTAGCGTGTACAAACAGACAAACAGACAAACAGACAGACATTTTTTTTTTATTTTCTTACTCTATTACTATATCTCCATCGCCCCAAATTTTTTTTTTTTAAATTTTCAATGTACAGACACATTTTTTTTACTCTTTTATTATAGTATAGATTTTAAAAACAGATTGCTTGATTTACTGAAGACTAGCTGATGCCCGTGATTTCATTCGCGTTTATGATTCCGGCGTATTACTATAAATACGAATTGATGTTGTAATGGGTTCTGCATCAGTTGAGCCAGATTTCCGATTTTTATATTTCAACAAAAAATGTTCATCGGGATGTACAGTATTTGCTAAGGCTTCATTTCTTTATTTCTTATAGTTTAGCTAGAACATTTTGGTTCTACATCAGATGTTCCATTTTCCATAATCAATTATACCCTATATGTCAGCTTTATAACAAAAAAAGGATTAATTCGAATCCGTCCAGTATTTCCGGAGATTAGCGTCTCGTACAAACAGACAGACATTTTTTAATGCTTATATTACTATATCTTCATCGCCCCTAATTTTTGGAAATGTGTTCAATGTACAGAAACATTTATTACATGTATTGATGTATTGATTAAAGCAGCTCTACTTAGAAAATTTCATTATAATAATATTTCTTATTTAATCGAATTTCATAACCCAGCTAAAATACTACTTTTCTCATTAGTTCAAGAGGTTAAAATATGTCGACTGACTTTTCCTTACTAAGTAACTTGTTTATCGCATATTTAAAAATACTATATTGAACAAGTTTATTTGCAATTTAATTTTTTAAAAAAGCCCCACCTTTTATGTGTATTTTTAAACCGTTAAACCGATTTTCAAGACAGCTTTCAAACAAAAAAAAAAGCATGAAAGTCAGCGCATTTACTTAGGCGCTACGATGCCACAGACAGACACACAGATATAACTACACGTCAAACTTATAACATCCCTCTTTTTCGTGGGGGGGTTAATGATAGCATTTTTGCAGTTTTCCATTGTTTTTTCAAAGCTTATTTACCTTGACACAATTGCGCTTGTTAGAAATGAAATACCAGGGTGAGGGAGGAAAAACAATTTATTGCAAATAATAATACATGTCCCTCAAAACAACTATTTTCTTAAAATATTTCTTAAAACCTTTTAAAGCAAAAGCTACAACTATTTCAATTCATAATATTTTACTATTGTCATAATATATAGGTACATTAATTTACTTGGAAAAGATTTAGTACATCTTTACTTATCAAATAGTGTATTGGTTATTCTATCACGGTTCGCAAAAGAATAATCTTTACAATATTATCACAAACACACTATCAATATTATTTTTACAAATGTGGATATCTGTAACGGTTACAATAATATCACATCATTACAGTTTATTAATAAGTTACTCAGATAATCGTTAATAAAACAATTCAAAAGAAAACAGTAACTGTTTCTTCAAGAGATACAATATATAAGAAATGAAACTAACCTTTACTACGCCGCTGCCGAATTAAAAGTGAGGACCATTTGATTATCACAAAATACGTTAGCTTCGTATCCGCCATTTTGGCGTTAGGTACACTTCTTTTTAAAATATCTCGGCCAATCACCGCCAATCTTGTCACAAGAAATGTTGCCACATGAAATATATTGTTTTAACATTTGAAAATATAAAGTAACTTATGTAAAAGCAATATATTTGAGTATGTTTCAAAGAAATACCATTTTTATTTATTTTATTATAATATCTAACACGCTCGTAATCCGATTAAGTTGTTATATTTGATGCAAAATTAATTTGACAATAAGAACTGCAGTAAAGTAAGGGGTACAAGACACAGCTTTTAATTTTCACGAGCGTCGCTAAAAATAAAGTGCCAGCCGCTCTCGAGTTCCCTAGTTAGTTGATAGCTTGATAGTCTATTTCCTTAGGCTCCCTTGAGGAAATTGTGTTCCATAATAGTTTGTTTTGTACGGTAAAAGTACATATATTTTAACCCCCGACAAAAAAGAGGGGTATTATAAATTTGACGCTAATGTCTGTTTTGTAATTGTCTGTGGCATCTCTCGAACGTATGGACCGATTTTGATGCGGTTTTTTTACATAAAAGCTAGTTTCCTTACGGTGGTTCTTTGCTATGTTTGTTCTGCCGTTTAAAAGTTATTGGGTGGTAATGTTTGAAAGTCGAGGTGTTTTTAATTTACTTGGCAAATAATAGATGGCGCTACGGATATCTATTCCACTTAAAAACGGTTGGAATATGTAGTTCCGCTAGATGTTGTTGTCGACGGTTTTTTTTAAATTTACCTGTCAAATAAACTTGTCTTTCGTTTATTTGAATGTGTAACAATTGTCAGATTTTTCTTAGGTTCCTTAATAGTTTCTTTTGCACAGTATATTATTAAAAAATAAGTACCTACTTGATATTATTTTCTTACGTTCATTTAAATGTGTTAATGAACGACACTGTTTCAGTTTATTAAAGCATGATAGCTATATCATGCTTCTTTTATAAATGGACGAGTCACATGCATCTTCTTATATCAGCATTAAAAAGAGAAGTTTTCAATACATAGAGTATGTGCGATATTTTTTAATAATTTTAGCCGTGTAACATCCATTGCTGGACATAACAGATCTAGAGCGGCTTACATTTCTAAAACTTAATTCTTTTCTAATTCTGGTTTCAAGTAAATAGATAAAATTGATGATAAAAACAACCTGTTGAAGTTGTTTTTATCTTAGAATCGAATTGTGCGTGATACCTTACTTTATAGCATTGTTATTATATATGGATATATTCTAACATTCTTATCTTTTAGACTGTCTTGAAAAAAAAAACAATGAATAATGAAAGTTTCACGCAAGATTTCAAATCTAGTCAAAGTTATGAAATTCAAATAACTCGATTTGTGGAGAGTCTGGTTTTCTTTACGCAGTATCAATCTTGAAATGACACATAGTAATCAGTCCTTTATTGGATGTCTGAGTGGGTCGGATAAAAAACAGACGATATTAATCTGTCTGCCCTTATACAATCGAACAGATCTGAGGTTACCGAAGGTACAACTTCTGTATAGAATGAACAGAAAGTTATCTGTAAGCAAACTTGGACACTAAGAGGGTTTAACGGCCAATTTCTTTTTACTTAAACACCGAATAATATTTGTTGCTTCTTATAAATAAAGTTCGAAAGTATGACACAATATGTAATAATAAATATAATTACTATGAATTGGGATCATTTAATAAAATAAATAACAGTATATGTTATAAATACTAAACATACAATTTTATAAAAACGGAAATAGTTTAGCTGTTTATTTTTAAAAAAAAAACTCGCCGTTTATGCAATGTGTAATTACGAATTGCAATAAATTTCATCTTTATAAGATTTTATTTGAAGAAGTATTCTCCTATTTTTTCAACAAATTATAAAGACTGCACATTACCTTCTGTTAGAAAATATTTTGCTGTAGCACAAGCGAGTATGGAAGCTAGGTGACTTTAACAAGTACGCTACATTTTCATGCAAGTCAAAGAGAACTGTGGATGTATTGCAAAGAATCTTCTACTATGTGGCGTGTGGTGTAAAAGTTGCCGCAGCGGAGCATTCTGAATATATTAAGAATACTTTATTTTAGAAATAGAAAGCTACCAAAGAATAATTATTTAAGAAATATAAAGATACCGTTAATAAATGATGTTACCTAGAGCCCCAAATTCTAATTTTTACTTAAAAATTTAATTTTTTCCTTTATTCATTAAATTTGAACGTGGCATCCGTGGAAGACCAGCGTTTTGGTTGACACTACTCGTACAACATTTGCTGAGCGGACACCATTTTGGTGCATTTAGTTTTGTTTAGTACATAATTTGTATTTTTCTTTTGTACCAAATAAAGATTTTTTTTTCTTTCTTTCTTTCTATATTTACGTTTGAGGGTTTTAATAGTAACAAAATAAAGTAAACAATTTAAGGACGCTCCGTACTACATAAAATAAATACCTATCTATCTCTCTTGTTTACTTTGTGAAAATATTCGAAAATTTAATTTATTTATTTATTAGCCTTTTGTTGCTAATGGTCGACTGCGTGTCTTGAGACACAAAGGCCTCCCCCAGGATTTTCCAGGCTTCTGTAGCTGTCTCTATTTTATTAGTTGTTTTATGTGCTAGAGGGTTTTGGTCTATTGCACCCACGGTGACCAGCCTGGTTGGGAGAATTTGTGTGGTCCTAGAGTTTGATTTGATGTTAAGTTTGGTGTATGGGGCTTCCAGTTGTTGGTGTTCAGTTTCTTTTATATTGGAGACTTAGGTGATGTAGTATTTTCCCTCTTTGTCTTTTCACGGTTAGAGTCATTGGCTTTTTACAACCAGATTCTAAAATTACGTAGTGTTAAATCTTATACAATTTGTACCATCGTACAAAACCCTTAGTTGTGGTAGCTGACTCGTACTAAAAAGATATACTCGTTTAGGTATTCCGATTGGCTAATTTTAGTTTAATTTTATTAATTACTTAATATTATTAAAGTTAATTTTGTTGCTTTAAGTATCTTCTAATCATATCAAATCGACGTTTTTGGAGAAAATGCTGAAGAACATTTTTTTTACGCTTATTCTGTACTTGCGCTTAGGAGGTGGCAGTCAACTTAGCTGTAAATAAACGACTTTGACTACTAAAGTCAATTTGGTTTAAGTTCAAAAGTACTTGTAAAATGAACCTAATCTTGTGAATTGCACCACCAAATAAAGAATCACCTAATATAGTGACTGTGAACTCGACAGCACAGTGCGGGACGTCACTATGTTCTGGGTAATACTGCAGATTGTTCCAAGATATTCTTCTTGAAACTATATGTATACTTTATTTGGGATAGTAATGAAATGGAACATTTAAAACATTTGTACAGGGCAGTACATGGTTATATTTAAAAAAAAAAACAATAGCTAAGGAAAACCTTTTTCTAGCTAAGGTTCTTTTTAACCGACTTCCAAAAAGGAAGAGGTTTTTAATTTCGTCGGCATCTTTTTTTAATATATGTTCACCGATTATTCGAAGACGCCTTGGATAATTTTTTTTTTGTTTGAATTTTTTTCAATTCGGTTGTGTCGTTTTAGGGTGAAGCCGGTTATTAATTTGAAAAAATATAGGCAAGGTTTTTAGGATTTAAGAGGTTGATAAATGAATAAGGTATGTATTTTGAATGGAATTTTGGTATTGTTACACGTCTTACTGACCTTTGCTTCTAAAGAGAAACATATGACTGACTAACATGTAATAAAATGTAACTTTCATGACCAAGATGTTTTTCGATGTAATATAACAGATTTGAATTTGAGATAAATTAAATAATGTGGAATTATGGATAAAAGTGTAGAACTATAGAGCAGATGTTTAGTTTACAAAATTCAAAAATTCAAAATTCAAATGTTGATTTAGGAATTAGACCTTTACAGGCACTTTTACACGTCAATAGGTATAATTTACATTACGTGTAGTTATATTGAAATTTAATTTATTTTAAGGAAAAGCTACCGATACCAGCGCTTCGTAACGACCACTGCTGAGAAGAAACGCCGAAAGAAACTCATTTTCACAGTATTGGTCGTCTACTCGCCAGAAGGGCTTTGTCATATTATTATTATGTCTTTTTTAAATAATAAATACTTTTAATATAATACAATGTTGATACATTATAACATGTAATGCTTGCGAACGAGTTAACAAACATAAATTATGTAATAAGAAGAAATACTAAGTAGTCAAAAAAATCGATTCCGAACTGACCAGTCCCTCCCGGCAGCACCCGTTCACGAGTTGACGCACGGATCAGCCATCGTTAAACTCAACCATATTAGAGGGAATCTAACGACCCGACAAGTATAGATGGTCATTTTTGTTTCGTTGTTTTCACTAGTTTCATCCGTATTTGTACAACATGTACAGATTTAGCTCATCGGATCTGAGATTAAGTGCAATATCGAAAACTATTTTATCAACTTCCAATGTTATCCAAAACAGAGAGACGTCCAAAAAACTCGACTTCGCTACTTTCCTCTAAATATCCGGGTCAGGCATTGTTCCTTTGTCACAAAACCGGACAAGCTCCGTCACAAACATATCTTTGCGTTTATAGTAAGCCCAATGCCTTTGTAATAAGGGTAAGATCTCGTATTTCGACGGCATTGCGTTCCTGGCAAGGAGCACAAAAGGTATCTGACGGTAGGGAGAAATTCTCTTGTTTTTCGTTTGTTGATGTTTTCTTGCACTGCCCGCGTTGGATTGACCAGCCAAGCAATTTGTTGATGGAAACACCAACTTTATTCTTTAAACTACTTATTATGAATTCAAAAGGTAACATGAAAAATATACAAGTCATCGTATCATGAGAGATAAGGATTCTAAGGTTCCAAGAGTTAAAATATTTGTATAAATGAAAAAAGTCTCTGTATTATAGGATAAATTTCTAAATTAATAATAAGCGGGGAACAATGTTCGCGTGAGATTAATTTAGATATTGTTATGCTATTTTAATCAATATTTGAATAATTTTTTTAAATTATTGTCTTCTTATTATTAAAAATAAATTATGCAAAAGTATAATAAACGACGCCCTTTTTAATAAATTGCACATATTTTAAGGGGCGATTCAGTCCTTCATTTAGATCAGCCTATATACATTCTTCGCAATAAATAAATATCGGAGTATGAAAAAGTTTTTTCACTACTCACAGTAACTATATAACGTGACGGTTTCGATTCGTATGAGAATCTGAATATTTTTTTTTGTATTTCGATATACACTCTTTGGGATAAGTCATTCAAAATGATGGACTAAATCACCCCTTAAAATATCTTGATTCAAAAAATATTACATAGTAAATAAAAATATTACATAATACTTAAAAAATATTTATTCACAGCAAGTCCCTAACCACGTGAACGGAGTCGCCAGAAAAAGTTAGGATTCAAGTAATCCTAATTGTGAGATGCGATTTAAAATAACTTCGCACATTTTAATAAACGTTCTGATGGAGATTAATGACGATATAAATTGGAATGAAAAGATAAATGGTTTTCCTTTTAATTTCGTTGGTAAAAATCTAAGTATCTAGGCTAGGTAATGAATAGAAACTAAATTGTTAATATCGTTAATGCTGTAATAATATCAGAATGTTTTCGCATGGTCTGGGACTATTCGTAATAATATGTTTCTAGATTATATTTTTTATCAAAAGGTATGATTGCTAATAACTACGTAGGTAATGAAGTTATATAAGATGTTGAATAACATTGAGTTTCTTTCTTTTTTTATTTAATATTGGATTCTATGTTCGAACTGAGATATTCTTTTGACGAAAGTTATATTTTTTTATTAGACTCGGTTTCTTATCATGATGTAACTATGCTGCAATAACTAACACAATTTGTATACCACGTCTACTAAAAGAAGTATCCCATAGATAGACACAGCATAGTGTGTCTATCTATGGGATAGACACAGTATGCTGACCTTTCTTCAGAGAGGTCTTTCAGACAAAGCCACTTTTAGCGTGATGGTGGGCGAAAAGGTGAAAAGGGAATCAATCGATAATGGTTTGCTAGATGAACCACCTGTTAATATGATTTGCATTAGCCCATTTCCTCAATCAGCTTTTACGATTTGCGTGGGAAGAGAACTCCGAACAGCTGGTGCAGAAGTTTCTATTCCCAGATGGAAAAGCTACAACTGCAATTAATTTTTAAATCGACTGTTATCTTTCACAGCGAATGTACTTAAGAAAACAAATAAACTTTCCAACTGTGGCTGCGTGATTATACTGTTCCATGCCACAAAGTGAAATGTGGTCTGCATCTTGACATTTCTGCTGGAGAACGCCTACAATTGTGTTGGTTTGCTAGAAGGCTTGGTAAGCAAACTATCGAACCATCGGAAGGTGAACTCGTAAGGTTAAGGAAATACACAGATGGAGCGAGCGAGTAAGATTTCTACGTCCAGCCGAGTGAGAGGCGTAGCCACTTTATTTTATATTTTCAGCTTATACTGCCACTGCAGGGCAAACGCCTTTACAGCGGTCCAATTTTCTCAGGCGAGGAAAAATCCCTGCAGTAGCAGGTAAGCTCGTCCCTTCATCTCTTTTTGGGACTATATATATGTTTTTATTAAATTACACCTATAGCACTGTGTGTACGCTTCAGTGCCGTGCACGACTATGCGTCTCTGAAGCGTACATTATAAGAAGAGGCGCGGTTGCGTCGCATCTATGTTTTCTTAATTTGCGGTTAGAACATTTTCACTAAATTGCGATACGGGTTATTAGCATAAGAATCTTATCGTAGCAGGTTCTTTGTGGCCACACGTGTGTTGCCATGACTACCAGACGTCTAGGTCTTGCGTATAATTAAGTAAAAATAATCGCTCTTGGAATAAATTAGGCAAGTTTTATTCAGGGATTATGAGATTAGGTAATTTATTTTCATATCATTTAGCTTTCCTTACAAATAACACGGAATAATCCAGACAATTATTTGATACACTATAAAAAAAAAAACTCACCGGGCTGTCAAATATTGATAAGACGAAGTGGTAGCTAAAGTGGCGCCCTCATTTGAAATAAATTATTTAAAACTAAATATGGTGATAATTAAAAATTTGATTTGTATCAATGTTTAGAAAGACCTTTGAACTATTTTATGAATAACCTTCGAAATTATTACTAATAGTCCGTCTAGTTTTAAAACTGTTTTTCGCCTAAAGTGGCCACTTTTAGCGAAAAACAGTTTTAAAACTAGATGGACTAAAAATATTACTTTCAAAGGTTATTCATAAAATAGTTTAAAGGTCTTTTTAGACATTGATACAAATCAAATTTTAATTATCACCATATTTAGTTTTAAACAATTTATTTCAAATGAGGGCGCCACTTTAGCTACCACTTCGTCTTAAAAGAAAGAAAGAAAATTTGTTTATTTTGGTATAAAAACATATATATTTTTAAATAATTAAACAAGATAAATATAACTTATAAGTCTCCCAAAAGTAATAAATGATATGTGTAATTGATTACTTCAAACATTAATATATTACGGATATACCTTTTAAAATATCAGTTTGTACAAAATAATGTTAAAATATTCTCAGAAAAACGCTATTTGAAACATTTTGTTATATTTTGAATTAATGCTGCCAACTTCCAAAAAGGACTAGGTAATCATTTCGTTGCGATCTTTTATTATTATTTTTTTATGTTCACTGATTATTCAAAACCGCCTGGACCGATTTGATTTTTTTTTATTAAGGGTATACTTGTCAGTTGGTCTCGTAGAAATTTCATCAAAATCAATTGTGCAGTCTGGGGGTGAAGTCAGTTTTTAGTTTTGCAAATTATAGTTTGACATGTCTTTTTGTTATTTTGATAAATAAATATCAATCTTATAAGCATGAATTAAACGGCTACTGGCCGACATGTTTCAATCTCATCCGGAGGTCTTCATCAGTCAAATTTCTGTGTCTCACGTTTGTTTGTTTGTTTGTTTGTAATAACTTTATTGTACCAAAAAATATACTACAAGGATAACATACGAAAGAACAAATATACAAAGACGGATTTATCCCATGTAGGGATCTCTTCCATTCAACTTGCGATAGGTGGAGAGGATATTTACTCCATTAAAACGTTAACGTTAGTTTTAATCAAAAAATATCCATCTCATGATTTAAGATTTGTTAAGAACAACATCTTTCTAGCTGTTTCATAAACAGTTTCAAAAACATACAGCGCATAATAAATTACTTGGAAAATGTACTTGAAAATCACAATTTTATCGCTCGTTCCCGAGAATTTACATACGTGGAGTGGCAGTGAAGTGGAACAGAAATCACCGGGACTGTAAATTTTCATTCCTACGATCCGAGCCAAAGCAAATAGCCCATACGTAACTCCCATTCTCCCAAGGGGCAAATTGAAAAATTCCTAAAAGAGCCGGCGGCGGGGCGTTCTGAACATCTAGAATGTTCTACAGCGTTCTGCATCAATCAACGTTCGTCCGGTGCTAAGTAACGTGTAGGACAACTGCTTTTTAAAGATATAGTAATGGTGAAATGTTTCTCAAACATGTGCTGAATTTAAAAGGGTAGTAAGAAATAATACAAAAAAATTACAGATTGAATTTAAAAATATAATTGAGGTTAGAATATGTTTTGCGTTTGTTTTACCTCTCAAGGAGTATCTATAGACTCTATAGTATAGAGTATCTAACAAGTTGAAAATTCAATTTATAACTGATCCAGAATTTGGTCTTCATCAAATGCGCGTTGTAGTTTCGTAGATAATGATGTAAAACAAAAACACAACTACATTATAAGGTTAGTATAATATTTTATTTAAAAAGATTATCAGAAGTGTAAGTTTCAAATTTTGATATGTCAATGCGGAAAAGTATTTTATTGTTGTTAAAGTCATATATTTTAAAGGCCGTAAACGAGATGCAGACGGTTGGATAGATCTAAGTAGAAGGGTTTAGAAAGAAATGGGTAACTTTCCCCAAAGTTAGATCAATTAAAGGTGATACAATACCTAATATTTTGTACACGCCTTTTACTTTTTCGACCCGTTTTCTTCTCTTTTCCTCTTGTATTTGCTGGGAGATTTTTCTACTGAAATAAGCAGTACCTATGATGCAATGTTCTTACTTTGTTTGTTTTTTTTGTACATGAATTTAGTAAATAAATAAATAAAAGACTTTCTATTTTGGACATTGAAAAACTCCTTATTAATCCGAAAATAACTACGGACGAGAAAAAACTAAGTTGACGGTTACAGTTTGGAAACCTAAGCTGTAGAAGAATGGCAGCATTATCTAGGATTCCATCTCATCGCAGACGTTTAAGTTGTGAGACACGTAAAGTGTTGCCATTTGTTCGTCCAAGAGTTGTGTTTATTTTTCTTCCTCGTACTTTTTACCACGTACCCTTACGCCCTTTAGATATCATCCCTTTTAGCCTATTATTATTTTTTAATTAATTAATTTATGTACCAATTTGTGTACACGGAAAATTTATACAGAGAATACATAAAAAAAAGTTATGCAAAGGCACTACTTATCTCAAAAGAAATCTCTTTCAATAGGACTGTGAGAGGAGATGTTTATATGAGAGAGGCATACAGGAGTGTTTATAAAAATAAGATAAAGGAAGAAGAAAATTAATCGTATAAACAAGGCTCTACTTTCGTTTTCTTTTAGGCTTTTTGTGTATGTAAGTGGGGACAACACTGGAATCAGACTTTTCAAGCTGTCTAAAGGAATCTGACATAGATTAATGACTGTCCAATAATGACAGCCTGGACCAACTTATCACGCATTCCGTCCTACGCACGGAGAAGCTTGAGATATTTTATGCCAATTCAAATCTAAATATGGAGCGAATTCCTGCCGTGCCATCCAGCTCCTGTCATCTATTGACATGATTCTCGAAATTATAGTCATCACTTCCATTATTATCATTACCAGCAGGCCTTTTTAGTCTTCACAGAAGCACGACACTCTCTTTCACTGGAGTCACACTTAACCAGAGTAGCTATACCATCCACGCTCGCCAGACGGGTTAAAGAGGTCTCATTGATGTTTATAAGCTTTGTTTAGCTTATATTTCCTAAGTTGGAATCGCGTCACAATGTGTATTTTAATTTATACGTGGTGAGTGATCTAACCCACAGTTGGAGACCTTCACTCAAGAAGATTTCTGGTCAAGAGGTCTTGTCTTCCAGTGTAACCGCGGGAGGCTACCGGACCCCGCGACATTGTGCAGTGCGTCACAGACAATACGTTCAAAATAGTGTTTTTAATATTATTATTATTATATCACTTCCATTAGATCTCATGATCAGTGCGGGTAGAGAGGCAGAGAGGGGCGAAAACAAGGAGTGGAAGGGTGCTAGAGTGTCCTTTTTGGGTCGTTATGAGTAATGGCGGAGTGCGCGAGCCGCGACACGCACGATGTGACGTGAAATACGTTTACTATGCATTACACATTGTCCGTATTGTGTGATTTTGGCGGATGTTCCGTATTGTGCTTGGGAGGAAACGGTAACGGGAAAATACTGTAATAAAGCTGGGATTATAAGTATATTGTGTAGGATTTGAGCTTTATGGGAAACACACTCCATGGAAAATTGCTCCTACACATATTAATCTCATAAACACTATCATGTCTTCCCGGGATAGAAAGAGCCACAAGGTCACAAGATCCAAGGGCCACTCTTAGCGGGACAGTGTAAACCCCTTTACAAAAATTCCTAAATTTCTCGGAGTCCAGTGCTGCCGTGAAGCTTTTCTTCGCATATTAGCCAAAAGTGGCCGTTTTTAGCATATGTTCGAGGAAAAGCGTCATGTTCGTCTTACTTTAAACTGTAACCCGCTTTATTCAAGAGTTGCATTGTGCAACTCTTAAATAAAACGGATCTACCTATATGCAACTTGCATACTATATTTTATAATACCTTGTCTACGAGAAAAAGAAAGATTCAGGCGAAAATAGATATTTAAAGAAGAAAAATTAAGGTTAAATTGGAACAATTACTATTTTGAGTAATTCACTTTTTAAAACTTGTAATTTATTCACTGTTTTCAGTAAATAAATTAAACTTTTTAGAGGGGAAATGGTGTAAAGTAAATATTCAATTCTGGAAAAACACAAGCTTAGGCCTCTACCTTCTTTTAAGTTTGGGCTTGGTATTCTCGAGAGATCACGCTCTGACAGCTTCAATATAATAATAATTGTAGCCAACGAGCAGCAAGTCACCATCTACCAGGCTAAAATTGTTGTGAGAGATTTTTAGGTAGATGTCCGTATCTTAGTCCATAACCCAGTTATCCGGTCCACTAACATCCCATCCATAAAGTCCAAACCAAGTAAATTCCTCCCTGGTAATAGTTCGGCAGCTGTGTGGGACTGTCCGTTAGTGCATCTCAATGGTACATTAAGGGATAGACCTCCATAGATGCAGCCATCTCACTTCTTAGATAAAAAGGTACGAAAAGGCCTCTTCATGTTGGCTTTGGCCCCATAAACGCCTCAAATGACCGGGTCCCCATGGACGGGTCCATGCTTGGACGGCTGAAAAGCGTACCAACATAATAATAATAAAATCATTTATTGGCAAAAAAGGTACAAAGCAAACTAAATATGATTCGTACATTTAATTAAAGTGCACATACAGTGAAACACAGAACTGAAAATAAACCCACTCCATCCCGTTCGCTTCTGCTGCAAATGTGAATATGTACAAATAAATTGGATGGAGTTAAAATCCTCGAGACGTTGATTATACCCATAACAATTCGATGGCGAACCCGTAAAGCTGGCGAAATAAAGGACTGGGTAATTGAATCCCAGTAATGGTGGTACTGCAGAATATGTAGATTATATTATTCGAAGGGAACATTGGGCGAGATTTTTACACTCCGTCGATAGCTGCCAATCCCTCTAATATGATTATGGTAATGCTACCAATTTCAATAAAAGCGTGAGACGGAGACGTTCCTTCAGACGATATGTATAAATCTGGCAGGCATGTGCCTTCCACGACACGGGTTCGGATTTGTAGCTCATATCTTTCACGGTTTTGGGGACCCGTGGAGCCAATGAATAATTTAGCTGACGGTTAATATGTTTGGGATCTGAGTTGGGAGGAATCTTATTTGATTGATGTAATCCTTGATGTAACAAGATTTAGAAGACCTGAGTGTTGTTAATTTTATATTTTGTTAGAGTTAGACTCCAATGGTCTTAAATGAAAATCTTCTATGTAGAAAAGTTCTAACCGTAACCAGCGGGCATGAATGAAGAGAGTAATGAGTGTATGTAAAGCAAAATAAGTCTGTCAGGATGTGGAGGTCCATAGTCTCTGCTTACCCCTTTAGAGAACAGGCGTGATCATATTAAAGATAGATCGCCTTTTGGACCTTAAAAATATTTATTTCTGCAAATATTTTCTCTATCATTCTTTATTACGTTTTCTTTGCTGCGACATGAATTAGATTCATTATCTTAAAAATGTATTTCTTTTTCAGAAATTCTCTAAGAAAATATTTACTTTAAGGATAAATAACCGCAGATTATTATATTAAGTCGTGTCCCTCGAGATTGAATCCGACGAAATGAAAGTAAACGATCTAGCTACGTCGTGGGACTTTAGCAAAAAAGGAGTTAGTGTGTAGTTGTTGCAAATAATCTTGTGCTGAAGAAGTACGAGTGTCCGTAAAACTGGTTTGACGTTCGCTACTTGACGTCACCTTAAGGGGCTACCTGAATTTTTCGGGGCCCTGTGATGCCCCCATTTGAAAAAAAAAATGAAAAGAATCGGAGACATTATTTAAAATTTAGCCTTCATATAATCCTAAATAATCCTTCAAACTATTTTACGAACTATTACTTATATTTTAAAGTGCGAACGTGAAGCTTTTTTAGCGAAAAACAGCCTCTTTTTGCAAAAATGCTATAAAAAGCTTCACGTTCTCACTTTAAAATATAAACAGTAGTTCATAAAATAGCTTGAAGAGTTATATAGGGTCATATCAACGCAAAATTTTAAATAATGTCTCCGTTTCTTTTTAAATGATTTATTTTAAATGGGGGCAGCACTGGATCCCGAAAAATTCAGGTAGCCCCTTAAGATGTAAGATGAAATTCTGGTGGACCCGAGCAGAACAGCTATGATGTTCCCACACTGCCGTTAAAAACGTTTACAACCAATAGTCAACATTTTCTAAATAAAATTTGATCACAATGTTACAAAATGTTTTCATGTTATGCAATGTTAGAAAACATTTCTAAACAAAATTGGTAGGAGCACTCAACAGATTTAACAATTTGTAACAGGATGTTACAAAACCTAAAATTTGTAAGCAAAAACTCGAAGAATAAATCGACATTTTCATACAAATTGCCGGGCTGGCCGAAAACTTTTGCATAAAAATGTCGTTTTTTAGGATAGGAGAAAAGGAAAAATTAATCATATTGACGGTTTGAGTTCCTACAAGGATCGGGCAGGGTTTTTGTTATATATGGTATATAACTAAGTGTTAGGAAATGTTTGTAAACATTTTTTGACAGCAGTGTGGGAGCACCATTAGGATGCAACTGGAAACGCGTTAAGATCAGAAAGAGAAATAGACATAAGATTAAATTCTCAATTTTTAAAACATACGCTTTGCCTGAATACTGTTTATTCTGTGCCTAGATATAAAATTTCATATCAAGAACATTTACTGCGATAACCACACCACGCCATCCAATAAACATTCTCTACATTTAAGTACAATAACAATAAACGTCGGCTCCCAGCACTAGCAAATGCAAGTGCATTATCACTCGTACTCCTGACGCAAGAGCAGAGCAAGGCGACACCGAGACGTTCCAGCCACAACGACTGCGGCGGACAAGTTTTAAGCGAAGATGGCTCCTGTTGTTGCCTCGTAAACATTAATATTAGGCATTTTACTTCGTAGACGAATTAAAAGTTAGACACCCACATACGACACACACAAAACTCTGATCGAAGAGGGTTTGTGTCTGCCGTAAAGTGCAAATTCTGCCGATACCCGCACTTTTTTGTAGTAACCTCGCAATACCCGGATGGCATTAAGAAATGCCATCATAGATTTGACAGCTAAATGACTATATAGTCGCATATAACACATGGTTTGAGAATGTCTCATTTAACGTTCTTTCATTTATTTTAGGTGGATTTTGCCCATTGTATATTTAGCTCCTGTAAGACACTAAAAGATGGGAAAAAAACTTTTTTTAAATTTTCCTCCTTGTGAATAGCTAGGTTAAATATAACTCGTTATATCCAGAACATTTATCGCAATAACCACAGCACAGCATCCAATAAACCTCCTGTACGTTTAAATACAATTACAATAAACGTCGCGTCGGCTCGCAGCACTAGGAAATACAGGTACATTACTAGTCGTATTCCTGACGTAGGAGCCCAGCAAGGCGACGCCGAGACATTCCAGCCACAACGGCTGCGGCGGACACGTTTTAATCCAAGATGGCTCCTGCAGCGAACATTTATAGTTTTACAAGTCCCACTAATGTTCATCTCGGCAATTAAAACGATGTTTCCGTCCCAATGCGCTTGTGTGTGCCGTAAAGTGCATATCCTTGTTTTTCTTGTGATTTATCTTCGTACGTGTTCATATTTTGTAAATCATGATTTATTATACAACAGCATCAGTCACCGTTCAGTTTACCGTTCCGTGTACGTACACAGTTCTATGAGCATTTTAGATAGCAGTTTGTTTAACATGTGTAAGTGCTGTGGTTAGTTATAGATAAAAAGTCTAAATGATTTCGGCCACTGGCCACTACTAAAATGAGTGTATGTACTTTTTTCTAGTGTAAATACTTAAATACATTAAAGCGGAACAGACATCCATACAAACTATCGCAGTATAAGTATCATAGTAGTATAGTTAGGTGTTTCATTAACACACACGATAAGATTTTCATTGATGAGTGATGTGTCATAGACTCGAAAAATAAGTAAAATACTTGTCAAGTGGTCCTTTCCTAATAAATTGGGGGGTATTTGGGGAATCAGAGAATATACATTAAAAAATATAAACATTAGAATTGATATCGATGTGTATATCACATAAAATACGGAACCACCCCTCACATCGCGAATTCACGGCCGCTTTCACTCGTTGCAAATTTACAGGCAAATCGAATAACCGTGTAGGCATATGAATTTATTATAATGACTTCCACATTTCTTCCCGCGGGCCGACTCATCCGGCCAGGGTTCAGGCAGGATGTTTATGAGAGGTGTGCAAATGGGGACCATAGGGGTTGCATCTGACCAATGTTTCAGTATAGTAATTGCATTTGTGTTCCTTCAACCGATTTTAGTCTTCCTTTTCAAAAATATCTGGGCTGTTAGAGGCATCTGTGATTTTAAATCGTCCAGTAGATTATAAAGATTAAACATTTTTGAAGTGAAAACTTTTTTAGCGGCGTTGTACACGTTTTTTGTAATGGGTAAAAAATGCTAAACTCGCGTCAGGGCGTCAGGGCGTCAGGACACGTGACTTGATCGAAAATTCGTAAGACAGCCGGCCGCGGCGCGGTGTAGTAGAGGAAGTATCCCCCTCTTTTTCTACGGCGCGGCGAAAATGACGTATGCCTGCGCCTGCTGTTTCGTTTAGGCGGCGCAGGGCGCTTGCGCGAATGTTCGTGTGTGTTTATGTTACAGCGTGCCACGCGCATCCATGGTAATGCACAACGTTAATATTCAAGTTTTCACTTCTGCCGGCACTCCCTCAGTGCAGCCTGTCGTTTTTTTTAATAAACACATTTTTGTACAAATTTTTATTGAGAGGTCAAAGTAACTGCAGAAACATGAAATAAGCCCAAACTTGATGGAGTTGCGTCGTTTAATTACTGAGTTTTATCAACCACCTTCCATCTCCGTGATCAGACCCTTTGCATCGTTTACTATAAAGTGTTCTTCAAGACAAATCAAACGAGTCCTACTCAATGAAGTTATGTTGACTACAGCTATATCTATATACAGCTGACTGGCAGAGAATGCTTTTAGCGGGAAGTCCGCCAATTGTAAAAAAAAGTTTTAATATAAAAATAAACAGGCCATTGATTTAACTGGTTGAAAATTTTGTTGCAAGATTTGATCTAAAAAAACATTGCAAGTTATTATAAAAATAATAAAAGTTTGAAAAAAAGGGGGTGGGTGTAGTGGTACACCTGGTGGGAACGAAGTTTCTTACTGCAAATATAAAGCTTTATGAACACTTAACTCGACATTAATCAAACTAATATTATAAAGGTGCGTGTGCGTCTATGATTGTTACTTCTTCACGTACCAACGGCTGGACCCATTTTGATAAAATTTGGTATGCAGGCAGCTGACAACCTGGATTAACACATAAATTAATAAATAAAATAAATAAATGAAAAACCCAGAGGTCCTAAACCCGGGACCTCTGGATGGCGGACGAGCATGGTGACCACTACACCACGGAGGTCGTCACATAGGTTATTAGGCGCGGGTAACACCGCGGGGCACAGCTAGTTATATTTATAAAAAAAAAACCAGACGTCATCTTGGATTCCATAACAAGTTAAGATAAGGATTCCGCGAACCAAAAAACATCTTGGATACCAAGTTTTTAATCAATTCGTTCGTTTATACATACTCGTAAGTCCCTGTTTTACTCGTACCCATTAATTTTCAAGTTACATCTGTTCCACTCACGTATAATTTCCTTTATTCAGATGTGAATCACGTCATCTGTACAAACCTGGGATTACACACGCGTATAATACACATACGGATCAATTGTGACGCGCGGATCAGCGGATATATCTCCGAGTGATTGGAGTCAGTCGGCGGATCAGCGGATGTAGCTCGCGAGTGATTGTAGGCGGGATCCGCGTAACGAGTGACGTAACCAACAGTATTTAACTGCGGATTTTATTGAGACCGCGCGCGAATTTCGTAGAAAAGAAATCACACATACATAATTTTTTATCATATTCTGAGGAGCTGGGTTTTTCGGCGGAAGTATGCATTACCTCGAGGCGTGGCCGCAAATTTGATAAACCATAATATGTCAAGCTCCTCCATGCTTTGGAAGTCAGGTTAAACCATTGGTTTCGGTCTATTCTGATTTTCAGATTATTAGATAACAGCATTATATGAACTGTCATTTATCCTTTCAAGTAACTGAGCTAGTTGGTGACAGTATTGAAATGGTTATTACAATGGAAGGTCTATTGCCAAGTTCTACTTAGTTTTGAGAACATAAAACCACATTACTCGTTATTACTTATCAATAATTTATCAATACATTTATCCAGTACCTAAATGGAATTACGTATGTTTTCAATTCAATTCCAATACACTTCTGTAATTTGTAATGTGGCTAGAAACCACTTACAATTTTTCTCAGAAAATAAATGTAACAGACATTTATGAATTGAATTTTTGCCTCAATTCGATTTGTATTGGGCCATTTGGAATTTTACAAGCTTGACATTTTAAATGCAGTATTTTTATTTGGTTTCTTTTTAATAACACATACTGAACTTAAGGTAGGTAGATACTAAATAAAATATTATATTGATCATTGGATATTTATTCATATATGTATAAAATATTTGTTATATAAAATATAGGATCATTGAGTTAGTATCCCAGAATTCAAGTCTCGAACTTACTTTGGGTATATATGTATTATTTATTTGTTTTAAATTCAAAAGCAAGATTATCAACAGTAATTTTCTTAATCTTCTTCATCTCGGCTCTTACAGACGATCGGCAGTATACCCACGATACCTATTGGCGACGGTCGGCGATCGTCGGCGATCTGTGATACGAACGGTCGCGTGATACATGTCAATCGGCCACAAACTATCAAAAATGGCCACGCGACGGTTTCCAATAATCGCCGGTAATCGCGCAGCAGTTTTTAACAGTTTCTCACTGATTGACATGTGTCATGCGACCGTTTGCGACAGTCGGCGACAGGTGTCGCGGGCATACTGTCACTGGTCTGTAAGAGCGCTCCAGTTTGCATCCTCAGTTGTGCTGTTTCTGAGAGAGGGTGCGCTTTCCCGCTTCTTCTTCTCCAAGTAGATAATATGCAAGTCAAGGGGTCACCCAAGGATGCCAAAGACGAAGTGGAGCAGAAATGCCGAAACAGTTTAAACGATTTAGTTATAGTATAGTTAAAGTAAGTGTTGGCTTGACGTCGTCAAGGAGGATATGCGTGCTAATCGTCTTATAACCAATGATACTCAAGACCGTGCGAAGTGGAAAAGAAAAAGTCGGAAAGCGGATCCCAGGCTTCTCAGCATTACAGCTGAGGATGCAACTAGAATACGCTGAGATGAGAGAGAGAGAAAGAAAAAGAGAGAGAGAGGAGATAGAGAAGAGATGGATTGGTCCTAATCTAGCCTAGAAGCCACACGGCTGAGCTTTTTGGCAAAATAGTAATATGAGCGCTAATCAATTTTGTACATTTACTTAGTCCAGATGATTAAAAGTTGGTACATTACTTATTGTTACATAGCAGGCCCTACCCAGAGAATTTCAACATCCCCCTTTTGGCACACCGCAACAGTTAAACGTACTCTCATAAAAATAACTGCGCCAATAACAATACATATGCAATTGAACGGAACATAACTCCGCACAAAAGACAGACGGAACAATAAGAAACTTGGCAAGAATTGCCTTCGTACGGCTCTGAAATTGTAACCAGAAATGGAATGCAAATATTGAAACCGGGAGCTATGCAGTAAAAGCTTTTTATGCAGTGGCACGCCTGAACTAATATAGCTACTATACTTACGTAGATACTATGACGGGGAACAGGTTAAGGCTGAGTGCAGTGGAAGCCGTATTTCCCACTAAAGAAATCTTCTTCTTCTTACCGTGTCAATGGCAATCCGATGGAGTGAAGGCAGGTGGAGCAAGGCACTGACCGAATGGTGGCCCAGAATGGGCGAGCGAGAGGAGCGTTAGGCATCCACCTATGCGATGGGTTGACGATATAATCAAAGTCACGGGTCACACATGGATGAGAGCAGCACAGAACAGAGATGGGTGGCGTCGATGAAGAGAGGCCTATGCTCAGCAGTGGGCGGAAGAAGGACTGGGATGATGATGATGTATATAGAAAATATTATATTATTGTATTTATACGTATATACTTATTTATTCACGTCGTTTTTTTTATGTGCTTTACTTTTGTCTTGACACCCACATTAAGACTATCTGTATAATCCAAAGGTTGACTGGTAGACAACGCTTTTAGCGTTAAGTTCGCCTATTGTTCTGTAAAATTTTTATTTGATGTGTTCATCAAATAATAAAGGTTTAATAAATAAAATCATTGTTATCTAAATTATCTTGGCCCAGAATTTAGCCACATCTATAGCCCTTTCATTAAATCTTCTCTAGAACAAGATGCAGTGGATGTGGGGCATGACATAAATAGGAAACAAAAACCGCGTGGAGACGGCTGGTTAAAGGCTCCCAGGAATGAAGGCGCGAGACCAAGACGTGGTCCCACGTGCTATAGAAGTAATTACGTACTCCGGGTGTAGTTTGTAGAACGGTGTGTAGAACGGCTGTTGAGATATGCTAGACCGTGTGTCCGCCGCGAGAACTGGTTGCAGACAGAGGACCGCTCCGTCAGGGGCGATTTGTTCGCATTAATAGTATTGTCGTTGAAGTTAGGAATCCGCGCGATGACCATGACTTAAGCAAATAATATTTTATATTTGTTAAGATGGCCCTTCCCGGCGGGTCTGTCGTCAACGCGAGCATAGTTCGAAAAGCTTGTTTTTTCATCCAGGGCAATTCTAGAAAAAAAGGCAAACCAAAAAGAGATAGATAGCGCCTAAGGGCACGGAAATTTCATACTCGTAAAACTTGTTCCAGGATATACGTTTTTATCAGTAAGCCTTACACGTGTTTATTTGCGAGGTTTCTATCGAAATAATTTTTTTATTTTATCAATTTATGAGTACTTTACCAACGGTCGAAGTTCAGGTAAAATTTGTCCAAAAAAGCAGATTTTTGGTGGCGTATACTGAACTTGTTTTTCCAAATTTAAATTTTTTATTTCGATAGAAACCTAGAAATAGTGCACAAGATATCTGTTAGTTCAAAAGCTTTCAAGAAAGACCACTTACAACGCCATAATCACGTACGAGCGTTTGTATGAATAGTAAGACGGGAAGGCTGCTCTTAAGAGCGGCCTTACCGTCTTACTTGAATACAAAACATTTATTTCACATACTTGTAAGACTTACTGATAAACACGTATCACCTGGAACAAGTTTTATGAAATTTCCGCAACCTATGAATAGTTAATATTCGTTTAATGGATAGTTAATAATAATACTAATTTAATTTAATAGAATGCAAACCACGCTAGAAGGAACTGGCGACGCAGCAGCCGTGTGTATATTTACACGAACCATTTCGAGCTACTTTTGACCCCTTCCCAACTCGAAACCTATTTAAGCTAACTAAATGAAATTTAGCAAATACATTAAAATCTCTAGCTAGCTAATCTCTAGTCTAGCTCATTTCGAATCCAAATTTTAATAATGTAGCTCAAACAGTTATTGATATAATAACGTTTAAAAACCCAAGAATTAAGATTTAAATGGCCGCCAAGTTCTTTAGAGAATATTGAAATTTATTTTTAAGAATCTTAACATTTGACTTGGCTGGACCTAGCTACAATATTTTTACTTGCAAGGCGTCTTTATTCCTTAGTTTGACGGTAGATGAGAGGGTTATTTCGGATCCTTTTGAACGTCCGTTTTTATGGAATGAGCCTGTCGCATCGATGCACTGCCTTGCTTTGATACGTGTTAATTTAAGAGCGGTACCAAAGTCCACTGTACGGAAAATATTGCAAGTTGGAGAGCGCTGTTGTGTTTGACTGTTTTTTACAAGCAATGTTTCTTTACAACCTTTAATTTAACGTGCAATGTATCTTGAATGTATGTTAGTTTAGGTCAAACCTTGCAACTCAATATTCAACCAGTTATAGCAACAACTGATTGAGCTGAAATTGGGCATACTTGTGTAAGTCGTATGAGAATGCAATATTATGGAGTTAATGAGCTGTTCTGATGATAGAGTCAAGAAATATTTGAAAGAACTCAGTTATAAAAAAACAAAGCATTGAATAGGATTCGTTTCATTTGTCTTAACGGGCACTTTACGATAGACGATAGGGTCTGGTCACGGAGCTGGAAAGTGGTCCATGGAACTTCACAGTAATAAAACGACGCGCAACATCGAGTTTTGGCTGTTAATAAACTTTTACTTTGACCTCACAATAATAACTTACTTTTTTTTACTTTTAATATCATCATCTTCATCAGGTCTTTTTGTCTCCACTGCAGGAGCACGACCCTCTCTGTACTACCAGAGTCATACTTGGCCAGAGCAGCCAGAGGATTTTGCCTTCACTCTCCTCGCTGGCCAGACGGGTTGGAGAGGTCTCAATGATATTTATAAGCTTTGTTTAGCTTGTATTCCCTAAGTCGCCTTCTACGACATCCACGGGAGGACTTGGAGTGGCCTTATTCTACTCTGCCGGAAACCACACGGCCAAGCTATTTATTTATTTGCTTTTATGAAAAATGATAAAATTTGACTAAATAATGGTTTCTTTTATGATTTATTAATAGGAACATAGAGGAAAATTTACTTCATTTAGTATCCATATCTATCATGCATTCGCTAAGTATGATTCGGCAACAAAATCATTATTTAAAGGTCTTACTACAGTTTTTTGTTAAGGTATACTTAAGTTTAATAAATAGGAAAAAATACTGTTAGTACGTATTTTTATTTCGTATTTAATTGAATAAATTGACCATTAAATATGTCTGATGTAATCTAATAAATAAATGAATATATAGGGACAATTATACACTGATTGAGCTATCCCCAAAGTAAGTTAGAGACTTGTGTTATGGAATACTAACTCAACGATACTATATTTTATAACAAATACATATATACAGGGTGGCCAAAAAGTCGTGGATCAAACGAAACAGGGAGATAAAGGAGGTAATTTCCAACAAAAAATCTTTCCCCAGCATGGCCATAACTTCATTGCACGAAAAGATATGAATTATTTTAGTTTTTTCAATGAAACTACCGAGTTTTTTTACAATTTAATCAGTAAAAAATTAAATTGATAAAAACAATAAAACAAAAGGTGTTGTATTATGAGTCGATAATGTATCAATACTACAAAAATTGTATTGCAGCTCTTGGTATTAAACTTAACGAGCAATGATTTTTTTTCCGTAAATTTTAAAGCGTTACAAAAAATTACTTCTCACTTTAAGAGCACTTATTTGAAAAAAAATGTATTACGGAAAAGTGAGTGTTTTTTGTTGGAAATTACCTCCTTTATCTCCCTGTTTCGTTTGATCCACGACTTTTTGACCACCCTGTAGATAAACATCCAAGACCCAGGACAATTTGAAAAAGGCCATTATCCAATTTTCCCTGACCGGGGATCGAACCCGCCACGGAGGTCGTCATGTGGCGAGGTATTTTGTCATGTGCCAAGAATGAGTCTATATTTGTACTTAATACAATGATAGATATCATAGATAAATACCAATGATGAGAAGGTTGTTTCGAAACTATTTTGAAAGTCCATCGCATCGATGCACTTTTGATACCATGCTCGCTGTATCGGAAAATGTAGAAAATTGGAATGCACCGCTGTGTGAACGAGAGAAACTTTATTTTCTTTATTATAAATTTTGGTACAAAAAGTTTATGTTCAGTTTTTTTCTTTGGTTTATTAATTGATGAAAGATTCCTCTTTATAACCGACTTCAAAGAAGAAGGAGGTATATATTTTTCTTTATGTAAGTTTCCCAATTACTTGGAGACGCCTAAACCAATTTTAGTTTTTTTTTTGTTTGAAAGGTTATACTTGCGAGGTGGTTTCATATAAATTTTATCAAAATCGATTGGGTAGTGTGGCGTTAACTCTTCAAGCACCAATTGGCCCGATCGGGTCAAAAGAACAATTGAATTCAATTGTGTCTGCAATTTATGTGCTTGAAGGATTAAATCGTTTTTAGTTTTGAAAAAAAAAATGCTTTCTTCGACTTTTGTCTTCAGATTTTCAGGTTCTCCTTTTGATATTTTTACATCTGCAAATCCTACTTCAGTCCAGCAGATGTTTTTCCGACGTCAAATTTCACCAGTATTTGACGTAGGAAAACATCTGCTGGACTGAAGTTACAAGCGTTTATGTTTCTATGCACCACGATTCTCTTTAGTTAGCAATGTATGGTCAGTTTGGCAAAAGGCTTCTCTTTTGGTTCCTGCGACTTCTATTTTCAGATGTTCAGGTTTTCCATTTGAGCTGTTACCATCTGCGGGTCCCAATACTGGTAGGGGCTCTAATAGAAAGCGACAGTATACCCCCGCGACCCTGTCTTCGACTTCATATCAGTCTGACAGAAACTGTCAAGAGTTGTTGCGCAACGGTCGCCGACACGAGCGTCTATAAAAGCCCTAATGGTTGCTGGATAAAAACTGTTTCATTTTTTCTTTTATATGCAATCGCAGCAATCAAAATACCCGGTATTGTTGGAACCAGCGCAGTGCCCTAGCGTTACCTGAACGAAGTTTTAATGACCTCCCAGGCGAGTAGTACGGCGGGCACGAGACAAAACTCGTTAGCTTGTACCCTTTTTATTTTATGATCTGCTTAATATATATTTCACGCACTGCACGGGGTCATGCCTATGCCATAGACCTGTTTAACCCTTGACGAAAAAGAGGGGTGTTATTAGTTTGACGTGTCTGTGTATCTGTGTGTCTGTCTGAGGCACTGTATGGGCTCATTTTGGTGCGTTTTTTTGTTTGAAGGCCGATTTGATTGAGATGGTTCTTAGCTTTATTTGATGGAAATCAGTTCAGCGTTTTAAAAGTTATGGGGGTAATCCCTTCATATTATGGAGTTTTAATTTGCCTGGCAAGTAATAGGTTAAAGTAGGAAGTAAAAATTGAATGTGATAGTTATATCAAAAGTGGGAGTACGTATAGGTTTAGGGGAATTAACGAATCTCCCAAATATTTTTATAACTATTACATACAGGGACATTATTACATATAACTATTGCAATACCGATATACCGATATTTTGTATCGATATGTCGATAAAAAATAGCGGTATCGGGTATCTATATATCAAAACAAAATACCGGTATTACAGTAAGTACTTGTCACTAGTATCTTTCCAACGCCGTTTTATACCGTTAAGAAAAACAAGTTAAATAACAAGTAATAATTAACAAGCTTTTATCTAAAACAATTAACTTAAAAGTTTAAAGTCCTCAAGACGAATCAAACGAGCCCAAACTAGATGGTGGAAGGAGTTCCTATAGCGACCTTCCGTCTCATTCATCAGATCAGCTCAATGTCAACATAATATTGCGTTGTCTTGCAATATACGTATGCGTGAATTTCAGCTCAATCGGAAACCCGGAAGTGTGTCAAATTTATCTTGCAAGATTTGATTACAGACAGACAGATACGGGGACAGATGAAACTAATAAAAAAGCTTGTAAAATATTAAGCGGCCAAGTGCGAGTCTTAAAGTGCGAGAGTGCGAGATTAAAGTAAAAAGGTATGTTTGACGTTTATTTAGTTAATTAAATTTGATATGCTTAGTTGATATTTTTTTACTAATGGATAAATTATTAATTCTTCTTATATTTAAGATATAAGAAGCGCTCTTGTCAGTGGAGTGCTTTCCTTGTCTCTCTTCCTTGTGCTAAGTTCTAACCTCTTTTTATGTTTAACTGTGAATTGGGTATTTTCCTCTGAAACGTGGTCCCTTACTATGGGTCTCATAAGAAGGCTTAAGGTCACTCAACGCGCTATGGAGAGGGCTATGCTCGGTGTTTCCCTACGTGATCGAATCAGAAATGAGGAAATTCGAAGGAGAACAAAAGCCATTGACATAGCCCAGTGGATTAGTTCGTTGAAGTGGCAGTGGGCGGGACACATAGCGCGACGAACCGATGGCCGATGAGGCAAAAAGGTTCCCGAATGGCGACCACGTACTGGCAAGCGAAGCGTAGGACACCCACCCACAAGGTGGTCTGACCTGAAAAAGGTCGCTGGAAAGCACCTTTTTCAGGTCAGACCACCTGGATGCAGGCCGCTCTAGATCGGTCATTTTGGAAATCGTTGGGAGAGGCCTATGTCCTGCAGTGGACGTTATGCGGCTGAAATGATGATTATATCCATCTTCATAATGATTATAGATTTATAAATGATGTTAAAAGTGCTTTGACTCCAATAAACTATGACATCATTAGGCTGTATTTCATACAAATCCCATACGAAATTTTTATTTTAACGTTTAGTACAAAGTATCTGATTTGAGTTGTTGGAAAACAGCGAAATGTAAACAACGCATGTTGAAATTAGAGCGTTCTTATGAATTAAAAACCAATCAACCGATACACCGATTCTGGGAAACAATGTGGAGCTATAAATAGTCAAATTGATGCACTGACTATCATTTATCTCAATACTGATTCTCAAAATGACCAAGCTATCGTATGAAATTGGTTTAAAAATCACATGTGCGTGCTCAAAGGCACGAAGTATTTATTCTGCTTAACTTTTTCCATTTTTCACTATGACTTACTTGACATATGTATGAGAAAAAATAGTAGATTGTGTTTCAAGGGTATAAGATATAAAAATATTACCGTACCCGAGTATCACACTCTACTTTTCATCTCCATCTAAGAGAAAAACTAGCAAATACATAACAGAATATAAAGAAAAGTAGAACACCTACCATACCTAATCAGACTTTAAGCGGCAATTTAATACTTATCTTTGGTTGGTGTCGTTTCATACAATAAATAGTTACATATATAATTTTTCGAAAACCACAAACGTACGATAAAATGTTCACTCATAACTTTGTTTGCGTGGTCCTTCTCATATCTTTTTATTTAAGTCAACTTTATAACTATTCAATATCGCCTTAAACTTACGAAAAAGTATTCACATTTACACAAACATGTATATGCAAAGAACCTAAAACTTATGTGATTACTTGAATCAAACAGAAAAATTGCGTTTTTTAAATTATACTTATTACTTTTCCGAAGCGAAGAATATAAAAATGTTTACCTACATTCATCCATGTTGACGACGATATGTACTCCAAATTTAAAAAATCACAACATTAGTGTTAGTAATATTAAATAATTTTTTATTTTAAAACGAAATTCTCCTATTTTTTTTTTTGCTGGACTGCCAACATTATTTTTGATTCTACATAGATTATACACGTGTTCAGTTTTCAAATTGGTTTTATCCCTAGAGATTTTCGTTTTCATTTTTTAGTCCCGAGAGAATAAGCAGTAACTTTAGCTCCAAGTGTTTTGGGATGAAAACATCGTATTTTGAGTAGATGAGATGAAAAATCATTAGTAATCGATATAGTACGAAAGGTTGGAAGGAGAAAGAAAGAATTTCTTCCTCCTATCTAGGGCTATCTCGGCTATTATTCCAAGAAGCTAAGAACAAAGATACCTTCACCAAGCTGATTATATAGATTTACCTATAGAATAAGGTATTATATGTAATTTATTTGTATGTATAAGTTTTGAAATATCAATATAAATTTATTTTTTCAGTGCTGTACTTGCCCCTAAAAGATTTCTTTCTCAGTATCACCTGTTGGTCGATTGGTAGCAAAGGCTTCAAGCCTTAAGTCTGCCATTTATATGTATTATAATAAAGTTAAATAAATAAATACAAATTGTCAACCTTCACGAGATACCTAGAGAAGAAAAAGAAGAAGTATTTGATATAAAATATTTGTCAATTTAAAAGAAAACAATCAAAATATTTTCATTGAAGACGCAGAAACTGTGCTCACTGTATGTCATCAAATAAAAGCATTTTATATTGGTAAGCGATTTTGTTTGGACATATTTTTGATGCCGTCTGAACACGTAAAATGTATATACTATAGGTAATAAAAACCCTGTCCGATCCTTGTACTTGAACTTTTCCTATGAGACCAACGCTTGAAACTCAAACACATTTGTATGAAAATATCGATTTTTTTTCGAGTTTCAGGCATTGGTCCTATAGGTAAAGTTGTTCATATTGACGATCTGAGTTGCTCCTACAAGGAACGGACAGGGTTTTTGTTACATATTGTATAAAAATGTATCTATCGTTACCACTTATTTTCATAAATTATAAGGCTTATATCTCTTGACTGTTACTATCTTCATAAGAAGTCTATGGTGGAAGCACCTGGCAGCCTGAATTAAATATGCCTCACGTGATTTTATTAATCTCGGTTAATTTTGGTCGAATTTTTCGGAGGGTTTTTGTCGCGTTCCTATCCCGCCTGTTAATTTTGTTATTAAATCGTTTTCTCATTTTTGCTTAAAACGTGAATGTTAAAAAGATTTCTTGTGTGGGTGCCTAATTTGGAATTTTTAATTTTGACGTGTTTAAATACACCGTGCCGCGATAATAATTTACTTGGAATATTTTTAGAATAAGGAAAATAAAAGAAGAAAGTGATTTATGTAGGTAGATGCACTTACAAAGTGGTAAGATTAAATTAAACAGTATTATTAGTAAATTTAAAAGTAAAGTAAATTCTTTTTAAATTTCAGTTGATAATCTCGTAATACAAAATAGAAGGTTCAGATATGAGTAATATTTATTTATTTCACTTTCTACATAGTCACTTCTTAAATTAGTAGGTACAACATGAACCCTGATAGGGCATTGCAACAGATAACAATGGAACGGCATGCGGATTTTTTGTTAGTATTTATCAATGCTAAATAAAAGTAATTAACCAAATAAAGATCAATTTGTATGGTAGTTTATTACTTGTTTTTTTATACAATATAACACTATGGAGGTCCATTGGTCATTATTTTAGCCGCGTGATGTCAATCTATAACGTGGCAGGGACATACCCATAACAAATCGAACGACAGGCTTTACTAGATCACTATGTATAATAAAATTAAAATAACAATAAAAAAAATACAAAAAAAAACTACATTCCCACACAAATTGCCGTGGCGGCTGGAGACTTTTGTATGCAAATTCCTAAATTATATTTTGTTTTTTTAACTGTTATTTTAATTGAATTATACTATAGTGATCTAGCCTGTGATTCGATTTATTTAGGGTATGTCGCTTCCACGTTGTATTTACTGTGATGTCTATACTACTGCCAGCCTCTCTCAAGGATTTTCAAAATAAATTAGTGCGCGCTGTGTGCGAAATTCAGAAATATAAATTCAGCTTTTAAGGTTTTATGCATGGATCAGGTCAATTTATTAATGTTTTGTATTCCGTGAGTACTAAAAATAAAGATGATAACCCAAAATATTTCGAATACCAGTTGGAACAGGTGTCCCGTAACTTTCTGCCAATAAACAAACGTCACCCGAGGCGTAGTGGTTAAAACGCCAATCCGCCACTCTGGAGGTTTGATCCCAAACCAGAGCAAATCGGGAAATGGCCTTTTTCAAATTGTCCTGAGTGTTTATCTTCTTATATATGTATTTATTATAAAATATAGTATCGTTGAGTTAGCATCCCATAACACAAAAACTTACTTTTAAACTTACTTTGGGGCTAGCTCAATGAGTGTAATTTGTTCTTTAAAAAAGTCTAATTACCTTAGAACAAATATTCTCAAAGAACTCTACTTGGAACCCGCATCAACTACAAAACAATTTTAACTAAACAAATTCAAAAATACCAAGAATAACATAAAAACACGACGTCCATTATTCATTGCAGTCAAAAATATTTGCGAGGGCGCGTGTTACGGACTACTTAAATTCCTGCCGTAGCCAGTGGTGGATTTGTCGGCCAAAGTAGGCTCGCTCCAGGGCCACCAAATTTTGGGGCGGCCAGTCCATGGCCGTGGCAATGAATAACTATACGGCCTATGTGTGTGACAGGAAAAATGTAGTTTATAACATTTTAGACTACTTGCAGCAGTAGACTTAATGATATGGGTGTAATAATTAATAAATAACGTAATTTAGGTAAAATAACATTTGAGACTATTTGCAACTCAAAGGAATTGCTATTAAAATGAGTTTCGAGTTGCGTTTTAGACGCGTTTCTATAAAGACTATAACTCGTAATTTTTAGTTGGCCGACATTGTCAATTTTTTTAAAGATAAGCTGATGAGAGCTGGAATCAACGGCTAAACGTGTCTTCCGAAGGACGGAAGAGTTCAAGAAATTTGAAGTCATTTGTGGTCGCGTATTCACGGGTTGCGTAACTTGCGAAGGCGCTAACAGTGCATTCTACCACCGGGCCACCAAGCTCCTCAATGATTGCAAGGGGCGGCTGATTTTACAATGCCCAGGGCTTTAGTACCGCAAATCCGTCACTGGTCGTAGAGTAATATTTATATTATCCTCAAGCATAAAATTTATACGCAAAGATACGAGGCCGTGCAAAAATTGGCTGAAATGATGATGAAGATGAGTCTATTAAGTTGGCAGGCATAAAACAGAACCGGAAATATTGGATTAGGGCCGCTCTTATGGGGCCATAAAACGGGAAACAACGAGGAATGCGGGAATATGCACACAGTTGTATTTTGAAGACGAGTAGTTATGGCTTGAGAAATTGGGAATGGGGCAATATTTTTTATGAATTTATTATTTGAAATATTACTTATACTTTAATTAAACTACTTAATGTACCTTTTTGAATTGGAGGTTAGTAAACAACATAATAATAGGCGGCGGAGAAACTCTCTGGACACTCCGATGACGCGCAAAACGTCGCAGCCTCAACGTGTGCCATAGTTTTTAATTTATATTATGTCACAGGTATAGTGATGTGCCGCCGAGAAATTCTCTGTTCTCGGAAATATCTTTCCTTGAAAATTTCCAGAAATCTATATTGCTCGAGAAAATTCCCAAAGAAATTTCTCGAAAATTTTCCAGACCGTTTCGGAAATTTCTTGAAATTTTTTCTACAACGGCACATCACTTCCAGGGCACTTCATAAGTGGAGGATTATTTTTGCCTACACTACTACAATTGAAACTATACATCCGTGTGATCCGCCTGCGTTAATGAGTGTGTGTTCGCCTCCCAACACACGCGACAAGGCAAGAATGGGGGGAGGTGTGGGATCGGGAACAGGGGCGCATATAGCGTGGGACTCTACGAGTTTCTGTTCTGAATGTGTAATACTTCTGAAAAATTATTTACAAAAAAGGTTAAAACAAATATAACGGAGCGAAGTAAACTAACATTAGAAAAAAAAACGGTAAATACCTCATACAAAAGTGACAGATGCTCTGAACTTCTCACTAAAGCTTAAATGAAGATGGGCAGGCCACTTAGCCAGAATCGAAGAAGATCACCGAACCAAAAAACTAAAAAAATAGTCTGGGCTAATAGGCATTAGAAAGAGAGGGAAACATGTAACTCGTAGGCATGAGGACATCTCAAAAACAATCGGAGAGTAACGGATGGTCATAGCTAAAGACAGAAAACGCTGGAGCAGCCTGTAGGAGGCCTTAACCCTTAAAAGCCCCTCTTTTAAGGGTGAAGGCCTCCTACAGGCTGCTCCAGCGTTCTTGCATTAAAAATAAAAAAAAACAAATAATTTCCGAATGGAACAATGTATATTTAACGTAGTTACTATTTTTGTTTAATATTATCAATGTAATTATTATTTTTAATGTAATATATTATTTCCAATTCAATTAATATTTTCAATGTTATTACTATTTCCAATGTAACTATTATATACAATGCATAAATTGTCAATTTATAATTGAATTGAATCGATTACTAACGATGACACACAGACTGACATTAGGGTCAAACTTATAACGATAAGTGACGCCACCATGACGCCATTTTTTTCAATTCTTTTGTCGAAGGTAAAAAAGTACTGTTCGGGCCGTTTCAAGCTGTAGAAGGAAATTGCAAGCCTGTTAACGATGTTACAGTTTGTTCAGCGAAATTAGCCTCTCTTTTGTTAATTGACTTTTTGGGGTAGTTTTTAGACCTGGTTTAATATTATGGTGCTGGGAAATGAAGGGTTAAATGTGAACATAGAGGAAAACAATGAAAATATGTTCTAAGGCGTGACGTGACGACCCCTTCGGATCTAAAGGGAAGTTCACATATTACGTTACGTAGTACTAAATTTTCGAACCATTCATTTTGTCACACTTTTTCCTATCCACATATCTTTAGTCACATTTGGTCTTCGCCTTTGATGGAAAGTAATATGTGAATGGCGCCTTAAAAAGTGATAAAAAATCGAATAGTGGAAAGCATTCAAATTTACCCAAACGAGATATACGAGTCCCAAAAAAATAAATAGGTACTTTTTATTAGTGTTCTTCGCATGTCCAACTGCAGGCAGCCATATAGCCATGATCACAAGGCGGACGCCTTGACTTGAAGCATTAATCAATCAGTGTGATTAGTCCTACCTATTTATTTACTAGTAGTTCGCCGCGAACTCAGACCTCGCGATTATTATTCTAATACAATTCAATTCCCTAACTAACACCTAGATGGCGCTATCCAAAGTTAGAACGCGCTATGGTATCGTTTGCTTTATAATTGCCGATATTTTTTATAAATATTTCAAAACTACTGAGCCGATTTTGATGCCAAACGAACTTGAAAATTCTATTAATATTTCCTACTTGCCTACCAAATTTCATCAAAATAGGACCTTCGGTTCGGCAGTTATCGCGGTACAAACATACATACATACAATGTGTTTTCGCCCCAACTCGATTTAGAGACCTCGCTCGCTTCGAGACCTCGCTAGTTTCGCTCGCTCGGTCAATTAGCAGAAATTAATACTTTAAAACGCATCTACTTTCTCATTATATCATTTGCTGAACCAGGAAATTATAAATTGTAGCCAGCGTGCTAAAAGTTGATTCTATTCCTCGTTTCTTTTATTTTACAAAACGTATAAAGGAACAAAATGTTAATTAAATAATGTTTACACAAGAAAACGTGGGATCGATCCCCAGTCAGGGTGAGTGGGAAAGAAAAAGAAGGCCTTTTCAAATTGCCCTGTATCTTCTACTTTTTTTTATATTTACAAATTTTGCACACTATTATGTTAATTGTAAACTGTTAAACAGTTGTTGTAAAGAGCTCGGTGGCCTAGTAGGAATACATATTTTTGGGTGTGTCCGCATGGGATCTACGACGGTGGTGTAAAATTTCTCTAGCTTTTTTCTTGCTTCCGAACCGTTAGTCCTGGCTGTCATTATTGTATGGTGGTCGTCTAGCTATGTCAGATGCCAATGTAGGCGGCTTGAAAATCTGACACTAGTGTTGGCCTATTTATTTAAACATTATTGCATAGTTAAAAAATGTAAAAGTGGCGGACGGCATGCCATATGGCATTCACTTACATATACGAAAAAGCAATAAACAGCAACGCTAATACCATAACAGTCATATGTACTTAAAAATAACGTTTTTACAGCATTCAAACCGCAACGAAGTATATTTTCGTCGTCAAATTAAGAGCCTCAAGTTTTCCCCTTAAGAATTCAAAAAGCTTTCAGCGTGAGAAATTTCTATAAATAACCAAAGACACGCTCATGAAGAGCGATCTTGATATGTATAACGAATGCGAAACCACTCACTCATAAGTGAATCTCCGTCTAATAAAGTCACTGCTATAGCAGGAACCTTCGCTGCTCGTTCTCGTAGGCGCGCCAAAAATTAGTACAAGATTTAATTAGTGCCGACGTGGCTGTTGCGACTCCATTCTTTAAATCGTTGAGGACGCTGATCACATTTTAAAGGTTACAAATGGCCATTTCCTTTCAGCGCAAAGTGCGCTTTTACCGTTTGAATTATGGTCCATTTTGCGTCGGCGATCGTTTTTAAGGAGGGAGTGAAAAGTGAAGCAATTCATCAAATCGTAGTCACAATCACGGTCGGGTGACGGGTGTTTGAGTACGCGTTTATTCGCCGCGCTTTGAGATTCCGCGGATTTGCTAAATTTATGTAAGGAGCTCGTTAAGTGCAGCTTGAATACAAATATGTCGGGTATCTGATGGGATTATTATGATGTATCGTCGAGAATGTGTGCTGATCAAGTTGTTTTGCTACACTTGGGAATTGTTTTGTTGATTGCTGATATTTTAGAGTTTTAGAATTCGTTCGTTTTGTTTGAGTTGAGTAGGTATGTAGTACATAGAGCCTCTATGTTTTTTTAAGATATGATGCATGCTATTGTTATCATTTCTATTGCAGGATATCCATCACTGGACTTAAGAATCCGAAAATTTCTATAAGGATATCTAAAATTTTCGAAATGAGCCTTCATTCAACGATTTTGGGCCACTTTTTGCATAAATTGTAATGTTATTAAAAGGATAATTCCATTATATAAAAAATACAGTACCAAGTACAACAGAATCAACAAAAAGTAGTTTTAAACAATCTCTACGTCACCTATATGATTTTTTTTCGCAAAATTTAGTCAACCTGTGTAGGTCAATAAAAATCTCTATACATAAATATAGAAAAAGTATTGCCAGTTCGCCGTTGATTTAAAATATTTTTTGCCCGTTGCCCAGAAAAATGTAGGTACAATGTTTCCACCGATAAAAAAAACTAATTTGAAAATAGAGGCGGAAGAATATTTACGATGTCAATCTCATGTGCCTTCGAGGATTTACGGTCCATCCCAATAAAATATGTAAATTTACGAAGCACTTATTGGAATTGGCTGATTTACTTTAATCACATTATCTTGGAAGGATTGAACTCGGTTTTATGTTTTAGGTCTGGAGCACATATACTGAAATTATGTTGATTGCTAATCGTGCGCGTAGTATGAAATGACACAATTCTTTTCTTACACTTACATTTATTGTTGCGGAAATTATGATTTTCAACTCTCGCATTTTGGAAAGCCATACGGTCTCTTTCTGCGACTTTTGTCTATTAGGTTAGTCAACTACCTTTTAAGAAATATACATATAGTGGAATAGAAGAATTTGGCTGCTTTTTACTTGATGTACTCTTCACTCGCAACAAGTAAAGTGGCCGCTCGTGTATTTTCTGCCTTAGTACACACAGCCTGATAACGGCGCAGTGTTTTTCAATTTCCTTTCCTTCAATTCCAAGGATTCGGATAAAGAGTTCCATCGCTTATCTGTTCCATTTGTCGTTGGTCGTATCGAGTGTTTTGTTTTCGTATGTTCTACATACGGCACACGTTCCGTTTACAGCCTGTTTATTTGTTGTGTAATGAGGTTTTGTAAACGTGAATGGGAAAAAGACTTAATTCTTTTAGATCTTTGTTGGTTGAAGGCATTTGCTGAAGTTACTTTTGTATTTTCAACTGTTTTGGCTTTAATGCTTATAATAATATAAGAGTTCAGAAGAATTAGCAGTAGCTATAATACTTGTAGCACCTTACTTATAGTAGTACGTGTACCTTGGGTTTTCGGGGTTTTAGGTGCGTCGCACGCGCCTCGCCGCGACAATTGCATTGAATTTTGTATACTTTACGCATTTTTTCTGAAATTGATGGCAAAAACACGAGCAATAAGAAGTGTGGTGTAGTGAGCCCTTGAAAATTGGAGTTTTTGGCTTAATTTTGTTTTTGCGTTTACTTGATTAAGTGAAATTGTTAACGTTTGAAATTATGAATTTTCATGTTTATGAACAGTTTGTGAAAAAGTTAATGTTGACAGTCGTACGGCTTTTTTGGCAGACTGTGATGGAATTTGCCACTCTTTGCTATGAAAACGAGTGGAATCGTATAGATTTGTTGCCAGAAGCTCAAGTAGTCAAATGACACCACCTTTAATGGTAACTTGGGAGGTTTAAGGAAAAAAAATACATGAAGATCCTTTAGAGCCTAAAGGACTCGAATCCAGAGTAGTAAAATAAATCTTTAAAAAAGAAGTAAAAATAAATCTTTAAAATACGGTGTACCTATAAATTTATTTAAAATGACAATAAGTGGCCAATACTGGTGTCAGATTTTTTAGCCTGCCTAAAGGCATCTGACATAGCTTGACTGCCATACAATGATGGCAGCAAGAACCAACGGCTTATACGTCCTTCCGAAGCATGGAAGAGCTGGAGAAAATGTTATGCCATATCCAAGTGTTGAAGCCTGGTATCGCTTTACTGCCGAAAACGCTAGTGCGCCAGACCACCGAGATCCTTATACGTGCCAATGATAGAAAAAGTTGACTTCTACCCTATTTAGCGCATTGTTTGCTATTATCATTACATACATGGTTTTATAACTCAATCCTTAACCCTGTCGCGGCCGAAACAAACCACAAAACAGTCGTAAATGTACGTTGAATCACAACGACCGTCCTCCTCTACTGGGTATCATCATAAATACACCAACGGTGACAATTCAGTGGTTTGAAATTATGCAATTGAGTCACGTGATCCATGCACTATGATTTTTTTAAATCTAAAATATACTAGTAGTTTGCCCGAACTATGAACTCGCGACTCGCGAAATATCGACTGTTTTAGGAACAGTTCCATTTTTCTTTGTTAATTATGGTCTCGTCTACTGGCTTTCCAAGTTTCATAACTTTTCAATCAAAAATATTTCAGTTTTCTTAGATCATATCCATAACATACATTAGTACGAGTACATCATCGCTCGCAGTAAGTCAGCATCATCATCCGAGCATATTCCCGGTTGCATCCTTAGTGATAACGCTTCAGAGCCCGGGGTCCGCTACCTAACCTAGGTGATTTGACAAGGTTCCTGGTTTTTACACAGAGCGACTGCCGACTGACCTCCGAAACCCAAAGGGTAGACCAGAACCAAGCCTAGGAAATGTTTGAGAGCAAGCACACCTGGTGGCTGAAAATCAGTGTTTTGCTCACTGGACAATTCCCCACACTAAGCTACAGCCTTGTAATACTGTAGGTAGCACACACATGCCTTTACTTAATTTGTATTAGGTTAAGTTTTTATTTTTTATGTATTTTGCTATAGATGCAATAAATAATTTGTCCATATATCAAACGCTATGGCGTTCGGAACACACAGTTTATACGTGCCTTCTGAAACACAGAATAATGTTTCTTTTGGATAATCAGGTGATTCATGCCTGCAATATCCTAACCAGATTAAAAAAAACTTTTGAAAAGATGTGAATGAATGGCTTTCCAGTGCGATTCGAACCCACGTCTACAACACCACCTCACTGTCACAAGGCGAACACCTTGACCACTGGATCACGGAGACAGTGTCTCTCGCAATAAGTCGCAGTAAGTAAAGTAGTCGCTCTTTCAAAATAGTTACTAACGTAACGAAGTAGGTGTTGTAATAAATACCTAAGGGGTTAGACAATAGGGCGACGGTGTCTCAGCGAAGGTTACTCTATAAAATAATAAATTAGTCGTACGATAGTGACGTAATATTTTTATGTCAAACCAAACTTTATCATCATACGTTAGTGCTCAATATTGTTTGATTGAAACGCGGACACGCAGTAACGTCCGTCTTGCGTACCGATTTTCGAGTAACCACCATAGGGGTGAAAGTCCCATACGACGTTATCTATTAATCTTATTCAGTACTAAATGTCAAACCCACTTTTAGTTATTAGTTTGTTAGAATTCGTAGAGATGTCGTACTACATGCTTTCTCATCTCTCATTTACCGGTGTTAAAGTATAGTATAACCAATAATTTCGCACGCTCAGTGCAAAGCCTAATTGGCATAAAAGTTAACGCGTTCAAAACTAATAATGAATCCTTAGATTCAAATCTCCTCAGAGGCTAAAAAAATTAAAATATTTAATTTGTTTTTCTATACATTTGGTGTTAAAGTATAAGCAATCATTAATTTCGCGCACCCAGTATTAAGCCTGAATAGCGAAGCGGTTACGCAATCGAAACAAATCAGCTGAGATCCGAGATCTCAGCTGATTTAGTTTAGGTTCAAATCTAATTTTACTGCAATTAAAATTTTAAATTGTTTATTTTATTTTGGAATAACATTATTAGATGACAGTACATTTCCGGCTTAAATTGTTGGCAGAAAAAATAAGCGAGATGGGTCTCTATTTCAGTTATATTATAGTACTCTACGGCAACAATCCCCTGTTTCTTGCATTCTATGTACAGTCGCTCGTCGGCAAGGGCACAAAGTTACTCTTTCCAGTTTAAGTGTGTCATTGCACGAGTCCACTACATTTTTGCACATTTCTGATCCTATTAACTTTTCCAGCAGCGTTTCAGATGATAATGCTGACCTGCCGAACACCTTAATCCAGCTAATCCACTTAGCAGCAGAACTCGCCGACTAACTTTAATTAACAACTTAATAAATTGCAGGTTTAATTATGAAGTTGGTCACCTTTAAATCTCTGAGGAAAAGTTTATGTTTGTTGATGCATTCTATTTTTCAGTAACTGGTTTACTTTTAATATATTAGGTCATTCCTGAAGGTTCATGTGTATTGCAGTGGCATTATCATTTAATTTTTAACCGACCTACAAAAAGGAGGTTCTCAATTCGTCGCGATCTTTTTTCATGTATGTATGATCACCGATTGACTGATTAGTTTTTTGGTGGTATTGTTAAATACCATAAAATTGCGTGTAGTGTATTTCTATCCACAGTGTTATAAGCCTTAATAAAATCCACAAACAGTACATGGATGTTCTGAGAGTACCAGGTCTGTTAGCCTACTCAGATATGATAACTGGCCAAGTGCGAGTCGGACTCGCGCACGAAGGGAACCATTATCTATAAAAATCACGTTTGTTGTATGGGAGCCCCACTTAAATATTTATTTTATTCTATTTTTAGTATTTGTTGTTATAGCAGCAGCAGCAGTACAGTAGTATACATCATCTGCGAACTTATAAACTTCAACTGTCTAGCTATCACGGTTCATGAGGCACAGCCTGGTGACAGACAGACAGTCGGATGTTTTTACCATTTGGGTACGGAACCCTAAAAAGTGACCTGTCTAGCTAGTGCAGCATACTGTAGCGTGGAATGGAAGAGTTTCCATCAAAGAATCACGAATCGCAGCGCAGTGCACCAAAAAGTTTAGAAGCTTCAGTATCGCGTTTTAAAACAAACATTTCTATTCCAGTGTTAGTCGGCTCAACTGTTACAGGTTACAAAACAAATGCTGTAGAGCAGAGTGCATCAACCCATTTTAAAGTTACGGCGATCCGTTAAAATACTGTACAAGCGTGAAGAAAATCCATTTTAGGAATTGTGTGGTCGTCAGCCATAGCACGAAATTAAAATACAATATAATGTTACGAAATCGTATTTTGTGAAATTTTATAGATTAAACTTTTTTTTTCGTTATTAACAAGCACGGGTTACTCACGTTGAGATTCTGCTGTTTGCTAAATGTTATAATAAAATCTATTTTTTCAAACATGCTCGGAAATGTGGACATTATTGTAGTAAAAAGAAAACACGAAGTTTGTAATTCTTGCTACATGCATTACTTTATTGGCCTAGACCAGGAAAGCGGTATGAAAAATTAATTCCTGACCGCTGCTCAATCAAAACAAGAAGACGAAAAAAAGTGTATTCGAAATGACAAGAAAATGACATTGATGGTGATAGTTCTTTTTTTACATTTGGAAAGACATTTAGGGTTTAATTTCATCAATTGTCATACAGCCAATTACTACTACATTATGAAAAATGCACTCGTAGAGCATTTATGTGAATATGACGACGACCTCCGTGGCATAATGGTCAACACGCTAGACCGCCAATCTGAAGGTTCTGGGTTCGATCCCCAGCCAGGGCAAGTTGGAAAATAGCCTTTTTCAAATTGACCTGGGTCTTGGGTATTTATCTATACATGTATTTATTATAAAATATAGTATCGTCGGGTTAGTATCTCATAACACAAGCTTAAGCTTACTTTGGGGCTAGCTCAATCTGTGTGATTTGTCCGTATATATTTAATATATTTATTTATTATTATTTATTTATGACCACATTTTTATTAAAATGTTTAATTCTCGTTGCGAGAGAAAAATAATAATCTACAGTATTACATTTTATGCGTAAAATATGACTGAGCTGTATGGGCTATGTTTCCTTTGCACTAAAACGCGGGAAAGTATTATTTTATCTTTCAAACCACGTAGTGATTGATTACCTATATACTGTTTGCAGTAGGTAAACATAAATTTCTTTCGATAAATATTTGCATATTGGTTATTTCTTTAATTATTTTTACATACCTCGGCGGGAATGGGATTGCCAGACTCGCCATTATTGTAAAGGCCTTGAAAATTGAAAACTACAAATCCGGCAATGCCATACTGCCCGCCGTCTGCAGTAATGTACTATTTTTTCGTCAACCGTGTTCACTATACTTCCTCGTTTTTCTTCTGCTTTCTGGTTAGCGTTTGAGGCATGACAATATAGTGTCTATAATATTACAAAACATTCTAGTCTGATAGTTTGGTCTATATGAAATCGGTAAGTACCTACAAACTGCAAAAAACTGTACGACATACTATCCACCGCGAATACACTTAAAGCGAGGGCGACTTTGTTCAAATTTACTCTGGCGGAGAATGGACGGACGTAATATAAATAAAAAACAAGCGAATTCGCCGGCAAGCAGAAAATTAGGACGAGCAAACTAAATCATAACGCGCAACACGAAAAACCTTTTCGGCGAAAATGGCGGCCGTAGCGACAAGAGTGAGACAATGCGAACTAAAATCTCACGGAACGCGACGAAGATAACTTAATGAGGGTTGACAAATTAGTGCCGAGTTCCGTAGTTGGCAAACATTCGGGTTCTGGCGACTTATTCTGGAGACTGGAACCAGCTGTACGATTTTCAAGTTTTTGGCGTGAAAAAGGAGAATTAAGTATTTTTGAAGTGAAAGCTTCTTAAGGCTCGTCGGGCATTTTTTGAGATGGGTAAAAACCATTGAACTCACGACACTGCTACCTTTACTGTAACCGACACCAAGTTTTTTCTTCTGTCGGCACGCCACTGTTTTTTAATCAGCGGGTTTTTAGTTGAGCTTTGTTGTACTCGGCCTAGTATTGGAACTCTCCATTTCCTCTTACAAACATCTCGTGTACCTACAATTGCATTCCAAAAGAGAGTCAACTTCGCGTCGACCGGCGGGTGGTTGTAAATTTTTGCACACTAATAAATAAAATCTTCATTCTTAGGTTTAGACTTCTACATAAGTAAATGCATTCTCGTTAGGCAGATGACCGGTTATAATACCACAGCCAAATAGTTCGATTGGTTTGGAATATTTCTTCTTTTCCATTTATACTTAGGGAAAAAAAGCCATTATTTCACCAACTGGAAAATAAGTGAAATGTTATTCCAACGGCCACATAATGCGGTGCTGACTCAATCCTTTACCCACACTGCCATTGATCAATCAATCGGACAGCGGTCCTCTTGTGTTTTTTCCCTGTTCCCAATTATATTATTTACGTGGCCAAATTTGGACGTCGTTTATATTCAGGTTATTAAAATATTCCTCGATCATAGTCAGAGAAATAAAGTAAGTCTGCGTTTAGTAATAAGATGAAAAAATTCAATTGATATTATCCACTCATCTCCATTTCTCCAATAACAAGAGCGATTTGAGAGCGCCGCTTGTTTATTAGCCTGTCTAGTAACCGATTGTTTTGCAAAGGCATGGTCTGCTTTTCACACTGATTCCTATATTTGGCAGCTTCATGAACTATCATAATTATCATTTTAGCCGCATAACGTCCAGTGCTGAACATAGGCCTCTTTTAAGAATTTCCTAAATTACCGATCTAGAGCGGCCTGCATCCAGCACTTTCCAGCGACCTTAGTTAGGTCGTCTGACTACATTGTGGGTGGGTGTCCTATGCTTCGCTTGCCAGTACATGGTCGCCATTCGAGAACCTTTTTGCCCCATTGGCCATCGGTTCGTCGCGCTATGTGCACCGCCCACTGGCACATATATCTAACGAACGTATGTGTATCTTATACATTATTTCCCAAAATATACTTAAGTGCAAGTGCTAAAACGACGTCGATATTAGTGAGTCCCGTACTCGTTCTCTAAGTAGTCTGTGGCCGATATGCTAGCGCAGTTATATAGATATCTCTATATTTTAATGCGCATAAAGTCGACCGTTAGGACCGGCGCACATATGGCGAAGCGCAGCGCAGAGCATTTTTCAAAGTCAAACTATTATCGACCTTGTCGTTTTTGAAATAATATCCAAAGTCAATTAACACAATACTTATGCACATATGAAGAATTTCGACTAGGCTATAAGTAAAGCGGCATATGTGCGCCGGCCCTTAGAGTAAAGTTATCCAGAAGCTACCTGGTGGCTGCCGTATAAGCGTTATTTCGCTGGTCGTGAAGATTTATGCGGCAGACCTGTGTGCTGGTAATGTAATGTTCTAGCTCCTGTTTAGTCTTTTGTGAAGATAATAGTTTTTAGTTTTATTTATTTATTATAAAATTTATTTTGGTAACGCCAAATTCTGCACTAAGAGTATCTCAGTTACTTATATGTAACAGGAGTAGGTTTCTATCACACATCTCTCGCCTAAAATACTATTGAAAAAGGGGTGACGACAGAGTCAGAAAAGTAGGATTGTAATTAGTCCGTCTCATAGATTATCCGAAAAAGAATGGACCCATATATTTCTGTTTACCAAAAAAGTAAAAATTCACAAAGATACGAAGCATCAAATTTCCGGAATGGGGGCTTGCGACGGCGACGTCACCACTAAGTAAAAATAGTACTTAGCCGTTACGTCATGCGAAATTTCATTGTGTTGTATTTTTTTTTGTTTCTTTGATAAAGAAAAAATACGTGTACAATATTTTTTAATAATGTCACCGATGGGCTAAAAATATTTTTCCATTCGTCATGCCTATTGTTCTAGAATTGTTAAGGTCCAACTGAAGCCAAGTTGGTCAAGAAGTTGCTATTCGTGAGTTATCAACGTGATCATGTAATGTGCAGTAATTAATTAATAAGATTTTTCCTCAACCCAATTTCTTGTTGTTTTGTAATTTTTATGTGTTTATTATGGTTCAATAAAGTTAATATATTTTATTGTACTTAGTTTTTCATATAATAACTGTCTAACTTAAGTCCTTAATGGTTTTCCAGCAGTTTTTCGGCTGATTTGTCATTGGTAATGGTCCCTTCTACTTTTGAACGGATTTTTTCACTTTTGCCAAAGAGTACAGAAATCGTTTTGGGTCTACACGCAACAGCAAAAGCCAATATAAAGTGTGGCCGCAACGCAAATTGATTCTGCAGCACGGCGCCGGTGGAGGGTTCATTTAGTGCAAGATCTCGCTGTGCGACTGCTACGTTCATTTTGGTTTTGATCAAAGGTCGATCTGAAAAAATCGATTCATTTAATAATAATTTAAATTCGATTTAAAGTAAACTGTTTAGCTTGCACGGCATAGCTAGAATTTTCATTCAGTGTAATCTTTCTGAACGGTTGCTAAGTTGCTATACACATCATGGTTTTTGATGAATTAAAAGCCAATATAAATGCGTGGCTTCAATATGAAAATTGATTCTGTTGTATTATAGTTGGAGGCACAGAAGTGATCATTTAGTATGAGATCTTATGTCATGGTCGTTGACGTCAGATCATTGATTTACAGCAACAAGTTTAGTGCCGCTTCATGGGCGCAAGTGGCAGCAACAACTAACAACAAAATTTTCAGATGAAAGTAGATATCATACATTGAGAACTTAGACTACTAGTTTATAATATAGATGAACTCTCTAGCGTTCATGGTTTGGAGTTTATTCGCCACAATTTCAGCATCAGTGGCCTAAGTGTGAGGCGAGATATAAACTGAATGGTAAAACATTGTGTAGTGTAACTAGAATACTGTGGACTAGGGGCTCTGACGAACTGTCGCGGGTATTCTGTCCCTCGTCTGAGTATGTATACCCGCGACAGTCGGCGACCATTAGGGTTCGTCGTGCGTCAGTTCGTGACAGCAGTGAAAAGAATGTCATGCGTCACCGGCCAGGTTCAGTGGGTATACTGTCGCTCGTCTATCAGAGCCCTAAAGCCCTATACTGGGTGAAAATGAAAATGTAAGTTCCTCCTACATACACGGTGATTTTTCATTGGTTTAGGAGCCGAAGGCCAAGTTGTTATGGATCGTTAGTAAGACTTAATAAGCTAGTCAAAAAAAGCAGCTAGTAAAAATTCAGAAACAAAAAAATATTGACTAAAACTCGAAAGTAAACTCGTGAGATCAATTAGTAGCTCCGGCGCCTAGCAGCGGCCGGCTAGATTTCGAGTTCATCGCGGTCACGCGGCAGTTTTGGACGGGGGTAACTACGTGGTCTAGATCGAAAATCATTTTCGTAACTTTATCTTATGTCTTACACAAATTTGGATTACGTACATGGACTGAGAAATTTATTTACTATATGACATTTTTTTTCCAAAACCAATGATAAGTCAAAAGGGTATATTTAAAAAAATTAAACGCTGACTCAGTCGAAAAATCCATCTTTTTCACACAAATGTTTTAATGAATGGTGGCAAAATTATGTAATTTTAAAGAAATTTCTATTAATATTTATTTATTTGTAATTTATCTAGGGTTATAATTGGTTTCTGACGGTAAAATTATGAACTTAAAAGAGAATATAGTGTAATTTATCATATTTGACCATCAGTATGGAAAACATCTACACCCGTATATTTTCTTTTCATTCATATTTTCTTTTCAGTTTTTTTTTTTTTACCGAAGTCTGACATAACGTTTCAAAATAAAACGTACACTACGTTTGTATGGAAAAGTCTCGGGTAAGGGGATTCTTAATTGAAATAATACTCATTCATCTAATAATATAAGACAACAACTATGCGGCTTTTTCTCAAATTAAACACGTTTTAGGAACAAAAATGCGTAGAGCGGCGCTTATGAGAGATCTGTGTAAACAGGCCTTCGCGAAATTAAATGTCGGTCATATTTGAAGCAGCAGCAAAACATTTCTTCATGATCGTTGCTTGCTTCTCTTTATAAAATATTTCAGAACAATATTTCTTAATATTGTTCTAACTAAAATGAGTATTACAATTAATGTTTGATTTTTGTAAGAACGATTTTTAGATTTCCGTGCCCTAAGGGTAAAAACGGGACCCTTTTACATATTACTAAGATTCCACTGTCCGTTTACCCATCTGTCTGTTTGTCTGTCTGTTTGTCACCAGGCTGTATCTCATGCAAACGTGATAGCAAGACAGATGAAATCGCAGATGATGTATTTCGGTTGTTGCCATAACAAAAAATACTAAAAACAGAATAAAATAAATATTTTTGTGTGGCTCCCATACAAAAAACGTTATTTGTTTGTAAATAATGGTACGGAACCTTTGTTTTATTTATTTGGCTGGTTTTATTTAAGGAAGATGACGAAATATAAAGCGTTGAAGAGAATACACTTATATTACCCACTTACTCTATCTCTCTCTTAAGACGATCACATTTTTGAGGGTTCCGTACCCAAAGGGTAAAGACGGGACCCTATTACTAAGACTACGCTGTCCATCCATCCGTCCGTCTGTCTGTCTGTCACCAGGTTTTATCTTATAAACCGTGATAGCTAGACAATTGAAATTTTCACAAATGTGTATTTTTGATGCCGCTATAACATAAAATACTAAAAACAAAATAAAATAAATATTTATGTGTTATCCCATACAGCAAACGTGAATTTTTTGCCCTTTTTTGCTCGATATTATTAACAGCTGCAGGTAGACGCTTAAAATATTCACAGAATAGTTGTTTAAGAATTGTTAATTCCCTTTGAAAATAAATAATTAAATTAAAATGAATATTCAAGGGGGGCTCCCGTATGGGAGTATCTGTTGCATATCAAACGTGTTTTTTTTATAGATAATGTTACGGAACCCTTAGTGCGCGAGTCCGACTCGCTCGTTGAGTAGGTTTATTTGAAATAAATATTAGAAGTTTATTATTAACCCTTTCACAGCGAACATCGGATTTATGTGACAAACATTTTCGTGCCCATTCCGCGAGCGTCGGATATTTCCGACAAAAAAAAAAAACGCTCGTATTGCACATAACTTAAGTATCCATATCCCTTTTCGGTTGTAGGCATTTATTTTAGATTTCATACCCCTCGCGCTGGGGGCAACTGATATAAAGTCTCGCGGTGAAAGGGTTAATGAATTTCTATGCATAAAATACACCTATCAGTAGCAATACTCAATTTGAATCAGTGGTCAGAATACTATTATGTTCACATCACGGGCGTTTAATACGCACATAAAACAACCCCTCGTCACCACTACATTCACTTACAACTCACTTAGCAGCTCATAAACATTACCGTCTCCGGAATAGGACTGCGCATCTTAATTCAGACCGGAGTTAAATATTTAATTAAGAACACTAAGTTTGAGCAAGGCCTTGAATGAGAAGTTAGTAAGTCGACAAGATTTCTGTAAAAAGTATAGTTTTTAAGAACTTAAATACTAACGAAACTTCAAACATTTGTTATTGGCTCTATCAATTTATATTTCATAGTTTATGCACCTACTGACAAATTATGTTTAAAATTATTTTGCAAACCAGGGTTATAGTATTTATGTAACAGTAGCGTTAGGATCAAAAAATGCGAGTGGCGCAGAGCTTTAGCGAGCATCGTAAGAAGATGCCATCGAGTATTTTTGACGTACTTATACAACGTTGCATACAATACTTTTTCTACTACTATATTTACAAATATAAAAATGATTGACAAGTTTGGTAGATTCTAGATATCTATGGTAAACTTTTTTTTAATTGACAAGACAAGAGCGTAGCGACTAATTCTACGGTGGAATCCTGAGTGAAGCGATCGCCCGAGATAAAAATATTACCGTACCCGAGTAGCACACTCTATTTTTCATCTCCATCCAAGAGAAAAACTAGCACATACACAACAGAATATTATAAAGAACAGTAGAACACCTACAATGCCTAATCAGATTTCAACCGACAATTTAATACTAACCTTTGTTTGGTGTCGTTTTCATACAATAAATATTAAGAAATATTTTTTCAAAGACCACCCATTTAAGATAAAATGTACACTCATAGCTTTGTTAGTAAAGTAAAAGTAGCAAGTAAACTTGATTACTATTCACTATTGGCTTAAACTCACAAAAAAGTATTCACATTTATATAAATAATTACATTTCAATACAAATAACCTAAAACTTCTGTAATTACTTGAATCAAAGAGAAAAATTGCGCTTTTTGATTATACTTATTTCTTTTTCCGAAGCAAAGAACATAAAAATGTTAACCTACATTCGTCCATGTTGAAGACGATATGTATTCCAAATTTCAAAAATCACGAAGTCTGTGCCAATTATTTTTTTATTTTAAAATTAAATTCTTTTTTTTTTGCTAGACTGCCAACATTATTTTTGATTCTACATAGATTACACTCGTATTCTGTTTTCAAATAGGTTTTAATCCCTAGAGATCTTCTTTTTCAAGTTTTAATACCGAGAGCATAACCAGTAACTTGACGAAAACATTGTTTTTCAAGTAGATGAGATAAAAAATAATTAAATGAACGAACACTAAGAGCAGTATGATATTTAAATCAATTATTTTAAATATTTATATCAAAAAGTAATATAAATCCCAACCAAAAACAACCAAAAATTATTTTATTACCTATCCGAAAATAAGTAAGTAATAAGCTTTTGAAATCTAATGAAGGGGATATAGTCAAGTAACAGAAAAAGGATGCACGTACGGCGCTCTTGACGTCACTGCTATTAAGTCTCGCGTGTACGAAAAAGTACGTACGTCACGCTCCTACTCTTATATTTGAAATGCTAATTACTACTTCATTAATTAACCAATTTTGTTGCTGTTTTCAAGAACTATTTCTTTTCAGTGGTAATTTTGGTTATATAAAATATTAACCGAAACCGTACACAGTAAAATAGCCTATTAAGGGGCTACCTGAATTTTTTGGGGTACAGTGCTGCCCCCATTTGAATTAAATCATTTAAAAGGAAACGGAGATATAATTTAAAATGTTGTCTTTACCAGGCTCTAGATAACCCACTATTTTATGAACTACTGTTTACAGTTTAAAGTGAGAACCTGAAGCTTTTCTACGCACATACGCCAAAAGTGGCCGTTTTTCGCAATTGTGCGTAGAAAAGCTTCACGTTCTCACTTTGAACTGTAAACAGTAGTTTATAAAATAGTTTGAAGGGTTATCTAGAGCCTGGTCAAGACAAAAATTTAAATGATGTCTCCGTTTCCTATCAAATGATTTATTTAAAATGGAGGCAGCACTGGACCCCGGAAAATTCAGGTATCCCCTTAATGAAGAAGTATAATACGATATATAAATATAAATATATGCAGCAATTTTTGAATCTACTCTTTTACACCGGCCAAGAAGTGCTTAAACACTCGACTAGGAGCGGTGTGAATGGATTCGGAAAGCGCGATCCAGAGTCTTACGGCTAATGGCGAAAGAGTTAGAAAGAAAACCAGTACGGTGAGAAGGAATAGAAACGGTAAGACTGTTAGACAACGCAATTACGTCGCCTAACTTATTGTTTCTATGTTTAGTTAAATTTAACTTTTTATATTTAGCTCGTTAGTCAATAGATTTAAACTATGTCTCTGCCTACCTCTGTGAATAATTCAATTTTTATTAAAAAAGACTATGAACTCAATTTTTTTTAAAAAGTTTCTTTCATTTTTCCAAAGTTCTTCATCATATCTTCACCAATTTAATATGAGACCAACTCAGTGCTACAAGCTTTTAAACAAAAAAAGAATCATCAAAATCGGTCCACATCCATGGTTGACGACGATATAGCGTAATACACATAAAAAAACATACAGTCTTTTTTGAAGTTGGTCAAAAAGGCGCGCTAACTATAACTGAGCACAGATATTTTTGTAAGGGATTCGGCACTTAGTGCCAAGACACCATTAAATATTTCAATATCTCATTTTATCAGCATATTCACCCAAACAGAAGCTATAAGTGGTTCAAATATACATACGTTCATATTATTACGCCTGTTTCCTACAGGGGTAGGCAGAGACTATGGACCTCCACTTGCTACGATACTGACAGACCTCTTTAAATATGTACAGCTGTTTCATTGTCGCTTCGAGCCACATTTCTTATTCCTCCGAAGCGCCCGTCGGACGAAGTGCTCGTTTCGATCGCGACGCTTCCGTTGCGTTTACTGCACTTTCCATATTTATGTAAATATTCACGAAAATTATATTCAAGTGAAGTTAAGTGAAGTTGTTCAAATATGTATTGCTGTTTCGTTGTCGCTGCAAGACATACAATTTCTTATTCCTCCAACGCGCCGATAGAAATAAGTGCTCGTCGCGACGCTTCTGTCGCGTTTACTGTACTTTCCATATTTATGTAAATATTCACGAAAATTATATTTAAGTGAAGTTGTTAAAATATGTATGTTTAGTTGTCGCAGCGAGACATACGATTTCTCTCCAAAGTGCCGATAGAAATACGAGTAAGTGTTCGTCGCGACGCTTCCGTTGCGTTTACTGTACTTTTCATATTTATGTAAAATTTACTATATTGTATAAATCATAGGTTTTTCTAGTCCGTACTACACTTCCATGTTGATGCTTATCTGGAAAAAAAGGTAGAATATAACTAGCTGCATTTTTTCCCACGCAAATGTTACTGAAAAATAATTGTTGAGTAGTATTTTTTTAATGTGCTTGTTTAATTTACAACAATTTTTATTTAACGCATTCCTGGTGGCATTCCTACTTTTGTTGTTTCGGACTTCAGGGTGTAATTTCCAGCACTTTCATCTCCAAAGATGATAATTATGCATTTCAATTGTCACCCAAGTTATGTAGTGGAGAAAAAAGGTACCATTTAAAAAATATTTGTATGTGTTTATTTTACGTTATTATATATATGTTACTGTAAAAACTAGTTTTTAGATTTTGTCCAGAAATAACTAGTTTTGCCTGACTTTCAATTTGTAGCATTAGTTAATTCTAGTTTTACCAAGGCATTAAGTAAAAACTAGTTCTAACTAGGGAAACGCGTTCTATCTAAAAATTGGTTTTAACTGTAACTTATACATGTAAATTTATAATCTGCATTTATAATTTTTTTTTATATTTATTTATATAGATATTTCTTGTAAAGTTTATGTAATTAAATAAATCCTAACTTATTCCTTTCGATATAGTTATCTTATTAAATTTGCACCCTATCTACCATTTTTTCTGCAACGTCTCAAAGGTGAACTGGTAGACAAATGCTAAGCATTAGGTAAGTTGTACCTTTTGTATTATAATCTTAAGATTTTTAGGTACAATACATTAAATAATTAAATTTGGTTGTGGTTTTGAGATGTGCTCTCTGCCTGGTTTCATAACATTTGCTATCGTCAAATATAGTTTTCAGTTGTGTCTCTCACTGAGAATTTCATATTTGTGCCGTTTGGTGCGAAAACGTTTGGTCTAAGCGCGAGGACCTTGCTCAAAGTGATAACTTCGCGTCTGATCGCTGGTGACAAGAGGGCTGGTTAATTCTTTGCTCAACGAAATAGCTATTCAGAGAGGAAACGCAGCCAGCGTTCTTGACATGTCAAAATCTTTAGATTTTTGAATTAATCATTAAGACTAAATATCATTCTAGGTTTAGTTTTAAGTGTTTATGGTTACTAAATTAGTATTTTTTCTCTCAATGACACCATGCCGCACTGTCAAAATCTTTAGATTTTTTAATTAATCATTAAGACTAAGTTTCATTTTAGGTTTAGCCTTAAGTGTTTATAGTTAATTAATTATTTTTCTTTCAAAAAAGACGTAAAATATTTTTGTTTCCAGTTAAGTTTTGAGCCTCTTGGTAGGCCAATGACCATGACGTCACATACTTTGGTGTTATTCTTAGTGATATTGAGCACAATTCAAATCTGACTGTGCATACATCCAAACGTTTGTTTACATTAGTATAAAATATTGTACATTTTTACCTACCGGAAGGGCAAACTCGGCATTCGAAGTTGAAATTCGGATCCGCTGCGAGCGAAGCCTGCTTCCGCCGCGAATACGCGAATGTAAAATTTTCATACGGAATTTCGCAAAAATCATTCGCCATTCACCGTGAACAGCGATGCTTTATAGGACTATTTCGACTTTATTATGTCAATAATATTGATAACGGTATGGAGTTTTTAATTCAGTAACTGGATAAATAAAAATAAAAAGAAAAGTTAACAATAACGCATTTTAAGGGTTCCGTACCCAAAGGATAAAAACGGGACCCTATTACTAAAACAACGCTGTCCGTCTGTCCGTCTGTCTATTCGTCCGTTTGTCTGTCTATCGGCCATCTACATGAACCGTGACAGCTAGTCAATTTTCACAGATACTGTATTTCTTTTGCCGCTTTAACGACAAATACTAAAAACAGAATAAATATTTAATAGATAGTGGTACGAAACCCTTCGTGCACGGGTCTCGCACTTGGCTGGTTATTTTTAAGATATTTGAGAAGGAAATCCCAAATATTAAGAGTTGGAAGCTTTCTACCTAAATCCAAAATTGGATCTAGACACGCGGCAGAGTGTTAGAGCCAAGTTCCAAGAAAGGAACTGGCGACGCAGCAGCCAAGGGTTTATTTACACGAACTATTTCGAGCTACTTTTGACCTCTTCACAACTCGAAATCTATGTAACCTAAATACATGAAATTTAACACAAACATTAAAATCCTCTAGTTCATCTTGAATCCAAAGAACCAATAATGTAGCTCTAACAGTTATTGATATAATAACGTTTAAATTAACGTGAAAAATATGATAAACCACTTATCCAACATCAAAAATGTAACCTACTTTTAAATGACCTGGAATTTGATATTTGACATCTAGGTAGACTATTACGCGTATTTAAAGGAAAAATTCAATAAATAGTGAATTTCGTAAATTTGAGTATTTTTCAAAAGAGGCAACATACTTTTCTATGACCTAAAAAGTTAATATTTGATATTACGCGTATACAAAGGGAAAATTCAAAAAATAGTGAAGAATAGAATTTCGTAGATTTGATTATTTTTCAATTAAGTAATCGATTTTATTAGGTGAAGAGCCTTACAAAATTTTACGAGCAAGCATTTCTTCTTTCTGATACTGCTGTTCAAAAATTTGTGATATCCCACCAAAAACATGAATGTGAAAATAGGAGCCAATATAATTCTGCTAATTTAAATTGCTTTCAAAAATTAAATTATGCACTTTATAGTTTGTCATCCAACTATTGGGAAAAACGAAACCTATAGGAAATGAAACTCAATTAGGTACCTAATGAGAAAAACCTTAATTACTTTTCTTTAAAAGCTGCAAGTACCCCACGATAGGTATCTGATAGTAAGTACCTATAAAACAATCGGAAGTTGTTCCTGGAATCGAACTTCCTCATAGCAACTGATTATTAACTTCGCCGGCGAACTTTAAGGGCCATTTATTTGTTAACCTTTGAAATGGTTACCCCAAGAAGATAAGTGTAGCTGTATGTAAGTATTTCTTACATATTGTTAAAATAAAAGATTCGCATAGATTCCATGACACGTGTTTTAATCTCAACCGTCAATGCCCAAGAGAGCTTGTTACAATCTTTCACCAAAGACATTTTATGTTTACCTTCATCATTCGTTCAGAATGAATTCACAATAATCGGTCACTTAGTGTTGCCAATGAAATATCTGTCTGTCCGTAAGAATTTGCCACTGATAACCGATCGTACGAACGTACCAACCGTACCATTAGACATACCACTTAGTTTTTATTAATTTGGCAACACTAATGACAACTGACTGGAATGTTTACAAATCGTGGTTCTTATTTGCTACAACAGATCTAAAATGTTTTAAATAGGAGTAAATGCATTGCATTAAAAGTAATACCTATAATATATAATTTGCAAATGCTCACTACTCTATTCTCCAAACTCTTCGACCCAAAAACTCGGTACGAGTATGTTTAGGTATATACAGATAAGTATATAAACAAATAAAATTATAGATAAATGTATTTTCGGTAAATTTTGAAGATCCAGCGTGATAGTAAAATAGGAAATCAACTGTGATGTTGATGTGTTGATGTTTTTCCACCTGCATTGCCTATGATAATGATAATAATTAAAATAAAAATTAAAATTAAAAATGTCCTTAATCTATTTTGCTTTTCTTTGACCAGCATCGTATTTAATCATAAATAAAAAATGTATGAAAACATATAATCTCCTCATTTATTTATTGATTAGAAGTTGTCGGCAAAAAGAAAGGCACAAGTAGCGAAGGTATTTCGCTTTCAATATTATCCAACCAAAATAAATATGTACTATGTTAACTTTTATAAATGTTTTTTAAGTGTACATGAACCAATAAAATTAAATAAAATAAAGCAGTAAGTCACATCAAAATTAAACAGAAATAATAAAAGACCATTTTATCACAAAATGGCACGAAAACGGTACAGTTTTCATACCTGTCAGTTAAAATTTGGAAATGATTGACGCTGACGGAAGTAAAACAAGACTCTTACAAGTAACGGAGGCACTTTCCAGATGAGAATTGGACTGAAATAAATTGCCTTTTATTTTAATTACCTGTTTGTTTAATGGTTATGAATCTGCAGAATTAATCTTTTTGAAAATGTCTGGCTATAATATCTTTTTAGGGTTCCGTACCCAAAGGGTGCCACCGGGATCCTATTAGGAACTGATACTTTGCTATCTGCCTTCTGTTACATGACTCTTATCTCTTGAACCGTAATAGTTAGACACTTGAAATTTTCAACGATTATGTATAAATGTGGTCGCTATATACACAAATAATTAAAAAAAAAATTTAAACATTGTGCTGAAGTACGGAATTCTTCATGTACAAGTCCGAGTCGCACTTGACCGTTTTTTGTCTACCAATGAAGAAAGAGAAGAAATGTATTATGGATTATCGTTTTCTAGTCAAAGACTTCGGGCTTTGAAACTATGATGTTACTCGAAGGGGTGTACTCATTGAAACACAAGCGGTGGAGGTTCGTACTCGAATGAATGTTTATTTCTGATTTAATAGGGTTGATATACATGTAAAATAGAGCACGGAGTAATACGAGATAATATATGACATTCGGCAGTCGTTATTAGATATGGTCATCTAGATCTAGAATCACCAATTTTTTTATTAGTATTTCTTATTTCTTTTTTTCGGAAAAGTTAATATCTCGAACTGTGTATTTAACAGTTTTAACTAAAATCTTTAAAAATGTTTCCGTATTTCATAGTTTACAAATCTTATCTCCGGTGTTGGGTCAAACTACACAGAAGTCCCAGCATGGTGTCGGGTTTCTCGTCCACAAGTCCTTCATTAACAACGTCACAACCATCGAGAGTGTTTCTAGCAGGGTAATATACTTGATACTCAGAGTATCTAAAAGATACTCACTGAAGGTCATACAGGTATATATGCCAACTGAGGATCACTCCGATGAAGAGGTGGATAAAGTGTATGAGGACATCAGGACTTCAACGCAAAACTGGGAAAGCGAGGCGATGGAGAGTTTAGGCTGGGAAATTTCAGATACGGAGTGCGAAATAACAGGGGACGTAGGCTAGCTGATTATTTGGAGCTAGAGGGACTCTTTGCGATGAATTCGTTCTTCAAGAAGCCGCCGCATAGAAAGTGGACCTGGATAGGTCCAGCAAAGAAGAACCAGCTCCCTGTAAAGAACGAAATCGACTTCATCCTAACGACGAAGAGACGAATATTTAAGGATGTGATCAATCGGATCAAAACCGGGAGCGATCACCGAATAGAAAGGGTCGCGGCTGATGAAGTCAACGCTCCGACCGTCGCAGGTCCAAATCAAAAACTCCGAAGGCTTCCAGCTTGAACTGTCAAATCGCTTCGAAGGCCTTCATGATTGCGTTACAGTGGATGAGATAAACCAAGGGGTTATAGAAGCCGTTGGCGGTGGGATCAAAGGTGTTTAGGTCCCGCCCCAAACGAAAACCTTAAAAAATCTCTGCTAAGACCTAGACTTAATGGCAGAACGACGATCAAGGCCGCTGCAGACCTCCGAAGATGCTGAATCATATCGGCAGCTCAACAGACGTATACAAAAGTCCTTGCGACACGACATCCGCTCTTTTAATACTAAATGTATTAAGGAGACGATCGAGCAGGACAAAGGCTCCAAAGTGTTCGAAAGAGCTATGTCGGTTGGGCAAAGCCGATTGATGAAGCTCAAGACGGAGGACGGCGGCGTGCTGTCGACTAAAGAAGGGGTTCTAGCGGAGATCGAGAGGTTTTATGGACAGCTGTATACTTCCTTTTCACAACCCAGTGGACAAATGGCTAAAGACCCAAGAGCCAAGCTGACCCGACACTGTACCGAAGATATCCCGGATATCAGCCTGTACGAGATTAGGATGGCCCTCAAGAGAGCTCAAAAACAACAAGGCGCTGGGCGAGGAGGAAATTACAGCAGAGCTTCTGAAAGCGGGCGGAACGCTGGTACTAAAAGTCCTTCAGAGGCTCTTTAATTCTGTTCTGCTCGAGGGCGTAACGCCAGGAGCGTGGAATAGGGGCGTGGTGGTCCTGTTCTTTAAAAAGGGAGACAATACCCTATTGAAGAACTATAGGCCTATCACGCTCCTAAGTACAAGTTGTTTTCGAGGGTCATCGCGAATCGTCTCGCAAACGGATTTGATGCCTTCCAGCCCGAACAAGCCGGTTTCGGAAAAGGCTTTAGTACCACGGATCACATTCATACACTGCGGCAGGTTAAAGAGAAGACGAGGGAGTATAACAGGCCGTTATGCTTAGGGTTCATGGACTATGAAAAAGCCTTTGATTCGATCGAAACGTGGGCCGTTCTTTAGTCTCTCGAGCGATGCCGTAGCGATGACTATCGGTATATCGAAGTGTTGAAGTGTTTATACAGTAACGCCACTATGTCAGTCCGAGTACAGGAGCAGTGCACGAGGGACGAATATTCCACTGCAAAAAAGGTGTAAGACAGGGAGACGTTATATCTCCGGAACTGTTCACCGTTGCACTGGAATATGCCTTCAAGCTTCTGGACTGGGAAGGATTTGGCATCAACATCCATGGCGAGTATATCACTCACCTTCGATTTGCCGATGATGTCGTTGTCATGGCAGAATCAATGGAAGACTTAAGTACTATACTCGGAGACCTAAATCGAGTCTCTCAAGAAGTGGGCCTTAAAATGAACATGGACAAATGAAAGTAATGTCGAATGTCCATGTCGCGCCCCTACCTGTATGTGTTGGGAGCTCCACCCTCGAAGTTGTAGACCATTATATCTACCTGGGTCAATTGATCCAGGCAGGAAGTTCCAGCTTCGAGAAAGAGGTCTTTCGACGAATCCGACTCGGCTGGGCAGCGTTCGGGAAGCTACGCAGTGTCTTCTCGTCCAAAATACCTCAGTGCCTCAAGAAGAAAGCGTTTAATCAATGTGTCTTACCAATGATGACTTATGGTTCTGAAACGTGGTCTCATAAGAAAGCTCAAGGTCGTTAAGCGCGTTATGGAAGGAGCTATTTCCAGTGTTTCCCTACGTGATCGAATCAGAAATGAGGAAATTCATAGGAGAACAAAAGTCACTGATATAGCGCGAAGAACCGATGGCCGATGGGGCAAAAAGGTTCTCGAATGGTGACCACGTACTGGCAAGCGAAGCGTAAGACACCCACCTACAAGGTGGTCAGACGACCTGACCAAGGTCGCTGGAAAGCGCTGGATGCAGGCCCCTCTTGATCGGTCGTTTTGGAAATCTTTGAGAGACGCCTATGTCCAGCAGTGGACGTTATGCGGCTGAAATGATGATGATGATGACACAGTTGTTATTTTTCGTGTGTGTAAGTGGCCAACACTGGTGTCAGATTTTTCGAGGTGCCTAAAGGCATCTGACATAGCTTAACGACGGCCATACAATGATGACAGCCGGGACTAATGGCATATACGTGCCATCCGGAGCTTAAGAATTTTTCATGCCATTTGTGGTCACCCATCAAATAGTACACAGTTGACAAGTTGCGACGGTGACTGTAGACATCTTTAGTGATGTGCCGGCGAGAATATTTCTGATCCCGGAAATTTCAATCCTCAAGAATTTCTGGAAATTTGGTAATTTTCAATTTTGAAAAATTTCTTGAAAATTTCTCGGAAATTTTCCAGATCGTTTCGAAAATTTCTAGAAATTTTTAAGAAGACATCACTAGGCACAACTGCAGCATCAGCACAACAGAAGGGCATTCCTTCTGGGATGCCGTTCTTAAAATACAAGTTTATATTTGAAACACCAGCAACCTTTTTGCAGCAAGTTCAGTCTATGATACTGAATGAAAACTAAACAATATCAAAAATAAAACAATAATTTTGACTTTTCTTACAAAATCCTAGCTAAGCTAATTTGTAAGAAAAGCCGAAATTTTTGTTTCGTTTTTCAATATTTGTTTTAATGGAAAGTAGTTTATTATCATGACCTAAACTCGCTCCACAAAGGTTGCTGGTGTTTTAAAAGTAACCCTGTATATTTCGCACTTCCATACTCCATATTGTAATTATGTTTATTTAACACTCATCTAATTAGTCAACAGTTGAAAACGAGAATATCTTAGACGACCTTTCGTAATGGGGGCACAGAGGACTGTATTAGCATATATTAGTTGCCTTTGATGTCAAGTCGAGAGGGTAAGTCGTGTATGGAGTTTGTCTTGAGCGGTGATGAAAGAAACAAAGAGATATCATTTTCCTTCTTTAGAATGTGTTGCTCGTGGTGTTACTGCTGTGATTTTCCAAGCAGGCTTTGGATATCGATGGCAACTGCAACCAATGCGCCTTTAAAGTGCCTTTTGGAGGATCTCGGTCGTGAAGTCGAGAGGGTAAATCGTGTATGAAGTTTGTCTTGAGTGTTGATGAAACAATCAAAGAGATATCATTTTCCTTCTTTAGAATGTGTTGCTCGTGGTGTTACTGGTGTGATTTCTAAGCAGGAGCGGTCGGATATCGTTAGTAATTGAAACTAATACGTCTTTAAAGTGCGTTTCGGAGGATCTCAAGACTGCCACTTGACTGGTAGGTGAACTGATTCAAGAATCGATGTATCTATCCGAACTTCCCTGTGTACTTATGGCAATGCCAATTTAATTTTTTTTTTTTGCTTTTTTTCAATATTTTGCAATAATGATGCCAATTTTGCACGCGATGAATACAGCTCATGAAAATCTCTTGAGTACTAGTTACTTAAAAAAGTCATCATCATCATATCAGCCACAAAAATCCACTACTGGGCACAGGTCTCATATTTTTTATACAACAGACTAATTTAAGAAAAAAAAGTAAATACAACTGAAATTAAAATTAACCTTTCTCAAATTGTAAGCACACATGCTAAGTTTTATTCACTGGATTAGAATCAGACTAAAAAAAAAGTATTACTTTTACATAGTAAGAATTAGTTAGTCTTAATTTTCTCTCCGCTTTCTCTGATCTGAGTTCTTTAACTGAAGTCGCGAGTTGCGAACGCGATTACGCGTATACACATGTACACGCGTGTTGTTTAGAAACGTCGACTTCACCCGTCGCGAGTTTTGTTACATCCCGTGTTTTTGAAGGTGACGTTGTGTACTTTCGAGTTTGGAGTAAATTGGAGGATAAAGTCGTAATTATTTGTTGTGTTTTCGGTTGCTATAGCTATATACGATGGAGAGTCACATCTTTATCTTTAACCGACTTTAAAAAGGAGGTTATCAATTCGTTGAAATCTTTTTTATGTATGTTCACCGATCCCTTAGAGACGCTTGGACCAATTTGAAAAATTCTTTTTTGTTTGAAAGGGTTTTATAATTTCCCATAGAAATTTTATCAAATCGGTTGTATGGTTTGGTGTTGAAATCGGGTTTTGACTTCAAAAATTGTAAGACAGGAGCTTGCGTTGTAGAATGAATTATAGTAAATATTGGGCTTAGGCTTCTTTTCTAGGGTTCCATTGTAAACAGGGAACCCTTATACTTTGCAAGTTTCTTGCCTGTCGTGTAGTTTTTTGCCGTTTCTTCTGCACTGACGCATACGAAGCTGCGCTAAACTAAGCTATAGTTACTACATCTGTACAGTTGACGTCAGTTTTCTTTTAGATTCACGGGTCTTTTCACCCGGTTCTTTGGGAGGCTTGCGTGGGGATACAGATCCAACACGTCCACGGCCCTTTGGAGAAGTTGATGTAATGTGGCGCTCCTGCCTAAACCCATTCCTGAATAAACCTATGAAAGGTGTACCCTTGAATAGGTTTCGGCAAGAGAAGATCTATTGCAAGACAAAGGGAAAGGTCTATTGATTATCGAATGAGATTGGGATGGACTGATGCTGGGATATTGCAATAGAAACGTCACCTGCCACAATCATAATTACTGACTATTGTAGGCAGGTGGTCGCTTGCCGCCCACTAGATGGGCCCCTCAAACGAGCCGACAATAGTTGCCGGCAAAGAAGCAACACCGGTGCAGGCAACTCAGGGATGTCGAGAGGTGCGAGAGGTGTGCTGCGCTTTCTCCGAAGTTACTCGCATAAGCCCTTTAACACTTCCACGCCTGGAGCAACCGCTCTAACGACTCCTCTCTGCACGGCCAATTAAGGTATTGCAGAGCTGAGAGCCTTGCGGGCCCGTGGTGTCGTTACTCACAAGCTGCCCTGCAGACGTCAATTATTATTATGAAACGATTTGATAATAATATTTTTATTTATTTAATAATAACATTGCATTGCACATAATCTATTCTATACAAAAAACATCACATGCACCTTGTCAGGCATTGCAGTGGAACGAGAGGGAGGTAGACATTTTCTATTTTATTTTATCTTATCCTGCTGGTATTCGGCGACTGAATAATACGATTTTTTTAACAGATGGGATTTTAATAATTTTAAAAATGTTGTGTAATTCTCTTCGTCTTTTATGTTCTTGGGCAATTGATTATATATTTTAACAGAAATAGCGCAAGGTCCAGATTTATGTAGTTCTAACTTTGATGATATTTGTATTATGTATGTCATATGGTGTGCGCGATTCAAATCGATGCGGAAAGTCAGTGAACTTTTTATAAAGATTAGAATTTTTTCTCACAAATTTACACAACTCTAATATTTAAATACTTGGTAAGGTAAGTATCCATTTGTGAAGTGCTCCCTACAATTGTCACGACGCTTTAGATTGGTAAGTATTCGGACACATTTTTTTCTGGAGCACCAACAAGTCATGGACATCCGTACTACTCGTATCCCCCCACATTATCACTTCCTAACTTAACTACACGTGCGCGTGTGCATAGTATGAAGTCAGAGCGTCTTTGTGTTAGTAGACTTTTTAAGTTCGCGTAGTGCATAGATAAAATAAACGCAAAAATGTCACAATTTATCAATATGGGCTTTCCAATTTATGCGGGAATCCACAACAATACCCAGCAGAGGGAAAGTTGAGAGTGATCAGATATTATTCAGAATGATCAAGTGAAGAGAGTGTCCAAAGAAAAGTAAATAATACAATCAATACTAACAAGCTTGCTAGCATATTTTTCTTTTTAATCATTAACAATCTATTCTTGTTAACAATTTTTATAACCTCTAGAAATGCATTTCATTTGGGAAAAATAAAAGTATTACAATCACCTTTTTAAATTTTGTGTCCAATTTGGCTTCACTTTTCAATTCGAAACACGATTATCAATCGAAACGTGTGATTGCGATATGTGAATTTGTGTGAAGAACTGAAGACAAATGTTGCTTATAAATATCGAATCATACAACAAAAAAATTTAATGTTCCAATACACTCAAGTTTATTCCTGTCGTTTAAACGAATATATTTTTTTTTTGGAAAAATGTGTATGTATATTGAGCAACACTACTTGACAATTAAAATTACGTAATAAATATACCAATTATACGTTATGTGGTTTAGATGTAGTTTAATGGACAAACAGATAAAAACACGCGAAAATTGCTTCTTTCCTTGGTTTTCATAGCAAGTAGCTTTTGAAAATATGTTTTTAACATTCTGAAAATATTACACGAATGTGATTATATCAAGTATGAATTTAGATTAAATAGTGTATGAAACTGTCATACACTATTTATTTAATCTAAATTCATACTATTAAAGACTGAACCTACTTAAAATAAAAGCATAAATAGTGGACTACACAAGCGGTGAGCGGGTGCCGCCAAAGGCTCGTTTCTAACACACAAGTATTTAATTTACCCCATTATGGAACAGTTCATAAAATTAGAATCATTAATAAATGGTATTTAAGGAGATTCATGTATTTTAGGGGTTCAGAGCTGCCCTCGTTTGAAATAAAATATTTGAAAGGAACAAAGATTTCATTTAAAATGTTGTCTTGACTATACCCTAGCTAGATAATACTGGTGAAATCTCACATGTCATTTCAAAATAAAAGCTAGACTACGTTTGTTTGTAAAATTCTAGGGAAAGGGGACTCTTAAGTGTATGTAATTGCAGAGGTGCTAGTTACGTAAGTGCTTTTTCTATTGGTATTCAATGTGTTGAAGTTAAAGAAGAATCTTTAAAAATCTATTGGAAACATATTTCTTATTTAAAGGACTGAAAGATAAATGTTATCTTTGAAATTACCCCGATAAGGGTCGTTGTTCAAATCAAGTACACACCATCTCGATGAGTACGTCTGCACGGATTTTATAAAAATAAATTTGAATTTATGTTTATGTAGCAGAAAATTGGTATTGTGTACAAAAATCATACTCATTTAGTAGCAGAGATAAACCTATCGTATTATATCGTGGTTATATTATCTAAAGTATCGTCTCAAATATTTAAGCTTTTGTTTTATATTTAGGGTCTCGTAATACAGGCAATAAGTATTTATTATTTTCAAAATTGTTTTTTTTTTCTTACCTTTGAATAAAGGTTCAAACGCTTTGAATTGAAAAAAGAACGACGGGTTGTACTTCGAGAGTGCCGGCAGAAGTGAAAACTTGAATATTAACGTTGTGCATTTCCATGGATGCACGTGGTACGCTGTAACATAAACACACACGATCATTTCCGCAAGCGCCCTGCGCCGCCTAAGCGAAACAGCAGGCGCAGGCATACATTTTCGCCGCGCCGTAGAAAGAGAGGGGGATACTTCCTCTCCTACGCCGCGCCGCGCCGGCTGTCTACTCTCCATCCGTCTTACGAATTTTCGATCAGGTCACGTGTCCTGACGCCCTGACGCCCTGACACGAGTTTAATTTGTTTTACCCATACAAAATATTGTACAACGCAGCTAAAGAAGTTTTCACTTCAAAAATACTGAAATATTTTTTATGTCATTACTGTAATCTGTTTATTTCATGTAAGTAGCAATTTTATCCAAAATATTGTTAGGTAAGTACATGGCAACTAAATACCTTCCCTTTTCGTGTATACTTTTGACAGTGTCTATTTATGATAAATACACGCTGCCAAAAGTAAACGCGAGTTAGCTTGATTTTAATTAAAGTCGTAATTAAAGTACAACGTAAGTACCTTGGTTTTTATTCTGAATTTGAAAATTATCTCGTACTTTATTCAAAATATTGTTTTCTATAGCCCATATTTATGCCTTTCAAATTATAAGACCCTCCGCAAGATAGGAAAAATTCTTAAGCCATCGATATTTTACATATCAACAGTACAATCACGAAGAAAATGCCATTTGAAGGCAAATGACTATTATTATGATATTTTTAATCTATGAAAGTCTATAATTCTTATGATTTATTCCAGAGGTTCCCAAACTTATTTTGTCAAACGCCCACTTTAAAAAATCAGTTATTTTGTAGCGCCCCCCATTTTTTCACCATAAAAACCTGAATCACATATTTGTCTTGCCTGTAGTTTAATTCAACTTATATTCTAAACTAGACTTTTTTACAAGAGAGAGCAATAATAATACATACACCAGTACATTAGAGTATCTTTTATAAAAAATAACAATAATCAACATTGTTAATTTTAAATAAAAAAATAGCAATAATAATACAATTTTACAATAATAAAGAGTATCGGAAGTGGGGACCTCACCTGCGAAACTTAAAAACACGAAATTTTTTCAGTGTTTGATTCCTTTAACGATATAAATAGCGTTGTGAACGCATTAAAATAATAAATATTAATTACATTTTTAGTTTATATTTGTACAATAAAAAAGGATATAAATATGAACTAATAAATGGATGTTGTGTAGTAAGAGGATTATAATTTCAGTGAATTTTAAAATATGAAATAGCTGAAGTTATAAATCACTAATTGCTTAAATCACATCAGCGCCCCCCAACTTTATTCTGGGCCCGTTAGCGCCCCCCTTAAAGCCTCCAGCGCCCACAAGGGGGCGTTATCGCCCACTTTGGGAAAGACTGATTTAGTGTCTTTAGAATGGACATACAACCCACAGAGACATAGACATAGACTACCCATAGAGTCTTGTCTGTCAATGAAAAAGTTAGATAGAGTGTAAAAGTTAAAAAAAAAGGGAATAGTGATTCGAGCTGATAGTATTGTGTATTCTTATCATAAGGTTTTAAGTGATTAAACAGGACACGAATGTTGAATGATCTGTCCGTATTTCATTGGATTACACTGTGGAACCTACCATGTATGATGTCGAGGTTAAAGCGATCCAATCTGAGAACTGGTTTCTCTTTCACATTGAACGAACACAGAACTGAGTTTTAAAATTGTTCAGTAAGCAGTAACGTCAGAGGCAGCTGTGTCAAACTCCACTTATTGAAATTATGTTCCTAAAACTAAGTCAGAGGTGTCGGTAAGTGAATTTACGCCATAAACTCGCTCGTAACACTGCTCGATAAGATGAAATTTATTGTTGTCGTATAAAATACATTGGCTGAGTAAACCACGAATTTTGGGGGCCTTTGCACGTCGTCACGGCGTTGTGACGGAGTTTCGTTCGGCCACTTGGTTTGGTCCAAAGAGGAAACTGTACGCGTTTCTTGCATGTTTCTTACATATAAAGTATAATCCATTTCGAGTTGCGACACTTGATTTAGTTCAGTTACTTTGGCACTCGAAGGATCTAATAAAATAATGAAATGAGTTTTAGTAAACTGCAAACTGGATCACTTCAAGTAATTTAGGTGCTGGTTGATCACCGGTCGTCTACTGTCAAAAAGTGAAAGCTTCTAGATATCCACAGAAAAAAATGGAGTGAACTTTATTATTCTAGTCGGGAAACCACATCTCAGATTGGTTAGTACATAATAACTATAATATCTGAAATAGTTTACCGCAAACAGCTTTGTGTGCCTGTGAAACAGTTTTCAAAACCAAAAATTGGAGCATTTTCAGGAAAATTTAATCCTGATACGCCCTCTTCCCCAACCCACGACGTGGTGTGAAGTTTCACAAAGTTTCTTGGCCATTAATAATTCTTCCGCGCGTCCAGGCCCTGAAAAGAATATTTCACTCTTTTGAGGCTGCAAACTGAGTACAATCAAATTACCATTTGAAAGGGCCCTTGTATTGCCATTTAAGACGTTGAACGATTTTCGGTAGCCTTTGTTTGGCCTGAGGAACCACAAGCAACTTGTAATTTATGTGCGTAATGTAGTAATCAATATAAATAAATAAGTTTGTTGAAGAAACAAAAAAAAAATTTTTAGTACAAGCTTTGCGTGTGAGGCCAACGTACTTATTAAGACAGATGAAACCAGCCCAAACTCGATGGAGTTGTGCCGTTTATTTACTGAGTTCCATCGACAATCTTCCGTCTCCGTAATCAGACCCTAGACATCGTCTACCATAACGTGCTTGTCAAGAAAATTCAAACGAGTCCTGCTCGATGAGGCTATATTGTTTTATAACTGAGTTCTGTCGAATATCCCAGCTCCATCATCAGAACAGCTCCCTGACTCCATAATGTTGTATTGCTCTACTTACACAAGTATGCAAAATTTCAGCTCAATCAGTTGAGGATAACTGATTGAAATGTGAGTGCAAGATTTGACCTAAACTAAGATACATACATGATACATTGTAAGTTAAATAAAAGCTTCTAAAAAAATTGAAGTGTCTATTTTTCATTTCGATATAACAGTTTTTTTGCATAATTGTCCGATACGCTACTGATAACAAAAACCCTTTTTTTCTGTCGGTCTCTTCTTTTGGGTTTTGTCTCCGATACGATAGGACCGATTTTGGCGGGACTTTTATGGCTAATGTTATGAGAGTCAACAAAACTTTTATTTTAGAGTATAGAAAAAAATCAGAGTTCCGCGCAAAAAGATTAAAACTCAGATCTGAGTCCACAGCAACGAAGTTGCAGGCACACCGAGAGAGTAGTTATTTAATGAAGAAAAAGTGGGAACGAGCCTCCTGGGTTCCAAAGCTAAGAAGGCTAAGGTCAAAAGGGAAGATAATAAGTATTTTGAAGTTTATCGAACAAAAAAGTTGCTCAGACAAAAAAAGTTGCATCCTAATAAGGGTAAAAAAAAATACATAGTACATTTTTGTAAAAAAAATCAAAATAGCTGAAATATGATTTGTCAAAATTTTACAAACTCCAATAGAATCGAAAAAAAATTTAATTTTCGAATCTTCTCACTAAATTTGAAATGCGAACTGTAGGCGAGAACAGACGAACAGACAAATTAAAAGTCGGAAAATAGCATTTTTGACCCAGTAAAATTCATGTGTAAAGATAAATATAAGAAATATAAATAAATATGAGTTTTCTTTTTATAAATAAATTAATAGGGACAATTTAAGTCACACTTATTGAGCTAGCTCAATAAGTTTTAATGTCGAGGTCGAGAAATGCGACCTGTAGGCGAAAACACCCAGACAAACTGACGGACAAAAGAATTTTTGGGGCCTATCTTTAAACTGAGACTGTACGCTCGCTCGGTCATTAAATACGGACAAAATCACGCAGACTGAGCTAGCACCAAAGAAGTTTAAGACTTGTGTTATGGGATACTAAACTCAACGATACTATATTTTATACCAAATACATCAAAAAGAAACAAAATGATGTTATGAAGACCCATATCAATCTGAAAAAGATAATTTTCCATCTTGATCTAACCGGGGATCGAACCTGGGACCTCTGGTGTGACAGCGAGACATAATGACTTATAGGGCCACAGAGGTCGTCAAGGTAAGATAAAGAAGAAGTAATGATAAATATCCATGAAAATACAATTAATAACATCGGAAGCTGTGATAATGTCACTTTGAATAAAACTTTTAATTGACTTTTCTCTCTAAAATATTAATAATAAAATTGTTCGTAAATTAGGTTTGTTAATAATTTAAAATCAGTGTCGAAATATTTTGGAGGGGTGTTAAGCTTAAACCTTGATCGTGCTTTTCTACTAATTCAAGCAATTTAATGCCTCCTATTTATCTACAATAATACATAACATACCTAGGGTGGAAAAGTAAATAAAGGTATTAGTCTCTTGAGCAAAGATGTTCTTTTTTTTTTTAAAAGCGAAATTCTGATGCGCTGGTCCCATCAGCATGAATTTCGCTTTATCGGAGTATAGGCTACAACATAATAGTTTGGGTTTACGCCAAATATAATTAATATTACTACCTTATGTATGTAGAATATTTGCCTCTATAGTATTTGCAATATTAGTGGCTCTGTGAGACCACGCAAGTCACCTTCAACCCGTAGAAGTTTATCAAATAAAAAAGATCAGACGAAAAAGTGGCGTCTTTTATTAGGGTAACAAAAACTTTTTTTTTATATGGCCTAAACATGTTTTTTTAATTTCTCAATAAATGTTTCCGCCATTTTGAAAAAAAAATCCGAAACTGATTCGCCAAAAAACTCTTGACAACGTGGAAGGGACGAAGGATTCCACAGTTAAATCACGAGCGTATCGAGTGATTCCGTGGAATCCTGAAATCCGAGTGGAATCCCACAATCAATCAAACCACGGGTTATACCAGATCACTACAGTATAATAAAAAATTAAAATAACAACCAAAAAACCAAAACAAAATTCGACATTCCTATACATTGCCCGGGTGGCTGCACACTTTTGTATGGAAATGCCGAATTTTCTTTGTGTCTTGGTTGTTTAATTTCATTATACTATCTTTAGATCTAGGTATAGCGTAGCAAAAGCATTTTTGACCCCGAAAAATTAATGTATCCCCTTAGTTTATCCTGTAAAGATCAATATAAGAAATATAAATAAATAAATAGGACAAATCACACTGATTGAGCTAGCTTTAAAAAAGGTTTTAAATTTGTGTCCTGAAATACTAACTCAAAGATATAATATAAATAGATAAAGATATAATATATAGATATTTTATAAGAAATAAAAAAAAACACTTATTCATAAAAATAACATTAAAGAATACAGTAGAAGCTAAAGCTTAAAATATTGATAAATTACACTAAACTACAGATAACAAATAACCCTAAATTATGAACATAAAATAATATATTTTACTAAAACTAAATTAAGTCCCCGCTCCGGATAGTACCTGGTTCAAAGGTGCCTATCTTTGAACCAGATCGAAACCTTTGTCTGTTAAGCGGCGTCATATCTCACATATAAAGTTTTTGCTTCTGGACACCACGGGCCAGAAGTTTCAACAGCTATAGGTACAAAATCATAAATTTTTGATAAAATTGAATATTTTTTTGTGTGGCTGCCAGCCTTGCTGCTGCCCCGGGTGATCTTACCGTATTGTTGAGATAAGACGACATAGGTGTTGACGCAGGTGGCATCCCATAAAAGACAACGTCATCTCTGCCACGACATTAATGAGAGTCCATCTGGCCTCTTCCCATCAGTACGGGACAGCCCCGGAGGTTGGTTCCAGCTAATATGGAACGTTAAACGAAATTAAGGCTCTACGTATAAGTTCATTAATGGAATGATCGCGGGATAAACGGCCGGCACACCGAGAACAGCCAAGCGCATGGTAGCAGCAAGATGGTTGAAGCCGTCCGCTTCAACCATCTTACTGCGGATGCAACGATGTGGCTCACACACTGCAAAGCCTAATCTCAGCACAAGAGTCGGGTCACTGATATGACCAACTAGATAGCGTCTTCTATGTAGGGCAACATAAGAAATACATACATATTGAACAACATAAGAAATACATGAAAAATTGCATTTTACTACTTGCCCGGGCCGGGATCGAATCCCGAACTTCTGAGTGGCGGACTATAGCGTTACTACCATGACACGGAGGCCGTCAATGCAATGAAATTAGGACAAAGTTTTATTGACTGAAACAAAATCGCTTAAATACAAGTCGTACCAGCACACGAAGGGTTTATTTCAAAAATGGATGTACTTGAAGAACTTGGGTACTTCTGAAACAGGGACCGTAGCGAGTTAAGTTATCGGAGTCTACTTGAACAATCCGCCGTTTATCCAGTATATGTATATCTAGATACTAGCTGTTGCGTATTATCGTTGAAGAAATGCGACCTGTTGTGGAGAGTAGCCGGATAGCCGGACATACGAAAGCATTTTTAACCCCCGACGAAAAGAGGGTGTTATAAGTTTCCACGTCAATGTCTGTCTGTCTGTGGCATCGTATAGCTCTCAAAAGATGGACCGATTTTGATACGGGTTTTTTTACGTGAAAACAGTCCTTGCGGTGGTTATTGCAATGTTTTAAAGTTATTGGGGATGAAAGCTTGAAATTCTGGGGATTTTTTTAAATTTCCTGGTAAGCAAACTTGTTGCTGCAGCTAAAATGAAGACGTTTAGCTCTTGCTCGGCCAAAAAGTTGTTAACGCGTGCGCCTTTACGGCACGTGTGCAGTAACAATAAATAAAATAAATATATGGCAAATCACACAGATTGAACTAGCCCCAAAGTAAGCTTAAGCATGTGTTGTGGGCTACTAACCCAACGAACTATCGTTGGGTTAATATCCCATAACACAAGTATCCAATATACTGATATTTTATGATAAATACATACATATATAGATAAACACCCAAGACCCCGGGCAATTTGAAGAAGGCCATTTTCCAATTTACCCTGGCTGGGGATCGAACCCAGAACTTCCAGATTAGCGGACTAGCATGTTGACCATTACGCCATCGAGGTCGGCAGTGTCTACAGTCTGTTCGCCGAGAGTTGATAAATTTTATGATTCGTCTCAGACTAGCGAACGTCGCTTAATTATCGCAAACTCTATGACGGCCGCTTTATCGTTTGCGTGGTAAGAGGCACGCAGTTGATGTCAACCGCGGCCTGAACGGGCGAGCGGACGCGGCGGCCATATATTGTCATTCCGTTTTAGAATGCGCTTTAAATGAGTCGTTTGAGTGTTTGCGTGTTGTTTTCTATTATATATAGTTAATAATAGTTTAAAATTGTATAAGTTTATATTAAGTGGGTCGCAATTTGTAATGAGTTAGGAAACCCTACATTTACTGTCCGCGAACAGACTTTAGCTTAGTTTAAAGAATGTGGCCACTGCAAGTTATAGCGTATGTGACACCAGGAACAAAGGTTGGTCATTTTATAGTGAATAACCCGGTAAATTTGAGTCTCCACCTAAAAGTGGTTTACAATCAACTGAATGTAAAGTTATAAGTGCGTTCTCGCCCTTACTTTACGGCATGTGGGCATTGTCTAGCTTATTTTGAAGAATGTGGCTACTGAAAGTCATACTCTTAGTGAATGTGCAACTCGGGTACCAAGGTTGGTCATTTTATAGCGAACAATCCAGTGAATTCGAGTCTCCGTTCGAGTACTACAAAATGATCGGAATTCCACTTGAAATAACTCTGTAGTTGTTTCAACGTAACAACAATCTAACCTAACCTGTTTATTGCAATTGTTGTGTTGTTAAAATTTGCTCTTTTTATTGTTCTTATAAATTGCTTGTTTATTTGTGTAGGAAATCGGGTCTTTTGCATAGTGGTATTATGACATATCAATGTATTCTCAGTCCACATACCTAATTTTATGCAGACGCTGCAGTACAGTTTTTGCTGCTTCTTTTTAACATCCTCTTAGGAAGCGGCAATAAACTAAGCTGTAAGTAAATTACCTGACTTTAACAACTACCTATTATGAAAACGAAAGAAAAAAATGACAGTCCAAAGATAAATAAAATATTTTTGACTTTGAATTCGACTTTATACAGGTTCGAACACAATATATACGTAAAAGGTGTACTGAAAAACCTTCCGCAAGGAACATTTATTTTCAAATACAGAAAAAAAATTGTCTGTAGACTTCAAATGTCATGTGGTATTATATTCAACAAAGAGTCACTAATAAGCCATACCTACATGAACATAGATAAACCAAAAGTAATCAAGTAGTAAATACATTTGAAACCAAGAATAATAATTGAAATATATCTAAAATGTCCCTGAAAATGTTATTCAATGACAAAATATTGTGTTTTCGGAACAAGTCTAGCGAAAGCTCTTACCGGAGAGTGCTCGCGCCTTCTGGGAATCGAACTCCGATCCATCCCCATTAGAGAAACTTCTACAGCGCTGTTGTAGAGCCTCACAAACATTTTCTACTTTATATACTCACTTTCATACATTTTAAAGTCTTATTGATCTTCATCATCGGTTGATTTATAAATGGTTTTCCAAATCTGTTTGACGTAGGAAATTAAGATTTTTTTATTTGGAAACTTTTTACAATCCCGTACATTGGCGACTCTTCGGCTGATTTGGATCATATTTTGGTATTATCTTTTCGACAACCATCATACTAAAATGTATAAGATTAGTTGACTGGCAGAGAACGCCTTATGGCTTTAAATCCGCCATTTAAACACAATAAAGCAAAAAAAGTTTAAATAAAAGTGGTCGTCGGGTCTTGTGCCCCTTGGCTCTGCCTATCTTTCACAATCCCTGGTGATGCGTTTATACAAGAACATACATACAAACTAACGTCGGATCGTCCAAGTTAACTCGGAAAACTTCGCTTCGCACACTTGTTCGATTATAACAAAGTAAAATTGGAGATCTTCAAAACAATAAATGAATAAGAAAAAAATATTGATTACAGATAAACAAAAGTGAAATACAGATAAAAATGTGTAATCTCGTAATTATCTGTTAATCTTTTTGTCTTACTTTATGCTTTATTTGAAAAAAATAAATTAATAAAACAAGATTGACACTTACTTATTGTTCACAGAAAAACAAAAGTAGGAAATTTTTGCTATCTTAGAGACGTTTCCAGAAGGCCCCAGAAAATTAGAAATGCCTCCACGTAAGTTGACCACCTAAGTAAGCGATTTAAAAAAAGCAGGAAGTTACAATGCGGCAAATTTTATTGTATGTTATTTCCGTGAATATTTCTAATATTTAGACCGATTTAAATATTTTAAAGGTAAAACTATCATAAAAGTCTTAGAGATTTTTTTAACAATTTTGGTTCTAAAGTAATAACGGAAAATATTTCATCCAAGTTAACGAAATTGCATATTTTGGTTTCCTAACATGTTCAATGGTACTCAAAAAAAATAATTGAATGCTTAAAAACCCTATAAAATATTTTCAATGGTATTTAAGATCGCTGACTACTACGACTTTTTTCGTAAAAATTATAAAATATTTTTAACATTTCATTTAAAATTTATAAATACTAATCCCAAGGTAACATTAAAAAGCGAGGTGAGGTGACTCGTTGACCGCAGACCACTTTATAAGCTCGGTCTGACCATAAACGTCTGAGTACTGCTATATTCTACTTATACGTAATTTAACACTCCACGTAATGTCGAGATTCAATTTGAAATGGTGAGATCATAAATTGTAAATTAATGGAGCTGTAATTGATCGCATGTTTGATTGAGCGAGCTACTTGCTCGGTCAAAAACACGTATGTCTCAACCAATGGTCGTAAAATTGTGTGAGAAGGTTCAATAATACAGGATTTAAGGTGCGTAGTGATAATTTATTCAGTTTCAAGCTATGCGAATGCAATGAGAATATATAGGGCCTATATAAATATATAGGGACAAATAACACTGATTGAGCTAACCCCAAAGTAAGTTCGAGACTTGTGTTATGGGATACTAACTCAACAATAAATATTTTATAACAAATACATATATAGATAAACATCCAAATGAAAAGAGAAAGTTATGCGGTGGGTAATCCATCACTATTTTGATTCCTTTTTCTATCTTCTGCCCACCATCACGCTAAACGTGACCTTACGGCACCGGGATCTGACTACTTAAAGCTGCCATTCCCGGCCACTCTGTCGTCAACGCAAGCATAGTTTGAAAAGCTTGTTGTATCATCCGGGCAATGCTAGAAAAAGAGGCAAAGCAAAAAGAGAGAGATAGCGCCTAAGGGCACGGTTTGCATTCTATTGAATGAGATTAGATTATTATTAACTATCCATTGAACGTATTATAACTATTCATAGGGTGCGGAAATTTCATAAAACTTGTTCCAGGACATACTTGTTTTTCAGTAAGCCTTACAAGTGTGTGAAATAAACTTTTTTTTTAATAACATTTTCATTACATTTGCGAGGTTTCTATCGAAATATGTTTTATATTTTTACAATTTATGATTACTTTATGAGCGTGTGGCGACCTCTACGGCCACTACGAGGAACTACAATCAAGAGACAACCGACGATATAGTTTACAAGAAGCATATGAGATGTCGCCAGCAGAGTATCCTACATCTCGATCTCAGAGTTCGCCCGATTCGCTGCATATATACAACTTCCGACGATACACCGTCGGAGCCGCGGTTCCCCAGGCGCAACAACATGCCTGGCGGGAAGATCTTCCCTTTGTGGCGGTCGAGCATATCACCTCGCTCCCGTTACAAGCGTTCAAAATTCAGGTAAAATTTGTTCAAAAAAGCAGATTTTTGGAGGTATATACTGAATTAGTTTTTCCAATATTTAATTTTTCATTTCGATAGAAATTTAGAAATAGGACACAAGATACCTGCTAGTTTAGAAGTTTTTAACTAAGAAAGACTCGCAAGGTCAGAGCCACTATTATGCAATTAGGTAAGTAGATGACGGACACATGGCCTACCTGTTGGTAAGAGCTGAAACACACGATGCGTTGCGGTGTCAATAAAATATTATATTAAATATTTGGAGGTATTGGCGGGCACATGAGCGGTGCGGCCCGCTCATGTGCCCGCCGAGAGCGGTGCCGCTCCGGCGTCGCAACGCAACGCATTCACTCCCCCTGCCTCGTACCGACGGTTGTCGTCCGGTGCGGCACTGCAGTGCATCGTGTGACATGCCACAGATAATTCTATGTAAGACGACGAAGCGACATTGTTCCGGCACCGCACCGCCACCGCAACGCATCGTGTGCTTCAGCTCTAAGAAGCGATCGTAGGCTGTGGACTCCTGCATCTCTAGAAGTGCACACGTATTGCCAACTCTGAATAAACCTTGTGAATACGAGCCCAATCCATGCAAAAAAATTGTACACGATTAACTTCAGTGGTTGCAACACTGAAATTAGCTAAAAAACAATAAAGTGAACGAAATAAAAAAAATAACTTGTAAAAAACACATTTAATTTGCATAAAAGTAACTAAAAAAATCATGCACAAAATGCTTGAAAAATCATACTTATTTTACAAATTTCAACCTCATTTCAAACTTTATGCAACTTACTAAGCAATTACCTGGGATCTAAATATTCACAAAGGGAAAAAATCTCGTTTCCCGTAAAACATCCCTACAATAAGGTGCGAACGTAAAGAATACCCGGCCGATGTTGATCGATGACAATAATAACCAGCGCAGGGCCCTCGCTCATTATTTATCTTGGCACTTCAACAATAGAACACAGAGGGTATAGAAATGTCACTGTATTTTTTCCCGCCACAACGTAACGCAGTGTCACAGAATGAATAAGTATTACATACAGAACATAATCTCCTAAGGTCCCGCGCAATATGCGTCCCTGTTCCCCGTTCTCGCACCTCTCCCCCCGTGTTGAGCGAGCGGCTGCAGATAATACATACTTAAATTAATTCTGTGGCTGTATAATGCGTTGTAATATGTTGCTAGACTAAAACATTTTTGGTTCATCAGAAAGATTATTAAAAAATATTGTATACGTATTTTTTCTTTTCTCTGATTAGCGAATAATAACAAAGATACAGCACATTTAAATTTCTCATGATGTTGTCATCAAGTGCGATTTTCACCAGATGGCGACGAAATCACCCTCTCCGAAATTTTAATGCGCTGTATCATTGTAAATTTTTACTTCTTTGCGAAACGAAAAAACATGGGTCCTTTATTTTTGAATAATCTAATTGACGGATTATATAAAATAATATTCTTAGTTTCCTCAATTCCACATCTCTGTTGTGTTAGACAAAGTCTAATTAAGACTGACCGCTCATTACAGCTCGTCATAGATTAGGCACACGAGCAAAATAGGTAATAAATTTTAGAAATTTGTTAATCTGTGCCGACATGTCAAAATTGTGAACGGCTAGAACAGTTGAACAACGACAGACGTTTTGTCAATGAAGCTTAGCGCATATTGCATAACGAGTCACATCCGTATTCTCTGTAATGTATCTTACAACGCCCAAGGCCCGAATTTTTCATGCAAATATCACAGAGTCGGAACAGACGGTCGCAACGGACCAATATTCGCTGCAAGATTGAATGCCTTTATTGATTTATTGTCTAAGGAAGTTTAATCTGTACGCTCTTGTTCTTCTTTAAATCTTTACTTTTATAAAGTTATTTTTTTGATACATTTTTAGCTCTCTTGTTGAAGAAAAGCATTGCATGACTGAATTGCGTTACCTCAGTCCCTGGTTCGAGGTTAACACAAGCTCAGGCACTCCTTTGCCTTAGGTGCTGCAGGTATAATAGAAAATTGTTAAGAATAAGTTTCTCTTGTAATTGAAAGAAGAATTCAATTGTGTATTTTTTTTTATTTTTCTGTTTTCTCGATTCTCTAAGTCATCTACGGTTCGATTTCAGTCCATTGTGCGGCACCTACGCTCACCATGCACGCATCGTTGGTCGGAAAAATCAAGCATTCAAAGAAGGGTTAACAGAGGAAGCTCACCATAATAGACGCATTAACACTGAACGCCACCCAAATCAAAAGAACAGTCACTGCTGAACTTAAAGCAATTATACCCAAACAAATTGGACTACGTTCCACTTTAGGTTATACCATTTCACAAGTGAAATTTTTCTACTATTTGCAAACTATGAGCTACAATTAAATAATATGTTGGATTTAGAATTTTTAAAGTCAATTCTATAAGTAATGTTTTCCTCAATGGCCAATAAAAGTTTCAAATAAAACCGAATTAAATGTTCGGCTAAGAAACTTTTCACTTAACAGAAAGCAGAAAATATTTTTATCTGTATCAAATCCAATTTCTCCAGCATTCTCGTTCCGTTTCACCCTGCGCTTTGCACTCCACTGTTATACGGGTATAACTCAAAAATTATGTAATAAAGAAAAATGTACTTTAAAGCGTTTCCGAGAGCTTGGAACAGCTGAAACAAATCGCAAGCAAGCGCGCCATGCCCTAATGGATGGTCCGTAAATGGTACTGGTCGACTATCGGCCCGCTTACCTTAAGTGGGCACGCGACTTGCAGCTTAATGAACAATAACACTAGCAGCTTATTACGTGAGTGTAGTGGACACTACGATAATGTGGAGATTATGTTCTTAGTAGAAATGTAGTTTTAGAGGTTTTTAGTCAACTTTGAAACTTGTTCTCTATACAGTTTAAAATTAAGTAGTGTTTTTTGTTTATATTATGTTAACGAACTGTAAGTGCTTTCATATTTAGTCCGAACTCGCATTTTACGTCCACTATGTGACCGAAAAATATATATCTTTTCTGGATACATCAAGATCCAATTTTACATAAAAATGTATCAAAGTAGGTTAATGATGTGCCGTGTGGTTTTCGGCAGAGGGCCACTCCAAGTCCTCCCGTGGATGTCGTAGATGGCGACTTAGGGAATACAAGCTAAACAAAGCTTATAAACATCAATGAGACCTCTCCAACCCGTCTGGCCAGCGAGGAGAGTGAAGGCCATGTTCTCTGGCTGCTCTGGCTAAGTATGGCTCTACAGAGAGGGTCGTGCTCCTGCAGTGGAGACAAAAAGACCTGATGATGATGATGATGAGGTTAATGATTAAGAAAGTCATATTATTTAAAGAAATAAAAAAACACGACCTGTATTTTTACATTTTTGTAGGTTAAATTATGATTCTGTCTTATCTTTGATTTTTAGTCTGAAATTTTTAGTCGTGTGTGTCATGAGACTCATGAGTGTATACACATTCGGTACGAAGAAGTCTTATTAAAATGCCAATTTCTTCCATTAGGAAAAAAGAAAAAAAATAATGTACCACCTGCTTCGTTTCCCGTAGTTTGCATAAGCCGATCCAAAGAAAAGGGCGAATGTGAATCATGTTATTAGGCGATGCGACTAGCAACCCATCACTATTTGAATCCCTATTCCACCTTCTCGCCTATCACGCTAAAAGCGGACTTCGGGTTTTATGGCCCTGATCTCTGTCTGCCTAGATCCGAAGGACCCAAAATGCTCCGTCTACGCAGTATTAATCAGTTAAAACCATGCGCGGGACGTGTCGTGCCTCAGGCCGGTATCTCACCTACACTATCTGTGTCAAACAAATGCAAAGCCGAGCTTACGTCTCGAGAGCAGAGGTGCCATTTTTCAAACCCGGAGTCACTAAACGAACGGTTTTGTGTGTTGGAAAACCATTCGTTTAGATAACTCCTCGTTTAAAAAATGGCACTTCTGTATCCATGTATGTAATGCCAAACCGCACATCACTAGCAGAGCCGAGCGGGCGACTACATCGGTACAGTCGCCCTCTGCTCTCTAATTTTGTATGCTCTGTCGTTCCACCGCATTTATTTTTCTTCGCGGTCTAATTTTCTTTGTTGTCTCAGCCATTTTGTAACCAAATTTCGCGGAATGAGGTCCGTGGTTGAGATGAAATTGGTATTCGCAATGAATTGGCTCCCTCGCCAACTTCCACGGACCCCTTCAAAACATGCCATCTTGATTTTTAATTCGGTTTGTGTTACGGTTTGCATTTCGCACGGACGCTGAATATTAACCCAGTCTCTGATTGGACAACAACAGAATAATTAAAGCTCTTGTCGTGAAAAATGTGCTGAGAAATTGTTTTAGAGTACTGTAAATTGAATCAAATCCGCGGGACTGTCGGGGAATAAAGAAATTTTCGTGTAAAGTCCGCAGTGCGGCGGCATCTGTCTTCAGAATTAAGCCGCTTTTATTTTAGCATCATTCTGGCCATTTGAATGGCCAAGTTTTTCGGCGCCTTATTTAGTATACGAGGAAACATAGTGACTTGAAAACTTAAGACTGATGTTAGATGTTTCTAAATCTGAGAGAGGGTGTGCTGTGATTCAATAACCAAAAGTATGCTGTCCTTACTTGACATCTTATTGATCAGTCTATAAAGTCCACAGCTGGACAAAAGGCCCACATATATCAAGCTGGGTAGACAAGGGAGGTTCAATTGCAGTAGAAGGCATAAAGTCGTTGCGCAAAAGTCGCTGCTGCCTGTACCCTGCTACTTTGCCTTCCCTAGTCGCCTCTTACGTCACTCCTGGGTCAGGGGTGGATACAAATTCTCTCTGCCGTCAAAACATGGCAAACTAGACATGTCTTTTCTATATACGAATAATAAAATCTTATTAGTTGTCAAAATGCGGCACAGCCTCGCTTAAGTGGAGCTTGAGTACATTACTTATCATTAGATTAGATACCAACAATAAAGAAGAAAAGAAAGTCTTCTCCGTGATCTGCACTGCTACATGCCAACACAAAACTTCTGATACTAGTCGTTTTTCAGAAAGAAGATTAGAAAAAATGCTTATTTTTACGTAGACCCAAAAAGCTGAAATAAACGGTCAAATATGGATGGATAGACCCTACCCTGCGGACGCAGCGATTTGGGGTTAATTTAGTTTAATAATTATAGTTTTACCCCCTTATTCATAAAAAAATACAAATGGTTGCCAAACCTGTTTTAGTTAAAATATGTTTTTTCTCGCTCTTGCAAAGTCAAATATTGAAAGGAGTGAAAGGGACAAAACATATTTTAACTAAAATAGGTTTAGCAAACGTTTGTATTTTTTTAGTTTTATGAATAAGAGGGTAAATATATAGTATATTTTATTTTAAAGAAGAAATAATGTTGCCAGTAATTAGACCTACACAACATCATCCGCCGCCCATTGTGACGTCCGACTATCCATCGTAGGCGTTTGCAGTGAGATGAGGCATTACATCATGTTATTGTAGGAGACATCAGCAAGACAGATGGTCCGGTCACCACATGAATATTTCAGTAGGCGCATTAGGAAACGGAAAAATAAATATGGCGGACTCGACTGGACGCATTTGTGTATAAATCGTGGCGCGGCGCGCGTGTTAGGGTTACCAATGTCCTGGCAACGTCTAAAATGATGAAACACATATCACACGTATCCTTACCCTTAAAACCATAGTAATATGGTGTAGTTTTATAACAGATGGTACGTTTTTGACGTAAATATACGTTTAGTCGAGTTATTTATCAGTTAACCGTATAGCTCTCCTTTTCGACCTTAGTTTTTTATTGAAATTGGATGGGAATAATCACAATTGTTTTAAATAATTATTCAAAGTATAAATTAATAGTCGGAATATTGGTTTAGTTTTGAAAATTATTTCGACAAAAGAGGCCATTTATGACGGAAACGGGTTTTGAAGCTAGACCAAGGATTCTTTTGACGGTTATTTTATAAATAATTTATGTGGCCAATATTAATCAGTATTTTTCAAGCTATGGCAGATGCCTATGCATTTTAACGTTGACGACTGTCATGTAATGATGACAGCTGAGACGGCTTAACGTGCATTCCGAAGAATGGAGAAGCTCGAGACGATGTATGCGATTTGTGTTATCCAATGAGTGACCACGTCTGTGGTTGCTAAGATAGGCCAGTTAGTTTTAAAATTTTATTAATTAACAAAAACTGAGATTGATTTGCTTGAAATATTACATTATTGGAATCAAAACAATCTCAGTTAATCAAAAGGGGCTTCTCAAAAGGAACCAAACAAGAAGCAGTCGCCCCGAGCACGGATCAAGTGCAATCAACTCGGTGCCTGTTCTATATTTCTCAACTGTCAAAATAAGAGATCGGTTGCTACTTTGATCTGTATTTTCTAGATGTTATCTATATATTTGTGGTCAAAGTCATCGCTTGTGTTTTTGAAGGGCAACAAGTAATTCAAATTTTAACCATTAGGGAAATTCCCTCAAAGCATATCACAGATTAAAAATATTCGATGGCGCAAGCATTTCAGGCTACATGGCCTTTTCAACTCCTTTGTAAATTCAAATAAGTGTACAATATGTAACAAAAACCCTGTCCGATCCTTGAAGGAGCAATTCAGACCGTCAATATGAACAACTTTTCCTATGGGACCAATGCTTGAAACTCGAAAAAATAATTTCAAAATTTTTATACAAAGGTTTAGTTTTAAAAAGGCCGGCCCGGCAATTTGTATGACAATGACGATTTTTTCTTTAATGTATGTTTATTTAAAAAAAAATATATATTTTTTTACACCGAATGCAAATTAACGTTCAACGAATATTTTGAAGGCACTGTTCGTTAATTTGGACAAATTTTTCTGTGAGATCAAAGCCTAAATTCTCCAAAAATTAAATGGGTCCTATTGTCCTATTGGGGTTGATATTTATAAAGTGATTTTGGTTTGTTTTTGTAAATAGATAGATACGGATTGTAAATGAGTCACACATTTACAACCCGTATTCTACTGATTTAAAGCATAGTTTGGCATGTATTCACACAACTTTAATTAAATTTGCACCCATCTATATTTTTTTCTGTTACGTCCCAAAGGTGAACTGGCTTAGCATTAAGTTGTACCTTTTGTACTTTATTATCTTAAGATTTTAAGTGCAATAAATTAAATAAATAAATAAACTTCCTTACATATTTTTAGTATCGGCGGAGACAATAATTGCATAAATATTCAGGTCCTGATATTCTTATTATTCTACAACCCTCTTTGCTTGTATTACATTTAGATTTTGGCAAATTCGTGTAACTGGCTCACTGTGAAATTGAAACTCAAAGATACGTATCTGAAATTCCAAGGTAACTGGCCGAATGAAATGTATTCTGTTTGATATTAGAAATACAATTCAAGTTTCTCTTTGGAAAATAAAGGCTTTAGTTTAGTGCTACCTGAAATAAGTCTTTGTAGGAACGACGTGGAATACAAAATTAAATGCATCGTTTCACACATCTTTCATCTATATACTATAATAAAAGAGTAAAAAAAATTTGTCTGTACATTGAAAATTTTTCAAAAAAAAATATTTGGGGCGATTGAGATATAGTAATAGAGTAAGAAAATAAAAAAAAAATGTCTGTCTGTTTGTCTGTTTGTCTGTTTGTACACGCTAATCTCCGGAAATACTGGACGGATTCGAATGAAACTTTTTTTGTTATATAGCTGTAATGCCTGGGCAACATATAGGCTATAATTGATTTTGGAAAATGGAACACATGATGCAGAACTATAATGGTCCAGCTAAACTATAAGAAATATTAAAATGCCGCCTTAGCAAAAGTTGTTAAGTCTGATGAGAACTTTTTGTTGAGTTATAATACAACTGGCCAAGCGCGAGTCGGACGCGCGCGAACGGTTCCGTACCATAATCTATGAAAAATCACGTTTGTAGTATGGGAGCCCCCCATAAATACTTATTTTATTCGATTTTTAGGGTTCCATAGGGTAGAGAAACGGGACCCTATTACTTAGACCTTCCGACTGTTTGTCTGTCTGTCTGTCACCAGGCTGTATCTCATGAACCATTATAGCTAGACAGTTGAAATTTTTATAGATGATGTTTTTTTGTTGCCGCTGAACAAAAACATACTAAATCTATCTATCTATACTACGTGTATAATAAAAGAGTAAAAAAAATGTATCTGTACATTGAAAATTTTTCCAAAAAAAAGTTGTTTAGTCCGAAGAAAAACTTATAAGTTCAGTATTTGCGGACCTTCCGAGCAAAACACACCAGAAAAATTCTTGGTTACGTGAACGCGCCATATGGACAACAAAAAATTAAAAATCAATGAATAAAGAACTTATGACGCAAATTATTGTTAATTTCTTGGATAGTTTTGTTGACGACGCCACCAATTATCCAGTTGAGTTTCGTAATTCACTTGCAGCAAATGGACTCTCGGCTCACAAAATAAGTCTTAATGTCGGAGGGCCAATAATGCTGATGCGAAATTTGACTCCGCCGAAACTGTGTAACGGAACCCAACTTAGTGTCTCAGCACTGTATGCCGAAGTTCAGCGGCTGAATTTCAGCCAATGCATGCCTGCAATGTTATTTGCATTACTAGCAATACATAAGGCCGAACTTCCGATGCTTTTGCCTGAATCGGACCCGTACCCGTACCCGTACCCGTACCCGTACCTGTACCCGTACCCGTACCCGTACCCGTACCCGTACCCGTACCCGTACCCGTACCCGTACCCGTACCCGTACCCGTACCCGTACCCGTACCCGTACCCGTACCCGTACCCGTACCCGTACCCGTACCCGTACCCGTACCCGTACCCGTACCCGTACCCGTACCCGTACCCGTACCCGTACCCGTACCCGTACCCGTACCCGTACCCGTACCCGTACCCGTACCCGTACCCGTACCCGTACCCGTACCCGTACCCGTACCCGTACCCGTACCCGTACCCGTACCCGTACCCGTACCCGTACCCGTACCCGTACCCGTACCCGTACCCGTACCCGTACCCGTACCCGTACCCGTACCCGTACCCGTACCCGTACCCGTACCCGTACCCGTACCCGTACTCGTACCCGTACCCGTACCCGTCGCCGCCGCCGCCGCTGCCGCCGCCGCCGACGCCGCCGACGACGCCGCCGCCGACACCGCCACCGACGACTCACCCGCCGCCGCCGCCGCCGCTTCCGCTCCCGCCTTCGCTCCTGCCTCCGCTCCCGTTTCCGCTCCCGCTTCCACTTCCGCTCCCACTGTCGCCGCCGCCGCCGCTGCCGCCGCCGCCGCCGCTGCCGCCGCCGCTGCCGCCGCCGCCGCCGCCGCCGCTTCCGCTCCGGCCTCCGCTCCTGCCTCCGCTCCCGCTCCCGCTCCCTCTCCCGCTCCCGCCGCCACTACCGCCACCGCTCCCGCCGCCGTCGCAGCCGCCGCTGCCGCCGCCGCCGCCACTGCCGCCGCCGCCGCCACTGCCACCGCCGCTTCCGCCGACGCCGCCGCCGCCGCTTCCGCCGACGCCGCCGCTGCCGCTTCCGCCGACGCCGCCGCCGCCGCTGCCACCGCCGCCGAAGCCTTTGCCGCCGCCGCCGCTGCCGCCGCCGCTGCCACTCCCGCTGCCGCTTCCGCTCCCGCTCGCGCTTACACTCCCGCTTCCGCTCACGCTCCCGCTTCCGCTCCCGCTCGCGCTTACGCTCCCGCTTCCGCTTTCGCTCCCGTTCCCTCTTCCACTTCCATTCCCTCTTCCGCTCCCGTTTCCGTTCGCCGCAGACGCGCCAAAGACGGAAGATTCTCATATCGGCACATCACTACTGTCCGGCGTTTCCACCGAACTTCAGCGGCAGAACGTCAGCTAATTTAGTGTGTCATCCCCACCGAACTTTAAACACTGAACTTTAGCCGCTAAACTTCGGCATAGTCTGCTGAGACACTTAAAGTTTACTGTGAGTGGTGCCAGTGAAACTGTATTTATTCCGCGTATGCCACTCATCCCTAACAATTTTCCTTTTGAAAATACACAGTTCCATGTGTTTACTTGCTTTGCTATGAAAATAAGTCACAGTTTTAGAGGCTTAAAGCTGCTGATGTGGACTGGTTTTTCGCATGGCCAACTTAATGTGGCTTTCTCCAGGGTTAGTAATACTTCAGCTCTTTTCATATTGGCTCCCAAAGGAAAGAATTAAAATAATATTGACTTTTAACTCCTAACACTGTAACAAGTACTTTCTTATCTCTCTCTTTCTCTCTCTCTCTCTCTCATTAGTTTTTATTTATATTAATACGCCGGAGTCATAAAATCCACGCGAACGAAGTCGCGGGCATCAGCTAGTTATAAAATATAGAAAGTAAATTGTGCTCGCATACCCTTTTTGTTTAGTTGCAAAAAGAAGGTTTTTAGTAAAAGTGCATATAAAAGTTTGGCGAGTGGTTTAAAATTGAGTAGAATTATTTCTATTGCCAATAATACTGCAACACTAAATAGAAAAAATTATAAGTTTCCGGCAAAGTACAATATAACCACTGCAAATCTTCCTGTGAATGCTGTAGAAACCCGTCTTATGGAAATAGAAGCTAAACAAACCTTAGGTTAGGTATACTTAGAAATCAGTGAGACTCCAACTCGTCTTGCTAGTGTGGAGAGTAAAGGCCTCTGCTGCCAAGTAAGGCTCTGATAGTAAAAACCTGATGATAATGTGCTTGTATACTTTGGCTGACCAAAAATAACACAGGACTGATTTGGAAAGAAAATTAAAGATGTCTTTTGCCTTGCTAAGAGCAGCAAAACCTACAATCCTCTCTCTCCCCCGTCAAAGATAAGAAGTTTATTAGCTAGGCAAATTAAACAAGTAATTATTTAAAAAATATTTTTTTTAAAACAACGCTTTTATCTAAAGTGCTCCTCAACAAGCGACTGCGACGAATCAAACGAGCCCAAAGTCGATGGGGTTGCGTCTTTTCACTACAGAGTTCATACGGGCCTACGGTTCCTACCTTTCGGCTATGGATCGATGATGCCGATGATGATGGCATCAAATTAGCTCCATGTCATCATAATATTGAATTATCACGTGATATACGTATGTGTGCGAATTTTCAGCTCAATGTAAAATCGGGAAGTGGGACAAGTTTAACTTTTTGATTTGATTACAGGCAGACAGACAGACCGACAGACAACGGGACAGGTAAAACTAAATAAAAGCTTGTAAAATAAAACCGCGAACTTCCAAGCGTTCACCTCCTATAACTTGTAATACGCTGAACCGTTTTGAAATGCGGTATATTTAGTAGCCTAACGTCAATTTAATTGGTTATAATAACGTTATTTAAGAAAAAATCTTTATAGCGTGTTTTAGTTTTCACATGTAAACATTAAAGCGGCATCTAGTGACGAGTTGCGGAACATTTCGCAGCGCCATATTATTGGCCAAGAAAATTAGGAAATCCCCGACTTTCAAGCGTTAACTCCCAACAACTTTTAAACGACTGAACCGATTTTCATCAAACATAGCTAAGAACCACCGCAAAGGAACTTGCTTTCACCTAAAAAAAGCAATTGGACCATCCGTTCAAGCGCTACGATGCCACAGACAGACAGGCAAACAGACATACAGACAGACAGGCAGACGGACAGACATCACTTTTTTGTCGGGGGTTACAAACACAGTATGTATATATTTATGTATTGTATCTACAATATGTAACAAAAATTCTGACCGATCCATGTGGGAGCAACTCAGACCGTCAATATAAATAACTTTTTCTATGCGACCAATGCTTTAAATTCGAAGAAATTATCGACATTTTCATACAAATTACCGGGCCGGCCGGCCCGATTGTATGAAAATGTCGTTTTTTTTTCGAGTTTCAAGTATTGGTCCCATAGGAAAAGTTGTTCATATTGACGGTCTGAGTTGCTTCTACAAGGATCGGACAGGGTTTTTGTTACATATTGTATATAGCAGTGAGATCCCGTCATGGCTATCTCAATAACATGTATAAATAATATTATTTTGTTTGCCACTTTCAAAGGTAAATATAAAAGGTAAAGAAGTACAAAAATACTATTAATTCGAATAAATACGCTTTCAGAACCATTACCCGTAACCGCAGTGCATATTTTCTCCAAGTACTGCCACTTGTACTCCCAAACAAAGAAAAACGCAACAATTAAAGCAAACAAGACCGTTTCGCATGTCGCCGGCACATAAACCTGTGGATATTAGACCGGGCTCGTTAGCCGACACTTAAGGAAATTTAGGTAGGCCCCGTATCGCCGTGTAGCGATTTATGGGAAACACCTAGACGTTCCCACGTCCAGCTGGAACGGGGGGATTTGCATGACTGCAGAAAATACTATAAATAAATAAATTAATACGGAGAAATCACATAGATTGAGCTAGCCCCAAAGTAAGTTCGAGAATTGTGTTACGATACTATAATATATAACAAATACATATATAGATGAACATCCAAGACCCAGGTCAATCTGAAAAAGATCATTTTCCATTATGACCTGACCGGGGATCGAACCCGGGACCTCCGGTGTGACAGCGTGGCATGATGACCACTTGGCCACGGAGGTCGTCAAACTACCTAAACTTAATAAAATAATATAAATGTGAAATTTTCGAGGATGGATGTATAATGTGTAATGAAAAGGGGTATCAACCCGAAAGGGAGTAAACGTACTTATCAATGTGAATCACTACAAAGGGACCATCACTTAAATCATCTGAAAAATCTGTCTTAATCACATAATAATATAAGTATTACATACAGAACGGAATCTTCTAAGGTCCCGCGAAACATGCATCCCCATTCCCCCCCCCGCACCTCTCCCCCGCTCTCGCCTTGTCAAGGCAGCCGCCCGCACAACACCCTCCATAAGGAGAGAACGGGGTAGAGGTGCGAGGACGAGGAACGGGGACGCATATTGCGCGGGACAATAAAGGGGTTTCCGTTTTGTATGTAATATAAGAATATTAGTAATTGGTCTGAATAAAAGATTTTTCTCATCAACACCATGCCAGTTTTTATTGTTTACTTTCTTCGCTAAATAAATATTTTGACGAAACAAAATATTTTTCTGAAAATAAAATGTCAAAAAACAGCATTAAGCTCCATTATTCAAGCTAAACCCGTGGACCAACAGATAAATTTCGGTTTCATTTCGATATAAATACGTCGAATGCCTGCCGGATTGATTGCAGAGAGCAGAGCTGGTAACTTACACCTTCCGATTTATCGGATTCGATTTTTGTAAAGTTTCGAAAACCCTATAGTGATGCAATAACCTCAATTTTTTTTAACTTATTGAGTCAAAATCTACAATAGCTGGACTTTTTTTTTCCTTTATTGGGGTAAACAAACATAAACACAATAAATACAATTACTCAATGTAAGTAAATTGTGAAATAATTGTGTTTTCAACCGCTTACTACAGATTACTACATTCTATTAAAGTGCACATTAAATGACTGAGTAAGCCAATAAAGTGGAGAGCGTTTACCGGAGTTGATGCGACCTCTTGAAAGTGCAAACAGTGGACATTTGTTATTATTTCGACGGTGTGTTGTACGTGGAACTTTGTAGTTTAATTGCTTATCAATTGGCAACAGTCGTCTCTATTGTGAAATAGATCAAATAACAACATGGCGTCAAGGTGTGTGCATCTGACATCTAAATTTTAATATTATATTTTCTAAGAAGATCTTCATAAATCATAAGGCAACTTTTTAGTTCAACGCAAAAAATTACGTTGAACTGACTCAAGAGCATCAATAAACTTTTTGTAATATGGGTTCCATAAGGGCACAGCGTATTTAATTTGGAATCGGATTAGGGATTTATACTTACATGTAAACGTAAGTTCAAGGACTTAATGCGTTCTCTCCCTCTTTAGGGAAAGAAAAAAACAGATAAAAAATTAGGCGTCTAAATAACAGATTAAACATATAAAGCCAGATACCATAATTACTTTAAAGCAAGAAATGATTACAAAAACAAAAAACCCGACTGCCTTTTTTATTTTGTTTTTTTTTTGTATTTCTTTATTTTGATATACCCAGTGTCACTCTCACAGTAAATACGAATCTAACAACACCTCTCAATCCATCGAGCCATTCAGGCTGCAGAGCGTGCCAAACAATTATACATACATACTCTCGAAAACATTACCCTCCTTCTGACGCAGTCGGGTAATTAGCATAAATACATAATATATTTATAAATAAAATAAAATATAATATATATCTACATAACATATATATACATATCCAATATCCATAAACATATATAAGAAATGATGAATTCTGTTAATTGATTTTGCTTTCCAGGCGTCTTTGATTAATCGGGAAACATACCTGCCTACCTAACACATATAAAAGATTCCGATGAATTAAGAATTGAGAATTTTGGCTAGAAAAACGCCCATTGTATTTTAAGGTCTTTTTCTGTGTATCTTTTTAATTATTGTTATTTTCTTTCGTGTACAATTAAGTATAACTCAATTACTTACTTAAGCCTCTTTTTTAGAAGTTGGTTAAAACAAAGTCTAATTTACCGAATGTTGTAACGAATCTTATTTATATTCAGAAATGGAGCATTATTTCCTTATTGACAGATATCAAGAGTAATAAAAATGTTTATTGAAATAATGGAACACGATATTTCCATTTGCCTAGGAAGAAGAAATTATGTTTGCGTTGTTTTTGCCGTTTTTTTATTAACCTTGTTAGTCGAAATTTGTATATTATGTTTACACGTGTGAAAATTGCGAGATTGTTTATTTTCTGTAACGAAAAAGAAAATTCTCTGCAACTTATTTGACTTAGCTATATATTTGATGACAGACAAACACAAAGAGCAAATTTAAGGCTAGTTCTGTCCACGTTATTCACGACATTCCCAATTTAGCGAAGTAAAACAAAAAACAGTTTTCCACACAAACGTGCGACAATTAAACTTTCCAGATTTTCATTCGTTTTTCGCCACATGCAATAAAAGAATCAACTTCTTTTAACTAAGATGACTCATAAGGGATACATGAATTTTCCGGGGTCCAGTACATTTAAAATTTTGTGTTGATCAGATCCTAGATAATCCTTCAAACTATTTCATGAACTACTATTTACAGGTTAAAGTAAGAACGTAAATCTTTTCTACGTACATTTGGGAAAAATGGCCACTTACAGTTTAAAGTGAGAACGTGAAGTTTTTTTACGCACATTAGTACGAACAGTAGTTAAGTAAGAACAGTAGTTCATAAAATAGTTTGAAGGGTTATCTAAGGCTTGGTCAAAACAAAATTTAATTGATATCTCCGTTTCCTTTCAAATAATTTATTTCAAATGGGTACAGCACTGGACCCCGGAAAATTCATGTTCAAATATTGCAAGAAAAAGTTTTTCTCATGTTTCTTTTTGTTACTTTCTTCGCTAGCAGCTAGCTTACAACATAATACAAAAATGAGGTGGAGTGTTCCGGGTGACCCAGTGAGTGAAATTAGACGCACTGGCGGATCAAAGGTGCCGCTAGCCGCAGGCCGCCGCCCGCATACACCCCGCTTTGACATTTTGACCTTTATCCCCTCGACATAACGACACACGTTTCGGGATATTTACTCGCTTTGTAGTTTCGACGAAATACATGCGGATGACTTCGGAGTCGTGTTTTTTATCGGTTTCGGTTGTTACAAGTCAAACTTTTTTGTGTTCTGTGTTACACTCACTCGTTACAGGGATCATTATTACTTTTAGTGTCTTTGTGCCTTATTTCGATTAATTATACTTAGCATAAGTTTGGCAAGATACGGTTTACAGAACAAAAATTTGAAAAAGAGTAAGTATAACAATCCAACAAAATAATTTAAACAAGTAATTATTACAAAAGCAAGAAAACCGACTAACTTTTTTATTTTATTTTAATATACATATCTAGTGTCACTCTCACAGAACATACGAATCTAACGGCACCTCTCAAGCTAAAATCCATCGAGCTGTTCAAGCTGCAGAGCGTGCCAAACAATTATACATACATACATACAAACAAACATATATACAAATATACATGCATACTCTCGAAAAACATAACCCTCCTTCTGGCGCAGTCGGCTAAAATAACTCCCATTCCTTTCACCAGAAAATAAAACAACAAAAAACAGATCAACTTTTACGATCTGAAGTTTAGATATGTAAAGGTATAATAGAAGAATATAAAACACATTTTTACAAGCTTTTATTAGTTTCACCTGTCTCGTTGTCTGTCTGTTTGTCTGTAACCAAATCATGTAAGTTAATTTTGACCCGCTTTCCGATTGAGCTGAAATTTTGCAAGCATACGTATATTGCAAGACAACGCAATATTATTATGACATGGAGCTGATATGATGATGGGGACAGAAGGTGGCCATAGAAACTCTGTAATAAAACGACGCGACACCTTTGAATTTGGGCTCGTTTGATTCGTCTTTTGAACATTGTTTTAGATAAAAGCTTGCTTTAAAAATATTTTTAAAATAATTGTTTCTCTACAATTCTCTTATCTCATCTTATTTAAGATCTTATTATAGTACTTCCAGTTATACTAGAACCATAAATACGAGTAGTAGAGCCCTCTTAATTTTTCTGTAGCAAGCAATCTAGCAACTTTTGGCCCAATACCAAGAAAACATTACCCCACATTGCCAACAAGCTGAAAATCTAATCGGAAAGTGGCTTCTGCAATTTTAAATTTCTAAAATGCTTTGTCGCTACATCATAGAATATTATAGCTAAGTCAAAAAAAAAAAAACTAGACTGAATAACTAAAGTAGACATACTGTTTAGTGAGTAGCAAATGGTTTAGAAGGGGACCAGCAAGACCAAGGCAAGCTATATAAAACAGATAAAGAAGAAGGTGAACGGCGTGTCATATAGCGAAGTTAAATGGCTGGCGGATGAGAGAGACAAATGGAAACAACTCATTCAATCACTTGTGGGAGCCCTATGTGTCTAGTAAAACGAGCGATGTACAAGTAAAATAGAACATTAACTTTCAAATTAAAATTTATTAAATACAAAATCGTAATACCTCAGTAGTCACATTATAAAGCTACACGAGTAACCAATCTTCGTCGAGGCATTCGATGAGGTCGGCACGTAAATACCGCGCGGCCGCTACTTTGCACACAGTGCTGAATCGACCGTGATCCGCTGCAGACCTCTAGATGTATGCCACACACTCTCTACCGACAAGAGCATAGCTTGCAAAGATAGACAGAGTAGTAATCTTACACAAACAATAAATAAATTTGGAGGGCAGCAAAGTCGTGCAAAATTTTCTCTGTGGACAGTACTGTTTTCAATATTCTATTATTGGGTATTTTACTGGGTCAAAAAAGTGTTTGGTACTGTTACGAGAATAAAACGTCACAAAATAATATCACTGACATTGATCATATCCATTTTCAACCTGATTTTACATTTATTATTGCATGGTATTCAGAGCGCTGTTTGACTCCAAGAAACTATGTCGTCATGCATGACACTAATATTATAAAGGCGAAAGTTTGTGAGTGTGTGTGTGTGCGTGTGTTTGTTTGTTACTTCTTCACGTGCAAACGGCTGGACCAGTTTTGATAGAATTTGAGATGCAGGAAGCTGACACGCTGGATTAATATATACGTTACTTTTTTCGCAGGTAACACCGCTGGGCGCATTTCTGGGATTTGTAGAAATAGTCTATTCTACAAATCCCGTAGAAAACGTTTATTTCAACATTTAGAAAAAGTTTGATTGTTTGTTTGATCCCATATATGGATCTCTTCTAGTCAACCTTGAAATATGAGGACAATTTACAACACAGGGTAGAGAGCGGGTACAATATACAGAAGACACTCAAAAGAAAACAGAATTCAATTACACCTAAGTAATAAAAGTATCTGATGAGTAGTTGGAAAGTATCGAATTGGATCAACCCAATCTCTCAATACCTACTATCTAAGTTTATAAAACAATGAGACTTCTTTTGAACGATCTAACATAACAACGTTAGACTCAAATGTATTGTTTTAATGCAGTTTCTGTCAAAACGAGGGTTCTGTGAAGGAAAGGAGTATGATTTATGAACCGCTCGAACGAAAATCAGAAAAGAAGTGATTGATTTTGTTCAGTCTGAAACTGGCGTAAGATATTGTGTTATTTATACAATTTATATACGGAAATATTATGCTTTCAACGCAGTATTGTATCGATAAAAGTGGGTTATTTTTAACCGATTGCATCAGAAGGAGGGTTATGTTTTTCGAGTGTATGTATATCTATTACTTTGGCTTCAAAGATTTTAGCTATAGGAGCGGTAGAAGTGCCGAGTGACACAGGGTTTATCAGAAATGAAAAAAGTGTGGATTTTAAGCGGCAGATTGTCTTTATTTTTTTTTAAATCAAAAACTGCGAAGTGGAGTATCAACGATAATTTTGATGGTGGATTTTTGGCGCCAAATAATGAATGTATTTTTTTTTTTAAACTATCTAATGGATTATCAAAATAAAGGATTTATGAAAAACAAAGAAAAAAGTAACTAACAAATCAAATAAAGTGGGTAATATTTTTTTTATTATTTTACGGCTCTGGATACTAGTCCTTTAGAGCCTATCTTTATTTTATCACTTCTTTATTCCTAACAGCCTTATCTATGTGTATTGGTATAATGTCTATTTCATTTCTTTTATTGGTGTAAAAAGAGTTTTCATTCATTTATCTATTTAAAATGAGCTAAGTAGTACCTCATACCAAAGAACCGTAGATATTTAAAGTTGTAAACATTCCTCACTAAGGTTATTTAGGTGTCGTTATACTATAAAATATATGATAACATTCAAGAACTAGGCACTTTACCTAAATATCTACTATAAGCACACAAGACTTACGAAAAATCCAAACGAATACAAGCCAGCACTACAATTTGTAAGTAAGACTATGAATATAGCCCGAGAACCGCTTACGTACGTATTTCAACCGAGACGGGTCAAATAAAGCGTAGTGTAGGAACCCGCCCCCCTCCAGAAATAATAACCGAGATTCTGGCCACATGTCGACGTAATACCAGCGGGCACACGCTCGTAAAAAATAAGAAAAGGACCCCGCAAAATACTCTCTATTACATTCCGGTGTATGTTGGAAAAATTGGAAATACATTTGGTGGGAGCGAATCGGACTGCGTATAGCCTTATCGAACTCGGCCCGATATCGTTTGGCATCTTGCGTGTGTGATTTTCGATCGATTTCGCGCAATCGAGTTTTCGATTTTGCATGTGTTGCCAGTCATCAGATTTTCAGTTGATTGTGGTTATTCCCTAATAGGGAGATTTTTCTCAAAAAGTTTTTTAAATTATTTCTCTGGTTTCGGTTGTTGAGTTTTTTTGTATGTGAGTCAATTCAGATATTGGGATGAAAAATACGCGAATATTATAAAAGGATGAATATCACAACAACATTGAATAAAGGACATTCCACCAAAAACATAAATATGAAATTAGAAGCCAAGTTCAAAATCCGGCAAAAGAATTGAGATCTAACTGGACACCAAGTACTTTAGAGAATATTGAAATTTATTTAGGAGAAGGGTTCAAAAGAAGCTCGAAATGGTTTGTGTAAATACTACTAATACACACGGCTGTTCAGTCACGAGTTCCTTTCTTTGAACTTGGGTCTGACACGCTGCCGCGTGTCTAGATACAACATACAAGTAGTGTTGAATATCGTAAAGTTAACATTTTTATTTTATTATAAGCAATATTAACCAAAGTATGCAAATGTCCAAATCTCTTTTTGAGCCATTTTAACCGACTTCCAAAAAAGAGGAGGTTATCAATTCGTCGCGTTTTTTTTTTATGTATGTTTACCGAATATTCAAAAACGCCTGGACCGATCTGGAAAATTATTTTTTGTTTGAATACCCATATAGAAATTTTAAGAAAATCGGTTGTGTAGTTTTTAGTTTTGAAAAATTATATAAATTTCATTTTTTATATATTTGCGAGTGAAACAAAAATCTTTTAGTTTTAGAAATAACCGGCCAAGTACGAATCAGACTCGCGCATGAAGGGTTCCGTACCATTATAACTTAAATATTTTTTTTATTTTTTTTAGTATTTTCTGTTACAAATTTTATCAAAATCAGTTATTGAGTTTGGCGGTGAAGTCGGTTTTTAGTAACATCTAAATAAATATAACTCATAGGTGACTGACATAGTGATCTATCAACGCACAGCCCATCTAAATATATACAATGTCCTTTTTAATTAAGTATAAATATTTTAAGGGGCGATTCAGTCCATCATTTTGAACAACTTTTCCCAATAAATGTATACAGTAAACGAAAAATAAATTTTAGGTTCTCATACAAATCGAAGTAGTCACGTAATATAGTTAGTATGAAAATTGCAAAAAAAAAAATTGCGTATTCCGATAAACATTCATTAGGAAAAGTTGTTTAAAATGATGGACTAAATCACCCCTTAAAATATTTGTGCTTAATTAAAAAGGACATTGTATAACTCAAAGGTGACTGACTGACTGACATAGTGATCTATCAACGCACAGCCCAAACCACTGGACGGATCGGGCTGAAATTTGGCATGCAGATAGATGTTATGACGTAGGCATCCGCTAAGAAAGGATTTTGATCAATTCTACCCCCAAGGGGATAAAATAGGGGATGACAGTTTGTATGAAGCTTTGTCAATTTTAAACCGATCGGGCTGAGACTTTGCATGCATAAAGCTACTATGACGTAGGCATCCCCTAAGAAAGGATTTTGATAAATTACACCCCTATGCGAGCGTAGCCGCGGGCAAAAGCTAGTTTTATATGTTTGTAATTGAAACAAAAATCTTATTAATATAGGAAAAAACAAATGGACTTCAACACATTATACCAAAGGCAAATAGCAAAAGTCGCGGATAAAAGCTAGTAACTAAATAATCAAAAACGACGTTTATTTTACATAATCATAGTTTATTAATGTTAACAAAGTATTGTATATAAATTAAGTAGGAACATAACCACGTCCATAAACAAAATTATATACAGCCCTGTTCGTTCGCCAAGAGGCCGACACTGCTTTAAGTCTGCACTTTAGGTGCATATGTACCGAATATTCATTACGAGTAGTTGCACTAAATATTTCAGAGGCAATATTGAAAAGCCTGAGCGTATGCAACGGTTCGAAAGAGCGATATTTTAGTTGCTGCTTGCTACGAGCCTAGTTTCAAAGTGCATACTTTGAATCCAATATGTGGAAATATTGAGTATTTAGTGCTTTCTTGGCTCACTGTTGCTAAACTAAATGTTAAATAGAAGGCGATAAAGATTTTAACAGGCTGTCTGGTGAATCATTAGAAGACGAGTTCAGTTCATAAAAATGTTTTTTTTCTAAGGGGCCAACTTTGAAAGAGTCACGAGGTGTCTAAGCAACTTTACGTAAGTAAAGTACCAAAAATAATTTTCCAAATCGGTTCTCGCATCTTCGAGTAATCAGTGAAAATGCATTAAAAGAAGATTCTCACGAATTGATAACCTTCTCCTATTCTTGAAATCGGTTAAAAAGTTGTTTACATACATGTAAAGTAAAAATTGTGGATTTTTTTGTCATTTCTCGAGACTTTAATGTTGGTCCAATAGGAATAGTGGTACATATTGACGAGCTGGGCAATTGCTTCTAATAAGTCCGCCGTACTTACATATACACCCTGTGCTTTAAGTATACTATGTTTACATGAATATAATAAAATTATAGTAGTTTTTCGAGCGATGTCCGAGGACGAATAAAAGGCAAATCTAGATATACCTTAAGTATAAAATGATTATATGTTAATGCTAAAGGATACATCTTTTCCAAAGTCAATTTATTTTACTAATTATATTTGAGATGGTTCACCAATAATTTGCTTTACTGAGTTTACTTCGTTAATTCAGATAACTCACTTTTCATATACATTTCGTGTTTACTTTCAGAATTCAAAGTGCCGCAATTAGAAACCGCATATTACAATTTTAATGAGGTTTTCACAAATGAGAATTATATCAGATGCTAGTATCTAAAATGTAATAAGGCAGTGTTGTAAAGAGGATTTTAGCCCTTAATTTAAGTCTTGAATTTTAGGTCTCGTTGTCTTATTGCCATGATCATTAAAATGCTTCCTACTTAAATTAGTTGTCCTAGTGAGTAAAGCTACCAATTTTAGAGAGTAAAGCTATCAATTTCTATACATTTGGCAGAAAAATTGATACTCCGTTAATCAGTAGCCTTGTACTGATTTAAAGGGATATATTTCGACGTTCTTGACAATCGTTTTTGTCTTGTTTATGTGCAGCTTAAGATGTTAATCTGTATTGTAATTGTAACAAAGCCCATCAGGCCGGCTAAGGACTGATACTGAACTGGGTTTATTTCGGCTTAGTTAGTCTTCCCAGCAGTGGTCGGTCGTTCCGAAACGCTAGTAGTGTTTAACTCTTGCACTTAAATTATTTAAATAAAGACCTTCAATAAGATATAAATTATTAAAGTATATTTTTCCTTTCATAGTCTCAAAACACTTCAATATTTTTTGCCCTTTGAAACCAAAGTATCTTTATGCCAGTCCCTAATACTGCCACTCCTTGATTATGCAGATTCCTGCTATTTAGATGCTACACAGGAGCTACTGAACAAGCTAGAACGATTGCAAAATTTATGCTTAAGGTTCATATTTGGATTAAAAAAGTTTGATCATGTGTCTGAATACCGCAAACAACTTGAGTGGCTCCCTATTCGTTTGCGTAGAAACCATAGAATCCTATGTCTCATTTTCAAAATTTTGTACAACCCTACTTATCCTACATATCTACGTGATCGGTTTTCTTTTGCCCGTCCGTCTAATGTGCTCCGTAGGTCCATCATTTTCTGTTTTTAGGAAGCGAGAAAAAGAGTATAGTCTTTCCTTAACGTAATTAATATATATATATATGTATATTTATTCTTAACTTACATATAATTTTATTTATTTACATTTATAGTTAGGTATATTTTAGTTTATGTATTATATAATATGTATGTTTATGTTTAAACTTTTAGATAAGTACCTATTTTATGTATTTGTATTTAACTTGAGTCTATTGTGTACACGCCTACTACTACCTGTTTTCTTCTCTTTTCCTGTCCTGGGTCTGCTGGAAGAGATTTCTTTTGTAATAAGCAGTATCTACTCGTATGTACTCAATGTTCTTACTTTGTTCGTTCCTATGTTTTTATTTTGTGTACATGAATTTCGTAAATAAATAAATAAATTATTTAATACTACATAAAAAATGAGTTTACATTCTAAGGGTTCTTGGGGTTAGTCTTTTTAATTTTTAGTTCGCGCCTCAAGCAACAAACCGAAAAGATTTAAAGCTGAAATCTCTATTATTAAAGCTAAAGACTAGACTAAAGGCAACCTTTTACAACACTAAAGGCTCATAACAGTAAAACATTTCACAGCGCGAGCGAGGGAATCTTGTGCGCAGCGAAAATCGCTAAAACACACAATCTTAGCTCCGTTAGAATAAACATGGCAGACGTATAAACGTTGAATAAAGATAGTTGTCGCACATAAACGACGATGTGTTACGCCGCATATAATAGAATGCGGATTCCTTAAATGTAAAACGTTCGCTCCGCTCCCCGAGTCGTTGAAACCCCTATAAAAATGTTAGTTCGCCTTTCATTACATTTCGGAACGGCGCTGCACGCACACTCAGACAAATATCGACTCTACCTCAATAAATCCACGTTCGATTTTCGCTGAACATGACCGGATATTTATTTCACCAAATGTCCGATGTATTCGTTTTGAATAGCCCGTTTTCGGTGTTTTACTTTGTTTTGTACAACCGTGTTGTGATTGAGATAGTTTTAGTTAAACAATGTTTGTTTTCAGCTTCGCTAGAATCGATCAGTTTCGATTGAATTTCTAATCTGAGACTTTTGGAATTAACGTTCTGAGTTATTTGGGTGGCAAACTAGCTCATACGGTGCTATAACTCTGGAACTACACATGAAGCTTTGTTATTTCCCCTGACAGTCATATTATTGCAAGTCCATGCCAGCGTAAGATGGCCTTCTCACCCGTCTATCCTCTTGACTGCTATTAAGAGCCCACAGCGTCCGGATATATTTTGGGGGTTCGTCCAAAACTGGTCACGATATACGTGATACAAGGGTCCTTTTACCCCGCAGGGCTGTAATTTGCACCTGTAGTCAGAGATATTATGTGAGAAATTTTGTGTTACTTGAATACAGGTCATGGGACGAAATGGAAAATGTTTCAGTTGTACGCTTTTGTTTCTATGTGGGGGCAATCGAATTGTATTGTCTTTTCAATGTCGAGAGGTTTCAATGGTTATTCACATTTTCTTTTATTCTCTTTTTGTGTTAAGGGTATTCGATCGGGGTTCAATCAAGTGGATTGGAGAAAACCTTGGGGTTTAAATAAGTATTGTGTTAGCAATTCGCGCCGTTACTGGAATACGAAAATTTGATGGAAATTGCTATGAGAGCGCGTACAGACGACACGCGCACGCCAAGCGCACGACAAGCATGGTTTGAATTTGTTGCATATAATTTGAGTCCTATCACACATCAATACAACTCAAATTGCATTTACCGAAGTCTAGTCGGGGCAAGCGCCGGGCGGGCGCAAGGCGGAGGCAAGGCGAGTGAGTGGCGTAGACGAGGCGGGCGCTAGTTGACTTCGGTTAATGCAATTTGAGTTGTATTAATGTGTGCTAGGACTCAAATAATGTGTAACAAATAACAAAAAATTCAAAGCGTGCTTGGCATGCGCTAGGCATCGGCATGGCGCGCGTGTGGTCCGAACACGCCCAAGCAACAGTTTTGGCTGTCAATCTTTCTTAAAAAAAAAAAAACCAAAAGTGTCTCGTACGTTTAGTATTGTTTTGAATTTACTCAACTGCAAAATAGGCATGTAGACTAATAGTAGATTGTGCTGCAATTAATATTTTGAAGGCGAGGGCGCTACTTTAAATCCAGAGTGAAACAAAGGATTCCACAATTGAATCATCGGGCGTATCGAGTGATTCTACGATGGAATCCTGAGTGAAGTGAGGGATTCATGTACAAAAGTATTACCCTACCCGAGTCGCACACTCTACTTTTTATCTCCATCAATGAGAAAAACTAGCAAATACAAAACAGAATATAAAGAAAAATAGAACACCTACAATACCTTATAAGACTTGAACCGACATTTTAATACTAACCTTTGTTTGGTGTCGTTTTCATACATTAAATACTAAGAAATAATTTTTCGAAGACCACTAACTTACGATAAAGTGTTCACTCATAACTTTGTTTGCGTGGTCCTTCATATCTTTTTAGGGTTTTGTAGTAAACAAGGAACCCTTATAGTTTCGCCATGTCTGTCTATCTGTATGTCCATTCGCGGTTTAACTCAGCGACTATTAGTACTAGAAAGCTGTGATTTGGTATGGAAATGTTTATTAATTAGGCGAAATAAGTGATAAAATAAAAAATATTTTTTTTTATGATGGCTCCCATAAAAATGAAGTAAAAAAGGCAATTTTTTTTCGATTCACTGGTCTTATTGGGTATCGTTGAATAGGGCTTTTAAAAAGAGGTTGTGAATACCGGTTTTTGATTTAGGGATCCATTTCTGAAATATTTGGTTTTAAAGTGAACATTTTTGTTTGAGTAAGTGTCCCCCCCCCCTCTATCTGCTAAATAGTTACATATAAACACGTGAAAAAATTCACAGCTATAGTATATACAACGAAATTTAAGTGAAACCTATCAGAGCTAAGTAGAGTTTACAATTTAAAAAGTTATAGGTGATCAACTTATAAAATGTACTCGCAAAATGAAAATTTCTCACAAATTCAATAGAAAATTAGAAACTCAAAGTGGGTATTCGTAACTACGAAACCCTACACTGCGCGTGGCCCGACACGCACTTGGCCATTTTTTTTATTAGTAAACTTGATACCTATTCGCTATCGGCTCAAACTTACGAAAAAGTATTCACATTTACACAAATAATTACATGTCAATACAAATAACCTAAATTTTAACTTCTGTAATTGCTTAAATCAAACAGAAAAATTGCGCTATTTTATAATTATAATTATTTCTTTTTCCAAAGCGAACAACATAAAAATGATTACCTAAATTCATCCATGTTGACGACGATAAGTATTCCAAATTAAAAAAATCACGGTGTCTGTGCCAATTATTTTTATTCTAAAAATTCTTTTTATTTTTGCTGGACTGCCAACATTATGTTTGATTCTACATAGATTACACTCGTGTTCAGTTTTCAAATTGGTTTTAATCCCTAAAGATTTTCTTTTTCTCTTTTTAGTCCCGAGAGAATAAGTAGTAACTTTTTCTCCAAATGTTTTGGGATGAAAACATCGTTTTTTGAGTAGAAAAGATGAAATTTTATTTTGCTTCGTTACATAGATCATTATTACAAAGAATGATAAACGTATTTTTTCTTTTCTCTGGTTGGCAAATAATGACGAAGATACAGCGCTTTTCAATTCGCGTAACTTCACGATCAGCTACGATTTTTAATCAAAGATGACGTAAAACACCCCCACTCCAAAACTTCGAAGCACTGTATCTTTGTATATTTCTACTCCTTTGCTAAACGAAAAAAAATTTGGGTCCTTTAGTTTTGAATAATATAGTTGACGGAGTTACTGTGTAATGTCAGTTTTGTAAACCTAATAAAAAAAATATACATGAATCCCTTACTTCACTTAGGATTCCACCATAAAATCCATCGTTACGCTCGTGATTCAACTGCGGAATCCTTCGTTTCCCTCTAGATTCGAAGTAGCGCCCTCGCGTTAAAAGTGTTACCTTTACCCCTCGTAGCTCTGTAAAGTCTACTTTTTTACCGGGTTCACATCCCTATTACACTAAATATAAACCAGAAGTACTCTCAACAGTAAATAATTTAGTAGTTGACCTAAGAAGTGTCAGAAATTAATAAAGATTAATATGTGAAAAAAAATACTAGTAAATAAATAATAAGTCATCATCATCATCATTTAAGAGCGGTCTTATCGGTGGAGTTTCTTCCATTCTATTCTGTTTTCTGCCAACCTCTTGACATCTTGATATGACACTGCTTTCACCTGACAAGTAGAAAATGATAATTATTTTAAGTTCATTCGCTTAATTCACATTACGTGTTAACACGTGTAAGCACAAGAGCTGCTTTAATATACAACGAATACAAAGTCATCCTCTTCAAAAGCAAATTAAAAGGCAACATTTACACGCCTTTTTACACGAAATACTCGACAACGCATAGTAAAAACATGAACGGAAGTCGAGCTTTTAACTTTTCACGTCATGACGACAAAATGCAAAAATACATAGGTATTTAAAATGTCTTCAATACCAAATTCTTATATACGTATAATACAAGTAGAGGGGTAGATTTTTTTCAAATACATTATGATAAAAAACTTACTGAACGTGATAGAACACAAATCCATAAACAAATTTCACAATATAATGAAAATCCTTTTTATATAGAACATTTTAAAAATTATATCCAAATAAATAAATAGAAAAAAAACGTCTTAAAATAACTCAATCAATTCCATTTACCTATTTTAATTAAATACATAAATTTTGTAAATGTGCTTGCTGTGGCAACAAGACACAAACATCGAGTGAACATTAAGGTATTACTTGTGATAAATCTTACCTTTTGATTTAAAAAGCTTTATAATAATTTAAACTAGTACTAGTATTCCGTGTTCAATTGGCTTCATTAATGTTCATGGCAGTTACGAAGATTTAATCACAGTTTTACTCACATCCGTACACTCGCCCTGAGGATGATCGTCTAAACCGATCAAAATTAGTTGGCCTTTTTCGCCTACATTACGTAATTAAAATAGTGTTTAAATAGTTATAATGTTATCTCATATTAGTTTTAAATATATTATATTACATTACGTGAGCAAAAGCGTGTTTAAATAGTTTTAATGCTATCTTACGTTAGTTTTAATAATATTATAAAAACGAAGGTGTCGATACATCTAGCCTTCTGGTCTTATTTACCTTGTGCTATAGTGACATAAGCCGTATGCTAATCCGAACGTGAACCTGTAACGTTTCATCCATTATTAACCCTCCGACGAAGAACCGAAACGTCACGCGTGACATAGGTCTCATGGACCCTAATTTGGAATTGAGACTATTTGGAAACAAGCAAACTTACCTGGTGACCAAACGCACCACATGTCGGCGGTTAGTGGAATGGCAAAGCGAAATGGAGGGAGCCAAAATTAGAAATAGAATATTGAGTGCCTTTAACCAATCTAAAGTATAGATCCCAGTCTAACTATTTTTGGGTAGACAGCTGTGGAAGACAGTGCCGTAAAGAATTAATACGCTCATTTTTGTTTACTATTGTGGATCTAATCAATTCAGTAAAACATGTTGGCGCTTTTATTCATAACAAGTTAATTAAAAAACCCTAAATTACAAAGAATCACTCCCAATAACTTTTGAACGGTTGAACTGATTGTCATTAAACATAGCTGAACCACCGTAAGAAAACTTGCTTTTACGTCAAAAACCCGCATCAAAATCGGTCCATCCGTTCTGGACTTAAACTTGTAACACCCCTTTTTTTCGGGGGTTTAAAACCGATACAAGTGGAAAAAAAAGGATCTAAAGTTTTAATAAAAAAATATTTATTTATTATTTTTTTAATTAGATAAAATTATTTGTTACAATCGAAATTTGTTTTCTTATAAATATATTACTTATCATTCTCATTTTCTGATATCATTCACTCATTTTATGACAAAATTACGACAGGAAAACAGACTAAGTGATGTTTTTATAGTATACCAATCAATAATAATACATTATAATGAGTAACAACCATTAAATTTACCTCCGTTAAATTTATTTATTCCTATTACTTTTAAATTTAGTTTTTAGTTGAATATATTGTTTTGAATTGTATAAGTATATTTATAAAGGTTTATAAAGATTTTGTTATTGATTTATCTCCTCATCACATATTAACAGATATAAAACTAATCTAAGTAACGGTAAAGCTACAATCTTTGCGATACCATATTTTGCGGCTGATTCATGACATGATCCTCGCCTTATTCTTCGTATTAGGAAGTTCCCCAATAACCGGATTTCCCGACATTTTGCTTGGACGAAATCAGAAAAGTATAATGGCACGATATATACCGGAATACCCAGTGCATACATTTTACAGCCCGTTCAGTCCATGATTCTGATTACTTTATCCAAGAAAAAACGAAAAAATCTTACCATACAACCATAATTTTAGCGTCAAATTAACCGTTGCCTACTTATATTATGTCTAATTAATTTGATCTACTAATGGTCTAGTGTCTCACATACATATTTGAAATAATAAAATTATTAAATACTCGTAGGTATGTGGACTGAGTCTGAAAATATTATTTTATTTATCCGTGGATTAGATTATCCAAAAATATACATATATTTTTCGGTTTATCTATTAGTAAAAATACACAAAGAATATATAGCGCATCAAAATTTTGGAGTGGGGGCGATTAATGTCACCGTTTAGCGAAAATCGTACAAGATCGTGATTTTACGTCATGCGAAATTTATTTCGTCATTATTTTCTAATGAGGGGAAAAAATACGTACTTATAAAATAATTATTATAATCATCATTTATAGATAATTCGATCTCTTAAGTACTTATTCTTACAATATACTCGTAATATTTATTGGATGTCTAACATAACAAAATTTTACGTATAGTTCTAAAAATAATTAAAAGTAGGCATGTAGCGGTAGAAGCTTTGTAATACCATATTTAGTGGCCGATTTATTACATAGTTGTCGCCGTACTCAACTCGACTAGTATTAGGAAGTTTGCCAATAACCGGATTTCTGCTAACGCCTTAACCATACCTGAATTTTCGGGGGTTCAGTGCTGCCCCTATTTGAAATAAATCATTTGATAGGAAACAGAGACATCATTTAAAATTTTGTCTTGACCAGGCTCTAGATAATCCTTCAAACTATTTTAGTAACTGCTGTTTATAGTTTGAAGTGAGAAAATGAAGCTTTAACGTTGTGCGTAGAAAAGCTTCACGTTCTCACTTTAAAATGTAAACAATAGTTCATAAAATAGTTTGAAGGGTTATAAAGGGTCTGATCAAGACAAAATTTCAAATGAAATCTCCGTTTCCTTTTTATAGTTTTATTTCAAATGGGGGCAGCACTGGACCCCGGAAAATTCAGGTAGCCCCTTAACATCGCTTGGACAAAGTCAGATATGGTTTTTAATGCAGATAATAGATTCAAGATTCAAAGATTCAAATGTTTATTCAGTAATTAGACCTTTACAGGCACTTTTACACGTCAATAAGTATAATTTATGTTACGTGTAAAGTATATTAAATTTTAATTTATTTTTAAAGAAAAGCTACCGATACCAGCGCTTCGTAACGACCACTGCTGAGAAGAAACGCCGAAAGAAACTCATTTTCACAGTATTGGTCGCCTACTCGCCAGAAGGGCTTTGTCATATTATTATAATTGTCTTTTAATTAATAAATACTTATAATATAATACAATGTTGACACATTATAACATGTAATGCTTGCGAACCAGTAAACAAACATAAATTGCGTAATAAAAAATATTAAGTAGTCAAAAAAGCGAAGCCGAGCTGACCAGTCCCTCCCGGCAGCACCCGTTCACGAGTTGACGCACGGATCAGCCATCGTTAGACTCAACCATATTAGAGGGAATCCAACGACCCGACCAGCGACGCCACCACCGGATTGGACATTTTAGTGAGCATGAAAAACCCGAACTCGCAGACCTTGTCAAGAGAAAATATTAATTATATGTTGGTCACTTATTGATCGCAGAGCATTTACATGTTTTTACAGTAGACTTATTATGGTAACAGAAAATGCAGCTATTTATGTTTCATGTGTGGAGTGTAATGGAAAATGTTTAGGAAGTATCCACGCGTTTTTATCTCTTAAATAATCATTGATAGTATAGTACGGGATAAAATATATACGGGATAAAATATTTACGGGATATTTCTTAACACAGAAAGTTCTGTCTATGATATTTATACAAACAAAGGATAAAATAGGTAGATTCTAGGGAACATGCATGTAAAAGAAATGTGTTTCTAACCAGTTCATCCATAAATATTCAAAAGTAAAGTACTAACAGTGAAAACAGAATAAAAATTGGTTGAGAAACGAACGAGATCTATCTCACTCGCAAAAACGCTATTTTCTATGGCAAATGTATAGATGATATGGACTTTGACGTCACCAGTCCATATCGGGCTTCTCTTCCTAATTAAAACTTTAAAGTATCACATGTTCGTCGTTGTTTGAGATATTCCTTTTTTCATACTTTGGTTTATAAAGAATTTATAAAGCGAATAAAAAAAAATACTTGCATATTCCCTACTTAGTTTATTTACGTAAATTATTTGACCTATTGATTTCGCGTTAAGTTACATTTTTGCCTAATTTTTATCTATTAATCGTATTTAGTAACATGTTAACAAACCGATTGTTAGTATCTGATCATTAAATCCTCCCGTATTCCCGGTTGCATCCTAAGCGGGAACGCTTCAGAGCCCGGGGTCCGCTTCCTAACTTAGGTGATTTGTCAATTTTTTTTACTGGTTTTTTTTTAATGTTACTGGTTTTACACAAAGCGACTGCAGTCTGACCTCAGCGACTAAAAGGGTAGACCAGGACCAATCCTTGAATAGGTTTGAGCAAAATGCTAGATGGCGTTCGGGACCTTTAGCCTTCAGTTTAGGACAGTTTAGCCTTCCCATATACGGAATCATCTTTCTTTTCGGATAATCAGGTGATTCAAATCTGAAAGTAGCCTGTTAGTATCTGATATCATCCTATTATTAATTAAATATTTCCAATGCGAAGGTTTGCATGGATGTATGGATGTTTGTTCTACTTTCACGCCAAACGGCAGAACGGATTACAATGAAATTGGGATGTATAAGCTGTAACTGGATTAATACATAGGATTATTTTTAACCTATTCCATGCAGGTCAGGGAGTATAAAAAATTGACCAAGTGCGTGTCGGGCCACGCGCAGTGTAGGGTTACGTAGTTACTAATGCCAACTTTGAGTTTATGCCACTGAAAACGTCTAAAAACGAATTTCCTATTGTATCAGTACGAAATTTTCTTTATACGAGTAAATAAGTTGATCGCCTATAACATTTTAATTTATAAGCCCTACCTAGCTCTGATAGTTTTCCTTTAAAGTTCGTTATATATACTATAGCTGTGAATTTTTTCACGTTTCCATATATAACCGTTTAGCAAATAGAGGGGGGGGGGGGGACACACACACACTTGATTCTAACAAAAAATTTCACTTTAAAACCAAATATTTCAAAAACGGATCCCTAAATCAAAAAACGGTGTTCACAAGCTCATAATATGAAAGATCTATTCAACGATACCCCACATAATTGGTAAGTCGAGAAAAAACAACTGACGTTTCACCACAGGTTTCACGTTACTTGTATAGGAGCTACAATAAAAAAAAAATTGTGTTTATGGAAAGTAGTATTATGGACTAAACTTGCCCAAAAAATGTTGCTCGTGTTTAAAAAGTTACCCTGTATACTTTCAATCCCGGACAAAAATGTTAAGTTTTCATGGGATTGGCTAATTTTGACCAAACGGGCAGCGATGCGAGTATCAGCTATAGTCTATTTGTTTAGGTATTTAAAAAAATGTAAACAATCTTGACATGACTTTTTATTGAAATATTATACACTTTATAAATTAATACCTTTGCAAATTACAAATAATGTAAATTATAAATTAGATGTTTAATTCATAATTTGCAAAAGTATTGATTTATAAAGTGTATATTTCAATAAAAAGACATGTCAAGATTGTTAACATACTTTTAAATACCTAAACAAATGGACTATAGTCAGTTATAAAAAAAAAATTAAATATAGGAAACGCTCCAAGAACAGCCAGTGTCATCGCCGCCCCCGCGTTGACTCACAATTTATTCTGCCAGTGATATCATCCTACCATACAGAGGCATGGTTATTGTGTTTTTACGGTTAATTTGATCATCTTTTGGATGTTTTTACTACATCTCATCTTGATCAGGAGTTTATGCGTCATGGCATAAATTCAAGTTCGTTGTCGGGTATCTTAGAGTATTTAATCTAAGGGCTCTTATAGACGAGCGACGGTATGCCCGCGGCAACGCGCGACGGTCGCTGACTGTCGCAAATGGTCGCGTGACACATGTCAAACTGTCAAAATTTGCCGCGCGACACGGGTCGCCGACAATCGGCGACGGTCTCCAAACTGTGTAGCGGCACACCTGTGTCACTCCCCGTTAAGGTGTCGAAAATATGGGTCCGGCCGTCAGGCATTCATTCCGCGAAGCGCTCGACCGCGACGTAGCAGACAAACAAAATTTAAAATTAGGGTACATACATACATTATTACGGCGACCACTTCGAAGGGTAAAATTCAGTTACATGAATCGTTTGTGCAGAGTAAAAAGAATGAAATTGGCTTGCAAGGGATGTCTAGGTAACTAAACGAAGAGGTGAGGAGTTCTGACGAGAGGTAAATTACACCATAGCGCTAAACACATTAAGTAGACATTTCTTTGAATAAATTTTCTGAGTAAGACTTCTGTACGTGAGTACTAGAACTTATTCTTTGGCGCGACACAGGTCGGTGACGGTCGTCGAGCTGTGTCGCGGGCATACTGTCGCTTGTCTTTTAGAACGCTAAGTCTTGTATCCGTTTGTTAGTTTGTCTTGGTAGCTATCTTAAACTTACAATTTTTTTTCCCACTAGCTAAAGCTTGGTTAAGAGTATAATATATATTTTTGCCTGACAGTTTATCATGATTGAACTTGGCGGCTCGGAGGGAGAACGCATTGCTAGTGTGTGGTCCGATTATGATGGTCAGAGTAAAAGTCATAGGCAAACCTGACACCAGTGTTGGCCACTTACACATACAAAATACAATACAAAACAACAATTCGTTCTTAAAATGTTTTGTTTTTCCATTATTCTGTTAAAACATATATTTTTAACATTTTCTATTTATAGTATCTAAATCGTGTTTTTACGTGGGTTTTATTTAAAAATACTTTAGTTTAGTTACTTTTACGTGTTTTTTAAAGTTAATTTAGTTACTTTAAAAAAACACGTCAGAATTTTTAAAATTAAAAATACCTACTTACCGTATGGTATGTAAAATATTGTACGTATTAAGAATCTTAAAATTGTGTTGTTGCCAATACATTTTTAGTGTAAATGTTTAATATTTGTGTAAAATAGTATCTAAGTATATATAGTTTATCAATTCTTGGCAGAGCCAATAATAAGGATACATTTTTTGATTCTCTATCGATGACTATCCTAGATAAGGTAGGGCGAGAAGTCCTGAGGGAAATGTTGGAAGATAGGATAGCCAAGGTGTTCCGTCGTAGTTTCGAAAGTTTTAAAACAAGGAAAGGAAATTTTAATAGTATGTTGTACCTGTTTGTAGGTATATTCTATTAAAATAAACTTATATTGACAAAAACCTCATACTTAAAAAAAATTAAGATACTATAATTATTTCAACATAATATAAAAATGAACCAATAATTGGTTTATTGGTGATATTTCTAAATAAGCAAATATAGTTTTGTGTCATACTTAACAGGATTATATTGTTATAATATTGTCTACTACTTTTATTACGTCCTTTAATTAAATAAAATACAAACACCTTTGCTTAATACGTAAATATCATACAAAAAATCTCTAAATCTCTAACATAAAATAAATAAGTACTGAAGTACGTCTCCCCTTTTCTTTTTCTATTTTATAGAAAAAACTAAAAAAAATAAATAACACGAAGTCTTATATTGAACTTTTTGAACATGTTTAATATTTTTCTTTTTATATTTTTCTGTTATAAAGAAAAAACAGTGAAAACATATAAGGAGGATAAGAACATGGAAAACACTCCACCAATAATAGCCCAGCTTTTAAATGTTTTTAAAAATACACAGACAACTAACACAAAGCCTTATTTTGAGCTTTCTGTACATGCTTAATATTTTTCTTTGTATTTTATTAAATTTAGTAAACAAGAAGTATGTATACTGCAGTGTTTATTCATTTAAAACTTTATCGAGTCAAAGCTACAACATTCTCTTCCTGTCGACCTTTAGGAAAACTATACAGATAGTACGACCTAGTCCTACTGTCTCATGTGGGTGGAACCGTATGTGATGACTTTCGTAATCGTCTTTTTATAATTATTATCAGGTCTTTTATCTTCACTGCAGGAGCATGACTCTCTCTGTACTACCAGACCATACTTGGCCAGAGCAGCCAGAGGATTTGGCCTACATTCTCCACGCTAGCCAGACTGGTTGGAGGGGTTCATTGATACCCGGATGCTTTATTTAGCTTGTATTTCTGACTAAGACTTCGAGTGGTCCTATTCAACTATGCATCATAATCTTTTTATCACTTTTTTATCGACGTCTGAGTAGGAGTGTCACCGCTTCTATGCTTCGTTCGGTGAGTGAGAGCCGGAGGCCCCCCTCCCCTCCCCTCCCCTTCTCCCTACATCTTCCCTTCCTGAAAGGCCGGCAACGCTTCTGTTACGCCCGTGGTGTTGCAGTTGTCCATGGGCAGCGGTGATCACTTACCATCAAGTTACCCGATTGTTCGTTTGCCGCCCTATGACATAAAAAGACCTCCGTGGTGTAGGGGTGACCATGATAGTCCGCCACCTAGAGATCCCGGGTTCGATCCCCGGTCAGGGCAAGTTGGAAAATTGTATTATTCAAATTGTCCAGGGTCTTGGATGTTTATCTATATATGTATTTGTTATAAAATATAGTATCGTTGAGTTAGTATCCCATAACACAAGTCTCGAACTTACTTTGGGGCTAGTTCAAGGAGTGTTATTTGTCCCTATATATATTTATTTATCACTAACGATCTCTTGCAGTTTATTTTATACTCACTTAAACACAGTCCATTCACTGGGTCTCTTCGTAGGTCTTGATGTAGTTCTTTTTGAATATTTAGAACATAAAAAATGAATATCAGGCACTGCACTAAACTCCAAGTGCAAGTAGGTTGATGTCAGCATATTGCAACAAAGACACGGAAGCAACAAGTTGCAAAATAATCCTCTACTCGATGTAGACATATTATTAAATATCGAAGGCGAGTATCAACTTCGTATAATATAAGCTTTAGAATTTGCTGTTGCTTGTTTCAAATGGCTTTATACACAAAAAATGGTTATTCGTGCTACACAACCTCCGTGGTGTATTGGTATTCATGCTGGACTCTATTTTTTTATATATTTAACTTCATCTATCTATACTATAAAAAAAGAGAAAAAAAAATGTCTGTACATTGAAAATTTTTCCAAAAAAAATATTTGGGGCGATGGAGACATAGTAATAGAGTAAGAAAATAAAAAAAATGTCTGTCTGTTTGTCTGTTGGTCTGTTTGTCTGTTGGTCTGTTGGTCTGTTTGTCTGTTGGTCTGTTTGTCTGTTTGTCTGTTTGTCTGTTTGTCTGTTTGTCTGTTTGTCTGTTTGTCTGTTTGTCTGTTTGTCTGTTTGTCTGTTTGTCTGTTTGTCTGTTTGTCTGTTTGTCTGTTTGTCTGTTTGTCTGTTTGTCTGTTTGTCTGTTTGTCTGTTTGTCTGTTTGTCTGTTTGTCTGTTTGTCTGTTTGTCTGTTTGTCTGTTTGTCTGTTTGTCTGTTTGTCTGTTTGTCTGTTTGTCTGTTTGTCTGTTTGTCTGTTTGTCTGTTTGTCTGTTTGTCTGTTTGTCTGTTTGTCTGTTTGTCTGTTTGTCTGTTTGTCTGTTTGTCTGTTTGTCTGTTTGTCTGTTTGTCTGTTTGTCTGTTTGTCTGTTTGTCTGTTTGTCTGTTTGTCTGTTTGTCTGTTTGTCTGTTTGTCTGTTTGTCTGTTTGTCTGTTTGTCTGTTTGTCTGTTTGTCTGTTTGTCTGTTTGTCTGTTTGTCTGTTTGTCTGTTTGTCTGTTTGTCTGTTTGTCTGTTTGTCTGTTTGTCTGTTTGTCTGTTTGTCTGTTTGTCTGTTTGTCTGTTTGTCTGTTTGTCTGTTTGTCTGTTTGTCTGTTTGTCTGTTTGTCTGTTTGTCTGTTTGTCTGTTTGTCTGTTTGTCTGTTTGTCTGTTTGTCTGTTTGTCTGTTTGTCTGTTTGTCTGTTTGTCTGTTTGTCTGTTTGTCTGTTTGTCTGTTTGTCTGTTTGTCTGTTTGTCTGTTTGTCTGTTTGTCTGTTTGTCTGTTTGTCTGTTTGTCTGTTTGTCTGTTTGTCTGTTTGTCTGTTTGTCTGTTTGTCTGTTTGTCTGTTTGTCTGTTTGTCTGTTTGTCTGTTTGTCTGTTTGTCTGTTTGTCTGTTTGTCTGTTTGTCTGTTTGTCTGTTTGTCTGTTTGTCTGTTTGTCTGTTTGTCTGTTTGTCTGTTTGTCTGTTTGTCTGTTTGTCTGTTTGTCTGTTTGTCTGTTTGTCTGTTTGTCTGTTTGTCTGTTTGTCTGTTTGTCTGTTTGTCTGTTTGTCTGTTTGTCTGTTTGTCTGTTTGATTTTTTGCTGAAAAAAACATCCGTTATTATTTCTAATACTCAACACAGGTAGTAGGGGCCCACCAATTAAGTTTTTATAAACCTGTATCCAGGACGTCCTGCTCTTTTACATCATTAGTATCATTTCAAATAAAAATAATTTGTTTTGTGTGTATTTGTTAATTGTTAGTGAATTTGTTACATACAGGTGAGGAAAAAATATAAATGGGTTGTTAAAGTTTTTACATTAATAAGAATTTTGTATCATATAGTACATTACGATATAAGTGCGTTATAGTGGTTATAAACACACGAGGCGGAATTTCAGCCCGCGCCGTAGGCGAGGGCGTAATAGAGCCGAGTGTGTATGTTAGTAACCAATATACGCACGTATATAGTACGACGTTTTAAACACACTTGCGACACCTAATGAACTGAATTTTTTGATTTCAAATAAACTCAATAATAAAACTGTGATTCAGACAGATTTTAATTAAGTCTTTTTGAATATAAATTTTCATGTTCATATTATTTTTAGTTTAAGAGAAAATTTAAGATATAAGTAAAGGGCCTGGTCAGGCATCTTGGTACTTGACTGTACACTGTTGCTTTTCCGGCGTGGCACCTACTGGCTGGCACAGCGTGGCAGGCCAGTTCGAAATTTAAAACAAAGAATCAATTTAAGGGATATAAATAGCAAATAGTGCGGTTATAGAATAACTTCCCTATTTGCGTTTATAATACACGCGTAATTTATGAGCTGTTTTATATATCTAAAACTGTGAAATTAGATCCACTTTACGAGCAAGTGTGTTGAAAAGTATATATTTTAATTATAAAATTTATTGAACACTCTTAATGTCAGTTAAAACTGTATTGAATCAAGAAATGTTTTTCTTAGTAAGAGTTTAAGTATATGTAAAATTCACATGCGAAGCTGGGTTTTAACTTCGTATCGGTTGTTCTTAGGTTTTAATCCAATTTCAACTCATTATCGTCTTATCATTGCATTATATTATACTAAAATTTATGCAAGCTATACGTTGTGAATATTATTAGATTAATTTTCGTATTAAATTTAATCTCACGTCGAGCTAAGGAGATTGACTCGGAAGGAAAACATAATCAAACAACAGTGTCTGGAATTTTCCTATTTCATTAATTTTTACAAGGCACTTGTTTATATAAGTTCAATATCTATTCTTTTTTTTCTTTATTTTTAAAGTTATTGTCTAAGTACCTACTTTTTTTTTCAAACTTTATTGTTCCAAAGTACAAATATAATTTTAACTTAGAACTGTTATAAATTTCTTGCAAAGAAATTAAATAAAATTGTTTGAAAAATAATTTCACTTCAAATAAAAATGCGACAATAATTTCACTAAAACAAAACTTTCATTTCACAAAAAGACATAAAAAAGTTTCTACCATAGCTTATTGTAAACGTGCCTACTTTCATTTTCAATGTGAAAAGGAATCCTAGAAAGCTTTCGAAACAAGGCTCGAAGAGGCTGAAACCTTAATCAGTAAGGAAATCCGAGCGTAACCTAAAAGTAAACAAAGTCAAGCCGCCAAATTCTAAATGCAACTCGAGTATCGATTTTATTAGGCACGTCTCGCATTATTTACAGAAAAGTCGCTGATCCCGCAACGGTACACACCTACACCACCGCATCTACCAAAAGCGTATTCATATTAGATTTCCGAGCACCCAACGCCACTCGCATCGACTGTCACCAATACGTTCAGATACTTTATTCGGAGAATCGAGTGTTCGCGCGCGCGAGTGTCAAATAAATACAAGTTGAAATATACCTCCTGTCGAGATCTGTGATCCTGGTATATTTGTGCCATTTCAAGGATGAATTTTTGTTTGGTTTTCGTGCTGTTCGGATATTTTTTCGCCTGGAGCGAAGGGATGTTGTATCGGCGAGACTCGGATAATGTACTCAAACCCGGTGAGACCTTTTGTTTGCATTTTAATGGAATTTTATAGAGCCAATAAACGAATAAACTTCAGAATTTTTTTCGACAGTTAAATAATAGATTTGTAATTGTAATTATACAATAAAATTTATATTCTTAATGAAAGTGAGTATACTTGTTTATGGAAAATAAAATATATTTTTTTTTAAATTTAATGTCCCTGTATTTAATAAAACTTTGAATAATTAAGGTACATGTTTGTACGTGTCCTAAAATGATTAGGAATCCTTCCCCAGGAAACACGCTATATAATAATTGTATTTGTGATTTTGTACATTGAGCTTGAATATAGAAATTTAAGCAGATATAAATACCTACCATATTTTGTTGAAATTACTTGCCGATCTGGTAGTAAATAGTATAGTATGTTTACCGAAATAGAGTAGATAGGTAGATAATTTAATGTACTATAACTTGATTCTGCAACTAAGATTGTGGTTAAAAATTAAATAGATATTTTTGTATTACATTTGTTCGCTCTATAATTTATAGATGTCAAAGTGTGGGCACCTCTACTCCTAAGTACGAAATGTACTTAGGAGTAGAGAGAAATGTAGTTAGGAGGACTTATATTAATGTAATAAAAAATATATAAAATCATCTAAAACTTATAATATATACAATACCAGCCAAAATATGAAATGACCTACGTCTACCAGACCAGTCGCACATAATTACGGTAAAATATGTAAATAACCAGCATATAAAAGTGGTTCGCTGCGCTGCGCCGGCGCACGGGCCTTGGCTGGAGCACTTTCGAATACTTTGGCTTATAATGCAAACACCTGTGTTAATGACAACTATAAATACCTATATCTACGTTTACATATATCGTGGTAATGGCAAATTGAAATTAACATTTTTCTCTATAAATATCGTAGGTAAATTCCATTTAATATTTTGCACTTAACTTATTTGTACATGACAAAATACGACTTGGTACGTATTAAATATCACGGTCATGTTATTTTATGCTTATTGCCAAATTGATATGTTGAAATTAAAATAAACATTTCAGAACATATTTTCGAGAATTGCTCTATAATTCTGTATTTTGTGAAACCACATCGAATTTGATCGAATAGTTTCTAGTTTATCGAATGTATGAGGCAGATACGCAATTCATTTAATTAGGTAAAATTATTCTGAATATTAGAATTACTAACTGCAATAATATGAATATAAAATTAGTGTCACTATTATGTACTTTGTCTTAGAATAATATTAATTAGTTTAACATAATTTACAGCTGATAACTTAGTCATTGAATTGATTACAATAATTAAAAATGGAAACCAACAACCTCAGTAGAGATTAATTAGTAATGTCACAGGATGAATTTGCATAAAAATTATACGCTCTGCCTTCGCTCAAACATGATTAACTTATAAGTAAACATGATGTTACATTTTATTTATAAGTTAGTTCAGATGCTTAATCGAACAAGTTTTAGTTTAATATTTCACAAACGGATGACTGACTTGAAAAGGAGTCTTAACAAACCTTCGATGTTTTTAAAAACCCTATCTAACGCCTCTTTTATAGGGTTTACGTGAAAATGATATCATTCCTCGGTTTTACATACAAAAAAAAAAACCACTTTGTTAGCTAACGTAATATGCATACCCATGCAAAATTACAGCTTTCTAAAATACTAGAAATGCAGTGAATATATTAGTCTGAGTTTAGCCGCGGAAAGATAGACGGACATACCGAAACTGTAAGAGTTGTAGGGACTTTAGATATTATACTTCTAATAAAAGGCCACAACTATTTGAATGTCTGTTGATAAGACATGATTACAAGCCCTTTGAATTATTTTATTATCGCACAGAGGAAGTCGGAGTGCTCGCTAGTTGATTGTGCAGTAAGAGGTGTTTTACCGGCCTCATGTCGTGGGCCACGGTCGAGAGGATAGGCCGAGTTTACACTGTTTGTATCTCTTACGATGTCATTGGTTGTTAAAACACAGTATGTTTTCGCTCATCTTCAATGGTGTCTCAGCCAAAACCCGCAGGTTTTTTATTTATTTATTTAATAATTACATTGCATTGCACATGATTTATTCTAAACAAAAACATCACATGCACCTTGTCAGGCCTTACAATGGGACGAGAGGGAGGTAGATATTTTCTATTGGTTGGTATGCTCGCTATATGATTGTGCGGTAAGAGAGTCCTAGTGTATGGCCGTGGACGAGAGGATAGGCTGAGCAGACACTATCTGTATCTCTTTTGATGTGACATGTCATTGAAATGTCATTACATGGAACGGTCTCCGTGGCTTAGTGGTCACCATGCTAGTCCGCCACCAAGAGGTCCCGGGTTCGATCCCCGGTCGGGGCAAGTTGGAAAATGGCCTTTTTCAAATTGCCCCGGGTCTTGGATGTTTATCTTTATACGTATTTGTTATAAAATATAGTATCGTTGAGGTAGTATTCCATAACACAAGTCTCGAACTAACTTTGGAGCTAGCTCAATCAGTGTTATTTGTCCCTATATATTTATTTATTTATCTTCAATGGTGTCTCGACCTAAACTCGCAGGTTGGAGTGCTCGCTGGTTGATTGTGCGATAAGAGGTGCCCTTGTGTTGAGGGCCACGGTCAAGAGCATAGGTAGAGTTTATACGAGCATACAGGAATTATAAATTTTAGACTGTTTTGATTAAATAATTATTAATTTAGAATCTGTTTGTCTAGTTATGTGTGTTTCTAATTGCAATCTACATATGAATATATCTACATACATAAATAGATAAAAAAGTAAGTAAAGATAAATCAAAAAGATGAAGCTAAAAAATGCTGTTAGAATTTATCTGTGTTGTGAACATGGTTTTGTTCTTACGCAAGCTAACAATAATTTTATCTCAGGAGATAGTTGTTTTGTGGTGGAAAAGTCAAGTGGTTTAAGTTAGTCCGTGTCTAGTTAAGTATACGAACAGGTGACAGGTCAATTACGTAACTCGGATGTGAAGATTATGTCGGAAGTTGATTTAACCTAGAATTAAAAGTACACGCTTCCATGTAGCTACTTGTTATGATTGCATTAGAATTTGTTAAAACAAGTTTACCTAATTTCTGGGAAAATTGGAGATAGTCGTCGTCGTCCCGTTGATTTTTGAAAGATAAGGCCGGGAGATGATTTTATGCAGATAAATGATATTAGAAGCATGTATTTAGCTAGTAAACTGTAACGATTGAGGGAAAGTAAAGTGTCTAATGTGCATTGTAATAGAAATTGAATTGTTTATTGAGCGTATGAATACGAGACGCCTCTAAAAATTAATTCTATTAAGAAATTAATAATTATATAACAATATATATATTGTTATATATATAATTATATTTATATATATTATTGTTATATAATTATTAATTATAAATATATATAGAAATTAATAATTATCTTATTATTAATATATATATATATATAAATATATATATATATATATATTTACATAGCTCATATATATATATATATATATATATATATATATATATATATATATATATGAGCTATGTAAATATAAAATTTCATGATAAAGATGGCGGAAGTTTTTTGTGTTTAGTGAATAAAGAATAAGTGAAAGTCTTTACTAGGTGATCAATTTATGGTTAACTGACTTCCAAAAAAGGAGGAAGTTATCAACTCGTCGCGATGTTTTTTCTTTCATTTTTTTTTCAGATTTTTTTTAGCATATTTTCTAAAGTAGATATGAATAAGCGGATTAAGATCATTTCCGTCTGCAACTAACAGCTATTTCAAATTCTTGTAATTTTTTTTAACCCTCTGCGACTGCCGTGGTATAATTTTCCCAATTTTGCTGACGTGGTAGGTGACTAGCAGACACCTTTTCTACAAAATTAATTATTACAATTTGTCATTTAAACCTATTATTTGTCTTGAGGTAAAATATATAAACTATAAAATATTATAAAAAAAAGGCAAAATAAAAGTCACTTATGCGAAATCACAACCTTTATTACATATGGCGCACTATGAACATAATTTTCAGTCTTCTTCCCAAAAACTTGAACTAAAAAAAATCTAACAGTCTTTTTAACATATCTTATAATTTTTTTCGTTAACCGTTTACTAATCAACATATGAAAATAGAAATTATTGAAATTTAACGGTGAGATCTAAAATTGCAAAAACTCAAAGTGTAACAATTTTTGTTGACAAATAAGCTTCGAACATTGCAGACAAATAGGATTTGAACAATCACAACAATCATATTTAGTTTGCCGTTTTCATTTACTTGGGCAAATAAAACATAGATTCTAGCGATTAGTATGTTCAACAATTTTTTTTTGGCCAAAGCTTCGAATAAACCTTGAACTGAGAAGTATTTTCTCGACGACTTTGTATTCTTACAATGTTATAAGATATAGTTCTAGATGTCCTAGGACACTTTTGAGTATTCCGAATAAAACTATTTTTACCCCTGAATACATCTACGTTAGTTGATTGGGTGCAATCTTTAAATACTTCTTGGTTATCTTGCCTTTTTGTCCCCACGCTCTCATCTTCTTCTGCCTCCAATGAAATCACATCCTCTTCAAAGCGCCCTGTACTCCGGTTCAAAATTAAGGTCCGCCAAATCGTCGTCCTTATCGCTGAACTCTTCGCCTTCTTCTTGTTCTAACCATTCAACTATTTGCTGATTGCTTGCTGTAGTAGCAACCTTTCTGATGTCTGACGTTATTTTCGATGTGAAAGGTCTGTCTATTATGTTTTATATGATTTATCTTTAAAATAATGCAAAACCTATAGTAAACAAACAATTATAGTGACATCATAGTCTGTAAGACACTATGGCAATTTAACAAATTTACTGATGTAAATAGTCTGACAGATACTCACGGTAATACTGACGTGGTAGATTGGTGGACACCGCAGCACCTACGCGCTCACGTGTGGCTTCCGCGACCGCTGCCGCCAGACCGACGGTTACAGTGGTGCAAATTAGGAAGGTACTAGAATCGCGGGAAACGAAACTTGAAGAGTAAAGATTTTGGATAAGATTATCTACTTCGTGATGTCTGTGGGACTACCACGTCAGTCGCAGAGGGTTAATGAATCATTAATTTCCGTAATTTTTTTATTACAGATCTGTTGCCAGTCTCATCGACAGTGGTACCGCTGCCATACTACTCAATATACGGCTACGAAAAGAAGTTGCTCCGAGATAAAAACAAGAAACGACCCCAAGGGAAGATAACTCTAGTCACGAAAGAGCCCAAATAAATTAATATATTAAAATAGTATTTCCAGTGTAGTTTCTTTTTCTTAAATATCAATATGGTATACGAGATATTTTCACAATAGTATTTGAGATATTTTACAAAAAAAAACCTCCTTGCCTTTTGAGCTCTTTTAATTAGAAATTATAATTATTATATTTTCATTACTAAAAATACAAGAAACTTTTATTTATATTTTTGACTTTAGGTTAGTAACTACTTTCTTTTAACCTTTCTAATACAATAAGCAAAACAAAAAAATCTTGATTCATTTTTGTTTCTTTGTATTCATTTTTGGTTCAATAATATCATTATATCTACTTAAATGTTCTTATTACATAACGAATATTTGGCCTCTTTATTTTGTCAAAGATTGTAAATTATTATGTTTCTAAAATTATATTTTCAAGATAATTGACTTAAAATTATGTTTTAGTCTGTCGTGGCTAAAGACTTGCGTATTTTCTTTAAATTGAGGTCAAGGGAACTGCAGCCAGCCATCCGAAGATGGTGTGATAAAACATGGTCAATTACATCGTTTATTCTTTTATTTTAGCGGTACGTAGCTAAGTAAATTATATCTTTACATTCAAGTAAAACAAGTACGTATTTACAACAAGGTCATCAATATTGTGTCATACAATACAGGAATATGTAATTAATAAATAATTGAGTCATTTGCGTTTTATTCTTATGCATCAAGAAATTATACAGCCTAACTCAAGACGAAGCAGAAGTGGTGACCTCATTTGATATTAATTATTTTATGAATATTATTATCTCTGAAAGTATCATCGAAGTGGCCACGTTCTTCGAAAATATTTTAAACTAGACAGACGTTAATCAAATTTTCGATGAATGTCCATATAATATTTAAAAGATGTTTTACTTTTCATTAAAAAAAAAAAAATTATTGTATTTTTATCTTATTTTCATAAAACTCCTTAGAGATGTTCATTGTAATCTTTAACTAGTTGCGCCCCGCGGTGTTACCCACACTTAAAGTAGCCTATGTGTATCCAGGATGTCAGCTTCCTGCATACCAAATTTAATCAAAATTGGTCTCGCCGGTCTTGGAAAAGTAACAAACATACACACACACACACACACTCAAAAACTTTCGCCTTTATAATATTATAATATGAGTGTGATAACATCGACTGAACCTTTCCTTAAATATTTTCAGAAAATTTTATAAAACCTTAAACTTACTCTCCAAGCAGACGATCAAGTTTCAAAACTAAAATTAGAGACAGTAAAATGCTAAAAGTACAAGTTTCTATATTGCATCTTGGGAAAATAAAGTGTTTTCTCTATTGTAATGTATTCAAACACATTTTTGCGACATTTAGTTGTCTGTTCAAGCTTAGAGTGTCTTGACCCCAGACATAGGAGTCACGGACTATTGTATTATACAGACAGATACACTTCGTTTTTATCCCCCGAGACTGACAGAGCCCAGGGTTTATGTGGTGATGGTAATTAGGAATCAAAAATAGTGGTAGATTTCCCGTTTAGAAAATGTCACACTAATTTCCTTGGTTGGTTTCTTCGACTTACGCGAGACCATAAGTTGCTTATACATTTTAATTTTTTTTTAATAAAAATGGAGATCAACCGAAAATAAAATGTGACAGGGTGGGTCATTAGTCATTACAGTAGAATTAAACTTTTATAAAGTGTCTTGACCTCAGACAAAGCAGTGACTGACTATTGTATTATACAGACAAATACACTTCGTTTTATCCCCCGAGACTGACAGAGGTTTATGTGGTATGGTAGTGGTTAGCAGGAATCAAAAACAGTCATAGATAAAAGTGTTAAAACTGCTAGCCCGTTAAGAAAATGTTACACTTATTTCCTTGGTTGGTTTCTACGACTTACACGAAAGAATAAGTTGAACAAGGGCGCCACCTAGTGATGAGTAGTGGAACTACATATTATAATTGATATCCGTAGCGCCATCTTTTATTTGTTAAAGAAAACCCTAACTTTCAAGCGTTAACCTTGATTTTTTTTGTCGTTAGCCATTTAAAAGGCTAACGACAAAAAAAGAACCGCATCGAAATCGGTTCACCCATTCAAGCGCTACGATGCCACAAACAGGCAGACAGACAGACAGACATTAGCGTCACACACAAGTCTAAGCTTCATGTCATGCCTCATCTCATATTGCCTTTAATAACTGGGTCTTGACCTGACTTACATCCTAATTCATTTACGAGATCCAAGTATCAAGTCCAACTTAACTATTGAAGACAATACCGGCTTATGCGGGATTATGAAGCAACTTGCATGCTAATACTGCAATGACAACATGCATATAGATTTAGCCATCGGATGTAAGGGAAATTGCTTGCAAATAGTGTAAATTACTTATCTGCAATTTTCTCTCCCATGGGTTAGGAGGCTAACAGACTAAGAACGCCGTGGGCCGTTGTTATTAGCTATTATAAAGATATTTTGGTCAGGTGGAAGATGATAGCTAGATCGCAAAACATTCGCCAGTGTGGTTTCTCTCCACAAACTATGGAGCACGTACTTATGTCGGAGCGTAATATGCAATGGCTGTATAAAACTAGATTCCTTTACTTTGAATAATTCGATGACGTTTGGAAGCAGTTTCGTGTCTATGTCATTTTGACAGTTGACAGAAAAGAACAGATGACGCCGTATGAGTTCATGTAGAGTCTTGTTCGAGCGGCCGTACTGTGCACAACTCGTTTGTGTAGTTTGCTGTGGCTTGGCCACGACTCATTTAATTGTGATTATTGTAATAGATGTGGATTGGTAAACCGATCTATTACAATGACAGTTTGTTTCAACAAGACGATAAGCCCAGGTGTATACACAGTATTCAATTCTGTGGGTCCAGAGAATTCAAACATGTGGTTGGAATTCATGGATCAGCGCGAGGTGGGGCGCTATCATTCGTCACATTTTTACAAGACCAACGTTAGGTCTCTCATGCGGCGACATCGGTAAGGTGACGTAATTGTAAGTAAGTTTTCATCCTGACATTATAGTCTGTTTTCGTACTGTAAGTAACTAAGTGGGTAATTCACGTCACTCGAGATGTCAGATGCCGATGCCGCCATGCTCTGCTCCCCTATTTTATTCGGCCGTCCGTGACACTTACGTGTCCCAGGTACCGAAACACCTGCACTTGGGGGACCTGAGGGCCGCAAACTACATAACTATCGAAGTGGCCCGATACTGGAGTGACAAAATCTAGTACCTAGTACCATCGACAAAAAGAAGAAGAAGGAGGCTTATAGATAACAGAGAACGACCAGCAATATCTCATCATCATCAGGTCTTATAGTCTCCACTGCAGGAGTACGATTCTTTCTTCACTTCAGGCGCGGTCGAAAATAAACAATTTTATTGTCGCATTGGAAAATAAATGGAAGTCTTCTATTTTTGTTGAAATAGCAATATTAGTATGAGAATGATTAAGAAGTCTTAAGAGTTTCTATGAGATTTATAAATGAAATTTAGTATAGACAAAATAATTTTATATACCTGTCTATTTTTTATATTTTGATTATCAAGCCCATATCGCTTTTAGCTCTCGAATATTTTTGTAAGAATTTGAGAACCTTTTCATATCTCCTGTGCCCCCATTGAACTGCACCTTCTGTACTCTAGAGACTAAAGAGCCAGTCAGTAGGGATTTTCGTCGAATCAATGTTGCTTTTACAATAATTTAATAGTTTACTTTTAGACATTTTTGCTTGTAAAACATACACAGGAGCCAGCGCAAATGTGGTTCCTCTCTTTGTGGGGATATCAGCAAAGTAATTTCGCAATTATCTCGTGCAACAACTGCATTAGGAAATTCTAATACCAGAGCTTTAAAAAGCAATTCTTGTTTATAATACAATGATGATCTCGAAAACGGCTCCAACGATTTTGATGAAATACGGTAATAAGGGAGCGACGAGGCAATTTCATAAAAAAGTAACCGCCCAGCTAGTACAATTTATAAGAGAGAGAGAGAGAGAGAGATAAGGGTTGAAGTAGGGTAATGGTCAGTCAAACTTTTTTCATAAATGTAAATTAACATGTTAGAATAAATGAAAAATTTAATTACCTACAAAGAGGCAATATTGTGGGTATTATTTACGCTGGTCTAAAAATACATACAATGAACAGGTTGCTTCTCTTCTCGGTCGTTAAAGCCAAGCAAGGTAATGGGCGAGACCGTAAATTATATTAATGAGACACACATGTAGCAACCCATTTGTTTTAAATCCATTTTCACCTTTACGCTCATCATCGCGCTTAGAGTGCCTTTGAGTCTTGTGGCCCTAGGCTTCTTGTGGCCCTAGGCTTCTTCTGTACCACTACACATGACATTTTGAAATAGTACCCTAACGTTCTTTACTTCAATAACGGTATGTTCCAGAATTTGCAAAAAATTATTAAAAATCATCTTTTCTGTTTGGTTAAACGAAAAAGGAGTTATTTAATAGAAAACGACAACAGTAATCCATGATGGGATAATTGGAGTGATAAAATAATTAAAATGGCGAAATCCCTGTTGCGCCAATTTATGGATTTTCATTGCAAATTAACCTTGTTTAAAGAGATTACCTCCTGAATGGCTGTTTTACTAAAATAACGCGACTATCCGGCAAATTGAATTGCCAGCGTCATAAATAAAGTGGGAAAAACGGTGGAAAAGTACATAATTGCAAGTTTAAAAGGATAAAATATATTTTTTTGTTACGTAGACTTTGTCAGCTCATAATTTTGTGTTTTGTTATGAAACACGGAACTTAATGACAAAATATGTTTTCCCTTTTCTTAAGGTAATCCTACTAAATTAAATATTAATAGGTACTCGTTAATACGCTAATAATATTACCCTCTAGTCTTATCTTACACTAATAAGTAATTTTATTTTGACCTTATTTTTACGATGACAGAATATGAGTTCCTTATTTTGCGGTAAGAGTACTTTCCTTGCATATACAAATATGTATAGTTAAGTGGTTCATAATTACCCTTCATACAAGTCATGATGTTGAATTTCAGTTAGTAAAACATGTTTACTAAAGAAATACCATTAATAACTGTTAGAAATCAGAATATAAAAAAGCAGAAGATGCCAAGCTTATTCGAAGACGCTTGGACCGTTTTAGAAAATTCATCTTTTGTTTGAAAAAGGGATACTTGTAAGGTGGTCCCATAAAAATTATCAAAATCGCTTGTGTAGTTTGGGGGTGAAGTCTGTTTTTTGTTTTGAAAAAATATCATATAGATTAACATTGTTGTGGTTAAAAAATTTAAAAACAATTGTAAAGCTTTCTTAAAGAGGAGTTATATCCTTATATCACAAAATGACTGGATGGGTGACCACAAGAGGCATAAAAATTTCTCGAGTTCCTCCGTGCTTCGGAAGGCATGTTTACAGCGTTGGTCCTGGCTGTCATCATTGTATGGCAGTCGTCAAGCTATGTCAGATGTCTTTAGGCAGCTTTTAAAAAATCTACTCCAGCTTGCAGACACGAAAAAAAAACAATATCACAAAATGCCGAATATTTTGCATATCCTTGATTTTGTGATTGCTTTGAACAATAAACGTACATGACTTAAGGTTAAGTGTTTTTTTTTTCATTTCAATATCATTATTTGTGACCATTTTTATTTTATGAACTTATAGGTAGGTCCTAAAGTAAGGTTAAAAGGTACTAAACAATCATAACATTCACTGTAATAAGTGAAAAAGAATTAGGAGGCCTTATAAAATATAGTTATACGTGTCTAAAAATTAAGTTGGCGTACCGGATTGCATCCTCTTATATTAGCATAAAAATATTGTCTAGTGTCTCAATTTTCCTAAGCACATTCAGGAACGTTTTTACACCCGTCCGCATTCAGAGAGAAAATTAAGTGAACAGGTTCGCTGCCATAGACTTACTATTAGCTAGACTAGACATGTAAATAAATGTGCTATATTAGGAGAAGATGATTTGAAAGCTGTCAGCTCTCTCAAAATGTGTGCGAGTATGGCTTCCCAACACAAGCTATGGCGTATCTACTTTTTGTCCCGAGTGCCCTACCACCTGCACCCTGGATGACTTGTGTGCGACGATGCCGTTAGAGCAGCTCAATATTGGGCATGTATAGTAAGATATAAAACATAAAGCATCGATATGCAAATAAGAAGATATCATAGTATGACTAAAAATGGTAGGATATGTTCTGCAAATTTTAATAGCTAGATCAGTCAGTAATTTATTACTCCTGATATTTATTATACGTCAATTATAGGTCAAGCATTTAGCTGAAGATCGAGAAGCATGGAAAAAACTCTACCGACAAGAACATAGTTCTTAAATAAATTGATTGATGAATATTATACGTGTATACTGAATTACATAATTGGTGTATAAAATACTGACTAAAAAGATATGTAATTATTAGGGTACGAAGACAGTAGGAAACTCAGGTTGTACAGATATAAGACAAGGTATTTACTTATACCTTCTATATCTATTATGTTATCTTAAGTCACCATGTAACAAAATTACTTTTTTCTGAACTTTATAGTTAAGAAGCTGCCTGAATTTTTCGGGGTCCAATGCTGCCTCCATTTGAAATAAATAATTTGAAAAGAAACGGAGATATCATTTAAAATTTGGATATGATCAGACCCTGGGTAACCCTTCAAACCATTTTATAAACTGTTTACAGGTTAAAGTGAGAACGTGAAGCTTTTCTACGCAGAATTGCGAAAAATGGCCACTTTTAGCGTATGTGCCACTTTTACCGTAAAAGCCGTGTGAAAGTGATGTCTCCGTTTCTTTTCACATGATTTATTTTAAATGGGGGCAGCAGCACTGGACCCTGAAAAATTCAGGTAGCCCCTTAAACTGTGTAGTCTATTTCTTTCTGTCTACGTCAGTAACATTAAGATGCCGCGATGTGTACAGTTTGTGCGCTGCTCATTAAAATATGTAGGAACGAAGCTCCTTTGCCGTTTCAAACACCTTAATATCACCTTTCATATTAATTCTTCACTTAGTTTCCGTGCAAACAGTATTTTAATGTCTGTTTTTATTGCATTATTGTTTATACTGTCATGATTTATATTTGCATAACTAAACGCTTAAAGCTTTGAGTTGAGGAAAGTTTTAGATAACTGTAATTGGCTGTCAAAACGAAGGCATGAAAATGCAAATATAAGAATTAGGAAAATGTATGGAAAAAAAATATCAAAAAGACGAATTTTTTGAGACCGATTGCTCAGTTCGATCTCCCAGTTTTCCAACTTGCCCTGGCTGACGATCGAACCCAGAATCTAAGTGGCAGACTATCGTGGACCGTCACTGATCGTGACTTCACCGCCGTTCTGCACCGGCATCTATCACTGTATTACATATTTAATATAAGTATTACATACAGAGCGGAATCTCCTAAAGTCCCGTGCAATATGAATCCCCGTTCCTTGTCCTCACACCTCTCCCCCGTTCTCGCATTGTCGAGGTGACAGCAGGCACCTGCTGCCTTGCACCTCTCCAAGGTAAGGGGACGGGGAACGGGACGCAAATGGCGCGGGACCTTAGAAGATTCTGGGGAGGAAAGGAGTGACAAATCGCATCCTACTCTGTCATTACCACACAGCTGTTTTATTTATTTATTTGTGTTTCCCTACTTTATTACAATAGGGTGAGTTTCAAGTATTAATCTAGGCGTTTTTTTCAAACCAACATAAAATAACAGTCATAAAAAAGCAAGGTGACTTTCATGTACAGTTTTACGGTTTACGCAATGATGTTTTATTTTCTCAAGATGTTACATTATAAATTATTTATTATTATTCAGAGCTTATTAGATTCCATTGTTAGGGAAAGGCCTCCCTCTCGGCTCACCACTTCTCTCTTTCTTGCGCTTTTGCTTGCCGGTCCTTCGAGTATCTAGGTCGTTACGCCATCTGCGCCTAGATATTAAAGGACGCCGACGCCCGTTCTTTGGGGTCCACAAAGTTAAAGTTTTGGTCCATAGTTCGGTCGGCATGCGGCTGTCGTGACCGGCCCAGTCCAATTCACATTATATAGAAATATAATATATTTATACTTGAGATGCCCTATTTAATTAATTTTATTTTAGTAATTAGTCTAGTTTTTAGTTTAATTATTTATTTACTACATTTATTACTTTTCGTCCTTTAATTTGCTACTTTCCAACAATTTAAATCAGATACTTTTTCTTAAAGTCAAAACAAACATTTTCTATGAGATTTGTATGAAATATAGACTAATGACGTCATAGTTTCTTGGAGTCAAATAGCACATTTTTGCGTTTTTTATAATAAATCTAAAATCACGTTGAAAATGGATATGATCTGTAACAAGTGGCATTATTTTGTAACGTTTTAATTTCTTACAGTACCAAATAATTTATTTTTGATCGAGAAAAGTACCCAATTGCAATTCGAAACAAATACGCTACAGATGATAGAGATGATCGCATGTTTAATTAAAACAGTAGATATAATAGTAGGTAATGCCCTCGGCATTACCTGGTGATGCTAAAGTGAAATTTTTTGATAACCTTACGGGATCATGACATTTTCCCAGGATAAAAAGTCTTATGTGTTAATCCAGGTAATACGCGTATTATTATAATACTGTATTATTACTCGTATTAATGTATTATTGCCGCGGTAATACGCAATCTATTCAGCCGCTTTCGTGTGAAAGCGGAGCAACAAGGATTAAATTGTCATTGTCACTAATCTGTGCAAGCTTGAGTCCCCTTAAAGGAGTTGACATACTACTAGTAGATAATATTATCTTCTACTTTGGACTATAGATAAGTATAAGTCTAACATATACGCCTTAATTATAATTTTTAGTTTTCCAGTGTCCTTGAATAAAAGATAGATAATTATCTATCTTTAATTCAAGGACACTGGAAAACTTTGGGTGCATGCCGGTTTAGTTCGCTAATTTCGGAAATTATTTTGAAAAATGTATTAATATCGATGTGGCAAAAATGCTCAAAAATTACCTTAAAATAGGTGCAATTACTAGATATAGGAATTATCAATAATTATACCGCATAATGTTAAGCTTAAGAAATCTTTGGGGGAAAAGCCATGTTTACCTCTCCCAAGGATTGCTTAAGGGGCTAAATCATTTGAAAGGAAACGGAGATATCATAATGAGAACTTTATAAAGCATGCAAAATGTGGTATAAAAATGTTCATGTTCTCATCTTAAAATATAAACAGTAGTTCATAAAATGGTTTGAAAGGTTATCTAGAGTTTGATCAAGGCTAAATTATAAATGATATCTCCGTTTCCTTTCAAATGATTTATTTCAAATGGGGGCAGCACTGGACCCTGAAAAATTCAGGTAGCCCCTTAAGCTAGACATTATGCGGTATAAGTAATGAATGTAATGATAATTCTTATATCTACTAATTGCACTAGTTTTAATATATTTTTTAGCACTGTGGCTACATCCACATTATTAGACATTTTTATCAATGGGTTTACGGCGTAACTCTGCTTACCAAGTAAAACCCAGTGTTTTTATATTGATATTGTGTTATATTTATGGAGGATATTCTCTCGAGAAAGGAATATGTTCAGAAGGTTTATTCTGGAACTCGACTCACCTTTCGTATGTAAATATTTTAATTCTCATAAATGGCGTGATTTGATGGTCGATGGTCTATGTCCAACCCTGGGTCTGGCCTTCTGTTTCAACCACTAAATTCTTCCTTCTTGCTACTTGAAAAATAAGACTGTTTGCAGGCCGATTCTGATTTATCATTTTTGTATGTATGGGGCACAAAAAAACAAATATATATATATATATATATATATATATATATATATATATATATATATATATATATACACATAGTTTCTCAAAGTAGACAAAGAAAAAGTAATAAATAATAAAATCTACCAGGTGCTGCGTTTTTGCAAGAAGATCCTAGAAGTCGGTAAATGTGGCCGTCTTCCGATCCTTAGCTCTTTTTACATCGTAAGGAATAAAAACGTGTATTTGTGTGAACAGACTTCCAGAATTATCAGTCAGTAATAAAAATATTTCATCAGCTTCATAGAGGCCCGACGTTACAGGATAGCCTTTTATTATTAAACTAGTTTACAGCTCTTTAAAACTGGTAAAAGATCCCTAAGGAATACACTGTATACTTTGCTTGCATCGGTAAACATGGAATAGGTACACATTTTCTGCTTTCCCTATAGCCTATCTTTACACCGAATTTATTATATTTTTATAGCGTTTTAGATTAATTAAAAAAGCTATCATGAAAGGAGTATACTTCAATTACCACGGGACCGACAATGTACATGGAATAGCTAATAACAGAAATAAAAGTCAACCTAAGAAGTAGTGTCTAATAATAGAATCAATTTGTTATATGTAGATATATTAGACATTAGTTTCTGAAAGCAAAGTAAAGTAAAGTAAAGAAAAAATGTTTATTTATTTTCTCCATTAATCTAAAACAAAAATATAAAGAGTAATTGTGGATTAGGTTTAATTCCTTAATATAGATTAGATTAAAGGAGACTGGAGCCTGCAGAAGGCAGAGCCTGTGCCACAGCACTTTAAAAAGTCGTATTTACTTTTCACACAATCATTGCAAATATTACAATCTCAAAAAATTGAAGTAAAAAACATCTAATCCAAAATGCCAATCTGAATTGTACCCAGTTCAAAGGTAACCATAACGCTTGCTTCATTCCCTCTCTGAATGGCTTTGAATATCCTTTGAGCAAGGAACTACTCGGAAGAAAAATATTAAAATTGATTCTCTCCTTCCCGGTTTTTGCTATGATCAATAATCTTCTCAACCACGGACCTTATTTTGGTGAAAACATAATTTATTTAGTCGAGTACAAAGTCAGGTGGGTGACCTCGTGAGCTAAAGTAGCAATATTCACCGATAATGACTTTCAAACATTGACTTAGCCACCTCTTTTACTAGATAAGTCAGTCAGAAAAATAAGAAATAGGATCACTAAATAGGGAGAAATCTTGGATTTCGTATGTATTGACAATCCTACTATTATGTCTTTGTCAAAGTTAAAAATCATTTATTTATCCATAGATGTTTTTATCACTTGATAATTGTCAATTCTCCTTTCGATTGTTGACGTCAGATCATGTACTTACCTTACAGCTACGTTTATTGCTGCTTCCTAAGCGCAAGTGCAGAAAAAGCGGCAATAAACCGCACTACAGCATTTTCTCCAAATACTTCAACTTACAATTCATCATCATCATCTCAGCCCTTCTTCCGCCCACTGCTAAGTATTGGCCTCCCTTCGTCGACGCCACCCAACTCAGTCCTGTGGTGCTCTAAACCAGGCGCGATTCATGACTTTTACTATGTCGTCAACCCATTTCATAGCTGAACGTCCGACGCTTCTTTCATCTGCTCCGGGCCACCATTCGGTTAAAGCCTTGCTCCACCTGCCAACTTACAATTATACTGATATTAACTAAATATATCATGTTCGTTGATACCTGATTTATAGGGTGCGGTTTTTTTAAATCATTAGGTTCGCAATTATACAAGTTTAGTTCATATTTTTCCGTCCAAGATGGCCGCCGTACAAGGACAATTCCCCTCCATACAATCTTCATACAAAAGGCCCCCATAAGTAACTAGGCGTAGCCTGAGGCCGAAACAAACGTAAACTAAAAAGTCTTCCCACTTTTTGAATGGGGCACTGGCTTATGATAGACTACTTTTTACCGGTCTGGTTTTTATCTTCTTATTTATTGGTTTATTTATGCGAGCCCCTCTAACTCACCTATTTATTAACTTTAAAAGTATAAAAGAAGTTTTGTGAACTTTTTATGTTCGGTTTTATTCAAAAAGACTTATCCAGTAGCCAGTATAAAGCTTTATTTTCAACGAGGCCCGGATTATAGCATGCCTATGCCGCGATTTTAGTGCAAGAGGATTTCGTTCCGTCCATTATCTCCGACTGCACTGGATTGCATGTATCTACGCGGGATTCAATTTTAAGTTACTTCGACACATTGTGAGGCTGGATTAAGTTAAGAAATTGAAATTAAGTGAAAGACGACCAAGAATACTTTATGGATGAAGTAAAATAAAAGGCAGAAGTGGTGTCGAGATTTAGCTGAAATTAACGACAAGAATCAAGTGTAATAAAAAAAAGACGAAGCTACAGCGTAGTTCACGAAACGCATACGAGATGGTGCTCATACGTCTTATATCTCGATATAAGAGTTAGGGCAATGGGTTGCTTAAAGTTGAACTAGTCCATACTTTTTCTACACAAATTTTGGAGGGGATTTCCTCCACTGTTTTACATTGTACATTCAAAGTTTAACACGATATCGTTTTGTATCATTATAATTTTTGTCTGTACGGATACAGAATAGTAAAATAAAAATTGATTAAAAGTTATAAACCTGTAAAGATTCGTTTTTTTTTTTGCTTATTTTTACACATCTTTCGGCGTAAATAAGCAAAAAAAGAAGTGTAAAATCTATTAAACAAAGGCCATACCAACACAGCCTTATTATTGAAGATTTAAAAAGAAAATTTTTAATATTGTTTAATGCAGTCATTTTTGCATAAAACCCCTTTTCCCAAAGGACTTTACGTATATTTTTACGCGCTCGGTTTACCATGATTTATCATACGTCAACTTACTGCTACCGCGACACCTTTGAGTTCGAGCCAGCCAGCCAGAGTCAACTAGTTCAACCTTAAATACAATCTCCGACCATACACGGTAGGAACAACTCGGAGCCGCGATTCCCCAGGCGCAACACCATGCCTGCCGGGAAGATCTTCCCTTCGTGGCGGTCGAACATACCATCTCGCTTCCGCTACACACCACCACAGAATTAATATATTATATGTATTACATACATAACGGAATCTCCTAGGGTCCCGTGCAATATGCGTCACCGTTCCCTGTCCCCGCACCTCCCCCCGTCTTGTCAAGGGTATTGAGCGGCAGTTGCGCTCGATCACAACACATTTTACCGAGTGCACGGATGTATAGTTTCGTTTGTAGCAGTGTAGGCATAAATGATATTCCGCTTCTATGAAGTGTCATACCTGTGACACCACCCTCAATGGACAAGATTGGGCAAGAGTCAGTAAGGTGGGATATAGACTGTAAATCTCACCTTTCTGACTCAGCAGGTGTGGAATTGGAATCTCTAGGGCGGACTTTAGTTGGATCCTGTGTATAGTGAAGCTTTTCTACTCACATTTGCGAAAAACGGCACTTTACTTTTGACTAATGTCCGTAGAAAAGTTTCACATTCTCACTTTAAACATTATTTCAAGTTCATTAAATAGTTTGAAGATTGAAGATGACTTGATGAAGACAAAATTTTAAATGATATCTCCGTTTCCTTTCAAATTATTTATTTTAAATGGGAACAGCACTGGACCCCGACAAATTCATGTATTCCTCTTAAATTCCATATGATATTTTTTATCCTTGTTACCCGACTGAAGCAGGCTTATGTTTTCGAGAGTATATATGAATGTATGTATGTATAATTAATGATTAAACGAACTTACCTTGAGTGAAGTTCTATCATAATTTCATGAGCTTATTCAATCGAAGATTTTAATATTTCACGTCATTCCGATGAGGGCTAAAGAAAATACATACAGACAGCACGAAAGTCATGGCATTTCCTAAATGGGAGGAGATAGGACATGTTAGTGCATTTACTGTCTCTATGGGTCGGGTGGAAGTTAAATCGTCGATTGAATAAGCTCATAAAATTATGATAGAACTTCACTTAAGGTAAGTTCGTTTAAACATTAATTTTACCTCGCTTATTCAATCTCCAGATTTAACATTTAGATAGACTTTGAGAGCTTAGAAATGAAATGGCAAAACTTTCCACAATCAAGTCAATCTCTTAAGTTCACTGATATATTGTTCACATTCTGAAAAATAAATTAACCAGAACACATTAGCTACCATTTCTTACTTAACTATAATTAGTTATGTATGTTCAAATTATACAAATATCACGTAAATGTACAAGTATATTATTTTTTTCCTTTCAATGAAATAAAGTAATGATATATATTTCGCTAGTTATTAATTAATCCAAATATAAATCTACAATTATTTCTCCCTTGAACCTACTCTATCGTATTTACTCAAACATAAAATAAAAGTTTTTGAGTTTGAAAAGTAACTCAAGATAAATAAGGAAGAACCGTCGAAACAATTTATGAACATCGACAACGACGATAAATTACGGTTAATGAGTGGGTACAACAAAAAACGCGTGCCATCAAAATCATTAGAATAGTATTAAAAATTTTAATCAATTGTTGAACCAAAAATGTAGTAAGTATATCGAAATCGATAAAGATATAAACCAGGGTACTTAAATCGAAAATCCCATTTTATACATATACCTACTAATTTAGCAATACATTATGTATTATATTAATTGTCCGTCGTTGCAACAGCAACCAAGTGTTTTTACCTACAAGTTTCAAATTCAAAATATTATAAAAAATGACATCAAGTATGTTATTTTATAATTTTTGTTTTCGTAATTAAATGTTTACACAATTGTAAAATGATTTTGTATGTGAAGTAACACTCCATGTTACAAACCATAGTTTGTTTGCAGATAATATTTAGTTTGCTTCAAAGATCTTGTATCTTATATGCATAAAATATACTCTAAAATATTATACATCAAAAATCTGCAGTGGATTCTGATAATGATACACATTATATAACAACTGTAATTCATAGACCAACTTTTACTGATTATCACCAATCAATTCATAGTTCTATTTCTATTCATTATTTTTATCTACTTTACAACTTTATTAGTTTTGCCACACTACTAAACAGATTGAGTAGAATCAAAAATAAAAGATACATTTTATTCTAACAAATGTGTTGAATAAATTTTATTTCTAAATAAAAAAATGCTTTAAAATTTAGTTTCAACCGCGGCAGTGCTTTTATAAAAAGTTAACTTTGATTTGTCATATTCAAATTGCTTGAAAATTGGTATGCTTTGACACATTTTCATAGACTCTTGAGATATTTTGCGTTGTGTGTAAAACAACTATAAAATATTGTTAATGCAAACCTTTACCGGTAAAAACCAGGCTTTCAGTAGCTTGCAGGATCTTAAGCTATTATCAACACAATAAATCATTTAAATTATGCAACAGGAATGTCAGTGAAAACAGAACGTGGAAAAAAAAGAAAAAAAAACAACTAAAAGTTACCAACTGGATGAAATATAAAAAAACATGTAATAATTTGGTAACCGCCTGTACTTATTTGTCAATTAAAATACATTATCATTGTATCGTTATGATGATGTTTTTAGATTAGACTAACTTTAAACATCCTCTTAAAAGAAATTAACAACGTATCTATTTACACGAACACTTCAGTTTGGTTGGCTGAATATATATTTGGCCAAATAATTACATAAATATAACTTCTATTCGTTTTCGTTCAGTCACTAGACCAATCAAAATATTCAAATGTCATATCAGATAAATTTTCAATTAATATTAAGTTTTAATGCATGTGTGTGTATCTAATTGGCATAATTGGAAAACATTCAGAATAAGTGACGAGAAAGTTAATTTTGTATTTTACTGCCTTTAATAACAATGCCGCGCTAACATTATACATGTATGATTTACCATTACGCTTAATCTATGTGTTATTATATAGGTCATACGTTAAGTGGCCAATTCTTACAATAGTTATTAAGACTCATTTTTTACTTATACAGTTAGGAAGTTGTTTTATTGAGGCAAGTAACAAAATCATTATTTTGTCTATTTCCCTATAAAAAATAACTCTGTATGACTTAACTTGTAACAAGTTTGTAATCCATTAGCATTTTGTTTGTAATAAAAATGAATCTCTTACGTATTACCATACATTAAAAGCACATATTTTTGTTCATAAAGGAATGCCAACTGTGGTGTGTAACCAAAATTTTTTATTTGTTTTAATTTATTTATATTTATTTTAATACAAATATTATCAAAATTTCACGATATAAACAGTATAACATCATCTGCTGGGCTTAACAGCTAAATTACACTCCCTCCCTCTCCTCTTCTTCAATATTTTGTTTAATTTGTCCGACAGACATATTCCATCAATGCCCTTAATTAATGGGTAGTATTTTAATAAATCTTTTCCAGAGATAAAATGTGAATCCTTAAGATAATTGAAATATGTTTAGAATGAGTTCTTTTGAAGAACACCGCTTAGGACACTTATGAGGGTGGAAGGGCAGTTAGCACTTAGGACGATCAATAGCAAGAATTAACATTAAAACAGAGATCCACATTTACCAATACTGAATATGTTGACAAATATTGTCACTATTCTTACAACTTGTCCAATCGATAAAACCACATGTTGTTATTGTACTTAAGAGTAGACTCAGTAATCTTATGATAAAGAGAAAAGTCCTTGACTTTTTGACAAAACGCAGTTCTGGTAAAAGCTACGAATAATAATAATAATTGTTAAACTGCTCATAAAAACATTTAAAAGTAAGTTAATCATATCCTTTCATATAAATATATAATAAATTAAGGAATAAAATATTTTTATTCGAACCAACAAGGATCATATTGCATTTTTGTGATTCACAATTTTGTGTTAGTACCAGTAACATGATTTCTTTGATAAATTAAAAGAGGTCATAAATCCAAGAAAGTATGATTAAAATAATTCAGAAATATTGCTTGTCCATTAAGGAGTTACAGGTAACCAAACAACATCCAACTCTATGGATGTGTGTTTTTATGGATGACTTAATCCATGTAGTTGTTACTATTACTAAGTCCAAGTATTGGTTATGGTAAACCAATTAGTTTTCTATCTCTGATGATATAGCTTTGGTTGCTGGTACTCATTACGAAGATAGTATAGAATTTTATACAAAAAACCATTGCTGAATCATTGCACGGATAAACTTTATCTTTCAATTCATAACATAATAAGGTGGGTACACCATGGAAGGCCCATCTAACATATAAACAGTAATTATTCGTTTATTTACTGGATAAATGAAACTAACAAATATTTAAGTAATACTTTGTTTTATCACATATAAACCACTTCTTTTTATTGTAGATTTAATCAATATTGATTGAACTTAAGTCTCATTGAACTCTTCCAAATGGTCTTGCTAGGAACAAGGCTCCTGAGAAGCCCATTATAATAAATCAGTCATTTGTACAATAAACAACAATTTTTATTTAGTAACTAAAAGTTACTAAATAGAGATTAAATTCACAATTTAAAAAAGTGGTTCATATGCTACATAATAAAACCAAGTATTACTTAAATATTTGTTAGTTTCATTTATCCAGTAAATAAACGAATAATAAATGTTTATTTGTTAGAGTGGCCTTCCATGGTACACCCACCTTATTTTATCGTCGGCGATTCCCGATATCGAAGAAACGGTCCCTGTACTGCCAAAATAGTAGCGCGAGTGATTCGCCGCCGCGTCTATGATTTCCAGTTCAATGAGTGTTTGTGTAAATAGAAGGAATTTGTCATCACATGGCAATAACTACGAAATTTTAATAATTGGCCTTCGAAGGAGCATGGCCTTCCATGGTCCACCCACCTTAGCTAGCTTCGCTTAAACAAGGAGGAATCTTTGATGCTACAGTAAACTGCATAAACATGTTCTGGCTGATGTTGTCACTTCCTATACGATACCTGGTGACGTCGGTTGAAGACGGTGACAGGTTGGCTCAATGGAATGCCATGTACCGCTGGGTCTCCCACAAATGACATAATTGAGATATCATTATGGAAGACCGCCGTGCGCCAGTCTCATACAAGATTGTTATATCATCTGTGTCAACTAGTAAATTGCTAACTACCTATAGTTAGCTAACAATTTGAAAATTTATAGATGTCTTATTATTTATCGGGCACTGTTGTGTTTCAGTAAGATTACTTACCATGTATCAAGATTGTACGAATGTACTCTTATGCCATTTATCGACAACTTTTTTTTTGTAATAAGTCATGTTTTATAAATCCATATTATGTGAGGAGCTTCCAAAATAAATTTAAATATAGCTACTCGACACCACTCTCTTGCATGTAGGTACGTTATTGAAAATATTAGGTAGATACTAGTATACTGATGTTTTATGTCACTGTTTTTAATAAAAGTACGCAGCTATACCTACAGTCATCACCTTTTGAAATGTCTTTATGTCAATTCATATATACTCAGAAATTGTACGTATAGCAAAATTTTCAATGCAACTTTGCTATGACCAATACTGCAGGTACTTTATACAAAATTAAAATGACGAATATCTCAAGTTAGACGCAAGATACTGGGCTGTTTTTTTTATAGGTAGGTAGTTATAAAGCTGAAGTATTACCAACATAAAATAGTTCGTGCGGAAACTACATACTTTTTGAAAAAAAAAAAACAAAATCGATAAGTAATTGATTTTTTTTTAATATCTTCTAAACTGTTAACAATTGTTATTTTATAAAAAGCCTTAAGAGCTCATAATTGAATGGCACATTATACTAGAAATAAATAGCTGAAGAAAAAAAAAATAACAAAGCATAAATAAATAATATTTTTCATTTTTCGGTCCCTCCGGAACCGTGAACTTTAAGAATTTTTTTCTCGAAACAATATAACAAACTACGTCAACCTACGGGGTCAGTAAAAAATGTCCGGTCCGAAGGGTCTTTGGAATACTGTGTGATTGCTTAGAACTGTTGAATAGTTGTCAGTTCGACACAAATATGAATAGTGACGGCATTTAGCTGATAATTTCTTATCTCGCCATACTTGCATTGTAAGACAGTAGGTAGGTACCTACCATACTATCATCGGCGCTAGCATGTTTATATCAAGTAGTTGATGCGTGATATATAGTTCCAAAAACTATACTGAGTGCAATAGTGCATTAGAAATTACGTATTTTGTTTACACAATAAAGTATCTAGACTTTTGTAACATTTAAAATCTTCAGTTACATAGCATGTAAGTACTTACCCCAAGAATACATCTAACATTTTGCCATCTTCATTTGCTTAGCAATTAAATAAGACATCGGATCGATCCCAAAAATCGTCCAGAGGGTGCATGTCAAACGTATCGTTTAAGAATCTTTTGCTTAGCAAATGAAGTAAAACAAAACCATAGCGGATAGGTCCCAAAAACCTTCCTTAGCATTGCATGTTAATGTCAAGCCTTGTGGGTCCACCCCAGAAGTGGCCCTGATAGCTGCAAAGCACGTATGCTAGATAAAAACGTTGACTAGGTTCCGAAGAGTTTCAGCAGTCCAGCAAGTTGGTTACAACAATATTCTCAATAACTTCACTTCGTAGAAGTAGGTTCTAACTTGACATAACGATATCAGTAAAAGCTACATAATTATTTCCCACTAAACACTAGCTTATAAATATTACTGGGAAAAGCGTGCAAAATGTGCGAAGCACATAAAAATATGGAGGGTAAATGGAAGGAGAACTGTCTCTGTATGTAAAAAGTGTCCGCTGAAATGTGTTAAATTAGGGTGGCGCTACAGTAGCAACAGGGTAAATTTTAAATCAAGCGCCATAATTACTATTTTAGGTTATATTTTTCAAAATATATTGGACAACGTAAACAAGAAACGTTTATTAAATTTAACTTTTACTAGCTGACTAATTTAGCCACAAAAATTATTTAACCCAGTAATTCTGTGACTCGGCTAACTTCAATTTGTCACCAACGGCTACATTCATTCCATACCCTTTGCTGAAGCTAGCGCCACTCTTGGAGGATTTTTCAACTGTTATTTACTGCGTACAGCTGGACACTTTTTCAAATATCCCCCATATAAGATAGTTCTCCTTCCATTTACCCTCCATACATAAAAATGAATGACAATCTAGACATATGTCATTGACAGCGTCCAGGCGAGACCATAGAAAGGAGACCATAGAGAACGGCCGAATATTTTTTTTCTCTGAAGTGTGCAAATCCGCACGGCATAGAAGAATATACCTAAATGTTAAAATCTGAAGATTGAATAAGCGAGGTAAAATTGTTTAACCCTCTGCAACCTGAACGGCTCAATGGATTTTAGGTTGAGAGGTGTCGTTAATTCGTATTTACTGAGATAGTGACACTGGGCATATATAAAAAAAAAAAAATGGCGGTTTTTTAAGCGTCATATTCAAATGTTTGGCACACTCTGCAGCCTGAACGGCTCAATGGAATTTAGCTTGAGAGGTGTCGTTAGATTCGTATTCACTGTGAAAGTGACTCTGGGTATATAAAAAGACAGTCGTTTTTTTATAAATAATGCCTTGTTTAAGCTACATATTTTCCTCTACTATTTAATTACTTAGATAAAATTATTTAAATATGAAATTCATTAAAATTAAGTTTGTTGAGGTGTATGCGCTTGAATGTCCAGCTTTAAAGTCATAATGCGAAAAATATGTACAGGAGCAAATGCAATTTAGCTAGAAATGCGCCCGGGGGCGCTTTAATTAAAATATACGAGCTGCGTCATATTTGCGATTGTTCGTTTTGGCCTATTTTGACATATTAAAATGCCTAGGTACTTCATTTTCATTACGCGTAACCTTTTTTTTTTTCATTTAAACCTATCCATGCTGGTCTGAAAGAAAAGAAAATATCTATAAATTATTTTTTTATACAATGCAATTTTCTTTATTAATCATTAACAAACAATACATATTACATTAAATAACTAAAAGAATTAGGTACAAATAGAATATTTCTTTTAACGCACCACCTTGAAGCAACGTACCTAGAATACTGGCAACATTTTCTTGCTGAATCACTATACTTATACGCTGAGCTGACCCCAAATAGGGAAGTGGCGAGTAAAATGATAAATGTATCTGTGGGAGTATTAGAAGCTAATAGTAAATAAAATCATCACATTAAAGAAGAGTTTCACGAATATATTCGCATTTCCAGATGTTATTTTCAGTTTTGTATGCCATACGCAAGCATCTTGCCCTGGGCATCCCTCGAAGGAATGCCTGCAATAACTTCTATAGTACAAATATTCCTGTAACTCCGCTGCCAACTTGTAGTAAATTTGAAATTTTCTGTTAAATTGTAAAGTTGCAGATATTTTGGATTCTTTCACTTTAGACTATGAAATGCTCCAAAATATGAACAACTAATGAAAGCTTCTTATCGCTTTCTTAGTTAATACATTAAAGCCCTTCTGGTGAGTAGGTAAAATGAGTTTCTTTCGGCGTTTCTACTCAGCAGTGGTCGGTTTCAAAGCGCTGTTTTCGGTACTTTTTATTAAAATAAATTAACACTACACGTAATATAAATTATACTGATAATCGTTTAAAAGTGCCTGTAAAGGTAGAAAATCTGAATAAACATTTGAATTTGATTGCATCCTCAGCAATGGTTTGGAGCTCATGGTGCGTTTTCTGGCTTTTTCATTTCCAAAGATAATAATGTGCGAGTTTTTGGACACCAAATGATGCCAAAGACTTAAGAAGTGGAAAAGAAAATACCATTATTTTATTTATTTAAGAAAATAACATTTTTTGATGACCTCCGTGGCGTAGTGGTCACCATGCTAGTCCGTAAAATGTATTCAAAGTAAACCATATTTCCCTCTTTTCACACGTCAAACTAAAACCGCCAAATCACTGCGCTAAGTTTAAACAACGGCTTTTTCGCCAAATGAAGTGATCGGCGAGTTTATCGGCGGATGCTCGAGACGCGCGATCAATCAAATATCTGGTGAGTCACGGAATGAGCGAATAAATTGGAGGAAACTTCCTCGGTCTTACTTTGCCGACTTACTCTTGTAATTCGTGTAGTAAATTCGTGTTGTAACGTGTTATTTTGTAAGGTGTTCTTTGAGCAACGAGTAAGTTCATCGCCTAAAAAAAAATATGCTGAAACTATATTAAGAGTAAGTTTATTCAACTTAAAAACAATATGGGCTTCCTCTACCAGTTCACCGATAGGTGGTGCAGGGACAAATGAGAACAAATACAGAACAACTTTCCTAAAGGAACATAAAATATCAAAATGTGAAGAATGGATTCTATTTACAGAAACTCGTCCAATTTGTATGAGAGGTCAAAATTTGTTTTTCGTATTTCACTGTGAAATTCCTTGAAGAAAGTTTTATTATTTAAGGTGTGCGGTGAACGTTATTCAATATTGAGATATGCATAGACAGACTCGCGAGGTCTCGCAGCTCACAGATGCACGTGTATGTAAAATGAGGATGTCACAGTAAATTCACGCTGTACTCGACCTCGAGCCGCGTCAATAAAGTGCAACTTTTATACGACAAATATCAAAAGGCTCCGGTGGGAATGACCTCGATCCGGCAGGAGGAAAGCACTCGTGCCGTACTCCGAAATATAAACTTTTCTTACAGTCCAATAACCTTGGTAATTATGCCTTGAGATGCCAATTTTCTTGAACATGGGTATTCATATTTTGTTAATTTATCTTCAGATAATTAATGTCATTGTAGAAAAAGCATTTAGTGACTTTATATGTGTTTAATAAAACACTTGCCGGGTAACAACCTTCGTTGGTCAGTCTGGAAGTCTCTCAATAGACTCCGGGCTGGTGTTGGGAGGAGTCGAGAAAACCAAGTTAGGTGGCGTCACGCTGATAACGACCTTTGCGACTGCGGTACCATTCAATCAATGGATCATCTTTTGTCGTGTCCGAGCTGCCCTAAGTCACTCATGTATCATTGAGGACCTTGAATGTGGCTAGTGACTCAAGGATCGCTGTGGCCACATAGATAGATAGATAGATAGATAGATAGATACTACACAATACTATATACACATACTGGTCAATGATTTGAAATTGAAGCTACATTGAAACTATTTCGACTCGATAAGAAGAATAAAACACTGTCAAAAGTTGGCATGATTCTACAGCATCCTGAATATGTATTTCTTTAGCGTTTTGTACTCAAACCTACGTGTTGCTCCCAATTTGTTTGCTTGGCTTTTGCTTAGCATATAACGGAACAGCCGTATTCCAGCTCCGAATAAATGTGAGCATCCGACCTTTTTTCCACTCGAACTGATTCACAAGATTACAAACCTTACCAGTGCAGTAATAGGGTAGGTATTAGTTTGAGTAATGTTATGAAGATTAGACGTTTCAGTTTCGGGTAAAATCTCTCTGCTCGCTTTACCTCCTGCAATGTTTGCATTCCTGGTACTCGGCAAGTAAACGCTCTTACTTTGCCCCTCTACTTTGATATGGTATTGTCTTTCACGCCTTTGAGAGAATTGTATGCATTTCGCGACTTTTTGTACGAATAACGCCGGAGCAGATGCTGTTTTCCAACGGTAGAAAAGGTTTTCTGTTTGTTTGGCTAATGGTAACCGTGCCTTTACCGTACCTTAGAGTCGGCAAAAAGTACATTCTTTGTATTCTACAAAGAAGGTGGTACAGAACTTAAAGAATAAAATTTATGATATTAAACCACTACCCAAAAACAAAAATTGTAAAATAGGAAAAGTATCATTGAAATTTTACAAGTTGACTACACAATTTGTATAAAAAAAAAATCTTTATAGGTACCTATAAATTTCTAGTCTAAATTAGTGGATCGTGTGTTATTTTATTTTCAATAATCTTTTCAATGTTCGTATATTTTAATACGAGTGTATACAAAGGAAAATTAAAACCTCGGTTCATGGCTGACACTCGTAATGTAAAATTCCCCAATTTATTAGAAAAATCGAAGCACATGAAATTATCGGAAAACATTGTTATGACAACCATAGATCAAAACCGATACAAGTAAACAAGTACCAATCGCGGTTCCTAACAACAAAAGCGAGATAATGAAGTGTATTGAATCTGGAAACTTCGTTAATTTATCATTTGCGATGTTGCCGGTTGCCGAATGACGATCTCTCGGAGAATTTTGCGGCGTCCCAGTTTACTTACGTTTTGTCCCAAAAAATTATTTGATGTTTCGTTTTTATGCTTCGGGCAAAACCTTCTTTGATGGTAAATATAAGAAAAGATAATGAAGCGTATTGAATCAGGAAACTTTGTTAATTGATCATTTGCTATATTACCAGTTTCCAAAAGACGATCTTTCGGAGAATTTGGCGGTGACCAATTTATTTACGTTCTGTCCCGAAAAATTCTTTGATATTTCTATATTTATGCTTTAGGCATGCAGTTACCTCAGATGGTAAAATAGAGAAAAGACAATTAAGGCTGAGTGGCAATCTTTCGCAGAATTTTGTAGTGAAGACTACTCGCGCTAGCTTTATTTACGTTCTGTCCCACAAAAACTTCTTTTTTATGCTTTGAACAAGCAACTGCATCAGTTGATGTTGTTTAGAACAAACGATTTAAAGCAGCCTGCATCCAGTGTTTTTCTGCAACTAGTATCACAGTAGGTGCGCTTACAGCCGATGGTTGCAACTTTATAAACTCGTATAATAAATAATAATAGTAAGGAAATATTCCGCATGTCTTAAAATTGTTCTTGTAATCTATTTTTATAAGGAAATAAATTATGTACTTAAATTGTTTAATTTTAGGCCACTATGTAAATTTGCTGAAATTTTGCGGAGACACTCAAGTTTTATCGGATACAGCGAAGGTTGTCAGTCTTCTTTGTTAAACAGTTTGATCAAAGTATTGGACGCGTCCTCTAAGTTTGAACCGCCTTTGATATTTAATAGTCTCACTGCGTAGGCCTGACGTTCTCGTTATACTTACGTGAATTAAGAGCTTTTATTATATCGCAATAATTTGTAACATTTTGAAAATGTTTTTTCTTATAATATAACTGATAATGGATGTCATATATAAACTGTATAATAAATCATAAATATAAAATAATATATATATATATATATATATATATACGCGCGGCTGCTGTCCTTCCAGCTTGCTGGCAGGACAACACCCGCGGTTGCGGGCGGTGACATTAAAATCAGAGATTTTTGGTTTGTCGGCTGATATATTTGGTTTTTATTACTAATCAAGGTCCTTAAGATTACATAAATTTATATATGATTACATATAATAAATACACAGTATGTATTTTTTATTTCGCTTAAAGAGTATTTTCAATGAATATAACAAGAAGTTTCATATTAACCTGTATTTGTACATCTATCGGTTGAAATATTATATTGATGAATAAAAAAAAGGGTTTAAAAAATATATGTGACATTAAGTGGCATCACAGTGACGTCAGGTCCAATCGACTGTTGTCATTGGATCATAAGTCAACAGGGGACGCATTTTTGAAATCACTTGTCTCATAACGAATGGTTTGCGCGAGCGTTTCAGAACTGGCGCATTTTTTAAATGATCGTAAGCGAAGGATTTGCAACGAGTGATCTTGACTGCTCCTAATTTTGACATTTGTAGCATAGATATGTCAAAAAATCTTTTCTTGGAGAATCCATTCCGATTTATGCTGCTTTTTTATTCAGGGTAAAATGTTAAGAAAACCTTAGAAAAATTTTCGATGTTTTCTGCATAAAACAATATTGTTTTTAGTTGACACGACAATTTACAAAATACGAACAAATAGTGTTTTACACGAGCGGTGAGTTGGAGATCTACATATTTTGTGTTTTGGTCAGTCCTTCAATGAAAAATAGCACTCCAGGTCTTTTGCTCTGACAAATTTATTCAATAACAGCATCTTTTTGGAGCTGACTTCACTGTGCTGTCATCGACGACATCCGTGACATAATGTTTTACATACTTGTCCGCTACTCAGGAGGTCACATGTTTCGAAACTTTATAAAACTTAATAACACGTCTTACTTTGGGGTTAACAAAGTCTCTGAGATTTGTCTCTATATAGGTATTTATTATTTTTAAATATTTATCTGGTGTCTCATATTTTTTAAAACTCTCATTATCTTAAAATATGTCACATTATTTACCAGCCAGTTTGTATATCACAGTTATAAATCTTTATTCAATAGCAGACATAAAAGACGGCTTTGTCCTCATTATTTCAATCCGTGTCCAAACAGTCCAAAGCATAAACGAAACCAATTAAATATTTAAGAGGGAGATATCAAGTGGAACGGGGCGTGACTACAGCGAGTATTTATTTTCATATTAAGAGTTTCGTTCTATCAGTGGGCCATACAGAGCGTAATGATAGAATAAATTGATAGATAAATCGTTTATTGTAAAAACACAAAGGTACAAGTGCGATCAGTTGTGAAGATTGTTTAAAAACAAGATTAAACTTGATGAAATATGGTTACCTATCACAAACTATAATTCTTTATGCGCGAATTTTAAAATACCAAAAACGTTTGGTAATATTTTTATTTTCTATATTTTCATTTGACCGAAAACTCTTTTTCTATCTGGTTGAAATTCCGATTTTTTATTGTTATGTTTTTAAAAGCTATATGATTTGTATTGCAACCTAACGTTAAACCGCAGATACTATTTCTATATGTTTCACAAAGAAAATAAATATTTAACCTAAACATTATTTCCATATTATTAAAAGACAACATGTCAAATACCAAATATTTTAAATCATGGTTTTGAAATCCATAATGTTTATATATACACAGTAAGTACTATTGAAGTTATGTTCTCTTTGTGCGTATTCATGATGTGCGGCTCGGGGTGGCCCAAGGGCCACCTCGTCGCAACCTGAACCTACCTATAGCACTCTGTCACAAGATTTTTATTTTTATTAGTCAAACACATTTCTTTTGTGTGTATTCATGATGTGCGGTTCGGGGTGGCCCGAGAGCCACCTCGCCGCAACCTAAACCTATCTATAACGCTCTGTCACAAGATTCAAATGTAATAAAGAATTATCCAAAATCAAAATTATAATTTTGTTTATTGTAAAATAAAAACTTGTAATTTTATAAATGTATTATTTGAATTAATTTGAATATTGTTAAGTATATGCTAATTTTGCTTGTACAAAATTATTGTTAATAAAATTAAAGTTATTGAAAATCGGTGTAAATAATAATTTGGAAAAAGTTACTTCTATCGTTAATACTTCTAGAAAATAAAATTATCGTTACCAAAAAAATAAAAATCAAATAAAAATTACATGTTTTGATTTTCGGTCGACAGTTTTTATAGAAGACATAAAATATATTTATTGAATTTATTGAAAAGAAGCAGAAAATATGGTAAAGAAGCCATTTGGCATTTAAAACTTCGTCGTATCGTTTTTGATCAACTGAAATTCGAAGAATTTTGTGATAGGTTACCAGGAAATATAGATACACAATAAATAAATATATACTACTTCATAATACAAAAATGATAAAATTAATGATAAATGTGGGTAGTACGCATGTTGTGAAATTTATAATATAAGTGTGCCGCTGATATTACACATAAAATTCGTCTCCTGGAATAAATTGGACAATAGGCAACCAATCTAAATAAAATTGATTAATTTCACGAAACCTATACCAAACTTTTTATTACCTGTAGTGTACACACGTAGTAAATAAATATAATTAACTAGCTTTAACCCGCGGCTTCGTCCGCGTAGAACTTGAAAATAGTTGTAATAAGATTTTTTTATTATTTTGTTATGTTATTAATTATGATATAACTATGATTTATTATGTTAAAATCTTTATTATGGTGTAAAAAATTTATAGGCCAAGCAGACCCGGAGGCTCCCCTACGTTATAAAAGGAACCCCTGTGCAAAACTTCAAGTTTCTAACCCTTATAGTTTAGGCCCAGCGTTAATATGTCAGTCAGTCAGTTTTTCCTTTTATACATATAGATCAGTAATTTTTCTGTCGTCTTGGGCAACACCAAGGCGGGTCAATATATGGCAACATTTTGTTAAGGGACTGTTATTTGCAATTGATTTGACGCTATATTATGTTATGCAAAAGTTAACCCTTTTGGAGTAAAATGCCTACGATGGCGATGATGCAGACTTCCTTGCTTAAGTAGTATATAGTACATTTTAATAGTAGGTATGTCTATCAAAACCCAAATGATCGGTAACTTTTAACAATTTCTATACGACACAAAGGCGAAAATTCATCTCAATCGTACCAGATGGCTTGGGGCGGGTATTTTGACGTCCAATAAAGGGCAACCACATTTTTATAGACCATCTAATAGGGTTGCCGGGTCGCCCTTTCGGAATTCCAAGTTTGGCTTAATCTTTTCCAAGTATTGTAATGGTGGAAAAGTTGTTCGATCCTTTTACCGCCCGAGGCAACATATTTATGACAACTTCGCGATTCAATTTTTGTTGAAAAGTGATGTGTAATCGGGCGATCAGATTCTGAATATGTTTGCTGATTTTTAGTATTCCGTAGTAAACAAGGAACCTGTTGGCGACGGCTCATACGTTTTTTAACAAATAGATTATTTTTAAAATTGAAGGCATTTTGCTTTTGCCACTATTGGAATAGAATGAACATGTACCACTAGTTTTAAGCCGCGCCCCTCCACCATTCAGTCTGTATCAAGTCCCCGGCGCATCCTTACGTTGCCGCTTTTGTTTGTCGCGCAATAAACCGCGTGTGCCCTTACTTGGAGTTTTATTTCAACGAACCAGCACTACTATCGTCCACAGAACTTGCTCAAAGACTATAAGTATCAGAAAGCTGCAATTTGGCAATTATAAATCATGCTGACAAAGTGGTAAAAGAAAATCATAAAAAAATATTTTTGGGATAGCTCCCATATATGCACAGTGGGAGGCATTTTTTAACTTTTCGCTGAATAGGTCTTTTCAAAACATTGTGAACTTGTGAACATTTTTTTTCGATTTAGGTAGCCGTTTCTAAAATATTTGGTTTTATACCTAGTGCCAATTTTTGTTAGAGACAAGTGACCCCCTCCCCCCCTAAATGGTTGTATATATATATATATATATATATATATATAGAAAATTATTATTTTTAGACGTTTTAGTCCCGTAAACTCAAAGTCGGCATTCGCAACTACGGAACCCCACATTACGCGTGGCCCGACACGCACTTGGTTGTTTATTATTTTGATTTTTGGGGTTAAATATTCCTGATTGATTTCGTTCGTGGTGGTTTGGGGATAAACTAGAAAGAACGAAGATAGAACGTAGTTTGTGCCGAGAACTCTTTTATAGAAAGAAGTATTGACATAAACGGTGTCGAGCTGTCATTGAAACAAGCAATAGCATTTGCTATTGACTCCTATTAATATACAATGTGTTTGGACATGAACTATATAAGGCATGCTATATGCATGGATAATATAAGGACATGCTGTAGTCCTTTATACGAACAACTTTTACTAAGGGAAAACTTACGAAATCGCGAAAAAAAAATTCGCTGCTCCATACATTTTGGCACGGTAGATATTTAATTTTGTATGAGGCTGCAGATTTTTTCTTTGAGATTTCGTATTTTTTCCCTCAGTAAAAGTTGTTAGTATAGATGACGACAGCATGTCCTTAAATTATCAGAAGTTCATGTACAAAGACATTGTATTACATTGACTTAGCTTTGGTGAATAATCCGTTTGTCATTTTTATTTATAGACAAAAATGACCAAAAATTTTTATGATTTGGACATTAGTAGTGTAAATCAAGCCTTAGTCTTATTCTCTCCAGAAGTTGGGTTGTATATTATAATTATATTATTATTTGGTGTCCATTTCCTGTTCAGACAATAAGACGTTGTCCTGTTTATTTATCTAAAGGAACACTAAGGTATTTTTTATTGTGTTAGTCAGTTAGCATATATCGTTTAAATGTGAACTTTGTGAAACAGAATTTTCTATATATAAAAGCTGATTCAGATGATTTTTGGCATTTTAATTATAACTAAAGGTTAATTATACACACATAGCCATTTAAAAAAAAAAACAATTATAAAATGATCAAAATATAAATTATAATTTAGAAGAAAAATACCTACTGAAAGTACCCTGTAGATATATTGAAACATCTACTTACCATTAATAATGACTGGAGCTTATTCCATCAGCATAATTAACAAAGTCCCGGTGAGCCTTAACTTAAAAATGTCACTTTATTCCCCGTCTGATATCCTATTAATAATAAACACGGCCTCAGCCGGCGATAATGTCTCTTCATGGGGGTTTTATCTTAATTGCCCCGAAACTTGATATCTTGAGTAACTTTTTGGTCCTCCCTGTGCGTAAACAATTCCCTTCCCATTCGGAGCCGGTGGTTCGGAAATCAATAGATTATTGCACGCTACTAATATATAAATAATTAAACAGAGATTGGAGTTGGAGAGTTATTATTGAATTTAGATAAAACTCAATAAATATGGATGCGTACTTTTTTCGACGATACTAAAAAAAATATTTCTTGGAACTTCGTTGGTAATGATTTGAAATAGATTAATAAAAAAATAAAAGTCAAAAGTGATAAGACAAATCAGTAATTGCCGAAGTATGAAATTGTAGGAACAGTATTTACTGGGTTTAGTTTTCTGGGAGGTGTTTAGCGTTTAGGATTCCGTATCAAAAGGGTAAAAACGGGACCCTATTACAAAGACTTCGATGCCCATCCGTCCGTCAGTCTGTCTGCCTGTCAGGCTGTATCTCATGAACCGTGATAGCTAGACAGTTGAAATTTTCATAGATGATGTATTTCGGTTGCCGCTTTAAGAGCAAACACTAAAAATAGAATAAAATAAATATTTAAGGGGGCTCCCATACAACAAACGCATTTTTTTACAGATAATGGTACGGAACCCATCGTGCGCGAGTCCGATTTGGACTTGGCTGGTTATTTCAAATCATCAAAATGTTTAACTGCCTTGTTTCGTTCCATTGTCTTGTAAGAAACAACGTGCTGTTTTATTTTTTTAAATTCCCAAGAAAATTCGGCTTATGTGACCAATATTATAAAACCGTTTTTATTATCGCAGCCAAGATTTTTACACCAAATTGAAATTCTTGGTCGACCCTCAGGGTTTCATATACGCGCTATCCACATACAAAATCCATTACCTGCCCGCGTAAAGGCATCTAAAAATCCGCTGAGAATGCAACAGACTTCCTTCGATATGGGCTCCCGTAGGACACCGTCATATTCCCGATATTCAATAAAGCGAACTAACACGTTTAGAAGGCGGACCTTTCGGGAAATCCCATGCGCATTACTGGTAGGACCCTGTGTCGTAGTATAAAAAAGAGAAGAAGCTTATCTTTGTGTTCGAGCAGTACGTAAACAATTGATGTATTTTTAAACAAAAAAAGGTTTATATCAAACTGGTTTCTCCTTGTCAGCCTGTCATCTCCAAAGCGTCTAAATAAATCTTTACCAATATATTTTTTTTATTTCTTTGTTCTCCAGCTCAGCGACCACTTATACAATTTGGAAGAATTTCAAGTTGTGTACAAATGTCGTTTTTTTTTTTCTGGCGTGAAAGTGGCCATCACTGGTAAGCTGTGTGAAGGTACTCGTATTTGGTTTTACATAGCCTTATGAGCTTATGACTGATATTTAATGATAACAGCCGAGTCAAACGGGATCTTATGTCATTTAATATCACTAATCCAAACCAAGATCACGCCGGGTCTCGTTCTTTCAAACGGTTTTCAGAATGTCAGCGTGCCACAAAGGCTTTTTCTTTGAAGAAATGATTTTAACGAACGAATTGTAAACATGCATATCCATATTTTTTTAACAGATTCTGACGACCTCCGTGGCGTAGTGGTCACCATGCTAGTCCGCCACCCAGAGGTCCCGGGTTCGATCCCCGGTCAGAGCAAGTTGGAAAATGGTCTTTTTCAAATTGTCCTGGCTCTTGGATGTTTATCTATACCTATATTTATATGTTACAAAATATAGTATCGTTGAGTTAGTATCCCATAACACAAGTCTCGAACTTACTTTGGGGCTAGCTCAATCAGTGTTATTCGTCCCTATATATTTATTTATTTATTTATAAATTATGCGTAACCCCACTAGTCTATTACGCATTAGTGATTATTTTAAAGCATCACAAAGATTACCTTCCTTGTTTATTCTGTTTGGCAGCGAACACCTATCCACCCTTTATTATAAACTTCACAGGTCGTCCGTGATATTTAAATCAGAATATGTCCCACGTTCGGGAGAAATTTCGTGTTGGGTTCGTTATTATTAAGTTCTTTAAAAGTTGCCTACCAAATGAGGTCTCATTATGATTCTGTAATATGTACCTAGTGAAAATTCTGACCCTCATTTTATTTCAGGTTTATATTATAGTTATTTTGTATCCCGTGTTTTATATGATCAAAATGTATTAATTCGTTTTTTATTTTATTCAAAAGCTTCATATAAGTACAAACTGGGGGCATGGCAGTGCCCCCGCCAAGTCGAGCAAAATAGTGACACGGCCATACCATCCTTTTCTCGAAGCAGTTCAGGCAAATTTAGGCTTCTAGTGTGCATAACACTAGAAGCCTAAATTTCTAGTAACCAAGCAGACATGGTATAAACACAGTATATTACAATATTTCACTCATTTTGAACCAGTAGTTTAAGAATTATAACTAGACAATTTTTCTTAATTTTGTCACTCACTAACTGACCGATCATCAAAACTATAAGGCACTTCTAGCAGACATAAAAGCTTCAAATTTAAATTACAATTACTATTTAGTGTATAAATCAACGAAAAACTAATTTTTTTTTAAATATTGATATGGTCACTATAAGATTTTGTTAGGCTAGCTAATTGACAGAAGGTTCCATAAGTAGGGACTGAATAAAACCGACTTGGTATTACATAGAAGAGGAAAGACTGAGGAAGAGATAAAGGCGAGAATCACTGCAAACGCTTTTAGCATTAAGTCCGCCAATTTTAAACAATTTTTAGTTGTGGATCAATAAAGTTTTATGAATGAATGAATGAATGACTGCTGGTAACAGATGCTTCTACGCTTGCAAAGGCATGCTCAGCAATAGGCTCCTCTCTGTAAAATCCAAAATTACCATCTACAAAACTATTATCCGACCTGTTGTGACGTATGCATGTGGAACCTGGTAGCTGACTCAAAAAGATGAGTATAGATTAGCACTTTTTGAAAAGCAGGTTCTCTGTTAAATCTTTGGTCCCATACAAGAGAGCAATCAATCCTACCGCCAGAGAATGAATCACGAACTTGATAATTTGATCCACCAGGAAACGATTGCGCGGTACTGCAAGTCGCAACGGTTAAAATGGGCAGGTCACCTCGAAAGGATGGATGATTGCAGGGCACTGAAAGTAGTAACTAACTGGACACCACAACAAAAAAGACCCCGAGGTAGACCCAGGAAGCGCTGGAGAGATGGAGTTAAAGAAGACCTACGTAAGATGGGAAAGTACACGACATGGAGAAGGTAGACCAGAGATAAAACGAAATGGCGACGAATCGTTGTGGAGGCCAAGACCCACAAAGGGTTGTAGCGCCGAAGAAACCAAGTAAGTGCTAAAGTAAAGTAAGGCTAATAACGTAGCCCACAACGTTATTCACAACATTACAAGTAGTAATCGAAGCTAACTACATATAAGCTTACTAGTTAATTAAATTAAAGAAATACATATGTATGTATATACATATTAATTGGTTTTCTGTGACACGTATAAAAATAGGCAGATGTTTTACAGGTAAATAAAAGATTTTAATGTTCATAATGAATAAAATATACCAAAGTAAAATGAGGAAAGTTTCAAGGAGTTAATTTTTGAAGGACTAGATTCTTAAATTTAAACATAGGTACTGTGTGCACAAATATCAATATCTACAATGTTACAATTGTAAGATTCCATCATACGATGAAGAGGTGCTCCACTGTTCGTATGACATGTACTTTTTGGACTGTACATGTATGTATTTGCCGTTGACTGTTTTGCCATTTATATTAAGTACGCTTCAGTTATTTGTTCAAGTCCTGAGTCTTGTGCATCCTACACCTAACGTATTGCCATCACAAAATCTTGTTGTTTTTTTTTTCGTTACAAAGGATATTTATTTTTGTTTGTTTTAATTTTTAATGAACATTTGAACATAAACAAGTAAAAAACACAAACATTAAAAAATTTAAATGTTCGGATTATATTTTTGAATCTGAGCAATTTATAAGTAATTTTCAACTGCCATGAATGCGACTGGCTAAAAAGCTTACCAAAGGCTTCCTCTACGGCGTTGACAGTCGATCCAAGACGAAGCGGTCATATGCCAAGTGAAGGGTCCCTTCTCCTGCTCTATGTAGCTGCTTAATAAGACATTTAAATAAATGTTCGCGCAGTTTGAAAAATACCCAAAATGAGAAGGCAGTGCGATAATAACAATTAAAATAATCAAACCGTCCGGGCATTTATTATAATGCTTATCATCTATGGGGCAGAATACCCGCCAACTGCAGAGTCCTGTAGACCAGGTCATGTAGTATAGGTTATGGTGCCGCACCACAACCTATCTACATGACCTGAACATAAATCGGGTTAACCAAATTGGTCGCTTTTGTCACTTGGTCGATAGACCTTACATAAATCAACTGTAGGTAAATCTCCCATGCAATGTACCTATGTATTATCAGATTGCCCGAAAAATACACGATAATAATCATAATATCTAGGCAATGTGATAAATAAGAAAGTCCAAATTATAACTAATTACTTAGCCCAAAGTAGCTTGTCAATATTTATAATACCCGGGCATTATAAAAAACGTCCCAATTTATCACGTGGTCCATGACATATATATTAACTCATTGTGCGGAAGGCGATGTTTTTATCAAAAAGGTATCCTTAAAATAGGTGAGAGCAATTTGGAAATCGATTGGTAAAATACCTCTTATAAATCGTAGCAATCTCTCAAGGTGAAAGGACCGGAAGTCACCCTCCTCAAGTCACAAGTGTCTAGGAGGCGATGACCCTTTACCATTTCAAGGCAACCCTTTCATTCTATTGTTCAACTTTGAAATGAAGACGACGATTTCACATGAAAATTCCATGTTAAATTTCGAACCATAGGTTAAACCCAAAATCTTGTTCCTTGAATACGCACTTGCAAAATTTATTTCTTTCATTTGATACCTCACTCAGGCATATTTATACAATGTGGAAGGGACATACCCGTAATAAATAGAACCACGGGCTAAACTAGATCACTCCAGTTTAATGAAATCAAAATAACAATCAAAAACAAAAAGAAAATCGACATTCCCATATAAATTGCCCGGGCGGCTGCACACTTTAGTATGTGTCATGATTCCGCAAACTAGTCACATTATTCCGCTAATATTTAATTATGGCAACGTTGAATAATTTAAAAAGTGGCGCCATCTTATAAAAAATTATAAACGAATGACATTTTCATGATGAATATAAATAAATAAATAAATAAATATATATATAGGGGACAAATAACACTGATTGAGCTAGCCCCAAAGTAAGTTCGAGACTTGTGTTATGGGATACTAACTCAACGATACTATATTTTATAACAAATACATATATAGATATACATCCAAGACCCAGGACAATTTCAAAGAGGCCATTTTCCAACTTGCCCTGACCGGGGATCGAACCCGGGACCTCTGGGTGGCGGACTAGCATTGTGACCACTACGCCACGGAGGTCGTCCAATGATGACATTGACATATGAAGTGTATGACCACTTCCCTATATCTTCATGATGACCACTGCCGTATTTAAATAAAGTATACAATGTGTACGTTTTATACTTGATCAAAAGAAATCTGCGGATATTAGACGAAATATAATCGATAAAAAACCGGAAAAAAAATCGTTATTAACACTTTAATTTTATTTTTTTTGCTAAAGGTCGTATTTTGATTATTATTTTTTTCTCTTTAAGTAAACGGCGCATTTTCTTCAAAGTTGTCTCATTTGAAAAGTAAAAAGTTTAAGAAGCTAAGAAAGTAAAAAATAATTAACAATACCAAACTGGAAATTAGTTAAAATAAATTGACGAAAAAATTTAAGTGCCTGGATTTTCTAAATGACTAACATTACGATTTTTTTTTCGTTATTTTATCGATAATATTTCGTCTTATATCTGCACATTTCGTTTTATCAAGTATAAAAAATACACATTGTAATATATATCCGGTGTAATAGCGGAGGCGATGATAGACACTTTTGGTGTGAGCTAGTCTCATTCTTATCGCAGCGCTGAAGGTGGACACATGAGGAGTTGGGACCAAGAGGGACACGACTATGAATTCATCACATATGGAAGTGCCGGTCCGGCCGTTAGGTTCTCGTGCCGCGAGGCGTTCGGCCGCGACGCTCGCGAATTCTAAAAATTTATTTGTCCGCTACGCCCTCGGCCGTGACGCTCTCGGTTGTAAAACAAGTTTTTTTTAAAATGAAATCTTGAGTAAGTACTGTTGAAAATAAAAGTGGTTTTGATTTTTTCATTTAAACGTGTGCCGTGTCGATTATAAATTTAACACTATTATGCTTGATCTTATTAATAATAGGTGTTGATAGAACCATAATTAAAAAACAGAACGGAAAATTAAATTTATTAAAATATTCTGAATAAAAAATATATAGGTTATTGAAATGACCAAACGGGGAAAACGAAAGGATGTGTCACCCCGCAGGTCGTTTAGGTAAAAACTGAACTGAACAAACGGATTTGATAACAATAGACAAGTTTGAATGGAACTCTCTCTTTCACACATCTACCAATATTGCAAATATGCAATTGATAAGGAAGCTTACGAGTAGTATGAAATGGAGGGAAAACGTTACAAGGGTCAAACTGGAAGTTCTTAGAAAATCAAAAACTGAGCAAACTAGCAAGTTATTCCTTTTATTACATCTTTTCAAAATAGTGTCCTTTCACGTCAATACATCTCTGCATCCGATGGAACCACTGAGAAAAGCACTTTGCTCACTCGTCTTAAGGGGTCTCTTCGACGGCGTTTTGAAACGCAGCCACTGCTTCCTCGGCGTCCATAAAACGTTTTCCTCGAAGTTTGTCTTTTATTTTCGGGAATAAATACAAATCGCAAGGTGCGAGGTCGGGGCTATATGGCGGGTGACCTAGTAATTCCACGTTTGATGTCGCCAAATAGTCGATCGTTCGCCTAATGGTACCTACATACTTTAGTTAAATGTAAATAAACTATATTAAAAAATGTTTTGAATTTTCATATAAAATGCGAAAGGACTTTTTCCCCAACCTATTAAATAGGTCTAAATTACATTCAAACTCCTTTCTGCGTTCTAAAATCAAGTTTTTATTATCTTCATAAATTTGAATGAACAAAAAGTGTCGTTACATCTTTTGATCTTAATTTTTTCCGTCTAGCTCCCTTTCGCAACGCGCGATAAGGAACTTCGTTCCACACGTTGATTAATGTCCATTTGTTTCCAAATGCAACCAACAAATGATTGCAACTTATATCATCCCAGTTATGCCTGATTAAGTCGCACTACTCGGCAACTTAATTTATAACTGTCGGCACTAATTAAACTAGTCGTAATTTATTACTGAAACTTAGTCTGAGATTGACCGTGTCAATTTACTAACTAGTTTCAGTAGTTAGGGAATATGTTAGTTGAATATTACGCTTCAAAGTGAAAGTAGTGACATTCACTCCACTTCTCACAGGAAAAGAACTAGAAAAACAAGTGATTATTAAAAAACAAAAACCAGACTGCTTGAAAGATTTCGGAAAATCCGTAATTTTGCTTTTGTTATTTTTTTATATACCCAGTGCCACTTTCACAATTAAGACGAATCTAACGACCATCCATCTAACCGTTTAAGCTGCAGAGCGTCACATATAAATATACACACATACATTTATATAGATATATTATGTATGTTTACGTATATGTATGTATGTATATTTGTATGACACATTAACTCGAAAACATAACCGTCATACTGTCGCAATCATGTAAAAACCAAAGAAAATGATTTATTTGACGTAAAAACGTATTCTATTTTATATTACACTTATTATTTATTTTAATAAAGAGTAAATGAAAATGTTACTAATGCTAAGTACTTCGACTAAAGCTGTTATATTTTAGTGCAGTAAACCATTTAACAAACGTAAAGTAACAATTTCAGACCGGGCGTATAAAAATGTAACAGTGAAGCATTCCCCTTTCTTCGTTTTGTTGGAATACTTGTTGCGGCGTGGATAAAATGTTAGATGTGAATAAGGGCCGTAACACACGATGGTTGAATGGCACATGCTAATTATTCGCTTGTTTTCAAACATTTTCTATAGATTGTATGAAATACCGGACTATAAAGTCATAGTTTTGTTTGGAGATAAAGAGATACTTAAATTTTCCGGGACCCAGTGCTGCCCCCATTTGAAATAAATCACTTGATAGGAAACGGAGACATCACTTAAATTTTGTCTTGACCAGACACTAGATTACTAAGAATGTAATGCTTTTACACGCACAAATACGCACGTTTTTCGCAATTGTGCGTAGAAAAGCTTCACGTTCTCACCTAAAACTGTAAACAGTAGTTCATAAAATAGTTTTAAGGGTTATCTAGTGCCTGGTCAAGACAAAATTTCAAATGATGTCTCCGTTTCCAATAAAATGGTTTATTTCAAATGGACGCAACACTGGTCCCCGGAAAATTCAGGTATTCCCTTAAATAGCACTCTAAATATCAATAAATCTGGAATCACGATTGAAATGAATGTGATCAATGACCAGTGACATTATTTTGTGAATTTTTAACTATTTTCTTATCGGTACAAAAAAAACCTTTTTAACCCAGTTAACATCCCTATTCTCACAAAGTACGCGTAAATCTTGACCCCGTAATTGCTCAGCAGGGCGAGACTATAGGCTAGATAAATAAATAATCGATACAGTAAAATCGAGTTCGACTGACTTAAACTTAAGTAAATTATTACAAATTTTCTCCTATTTTATAAAACTAGGTTGCTTGCTTGCTTTCCGTGTGTATAAGTGGCCAACACTAGTGTCGGACTTTTCAAGCTGCCTAAGGCATCTGACATAGCTTGACGACTGCCATACAATGATGATAGCTTGGACCAACGGCTTATACGTGCCTTCTGAAGCATGGAGGAGCTCGAGAAAATTTTCATGCCACTTGTGATCACCAATCCAAGTACGGACCATGCCTGGTGTCGCTTTACTTGCGAAAGCGCTAGTAATGCGCTCTCCCGCCGGGCCACCGAGCTACTCTAAAACTAGTAACCACAATTTAATAAATGACGTTAGAGGATAATACAATTTGACACCACCGTTCTCCTCTCCCACGAGAGTCGTAAAAGGCGACCAAGGGTTTTTAGATATTAATTTTTCCCTTGGGACATTATTTTCTTACTAAAGTTAAATGTGTTTCATTGTGTACACTAGCCTTTGCACAAAGTTACGCGTACAGTTTTTATTCTTACAAAGGGAAACTTTAATTGTTTTGTAATGTTGCACAAGCCGGTCGTTTCTCAGTCAACAGATAAAAGTATAATTTAAAATACCAAACGTAATATTCAGCCAGCCATAATAAATATTTTATTTTTATATAATAATATAAAGCGTTTTTGATGCAATTAGTATTTATTAAGATGAATGTGTGAATCAGGATATGACTTGTAAGGATTTAATGTTTGAAATGAATCAGGATCGAGTAAAATGGAAGCATCTTATATGCTGTGCCGACCCTACCTAAAGTAGAATAAGGAAAAGAAGTCTTTCATCTAAGTCCGTTGTAAGACTATTGGTACACATATAATCCTTCTCGACGTCAAGCAAAACTGTCTCTTGGGTGTTAAGCCACCATTTCTATCCCTAGGCGACATCAAGCCACCGTATATCCCTTCTGCCGAGTTGTGCCCGAGCTCGACGTGGGCTACATTGCTAGACATTTGTTTGCATTATAACTAGCCTCTTTTAGAAGGACGTGCCCGTACTAGCGTAGTCGACTGTCTTGCAATTTGTCTTCCGCATTTGCGGAAGCCTATGTCTGTGACATTACTATACCACTACGCCACGGACATAAGGGCTTCTACGAATGCGGGAGTTTCTCACGAAGTAATTCCGCAAAAGTCATCCATCACACCGCGATTTTAAGAAGCGACTGTGTAGTAAAATCTAATACAATGTGAAAAGCAATAAATTAATTCAATTGAACCATTTTCATATCCCTGACATGCTGCTCTTGCTTGAATATTTTTAGATATTTCGTTGAAATCGATCATTTTATCTGATGTTTTTAAATAATGTTTTTGCTTTGCCTGAATGAAGGAAAATATTCCTTAAAATACCTTTAAATCATAAACATTTAATGTTGCGTTCGTCAAAAATTGGGGTGATTTTTATTCGATTTTTATGTATACGCTGTAACTTTGCACGTTTTGTCGATCTTGACGAACTTCCGAGTACCTATAACCATTGTGGGTTTAGTGGGTCTTTATTTAAATGACGTCATAAAGAAATATCGCCCCCCTAATATCGTAGCATCTGTCGAAAAAAGAAAGTTTCGATGCGACTTTTTATGGCTCTTGTCCCGATGTTACTCAAATGTTTTTTGATGTTAGCCGGAGACATCAAGTTTTTTTTGGGTAAATTTTAAGGTTCCGTAGGTAAGGAATATGTATAGAAACTAACGTTAGTCTAAAGACATTATGATATGAAAACGGGTACCGGATAAGTTTACGGTGAACCTATATGGGTTATTATTCTATGCGATGAACGCAAGCGCAAATTGACATGCATCTCGCGTTCTCTTTAAAAATTCCTCTCGAAGAATTTCATGCAATTTAGAAAACCATCATATGACCGAGTGTTGGAGATTCATAGACTAACACCAGGACTGTCAAGTGCATCACAGGAGATCCCGCAACAGAAGAGATACAGAAGAAGATCCATAAAGCAGCAAGACATATTTTAGAAGGAATGTCAGAAGTAGAGTGAAATGAGAGAATATCGTAGAGGTCATAACCCACAAAGAGTTGTAGCACCGCAGCAAGAAGTAAAAAGAAGGAAGGACTCCTCGTGCGTCAATAATAAATTATTAAATTATCTCACATTACTCCTAACTATATTACTCGATTTCACACGCATTAATACCAACCAGTACACATTGCACATACAAACAAATATTAATTGAAAAATAATGAATCAAATTGTAAAAAATAAAGTGCAGTTACGCGTGTTTTGAATCCTCCCCGAAGCATTAACATCATTTCCCTCGACACTATTTCCACTCGAAATGGAAATATTAAAAAGTTTCGCGTCCATAAAAGAGAAGTTTCATTCAAAACATGTTATATTTTTAATGTTATGTAAAAACTCTCGTATGGAAATCGTTTCAGTGCCCTTGGGTATCGTGGGTGGACGTAAATTGCGAAACGGGGCGCTCGCCATTCAAAGAGTAACTTGGCTTCGCACTGTTTGGACAAAAGAGATTTAAATTAATTAAGTACTAGAGTCTGCCATCTTACTCTGGAAGTAGGTGCTCCTTCGTATATAGTAGATGTTAATATGCGATGGGTTCGCATGGTCACTAGATCTTATTCGTTTATATCAGCTAACCTCGTCTCTTTGTTTTAAAGTCAAAGTCAAAAATCATTTATTTATCTTTGGATATTTGTATCACTTGAAAATTGTCATTCTTTTTTCTTTCGTTTTCTTAAATGGTAGTTGTTGACGTCAGATCATTTACTTACAACTAAGTTTACCGCCGCCTCCAAAGCGCAAGTACAAAAGAAGCGGTAACAAACTGTACTGCAGCATTATCTCCAAATACGTCAACCTTACAATTTATACTGATGTTAAAGTTAGATATGTGGACTGAAAATACAGTTAGATATGTGGACTGAGAATACTTGTCATTGGCAATTTGACAACCAAATTCGTTGGTTCAGTATCGGGCCTAGGGCAACTCGGATGAGTATAACACGTCCGTCCAGGGTTTTTGGGCACCCTGTTATTATAGAATGTTTGCCTTTTGTGACCTTTGTTACGGGATGTGAACTATACATTTTTTTTGGGCTCATTGGGTTGATTATTAAAAAATATTATTTTCTCTGATTAGCAAATAATGACGAAGAAATTTTGCGTGACGTCACGATCAGCAACGATTTTTAACGAAAGGTGACGTAAATCACTCCTACTACAAAACTTCGAAGGGCTCTGTCTTTGTAAATTTTTGCTTCTTTGCTAAACGGATAAATATTGGTCCTTTATTTTTTGATAACCTAGTTGATGGACTAAATAAAATAATATATTACTCGCCAATTACCTCTTTTTTCCATTTCCTCTCGCGGGTCTGTTGGAAGAAATTTCTTTAGAAATAAGTAGCAGTACTATGTTTACTTTTATAAGGCTTTATTTGTAAATTTTCAACTGTACATGAACACATGAATAAATAAATATACTTTGATCCAGCCCACTCCCTGTCATTTGTGATTATCTATTTATAAGATTTTATTTTTACTACCTTTTTCAAGAATCAAATAGGCCGTGACCTTAGATCTCGATTTTTTTTATTAATTTGGTTCTAGAAAGTTATCAGATGTATTTTTAACCCCCGGCAAAAAGAGGGGTGTTATAAGTTTGACACCAATGTCTGTCTGTGGCCTCGTAACGCACGAACGGATAGACCGATTTCAATGCAGTTTTTTTACGTGAAAGCAAGTTCCCTTGTAGCTGTTGTAGTTCATAGCTATGTTTGATTAAAATCGGATTAGCCGATTTAAAGTTATTGGGGTTTACGCTTGAAAGTCAGGGCTTTCTCTTGCTAATAATAGATGGCGCTACGGATATATATCTAATGATGAGTAGTGGAACCACCGATACGACTTCGGTAGTTCAGCTACCCATCACTAGATAGTGTTCTTGCAAATCGGGGTTTTTTTTTTGCCTAGCAAATAAATTGTATAATTAATGTGATACTAATCTATACTATAATAAAAGAGTAAAAAAATGTGTCTGTACATTGAAAATTTTTCAAAAAAAAATATTTGGGGCGATGGAGATATAGTAATAGAGTAAGAAAATAAAAAAAAATGCCTGTCTGTTTGTCTGTTTGTCTGTTTGTCTGTTTGTCTGTTTGTCTGTTTGTACACGCTAATCTCCGGAAATACTGGACGGATTCGAATGAAACTTTTTTTGTTATATAGCTGTGAAGCCTGGGCAACATATAGGCTATAATTGATTTTGGAAAATGGAACACATGATGCAGAACTATAATGGTCCAGCTAAACTATAAGAAATATTAAAATGCCGCCTTAGCAAAAGTTGTTAAGTCTGATGAGAACTTTTTGTTGAGTTATACTATTTTTTCATAGTAGTACCATAATCTATGAAAAATCACGTTTGTAGTATGGGAGCCCCCCATCAATACTTATTTTATTCGATTTTTAGGGTTCCATAGGGTAGGGTAGAAACGGGACCCTATTACTTAGACCGTCCGACTGTTTGTCTGTTTGTCTGTCACCAGGCTGTATCTCATGAACCATTATAGCTAGACAGTTGAAATTTTTATAGATGATGTTTTTTGTTGCCGCTGAACAAAAACATACTAAATGTATACTATAATAAAAGAGTAAAAAAAATGTGTCTGTACATTGAAATTTTTTCAAAAAAAAAGTTGTTTTGTCCGAAGTTGAACTTATAAGTTCAGTATTTGCGGACCTTCAGAGCATAACACACCAGAAAATTCTTGGTTATGTGAACGCGCCATATTGACACCAAAAAATTAAAAATCAATTAATAAAGAAATTATGAAGCAAATTATTGTTAATTAGCTTGAGCCCGCGGCTTCGCTCGCGTAGGGGTGTAATTTATCAAAATCCTTTCTTAGGGGATGCCTACGTCATAGTAGCTTTATGCATGCAAAGTCTCAGCCCGATCGGTTTAAAATTGACAAAGTTTCATACAAAGTTTCATCCCCTATTTAATCCCCTTGGGGGTAGAATTGATCAAAATCCTTTCTTAGCGGATGCCTACGTCATAACATCTACCTGCATGCCAAATTTCAGCCCGATCCGTCCAGTGGTTTGGGCTGTGCGTTGATAGATCACTATGTCAGTCAGTCAGTCACCTTTGAGTTGTATATATTTAGATATATATTTAGATTTCTTGGATAGTGTTGTTGACGACGCCACCAATTATCCAGTTGAGTTTCTTAATTCACTTGCAGCAAATGGACTCACGGCTCACAAAATAAGTCTTAATGTCGGAGGGCCAATAATGCTGATGCGAAATTTGACTCCGCCGAAACTGTGTAACGGAACCCAACTTAATGTCTCAGCACTGTATGCCGAAGTTCAGCGGCTGAATTTCAGCCAATGCACGCCTGCAATGTTATTTGCATTACTAGCAACACATAACGCCGAACTTAAGATGCTTTTGCCTGAATCGGACCCGTACCCGTACCCGTACCCGTACCCGTACCCGTACCCGTACCCGTACCCGTACCCGTATCCGTACCCGTACCCGTACCCTTACCCGTACCCGTACCCGTACCCGTACCCGTACCCGTACCCGTACCCGCACCCGTACCCGTACCCGTACCCGTACCCGTACCCGTACCCGTACCCGTACCCGTACCCGTACCCGTACGCGTACCCGTACCCGTACCCGTACCCGTACCCGTACCCGTACCCGTACCCGTACCCGTACCCGTACCCGTACCCGTACCCGTACCCGTACCCGTACCCGTACCCGTACCCGTACCCGTACCCGTACCCGTACCCGTACCCGTACCCGTACCCGTACCCGTACCCGTACCCGTACCCGTACCCGTACCCGTACCCGTACCCGTACCCGTACCCGTACCCGTACCCGTACCCGTACCCGTACCCGTACCCGTACCCGTACCCGTACCCGTACCCGTACCCGTACCCGTACCCGTACCCGTACCCGTACCCGTACCCGTACCCGTACCCGTACCCGTACCCGTACCCGTACCCGTACCCGTACCCGTACCCGTACCCGTACCCGTACCCGTACCCGTACCCGTACCCGTACCCGTACCCGTACCCGTACCCGTACCCGTACCCGTACCCGTACCCGTACCCGTACCTGTACCCGTACCCGCACCCGCACCCGTACCCGTACCCGTACCTGTACCCGTACCCGTACCCGTTCCGCTCCCGCTCCCACTTCCGCTCCCACTCCTGCTGGGCCGCCGCCGCCGCCGCCGCCGCCGCCGCCGCCGCCGCCGCCGCCGCTTCTGCCGCCACCGCTGCCGCTCCCGTTCCCGTTCCCGTTCCCTCTTCCACTTTCGTTCCCTCTTCCGCTCCCGTTTCCGTTCGCCGCAGACGCGCCAAAGACGGAAAATTAAATTCTCATATCGGCACATCACTACTGTGCGGCGTTTCCACCGAACTTCAGCAGCTGAACTTCAGCTTATTTAGTGTGTCATCCCCACCGATCTTTCGACACTGAACTTTAGCCACCAAACTTCGGCATAGTCTGCTGAGACACTTAAAGCTCACAGTAAGTGAGTGATGCCAGTGAAATTGTATTTATTCCGCGTATGCCACTCATCCCCAACAATTTTCCTTTTGAAAATACACAGTTCCATATGTTAACTTGCTTTGCTATGAAAATAAGTCACAGTTTTAGAGGCTTAAAGCTGCTGATGTCGATCTAAGGACTGGTTTTTCGCATGGCCTACTTATTGTGGCTTTCTCCAGGGTTAGTAACACTTCAGCTGTTTTCATATTGGCTCCCGAAGGAAAGAATTAAAATAATATTGACTTTTAACTCCTAACACTGTTACAAGTACTTTCTCCCTCTGTCTCTCTCTCTCTCTCTCTCACTCTCTCTCTCATTAGTTTTTGTTTATATTTATACGCCGGAGTCATAAAGTCCACGCGAACGAAGTCGCGGGCATCAGCTAGTGTTCAATAAAGATAACTATTCTGTTCCTCAATATTGAGCAATTATGGTATTCATATTATTTTGACCATTGTTATACATATTATTATGGCGTTGTGAAGTCTGAGAAAAATATCACAGTGTAGAAATATTAGTCTATTCTATCGCTTATAATATTTAAATTCTTTGATATGGACTTAATTTCCTGGGAAAGTCGCTTCGTTCAGTTTAATAAAGTTAGTCAACTGTTACGTTACAAATAGCAGAGTGTAAAAAGTCATTGCTTGCATTTTAACTTGCATTTTAATTAGTTATATGCATTGTTTTGTGCAATGCAATACGCAGATAATGCAATTCATAGGAAAATACAAGCAAGTCTTTTATATACCTATTTATATCTATGTTTCGGTTAATACACAGACACAACTTTGGTAGAGGGGCTTTGAGATTCTTCTCGTGTCGTTGGCTCAAATTTAAAAATTTTTTCTTCCAATAAATTGCTACTTTTACGTCTTCCTCCAAGGCAGAGTAAAGGTCAAGCATGGTTAAGTTGGAAAACCATTGCCAAGGAGTGTTGACTATCAGCAGTACGGTTATATTAAACCACAGCTAATCCATTCTACTTCACTAGTTTGACGAGTTTCTCCACCATTTTTTTTACCTAGTTCAATTTGCAGTGACTTATCGTAACAGCTACCCCGAGAGACAGGCATAGTTTCTGGGTACCTTATGTAAGCCTACACATATCTAGATCACATGCCACTTACCTCCTCCCGACCCGACGACCTCCGTGACGTAATGGTCAACACGTCAGTCCGCTAATCTGGAGGTTCTGGGTTCGATCCCAAGCCAAGGCAAGTTAGAAAATGGCCTTTTTCAAATTGTCCTGGGTCTTGGGTGTTTATTTATATGTGTATTTATTATACAGTATAGTATCGTTGAGTTAGTATCCTATTTTGGGGCTAGCTCAATCAGTGTGATTTGTCCGTATTTATTTATTTATTTATTCAACCCCGCACCCACAGACAGAATATAAAGACCACGCTTAGTATGGTAGTAAATAGGAAGTCGCATAAAAGTCTTACTCAGAAAACAAATTCAAAGAAATATCAGCTCAATGTGCTACGCTTTGGTTCAATTTAGCTCGCGTCAGAACTTAGCACTTCTTCGTTTAGATACTTAGACATCCATTGCAAGCCAATTTTATTCTTAATACTCTAGTTAGACAGATGATTCATATAACTGAATTTACCTCTTCGGCGTGGTCGCTGCGCATAGTAATAATGTGGGTATATTTTCGATACCTAAAGTGACACAAGCTTGGTAATAGTGACAGGTTTTATTGGAATAATCTCGGTGGAAAGAGAAGCAACTGATAAGTAAGTATACTTAGACGACAGTACACACAGATGTACCTTTTTGCGTCAGAGGTTAAGGGTAGAGACTTATCTGAGAGCACGGAACAACACTTATCTGTGCTGTTCTATCCTTTTTTGTCGCTCAGAATCTTCATTTGCTGGAGCGAGAAAGGATGACGGAATGCAACGGAACCGGTCATGCTGATGCAATCCGTTGCTCCCTCTCTCGCTTTAGCAAATGACAGAAAAGGATAGCAGCATGCGTAAGTTCCGTTCCCTGCTGATAGATGAGTCCCAACGCAACCCTAAAGCTTATATTTTAGAAATTTCATGAAATTCCTTAATATTATGTTCCTTCTAGTTAAATTTGCAATGAGCTAACTGCAATCTTAACCCTAGATAGACCCTTAGTTTCTAGGTACCTTACGTAAGCCTACACATATCTAGATCAACACACAAGCCACTTTAACCCCAGCCGTGATTCAACCGGAGCGGTATCGAGGAATTATTAATGAAGTGCGCGTTCGAGTTCGAGCCACAGTTGGACATGTGAAGTTTGGACGCACACCGGCGTTTTGTCAGCAAGTGGACTGCGCGTATTTTTTAGGGTTCCATATCCAAAGGGTAAAAAAGGAACTCTTTTACTAAGACTACGCTATCCGTCTGTCTATCCGTCTATCCGTCTGTCTGTCACCGTGATAGATAGACAGTTGAAATTTTCACAGATGATGTAATTCTGTTAACTGCTATAACTATAACATATAACAACATATACTAAAAAAGTAATAAAATAAAAATTAAAGTGGGGCTCCCATTCAGAAAACTTGATTTTTATAGATTTTGGTAAGGAGCACTTCGTTTAAGTCCGACTCGCACTTGGCCTGTTATTTAACTAACGTCTGTTAAAATAACATACATCATAAGGAAAAAAAATATTTTGAAATTAACTCATTCTTTACGGAGTAGAAAGCTAGGACTTGCAAGACCCAAATTTTACGCTAAGCTTAGCATAAAATAAACGGGAAGAAGTAGGGTCAGGTTGCTAGCTCATACCTAGTATATTTAGTACCAGATTCTCAAGTTTACACACGTTCTCTACGACCTTTGTCCGAGGAAAAGTAACTAGTATTTTTTTTCTCTGCTCCTAGATTACCATCTATATAAATCTTACATATGACGTCCAGCGTTACGTTTCATCTGCCAAGATTGTGCGCCGGTCAGTGTGAGTTGATAATAATATCATCCAGATAGACGACATTGACTTTAAAAGAACAAGGCCGAAGCCTCTGATTAACTTCTATCTACGGTATTTGAGGGTTAGTTAAAAGAAGATGGCTGTATTCACCATCTGAATGAAATGATTCAGAACTTTTGAGGCGCTCGTCTGTAATGCCCTTAATATAACAGGTTTTTGTTACTAATGAAAGAAATAAAAGACGTTTGGAACTAGCGTCTTAATGACTTACATCTCTATGTCAATCAAGTAAAAGACAAGAACGTATTAGGACCGGTGCAGAAATAAATTAAACAATATTAATCATAATTAGAGATCGGAATCACGGGTGCTATTGCTATTAGAAGTATGAATATGACTATATAATCTATTAATAAAACAATTATAATTATGTGATTTTAGGATATATTTTATATTGAAAAAAAAATAGACTTATCCTGAAATAACATAATTATGATTTTTTCATTTACTTAGTGCCCAAATAGATTCTCGAGACAACCCGGAACTTTTAGTCATATCCATACTTTTGACAGCAAAAGCATCCGTGATTCCGATCTCTCATCATAATACAGCACTCTTGGGAAATAGTGTAATTTGCATGGCACCTTATTATCTACAATAAATTACCTGATAGTTTTAAGGAATAAAATTTGAAGCCATTATTTAAATACAAGGTAAAACAATTTTTGATAAATAAATGTTATTACTCTATAAAAGAATATTTAAATGACTATTATATTTGATTTTTAATAATTATTTATATTGTAGCCCTATAAATTACGTCACACATTACATGGACTTAATAATAAATTTATAATAATAACAGTTATTGTATGTCCTATTAAGATTTTTTAATGTATATTTTACCTGTGTTCGACAATAAAGACAATTTATATTTGTATTTTGACGCCGTAGCCGCTCGTCTACAATGCCCTTAATATCGAAAGTTTTCGCTGCCAATATGGTTGGCAGGCCGTGTGCGGCGGCCAATAAAAGATAAAAGCAGTTGTAACTCGTTTCTAAGTTTGCCACTATTAGTTGGGTACAATATTAATTTTATTTCAGATATTTCTATTTGTTACTGAAACAACTAATGTTTCTCTCGTAATTGAATTAGATGTTACAACTTAAACTTATCTTAAGTATAAAATATGTTTTATTATTGCATTACCCATCAAAGCAATAATAACAAACATTTTCCTAACAAAGGACATTTAAACAAAGTAACAAACCGAAGGCAAAACGAAATAAACCGAGCATTCTCGGGAACAGAGAAAATGCATTGAACTAAAACGGAATCCATTTTGTCCCCACTTCATTGGGTCAGATAAAAACGGTTATTGCATAAATTGAAATGTTTCTTATTATAAGAACGACCTGTCAGCCAGGATTGCATTGAGTTAAGCTTCTTTCGTGCCAAAGAAAAATTACTGTAGTGTCAAATGGACGAGCGTTCATACTGGGGGACGAGCGAAGGTTTTGTATTTTAATTTTAAGATATGAAAGATTTAGTTACTTATAAGTTTCAAGATAGTTTCCCATAAATAAATATTTACGTACAAATCATACAGATTAAGCTAGCCCCAAAGTGAGTTCGAGACTTGTGTTATGGGATACAAACTAAACGATACTATATTTTATGACAAATACATATAGGTAGATAAACATCCAAGACCCAGGTCAATCTGAAAAAGATCATTTTTCCACTTTGACCTGACCGGGGATCAAATCCGGGACCTCCGGTGTGACTACTTGGCCACAGAGGTCCTCCAGATACAAATACTAGAACGTCTTTATCCCTAATGGAACAGACAGAACATTTTGGTTCCTACGGCTTTAAGCAGACAGAGTCCAGGGCCGCATTATTCATTTTGAGGAAAAAGGAATAAAAAAATATACTTATATTATTTCCACACGAGACGAAAAAAATGGAATCAAAATAGTGATGGGTCGCATCGCTTATTCCGAGTGGTTTCCGGTAGAATTTAACGCGTCTTTCCGGGCATGTCGTAGAAGGTGACTTAGAAAACACAAGCTCAACAAAGCTTTGAAACATCAACAAAATCTCTCCAACCCTTCTGTCCAGCTAGAGAGTGTAGGCCAAATTCTTAGATTCTTGTTTGACCATTGCATTTAAAGTAGACCCCGGGCAGCCGAAGCAGCACAGTTGAGGATGCAACTAGAAACGCGCTAAGAAACAAAAAAAAAATTACCAGATACATAACGAAATACAATGCTCTTTAGCTTTAAATATCAGGCCGAAAATAGTTTTAGCCTCCATTTCATTCACTGCTTGCTGTCAAAATTCCCCACACTAACTCCTGCAAACAGGCATTCCATCACTGTGAAAGTTTGAAAGTGGCGCCACGACATCCGATTTCACCTTTGTGTCCGTTTTTAGCGCGATAGCCTAGTTAAGCGATCCTCGCGCTACGCTGTAGAGGGCCATTTTATACTCGTAGCAAATAAAGGTAGCACATGGAGAAAAATAGCCATGTAACTCGACTTTTAAAGCTAAAATCTCCTGTATGGTAGTAGTAATAATATTATTTATTTTATAAATTACACAGATTGAGCTAACCTCAAAGTTAGTTCGAGACTTGTGTACTAACTCAAACTCGTCATGGATACAACTCAAAGAAACTATATTTTATATCAGATACATATTAGGTAAACATCCAAAATCCAGGTCCATCAGAAACAGATCATTTTCCATTTTGACCTAACCGGGTAGCGAACCCAGGATCTCCGGTGTGACTGTCGGTCATAATTACCACTACGCCACAGAAGTCAAAAAACTTTAAGTACCTACGTGTTATTTTCTTATATGAAAATCGTAATCAAGCGGGTTTTTATTAGCCTAGATAGGTAAATAAAAGAATTTAAAGAGAATTAGCTGACAAAGGGGGGCTTATGTCTGCTGGTGATGATTAAGTCCAAAAGGAAAAATAGATTTAGGATGATCCAAGCAGTTGTCATAATATCAGAACCTATTTAGCTAATAAAAGATGATGAAGATTGATATGAAATTTACAACTTAGAAACAGACAAAAACAAAAGATTGCAAAATAAACAACAAAAAAAAAATAGATTAGCACGGACCAGGATCTGCCATTTTTTAGATCCTGGTCCGAGTTAATCTATTTTTTTTAATATAAATATAAAGTAAGGCATTTATTATTGAAACATAATAAGAAGTAACCTAATATATATATATTAGTAATAAAAAAGTTTTCTCTAAAAAGCTAGACAACCAGCATATACAACTAGGAACAATCCCCATTTCCCAGTCTTATCAACGGCGACTCGTAAGTGGTTATTGAATAGCTCCCGCCGACCTTTCTGGATTACACCAGAATAGATTCCCGGAACCAGCCATTGTGTTTTGTAACTGAACTGTGTTCCGGTCGAATTTTTCCACCGTGTAGGATTTAAACCGTCCGTGCTTCTTTATTGGATGTACGTTTCAAGTACATTTCTGCCTGCAACATCAGTATATCCGAATTTGAAAAATAATTCACGCTAGTTTTGAAGAAAACCTCGGCTTATTACAGACATCACGTCTGGAAAAATGTTTTAGCGTTTAAAGAAATTTATAATCAAATATTGTACTTGTGATTTTTTTTCTATGACTAAAAGAAATGATCAATTTATAATGCATTAAAATTTCGTATGACGTCACGCTTTTATAGTGCGGCGAATTTTTACAATTTTTGTTAATGTCAAAAAAGTGTTAATTATTTTTTAATATCTAACTTATACTAGTACACCTACTATTGTAGGTGTTCCACTTTTCTTTATGTTTTGTTTTGTATTTGCTACTTTTTCTCATAGATGAAAAGTAGAGTGTGCAACTCGGGTACGGTAATATTTTTAGTTTGGGCGATTCACATGAATCCCTCGCTTCACTCAGAATTTCACCGTAATCCTACGTCAATTGTAAAATCCTTTCGTTTCGCTCTGGAATCAAAGTAGCGCCCCGCTTTTAATTTTTTTTATGTCATAGGGCGGCACACGAACAAGCGGGTCACCTGATGGTAAGTGATCACCGCTGCCCATGGACAATTGCAACACCATGGGTGTAACAGAAGCATTGCCGGCTTTTCAGGAAGGGAAGATGTGGGGGAAAGGAGGGGGGGGGGGAGGGAGGTGGCCTCCGGCTCTCTCATTCACCGAACGAAGCATAGAAGCGGTGACGCTACTACTCAGACGTCGATTTTCTGTGAGAGTGTGGTACTTCACCAAACGAGCCGGCCCATTCATGATACTAGCAAAACAGAGTTATGCCGGTAGCGTGGCTCTACCACAAATAAATAAAGTAAAAATATTATCTTTGCCCTAGCAGCACAATCTACTATTGTATTGTTTACTACTTCTACTTTAGTATCAATTCTAATAGCAAGGGAATATAAATATATTTCAAACTGAATTTATTGAAGTAAGGAAAAAAATATACCGAACATGTACTGTTATGAAAGGCTCTTTAAAAACTCCTTAGAGATTATTCAGAATCATGTTGTATTGCGATAAAGTGCGATATATTATGCAAAAGTATCACCCTTGGGGCGTTTCCGGTATGATAACCGATATATCGATAACATGTTAGTACATAACAGACAGGGTCAATAAACACAGTAAATAATGTAAAACTTGACCAGGGAATATATAACAAGCCCTATTCCGAATTCCAAGTTTTATAATAAAATTAGTCGTCAGTTTTTAGGGTTCTGTACCCAAAGGGTAAAATCGGGACCCTATTACTAAGACTCCGCTGTCCGTCGGTCTGTCTGTCTGTCAGCAGGCTGTATCTCATGAACCGTGATAGCCAGACAGTTGAAATTTTCACAGATTATGTATTTCTGTTGCCGCTATAACAAAAAACACTAAAAACAAAACAAAATAAATATTTAACATAATACAACAAACGTGATTTTTTGCCGTTTTTTTTTGCTCGATATTAATAGCGGCAACAAGTCGACTCTTGAAATATTCACAGAATATTTAGTTGTACATTCATTTTAAAAATAAATAATTAAATTAAATATTTAAGGTGGGCTCCAATACAAAAAACGTGATTTTTTACAGGTAATAGTACGGAACCCTTCGTTCGTTAGTCCGACTCGCACTCGGCCGGTTATTTATATAAGCCCAATATGATCCCGTGCCCACGTAGAATGCGAGGCGAGGGAGAATAAAAAAGAAGGCATTGTGGCGAGTTGGCATACGAGTAAATTAAGAGTTATCATGCAAGAATTAGGTAGGTCATCACTCATCATATCATTAGGGTCACTACACTCGGTGGTACCGTCCGTTTACCAGGGGTATGGCCAGGGGTACGGTGGGTCTAAAATATTGTATTTGTCGCAGCGAGATAAGTGTCAGATAGGCACCTGACATCCTGGGTGACGTGCCACTTGGTTACTAACAGTTGGAAAACAGGCTGATGTCAGGATGAAATGTTACATACAGTCACGTCACTTTATCAATTTCATCGCAAGAGAGGCCTTACGTGGCCTTATAAAAATGTGATGATAAGACAGCGCCCCATATCGCGCTGCTCCATGAATTCTAACCACATGAGTCAAATCCTCTGGCCCACACAGATATTATATACTGTGTCCAACAGGGCTTACCTTCTAGTTGAAATAGAATATCATTGTAATAAATCGGTTTACCAATTCACATCTATTACAATAATCGTAATTAAAGGAGTCATGGCCAGGCCCACAGCTAACCATAAATATAGTAGGAGAGTTGTGCATGTACGACTGCGATTTAAACAAGATTGAATAATTGTCCTGTCCAGTTGCTAGGGCGACTGGCTTTAATGCTCCACTTGGCTAGTCGGCCACTCAAAACAGCCGCTGCGCATCCCAGGTGACCACTTTCTCTTTGCATTTTGTAATCAAGTCCTAGTTTTTATGGTCAAAGCTCAAAAGCAAACCATTATATATTATAAGTTGCATGGCAGGTAAACGATACTCCGCGAATCCTAGTGAATGAAAAACAATATGACCACTTCGGGTAGCAGGCTGCACGCTCGTATTGGTCGATAAGCGTTCGGATAACTGCACCTGCAACGTTGCGTCGCGTATGACTGCGTTTGGATATAATGTGTAAAAATAAACTAAAAAAAAGAAAGTTTACAACTCCCCTACATATTTAATCAGAACCTTGTAAACAAAGTTGTTTAGATACAATATGACGTAACGGCGTCCCAACTCTCACATTGCCTGTAAAGCCAAGCACGACCATAAAACAACCCAGTATAAATCAGCAAAATAGTCAACGCAGCGCCATAATTATAACGCATTATTTCGCCGGACATCTATCCGAATGGGCACTATTCGTCCCCGGGGCCAAATAAAAATAATATACACGGGGATCAAGTTAATCCGATGATAAATGGGGGTTGCAGAGACGCTTATTTAACGGATGTGTCCGTTGGAGTTTCATATTTTTCACGTCGATATTATATTCGCATTATTATGACCGTTTTATATGATGAGGTATGTTTTGACATGGCAATTTTGTTATGTAAGTTATGTGTTTATACAAGTAAAAATAAAATTTGGTCTATGGTTTATAATGATGAAAACGGCTTTTAAAGTTTTAACTATCTGAGAAGGAATATGCTTGAAATACCAATCCGGCTCATATTTTTATATTAGAATTTCTATGAATGCATTATCACGCCCAGCTAAATTATTTTTCTTACTGATTTTTATTTGTATAAGAAATAAATTATTAAAAATAGGCAAATATTGCGCGGAAAATTTTAACTAACAAAAGGGTAATGACGACAGTCTACATAACTGTGCGTTCGCTTTGACTGTCTATGTAGTTTGACTATTGATAATATGTATGTTAAGTTTAATAAACTTATCTGGCTGATAATATCGAACGTACCTGAAAAAGAAAAACGTGCGTTGACAGCCTCTGTGGTGCCATTTTTGAAACGTGGAGTCATTAAACGAACGTTTTTTTTTGTTATAAAATGGCATTTCTTTTTCTGTCTCTAGCTAGGATGTCACCATCGGCGGATATCAAAGAGCAAAAAAATATTTTTGGGTTTAGAAAGAGATAATCTGACATAAAACCCATTTTGTGTCTCTTTCCCTGTAATGGGGATTTTCTGTTACAAGAATGAGACTTCGTTAAACGTCAAAAACTCGTACACTGTTTGTGAATACCGAGGGAGGGATGACATGATATCGACATCGATACTTTTGGAAAATACTCACCCTCGTGCACGGATAACAGGGTTAGCAAGTAGCCAGTACTAAAAAAATAAAGACTTTTCAATTAAAAAATAATTATTTTTCACTATATATCCATGACACTTTGAAAAATGAGGTGTCGTTCGAAGCGTCTTAAACAAAGTGGAAGTACAGTATTTATATTGACGACCTCCGTGGCGTAGTGGTCACCATGCTAGTCCGCCACCCAGAGGTCCTGGGTTCGATCCCCGGTCAGGGCAAGTTGGAAAATGGTCTTTTTCAAATTGCCCTGGGTCTTGGATGTTTATTTATATATGTTACATATGTTATAAAATATAGTATCCCATAACACAAGTCTCGAACTTACTTTGGGGCTAGCTCAATCAGTGTTATTTGTCCCTATATATTTACTATATATATTTATTTATACAACATATGGTTTTAAAAATTAAAACCAGACAATAGGGAGAGTCTCGCTGAAAAATATACCCGTAATAAATCACGGGCTATAATAGATCACTACAGTATAATAAAAGTAAAATAACTGACAAAAACAAAACAAAAAATCAGCATTTCCATATAAAAGTGTTCGACCTGTGCCCGGGCAATTTATATGGTGAATTTAATTTTTTTTTCGTTTTTTGACTGTTATTTTAATTTAATTATACTAATACTAGATTGATTTGATTCCTTGGCTTTACACATAGGATACTTTTGATCAAAGGTGCAGAGGTAGCATCCGGCAGATAACACCCAAATCAAAATAATTTGAGCACACTCTGTAATGTTTTTTAAATATAATATCCCGCAGACGATGTAAATCGAAAATCGGCGCAGCGGTGGTCGCTGGAATCTGCGGCCAATCAGCTTGGTTGCGCGGACGCAAATAAATCGAGCCCAACCAGGAAATGTAAAACCCAACCCTATTCCTTCATCCATTTTTGGAACGAAGTTCCTTATCGCGCGTTGCGAAAGGGACCTAGACTGAAAAAATTAAGACCAAAAGTTGTAACGACACTTTTTGTTCATTCTTTATGAAGATAATAAAACCTTGATTTTAGAACGCAGAAAAGAGTTTGAATGTAATTTAGACCTATTTATATTTTACTTCGTTCCATCCGGGTGTCCCTTGACACCTTTCAAGTTTTTTTTATCTCTTTATTAATTTTAAAAATTAAAATATTATGTGGTATTATGTGGTATGGATATTTTTATAGATTAGTTTTTTTTCTAACCCTAGTGTCAACAAATTCAATAATTACGAACAGCTTACAAAATACTTATATAATAAGAAATATAAGCATAAATTACTATATTCTCTATTAATAATAAAATGGGAAAGTATGGCACTCAATTTCCAGTAAAAAATGTAAAAAGTGTACATATAAAAAATCTGTGATTTCAAGTGAAAAATATGTGCTCACCTGTGAAAGTTTAGTTTTGTCACAATTTTCTTTATCATTAAAGCGGGATTTGCATATCGGTACTATGCACTTCGATGGTATCTTGCTTGTAAATAAAAATGTCGAAATTAATTTTAAATTATTTTAGGTACCTATTCGACAATTCAATTTAAAATGCTGTCTAGCCGATTTGTTTACATGAGCTGTTTAATACGACAAAATTTGAATGACATTGTCTAATGACATTGAATTCTGATCTCGCGACTTTTCTATTTAGTAGTGTCTTGTAAGGTAGTGGATGGCTTAATGCCTTCCTCTACATTTCAAAACAGTGTACTTTTTATCGCGGAATCTATATACTTCCTATATTTTTGGCGGATATTGTAGACATTGACGTCATATTTTAAAATGGCGCGTTTTAGTCATTGTAATCTATGTACTTGCGTTTTTAATATTTATTTTCTACACCATTTACATGTATTTCAGTACTGATTTATTTCGATTAAATTATATGAAAAAATTGCATGCATCAATCAAAGGCGGCAAGAAAGTCAAAGGCGTGATGCAGACTTTTGATATAAAGAAAATGTATTTAAAGCAGCGACTTTTTCATCAATTTGTAATCCTGATGAGGAAAAATGTAACTAACAGTAAGTTAAAAATACAAGAATAATCTCTGTATACAGTATATTCACACATATTTTATGACCCTTAACTTTACAATAGCCCACTTCATACAAAGATATGATAAAGTTGCGCACAGTATAGTTGCCAAACTATGCTTTAGATTTAACAATGACTAAGGTACACGGACTGCCATTTTACATTGACACTTTAATATATCTTATTACAATGATATAAAGTCGGGAATCGAGTGAGCATATATCTTGTTCTAGTAAATGGGTAATAGTGCATCGCTGCGACGCGAAATAGAGGTAACAGAAGGATACCTTATGTAAAAAAATCCTTCTTTTTAAACTCCCACAAAAAAAGGGGTGTTTTAAAAGTTTGACGCTAATGTCTGTGTGTCTGTCTGTTGGTCTTCTGTCTGTGGCACCGTAGCTCTCGAACCGATGGACCGTTTTAAATGTGTTTTTTTTTTACAAGAAAGAAAGTTGTCTTGCGGTGGTTATTAGCTATTGATGAAATTCATAAGAGGCATTTTCACGGGTATTTAGTTGGCTGTCTTGCTCGCACAATCAAACATTTTTAAAGATTTTTAAAAAATGTGACTCATTTGTAGAAAAGTGTTTCATTAACTGTCAATATAATTATATTGTGGATATTTCAGACATGTTTGTATATTGTGTAGACATTGACTACATATACAATAAGGACATCAAAATTTAAATTTTTTTATGACCTAATTCTCGATACACACGCACATAAACAGTAAAAACATGTCCATAATATCTATGGTGGTATTAGTGGTTACACAGTGGTCCTGTGTATGTATGAAACCAGTCCTGCACCAAGGTCAATGGTACCGAATCCTATAAATACCAGTAACTTAAGCCTACATTCGCCCTGAGGAAGACCTCTGAATAAAGTCGAAAAATGTCAACCAGTAGTCGACTTTCTATGTGAGCAACCCGTATATCGCACATTAATAACATAACTTTATTTTATGAAAAATAATAATCCTATCTTTTACAAATGTTTTCAGGTGTCGCATCTATAACTAATTTTAATTTATGCCTGTGGTATTTGAACAAAGCGGCCGGTGGCCCGGCGGGAGAGCGCATTACTAGCGCTTTCGCAAGTAAAGCGACACCAGGCATGGTCCGTACTTGGATTGGTGATCACAAGTGGCATGAAAATTTTCTCGAGCTCCTCCATGCTTCAGAAGGCACGTATAAGCCGTTGGTCCAAGCTATCATCATTGTATGGCAGTCGTCGTCATGCTTCTTCAGTTGCTTTTAGGCAGCTTGAAAAATCGGACACCAGTGTTGGCCACTTACACACACGAAAAACGAAAAGAATACTATACCAAGTAGTAGCATTGGGCTGTCCATAGATGCTTTACGTTCCACTGAATGTACGGTCATCTTCAAAAATGAAGTTTTAATGATGTGATCAAGTTATAAAAATTAGACAAAAATTTAAACTTAGTTTAGAATATATTTTTTTGATTTGAACTTTTTTTGAAAAAAAAAAGATTATAAACAAAGTTTTAATTTTTATGACGTGAGCTTGTTAAATATGAATAAAAATGGGCTCCACAAAGAGCTATATTTTTAGGTCAATTATTGAAACATTTTTTTTTTAACTTTACTATGAAAACACAAGTTCGAGAAACCTTTATTGATTAGCAGTTGTCTAACTTATTGAAAAATTAACTTCAAGGTTTATTTCTATTAAGAATACATTCTGTAATGTGTTTGAACCACACTTTAATTTATTTTTATTTTAATTTAATATATAATACCTTAAAAACTTAGACTAACATTTTAAGTTAGAGATTAGTGAAAAGGTAAAAATATTTGAAATTTATATCTCAATTTTTTTAATTTTCTTATGTTTTACTATTTATTGACCCGAATTTTATTCTAGAATTATAATCCGATATTCGTTATTCGATATATGCGGAAATGATACCAAACTTGTCTTAGTACCTAAACTTACGCAGTTATTAACCTCGGACTTCGCTAAAGCTACCCCCCCCCCCCCGACCTGCAAGAAAAATCCAGATGTCTCTACTTCGAAAACTCATCTTAGGACCACAAAGATCATACCTGCCGAAGGAAACATTTGGTTCAGAAAAAGCCGTATTCTTCAATTTTTTTTTGTCGTGTGCATGTTATTCTGTTAAGTAGTTCTAAAGATGGTCGACAACTAATATACTCAACTTCTACTGCGTAGAAGAGGAGGAAGATTACATTATATATTTTTGTATATTCACCGCTACATAAAAGTAAAAAATATTAGCGTAACATTTTTATTAGACTTTCTAACAAAAAATTCTCAGAAAAGCTGCGTTATTCTGCAGCATATTTGTAAAGAAAATCATCGACAAAGCTAAGTATCCCTCGAGCTATTTTCCCGTATGTTTGCGGTTTTCCATGAAACATGTGTATCCGGCACAAACTTTAAAATGTGTTACAAATAAAATTTTAAAGTTTTTCTAACCAGTCTTCGGGCAATGTTTGTGTAAGAAAATGAGTGGGTGTAATAGACCTAGATTTTTTGTGTAATTATGTCATATAATTACTAGTGGCTCTGTGAGCTGTAGACCTCGCGAGTCACCCCGACCCTTTAAAGTTAAAGGAGAAAAAGATTAATGCAATTTTAAATTTTTCAAAATGCCTGAACTATGATTTTTTTAAAGTTTTCAATCCCAATCTCTCCATTTCACATACAAGTTAACTTAATAGACACTAGCGTGCAGGTTTCCTGACATTTTTTCAGAGGAAGCACATGGTAGTTGAAATTGATTTTACAAGTACAGTCAGGTAACAGCCAGCCTCTACTTATATTTTGAATTTTCTCTTGAGCTAAAAATAATATTAACATGAAAATCAATATTCAAATAGATTTTAATTAAGTCTTTCTGAATATAAATATTTTTGTTAATATCATTTTTAGTTTAAGAGAAAATTCAAGATATAAGTAGTCGGCCTAGTCATGTATCTTGGTACCTGACCGTACATGAGGTAATTGCCCCGTATTATAACAGGCTAAAACCGGGAACTGTATACTTCTTTATGATAAATAGCCAAAATCCGTCCTTGATATGCCAGACAAAAAAATTAAAGCTTATGTAAAGAAAGTACTCTGTGATAAGGCTTATTATAAGACCGATGATTACCTTAAAGACAAAAACGTCTGGCTTGAGCATTGTGCGGGTCCTTCTCAAAGGTTTGTATACTCATAAATGTCATAATTTGGTACATTTAGATTCAGTAATCTACAAAATGTCATTTGATTTTATTAATATCCTACCAACCCTCATTGGTGAAAGTCAGTGCCCAAACCGCTTAGCCACCACCACTTCATCATTACTACAAGTATGACACTTCATAGAAGTACAGTATCATTTAATCTTTTTATTTAATCTTTTTATATCCTCCAAATTCTCCTTGCAGATCCCACCTAAGTCCTAAAATTCCCTCCTCACAACACTGCTACCTTTTCCTACTCCTTCTTCATATACGAGTCAGACTATGGAACTCATTACAACCTGATATACGTGACTCTAAAACGGTTTCTGTATTTAAAAGACGAGTAAAAGATAATTATTTATTGGAATCATCTTAATTGTAACCTATAATGTTCATATTAAGTATAAATTATATTTCCTTCTAAATAGACATATGTATTTATTTAAGTATTTGTGTAATATATGTAGTATTTGTGTATGTATATATATATGTTTATTTGTAGTTAGTGTAGTTTTATGTCATTTTAATTTTCTTCCTCCTTTATTTTTTGAATAAACACGCCTGTATGCCTCTCTTACATAAACATCTCCTCTCACAGGCCTACTGGAAGAGATCTCTTGTGAGATACGTAGTGCATTTGTACAACTTTTATTTGATGAATTCTCTGTATAAATTTTTCGTGTACATAAATGGGTAAATTAATAAATAACAAATAAATTTAAGCTTACTACTACTACAAATGAAACTATACATCCATGCACTCGTCAATGTGTGCGTTCGCCCCCAAACACACGCGACAAGGTAAGAACGGGGACGCATATTGCGTGGGCGGAGTTTCCGCTCGTAATACTTATATTAATTCTTTGTAAAATTTTCGAACACAGTATTAACAGGTGCTAATATTTAAATATGTTAATATTTGGGAAATCTTTCATGTTGGTCTAGGATAAAAAGAAAACATAGAATGTCATGTACCAGCTGCTTCTTTTCCGGCGTGATCGTAAAAGCCGATCGAGAGTATGAGCGTGAATTGAATCATATTAATAGGCGATGCTGCTAGTCAGCCCATCACTATTTTGATTTCCTTTTTTTTTAATTGACTCCGCCAGAATGAGGGTTCTTTTTTTTCGAGAGTATGTAGGTATAATTGTTTGGCACGCCCTTTAGCCTGAACGATTCGATGGATTTTAGCTAATAGTGAGAGTGACACTAAGTATATCAAAATATAAAAAAAAAACAAAATGGCGGGTTTTTTGCGCCAAATTCAAATGTTTGGCACACTCTGCAGCCTGAACGGATTTATAGACTGAGAGGTCATTTTAGATTTGTATTTACTGAAATAGTGACACAGGGTATTTAAAAAGGCAGCTGTTTTTTTTTTAAATAAAGACTACTTGTTCACCTTTGCGCCCACTATAACGCTAAGAAAGGCCTTTTGGGTCGTACGGCTCTGTCTACCCCGTTAGGTAAAAAGACGTGACAGTGAAAAATATTTGAAAAAAAAAATGTAATCTAAATATATATAACTCAAAGGTGACTGACTGACTGACATAGTGATCTATCAACGCACAGCCCAAACCACTGGACGGATCGGGCTGAAATTTAGCATGCAGGTAGATGGTATGACGTAGGCATCCGCTAAGAAAGGATTTTGATCAATTCTACTCCCAAGGGGATAAAATAGGGGAAAGTTTGTATGAAACTTTGTCAATTTTAAACCGATCGGGCTGAGACTTTGCATGCATAAGGCTACTATGACGTGGATGCCTACGTCATAGTAGCTTTATGCATGCAAAGTAAGAATTTTGATAAATTACACCCCTACGCGAGCGAAGCCGCGGGCAAAAGCTAGTTATGCTTATAAAAAATAACTTTTGCTAGCATACTTTGGTTTTGGAACGAATTTCCTTTTCGGACGGTACGGACTAGGCGAAAAAAAGTGTAAGATTATTCCGTCACGATTTTCTTTTTCAAACTTTGTTTCAACTGACTGTCTCACAACACTCACGCATTCAATATTTATGCAGTGTTTTTAATTAAAAAGGATACTGTATTTCCACAAGCAGGAAAGGCTAAAAGCCTTATCTCAACGACAAGTGGCATTAGTCCTAAGAACATCGATTGCACGACGCACCCCGGGCTTTAGCGACACTTGTTCATAAATTAAGTGGAGCTCACTCATTCCGCGTTATCTTTATTAGGGTCCCTGCCCACTCGCCGTGGAATTAAGTAATCACACGGCTCCGGCTACGAATTGATCTTGAGATTCTAGGGCGGCAATAACCATTCGCGTGGGGTTTTGTAAGAAACTTGTTTTTCTTGTGAGTATTCTTTTAGCTGTATACTTCCTTTTAACCCCCGATGGAAAGAGGGGTGTTGTGAGTTTGACGTCTCTGTCTGTGGCATTGTAGCGCCTAAACGAAATGGCCGATTTTGATGCGTTTTTTTATTTTGTTTTACAGCGGACTTGATCAAGGTGATTCTTATCTTTCTTTGATGGAAATCGATTCACGATTTATTTATTTTATTTTTTATATATTGAACTTTATTACAATATATGTAAATGGCGGACCTTAAATTCCCCTTACCCTGGACATAATATTATTAATGTGAGATTGTATATTTGATTGTTTGTATCAGTTTTTAGGGTTCCGCAGTAAACAAGGAACCCTTATAGTTTCGCCATGTCTGTCTTTCTGTCTGTCTGTCCGTCCGCGGTTTTTCTCAGCGACTATAAGTACTAGAAAGTTGTGATTTGGCATGAGTATGTATATTAGTTATGCGGAAAAAGTGGTAAAATAAAATACAGAAAAAAAAATTTTTAAAGTGAAAAGCCAATTTTTTTCTTGTCTAACCAATCATGTGGGGTATCGTTGAATAGGTCTTTTAAAAATATTATGAGCTTGTAAAAACCGTTTTTCGATTTATGGATCAGTTTTTAAAATATTTGTTTTTAAAGTGAAAATTTTTTTTAGATACACCAGTCCCACCCCCTCTATCTGCTAAACGGTTATATATGAACATGTGAAAAATTTACATCTATAGTATATATAACGAACTTTAAAGGAAAACTATCAGATAAGTAGGGTTTACAAATTAAAAAGTTATAAGCGATCAACTTATAAAATGTACTCGGAAAAGAAAAAATTCGTACAAATTCAATAGAAAAATAGTTTTTAGATGTTTTCAGTGGCATGAACTCAAAGTTGGCATTCGTAACTACGGAACCCTTCGCGTGGCCCGACACGCGCTTGGCCAATTATTCTGCAATAATAAATGTAAAATCACGTTAAAATTGTATATGATCATGGCAAGTGACATTATTTTGTCATATTTTATTTTCTTAATAGTACCAAATAATTTAGTTTTGAACCAGGAAAGTCAATTGTTGTTACCTGTATTATAAACGTACCGTATTTAATGTTAATAAATACATTTGATTGATTTTCCCAGCAGTGGGAGGTTTCACGGTGCGGATGATGATGACGTTGTTCATGTAGGATGTCTTCCGTGGCAATAGCCGTTATCGAGTGCAAGTTCCTGTAAGTACTTAAATTAAATATTTTAATTAATTAGTTAATTTTTTATTTTAAATCAGCATTCGCAACTACGAAACACTTCACTGCGCGTGGCCTGACATTCTCTTAGCCGGTTTTATTGAAAATACTAAAATGACGGTGCTCTTAAACTATTAAGACAACGCTGACGAAGTCGCGAGCAACAGCTAGTAACAAATAAATATATAGATAAACATCCCAGATCAATCTGAAAAAGATTATTTTCCATCTTGACCTGACCGGCAAAGCCAGGGCCTTCGGTGTGACAGCGTGGCATGATCACCACTAGATCACAGAGGTCGTCTATAATAACGAGCAGCTAGCCCGTCGCGCGGTATAAACTTTATATGATTTTGTCCACGGTGGCATGCTATGGAGGCAGGTTGATCACTTTGTATGCGGGACGAAACAAACAGACGTACAAGTAGTACAAGGACCTATTTGTGTCGCGCCGGTACATTTGTGTTTGATTTGGATGCAGTTTGGCACATATACGTCGTCGTCGTAGCTAGTATTGTCCTGAGGGAAATTATAGAATTGTGCCATGGGTTCAGTTAACACAAAGTAAGCATAGATTTGTAAGGGTTTGAGAATTTCTTAATAAACATACTGTAACTACTAGGTCTGAAATTATAAATGATCAAAAAAAAAAGTTTTTTTTTTAAATTTCACTTCTTAAGAAGTCTGTACGATGGGACAGTACCTATATTTATTAAATATAGGATTTAATAAAACATAAAATAAATAAATGTATACGGACAAACCACACAATTGAGCTAGCCCAAAAGAGTGTTATGGGACACTAACTTAACGATACTATATTTTATAACAAATACATATATAGATAAACATCCAAGACTCAGGTCAATCTAAAAAACATCATTTTCCATCGTGACCTGACCGGGGATCGAACCCGGATGTACCAGAAATTGGTATGGTAAAATAAAATAAATGGCAGAGGAGATTTAGTCTCCTCTACCAGAGTACAAGTGCTGGGCCCATTAAAATAATTATTGTTACTAATTACAAGACACTAATCACGGAACCATTCCTGAAGTGCTTGTACAACAATAGTCGGTGACCATGCATGCATACAACCGACAAAATAATAATAATAAATACCTAATCTAATGCAAAATGAAATTACTTAAATCTAAATCTTACAGTCTTTTGGGTAAACACTTTACGTCCAATTCTTCGTGAAGGTTTTCAGCGTATTTAGGTCCTATACCTCCCAAAAGATGGCCCCAAGAATACACACTTCACCAAGTATCTGGAAAAATCTACTTCTCTGTTGGTAGTTCACACAAACATATTTCATCAACAATTTACATAGTTCATCACTAATCCATTACATAGAATTGTCCAAGTAGATCAATTCGTGGTATGAGTTATAAGTTCATATACAATATTTTTATTAATTAGTTCACTTTTAATACACTAGACACCATGTCTGTTTGAGGTTACAATTATACACGATTGACGCGATTCAATATAATCCGGCACTGATTTTAACACAATAGTTAAGAATAATAGTATACAACATAGTTAATAGTAATAGTCAACAATAGTTTCTTTCTGTTCACCGTGTTACATAAAACTTTATTATAATAGTAATTTGACCGTATTACACACTCCACGTGAACACGAGTTAACCTAACCGCGACCTTCACGTGGTATCACTCGAAAAAGGGCATGAAAATCGGTGTTAACAAACAATCAACAATACTTTATTATCGATCATCGATAGATACAATTAAACTAGACCTTTCACGGTTATTAAATTAACTAAAACGCGACCATCGCAATGTCAGCGTTCCACCGCTGATTCAAAATGCCACTTTCCGACAGGCTATCGGATACAGGACTGAGCGACGCTGTGTCGCCTCGAAAATTCGCTAGGGCGCGCTCGCGCCAATGTTGTCGCGGCGAGTAGTATGACTGAACCGGTTTTATTCGTAACACCGAAACCTCCAGTGTGACAGTCTGGCAGAATAGAACAGAATAGAACAGAATAGAACAGAATAGAACAGAATAGAACAGAATAGAACAGAATAGAACAGAATAGAACAGAATAGAATATGTTTTTTTTTTTGCGAAATATGTACAGTTACAAATTTTCTATCAAATTCATATTTTGACTGTGAAAACTAGTTATATGCCTAGATATATGCAATTTATTTGAAATACTGACTTGTTTTGCAAAAATCTGTCATGCTGTATTACAATAAAAGCTAGACTACGTTTGTAAGGAAAAGTCTGATTCTGTCAAGGGTAAGGATCATAAGAAAGCTATAGGCGATCAACGTTTAAAATGTACTCGGAAAAGGTACATTTCAAACAAATTCAATTGAAAATTCGTTTTAGACATTTTTAGTGGCATGAACTCAAAGTTGGCGTTCGTAACTACGAAACCCTACACTGCGTGTTGCCTGAGATGCACTTGGCCAATTTATTGTTAGTAACATTCGTTATATTATACGTTTTTTGCATACAAATAGTCACCTGGACAATAATGACGAATCGATTGATATATCATTTATGAAAATTGGACAAGCGATTCGGATGCTACGGTGGAACAGACACACACCCACATAAATTTATACATAGACTGCTAAAATCACTACCCTTTCTCTTAGCTTTTCCGTTGTCGGGGGTAAAAAAGAAGTAAATCAAAATAATTTACTCAGAAAAGGTGAAAATACAAACATAGACTGCTAAAATCATTACCCTTTCTCTTAGCTTTTCCGTTGACGGGTGTGAAAAAGAAGTAAATCAAAAGAATTTACTCAGAAAAGGTGAAAATACAAACATAGACTGCTAAAATCACTACCCTTTCTCTTAGCTTTTCCGTTGTCGGGTGTAAAAAAGAAGTAAATCAAAATAATTTACTCAGAAAAGGTGAAAATACAAAAATAGACTGCTAAAATCATTAGCTTTCTTCGTGGCTTAGCCATCATAGTCGGGTAAAAAAGTAGTAACTCTAAAAGAATTAACGTAGTAAAGGTAAAAATTCAAAATGTATCGACATTTGTAAATAAAAGTTGTTGGTACGGCATGCGGGTGACAAACAGGGGACTGTTTTAAGTTCAGTTCTGGGTACTTTCTTGGTAGTTTGTGGGTCGCGTCTATTAATTGAAATGTCGTGTACCTACTGATCAGTTTGGTTAGGTATTATCGATTACTTAGAACTCTCAACTTGGAGTTTAGAACTTGCTCTCAAATTTGAAAGCCGAATTTTTACTTCACAAATTCTTAAATTTGGGTGTTACTGTACTTATGTTAGAAAATACCTAATTTAGTTTTGGTGTTACTGTACTTATTTTAGAAAATACTTAATTAAGTTTAGGTGTTACTGTACTTATTTTAGAAAACATCAAATATTTTTTTTTGTTTTCATTGTCTCTATTTGGGTAGTTTTGTTCCTATCTTTACGCCCACCATCATACTTGATATTAACTTTTGGGTTTATTACCTCGTTATTGTAGACGTCAGCGTATTTTAAAAAATTCTAAAACTGTATTTTTAAGTCTAGTGACGCAAAAAATTATAAGAGCATGAAAAAGTTTCTAAATACTTTAAACCGAAAAAGAATTGTCAATTCGCCTTAATTCCACAATGAAGTTATAACTGCGAATTGACAGCAGTAACGGCGACGTAAAGTATACCGCCGCGCAGTAAATTCAGCATTTAGTGCGGTGCACATTCGCGCCTCGTAAACAGCGTGATAATATGCTGCGATTATGTGGAGAATGTATGCGTTTCATTGTACGAGTACTAACGGTTCAAATAGACAAATGACAGTATGTATCCTCGTGACACCTGTCGGTGACATAAATCCCTCGCTACCCTCTAGATTCAAAGTATCGTCCTCGCCTTAAAAATATTACCTTAATGCCTTGTAGTACAAGTTACTATTGGAAATAAGTACCTAACTTCTACGAGTAACCAGAATGTAAGTTTACTTTTATCAATTTTTATAAGAATACATTGTTAAAAATAAGTAAGTAAATAACGTAAGTTTGAAAATTTTTCATTTTTTGTACAAAACTTTATTGAAGCCAAAGTACTTATTTTGACAAATTAAATAAGCCCGCCCTCTATGAAGTTTTTAGTTTATTACTGAGTTCTATCGACTACCTTCCGTCTCCGTAATCAGACCCTAGACATCGTCTACCTAAAGCGCTCGTCCAGACAAATCAAACGAGTCGTAATCAATGTTGTTTTGTAACTGAGTTCTATAAAATATCTCCCGGCTCCATCATCAGAACGGCTCATTTTCATAATATTGTACTGTCATCTGACTTACACAAGCATGCAAAATTTAGCTCAATCGGTTGAAGATATAACTGGTTGCAAATTGAGTTGCAAGATTTGACCTTTACGAACATACAAAAATAACATATCCTTTTTTAATCCCATTGTTGGAATGTGTAGCGATTTTGATGAATTGAGACATTGCAACGCTGATCTTGATATCTTCAATCCAAGTTTGTCACAATTTAAAAGATCACTCACTGGTTGCTTCATTAGATATGTTGCGTGTTTTGATAACTTACCTGCACTATCTTGTCTTGTAAAATTATTGTTAAATCTTACTTGCTTATATATTTGGCCTTGTTGTGTACACTGTAGTGTATTACTGACTAGTTTAGTTTTTTATGCTTACAAAATTCTCTTGATCTGTATTGTCTGTAATCTGTTTGTGTGCCTTATAATAAAATAAAATAAAAATAAAATACATTGCAATTTAAATAAAAGCAAGTAAGGTTTTTAGTTTTTCGTGTGTCTAAGTGGCTTACACTGGTGTCACATTTTTAGGCTGCCTAAAGGTATCCGACATAGCTTTATGACGGCCATACAATGATGATAGCCGGCTTAACATGCCTTCCGAAGCACGGAGGAGTTCGAGAATTTTTTATGCCGCTTGCGGTCACCTATCCAGGTACGGACGGAGACGGTAAGGTTACAAGCGTACATGAATAACTCAAATTAAATTTACACTAAAAATACTGACGTTTTTGTAAACGTATCTAATCGTCAACTCCAATCATTCGAAAAATACGCGGATGCGCATTTAGCAAAACCACATTTAAAGTATAATGTGACACAAATTGGGAGATACAATAGCTAAATCGGCCATTTGAAAACTCGTGAATTTGGCCCGAGAATTATTGGGGTCCACGCCATAGGAGCGGCCACAAATCCTGGTCCATGTCAATTTACGCGACTCCAACCCTGCGATATTTACGTCCCAGGACTGTGACGAGTGATTTACCAGTGCATCGTTAAAGCGTTATTAAAAAAATGTTCTTCGTTTAGCAAAGATAATCAGCCAAGCGCGAGTCCGGCTCGTGCACTACGGGTTCCGTACCATTCATTTTTCTTCGCCATTTCCCTATTTGGGGTCGGCTCTGTATTTCAACTGTGTCTACTTCTTTCTGTCATTTACCATACTTGCAGTACCCTCGTTCCGTCATATCTGTCCTAACACATTCTTTCCACGTGTTTCTCGGTCTCCCTATACCTCTGCAGCCCTCTACCTCCATATGGACCAGCCTCTTAGCCAGGTGTTCAGCATCCCTCGTCATGACGTGGCCATACCACGTAAGACGATGGCCTTTCAACTTGTCTACTATTGGAGCAACTTAACTTTTACTAAGGATTCCGTACCATTATGTATAAAAAATCACGTTTGTTGTATGGGAGTCCCACTTAAATATTTATTTTATTCTGTTTTTAGTACCTAATATTTGTTGTTTCAGCGGCAACAGAAATACACTATCCGTGAACATTTCAACTGTCTAGCTATCACGGTTCATGAAATACAGCCTGGTGACAGACAGACAGCCAGACGGATAGCAGAGTCTTAGTCCGGTTTTTAGCCTTTGGGTACGAAAACCTAAAAAAGAGCACAAGTCATACATTACATACGCATTTAGTCTATTCGGTTAATTGGTTGGCACGCCGTGGTCGTGCCGGCAAAGAGGAATCGGAAGTTTTTACACCAATTCAAAAAATGAACTATTCATCATCTAGAGTAAGGGGACTCCTAAGCTTTGTAAAGCTTAGGATATTTTCTTTAGAGTTCATATTTTTAAAATTACAAAATACTGACAAAATCTCACACGTCATTTAAAAATAAAAGCTAGACAAGAGTAAGAGGACTCTTAAGTATATTGCATATAGAAACTTCTACGCGCAAAGCCCTGGATAGATGCTAGTCTAAAATACACGGAACAGCTGCCTGTTAATTAGGCATGTACCTAGTTAGCAGCGAGACGTATCAGATAATGCAGCGTATGAAAAGTCACGCAGTTTTAGCCTTTATTCCATTCTGATAGAGAATATAATGGCGAACAGCCGAACACATTTAACAAAATTAGTTTAACTGAAATAGACGACGATTTTCTGTACAAACGTGATGAGTGCTGAGCATCATTATCGCGTTTTATTCAATAACTTTTACTAGCATTCTGATTCTATAGGTGTATTATTAATTTTGGCGCATAATAGTTGGTAAGCATTTATTTGACTACTCTACTCTGGTATTCCATATAGAGGCCGTGTGGTTTCCGGCAGAGTAGAATAGGGCCACTCCAAGTCCTCCCGTGGATGTCGTAGAAGGCGACATAAGGATTAGAAGTTAAACAAAGCTTATAAACATCAATGAGACCTCTTCAACCCGTCTGGCCAGTGAAGACAGTGTAGGCTATGTCCTCTGGCTGCTCTGGCTAAGTATGGCTCTGGTAGTCCAGAGAGAGCTTTTGCCAGCGGCTTCGCTCGCGTAGGGGTGTAATTTATCAAAATCCTTTCTTAGCGGATGCCTACGTCATAACATCTATCTGCATGCCAAATTTCAGCCCGATCCGTCCAGTGGTTGGGCTGTGCGTTGATAGATCACTATGTCAGTCAGTCAGTCACCTTTGAGTTATATATATTTAGAAGTGACTTTGTTTACAAACAATACAATTTTTATGATTTGGATTACTGTTTATAATAAATGACTTGGTAGATTTAGAAACATCCCTAGTAGTATTTTTCTCAGATTTATTAGAATCAAAACGACTATACTGTATGGTCTCCAAAACATCAGCACGACCACGTAGGAATTCGAAAAATTCAACAAGTTTAGTCGACAATTCTAATAAGTTTCTGTGTTCTTCCCATTTCCTACTAGTGGCGGCATCTAGTTTTGATGCCATGTTATATATGGCCATAGTGTACCAATATTGAACGGCTTCACCTAAATCTTCCAAAGATCCCAAATTTGTTGAATAATAATCATCCATATAACGAATGGACTTATACGATTCTTTCGAGATGGCTTCAAAATTGAACAAAGCTTTTGTGTGATTATTTATGAGGATTCTCTTATTATTAAAACGCTCACATAATGTTGACCAGGCCAACTCATAATTATTCGAAGTAAAACCAATCGATTTAATCACTACTGACGCGCCACCTTCCAACGAATTACAAGGGTAATGAAATTTACTTATAGCAGGTAAAGACTCGTTGGTATGAATTAATGATTTGAAGGTATCTTTAAATTCTAACCATTTAAATGATTTCCATCGAAAGTAGGTAATTTTATTGTAGGTAGTTTGACATTTAACTGATTATGATTACCACACGAGCTTGAACCATGACAAGAACCTTGACTGTTGTTCTGAAGCTCAGGTTTTTGCGAATTTGAAAAGGTTTCATTCATATTTTGAGCAACAGAAATAATTTTACAAAAACTAGTCTCAATGGAGTCACGTTCCTCCATTTGAGAATCTATATCTGATACCAAACATTCTATTTTATTTTGAATTTCATCAAAAGTTGGCAACAATTCTTGTATGCGAGTTAATTTTAATTGTAATTCTTCAATAACAATTGAATCAATTTGTTTTGACTCAAGTTTACATAAATTATCGACATATTTTTGAAAAACAGTAAGCCTTGCCTTAATCGTCCCTCTTTGTTGAATAAGTTCTTTCATTTTATCTTTAGGATCAATTAACACTTCTTTAGTTTCCGTCATTATTAATAATTTCAACAATCACTAATAATTTCAATAAATAATTATCAATAACAAAAATAACAATTTTAGTTATTGACAATCACAATAATCATGAACGACTTTAACGTTTTTTAATAACTTTAGTAGTCATCAACATTGTAAATAATTGCTAATGATTGTTTCAATAGTATAGAGCAAGCAATGAACTAACCGTGACTAATAAAAAACATAAAAACAAAAAAATAATAATAAAAATTTCAAACCAAAAAAGTCGCCGGTAATGTACTACGAAGCGGCAATTAACTCGGAACAGATTACCGCGACGCACCCGACGTCACAGCTACTCGGCGTTTACGATGTAGGTAGGTAATGGCAGATTCAAATGCAACTGGCTATTATAACCCGGCGGAATCGAAGAGGCCGGCAGTGGCGACAACGAACCTAGAATGTGTTCGAATAACTTTTGTAAAAACAACTTATTAATTTAGTAGGGTTATACTTTGCATTGAGAATTTAATTTTAATTTATTAAGTTTGCAGGACAAATGGCAATTACTTTTAGGTAATTAATGGGACTTTATTAAAAATGAAAATCGTAAATGAAAGTGAAGAAGATTACTTTTTTCTAGCTTTTGAAAGCTAGGAAATCAGTATAGGTAACCTACTAGGACTCAAATAAGTCTTAGCACTTTGCACTTTAGATTGACGCTTAAATAATGGTGTTGATGGAAAGTACTTACGGGTTACAAATGCAGTAAAATGCAGCTAGAAAAAATAGGTAACCTAGGACTTAAAACCACCCACTACTTAGCTGGCACTTCCAAACACATTATGACTTGACAAACACTGTTTGATTGGCACACAAACCGACGAATGAATCACGCGAATATCCTCGTCTTTCCTCCTGTGTAGGTACCGGCACGAGATGTCCACGAAAATCGATACACCTGGATGCGACGACTCGAATCAACTCCTGTGTTCTTGATTACGTCAGCGATGCAAATCGATTCTAGGACCTAGCTTCCTTGCTTTAATCACGTTAACCAAAGCAACGCTATTCCAGGATCCAGCTCCTTAGCTCTTGATCAAATCGATGATGCAATTTTTCGTTCACGTCGATCACGTCGATGGGTCACCATATGTTGGAGACGTAATGAATTGAGACCAACTCCTTGATAGTAATATTGCTTTTATTCCGATTTCCAAAATTAAGAGCGGCCTTCCCGTCTTACTTTTCATACAAACGCTCGTACGTGATTATGGCGTTGTATATGATCTTTCATGAAAACTTTTGAACTCACAGGTACCTTGGGCGCTAATTCTAAGTTTCTATCGAAATAAAATAAATAAAGTCAGTATAAGCCTCCAAAAATCTGCTTTTTTGTACAAATTTTAGCTGAACTTCAACCGTTCATAAAGTACTCATAAATTGTAAAAGTAAAGAAAATATTTCGATACAAACCTCGCAAATGTAATGAAAATTTTGAATAGAAAACATTTATTTCACATACTTTGAAGGCCTACTGATAAACACGTATCACCTGGCACAAGTTTTATGAAATTTCTGCACCCTATGAATAGTTAATATTCGTTCAATGGATAGTTAATAAAAATACTAATTTCATTAAATAGAATGCAAACCATGCCCTTAGGCGCTATCTCTCTCTTTTTGTTTTGTCTGTTTTCTAGCATTGCCCTGGATAAAACACTAAGCTTTTCAAACTATGCTCGCGTTGAAAACAGAGCGGCCGGGAAGGGCCGCCTTAAAGTGGTTCATTGATCGGATTATGCGCTGTGCTTGCTATCGTAATTTATATGGAAGTACCGCCGATCTTCTCTCAATACATCGATGCATCCGCGCGCTCCCCGCTCGCCCGCACATCCGCCGCCGTCGCCTGTTATGTGACGTCATCCTTAACACTTATAACAGTCAACCTTGGCAAACGGCTCACTCAATCGGTTTTTTTGCAGGTACCTACCTATTATAAACCGTTTGTTTAAAGTAATAAGAATGGAATTGGCTTGCAACTGAAATTCTAGGTATCTAAACGAGAAGATGTCGATTTCTGATGCGAGCTAAATTAAACCATATCTCTAACAACTTTGAGTAGATATTTCTTTGAATTCCTTTCTAGAGTAAGACTTCTGTACGTGAGTACTAGTAATTATTCTTTGGTATTGTCATGCAAATTACACAAGTATGCAAAATTTCAGCTCAATCGGTTGATGACAACAAGTTGAAAATTGAGTTGCAAGATTCGACTTAAACAAACATACAAGATACATTGTAAGTATGTTGTATGTATCTATGAAAAAGGTTTTAAAAAAAACTTATACTCCTTGATTTAGAAGTACTGATATATTTTTATGAATATGATGCAATGACATGAAACTTAGTTATGATGAAACGACGAAAAAGAAATCATCAACAACGTAGACAGGCAATGTTTTCAATATGTTATTAACTTGTTGTTTACCCCCCCCCCCCCCACAGTTAATTCACAATAATTCACAATTCATTTACCTACAACGCCATATCAGACCAACACTTCAATACGTTTGGCTCATCTTCGAACTTCAAATGATATTTGCCCTAAAAATATATAGATGCTCGATTCATCGCGAACGTATCTAGAAACGCTGGATTATCCTGCCCAATTAACGTGTCTTTTTAAATTATGGTAAGCCCAAATTGCCCCATACCCATGACCTTAATAATGAATCTTTTGTCTAGCGTAATAAGGATGAAATTGGCTTGCAATGGATGTCTAGGTATCTAAAGGAAGAGGTGAGGAGTTCTGACGCGAGCTCAATTAAAACATAGCGCTAGATATTTTTTATTAATATCTTTTCTGAGTAAGACTTCTGTACGTGAGTACTAGTACTAATTCTGTGCCGTAGCCAAACACTGGTCAAGCTTATTGTAATTTTTTTACAATAAGCTTGACCAGTAAATAGCCAATTAGACTACACAAGAGGAAGACAGAAGATGGTTGCTTTCCTAATCTTAATCTTTGGCTGTTATCTTTTCGCTTGCTTCGCTTGCTCTTTCAATAAGAAACGTAAAAAAGTTGTAAGGGGATAAAAACTAGCAGTAACTAAATGACAGGAAAGTCACTCGTGCACGAGCACGTAGCCAAAGGGTAAATAGAGATCGTTTTTCTTGTAACCTTTTATTATTGAATTCCACACTATTTATTATTTCAAGTTCACAATTCCACACAAAACAACTTTTCCCTATATTTATTATACTCGAATGCTCACACGTGTGAATTCAGAAAAAATAAATAAAGACGCTGCTACAACGAGGAAAATCGAGAACAATATGATCATTATTTAAAACTACATAATGATCGATCCATTTCGACAAAAAGAAGAATGACAAATAACCTGTTAAGTGCGAGTCGGACTCGCGCGGTCGGTTTCATACCATTATTCATAAAAAATCACGTTTGTTGTATGGGAGCCCCACTTCAATATTTATTTTATTTTGTGACAATAATAATGTTTTGGCATCAGAAATACATCATCTGTGAAAATTTCAACTGTCTAGCTATCACGGTTCATGAGATACAACCTGGCAACAGACACAGACGGATGGACAGACGGACAGCGGAGTCTTATTAATAAGTCCCGTTTTTACCCTTTGGGTACGGAACCCTAAGAAATGGTTGTCATGAATGCAATCATTAATATACAAGTAATAAACATTTAACTAATCGCTGTCCATACATACTCGTAGAAGATAAATGAGCATAAAAAAAGTCCTTTTCAACGCAATAGAACCTATAATAATGATAGTAAGAATTTTGTCTGTTTATCTGCGCGTTTGTGCGTATTCTATCATTACAGTCTATTTTCAAAAACAGCTTAAGCGATAACCAAAAATTATTAAATAAAAAATTTAAATAACTTTAAAGAATCATGTAGAATTTCTTCGATGAAAATGCCATCCACGTGGATGAAATTACGGACAACAAATAATTTTTTAGTAAATTATTTTCTCCTTTCTATTCGTCAAATCGCATCTATACTGAAACACCTAGGAATAAAGACCAGACTCTCCACAATATACGCAGTATATTTAAGATCTTGGGACATATTTCCAGGAAACGTGAAGACAATCTTGAGAAACTTCTGTTTACAGGCAAAATAAAAAGAAAAAGATCCAGAGGATGCAGTCCCGTGCGTTAGTCCAACCAGATTCGCTCAACACTCGGGACCAAAGTCAGCGACGCTATCCGAGCTGCAGAACAAAGGATTAATTACGAAATAGTCGTAACTAGAAGTAATCAAACGTAGAATTAGACAAATCCCGAAATGGACACTATAAGAAGTGGTCCCTGACCGCCAAAGCCAAATGGTGGGACATAAAGATCTCGACCCTCAGCAATGAGTATTCTACGCAAGGAGTATTCGTCAATACATACACATATCAGCAGATTCGTTCCTCTTGCAGATCGTGTAAACCAACCGAGAAAAAGTCGAAATTGTGAAAAATCATGTCACGCTGTGATGTGGTAACCAAACTGTCAGAATTTCGATTTCTTTTTATCCATACGCTCACCATGTCATGCTGCAAGTGCGTGTGGGTCTTATGACATGGCCAGCCATAGAGCATGTCCTCGAGATTACTTTGTAAGGAATAAAGTTTTGTGTATGTTGTATGTTGGTTTACATTTTTATATTATTAATATTTATCATATATCTTTAAATTATTATATAAAGCTACATATTAGGCAATTATAGTTATATATAGAATGATTCCGTATAATCAGTATTTTCGTCCAAAATTTCCTTTTACCGGCACCAACTATAGGTAGACTGGTAGAATATGCCTTGTGCGCCTGTAATTGCAATTTTTTGTAATTAAGTTTAAAAAGAACGTGCGTGTCGGGGAACACTTGTTTGGAATGAAGTTACTTTCGTAGTGAATTATTTATTTGTTACGGAAAAAAGTGACGGAAAAAATCTTACACTTTTTATAATTATCAATAATAATCAAAAGGTACTAAAAGGCCTCTTTATATTAGCTTTGGCCCCATGAACGCCTCAAAGGCTCGAGTTCTCATGGACCCGTGGCTGAAAAGCGTACCAACATAATAATAAAAAATTAAAAGAAAAAAAATGCCGTGTGCTGAGATTGAACCGGGAACATCGACCATCTCAGGCATGAACTGAGCTATCGAGTAAACAAACTTGTAAAATTACCTTTCACTTTAATTCGTGCCGGAAAAATCATACACTTTTGTCGCCTAGTCCACCAACCAACTCGGTACCGTCCGTAAAAAAACTTCGTACCAAAATTAAAAAGGTCGTTATAGTATGTAGCGTGATTTACCTTGCTATTCAGCGCTCTGTCTCAACTTTTTACTTACTTGGAAACCGAGTGAATGGAAAGTTCAATAAAGGAGAGTCCTTTATCAAGCGGCTCAGGACGTAAATCGATCGGTGTTGAGTTTGGCACACGGCGACTTTTCATCGCATGTAATTGGATTCATGATGTTTACCAGATTAAAAAGGCAGGGTTCTATTTTCACGAGTCTGTTTGCCATATAAAGAAGACCTGTGTGAATATGCTGTATGGATAATATGCTGGTGAATTAGGATTTAGTGTACTTGTTATTTTCAGTCAGTGCTAAATTTAAATGTTTTCATCAATACATTGTATTTAATGTTTCAAAACTAAAAACCGGTTTCAACAACAACCTACTCAATTGATTTTGATTAATTTCTTTGGGACCACCTGACAAGTACGCCGTTCAAACAAAAAACATACATAAAAGTCATATAGGTACATTCAAGTTGATAACCTCCTTCTTTTTTGAAGTCGGTTAATAACTAAGTGACTTCTCGCCGTCTGTCCCTTTGTAAGTATGAACGCTTAAATTTTTTAACATACACAACGGATTTGAATGCGAATTAACACGGCTATAGTCAACTCGGACCAACCAGGGGGGTTACTCCATAAAATAATACGTTACGTCGTACGATAGTGCCGTCTTATTTCTATGTCAAACCTAATAAGACTTCATTATCATACGTTAGAGCTCCATGTTGCTTGACTCTGAAGCACGGATAGGAAGCGCGCGCTTTTGGAGTAACCCCCCTGGTTTCGATCTAATTAGGCGATCATCATCATCATCATCATCATTTCACGTCCACTGCTGGACATAGGCCTCTCCCTAGGATTTCCAAAATGACCGATCAAAAGCGGCCTGCAGTGACCTTGGTCAGGTCGTCTAACCACCTTGTGGGTGGGTCACCATTCATAAGAGCAATGCGAAGCATTGGACGTGGTGACGTGAATGCTTGCACTGAATATTCATAATGATTTTGTAGGCGACGCACAAAGGAGGTCTACTTTTGTATATTTTATTTGTAAATAGTTTTTCCTTTGTAGGTAATAAAAGTATGCTGGCCACTAAGAATTTTGTCTTTTTTTTTCTGTAATCAGCGTCATATTTAAATATTTTCTTAGCGTTCTGTTTTCCAATGCTCATTGTAGGTCTTAGAGCATTAAGGTTGTAGAGGTATATGTCTTGCTATTTTCACGTTTTGTAATTAATTAATCCGCAGTATATAGTTCTTCCCACGTATTTAAATTGCGTCGCCAACAGATTTCATCTCACTGCTATATTCAAATTATGGTTTTCAACAATAGACAGAGTGATTCAAGAGAATTTTGCATTGATTAATCATAGCCGTGCGAAGCCAAGAGGAGCCGCTTGTTTATTTTTCCTTCTGTTGTTTAAATATCATTGTCCCTCGCGCCTTGTACTTTATTATTTTCCGCAGGTTCTTTAGTATTGTTCACTGTCATATACATACCAGTTTAACTAAAAGTTTATTTTTTAAAACCAGAATCAGAACCCTACATAATCTATCTTATTACGAGAATAAAATATAACGTCCATTTTGGGACGTGACACGTGGCACGCGCGGGCATATTTCAGCAAAAATGATCCACGGCCCGCGAAATAGTAGCAATATTTACAGTGGCCATTACTGCTCTTTATGTGACGCGAATGTTGCTGTAATCTGGACACTTTTTATGGCCGCTTTAAATAATTTATAGTGTTGCAGTAAATTACCTGCGTTTGCAAAATAATTTACGGAAGCTGTTGGCTAAATGTTACTTAACCCGAATATGTTAATGTTCTTTGTAAAATACAAACAAATGAGCAATATTATGATTTTGAAGTTTTTTTTTATAAACTAACATCTTTATCTCTTAGGATCCCCTAATTCTTGGCTCTACCTATCCCCTAAGAGATCTTTATCTCTTAGGGGAGGGATAGGTAGAGCCAAGAATTACAATACCCAAAATCAATGATGATCAAGATGGTTACCTTCAGGTAAAAGTCGATATTTATATCAGTAATAGGTTTATAGTCTGTTTAAAACAATCATCAGGTTTTAAAAACGACGCGACGTCTAAAGTCTGAGAAAAGGGGAAAAGCGGGTTTATTTTACTGCCTTTGCTTCAAATGACTCTGTAATCTCCTTTATTGTGAGAAATAAAATATAACGTCCATTATTGCCCAAAAATGATTCAGCCTTGGACACGTGGCACGCGCGGGCACATTTCAGCAAAAATGAGCCACGGCCCGCGAAATAGTAGCAATATTTACAGCGGCCATTACTGCTCTTTATGTGACGCGAATGTTGCTGTAATCTGGACACTTTTTATGGCCGCTTTAAGTAATGTCTAGTGTTGCAGTAAATTACCTGCGATTGTGTAATACGGTTTACCTGTTTGGCTAAAACAATAAACAAAGGAATTAGTGATATTTTGTATTGTACTTATTCTCCTATAAAAAATTAAATTTATATTACATATAATTAAAATGTAAGTGATCACTGTCTGTACATGGAAGATAACGCGTTGTAAGATTTATTGAAGAAAAGTCACCGGGACTCCAACTGCGCACATTTGATTCTATAATAAAGAAAAATAATATAAAAATAAAGTAATAACGGGTAAATACATGGAAATGGGCGTTTAATGGAAGAAAGTATACAATATTTAAACCGCATCAAAAAAGATGTAGGTACTATGGAAAATTAGAGTATTTAGGGTACTCTCATTTTTCATTTCCCCATGAAATAGAGCAAAATCATTTTAAACAATTCTTTTTCTGAATACCATCACGCTAAAAGTGGCTTTTGAGTCTTCCGGCCCTGGGCTCTGTCTGCTATGAGTTGCAAAAGCTAAAATGAAAGTTTGGTATTTTTCAAAATTTAAACTTTTAGTTTGAACCAGCAATTTTTGTCAATAAATGAAAATATATTGATTTAGATTTATTAAGTAGGTACACTAGTAGTCTTTTATATCTATTCTGCATAAAATTCATTTAAATTTAAGCAAAAATAAAAATATTGCATGTTCTATATTCCTTTTTCCCATTTTAATGCCCAAAATCACTTTAAGCGTGGCCTTTGGGCTCTATGTCTACCTTGTCAGGGATAAAGACGTGACAATGTAAAATATTTTATTAGACAAAAAAAGCTTGAAGCCGTTTAATTCGTACCTGGCATAGGATGTATCTAATAATCTTGGCCACTAGGTACTCGTACAAAATATAATCTGGATCAAAACATAGTCGAAATGATCCAGTATATGACGTAATGTTCGTCATTTGTTGTACGCTTGTATGATATTAATCGGTCTTAAAAACTTATATTAGGTACTTATAGCTATCTATATTTTATTTGTGTTTTTAAGAGTTCCGTACCTCGAAAGGAAAAAACGGAACCCTTAGAGGAACATTTTGTTGTCCGTCCATCTGTCTGTCTGTCAAGAAAAGCCTTTTTCTCAGGAACGCGTGAAGGTATCGAGCTGGAATTGATATCAAATACTCAAATCTACTGTTTTTTGGAGCTGAGAAAAAATCAAACTTCTAAACCAACGCAATCAAAAGATACAGCCGTTTATGCCGAAAATTTCCGCAATTTTTCGACACTCGCAAAGGAATCAAAACCTACATCCCGTAAACTCAGAATCTTGAAATTTGGTACGAAGCAACGACTTATAGCACAGATAAAGGAAAAATTGCGAAAACCGTACCTTTTTAGTTACATTATATAATAAAAATATTTTTAATAATTTTAAACTTACTATACCTACAGGTTTGTACGGAACCCTCGGTGCGGGAGTCCGACGCGCACTTGGCAAGTTTTTTTTTAATGTGAGACGTGTTTTTGTTAATTTTTAAAAATAAATACCTACTTATGTATGTATTAATATTGTTCTTTTGTAATGCATGGACACCCTTCACAATTATTTACTTAGGAAATTTTAAAATATTGATAATTAATAAAGCATCCAACTTACATTTATAAATAAAATGCCAAGTTTAAGAGCTTGCATTTGCACAATTTTGGATATAAGATCCGTATTGATATGACGTTGGGTTTAGTAAATAATGGTCAAAATATGGAACACTCATAAGGGACATTGAAAAAATAATAAAATTTTAATTTGCTTTTGAACCAGCGCTTTTATGGTTAAGGTTTTTATGGAACAAATTCATTCTAAATTATATTATACTGTACAAAAAAAAAGCACTACGAATTTATCCAGCCGGAATAGGAAATTTCAGGAACACTCCGTTCTCCAATTACGAGGATTGAGTGTTCCAAACTAACCCTTATGAAATCTAAATAAAACGTTAGAATCTATTTATGAAACTGTCATTATTTAACACAAATAAAGTCTTAATTTTCCATATATAAACTTTCTACACAGCTGTAGTATTTTATGAGATATGATTTTATCCAAGTGTTCCAATGAGTGTTCCAATTTTTCGACTATAACTTTTTGACTATAAGAGGAAAATTTTTTGAATTATGTCACGATGTTGGCACAATTTTGTCCATAACCTAACGTTTTGTTCATATGGATTTGAAAAAGGAACAGTCCAGTCCACACGCACACATCGAATTCCAGGTAAAATCACCAAGCTTGTTTTTATACCCGTATTCTGTAAAGCATGCAAATTTAACCCAGTATAAAATTAACTCGAAATATGTAAGCTCTTTTAAAAAGTTATTCAGTACGGATTTAATACGTTAGTTGTATTTTACGTAATAGTTTTCACGGTAAAGGCTCGTCAATTTTGATTTAAAGGGTTACTGATGGTAAATAAAATCCGATACCGTTGCAGGGTTAAACTCGCCTCATTTGTATTAAAATGAGCAGATATGCATCGCTGATTATTTTTGGCATGTTAATATTGGGTTAATTAAAATGTTCATTGAAACAGAAGTATTGATTAAATATTTATATTTTTCCCGACTGCGGAGGGATATGTGTTTCGTCGCTATTTATGTATGTTCATCTTTATCCTGCTACATATTAGCTATCATTTGAAGCGTCTTGCCTGCCCGCTGGTTATAGGCTATATTATATCACAGTAAATTCAATATGACGCCCTCTATAGGCCGTAATGTAATAAACTAAAAAAAATAAACTAATCAAATCATACCGTGTAGGGTATCAAATGAAAGTGATCAATCATTTCAGAAATTAGTATAGCATTTTGTAGATAATCGTGCTTTTCAGCAAGAATTTTCCAGTAGCCGGATCTTAGTTTTTTAAATTATATCTTATTAGTACTACTGTATTTCATGCAACAGGTGTATAAGAAGGATCAAAGCATGCGGGATGCGTAAGCTGCGGTTGTGACGTAATTATACAACGTTGCATACAATACTTTTTCTACGACTATATTTACTAAATAAAATACAAAAATAAACAAAGAAAGATGTTTGGCATGTGTTTCGGCAAATGTTTGGCATCTGCCAACATTTAACATGTTTCATTTAAAAAAGACATAACAGTACAGGAGTAGAAAAAAATATGTTTTTGTTGGTGGTAAAATTTTGTTTTAATAAAAACCACATAAATTCAGTTGTTTTTAAATTGGTACGTGTGTTTTTTGTTGTAAAATTAGTGTTAATTGAATAAAACCTTGACCTAAGTGTAACCTAGTTTTAGTGTATCTTTAACAGCTAGGCGTATGTTTTTGGCCGCATTACGATACAAGAGCGTTTTTGGGAAATGGAGTATAGACTTTTCAGAAGTCATATTATCTCTGTTCTTATATTCATTTTCGTAACTATGTAAATGACAGATAAAAGTACAGGAGTAGAAAAATATAATAATAAAACTTCAACTCCAAAGACAAAAGCTCCTTCTTGGATGACAACAGACTGCTTAAGGTAGGGACGTGTGAAAACAACAGGGAGAGGCTTTGCCCAGAAGTGGAACACAACATCTTCGCCATAGTTTGTTTCAACACTTTATTTTCTATCTAAGTCAAAGTCAAAAAACTTTATTCAATTTAGGAAAAAATTATCCATTATTGAAGGTCATTTTTTAAATTTTAATTTTGTGCAAAAGCTAAAAACTACAAGCGTTTCGGAACGATCACTGCTGGGAAGATTACGCTAAAAAAACCCAGTTCAGTATTGGTCTCTTCCCAGCCTAATGGGCAATGTTACAGTTGCAATACAGATTTACACTTAAGCTAGGTATACATTATATTATACATTTAAATAATACAATTAAAATTTGAAGTCATCTATTTCCAAGAATTTTGATCAGACGATGATGAATCATTGATATGATAATACGCATTTTTAATTTTTTTTTAAGGGCAGTCTTAAACTTAGATAATGGTAACGCTACTACATTATCTGGAATCTTATTATAGAGGCGTAAGCCGAGCCCCAAAAATAATTTTTTGATTTTTCTAAGCAAATAACTGAGATAGCTAATTTATTTTTATTTCTATTCAGATCTTTTCATTACGCCTCCCAATTAACGACTAGATGTCTTCTTTTATGTGTTTGGATTAACTGTGTTGCAATTGACGGGTTCCGGTAATCAAAATCTTTGCCACACAATTAGATATCAGTGTTCTATTTTTGCCTAAAATATGACAAGTTACAATGGATAGTTTTTCTAGCTTCACGTTTAAAAAAATTACATGTGATCACAAATATAATTTAACTATTTACAGGCCGATTCATATTAGTTTTCGTCGTCTACTGTCATTTCTATCTCTTTTAAGATTCCTTTTAGGTCCATATTTATAATATTAACTGATATTATTTAGTAGCTGGTCCCTCGCTCACGTAATTTCGTCCCCCAATTAACAAGTGGATGTCATCTTCCGCGTCTCATTTGTCCGGATTAACTGTGTCGCAACTGGCGGGATCCGGTTATCGCCAGTAGGACACTGCACGGATACTTTACCACATAATTAGATGTTATCTGAGAAATAAGGTGCAAATATTGAGAATAGTTTAAGCCTAACGTCAAAAAACTTTCAGTTCTCATAAAATTAGTTTACTTCTATTATTCATTTCACGACACTATACAATACAATACAAAAAACTTTATTGCACCAAATAACATTTACATATTCGGAATAATTACAAAAAAGGGTAACATAATATTATGAGGCACAAGAGGCGGCCTTATCGCCGAAGCAATCTCTTTACAGGCAACCAAAAAGAGGGAGTGCGAAATATATAATAAGATAACAGATGGCGCACTTCGAATTTAATACTCTAAATTAATATAGTAATAAATACAATAACCAGTTAACATTCTTAATAAACATAATATATAGCAATAGCAAAATAAATAACTTAATATACGTAATTATATAAATTTACATAGCTAATACTATCCTGGCGTGTCATATTATTAAGTCTTAAATTGCTTCAACGACTATCTCGTTTAGTTAATTTTAGGTAAATGTAATATATTATTTATATCATTAAATGTCCGTAGCTCACTTGATTTCGTCTCTCAATTAACGAGTGGATGTCATCTTTCGTGTCTCATTTTTCTGGATTACCCGTGTCGCAACCCGCAACTGCTGGCATCCGGTTATCGCCAGTAAAGTGCCGCACGAACACTGTGCCACGTAATGAGATGTCTGTATTTTATTTATTTTCTGAGAAATAAGGTGCAAACATTAAGGATAGTTTTAGCATAACGTCAAAAAACATTACTTATCATTTAAAATATCAGGTTACATATAAGTTATATCTATTAGTCAGTTTATGACACTATTTGCGGCCCTTGCTTAACTGTTATATCGTTTAGTCATCTTTAAGTACATTATTAACTGTCCATAGTCCACTTAATTTCGTCTCTCAATTAACGAGTGGATGTCATCTTTTGCGTCTCATTTGTCCGGATTAACCGTGTCGCAACTGCCGGGATCCGGTTATCGCCGGTGAAGCGCCGCACGGTTAATGGAGGTAGTGCTGTTAATTGGTAGCGTCTTTCCTTACGGGTTATGTCTTCATTACGCTTTCTGTTAGATAATACAGCTTGGGGAGTATCAAGTTTTGTTAAAGTGGTCTTACTTTTCTATTATGGACAGTTTTCCTTGCAAAATTTATGAGTTCACAAATTGTCGACTTAATTCAGAACTAGCTGACACTCGTGACTTTGTTCGCGTGGACTTTATGACTCCAGTGTATCTGCATCAGGTGTTCCAGATCTTCAATTTTTATACCTAAACAAAAAAATGCTCCTCATGCTGAACAACTTTTGGCAAGGCGTCATTTTTATTTCTCTTATAGTTTAGCTGGACCATTATGGTCGTGCCTCAGGTGTTTCATTTTTCAAAATTAATTATACCCTATGTTGCCCAGGCTTAACAGTTATATTACAAAAAAGATTCATTCGAATTCGTCATATATTTCCGGAGATTAGACAAACAGACAGAATTTTTTTAAGGCATGGAATGTACGACAAACATTCCATTTCATACGTTGCCTAAGAGTGATTCAGGCATTATATACATTGCCTAGGCATTATATAAAATGCCTGAATTTCATACATTGCCAGTAACATATAGATAGATAAGATTTTACATGCTGATAGTTTGGTTTGGTAGAATTAAATATAAAAATTTAGCAACTGGGCCTTTGCATGCAGTTTTTCATGTCAAAAAGTCATCATTTCAGTCATAGGAAGTCCACAGCTAGAAATAGGATTTCCTTGAGGATTACAAAAACGACTGATAAAAGCGGCCTGCAACTATGATCAGGTCTTCCATCCACTTAGTTGGTAGGTGTCCTATGCTACGCTATTGGCTGTACGACGCCGCCATTCGAGAACCCTTCTGCACCATCGGCGACAGGTCTTCGTGCTATAAAATGCCGATCACTAATTCTATGGCTATGTCAGTGATTTTCGTTCTTTGGCTCATTTATGATTCGTCACATAGAAAAAGACCAAGCAACGCACTCTGCATAGCTCGCTGAGTGTCTTTGAGCCTTTTAATCAGACCTGTTGTAAGGCTCTTAAAGATGTGTGACAGAATGCCCGCGACCCTGTTGGTAACAGTCGGCGACTGTTGCACCGTAGCTCCTAAACGAATCGACCGATTACAATGCATGTTTTTTTAATCGGAAGTCTTGTTAGTCGCAAAGGTTCTTCGCTATGTTTAAAGAAAATCGGTTGAACCGTTCAAAGTTATTGGGGGAAACAATTAAAAGTCAGGGTTTTTTTTTTAATTTTCCTGGCAAGTAAACTTGTATAAGTTCACCTAGGTCAAAAAATATCACTCCCCAGATTGGGTTCCCATCTTGTCGCGATTGGGGGGAGGGCTCAGTACCTGCTTCGCCTGGTTCACCTCACCCGCAGGGAAGCCGAGAAGAACCCATGGCCCGGGTCGAGACCTTGGTCTCCCCAGGCATGGCCCGAGTCGAGACCTTGGTCTCCCCGGGCCGCGCGGAGGCCTGGGCTGGCAGGGCCCGCTTTTGAAGGGCCCCAAATCATGAGGGCTAATTGGACGGTGGAAACGGGATTCCATCGTCCGTTCCGTACCCAAAAGGTAAATACGGAACCCTATTACTAAGACTCCGCTGTCCATCCGTCCGTCTATCTGTCTGCCACCAGGCTGTATGTCATGAACCGTGATAGCTACAGTTAAGTTTTTTTTCAGATGATGTATTTTATATATAATATGAGTATCGATCGATGTGCGTGTTCTCTATGTTTTTATGTTATTTGACTATACTGACTATTAACCTGTACTATTTTTATCGTACCTATATTTTTACTACTGCAATGCTTTGGTGAATAATTATTGTTTATATGTATGTGATTTATGAATAAATAATAATAAATAAATTATTACTGTTGCCGCTATAACAACAAAAACTAAAAATATAAGAATAAAATATAATATATTAATTCTGTGGTGGTGTGTAGCGGAAACGAGATGGTATGTTCGACCGCTACAAAGGGTAATATATTTCATTGAGGCTTCCATACAACGAACGTGTATTTTTATAGATTAGATAATTGAAGGGGACCCTTCGTGCGCGAGTCTGACTCGCTTCGCCACTTGGGCGGTTTTATTTTTATTTTCATGCATGCGCACCGTTTGCTTAAGGGGCTACCTGAATTTTCCGGGGTCCAGTGCTGCCCTCATTTGAAATAAATCTATAGAAAGGAAACTGAGATTTCATTTAAAATTTTGTCTTGATCAGACCCTAGATAATCCTTCAAACTATTTTATGAACTATTGTTTACAGTTTAAAGTGAGAACGTGAAGCTTTTCTACGCACAATTGCGAAAAACGGCCACTTTTGGCGTATGTGCGTAGAAAAGCTTCACGTTCTCACTTTAAACTGTAAATAGTAGTTCATAAAATAGTTTGAAGGGTTATCTAGGGTCTGATCAAGACAAAATTTTAAATGATGTCTCCGTTTCCTTTTAAATGATTTATTTCAAATGGGGGCAGCACTGGACCCCGGAAAATTCAGGTAGCCCCTTAAACTAATCTTCTTTTTCAATACCCTTGCTCGTAAAGTGGTTCTAATTTCACCGGTTTTAGATATATAAAGTAAGACGGCGGAAAAATAACAGTGTTCATCACAGTTTAATGGTTGAGTTTATTTAAAATCAAAAAGTTCAGTTTACTGGGTATTTCCTTGCAAGTGTATTAAAAAACGTATTACAATATACGTGCGTATATTTATTAAAGACACTCGGCTCTACTACGCCCTCGCCTGCGGCTCGAGCGCAAATTCTGCCTAGTGTGTTATAACCACCATAACGCACTTATAATAATAATAATAATAATTTATTGGGAACAGTATACAGTAAATTTTTAAAACATCATGTACGATCACACCTGCAGTAGTTAATAAAAACTGTGTCGCAGGCATCAACGCCCACCTCCGAAATAAATACAATCACTATGTTCCTGTACATTAAAAATATATCAAATATAATTCCATTTTTAAATAATAATTATTATAAATTACGATTAAGTATAAAAAATATGTGTTACTTGTGAATTTGGATAACATGGTTTCGCAATATTAGGTACTATTTTTTAAATTATAATATAATGCCTAGGTATAACATAATAACAATAGGTAGATTGCAAATAATTGTTTTGGAAATAAAAATAATAAAATAAATCTTGAATTGGAAGTAAGATTGAGGTGTGTGAGTGTGTGTGTGTGTGTGTTTGTGTTGGGAGGGTGTATGTGTGTGTGTTTAGATGTGTGTTATACATCACTCTTTTGTCTTTATAAGGGTTTCGGTGGCATCATAGGATAAAGAGTTTAGCCATTCTATGCATACCTTTTTACACTTGTACATATTAAGTGGATAAATAGTGAGTTGATCGTTTGTTCTGTTGTACAGTGTAGAGCTAATGTGGTAAAAATGTTTGGAAGCTAGATCTGTTCGGCGGCATTCAACAGTACATACTAAGTCAGATCTGAGTTTGGAACGAGTGAAGCTAGGATCATAGGGCACCTGAGAATGTTTTCGCAATACAGTATGGAGAATAAAGAGCTGCCAAACCGTCAGAACTTTGTATAAAGAGTATAGGTCTGTAGTAGGGAACCTCATAGGATTATTTGTGAGCACTTTTAAGATGCCCCTCTGTGTCCTTTCTGCTCTCAGCATATTTGTTTTATCAGTGCCACCCCAAACCGTTATGCAATAGGATAAAACTGATTGCGCTAGTGCATAGTACACCATTTTCATAGTTTGGAAGTCTGCGACGGTTCTCAATTTCCTGAATACAAATATCAGCTTTCTTATCTTCGAAGTCATAGAGTCAATTTGTTGTTTCCAGGACATTTCGCTATCGAGAATCACTCCTAGATACTTGATGTTAGATACACGTTCTATTGTTGTACAACTACAGATTCCTTGGTTGCTATCAGGGCATGTGTGTGCAGTAATTTTAAAAGATGAAGGAGCTTGAGAAGGCACGTGTGGGGAAAAGGCAATGAACTTAGTTTTAATTAAGTTAAGAGTCAAAGAATTATTAGATAGCCAGTTCATGATTAACCTTAGAGCATTTTCAGAAAACATAGCTACTTCATCCCAGTTCCGACCATGAATAAGAAGAGCTGTGTCATCTGCGTAAGTAATTATTTTAGCGTTAGAAAGGGGCAAATTACATAGGTCATTCACATATATCAAAAAAAGGGTAGGTCCTAAAACACTACCTTGAGGGACCCCATAGGTGATGTGTTCGTCATTACTTTGATGTCCATCTATAACCACATATTGTGATCTATTCTCGAGGTAACTACGAAACATCTCAAGTGCAACTCCCCTCACCTCAATACTCTCAAGTTTGGACAGAAGAATAGGAAAAGAGACGGTGTCAAATACCATAGAAAGATCCAGGTAAAAGCCCGCGGTTTTAAGATTTTTTAAAAATTTGTGACTATTGTATTTGTCATCTCCAAAATAGCGTCTTCAGTAGATTTTCCGCTACGGAATCCATACTGGTTTGCAGATAATATATTATTTTTATTAAGGAAGTCAAGTAGCCGCATGTTGATGACCTTTTCAAAAATCTTTGAAAGCACAGACAGAACAGATATGGGCCTATAATTGGAGATATTGTCTTTGTCCCCACTCTTAAATACAGGGTGAACAACGGCTTTTTTGAATACTCGAGGAAATACACCAAGTGCAAGTGCAAGATTAAAGACGTGTTTTAAGACGGGAATGAGTATATATTTACCAGATTTAATTACTCGTGTTGGAATACCATCCCAACCTGTCGCACTATTATCTTTAAGATTATTTATGTACTTTTCAATTTCATCCTCATCTACACCAAACATGACCATCGAGTTTAGGCTATTATTTGACAGGGTAATATTTTTATTACTGCGTTCCGGAGTTGGATTCAGAGGCGGAATTTCACTGGCTAGGGTTTTCCCCACATTAGAAAAGTATGCATTCACCGTGTTAACAGAGTGGTTAGGGTTTTCATGCAGATTAAGAAGGCTGGAAGAGTTTGATGTTGTTTTTTGGATGTTTGTTGACTGTTTTATAATATTCCACATGGCTTTGGGGTTGTTTTTTGCATTTTTGAACTCATTACGTTCGTAATCACGCTTGATTTTTTTTAAAAGGTTATTACAGACGGTTCGATATCTAGTGTAAATTAATTTAGTAGTCATATTGTTATGGTCCTTTTTGTATTTACGGTACAGTTTGTCTCTATGTCTTATGCACCTAAGAAGACCGGAAGTCATCCAGGGTTTAACTTTGCGTTTTCTACTAGATATTGAGACATTACTCGTATAATGTTTGACAACTTTGGAAATTGTATCCACCAGCATACCATCCGCCTGCTCAGGATCAGTAGAATTTAGAACTTTTGAGAAATCTGTAGCCAAGAGTTCCCTTACAACAGCTGCAACATCAGTACGTATTTTGGTTTGGACTGCCGAGACAATGTTTAATTTATGATTCATGTCACAACAAAACAATACTGGAACATGATCTGTGACCAATGATTCTATAACTAAAGCTGCGGAATGGAAGGAAGCTCGAGAAATAACATGATCTAAGCAATGCTCTTCTCTGGTGGGATAGAAGTGAGCAGGCAGCATAGCATGAGTTGCATGGCAAAATATCAAGATATTCATCTGAGGAGGGTTTTTTGTTTTCAGGGCGGATGTTTATGTTTATATCACCAATAATGACTAAGTTTTTATAAGCTTTAAAGTTATGAAGAACTGTATCTAGGGTGTCAATAAAAGGTGAGAGATTCTCATATGATGGAGATCGGTACAAAGCTATTATAGCCAATGTGTCAGAAAATTTTAGAATCAAACAGGTTGCTTCATCAAATCCAGGTGTATCTATAGTACATTTGACGTCATTTCTGACATAAGCTACGATACCGTCATTCTTATTCTTGAAATTGGACCTATAAGAATCATAACCTTCAATTGATGGTATAAAAGGTGAACTTTGTAACCAACATTCTGATAAAATAATAACATCAAGTTGGTGTACCATTCTGTGTAGTATTGTAAGGAATTTGTCAAAATTGCAGTTAATGCTTCTTATATTAAGGTGTAGAACCCTGAAGTTATAATTTTTATTTTTTATGATTTGTACACTTTCCTCCGGAGTACAGAGGAATTATTCTGACATAGAAATATTCTCTATGTCATCACATAGAGCATAAATATCATCCATTATCAAATGGTAAGTGCAACATGTGAACAAAAGCTGTGTATCTGCGTGATTTTGATAGAAGCCATGAATTTGTTTCGGTTTGGTTTGTGTGGGTGAATGTATGTGTACGTGTGGAGTGAAATGAGTAAATGAGATTGTTTCCTACTGGGATATGATTTAACATTCCAAAAGATCCTAAGAATATATAAATTACAGAAATGAATACTACAAACTTAAATCGTAATGTACTATTATCCTTTGACAAAAAAGAAGAAGACAGAAAACAAGACATGTCCAAATCAATTAATGCTTGACACTGTCATACCACGTCATGAAATCTGACGTATAACCAGGCCCGTATCACTCCCCGTTTAAGTATCGAAAATATAGCTACATGATTTCTATGCGCGCGGCGACCACGTCGTAGAGGAAAATTCAGTTTCATGAATCATTTGTCCAGATTAATAAGAACGAAATTGGTTTGCATTGGATATCTAGCTATCTAAACGAAGAGGTGAAATCTTCTGACGCGAGCTAAATTAAACCAAAGCGCTAACCACCTTGAGTAGATCTTTCTTTGAATTTCTTTTCTAAGTTACACTTCTGTACGTGGGTACTAATACTTATTCTGTGGTATAACATCAAACCAACGTTTATACTGAATAACCCATTAAAGACACCGCCAGGTTATCGCCTCGTTTACGGTAGCCGAGTGAAGACGTCATCAAGAGTTTACTATCGACAGTTTGTGGTGGTCGATAGGTGATGCTCATAATCTGAAGCTATTTTACTGAAGATCAATATGGCAGAGAATACATGTAGTAAACTGGCACAAAATAGTAAAACCATCTTTTAAATATATATACTTTTTTTATTTTGTCAAAACAAATTAATAAAATAAACAAGAAAACTAATTAAATCTAAACTAGTAACATAAATTACCTCAATTTTGCCGGACGACAGAGCTAATAAAATATTTGTTTAGCTTCGTAACACCCTAAATACCGAGTTTCATTAAAATCATTAGAGCCGTTTTGGAGATCTTCATTATATATATACATAAATACAAGAATACAGCTATTAGTTATTTTGAGAGAAAGGCAAAAATGTTGACTGTAGCTCGTTCCGCGCTCTCACTTGCACGCTCGGCTCAGGCGGAACGTGACAATTTTTCGTGCGTGCAGCCGGCGTTCATAGATTTATAAAACGTTATCACGTTAAATAACTACATTTAAATTGTTTCATCCTTTTGGGAGTTGCCTACGATGCTTCAGACAGACAGATAAACAGCGGAAATGTCAACCGAATCTCTCTGAAACACCTCACTTTTTGCGTCAAGTGTTAAAAATAAAGCCACAAATCCCAACTACAGTGTTCCAGACTGAGCTTACTGATGAAAATCATTATTAATTTAGTAGAAGTGTAAAGTTGACAGACAAAGGAGTGGGCCATCCATCATAAGCTTTAAGTTCCAGAGAGCTGTAAGTTCCCAACAATATCTAATACCCACTATCAAGGAGTCTTTGTTATTCCGCAACTTGTAGGAATTACTGTGCTTATAGTCTGGATCTTGGGAAATCAGTTAGTATGATTTGTGGGGACTTGATGAGTGTTGTTACTCATGATTTACCTTAATAGGATAGTATGAGTCTCACTCGAGTAACGAGTACTTTAACTAATAACGGCTCTTATCGCACGCCTTATAAGTGAAGCGTTGAGGTAGTGATCTACTTTCAACATATCAGGGTCAAACATTTTTCTAGATTCAAATTGTCTCTAATATATTTATATTGCACTAATACACTTATAAAAGTACAGAGATATGAACGACAACCCTTTTATTAACATATTTAATAGTCTTGTAGAAAATATTTGTCAAGTATAACAAAAAATTACCGGCCAAGTGCGCGCACGAAGGGTTCCGTTCCATCTATAAAAAATCACGTTTGTTGTATGAGAGCCCCACCTAATTATTTACTTAATTCGGTTTTGGAACGAAGATTCTTATCGCGCGTTGCGAAAGGGGGCTAGACGGAAAAAATTAAGACCAAAAGTAGTAACGACACTTTTAGTTCATTCAAATTTAAGAAGATAATAAAAACTTGATTTTAGAACGCAGAAAAGAGCTTGAATGTAATTTAGACCTATTTATATTTTACTTCGTTTCATCCGGGTGTCCCTTGACACCTCTCAAGTTTTTATTTAGTTTGTTTTTTAAGTGGCAACAGAAATACATCATCTGTGAAAATTTCAACTGTCTGGCTATAACGGTTCATACAGCCTCGTGACAGACTGACGGATGACAGCGGAGTCTTAGTAATAGGGTCCAATTTTTACCCTTTGGGTACGGAACCCTAAAAATGATTTAAAAAACTTGTTCGTGGATGTCCTGATGTCTGTAAGGACGTGTGTGCCACGATTACGCTCGAAATATTTGTACCATTTTTTTAAATAGCTTCATCGCGTCACGGGATTGTTACCTATTAAAAATTATTATCCAATTTAGTTTTGTTAATTTTACCTTTTGTTGAATGACCGTTATGATGCATGCTATTTTTAATTTTCCAAACTTACTTACATTTACAAAGTGAAAGGGACATACCGATAATAAATCGAACCACGGGCCACTAGATCACTATTGTACACAAAAAAACGACAGTCTCCATACAAAAGTGTGCAGCCGCCCAGGCAATTTGTATGGGAATGACATTTTTTTGGTTGTTTGGTTGTTATTTTAATGTCATTATAATAGTATAGTGATCTAGTATAGCCCGTGGTTCGATTAATAACGGGTATACTGGGTATAAAACCTACAATTTACTGGAGATTTTGATTCCATTCTCTACCTTACCTGTGTAAGTAACAGGTGGGCAAAATTTTGTGTAGGAGGTGCCCTCTATCGCATTGAAAATTCTTCTTTTTATTTCTTCTTCCATTCCTTATCCCACTCCTGGTGGGATTGCAATGTACCCGGTACGTAAGTTGAACAAAAATGGCGGCGTCGGCGCATGTTTAATTGGAGATAAAAGTGTTAAAAGAGATTTTTTGGTCTTTCTTAAAGCCAAAATCATTTCTATTTGAAGTTCGGATAGAAATGTGATTCTAAACGGACCAACAACGTACAAGAGCGACCACAATTTTTGTTCAACTTACATGCCAAGTATTGTAAGTCGCTTCCATTTTACTAGATCTTTAGTCATCTCAACCATGACCACAGAATTAATATTAGTATTATCTATACATACAGACGGAATCTCCTAAGGTGGCTGCAGGTGCCCGCAGCCGCCCATTCAACAATCTCAACAAGGCGAGAACGCGGGAGAAGTGTGAGGACGGGGAACGGGGGTGCATATTGCCTGGGACCTTAGGAGATTCCATTCTGTATGTAATACTTTTTAGCCAGATATTTCGACGACCCTTATGCCGTCGTGGTCGCTGGCAGACTAAGGAACTGCAATGGATGTTCGGCTATCAAGGGTAACCATATCGTCAGTGTTGTGTGTAGGGATTTATGCAACAAACGACAAAGAAAAAGTGTAGACCGATATGGTTACCTTTGACAGCCGAACATCCATCGAATTTCCTCAATCTGCCAGCGACCATGACAGCAGAAGGGTCATCGAAATATCGGGTTAAAAAATTTAATAATCGCGGTAAGTCTCGTAGTACCAATAACAGTTATTGTGACCGCGAAACTCTAAAATCAAATACTTATATTAATTCTGTGCCATTACATCCTTACTAGTTATGTCCTGATTTATATACTCCATCTACCATACATTTCTTTGTTACTCTTATATTCATAAAAAAAATATGTTCATATTATCACTTTGAATGAGGCCTTTAGATTGCATGGGCCAAGTTTCTTTCTATTTCTTACGGGCGAAATACTTTATTTAGCTGTGTTCCAAAGTCAAAAAAAATTATTCAATGTAGGATAAATTTATTTCTTATTGAAGGTAATTTTTTTAAATATTATTTTAGTGCAAAAGCTAAAAACTACTAGCGTTTCGGAACGACCACTACTGGGAAGATTACGCCGAAAGAAACCCAGTTCAGTATTGGTCCCTACCCAGCCTGATGGACAATGTTTTACTAACAATACAGATTTACACTTAAGCTCAGTATACATTATATTATACATCTAAATAATACTATTAAAATTTACAGTCAACTATTTCCAAGAATTTTGATACGATAAATAGTAATTTACATGATAATAAGCATTTTTTAATAACTGGTTTTTAACGGCAGTCTTAAACTTAGATAATGGTAACGCTACAACATTATCTGGAATTTTATCATCGAGACGCAAGCTGAGACCCATAAAAGACGTTCTTGTTTTTTTTTTTAAACCGAAAAGCTGAGATAGCTAATTTATTTTTATTTCTAGTGTTAATACTATGAATATCATAATTTTTCTTATATGTATGTTTATTCTGACGCACGTACATAATGTTCGCATAGATGAATTGCGAAGGGAGAGTCAAAATGTTTATGTCTTTAAAAAGTTCCCTTAGAGACTCTCTAGCACCCAGTTTATATTTAGCGTTCCAAACCAGTGTTGCCCACTTACACACACAAAACACAAACAAACCAGCATTAAGCAGATAGAGCTAGTTTTCTGACACACCCCGCAAAGAAACCACAGTCAATTTTGTAATTTAAAACACACACAGTTTCACTGACGGTTCACATTTGACCTACAACCGACCGAAACTCACACTAGGCTGAGACCACGCGAATAATCAAATCAGTCTAACCGCTCGTATTATGCTAAACCCGGCTGCATCCCATTGTAACTCGTTTAATAAACTCAGTTTAGTGACAACGCTAACGAGATCAAAGTATTTGTGTAGGACGCTTAAATAAAGCTAATCTTGTTTACACGTTATTCCAGTGAAAACAAATTAAATTTTCCGTTTTCGACGGTGCCGTCCGGCGTCAGTGGCGTTGTATTGTTTTGAATTTTAATTTTTCAGAATTACATTAAAACAAATTCAGATGGATGTTGGGAGCTGTTTTGAGAGTACAGTCGGAAGAAACTGCACTACTACTTGCGATTTGGTTAGTAGATACCAATAATTTTTCAAAACTAAAAACCGACTTCACCCTCAAACTACACAACTGATTTTAATAAAATTTCCATGGTTCCACCTGGGAAGTATACCCTTTCAAACAAAAAAAGATATTTTTAATTCGGTTCAGGCGTCTTTGAATAATCGGTGAACATACATAAAAAATAAAATAAAGGATCGCGACTAATTGATAACCTCCTCCTTTTTGAAAGTCGGTTAAAATTTTGTTCTAATTAGCAGAACCATGTAGTTGTATGTCCAAAACTACAACTATAAGGTAACTAAAACACATTTCAACTATAAGTAGTTCTAAGTTCAGCGGTCACTCGACTTCGCTAACGTGTAGCAAAAAATTTTGTTTCTAGCAACCATTCTTTTTTCTCAGTGTACCAAGTTGGTTATACTAATAGGACTAGTTACTTGGAATTTTCGTCGCAATAGATCACACGGTTGGCTGTGACGCTTTCCAACTATTCTATTTTCTCAGTGTCTGCCCGACCTTTTGCAAATTTATATTTTTTTTTGTGAATAGTGACGGAACGAAAGATTTTGCGGAAGATTCTGGGACCAACAAGAAGAGAAGATGGGGCATGGAGGCGTAGGTAGGAGACAACCTTGAGATAGAAGGGCTAGTAGCCGGTCGAACATCATCGGAGAATTAAAATCTTCCCGACTTCGCTGGCTAGGACATGTGGAGAGGATGGGAGAGGGTCGAGCCGCAAAAAAAGGTTATCATGGTTAATCGTCCGGGCGCCGTCCGGTGGAGCGTCTAAGATATCGATGGAAGGATGAAGTCGCCAAAGACCTGCAAGAGCTGGAAGTGACCGACTGGTCAGATTTGGCACTGAATAGTAAAAAATGGCGTACTTTAATATCGGAGGCCAAGATCCACTTCGGGTCGCTGAGCCAGCGAAGTAAGTAAGTAAGTGTTCCTTCATTGTTATTACTTTTTGGCCAATATAGAAACAAACGAAAAACAAACAAACGTTTCAGTGGTTCTGTTTTTTTTCTCGGTTTTTGGTATACGTGATTGTTATATATGGTAGTGGTATATTGATAGCCCTTTGGCTATCTTCAATATGCATATCAAATCATACAGATGTCCGCGCTTTCACAAGTTCAACGGCACCGGGCGTGGTCTGCTCTTAGATGGTCAAAAAGTGGTATACAATTTCCCGAGCTCTTCCTTGCTTCGGAAGGCATGTATAGTATAAGCCTTTGGCCCCGACTGTACCTTTGTATCGTCATCAAGCTATGTCAGATGGCAGGTTAAAAAATCTGACACTAGTGTTTGCCACTAACAAACATGAAAAAAGTCTTTATGTTATCTTTATCGATGCATAACTTCTTTGTTATTGAAGAAGCTGGGAACTACACTCAACGACGGGTTACGGACCGGCATTTGGAAAGATGCAACTGGAAATTTACTTGAATGATAAGAAGGACTAAAGCCTACTGCTGGAATAAAGTCCTCTCTGAATAAAGGGAAGGTATTTCAAACTTCTACCTCCCTCCCAATAATTTTTAATGTCAGTTCCAGACAGACACACCGACAGACTGACATTTTGCGTCGGGACTTATGTAATTCTGTGGTCAGCGTTTAAAAATCGTAGGTCAAAAGACATAAGCAAAGCACGTTTAACATATTGGTGGGTATCCATATATGGTGATAGATAATATCTCAAGCTGCCTAAATGCATCTGATGAAACTTCCCTTGCAGTGGTTCTTAGCCATGTTTGATGAAAATCGATTCAGTCGTTCAAAATTTATTAGGTGTTTTCGATGTTGTTCACGGTTTGTAATTTACGTGGAAAATAATAAATGGCGCTACGAATTAGAATATTATGTAGTTCCGCCACTTATCACTAGATGGTGTTGACGGGGTTTTTAATTTGCCTGCAAATCAACTTGTTACTTTCTTTACTTTCATGCCAATATTTGATCTCACTTTGTTAAGCAAATATACTCTCGACTGTACAATTATACTCTTTTTATTACGCTAAGACTAAATTAAAAAGTCAATAAAGATCTCTCCGGCCGACGAGTCAAACGAGTTCCAAGTTGCGTTTTAGACGAGTTTTTACTTTCTACCTAGACTATCTGCGTTTAAGACCATTTGATACTAACTCAACTAAGAGTTCCTTTTGAAAAAGTTTATGTTCTCTTGAATAGAAATGTACTCAAATGTTTTTAAACTAGCTAGATATACAATATAAGAAGATTTTCTTTCCCGGTGCGCATATCGTTACAGCAATTATATTTTTCAAAAAAGAGATAATCATTTATTAAGAAAGGATATTTCCCATGCAATCATACATCAGCTTTTTTGTCAGATATTTTTGTTTTTCCTATTTTGCTTTATCTTTTGGGGAAAGTAAATGTCCCAGAAGTGAAAAAAAAATTATACAAGTAATAGAAAAAATAGGTAAAATTTAGTACTTTATCAAATAAACACTTTTCAAGTTAAGGTATATTTCATGAATTTTTAGATTCTTTTTAACTGTGATTTGTGAATGTGATCTTTTTGGTTGCACACGGAAAAAGTGCTCCGTACGGTAAAAATTTAAAATGATTGTGACACAATTTATACGTATTGATGCCCGTCAATAACCAGATAAGAGATTGAGTGAAGCAGTTTTGCCGTATGCAACTAAAATTAAACAGATACTAAATAAATATGTAAATAATAAATAAATTTATAGGGACAAATAACACTGAGTGAGCTAGCCCCAAAGTAAGTTCGAGATTTGTGTTATAAGTTACTAACTCAACAATACTATATATTTTTTACAACACCCTGTATATGTATCAAATACATATACAGGTTGTTTTCAAATCATTGGCATCCTTTCTACTGGTGAAAGTACTCATGAATATGAGCAACTTTTTGTAAGGGACCGACTCAATCCAACCGAAAAAAAATCAGCTGTTCCATACACTTTGGGATTCTAAGTATTGTAAAATGGTATGGAACAGCTTTTTTTTTCGGTTGGATTGAGTTAGTCTTATACAAAATGTTGCTCATATTCATGAGTACTTTCACCAGTAGAAAGGATGCCAGTGATTTAAAAACACCCTGTATAAATAAACATCCAAGACCAAGGACAATTTAAAAAAGGCCATTTTTCCAACTTGCCCTGATTGGGGATCATACCCGGGACCTCGGGGTAGCCGACTAGCATGGTGACCATTACGCCACGGAGGTCGTCAAATGGCTGTTTAATAACTAGAAAATATGTTTCATTTCTCGTTGCCAAACTTGCAGTTTGAAATTGTGTGCTTTGTATAGTGACAAGTTTGAGCGCCGTAGGCTTAAAATTGGTTACTGCTCATATATCATTAACAACCATTTGAGTTTGTGAATGGATTGCACTATAATGTAACCAGAAAAGCTGTTATGAGGAACGTTCGTCCTCGTCCTCTGTTTGATATTAGTAGATTTCGTACGAACAATGGACATATAGCACCTCTTCATCGCATGATAGAATCTTACAATAATACACTTTGTAGATATTGATATTTTTGCACACAGTATGTTTAAATTTAAGAATCTAGTCCTTCAAAAATTAACCCCTTCGTAATTGGCTTTTCTCATTTGAATTTGATAGATACTTATGTACTTTGTGTCACAAATTTTGTTATGTATGTATATGTATTTCTTTAATTTCATTTAATTAACTAATAAGCTTATATCTAGTTAGCAGCCCCGATTACTATTTGTTATTTAATGGGCTATGTTAATAATAAATCTTTTTTATGTAAAATGTTTTAATGTATTTGTACTTATAATGTAACTGTTTGTTGTTCCCATTAAATAAAATTAAAAAGAAAACTTCTTATCTTTTACTTTAAAGCTCTGTTTACATTTTGACAATTGACAAATGCGAGTGAAAATTGGCAAGTAAATACTGACAAGTGACAAGTAGGTGTTCACAAGTCACTGACAAGTGGAAATGCAGTACAAGTGAATAGCAATTCACTTGTCACTTGACACTTGTCACTCGCACTTGTCGAAATGTAAACCGGCTTTGTTGACAATACATGGTAAGTCATGTTCTACGGCATCATCGTATCATATACCATGACTTAGCTTGTATGTCTCCATAAAACATGAGTACGTCAGAGCCAAAAGTTGTAGAACCTCAGAGCAGAACCTATGCTATGTAATGATTAGTAATTAAACAGTTGGTTGACTGATGGAAATGGAAATCAGGACGAGTATAAAGTCAATGACCCATTGGTCATGGACATAATACTCATTTCATCATCATCATCATTTCAGCCGCATAAAGTCCACTGCAGGTCTCTCCAAAAGATTTCCAGAATAACCGATCTAGAGCGGCCTGCATCCAGATTAGTTAGTTCGTAGATACTCGTTTCATGTTTGGAAAAGATAATCCCAAGATAAAGTCAGAGTATCGTATCTTAAATCTGTTCAATTTTTATTCCGTAGAATTCTGACAGCTGTCATTTTTTAACATGTCAGTGATCACAAACCTTTTTGACCGGGCTCATTTTTTATTAAATTCCTGATTTCAATAAGAGTCTAAACATCTCAGTCTATACATTTTGATTGTTAGTGATTGTAACCATTTTTTAAGAGTAGCGCTCCAAATTAAAAGGAGATTTACGACGAGCGATACTTGTGTCCCTTTTCATCACGCACAGTTGAATAATCAATTTAAAATAAAAACTATGAAAACTGTATCTGATCTAACAAACAAGCAGCATTCTTTATTTTTTTAATTTTTCATCTTAATGGATTACGAAAAATAATTTGAAAAAGCTTTTGACCAAAATTGTTTATGACACCTGAATTAGTAGGGAGTGATGCCAGGTAAATAAAAAATAACCTGCTGATTTAAAAATATAATTTTGATATTTCAGCATTAAAAAAATTCATACCATATTAAATATACTAGAAAGTTTAAAATTTATCTTTTTCTTGGTAAAACATAAATTTATCAAGAATTCAATTTATTATTGCCATAAAAGGGGTTCCATTTTTAGTTGGAGTGCTTTTTTAGTAGCAACACTTGTGAAATGTTCTACGAAATAAAAAATCAGACTTTACATTGAACTCATCGCTCAATGGTCATAATTTACCAAACAGATAGCATTTTATTCATGTATATTTTTTCCCATCAAAATGCGTGATAAAAAGGAAAAATATTCATCAATCTGTTTCAGGTCATAAATTTGAGAAATAAAAAGCTACGAATTCAAAAAGCTTCATCTTACATATTCATCATATCAGAAAAGCAAAAGATAAAGCGAAATTACTTTTCACGTGAAACGACCTATGGAACAAAATGGGAACATTTACACTTTTTTAATACAAAACCCACAAGATTGCTTTCTTTTCATAAGCCAGCCAAATGTATATACCACACTGTTATTCCTCGTTATTCAGTAAGTGATAAAGTGTTATCGTAGCTATACAAACAAAACGTACTCGATTTCAGACTTCTCTAGTGTGGTTATTGGAAATTCGCAGCGTTCGTATGGCAACCACCCGACCGGAAAATTGTATTGTGAGAGTATAAACCTAATCTACTTACAATAACTCTTGAAACTAAAACGTGTTGGAATACGCCCGTGGAATAATTCAGAGCGTTTGAAATTAAGTGGGCTTTTTCGGGAATGGGACGCTGTTTTAAGCCACGTCGCAAAAATAGAGTTTTGTAGAGATCATATAGCTTTTATTAGTTCATACCTTGTGTATTTGAGGGTTATTATAGTACATATTTATATACATAATGCGCAGATCATAAAAAAAATCTTCACCTCCATACAAAATTAAATACCAGTCGTGCCAAAATGTATGGAACTGCATTTTTCTTTACGATTTCAATATACGTTACATACAATCCGTTACACGTTTTATAATAACACAATTTTGTACGTTATGCCTGTGACGCACTTATCAGAAAAATAAATATTAGACACAGTTATAAATAATACATATTTATTTTTGCTAGATAAACCGTTAAGCTTATACAATGATCACTAGTACTTTATGAAATATCTATTTATTACTTCAATTACTTCAATGCAAATGTATATTTTGCGCATATTGTATGTACAAATATACAGTTACTTGACGACCTCTGTGGCTAAGTAGTCATCATGCCACGCTGTCACACCGGAGGTCCCAGGTTCAATCCCCGGTCAGGTCAAGATGAAAATGCTCTTTTTCAGATTGACTTGGGTCTTGGATGTTTATTTATATGATATGTATTTGTTATAAAATATGGTATCATTGAGTGATTGAGATAGTATCCCATTAAACAAGTCTTGAACTTACTTTGGGGCTAGCTCAATCTGTGTGATAAGTCGGTACTCCGTACTCTGTAACTCGTAACTGTCTACTCCGTTTACGATACAGACATGATAGGGTAAATATAAAAATATAAATATACAACGTGTAACGGAAGGGGGTATCAACCCGAAAGGGAGTTTACGTGATCAACTTTTACTATGGAACCAGCCCTGAAATCATAAAAAAATCCTCACCTCCAAAAAAAATTAAATACCTAGCGTGCCAAAATGTATGGAGATGCAGATTTTTTTTTTACGATTATACATACACACATACATATATAAAAGACGGTGTGTGACGGTGTCGACGGTGAAGGCCTCACCAAAGTTGAAAGAAAGCGGAAAAGCCTTCTCGAAGAAACAAGTGCGGCACTGCGCTCAGCGGCCCCAATATGTTGTGCTGCATGCTGCCGTACCGACAACTTTACTCTATCTGTCCCGTTTTCATTATTCTAAGAAGAGTGAAGATTTGATGGATTACATGAGAATTAAGACCAAATTCACCTTGAGAGTCATAAAGTTGAAATCGCGTCACAACATGAACTTTAATTCAAATGTGTGTGCGAGTTCCAACCGCACAGCTGGAGACCTTCAATCAAGAGTGCTTTTGGCCAAGAGGTGTTCCGGCGTTATCGCGGGAGGCTACCGGACACCGCGACATTGTGCAGTGTGTTAGCGCCTTACTGGCGCTAACATTTGGAAACATCGTGCGGCGAACGGCAACATCGGTTTGCAGCTGGCAACCCGATCAGAGGAGTGGCGGTGACGCCCAGTTACCGGTCTTCTTGATTTGACGGTCGCCGCGTACGGTTGTGTCAATCCATACATTGTAACTTATTACTGAATTTATACATCATAGATTATTATCGTTTGAAGTAATTGAAGTAATAAATAGATATTTCATAAAGTACTAGTGATCATTGTATAAGCTTAACGGTTTATCTAGCAAAAATAAATATGTATTATGTATAACTGTGTCTAATATTTATTTTTCTGATAAGTGCGTCACAGGCATAACGTACAAAATAGTGTTATTATACAACGTGTAACGGAAAGGAGGTATCAAGCCGAAAGGGAGTAAACATACTAATTAATGTGCACAACTTTTACTATGGAACCAATACTGAAATCGTAAAAAAAATGCAGTTGCATACATTTTGGCACGATTGGTATTTAATTTTGTATGGAGGTGAAGATTTTTTTTGTAGAAGTTTTTTTTTTTTAAGTTTTCAGGGATGGTCCTATAGTAAAAGTTGTTCACATTGATTAGTATGTTTACGCCCGTTCAGGTTAATACCCATTTTTCGTTAAACTATACTAGTCTGTAAGGTATTTTTTTCTATGGGCCTTGTTGCCTGAAATAAAACGATTTCATTTCATTTTATTTCATAAAAGATATATTACAAGTTGAATAAAAGCTTGTATAAAAAAGAATCATTTTAGTGAAATAATTTACCCAATCTCATTGATTACGAATATAGGTATTTGATTCAAGAGTCTGCGTGGAATGCATTGCATTCGGACAGATTTAACTAATTTGAAATCCGATTCGAGTTAATCAGTGGACACAATGTCAGCTAAATGTTATTTAATCCTTCAACTAAACCGGTTCAGTGTTGTCGATCAGGATATAACAGTTTGAAAAGCGACGAGGGCAAAACAGTATCTTAAATATTGTCGCGTAGGGAGAGAAGACTATGTCGACGTCACGAATTCGAACGAAAAGAATTCGATTAAAAGAAAACATTTATCAATTACGTTAGAACAATATTGGCCTAGTGGTCTAAGCGTTGGACTGTGAATCGAGAGATCTCAAGTTCAAATCACAGCCACGTACAGAGTTTTTGAACTTTTAATAGAAGTTTCTAGATAAAACTAGACTTAATAGAAAAGAAAATACGGGACAGAAAATGAGTGAGACAGAAGGCGATAGAAAATTAGATTTTTAAATGTCACACAAAAATTGGTATGCAATATCAAGTAAGGAGAAAACGGGTGAAGTATTTTCAGGTAGTATATATCATTTGCCAACAATTTAATGTCAATTCATACTACGAGTATGTTTGGTACGGAATACTCAATGAGCGAGTTTAGCTCACACTTGTCAAGTTTTATTTCAACAAATGTTATTCATCTTACTCGCACCCGCTACCGCTAGGCTAACATAAACAAGCACTAACTAATCTATCGACTGGCATCGGTCATTGTTTAACTGGCCTTTGTTTAAATGTGAAATAGAGTTCCTGTCATTGCATCGCTCTACAAAGTATTTCCACGTACAGACGCTTATTCAAAACTGAAAGTACATTACTATTACTATTTAGGTAGCATTGTAGCATTCTGAGCGTAAATGTAACTTTTCATAATTAAAGTATAAAACACAATATGTGATCAGTTGTTGACAGCAGTGGCGTCGTAACTGTTCAAAACTGCTGGATATCTTAAGTCATTTGAAAGTACTGGATACAATCTTATCATGCAAAATTGTATTTTTGATTGCTGAAGTTTCAAACACCGATGTTCTAGACAAAAGTATACTAGTGTGGGATTGGGGCTTAGAAAGATCCTCAGAAAGTAACACTTGCATTTGAGAATATAAAAATTCCAATTTCGACTTCTTTAAACTTAAACTTACCTTTGAAAACCACATCTTACGCCTTATTTTGTCTTTTTACGTAATCCCCAATTTTTTCACACCTGCACGCATTTGCCTGCTCAAACTGCTAATCATCACCACCCTTGCTCCAGCTTTTCGCCATGATCGCCAGAAACACGTCTTCTTCTCCAAAATTGCAACTAGCGGGCGTAGCCACGTCTTACTACACGCTTAGTACTCGTCTTGTGGGTAATGACAACTTGCTTTGTTTTCTTCTGGGATTTCAGATCCTATCCCGGACGATCCGGATTGGGCTGGAAAAATCCAAAGAAACACTATTCGAGGTAATTCACGGCTTTATTCATGATTAATCAATCTTATTTTAATTTTACAACCCGTCTTTACTTAGCTTAACGTCTTTTTTCCTATCGATCTTATGACTAACTTTTTTCATTCCTCCAAATTCAAACTTTCCCCGCGTCTATTTTTTTCTCTTTCACACCAACTTACTAGTATTGTCTGTCCTTCTTTTCACATCGTACGTTCCTTTCCATGCATAACTCTTTCATCCTACATAAATGTCGCGTGATGGTTATTTATTTTTAAAAAAAGTACTTAATTGATCACCTCGTATTGAAAAAATCAATTTAGTATACTCGTATTTACTTTTGAAATAACCTAATGTTACGCTTTTGTTTGCATCATGATGATCCATCTAACGTTTTTGCTCATCCGGAAGAAACGTAGAAATTTTATGAACCAACCACCCGAACAACCAATCGGAAAATCAGATCTAGTCCCAGTAGTTCTACACAGAGAAATAGAAATAGCTGAATCAGTTTTGCTATTTGCGATTTGATAAGTAGATACCAAACTTTTGTTTTTATTAGCAGAACCTTATAGGTACATGTCCCAAACTACAACTATTAATAAAAACACATTTTAACTACTAGTAGCCCTGAGTTCAGCAGTCGCTCGATTTTGGTAACGTGTAGCAAACATTTTTGTATCTAGCAACCATTCTTTTTTCTCAGTGTACCAAGTTGGTTATACTAATAGGACTAGTTACTTGGAATTTTCGTCGCAATAGATCACACGGTTGGCTGTGACGCTTTCCAAAGATTCAAAGATTCAAGTGTTTATTCAGTAATTAGACCTTTACAGGCACTTTTACATGTAGAGATGTAAAGAACTCGAGTCTTTGAGTGTTAATTCGATAGACTCGGCTCAATTTTACAAGACTCGGTGTACTAACAAAACTCAGTGGCTTGAGTCGAGCCGAGCTCCAGTCCTTTCTCGAAAACTCGAGCGCCGAAATAGAACTCGTATTTCAAAAAGAGCTCGAGTCTTAAAAAGAAGCTTACGTCTCAAAAAGAACTCGATTCTTAAAAAGAGCCCAAGTGTATCGAGTCTTGAGCGTATCAAGGCTGATTTATTTAAATATTTTTATTTTTAATTGTATGCTATTTCCTGCGACTTTCTAAATTATAGCCTATGTGTTAATCTGACATATAACCTATATTACTGTAAAGTTTTAACCAAATCCGTCTAGTAGTATTTTTGTGAAAGAGTAACAAACATTCTCATATATCCATCAATCCTCACAAACTTTCGCATTTATAATATTAGTAGGATTTTCAAAAGCTAAGAATACTAGACTTTACAAAAATAACTAAATTAAATTAAAAAAACTATAACTAAATGACTCGAGCGCGAATCAAGACCTGAGCGCCATGTTGCGCTCGAGCCTTTATGTAGACTTAAGTGCTCTAGTCTGGGGGTCTTGTTGTAACGAGTCGAGCTGTGCAATTTGTCAGCCGAGTCTAAAATTTAGGACTCAAAAGACTCGAGTTCTTTACATCTCTATTTACGTGTCAATAAGTATAATTTACGTTATGTGTAAAGTGTATTAAAATTTAATTTATTTTTAAAGAATAGCTATCGATACCAGCGCTTCGTAACGACCACTGCTGAGAAGAAACGCCGAAAGAAACTCATTTTCACAGTATTGGTATATATATAGCGACCAATACTGTGAAAATGAGTTTCATTCGGCGTTTTGGCGACTGGCGACTCGCCAGAAGGGCTTTGCTATATTATTAATATTGTCTTTCAATTAAAAAATACTTGAAATAGAATACAATGTTGAAACATTATAACATGTCATTCTTGCGAACAAGTAAACAAACATAAATTACGTAATAAGAGATAAATAATACAAAGTAGTCAATAAAGCGAAACCGAGCTGACCAGTCCTTCCCGGCAGCACCAATTCAGGAGTTGACGCACGGATCATCAACCATATAAAAGGGGAAATCAATGACCCGACCAGCGATGCCAACCCCGGATTGGACATTTTAGTGAGCATGAAAAACCCGATCTCTCTCTCCTTGTCAAGACACAGTTACATTGGAAATATTAATCCAAGTAATCTTATTAAAACATACCACTCTCTTGGAGATCGTATAGCTTTATAATAACTGAGGAAATAAGCTATAAAATCACCGGAATATTAACATAACGGGCAATCGAAAACTTAGTAACAACAGTTCAAAGCACCCGCATAACATAAATGTTATATTCAAACTCGTTTCCGCAAATGATATTCCTCTGTTTGTAACTGTTACTGTTGTGTTGTTATTGCACTGGCATCAATTTTACTAGAACACTGGACTGTATAAACGATTCATAGCCACTCGATGCAAGCAAATAGTACTTCCAATTTGTAAAGCAAATAAAATGGATGTTAGAAAAGAATTATTAGAGATATTTAAAACTAAATTACATTTTACTTTAACTTTATCATGAGTAAGGCAGCATGTCAGCTACAATGAAAAATATAAAAGATAATTGCAATGATAGGGATCTAACTAAACGAAGGATAAAGTTTTTTACTAAACTATCTGGTGTCGACCAAGGCACATTAAGCATACACGGGACAGCCTTGAACCGAGTGCACGAATTAAATACCGCGGTTCGATAGTAGACACGAACGCAAGTGCACAAAAAGACATCGCCAATAGAAGACGGGCTGGAAATGGCAGAACTGACCGGTGTATGTTAATGCCTGTCAAAACTGGTCAAAGTGTGCGAGTCGGCAGTCAGACCTGCAATGCTGTATGGCTCAGAATGTTGGCCTATGAGGAAAAATGACAACCAGAAAATGCATGTTACCCAAATGAAAATGTTTCGCTTGTTTGGTGGTGTCACACGTCTGAATAAAATAAAAATGGTTACATTCTCGGCTCTTTCAAAGTTCCTGATATACAAAAAAGGAAACTTAGGGAAAATCGTTTGAGGTGGTACGGACATGCAATGTGTTGAGGTGAAGACCACATAAAGTATTGGACATACAGGAGAGAAAGAGAGGAAGATAACGCTGTCCTGGAGTCCTACCATCTCCAATGATTTGAAGACGTTGGGTATAGGCTAAAAATGACGCAAAACCGACAAAAATGGCGCAAACACTTTTTTAACGCCATTGAACACTTTAGTTGTAAAACGAAACGGTCGTAAGACTGAGATGCCATTGACAAATAAAGTGGCCGAAATTGTACTATTTTTATTAGCCTGGCATCGGTAGTAAAGTCACGTTAACAAGAGCTGCCGTGGAAAAGGTTAGGGGGCTGACTCTGTGACCCTTAATAGAGATATGGCAAGGAGAGAAGAGTAGATAGTTTCTTCCAAAAGTCTTGGAAGATGGCACGGCACTCATCTTCTCTCAAATAGTGGATAAAGTAAATATTCAAAAAAAGTATCTTTTTTGTTTGAGTTTTTTTTTTTATAGGGCGGCAAACGAACAATCGGGTCACCTGATGGTAAGTGATCACAGCTGCCCATGGACAACTGCAACACCTGGGAATTTTTAAACTTAATATCGTAAAACATGTACGTATGTTCTAATGAAATCCAGGCGCAGAGCGATTCCGAATAACAATTATAATTACAACAACAATAGTACGTTGACATTAAATATTCTAGACTAAATGAATATTATGTCATGTAGGTAGTTTAAAAAAATAATGCTAACAGTTGGTTGATTTTTTCACAATTCATTATATATATATATATATATATATATATATATATATATATATATATATATATATATATATATATACATTATATATACACATATGAGAATATACATAAGAAAGAATATATATTAGAAACAGTAAAACACTTACAATGTTACAATGTATAATAACTTAACTTAGCTTTTTCGTTCACACGCATTGAAGAATGAAATCACTAACAAGAATTAATATTATTTTGAACTTGTCGACTATTATTAAGACAGTAAGGTAAAATGACATTCACTTACTGGATAATACACAACGACAGTCTAAGTTCAGTTGATTCTTATTATAACCTTCTAAGAAGTTTCAATCACAAATGGGTCGCTAATAAAATATACATTGACGCCATGAATATGTATGGTTTTATGGTTATGGCAGTTAAATGAGTAAATGGTAAGGTTCATTATTCTATATAGTTAACTACTTCGTTGCAGGCTCATGTGGTTTAACAACTTAAGAACATGTGAATAAAGAGCAGACATATTTCTTAATTTTTTTCCTCTTCTCTTATTCTTGGAGAAGAGAAAGCCGCAGAGTGGACCGCGGTCTCAGAAGCTCCGGTCGCAGTTAAAGAAATATCTACTCAATGTGAGTATTTTCTAGGCATCTCAACCTTTTCGTTGAGATGCCTAGAAATCCATTGCAAGCCAATTTCATTCTTATTAATCTGGACAAACGATTCATGTAACTGAATTTCCCCCTCCAAAGTGGTCGCCGTGCGCATAGTAATGTAGGTATATTTTTGATACCTAAACGGAGAATGACACAGGCCTGCAAAAAGAAATGCGCTTAGAGAAGAAGGAGTGAAGAAGCCGGTACATTTAAAGTTTTTCTTTTTAATAAAACTTTGTTCTGAAATCCTATCAAATCGAAATTGTCTAATTTCAAAGGATTCTTCACTATAAAAATATCCTCAATAAAACAAAAATTGTAAATAAATCTGAACTAGAAATACCTCAATAAACCTCTATTGGTTCGATTTTATTGTCCCAAAATATAGGGCTGCAATCCATTCCACTAAAAGATGACTCCTGTTAAAATGTAAATGCGTTCTTGCAAGGTTTTGCCATAAGTTCAATATATCTTGATTCGGGATCTACACAACGGAACCCTCCAAGTTTACTTCCTCTTACAAAATGGGTATGTTCACTCGAGACATACGATCCACATAGAAAAAATTTTAGGTAGGAATATATATATTTCTTGCATCAGTGTTCAGTGTAATTTGCGATGTAGATGTAGATTTCAACAAATCAGCTTAGCTAAAATGGGATTGGTCAGGTCACGTCGGCCGTATGCACCCAGAAAGATGGGCGCACATAGCTACAGGCTGCATTCCAATGGATGGACGTAGAAAGAGAGGTAGATCGAATTCGAGATGGGCAAACGACTTAAGGGGATAACTGAATTTTCCGGGGTCCAGTGCTGCCCCCATTTGAAATAAATCATTTGATAGGAAACGGAGACATCATTTAAAATTTTGTCTTGACCAGGCCTTAGATAACCCTTTAAACTGTTTTATAAACTACTGTTTACAGTTGAAAGTGAGGACTTGAAGCTTTTCTACGCACAATTGCGAAAAACGGCCACTTTTGGCGTATGTGCGTAGAAAAGCTTCAAGTCCTAAAGGTTATCTAAGACTTGGTCAAGACAAAATTTTAAATGATGTCTTCGTTTCATTTCAAATAATAGGGGCAGCACTGGACCCCGGGAAATTCAGGTATTAAAAGAATTCCAACAGGATTGGAAAGTTAAGACCAAGAATAAAGAGTTATGGAAAGAAAGAGAAGAGGCCTTTGCCCAGCAGTGAGACATGAAAGGCTAAAAAAAACTCTGAACTGAGCTACGAACAAATGGTTTTTTTTGGAACAAAGTTCTTATCGCGCGTTGCGAAAGGGAGCTAGACTAAAAAAATTAAGACCAAAAGCTGTAACGACACCTTTTGTTCATTAAAATTTATGAAGATAATAAAATCTTGATTTTAGAACGCAGAAAAGAGTTTGAATGTAATTTAGACCTATTTATATTTACATTTTACTTCGTTCCATCCGGGTGTCACATAAAAATATTTAAAAAAAACTTGAGAGGTGTCACCTCTCAAGTTTTTTTTAAATATTTTTATGGATAAATTTTTACTTACAACCAAGAAAAAAAATATAAGACTAAGAAAAATAAATCAGAGTAATTTTCTTGATACTGAGTAAAATGGGATCACTTGATAGGATTGTATAAGATAACACTGACTCATAAGCAGATTTATGATCTAAGTAAACCGTTTACATTATAATCCAAACAAATTATCGGAGATCCGAGTGGACTTCCCCTTAAAAATTCCTAAGGGAATCCTGAAGTCTAGTGGTATTTTATATCAAAGGACAAAGTTTGGGGTAGCGGTCGAGTTCATTGAGGAAGGAAGCTTCAACTTTCAACGTTTTCAGATACTCATCTTCGAATGTCCTCTCGTACCTACGAAGTTTGTACAAAGCACTTGTAAGTAAGAAGAGAGAGGGTCATGCCTTTTTTTTTCAAGAATTGGACAGGGTTTTTGTTACATATTGTCTTTATCGATAATTGGACAGACAGAGTAATTTAGGTATTGCGGCTTGAAGCAGACAGAGCGTAGGCACCAAAACTCAAAGCCATTAAATTAGCATTTAAGTCGACTAACTATCTGGACTTTGATGACTTTTTCCAGACTTTTCTACACAAGAAAAATACGGTAGTTCAATATTTCTCTTGCAATCTTACAATCTTAGGTAGCTATTATCAAACTGGGAACTTTGTGTCTTCCATTATGAAGTTTTGTGAAGAGCAGAAGAGCTTTAAAACCGGCGGGCTCATTCCAAAAGTTTGGTGTTACAGAAGTGTGTAAATATTCCATTGCCTAGTTTGATCTCTTTACTGAAACTGATTTTGATGTTCCTTCTACGCTGGTCTGAAAGAAAAGAATAAACTAAGAATATACTTGCTTCTCTTTCCACGCAGATCCTAAAAGCCGATCACGGGAACAAGCGAAAATGCGAATCATTTTAAAGGCGAACCGGCTAGCTAACCTATCATTATTTTGATTCCTTTTTCCACCTTATCGCTGACCATCACGCTGAAAGTGGCCTTAGAGTCTTGCGGCCTTGGGCTCTGTCTGCTTAGAGCTGCAAGATACAAAATGTCTGCTCCTCTGTCAGCCCCGTTAGGGTTAAAAACGTGATAATTTGATATTGACGTTTTTTATTATAGAAATTACAAAAACTATATAAGTACAGTCAAGTACCAAGATACCTGACCAGGCCCTATACTTATATCTTTATTTTTAGTTTAAGAGAAAATTTAATATATAAGTAGAGGGCCTGGTCAGGTATCTTGGTATTTGATTGATAGGTACCTATTCTAATAGGTTTTTTACTAGCCTGTAGGTATCCCACAGCTAGGATAAGGCTTCCCTTTATTCATGACCCTGTATCAATGCCGCCCGGTGATAAGTAGTTTTATTTTTTTATTTAAAAAAAAATAGGGAGCAAAAGCTACAATCGGTAGACAAAATGCTAAAGCATTCTCTCCCTGTAAATTTTCACCAGTGTAGTTAGTATGTTTCAAAGAAAATAAAAGCGGCCGAGTGCGAGTCGCCCATGGAGGGTTCCGTAGCAGCAAGTAACATAATATAAAAGTTCTTGTAGTTCGTTGTAACTTTGATCGATGTTTTAATAAACGTGTTAAAAAAAACTACTTACAAGATCTATATATATATATATATATATATATATATATATTATTTTTAGTTTTATCATTCTCTTATTAGTAGAGTTTGATGAAAAAACATTTTTGAGTTTCAGTTCTAAGTATCCCATACTTAGAACTGAAACTCAAAAATGTTTTTTAACCTCCAAAATTTATTGTTTTTTCTTTCTATTTTTGTGTGAAAATCTTAATGCAGTTCACAGAATACATCTACTTACCAAGTTTCAACAGTATAGTTCTTATAGTTTCGGAAAAAAGTGGCTGTGACATACGGACGGATAGATAGACAGACAGACATGACGAATCCATAAGGGTTCTGCTTTTTGCCATTTAGCTACGGAACCCTAAAAACTGTATAAATGTGAGTCAAACTCGTTCACCGAGGCTTTCGTACCATTATTATTTAAATTTATAATTTATACCTATATGTGGATGGATAATTATAATTTTTGTACACAGGTCAAGTGTATAAAAATGAAATAAAAAATATGAAATATTTTTGCCCTGCAAAGAGACGATTTAAGTTAGTTAAAAAATTGCCCTAATTTAGGCAAAGCATAAGATTAGGTTTTCTGTAAAAAAAAAGGCATGACCCTCTCTCTTCTTACTTACAAGTGCTTTGTACAAACTTCGTAGGTACGAGAGGACATTCGAAGATGAGTATCTGAAAACGTTGAAAGTTGAAGCTTCCTTCCTCAATGAACTCGACCGCTACCCCAAACTTTGTCCTTTGATATAAAATACCACTAGACTTCAGGATTCCCTTAGGAATTTTTAAGGGGAAGTCCACTCGGATCTCCGATAATTTGTTTGGATTATAATGTAAACGGTTTACTTAGATCATAAATCTGCTTATGAGTCAGTGTTATCTTATACAATCCTATCAAGTAAATAAAAATATTTAAAAAAAACTTGAGAGGTGTCACCTCTCAAGTTTTTTTTAAATATTTTTATGGATAAATTTTTACTTACAACCAAGAAAAAAAATATAAGACTAAGAAAAATAAATCAGAGTAATTTTCTTGATACTGAGTAAAATGGGATCACTTGATAGGATTGTATAAGATAACACTGACTCATAAGCAGATTTATGATCTAAGTAAACCGTTTACATTATAATCCAAACAAATTATCGGAGATCCGAGTGGACTTCCCCTTAAAAATTCCTAAGGGAATCCTGAAGTCTAGTGGTATTTTATATCAAAGGACAAAGTTTGGGGTAGCGGTCGAGTTCATTGAGGAAGGAAGCTTCAACTTTCAACGTTTTCAGATACTCATCTTCGAATGTCCTCTCGTACCTACGAAGTTTGTACAAAGCACTTGTAAGTAAGAAGAGAGAGGGTCATGCCTTTTTTTTTACAGAAAACCTAATCTTATGCTTTGCCTAAATTAGGGCAATTTTTTAACTAACTTAAATCGTCTCTTTGCAGGGCAAAAATATTTCATATTTTTTATTTCATTTTTATACACTTGACCTGTGTACAAAAATTATAATTATCCATCCACATATAGGTATAAATTATAAATTTAAATAATAATGGTACGAAAGCCTCGGTGAACGAGTTTGACTCACATTTATACAGTTTTTAGGGTTCCGTAGCTAAATGGCAAAAAGCAGAACCCTTATGGATTCGTCATGTCTGTCTGTCTATCTATCCGTCCGTATGTCACAGCCACTTTTTTCCGAAACTATAAGAACTATACTGTTGAAACTTGGTAAGTAGATGTATTCTGTGAACTGCATTAAGATTTTCACACAAAAATAGAAAGAAAAAACAATAAATTTTGGAGGTTAAAAAACATTTTTGAGTTTCAGTTCTAAGTATGGGATACTTAGAACTGAAACTCAAAAATGTTTTTTCATCAAACTCTACTAATAAGAGAATGATAAAACTAAAAATAATATATATATATATATATATATATATATATATAGATCTTGTAAGTAGTTTTTTTTAACACGTTTATTAAAACATCGATCAAAGTTACAACGAACTACAAGAACTTTTATATTATGTTACTTGCTGCTACGGAACCCTCCATGGGCGACTCGCACTCGGCCGCTTTTATTTTCTTTGAAACATACTAACTACACTGGTGAAAATTTACAGGGAGAGAATGCTTTAGCATTTTGTCTACCGATTGTAGCTTTTGCTCCCTATTTTTTTTTTAATAAAAAAATAAAACTACTTATCACCGGGCGGCATTGATACAGGGTCATGAATAAAGGGAAGCCTTATCCTAGCTGTGGGATACCTACAGGCTAGTAAAAAACCTATTAGAATAGGTACCTATCAATCAAATACCAAGATACCTGACCAGGCCCTCTACTTATATATTAAATTTTCTCTTAAACTAAAAATAAAGATATAAGTATAGGGCCTGGTCAGGTATCTTGGTACTTGACTGTACTTATATAGTTTTTGTAATTTCTATAATAAAAAACGTCAATATCAAATTATCACGTTTTTAACCCTAACGGGGCTGACAGAGGAGCAGACATTTTGTATCTTGCAGCTCTAAGCAGACAGAGCCCAAGGCCGCAAGACTCTAAGGCCACTTTCAGCGTGATGGTCAGCGATAAGGTGGAAAAAGGAATCAAAATAATGATAGGTTAGCTAGCCGGTTCGCCTTTAAAATGATTCGCATTTTCGCTTGTTCCCGTGATCGGCTTTTAGGATCTGCGTGGAAAGAGAAGCAAGTATATTCTTAGTTTATTCTTTTCTTTCAGACCAGCGTAGAAGGAACATCAAAATCAGTTTCAGTAAAGAGATCAAACTAGGCAATGGAATATTTACACACTTCTGTAACACCAAACTTTTGGAATGAGCCCGCCGGTTTTAAAGCTCTTCTGCTCTTCACAAAACTTCATAATGGAAGACACAAAGTTCCCAGTTTGATAATAGCTACCTAAGATTGTAAGATTGCAAGAGAAATATTGAACTACCGTATTTTTCTTGTGTAGAAAAGTCTGGAAAAAGTCATCAAAGTCCAGATAGTTAGTCGACTTAAATGCTAATTTAATGGCTTTGAGTTTTGGTGCCTACGCTCTGTCTGCTTCAAGCCGCAATACCTAAATTACTCTGTCTGTCCAATTATCGATAAAGACAATATGTAACAAAAACCCTGTCCAATTCTTGAAGGAGCAACTCAGACCGTCAATATGAACAACTTTTCCTATGGGACCAATGCTTGAAACTCGAAGCAAAAAATCGACATTTTTATACAAATTGCCGGGCTGGCCGGACACTTTTGTATGAAAATATCTATTATTTTTCGAGTTTCAGGCATTGGTCCTATAGGATAAGTTTTTTTTTAAATAGGCGCAAATGACACGGATTGAGCTTGCCCCAAAGTAAGTTCGAAACTTGTGTTATGGGATACTAAATCAACGATACTATAATGTATAACAAATACATATATAGATAAACATCCAAGACCCAGGACAATTTGAAAAAGGCCATTTTCCAACTTGCCCTGACCGGGGATCGAACCTGGAACCTCTGGGTGGCGGTCTAGCATGGTGTGGTCACCATAACACAAGTCTCGAACTTAATTTGGGGGTAGCTCAATCAGTGTTATTTGTCCCTATATATTTATTTATGTTTATTTAAGTCCTGTCCATAATACTGAACTACTTTTCATAAAAACAATTAACTTATCATGCAAATCATTGTTCGGCCAAACAGATTTTTTTTTGTATATGAGATTTACCAAGAAGTTTTTGGAAAAAATAAATTTTTTGTACAAGCTTTTACTGCGAGGCCAAAGTATTTACTAAGAAAAATAAAATAAGCCCTAACTCGATGGAGTAGCGTCGTTTTGTTACTAAGTTCCATTGACCACCTTCCGTCTCTATGATCAGACCCTAGGCATCGTCTACTATAAAGTGCTCGTCAAGACAAATCAAACGAGTCCTACTGAATAAGGTTATGTTATTTTATAACAAAGTTCCTTCGAATATCTCCCGGCTCCATCATCCGAAAAGCTCATTTTCTTCATAATATTGTATTGTCATCCGACTTACGTATGCGAAATTTCAGCTCAATCGGTCAAGGATTAAAAATTAAGTTGAAAGATTTGACTTAAACAAACATACAAACATAAAAGATACAAGCTCTCTCGCGTAACTGCTAACTGCTGCCGATAGTAAACAAATAGGAAAAATATAGTCAAAACCGGAATATACCGGTATCCATTATAAAAGCTAAATTTCTAATCCTAAAAATAGACATACCTACAACGAGCCTACTACCGACACTAATAGCGTTGGTTTGCTCCAATCTCCTTATTTAGTTACTGTTATTTCCTACTGTGAAAATCCTTTGATTTCCTGTTTGATTTTCCGAATTTATTCTATTTTAATTTCCGTTTCTGTTTTGTTATTGTTTTGATGTTAATATTGATGTTTTATATACTACCAAGTACTACAAACAAACTGGCATACCGACAAAAGATGCCAAAGCGCGATGCTGACCTTATCAATGATATTAAAAACAACAAGTATGTATGTGCTAAATACAACAAGAAATAAAAAATAAAATTTTAAGTAACTTCCGATACAACTGTAGGTTAAGTACCATCTCGATCACGTCAGCTTTCTAATTTCAAAAACCACTTCATAATCGGTCCATTCGTTTTGGAGCTACACAGGTAGACGCACAGACACCCAGACGCGTAAACCGACATTTTGCGTTGGGTGTTAAAAACAAAACGACATTCATCACTTCGTTTTGTAGTGAAAATATTAGGAACACTATTTTATTTAAATAATAGAATATCTTGCTAATACGTCAAATGAGCTACAAGTGCAATCTATGACATTACACTTGAAACGTTTCTGGAGTGCTATTTCTCATTTAAGGACTCACCGAAACACAAAATGTGTATTTTTGAAACCGTCGTGTCAGCTAAAAACAATATTGTCCTACGCAAAAAACATCGATAATATGTCTATGGTTTTCTAAGAATTCCACCATGTATAAAAAAAAGCATGAATCGAAACAGATTCTCCATGAAGAATTTCTTTGACATATCTACGCCACAAATGTCAAAATTACGAGTAGTCGAGACCACTCGTTGCAAAACCTTCGCATACGATCATTTAAAAAATGCGCCCGTTTGGAAACACTCGCGTAAACCATTCGCAATGTGAAATATGATTTCAAAAATGCGGCCCCTGGTCTTCCCATAAGCTATCGTAACTACAAACCATCGCGTCAATTTTCTTATCTCGGTCGTTTTGAGAAAGTTTGAAAACTGTTAATTGCAGAATCTTTTGGAGACGCGGGTGGAAATCTGTCAAAACAACGAAAGACCCGGTTGTAAAGATGCGATGGGAAATGGAATGTCTCAAGTTAGCGACTCAACCCTTATATCAAAGACGCCAATCTCGGATTGTTGGCCAATTAGTTACTGCAAGTACCAACAATTAATGATTTATCAGCAAAATTATATAATCTGTAGGCAATTTAACACCTTTTAGGATTGCATAACTCGAAAGGAAAAAACGGAACCCTTTGTTGTAGGATCACTTTGTTGTCCATCAGTCTGTCTGTCTGTCAAGACCTTTTTCTCAGGAACGCGTTGAGGTATCAAGATGGAATTTAGATCAAATACTCAAGTCTACTGCCCCTTGAAGCCGTGTAAAAATCAAACTTCTAACTAAGCCAACGTAATCAAAAGATACAGCCGTTTATGCCACAAATTTCCGCAAATTTTCGACACTTTCAAGGGAATCAAAGCCTACCGTTACTCGGAATCTTGAAATTTGATACGAAGCAACTTATAGCATTATATATAAGAGAAAATTGCAAAAACCGTAAATTTTTATTTACATCATATAATAAAAATATTTTTAATAAACTTACTATACCTACAGGTTTGTACGGAACACTCGGTGAGCGAGTCCGACTAGCACTTGGCCGGTATACATTTACTTTTTATTAATATTGTATCTAGTAAACATTTATTAAATTGAACTTTGTGACCGCATGTAACACCAAACAATTTATGACTTTGTATGCCTAACAGCGCAACACAGTGTAATTTGAATTTATGTACCTAACTCCCATTTGTACCTGTGATGACAAAATAAATGGCTATGATAATGAATTAAGCTTTTAACTAATGCAGTAGTGGTTTTTCTTGTCGTATGTTATTAATTTTGATAATTAACAAGCTTTTATTTTGTTCCACCGTTGGTTTGTAATCAAATCTTGCAAGTTTAATATGACCCACTTTCCGATTTCAGGCTTAAGTATATCGCGTGACAATGCAATATTGTAATGATTGGAAACTGATCTGATGATGGAACTGGAAGGTGGCTATAGAAACTCTGTAATAAAATACGCAACCCCATCGAATTTGGGCTTGTTTTATTTGCCTTGATAAGTATTACTTAGGCTTCATAATAAAAGATTGTACGAAAAAAAGTATTTTGTTTTTTATTAAAAAAATCTTGGATTTTATTTATTAATGCCAATCTGCCTTTTTTCTATAAATATCCTTCAGGACAACCGGATGAGAAGTAGCAATAGTTTACAACTTTTATTTTATGTAATATTTGAAAAAGAAGTCTGTTAATTGATTACAATATTTTTTTGCTTTTGTCTCAAAATCAGATGTTCTTTGTCTGTTCTTTTTTTGTTGTCAATTTATTGATGACGATGTGAATGATGTTTTAAAATGTCCTTGTATACTATTCCTAATAAAGATATTTTTCATTTTCATCTTTTATTGATATGTGTATGGAGTACTGTACCATAACGATATGAGTGACAAAATCGTACTTAAAATAAGGACAAAACTTTACATCAATTTGACCATAAAAACAAAGATAACGTACCAAATAACCACATATCGCCATAAAAAATCAGAATGTCGCCATAAAATCTCGCAAAAAATACCTTACGTCCATAAAGTTCACCCTTACCATTACCGCAAAGTAATAGAGTGACAACGAGTCGTAATTTGTAAGGAGCTGAATTAAACTGCCTCGTGTAATGATCCCGGTTGTTAATAAGGACGAATCACGGAAGTTCCTGAAATGGCGATATGACTTTTTTTGGGATATAGGAGTGAATTAATTCCTTACACTTTAGGGAATATGCATGAAAAAAGTATGTGATATCTAACCAGTTTATCCATAAATATTCAAAAGTAAAGTACTAACAGGGAAAATAGAATAAAGATTGGTTGAAAAACGAACGAGATATAACGATTTTACGAAAATATGTCCATCTCACTCGCAAAAATGCTATTTTGTGTGGCAAATGTATAGATGATATGGACTTTGACGTCACCAGTCTATATTGGACTTCTCTTTCTAATTGAAACTTTAAATTATCACATGTTCGTCGCTGATTAAGATATTTATAAGTTCTTTCATATTTGGTTACTGTGGTAAATAAGGATTTTATTATGCAAATAATAAAATACGTGCATATTCCCTAAAGTACACCTACAACCTACAACATCTCGAAAGCACCTACGACTATTATGATAGCGCAGAAAGAACGTAATACCACCGACTTACATATATAATAGGAAAGGAACTTGAGATCTTCAACGGTATAAAGATCAAGAAAACTTAAGAGATAGATGCGTAACAAGAAATATGAGCTCCTTCAGTTGATTACGCAAGAAGAGAAGGTTCGGCGAAAAGATTTTATTGATTTATGTATTTCGATGACGCATGATGTCAGTAAGTATAATGACATGTAATTACATTTGGATGTGATATTGATGATAGACATCCTGATCTTCAGCCAAATGTTTTATTTCTTTGTACGATATATTATGAAACATTTTGCTGCTCAACTGCAAATATTCGAAAGCATTGCTAGTTAATGTCGTACGTAATAAATATTCATAATTATTTGAATCATAATAAAACAATTGCCTACTAATTGAAAGATTATAATTTAACCGAGCGCTTCATAAAACCGTTGCATACGCTTGATGGACGAGAACATGGCCGTATGCACAGTGAAGTTTTTGGGGTTAAGAATATCCATACCTGAAATTGTATAAATGAATAAAAACTCTTTATTGCACCAATACTAAAAAATATAAAAAGGGAGTTTTACAATTGACAATACGTAGGGCATTACAATTGAAAGTACAATAGGAAGTCTTATCGCTTAGAGCGATCTCTTCCAGACAACCGGTGGATGGATAGGAATGTAGGCACTTCAGAAATAACGGTGGTGCAAAGTAAACTATAATAAGTTGGTAGTTAAGGTTACTTTTAATTGACATAATACTACACATATATTCTAAACGTACACAAAAAAAAACACACATTCTACACATATGCAATACAATATATCTACTTATAATAATCTGACAGCGCTGTTGAAGTGGCAACATAGTTGGATGGAAAAAAATTGATTTTATTTTAAGCTTTCGACACGAGAAGAAGTACATATAACATGCATATAAATGTATATATAATACAATTGATTAAAATGTCGTAGAAGGATGATCGATGCATCGGGATACTGAGTATAAGACTGTCTGATAACCTTAAGTTACGTTTATGGCTACTACGTAGAAATTGAAAACGTTCTTAAAGATAGTGTGGAGATGTGGAACTAAATAATAATTTTATAGTATAGACAGAATATGAGTATTCTGGCGAAATAGTATGGGAAGCCACTTGAGCTGAGATCGAAAATGGACAGTATTACAGTAGCATAAATTGTACAGGTAGGTAGAAGCTTATTTTATTTGTCTGATTCATGTATATATATATATATATATATATATATATATTGTATATGTGTTATAGCAGAAGAAGAATTCCTATCTATCTATAAACATTAAAAACATACGAAGATTTTCTTATAATTTACAAATTTTTCATATTTATCGTTGAGCATGAAAATTTTGAGAGTTATAAGAAAATCTTCGCATGTTTTTAATATGTATATAGATAGATAGGAATATTTGTTTTCTGCTATAACACATAATTATACAAAAAATACACATAATACGAAATTAAAAGAAAAAGTAAAAATATTTCCTTCGATAAACTGTTGTAAAAAAAAAAGTATTTTATTGCCTTTTAGCAAGATATCGCGCTTACTTTGCTCCCTCTAACGGCGCAACGTTAAAAAAATATATGGGAAAATCTTGATTAAGTCTTACGTAAACATTTTCCCGTGAGATAGGTCTTGTCTACCTACATCTGTACTATTGGAATAGATTCAGAAGCTTCCTGTTCTAGTTTCCTGAAACTAAATGGTAAAGTTAAGACAAACTTGATAATTGCTTCAGAGGAAAAAATAACAGTTGATGTAAAATTAGTAGGCACAGTTAGTTCTCTTGATGACCTTTTGCGAACTAAAAATACAATTTTAATAATAAAATTAAAAGAATATTAGAATAAAAGTGAAATATGTTTTAAAATAACCAGCCAGGTGCGAGTTGAACTCGCTTAGAGAGGGTTCCGTACCGTAAGTGAACGTTTTAAGGTGAGATTACCACTTTATTTTTAATTGATAGAATTTTTATGAGTGTTGCTGTAATCTACAACCAATGAAATATATTGTCTATTTTTTTCAAAATTTTAGGTTCAGTAGTTTCAGAAATGAAGGGGGGGGGGGGAATGGTCAATTTTCGTATTATTTCATGAATAAATTCAATACTATTTATTTTAAAATAATAACAAAAATATATTTGAGATCCTTATAAAGATCCTTTCATTTGAAATATGATACAGTAAAGCTTGCAATTTTTTTTTAATTTCCTAATTTGTCGCCTGAAAGTGACACTTATTTAAAAAAAAATCATTTACTTTACGTATCTGTGTTTGGGTCATAAGAATACACTATCCTACCAAATTTCACCTGATTTGGTGCAGAAGATTCATAGCAAATTGGCTGTGACAGACGGACGGACAGACAGACGCACGAATGATCGTATAAGGGTTCCGTTTTTTTTTAAACTTTTACGGATCCCTTAAAAACAGTTTAGGAATCGTGTCAAAACATTATACTTATGTAATTTGGTTAATAAATATTTTTTAATTAAAGAGTAATCACATTGCGTTGGCTGAAATGTAAGTGCTTACACCTTCCCAATCCCAAATACGTTTCTGGCTACGTCATTAAACGAGTACCTGAACAAATTGGCAGTAACGCCGCTTATATTAGGTACCTCGAATTAATTAAGTAATATATTGAAAGGGCCATAAACTTTGTTATGGCCGTTGACAAAATTAATATCTTAAAAGACGGCATGAGCTTCAAGTGACGCCATTAAATGGTATTATTCTGGTGATGAAAATTAATTTCGTTCGTTAAATTTGCATATTTTGCCGATTAGACTACAAAGTTGCAACGTTGAGACGAAAACAATGTGAATTATGGTGATTGTACTGATTTGTCTGCGTTGTTTGGAGTTTTGAATTTTGTCGTTTCGTTTAGTAGAACATATTATAGTACGATATTTTTTGCCATATTCATGCCTACCATAACACTAAAAGCTGTTTTTTTGTTTTATCATTGCCATTTGGGATTAAGAACTCCTAGATTTCAACAATTTTTTTTAATTTGAAAGGCATGTACGTAATTGGCTTTCCACAATCAAATATGAATTTGAAATAAAATCTAGACACGCGGCAGCGTGTCAGAGCCAAGTTTAGAGAAATGAACTGTCGACGCAGCAGCCGTGTGTATGTTTACACGAACCATTTCGAGTTACTTTTGACTTCTTCTATTAAAATATATCTTATATTAAAATATACGCTTTGAAAACCAACACATTTGCAAATTAAAAATCAATTCATCGTAAATGCCTACTCGGTTTCAATCGATTTACATGATCATCATCAGGCAAGTGTACGTAATCGTATACCAGAAATAGCACTTAAAACCCCGTCAGAAATATGTACACGTTACATTACATTATAACAATTGTAATCCATTCGTCATTAAATATAATCGAAGCTTTACGGCATTGGACTCAACAGTTCCGGGCTATTATGTCCCGAATTCCATTTAATATAAGCGTTTAATTTCGCCCGGAGGTAAATTAGGGATTTACTGGATGCATAGAAAGAAGGTATTGTGTCGCAGAATGAATAATCGACAGTAAACTCGGTACTTGCTTTTGATGTCTTCTTTTGTTTGGGTATTGCAGGTATTACCCAAACATTTTTGAGCGAGCGAGCGAAGGGAGCAAAGTTTTCGGATACTGCTTAGACAGTTAGTTTAGTTAGTGTCAGATTTTTTAAAGCTGCCTAAAGGCATTGCCGAATGGATCCTGATAGGTGGGCTACTTTGGCAACAAAGTGAACTCCCGAAGATGGCCGAAGGAAAAGAGGTAGGCCCCGGAAGCGTTGCTGTGACGATTTGCGATAGTTTAAAAAGGAATGGTTGGAAGTGGCACACAATCGAGATATTTGGAAGGAGATGGGGGAAACCTTTGCCCAGCAGTGGAACAGTAGATGTTAATTAAAAAAAGGCATCTGACATAGCTATACTACTTGCAAAGGACTGGTGCCTGAAGTTGGTAAAATACCTGTAACACAGATCCCCGTGTTCGACTGAACTTTAGAAGGGACTGAGAAGCGGTCTCTAAAAATTATTTAACCCTGAAGTATCGAAGTAGTTACTAACGAGTAGTTCGCCCAAACAGTGAACTCGCGAACCTCATATCTCGGCAAACTTTCGACAGATTTGGCTTATGTTTAAATTTAAAAATTCTATTGTTTGCTTCTACATGCTTATTAAAGTTCATGAATCTCCGATGAAAACTATTCGGGTTATCGTTTGAACAAACATATACACACATATAAAAAATCCGTTTTTTTTTTAATTTTTACTGACAAATCACACAGATTGAGCTAACCCCGAAGTAAGTTCGAGACTTGTGTTATGGGATACTAACTCAACGATACTACATTTTATAACAAATACATATATAGATAAACATACAAAACCCAGGTAAATCTGAAAAAGATCATTTTCCTTCTTGACCTGACCGGGGATCGAACCCGGGACCTCTAGGTGACAGCCTGGCATGATGACCACTAGGCTATAGAAGTTGTTAGAGGAGAATAGGCTATAGAAATTGTCTGGGTAGACTCGAAGATTTTCGCTCCCTTCGCTCACTAGTTTTTTTAATTATCCGTTCACTAGCTTTCGCTCGCAACTTCGCTCGCATAGGGGTGTAATTTATCAAAATCCTTTCTTAGGGGATGCCTACGTAGTAGCTTTATGCATGCAAAGTCTCAGCCCGATCGGTTTAAAATTGACAAAGTTTCATACAAACTTTCATCCCCTATTTTATACCCTTGGGGGTAGAGTTGATCAAAATCCTTTCTTAACGGATGCCTACGTCGTAACATCTACCTGCATGCCAAATTTCAGCCCGATCCGTCCAGTGGTTTGGGCTGTGCGTTGATAGATTACTATGTCAGTCAGTCAGTCAACTTTGAGTTATATATATTTAGATTCCTAACGTATTGAGCTCCATATAATAAGCATTCGAAGCACGAGTCGGGTCGGTAGCGTTGTCATATTAATTGGCGTGGCTCATTACAACCGAATGGTTCATTAAAATGCGTCGGAGGTGGATTTATTGCTGTTTTAACTTTATGCGAGGTAGTGTTGAGATTTACTTTTCACATGTTTTACTTTTTACTGACTACCAAAATATACATTCTCCTTTATTCACTTATTGCAAAATATTCTATTTTACCACTTTCAATGCATATTATATACAATTTAGAAGGGACACACCTATAATAAATTTAACAACGGGCTATACTAGATCACTATAGTATAAGGAAATTTAAATATACCAGAACATTTAAAAAAAATGGCATTCCATACAAAATTGTGCAGTCGCCCAGGCAATTTGTATGAGTATGTCGTTTTTTTTTTGTTTTTGTGTTGTTATTTTAATTTCATTATACTATAATGATATAGCCAGTAGTTTGATTCATTAGCGGTATGTCCCTTCAACATTGTATAAAGGGTGGAATTGAATTGGTTGGCATGTTTTTATAAAATTTTTTTTTTTTGCTCTTTCTGTTTTTATTACTTGTCTATGATACTCAAGATACAAAATAATTTAAGACTAATAAAACTTCACTCAAAAGTCGTCATTTTCATGTAAAAGAAAATATCTAAACATGTGTTGGACTCTTTGATAGATACTATTACTGCAATTATAAATAAAATAAAACTAATTTAATAAAAAAAATATTAGTTTTTGGATTTAGGGATCCGTTTCTGAAATATTTGGTTTTAAAGTGAAAATTTTTGTGTGAGCCAAGTGTCCCCCCCCCTCTATCTGCTAAACGGTTATATATTATATAAACACGTGTATAAATTCACAGCTATGGTACATTATAACGAAATTTACCTAAAGGAAAACTATCACAGCTTAGTAGGGTTTATAATTTAAAAAGTTATAGGCGATTAACTTATAAAATGTACTCGCAAAATTTAAATTTTACACAAATTCAATAGAAAATTAGTTTTGAGTCGTTTTTAGTGGCATGAACTCAAAGTGGGCATTCGTAACTACGGAACCCTACACTGCGCGTGGCCCGAGAAGCACTTGGCCAATTATTTGAAATTGGCTTCAAAAGTCACATATCTGGCGTAACTTCAATCCGTTAAAGTATGACGTCACATACAATTTCCACAGTATAATCAAGCGTCTCTCTGCAATCTGGAATCCAATTAATGACTAGAGATGCGTCGAGATTGACGGTACGTTTGATTGGAGAGCGTAATCATTACGGTTATCCTGTTTGAGCAGTCAGTATTAAATTGTATTTCAAAAGAATATAGTTTTTGCCACATTTTACAAGCTTGTATATAACTTGCAATGAATGTATATGTCGTGGCCATATCGTAGATTTAATCACTTTATGAAATGATCGAACATTTCATGAAATGGTCGCATTTCATGAAACGGCCAACTTAATTTGACCAGTCGGATCGAATAAACAGGCTAAAAAAAGCAAACAGAAACAAAAACTTGTGACAGAGCGCTATAGGTAGGTTAAGATTGCGGCGGGGTGGCCCTTGGGCTACCCCAAGCCGCACATCATGAATGTATAGTGTAAACTAAAAATATAACAATTTTACGATATAATCAACCATTTCATGAGTGACACGGTAAATTCATGAAATGGTCGAAATTATTTGATCATATCGAGAAACAATTTCTTATTACTGATCCGCCCAATGCACATCACGATGTGGCCAGTAGCCAGTGCAACATTTCATGAAATTCTCGATGATTTAATGAAGGGATTAAATTTACGATATGGCTACGACATATATATGTTTGTTTACTTCAAATCTTGTAAGTCTAATTTTGACCCACTTCAAACAAATTGTTAATAGTACACCTAAGTCCATAACATTTTAACGTCAGAGATCAACCACACATTAATTACCAATTAACCAATCTCGATGCCCAAATAGGGTGATACAACGGAATTAAATAAATAAATATATAAATATATAGGGACAAATCACACTGTGGCCGTGTGGTTTCCAGCAGAGTAGAATAGGGCCACTTCAACTCCTCCCGTGGATGTCGTAGAAGGCGACTTAGGGAATACAAGCTAAACAAAGCTTATAAACATCAATGGACCTCTCCAACCCGTCTGGCCAGCGTGGAGAGTGTAGGCCATGTCCTCTGGCTGCTCTGGCTAAGTATGGCTGTGGTAGTACAGAGAGGGTCGTGCTCCTGCAATGGAGACAAAACGACCTGATGATGATGATAATAAAATCACACTGATTGAGCTAGCCCCAAAGTAAGTTCGAGACTTGTATTATGGGATACTAACTCAACGATACTATATTTTATAATAAATACTTAAATAGATAAACATCCAAGACCCAGGGACAAATGAAAAAGGCCATTTTTGAACTTGCCCTGACCGGGGATCGACCCCGGGACCTCTGGGTGGTGGACTAGCATAGTGACCACTACGCCACGGAGGTCGTTAGAAGCAATGAAACCATAATTATTACACTCTTTTTTTTTGCTCTTTGACTTACTGTGAAGGTCGCGTATCAGTTGTTTTTACTTCATCATTAAGCAACCTCTACCGGTGAGAATCCAAGCCTTCACTGTACACCGTGATATGTCAGTTAGTCAGTCCATGTCCTATTTTAACCCCCGACAAAAAAGAGGGGTGTTTTACGTTTAACAGAAGTGGCATCGTAGCGGTCGAATAGATAGACCGATTTCGATGTGGTTTTTTTAACGGGAAAGCAAATTCCCTTGCGGTCTCAGCTATGTTTGATGAAAGTCGGTTCAGCTGTTTAAAAGTTAATGAGGGTTATCGCTTGAAAGTCAGGGCTTTCTCCAGTAAATAATAGATGGCGGTACGAATATCAAGTCGTATCGGTAGTTCCACTACTTAGCGTTCTTGACAGTCGAGGGTGTTTCTAATATATCTAGCAAATAAACTTTATATTGTTACCTATATAAACGCAATAGTATGTCTTCCGAGTAGTTGCAAAAGAATGCAAAGAAAACACAAGAAAAAAAGTAGTCACACAATTTATTTTGCCTTAAAAGTGGGAAAGTACAATACAAGTGCATCGGGGCCGGGATAGCATAAAACTGCAAAGTTTACTTCGGAGCAGTGGATGTGACGACTTGGAGCTAGTCGGCGGCGGTAATGAGCCTGTTTGTCTGCCGGGTAGCGTTTGTTAGCGCGTTCTGTACTAAGTCTTAGAGAGAAAATAAAGTAAAGACATTGCGTCGACCACGGAAGAGAAAAAACTAGTGACAAAATTTGTATAGGACCCGTTGTTGCAAAAAGAAAACTTAAGTACGATTAACATAAGCTCTTAATTTGCGTAAAAATATACTGTCAGAATTAAGTGTAGTTTTGCTTCATTATTTGACGACCTCCGTGGTGTAGTGGTCACCATGCTAGTCCGCCACCCAGAGGTCCCGGGTTCGATCCCCGGTCAGGGCAAGTTGGAAAATGGCCTTTTTCAAATTGTCCTGGGTCTTGGATGTTTATATATGAATCTGTTATAAAATATAGTATCGTTGAGTTAGTATCCCATAACACAAGTCTCGAACTTACTTTGGGGCTAGCTCAATCAGTGTAATTTGTCCCTATATATTCATTTATTTATTTATTTATTATGAAAACTGCGCCACGCTCACTTGGCACTTCCACCTTTTTTCACTTCCGCGGCTGCAATAATTCAAATACACGGTACCGATGACAACTTTTTATTCACTTTACTCTTTCTCTCTCTCTCTCTCTCTCCTTCAGTCTAAACGGCTGTCTAGTAAAGTATGGATTGTTCCCAAAAAAGTGACATTAGCGTCACATCACTGATTCTATTATGACTTGCAAACTCAATGTAGATGAAAGTCCGAGACTGTAATTTAAGAAACCCATTGAATTTTAACTCGTAAAGAAATGTTTCAATCTGTTAATACATACTATTTATTATTTAACAACCATTTATTTCAGCATCCCCGTAATCAAATCGGTTTATATTCGAATTTAAACATAACTTTTGTGTCTTATTTCGTCGCATATTTCGCTCGCTTGTTTAACTTTTATGCCAATACTAGATTTGATTTGTTTAATCAGCGCATTTTTGCGTAGATTTATCAGCATATCAGGATTAAATATCGCATCGATGAAACTAGTTTAAGTGCTAATTTGTCGCGACTTTACTTTTTCTGTAGTCAGAGCACCGATGTGGTAGCAAGCTCTCTGTGTCACACTACGTCTTTGCAGCCTTGTCTTCTCGCGTGAAATTAGTGTTTCTCTACTTCGTGGATTTAGGGTTTGTTCTTCGTTAATTGAGTTTTTCTTTTGGAAACGACAGGCGGATATTAATCGCCACGAGCTAATTAAAATTGTTTGTTCCTTGTTCATGGATAAGAATTTCGTATAATTCTCAGAATTTACTCGCAAGTTTTGTTATGTTATAAACTTTACACTTGCGGTTTTTAACTAGTTTGTTACAAGTTTTATGAGGAATAATATCTAAGTAACTTATTTAGGTCAAACATGTTTTACTCAAAATTTTACATAAAATGTTTTGAAGTAGCTGTGGATGCACATATGATGCACATATCGCGACGAACCAATTAAAACCGTAAGTTAGAAATAAGGCCCATTTACACGGTGCAATTTTTAGCAAACTTACAATGCAAGCAATAGATGACTTGCATGGTCGAAAAGAAACGTTAACCGTACAATAGATTATTGCTTCAATTAAGTTGTATGAAATAAGGCAATAAACTTGCTCTGTGTAAACGGGTCCTAATAACTTTACCTATGGGAGCAATGTTGTAATGTCAGAAAACTGTTAAACATTTTTATAGAAATTTGGAATTCAGGTGAAACCTTCTTTATTTAAAAGGAGGTTGATATTCTTTTCGATATCCCAGTGGTCAGGTTTGTGTCAAAATGTACTCGTATTGATGGTCTAAAACTTAGACCATCAATACATTTCGATACAAACTTGATCGTGACCGACACGACTTGACTTAGACTCAAAGTCATTCGTTCAAGTATGTGTCCGCTTTACATTTATAGTATGTTATACAAATTTACCCTAAAATACTCTTACGTTATGAATTCAACAGTAGGTAATCAGAAGCTTTTCGCCTACAACTCTCTGAAATGCAATTAATTACTGGAGATGCGGCGAGATTGACGTTTGATTGAAGAGCGTAATAATTATGGTTGCATTGCTTCTAATTCCGTTGCATCTCCCTATTTGAGCAGCAAGATTGGGCTATTGTTAATTCATGTGTTGAGGTTGACGATTTCAGTTAAATAATCGTTAAATTGAAAATATTACGGATGTGGATCTACTATTAACGATGTCATAGTTAAAACATTAAAAGAAATAACGTTCTCAATGCTGAGTTTTAGTGCTTTACTAAAAGCATTTTATTTATTAATATGTAACAATGTATTTAGATATGTGATAAAACTATTTCAATAAATCACATAAAAGCGAGACAAAAAAGTAATATTTTTAAATATTTAGTAATATTTTATTTAGTCATTTAATTTCTACTGAGCAACGGCCTTTTTAGGATCTTTTTAGGCATTCGAGTTGCAGTACTTAAGTACTCATATTAAATAATCAAAAAAAATAAATAATTAAAAAGTGTATGGCATTTACTGAGAATAATCTGGAATCTGTTAAAAGGTTGTGAAGGGCACTCTAATAAATATTTAGTGGTGCAAAATTATACGAAATTAAAACTTTGTTCGTTCAACTTAGCAATTTGATGTACAAGTTTCAATGTACTCCGCCATAGCCACAGGCAAATCGCCAAAACATTGATATGGTACACCTTAGATAAAACATTGACTTAGAAATCTTAAATTTTAGTGACCTTTCTAAGTATAATATTACACGTTAAGTACACACAACATTAAAAATCCTTGTAAGATTGTGGCCAATTCGCCACAGCGGAGGTTCTGTGATCTGCCACTTCGTGTTAGTATATTTAGGATGCATTCTAAATTTAACCAAAACCCAAACTTTCTACAATACGCATACATTAAATATTGTATGACCCAACAAAAAAAAAAATATAATAATTAAACACAGAATACTTTTTCCATTGTTCCGCAAAACACGTCTTTTTTTTTTCATAATGCAATGCATTGGTTTCTAAAAAGTCCTTGACTAAAGACATCAAAAGTATTTCAAATAAGGACCTACCAATGAGTATTGAAGACAAATTCCACAGACCCCTTTATGCTCATTAGTTGCAGCAGAGTTCTACTGTTTTAAAATCATTATCTTAAAATTGTTTGTATTTTACATTATGTGTTTATGTATGGGTGAATATATAAGTATGTGTATTTAAGTATATGGATTTTTTTAGACTAGTATATAGTGTGTGTAAGTGTAGTTTATTACATCTTTAAGGACCTATCGCTCAAATTCATTTGTTTTTTCCTAAAGGCTGACTGGTAGAGAATGCATTAGAATTAAGTCCACCTCTGTATCAACGGTTAATAAAGATTTATTAATAAATTAAAATAAGAATATCTTGACTCAAGGAATCGTTATTGCCAGCCCCAAAATGAGATAAAATAACCATAAATTTCTTCTAACAAGCATCTTCAGTCCATGACTTAGCCTTGTCAATGTACCAAATCCATTTATTACGTTTTTCATGCGTTTCATTTAGCTGTTCATGATAGCCCCAGGGATACTCTCCGATGATGTTATTATTTTTTGGTTGATTATGAGTATTTTATTTTTTATTTTTATATTTTATACTTTTGACAACATTTTTATTTCAATTTCGTAATTCTTTAAATTTTAGCTTATGGTTAACCATATAATAACGTTGTTATTAATATCAACTCCAAGTTACGGTACGTACCTATACATTAAATGGTGAATCGAATGAAAGAAGTCGCCATTTCCAAATACACTACAATAGTGAAAAGTGTAAAATATTTTTTTTTTATATATTTAGTATCGCATATATATTTTTTTACCATTTTGACATTCTTTATGTACACCACCATAGCCATAAGCAAATCGTCAAATCAGGCAATGATATGATTCAATTTGAGAAAAAGATCTTCTCAGTAATTAGTTTTAATTGAACAAACTAGCGACGCTTTCGCTCTTAGCTTTGAAAAAAAAAAGACTATGTAGGTAATCCTATGCAATCATGTTTCTGAAACTCTTGGTCATTGAAATGCAGATAAAATTAAAATACTATCGATATATATTATAATATAACTTATAACCCACTGAGTAGTTGCTTAAATGGTCTATGGTTTTGAGAATTATAAAACATACCTTAAAACAAAAATACCTTATAAATAATACAAAAATACCTCGAAATATTAAAATTAACGTTCCATGTACCTCAAACTCCTCTTATATTTGCCGGCTGTATTTGTACAAGCTTTCATCGACCAAAAAATCCCTTTTCATACATAGATAATAGCTTGAAACCTCGAATTCTATACATGGAATTCACACCCTGTGTTTAGATCTTTACCCTTTTTAAAATACTTGTATAACCAGTTTCGTGAAAAAGAAATAATTTTAAAGATTTTAAGGAATTAACGCAAAACAAACCTTTATAACTTACGACAAAAAAGAGGGGTATTATAAGTTTGACGCCTAATTTTTCTGTATGTCTGTCTATTTGTCTGTATTTCTGTCTATCCATAGATAATATATACGTCGTGTTGCCTGCTATTTATATTCCAAATATAATTATGTATATATCAAAAAAAAAATTAATAACAGGTTGACTTCAAAGGAAAACGCTATACAGACAATGGTGTCAAATTTTAACTTCCGTAACTCGTGGTCAAAAGCGCTTATAATGCTTTCAAGTACCTACGCCTCGCAAGTCAAAAGAAAATTTTCGACAGGCGAAACCCTCTTCTAATGAATATGACCCGTAGTGAAGTAAATTTAGAGTTGAAATTGTAATGTTAAGACTGTCTTAAATATCTGGTACCATCACATAGTGGACCGCGTTATGGCTACACAAAGGGAGGCTTTTGATGCCAGTTAATTAGTTGAAGGAGTTCGTTTTTGTGCGTACTGTACAAGTACGCGTGCGAAATTCTTGGGATAGGAATGTTGAAAAAAACGTCGGAAATAGGTATGACGAATGGAATAGTACATTACTGCAGAGGGCGGGAAATATGGCGTTGCGGGACGAGTAGTTTTCAAGGCCGAGCGTTAGCGAGCTACATTACTGCAGAGGGCGGGAAATATGGCGTTGCGGGACGAGTAGTTTTCAAGGCCTCGCTAACGCTCGGCCTTGACAATAATTACGAGTCCGGCAATGCCATTCCTTCATTAAAGTCCTTCAAAAATAAATCATTAAAGAAAAACCAGAAATATGCAAATATTAACCGACAGCAGTTGCTAATGTTTACTGCAAAGAGTATATACATCAATCACGTGCTTTGAAAGAAAAGAAAGAAACTTTCTTTAGTGTAGAGGAAACATACAGCCCCGTCATATTTCACGAAAAAAATTTAAAACCGTAGATTTTAATTTCTAAAGACGGACTAATTCCAATGATACTTTTCTAACCCTGTCGTCTCCCCTATTGGAACGGTTTCCTTGGAAATGGCCAAAGTATCGCGTTACGAAATAAATTACTTATACCGGATATGTTTTTGGTATTATTATTAAGAATTACATGACAATAAATCATTTCCAATACGATAAAGTAAAAACAATGGTCTCTATGAAATTAGATAGGTATAATAAACAGTTATGCAAAAATTAATTAATATCTTGAAGTCATTTTTCCATGTTGTGACAGACATAAAAATAAAAAAAGCGCAAAATTTATTTTAAAATATTTAAAGTTCGTAAGAATAATTCCTTATTTTTAACTTTCAAATTTTGAAACACTTAAGGTATTCTAAGTATAAAATAAAAAAATCTATTTAATGTCGAAAACAACTAATCAAATCAAACACGATAAAATTATCAATATCAAGCCAAACAATGAGGTAGCACCTGCGATATTAACACCCTGTATAATACATTTAACCCTTCCGCTGGGGGGTCGGGCGAGCCAAATTAGATTTGCTGAGTTATATACAACCTTATTGGTCGAGACTACCCGGACCTAGTTGATTAATGCTGGCTACGGTATCTAGAGGTACCTTGGTATTGTGTTGTAATGTGAGGTACCTTTGCTGCAGTTTCAAGTGAACTTTCACGAAGATCATAGGTACGTTCTTTAAAATTTTAAGCGAAAATTTAACGAGTGATAAATGTTCTCTAATTCTACTAGGACATTCCAGCAGCATTCATTTATCGACTGACATCTTCTTCTTCCTTTCTTCCTTTAATTCCAAGTTGCAGCTCATGTGACAGTCTTTATTTTCTTTGAAGTTCTGTAATGTATAATATAATTGTTATAACTCGCTACTTTCCAAAAACTTAAATCAGATGTTTTTTTTTAACGTCAAAACAACATTTCTATGGGATTTGCATGAAATACAGGCTTAATGACGTCATTGTTTCTAGGAGTCAAATAGCTCTCTTAATATCCGTTTTTCTGCAATATAAAATCTAAAATAACTTCGAAAATGGATATGATCAATGACATAGGTGACATTATTTTGTAACGTTTTATTTTTTTTAACAGTACCAAATAAATATCCAAATTAAAACATGTGATGAAAAATTTCGCCACGAGTGGGATTCGAACCCGCGTCCCTCACGTTAACGCCGTAAGTGCACTATCAAATGTGTATTCAAATGCATGTACAATGTGATGAAAATTTTTGTCAGGAAGATACGAAGCCACGATAGCACAATTGATCACGCACTCACGGCGTTAACGTGAGGGACGCGGGTTCGAATCCCACTCGTGGCGAAATTTTTCATCACATGTTTCAATTTGGATAATTATCCGAGTATTGTAATGCTGTTAAAAAACCAATAATTTAGTACAAAATAATTTATTTTTACCCCAGGAAAATACCCAGTTGGTTTCTTACTTGTTCTGAATTAACAAACAATGATGGTCTGAAATAGGGGCTTTTCAAGTATTATATTTATTTGCTTAATGAAATCCTAAATAACTACGGTAAAAAAATAAAAGAGAATGTATAAAATATCTGAATCGGCGACGTAAATGTGATACTTAAAAGTTTCAATGAGAAAGAGAAGTCATTTACATATATAAAATTCGGTGTTTGACCGACAAAGAACAATTAGGATTAAAAGACCGAATTTTAACCGGAAAAGCTCAAAACAAAAATTAATTTAGAACTGTATTAGCAGCTTGTAAATGTTTATAGTTCGGTGGTCATAAGGTAAGGAACATGTAAAACAAAAAAAAAAACCGAAACTAAACCGGTAAAATCCAAAACCGGTTTAACTTAAGTGGTTCTAACAGCTCCATATTTGTCCCGCTGCAAACTTTAGGTATTTTCACACACCCAATTCCGATCTCTGGTCATTACTTGTTGTGAATTAACAAACAATGATAGCCCCAAACATTACCAGGTTTTTTAACACGTGAAAAAAAACGAAAGATCTTTTCATACTTTGTGACTTAAATTACAGTTAGTTCATGCAAACTATTACCGGCCGGCGCCCACCTACTACTGTTAGTCCCAACATACCTGCCAACAGCAGCCCGTGTGCACCCGCCACCAACAAGTGATGCATGCTCCCTCCCATGCTACTGCATCCACTTTTTAAAGATTTTTTAGAGAGAGAGAGAGAAAAAACAGTTTTTTTTAATATAAAAAGTTAGAACGTCGGTAAAACGTCTGTGTTAATTTTCTGCCACAAACACTTAGCACCAAGAAATCGTCGGGATTCCGTCAAACCAGAGTTTTGTTTGTAATTCCGCGTTGCAGCTCGTGTGGCTGTCTCTAACCGAAGGCGGTCTCTTTGATTACAGATGCGGAACTTCAAGGAACATCCGTTTTGCATAATTGTTGTAATTGTTAAGTTTGTTACTAGTTTGTTAATTAATATAATATTGTATGTTATGGAGTAACAAGTATGGAGTATTCTTGGCTCATTTGCCAAGAATATTCTACATTGGTAGCTTATTTTGGTTTGTATATTTTCCCTGAAATTAAATTACTTAATATACTTACACACTACCCACATATTAAGGTGGTTTGGACCTGTTGAGAGGATGGATGAAAGAAGACTAACTAAAAATATTTATCGTGCGGATGTGGATGCGACAACTGGACCGGGTCGACCTCGACGAACGTTCTGCTGACGTTCTGAAAAAAGGTGAAGTAAGGAGTACCTATAACCGGAGAGCATGTATGAAAAGAGTAATGAGTGTTGACGAAGCAAAAGAGGTTTGCAAGGATCGTAGAAAGTGGAAATCTATAGTCTCTGCCTACCCCCATGGGAAACAGGCGTGAAAATATGTATGTATGTATGTGCTACCCACATAATTTATTTACAAAAGAAACATTTTTTATCTTACATTGTAAGGTCAAAGTCTTTCTGTTTAGTTCATATAGAAATAAGCCCAAACTCGATGGAGTTTACGTTATTTTATTACTGAAATCCATTGACCACCTTTCGTCTCAATGATTAGACATAGTCTTCCGTTAAGAGTTTGTCAAGACAAATCGAACGAGTTTTTCTTAATGTGGTTATGTTGTTTCATAACTTAAATCCGTCGAATATCTCCATGTTTTATCATCAGAAAAGCTATTGAGCTAAAAGTTGGTATACAATTGTATACAACGGCAACATACGGCATTGTACGGAACCCTCTGCACGCGAGTTCAACTCGCACTTGGCCGTTTTTATTCTCCCCCTTTTTTTCTTACTCCATCTATTAGACTTTTCCTTGAGTCTTAACTCTCGAGATAATGATAATTGAGCTCTAAAAATGGTCGAACTTTAGATAAAGAAAATGAACTGGAAGAAAAAAAGAAAAAAAAAATATATATCCTCAATTCAATGACTTTACTTTGTGAACAAATCACAAAAACTTGACTAAATATATGCTTCATTCTGTGTATGTGAGTTCGTTTTAGTTAAAGTTGTCTATAACCACCACAGCAATTAAACAAATGTATGCAACATGGTTTTGCTTTAGATGCTATTGATAAATGACACTACTGACCCATTTAAAATAATTGTCTTGTATTGATTAAATCAGATAATCACTTTGCTGCAAAGTCATTAGTAACATAACATTTGATAGACATTTATATCTAACTTTAGAAATATGTCACTTAAATGAAATGTTAGTGTTAAAGTTTTTCAAGTTTTGTAGCTGCATTATTTTACATACCATACAACTTCTTTACGCCTTTATGAAGGAAAACAAAGATATTAAATACAAAAACTCTATTTGTGTAAATATATGTAGTTGCATTAATCGTCTTACCGTTTCATAGTAGGTTAAAATATACCCAATAGTAGGTTAAAATGCATTATTATACGTACCATACAACTCCTTTACGCCTTTACGAAGGAAAACAAAGATATTTAAAAACAGAAACTCTATTTTTAATTGCATTAATCGTCCTACCGTTTCATAGTAGGTTAAAATATACCCAATAGTAGGTTAAAATGCATTATTATACGTACCATACAACTCCTTTACGCCTTTACGAAGGAAAACAAAGATATTAAAAACAGACTCTATTTTTAATTGCATTAATCGTCCTACCGTTTCATAGTAGGTTAAAATATACCTAATAGTAAGTTAAAATATTTTTTTTTTCATTTACGTTTATTTAACCGAAAATTAGGCTAAAACTACCAAATTTTTGCATTACCATGCGCACTAGATTGATTTAATCTACCTATCTTATAATATTTTAGGTACATTAAACCTGATTAATGTTAATTCTACCGACTTTTGACATTGACCTACAGGTTTACGTTTACCGTTACCTACTTTTTCCCAGTGTAGAAAATATCCAAGGGTCAGAGACGACGAAGAGCCGTAGAAGTGCCAGATCTTAGGTACTCATTTTCACGCTTATAATTTATGTTCGATTAAGTAGTTCGATCGGTCTGGCTTATATATATATATAAGCCCTGAGAAGAGAAATAGAAGTTAATTTGGACCTGTTCGCCAGAAAAATAGCCCGTTCTAAAATTTACGAGTACTCATGCGTAACCTTAGTGAATAAGTCGTGAATGTTTAAGAATATAAATAAGTTTAATATCCAATTTCATAGATCTAATTTTTTTTTAAATAAATAAATTTTTTTAAGGACTTCAAAATCAATTAAAAACTCTAGGTTAGTTACCGGGGGCGGGGGCACCTAACACGCCTGTGTTAAGTACTCCCGCTTCTGTCCCGGTAAATAACAATAATTAATATTTATATCATATGCTCACAAGGTGCTCCCAACTTTATAATAATAAGTTTTTTACTATGAGAACTTTTTAAGAATAAGTTTTCATAGTGAAACAAATATTTTTTACATTTATTTTTAAAAACACAAAAACTACTTAATCGCACACAAATAATTAGTGAGAAAATAAGTAAAATCTGGCAATCTATGGCTCTTGGTCCACCAGCTTTTGTGTCCCTAAGATAAAAAAAGTTATTTCTTAAAGAAAAAGATTTGACCTACATTAGCTATACGACAAAGGAGCACATTTTCTTAATATTATTTGCGCTATCAATATCGTAATCTCTTTAACTGTTATGAGAAAAAGTTCGCGGAGAAACTTCTCGGAACTTATGATATTACAGCGTAATCCTACTAATCTCATAAATGCTGTAATAAATAGGAAATGCAGTGAACCGGCCAAGTGCGTGTCACGCAACTATAGAGTTCCACAATCACAACATGCGGAATAATTTTAAAGAGTAGGTAAGTAGATGATTTGACGTCAACTAGTCTGTAACAAAATGGAAAGAAACAATTGACAATTGGGTATTTTTCTGGGTCAAAAATAAATTATTTTGTTCTTATAGGGAAATAAAACGTCGTAAAATAATGTCACTTGTCTTTGAACATATCCATTTTAAAGTGATTTTAGATTTAGTATTGCACAAAAACTGATAATAAGAGCGCTATTGGACTTCAAGAAACTGTGACGTCATTAGTCTGTATTTCGTACAAATATAAATATAAATATATAGAGACAAATTACAATGATTAAGCTAGCTCCAAAGTAAGTTAGAGATATAGTATCGTTGAGTTAGTACATACATACATAATATCACGCCTATTTCCCACAGGGGTAGGCAGAGACTATGGACCTCCACTTGCTACGATCCTGACAAACCTCTTTCGCTTCATCTATACTCATCAATCTCTTCATACATGCCCTTCGGTTACGGGTACTTTTTACCTCTCCTTTTTAAAGACTTATTTTTTCCGTTGAGTTAGTACCCCGAAGTTATGGGATACTTATTCAACGATACTATATTTTATAACAAATACATATATAGATAAACTTCCAAGACCAGGGACAATTTGAAAAATGCCATTTTCCAACTTGTCCTCCGGTATTTCATACAAATTCCCTAGAAAATGTTTGTTTTGACGTTAAGAAAAAAGTATCTGATTTGACTTGTTGGAAAATAGCGGATTATCTAATAATATAAACTTCCAATAAATAAATTATTTTGACTTTACCTTGACATTAGCGACTATTAGGTCTCTAAGTAACAGAATTAACGATAGTTTTCTTTAAAAATTCTTTAAATAATAATTTTTTTTGCCTTAACCTTTTATTTGCCAGCCAAATATTTGGAGCAAGTTCAGTACAAGAAACTGAACTACTTTCCACAAAAATCTATTACTAAAAAATGCTTCCTATATCAATGTTATGTACTCCTGGTATATCTAGTACAATATCTAACTGTAAACTTATTAATTGAATACTATTATTCAAATAGTTTACAGTGAGATATTGTACTAGAAACACCAGGATATTGATGTTACGACGAATCTATAGGATTACCAGTGACACCTGTCGCTCCATTATTGCCCAGTCCGCTTTGTTATTGTTATCTACAGTATCAGCAGGGTTGACTGGCCTTGTTATTTCTCCATTTACCATCGTGTTCTAATCTTCTTAGCGTGTCGATGTTTCTGTAACTAAATATTTCTCTGGGCCCAGTAATCAACGACCTGAACTGCTGTTAGGGCTTTCATTGTACAGGTCCTCCAGCGTGCAGGTGTAGGGACACGCTGGGCAACTTAGCAAGTGAGCCATAGTCTGTGGAGATGAATCACAGCCGCAAACGTTGCGGTCTCTGTGTATGTATTTCCACCTGACTAGATTATCTTTACGTCGGCCAACCTGGGTTCTCAACCTGTTAAGGCACTTCCAGATTGGTAAAGGTAGTTCGCTGCCAGATAGTAACTTTTCTGCAGGTGAAACGAATGATGCAGTGGTGCAGCTCCCCAGCCAGCGACTCATCCTCGCCGTGTTCTTGTTCTAATGAAGATATAATACTACATTTTATAGCTTTACAGTTCTCTCTTTCTCTTCTTCAGATATAGTGCTTAATCATTTAGAAACCTTGCAAGATATCTACATAGGGAGACGAAGATTGAATTGTACGCCGGAAATCACACGCCCCTTTCATATATATTCAATAATTTACTGTTAGATATTGTAAATGAAAGAAAATTTTGGAGGTGAGGTCTTCCCAGGAAATTAAAAGGATGGCAGAGAGAAGAGAAGAATGGAGGCATCTTCACTTTATTTCGCCAACAAGAGCAAGCTCTTTTAAGAAAAGATTGTGGTAGTTATAGTGCAGGTATTGATGCACGAACACGAGATGTTTGTGATTAGTTCTAAAGTCGCCTGAGGGTTAGATCTCACTTGTCAATGACGGTTCTGAGGGACAGAGAAGGATAGCAGCATAGAAAAGTGCTGCTCCGTGCTGACAAGTGAGATCGAACCCTTTCGACATCCACGGAAAGAGATTAAGTGGTCTTATTCTATGTCAGGAGGTACACGTCTAGAATAGGGTGGTATCCAAGGTCAACAATAAATATTTTTATACTGATACTGATATGATAATAAAACGTCACAAAATAATGACAATTGTCATTGATCATATCCATTTTCAACGTGATTATAGATTTAATTTTGCAAAAAAACTGATGATACAAGTTCAAGAAACTATGACGTCACGATGTGCCTTTTCATACGAATCCCATAGATATACCTATATGTATATATATCGTATATTTAATTGACGTCAAAAAAAATATCGGTTTTTTGGAAACTAGCACATTGGATCATGATCCATTCCAACCTACTGCTACAAGGCAAAAAGTAAGTTGAATATGAAATAGCAAAACTATATTCGTCAGACAAGCCTGCTAACAAGTTAACACCGCTCTCCAATCAGAGCCAAGAAAACACGCTGCTTGCATCCCAAACGCAACGGAACATAGAGTAAGTATAACACAATAGAAGGGAAAAAGTGGGTCAAAAGTACGGTAGGTACTGTTGACCAACTTATTTAATTTCCGCTTTTTTCCTTTTTGAAGGAGAAAACAAACACTATTGTTTCCTAACTTGTTGTTGTGTCCAACTGCTGGGCAAAGGCCTTTTCCTGTTTTTTTTCACATGTTACTATGACATGAAAGAGTCTATGTCATCTTGCCATCTCATTCGTTTTCTATCCACAGACTTACAAAAAATGCAGATCAATCTTTACATACTTATTTTAGAACGCTTGGCAATTTTTTTTTGATTATTTTTTAATTGCCTCAATAATATACTTTAAATACTGCATAGGTTCTCTTTTACCTTCACATATATAGTATTTTACTATTTTTGCTCAAAATATTACCAATTATGTCAATGAAAGACAACAAAACGTATGTAGCTTAAGTATAAATTCATACCATGCGGTATTCTTTTATATTATACAATAATGTAGAAACACCTATGAATTGTGGCACATTTTTCACATAGTATTCGGTAGCTCTTTGACCGAAATTTCAGTGTAAATACATTAGCCTACGCAAGCCTTGAAAACAGGAAGCCTATCCATAAAATACAAAAATAAAAAAGCAATACAGAAAAAGAAAACATTAAAATAAATCCTACTTAAAATCAAACTTAAGTATAATATAATGAATTACAAAGTATTGAAAAGAAATTTTAAGAGATCCTAGCATTTTCCCAAAATAAGTTTTAGTAGTTGGAAGATTTCTATACCTTTACTTCTTACTCTATGTTCAAGACAGACTTGCAATTAAACCATCTGAATACGAAATGAACGAATGAAGTGATGCTTCGAGCGTGAATTGTATAGAATGCAAATTGGATCAAGACGCTGGGTCTAACACCTTAGTAATAAGGATCAGAATTGCTTGAAGCTGTTTATGTGTCGAAGATAGGTCAATTGACATTTGGAATGGGACATTGGTTTAGTATAACGCTTCATGTATTCCATGGAAGCTGGGTATTAAGATTATTCGTGCTCCGAAATCGTACTTGTAGTAAAGTTATGTATGTAGTAAATTAGGTACGTGGGTACAGTACAGTAGTAGATAAATATTTATACATTGGTAGTAGGTTTGCACAATAAAGAAAATACGGTATTTCAGTCACTCAGTTTTATTATTCATATCAATATGTCACTTAATTCGAAACCGAAAATAAATGGTTCTTTGTTTAATCCTCACAAAAGTAAGAATTAGTTTTAAGCCTTTAAAATCTGATGGAAAGGGAAGTGTCAAGTTACAGATAAAGGATGCTACAGCACTCGTGACGTCACTGCTATTAGGTCTCACGCGTTCGAAAGAGATTTTGATTTTTTCATAAGAATGTTTTAAATGTAATTTTGTTTTATTACAAGCTTTTGTTTAGTTTTACCTGTTCCGTTGTCTGTCGGTCTGTCTGTCTGTCTGTAATCAAATCTTGCAAATTAAATTTGACCCACTTCGCGGTTTTCGATTGAGCTGAAATTTTGCACCCATACAAATATTGCGTGACAATGCAATATTGTATATGTTGATAGAGACGAAAGGTGACCATAGGAACTCTGTAATAAAACGACGCAACCCCATCGAGTTTAGGCTTGTTTGATTTGTCTTGAGGATCCTTAACTTTAGATAAAAGCTTTTTTAAAAAAATATATTTTTTAAATAATTACTTGTTTTTAGTGTTATTTTTTGCTTTACATATTTTTAAGTAAATGTCAAGTAAATGTATCTCGTTTGCATTTTAGTTGTTTAGCTAGAGAAGAAAGTGAATTTGTGAATGTATTAAATAGGTTCTTTGTCGTCTTAATGTCAGTGAAAACACCAATTGTGGCTAAAAAGGAAGGTCGGCTCTGGAGCTTCGCTTACAAAAAACCTAGCACATGCTACGTCGGAGATCATTTTGGTGAATATACTCGTATCACATTTTTATTTTATTTGTACTTTTTTATGATTTGTTATGTATTTATCTTGTTTTTGGTCTTTCGAATAAATGTTTTATCTATCTAAATAAAATATTAACCAAAAACATAAACAGTAAAATAGCCTATTGTATTAAAAAAAGTTAGGCAAATAAATAAAAAGAGACGGACAAATAAAACAGATTGACCTAGCCCTTAATTAAGTTCAAAATAACCATTGTTCAAATTACCCTCACATAAAAAATTTGGCATCTAAATTTAACGTATTGTACCTAGACGACGGAACCTTAGGAGGTGATGCTTCATCAGTTTTATTCGACTTAGAAAAAATTATAAAATCGTTTAGAGACATTGGTTTAGAACTAAAGTTTTCGAGCGAGATCGAAGTGCGAGCTGTATTTCAGCGACAAAGTGCCTGAAGAAATGCGTATGGAAATAAATTCTAAATTTGATAAAATAAAATAAAAATGTTTTTATTTCGACCAACAAAGATCATAATTTACAATTTACAATTTTGTGTTAGTACCAGAAAAAATAATAATAATAATCTAGTGTTAGTATACTATAACCAAAACTAAAGGTCTTTGTTTTTCAGTATATGACTCATCGAGCAGTGATTCACATACTGGAAATCAAGCCTATTTGCCAACGTTTTAAGGATGCTGTTGGCACTGGCTCGGAGCCTGCCTGTCAGGGATGTGCACCGCTTGCGCATGGTTGCATAGAAGCAGTCCATACGCGCCTCAGCAAACATCCCTGACGCGCTGCATCGTTGAGGCAGCCCCATCAGCACTGTACTCGCAGGGCATTAAACTGTAATTTACCCATAGGTTGCTTGTATAAAAAGATGTACAGTAGGGACGGAATAAGGTTATTTTTACTTCTCTTTTACAGTGAGCAAACCTACGAGCTATCATATTAGCACGTACAGACAGAGCCCTGCATTCTCTTTCAATGTCTGCATTGTCCTTCAGGTCAGAAGTTACCCAATGCCCCAGATATTTAAATTTGTCTACTCTCCGCAATGTTATACCGTTCAATCTTATTGGTGGAACAGTATGAGGACATTATGTTCCCGCCTGAAATACCATGCATTCACTTTTTTGCACATTATATTTAAGGCCACGTTTGGCAGCATATCTCTCACATATTTCTAACAATCTTTCAAGCCCACAGAAAGAGGCGCTGAGCAGAATCATATCGTCTGCGAAACTTATGTTTTTAAGACACCCATCATCGATTTGACATCCAACATGAGTGCTATTAAGCTCCCCAATCAGTGAATTCACATAAAGGTTGAATAGTTTAGGTGAAGACACCCCCCTTGCCTTACGCCACACTCCAGCCTGTATGGTTTATTTTAATGTTTTGGCCCCTAACATTAAAAAATTAAATGATCAGTCACTCCGCCTCCTAGGAGCTCAGGCGCTGGAGGACGCATTTCCGAAGTTCGTGGAAGTCAAAATTTCAGTATTTGAAGAATCCTCCAGCCGTCTAGAGGATATAAACCCCCATTTGGCTTATTGTATAATTAAATTTTGTCTTTTCGTACCCAAGACCACTTACGCGCTTCGTTGTACACCTCTTTGGGCCCACGCTGAACTTTTTTCTCTTGTCCACGCTGAACTTTTGACAACATTGTGCGAGAGGCTTTAAACAAAATATTTAACTGCCCTATGAACAACAGGTGCTGGGCCCAACTTTAGCAATACGCCACGGTGGTCTTGGAATAATGAAAATTTCAAGTGTAGCACTGCCAGCCTTCCTGTCTTCGGTTTATAGCACGGTCAACCTCGTGGGTAGTATTTTAGGCCCGTCGCTCTGCGACGTAGAGGTTGCCTGCTTGGCCGAAGCCAGGGATGCCTGGATTAGTGTATCCTGTCCAAATACAGATCTTCCACTGAATCTGGCTTCGCAGCGACAGTGGGATGAGCCTCTCTACTTGCATTCGCGACAAAATTTATTACAGTCACCTGCTGATGAAGCGGAGCGGTCTCGTCTTCTAGCCAGCTGTGAGCCGGACTCAGGTTACTGGCTCAATGCCATTCCTTCAGCGGGCGTGGGTACGCTTCTGGAGAAGACGAAGTTTAGTTTGGCAGTGAGCTTGCGTTTAGGTGCCAGGACGAATGAACCTCATCGCTGCCGCTGTGGTGAAAGTGTAGATTCTGGGTCACCACGGCCTGGCATGCCGTCGTAGCGCAGGACGCATTTCGCGCCATTCTGCCTAGAATGACGTCATCCGTAGCGCCCTTAACTCGTTCGGTGTGCCAGCAGTACTCGAACCTGCTGGTATTAATTGAGATGATGGGAAGAGGCCCGACGGAATGATGCTCATACCTTGGAAAAATGGGCGGTCACCAGTATGGGATGCAACTTGCGTGGATACTGTTGCCCCATCCCATATTCGAGCGACTGCCCGCAAGGCGGGCGCGGTTGCGGCGACGGCCGAAGCCAATAAGAGGCGCAAGTATGCGGCTTTGGAAGAGCCGTATATTTTTGCTCCTTTAGCCGTGGAGACCTTGGGGCCTTGGGGTGCGGAAGTCCGTCAGTTGTATAAAGAGATTTCCGCACGCCTAATCGACGCCTCAGGGGATCCAAAGGCTGGTGCGCATTTTGGCCAAAGGCTGAGCTTGGCCATTCAGCGCGGAAATGCCGCCAGTATCTTGAGTACCCTACCCTGCGAACGCAGCGATTTAGGCTCAATATTTTATAACATCTGATGTTTTGTATAGTACTTATATCTAGTTTAGTTTTATATTCAGAGTTATATTTTGTTTAGTCATAGTACTCATAGTTTATTTAAGTATGTTATTTAAGTTCTTAATGTAGTTCAAAATTTTATCATGCAATATCAAGTCAAAGATGTAATAAATTCATAAAACCCGAAGACCCAATATAAATAAAAAAAATCGGGATTGGTAAAAATTAAAAACAGGATCGAACCTCAAACCTCCGGAGTGTCGGTGTGCCTGCGCGTGCGCGTACAAGCGTGTTAATCATAACGCCAAAGAGCTAAATGCAATAAGGGTTGGGTTAAATGTGGCAGCACGGCACTTTTCGCTCCGTCGCTCTCTCTCGCTGACGGTTCTGAGCGATAGAAAAGGATAGCAGCATAAAAAAGAGCTGGTCCTTGCTCACAGATGTAGTCCAAGCCCAGTTTAAACTCATTGTGAACATACTACAAAATATCCAAGAATATGGGGATAGCGAGCGCTGCTGAGCTATTTCACCGAGCTAAGAACAAAGATTATTTCACCAAGCTAATAGCCAACCTTCACTAGTTAGGAAAGCACCTTGAGAAGAAGAGAAAGTAACTGAGAATAACACAGGACTGAGCGTATTTTCAGTTACTTTCTCGTTTACTCGACTCCAGGTTAGAGTTTTACTCCTCCAAAATATGAATCATGTAAATAGCTACTTGATAGCCACCCAATGATGCCAAAGACTATACAAAATAGAAAAAACAGTAAAAATCAATTAAAATCATGTATACCCTAAGATGATTCAACTATAAGGTAATTACAAAAAGATCCCTCTGAAACAGGACTCTGAACTTAAATTTCCCTCAGCGTACCAACTTCAATACCCAAGTCAAATTGAGTCTTGACAACCCAGCACCTCAGTATTACAACAGAAGCCTGCATCTAATAAAGGGCATTATACCACCAAACTAATCAAGACACGTAAATTGAATTTAATATTGCAAGCGTCCGCCCCTAGAGAGAGGATAGGCGACATGGCACGTAGATTATGATTTATGGTCTAGAGTGTTCTAATTTAGACTTGAATACATTCATTATTTGGATCTGTTTAGTGCATTAGTGGTTTTGAGCTTTTGTGCTGGTGGTTTTTAGTTATATTTACGGTATTGTTTGGAATTTAGTTGCTGCATCGTGTTTTTGTACATTCCTACGTCTTTATATCTTATAGAGTATGTATAGCCTGATGCCGTAAAGGCACTTAGCAAAATAGTGAATTTGATGGCAGAAAAAGGGGATTCGATATTCGAAGGTTGTTAGCTGTATAGGTTTTTATTACATGTAATTTGATAAACAAAAATAGGCAAGGGATACATAAAATAACTAGTGGCTCTATGAGCTGTAGACCTCACTCCCGACCCGTGGAAGTTAATCGAATAAAAAAGTTGTTCAGACAAAAAAGATGCGATTTTTAAAAATTTCAAAAAATTTAATTGAGTCAAGAATTCTATATAATTTTCGAAATTTCTCACAAAATTTCAAGAGAATCGGTTGAGAAATGCGATCTGAGGCGAAAACAGCCGGGCGATCTGACAGCCGGACAATAGTATATTATGCAATTAGTGATTCTAACGATTGAATGACAAACGTAGGGAGTGATTCATGATGATTGAATCACGAGCGAAGCGAGTGATTCAAGTGTTAGAATCCTGAGCGACGCGTGTGATTCATGGCCCTCGATCAAATCCGTTTTATTCAAGAGTTGCATACTATACTTTATACCATGACTACGAGAAAAAGAAAGATTTTAGCGAAAATGGATATTTAATGAAGAAAAAGGAAGGTCAAATTTTCATGCATTAATTAAAATGCGTATGGAAATTGTAACAATTACTAAAATTAAGCGTAATTGTTCTAAACTCAAACACCAAAATAGTGATTAATCGTGCTTTTTTCATTGTTTTCAGTAAATAAAATAAACTTTTTAGAGTGGACCTGGTATAAAAGTATTTTTGGCTAATCTCGAAACTGAGACGCTTCGCTCGCTTGGTTAATAATATATAGGTCTCTAACAATGAAATTGTCGTTTTATAGTACTAGCCTACAGAGCGGCAATTTCATAGGCAAATACCTATTACATCTTAAAGGATATTATTGTTCTAGATTTACTTAGTTTAACCAAAATCTAATTTCAAAAGTCAATCGTTTAAAGCAATAAACTGTTCGGATACAAGCTAAAAGATTTGAACTAATCAACGAAATTAAGAGCGGATTCTCGGACCAAGGATCAATGGTCACTGGAGTCCATTGTAAGTCCGATTCTAATTAATTAACGGTATTCAAAAACGTTCAAAGAATTCACTCAAACGAGCCCCGATACCTCCACGAAGAAATATTTTCACATTTTTCTGCATTCAAGGGGAAATTAATTAATAAACACGCTTCTGGGAAATTTTATTAGAATTCTCTTAAGATGGCCGATGTAAATTAATGTAAAAGGGTGTTTTATATTGTGTTTATTTTTGTATAAAAGTTTTGTTTAAAAGTTCCACACGGAAAATGAAGATTTGAAATAATAAGTACCAAACGTTTTACCAGCTTACGTTGAAGGTTACGCTGCGCCTAGAATATGTATAGCAACATACATATACTTACATTACACTGCCTCCGTGGTCCAGTGGTCAAGGCGTTCGTCTTGTGATCCGGAGGTCATGGGTTCGATTCCCACTGGGAAGCATACTTTGTGAAAAGTTGTTTCCAGTTTGGATAGGATATTGCAGGCTTGAATCACCTGATTATCCGAAAAGAAAATGATTTCGTGTTTCAGAAGGCACGTAAAACTGTGGGTCCCGAACGTCATCTAGCGTTTGATCATCAAACTATCCAAGGATTGGTTCCTGGTTTGCCCTTTGGGTTGTGGAGGTCAGACGGCAGTCGCTCTGTGTAAAAACCAGTAACCTCGTCAAATCTCCTTGGTTAGGTAGCTGACCCCGGGTTCTGAAGCGTTACTGCTGAGGATGCAACCGGAAATACGCTCGGATGATGATGATGATATACTTACATTACACTCTTCGATGGATGTTAAAAGACAGCTGCATATGCTGGGCTTAGAATATTTTTAAGGCACCTCTTGCGTACTTGTACACACATCACTCCGCCACTCCAGTTATAGGTTCGATCCCCAGCCAGGGCAAGTTGGTAAATGGTCTTTTTCAAATTGTCCTGGATCCTGAGTATTTATCCACATGTTTATGTATTTATTATGTCAGACTCCAATGTTATTGGAGTCTAGACATTTCGCAATTCTTCATAGCTTGGGAAAGGACTAGCAAATAAAAATCCAAGAGTTTTTAAATATTATTCATTTAGGCTTTTGCTATAGCTCTAATATGAATTTATCATGAAAGATTTTACCACCGCGTCGGAAAAGCTGTTCCATCACAGAGGCGGCCAAAAACTTTGTGGTAGCTCTTTTAAAATATTTCACAATTATTCCATAATTGGCATAAAAACATATATACATCATACATCTTAGAATTAAATATTTCATCAGTAATTAAAATAACAAGAATTACAGCAATATTAATAATTCAGTACTCACAGTTCCATGAAACGAACACCTCCACTGTTGGCAACGTAATGCCGGACATTTATTTGCGCCTGGCATTTTATAGACAAAGTTAGATTGTTTGCCCCGCCGCTGGGTGGAGCCGTATGCACAATTAAACGTCTTTCAAATAAATTATTTAATTCTTATTTATTTTTATATAACATCTTACATTATGTAATTTCTGGTAAAAACGATCACGTGTACTTTTACGTAAACAAGTGACTAATAATAATACAATTTCTGTACAGGTGATTTATAAGAATATAATGCAGATATTATTGACAAACTAGGATGTAAAGGTATGGTTAAATATTGCACTTTGACAATTATAAAATATAGTACCTTTGAGTTAGTATGCCATAACACAAGTTTAAACTTACTTTTGGGCTAGCTCGTAATTAGTGTCATTAGACTTTATCCTTCTATTTATTTATATCAACAATTACACACTTAGAGCTATGATAAAGGAAATCTTACATCACATTATTATCATCTTCAACTTCGGCTCAGCTCAAATTCTTGTGATCTGAGATTTCATTTTCAACACACTCCGTGTTTAGTCTACTATAATATTATATGATTTAGTTGATTAACCCGCAGAAGAGAAAGAACTAGTGGAAGTGCTACTTGAATAAATTAGTATGGGAACCGTTGTCGCCAAACTCACACAAATGAACTACTAATCGCATATAAACAATTCGTTTGATTAAACCTTTAGGCGTCATTAATAAGATTAATTTTGCTGTGGTTCAAAAAGTACTTACAATATTTTGCAATCTAAATTATAACTTTAAAGATCAGCCGTGAGAAAACCGAGTACATGCAATGTAACTCTGCAGCCAATAAACAAAAACATACTGTCAACATAGTAGGGAAGCAGTTGAACGAAGTTGACCGATTTAAGTACCTGGGTTCTGTTGTTTCAAACGACGGGACGATTGACGCTGATATAACCCACCGTGTTAATACCGGGTGGATGAAATGGCGAGAACTATCGAGTGTGCTATGCGACAGCCGAATGCCGGTACGCATCAAAGGAATAGTATGTAAAACTGCAGTCCGCCCTGCTCTAATCTACGGTGCCGAATGCAGGCCCATGAAAAATATACATACCACAAAAATGCATACGACGGAAATGAAGATTTTAAGATGAGAGGAGGAAGGTATTCTGTCAGACGGAGTGAGAAACGAACACATTCGTAGAATTTTCAAAATCAGACCAATCGAAGAGAAACTCTCCGAAACACGTCTCAGGTGGTATGGACACGTCATGAGAAGGCCTGAAAATCATATGACCAGACAAGTGTCGAACATAGACACTGGTCTAAAAAAAGCCAGAAAGGCCCCTACTAACTTGGTTATCTGTTATCAACAATGACTCAAAGAAAGCCCAAATAAATATCATGACGACCTAAAATCGAGGAGCTTGGCGGAGAATGACGAGGAGAGCCGACCCCAAATGAAATGGGATAAGGCTAGGCCAAGAGAGAGAGAAATTATAACTTCACAAACTTCTGGTACTTTACCATAGATGGCGTTATTTTACAAAAAAGCAATTATAAACTTAAGTACGATTAACAAAAAGTCTTCATTCGCGTCAAAATGTATTGCCGGGATCAAGTGCAGTTGAGCAAAATTATGACACGCGTGCCTGAGAATTTTTGATTAATGTCCAACAGTGTATGTTATGCAGCTGCTTCGTGCGGCTAGAGTGATGATGATGACAAACAATAAGTATCATTATATCTATCAACGCAAGGTTCAATTTTTTTTTTGAAAATGATGAACGCCGCGTGGAGTAACGGTAACCACGTAAAGCAATACCTACTCGTCAAAATATAAACACACGAGGCTTCTCTTTGATAATTAACGTTTACGTAATTAATGTCACATATAGTCATTAATTATAGTACAATTGTATACACGAAACCTTGTTTACGTTCGGCATTACCTCAGGCCTGAAGCGGCAGTTGATCAATAATGTATTGTTCAGTCGAGGAGAAATTTGCCTAATTGATCGAGCTAAGTGAGCCGTAAAGATATCACCACGTTTGATTCGGATTAAGCTGTGAACACTGAACTCATGCCTATGACCACACAACTGAAGCTCTTTACTGTCACACAGATACAACTTTACATTTAACCCGACTGTCTTATACCGCGTTCAGATGACTAACGCACGCCACGTGTGTCAACACCCGCTTATAGTTCGCTTTGAAATCCGTTGCACATTAATTTAAGTAAATTCTATCAATAAGGCAACTCGCGCACGCCTTGCATACTCCACGGATACTCCACGCACTCGCATCGCTCCCACCTCACGCCCGCCTCGCGTCCGCCTTGCGTTTACCCCTCATTGTATTATGTATTCGGTTTTTTTGTTAGATCACGCTTTGCCAGATTCAAAATGTAAATTTAAAAATGCGATGTCTGTCCTGTGTGACCTTAAACTCCCAAAAGTTGATGAGCTTTCGTTCTGTACGGTAATACATAAATTCATTCTGTCCCTTAACTTAGACTCAAAGCATGGTATCTTCTTATTCTTTGGTCTTAGCCCCAGACTAAAGGATAAGAAGATTTTTGAATTAAGACCACAATATTAGCTTTAATCAGCATCATAATACTATCAGATAGATCGTACTTGCGTTAGCCTAATAACCTGAATACAACGAACCTGAGTGACATTACTTGTAAGTACTCGAATTATCATGGGGGTAAAATGTGCAAGAGCTTTATTTGTTCATAACAAAATTATTTTCAATTATGCAAAGTAACAGTTAAGTCCAAATTAAAACGCATGCTTCAAATGCGTGTGTACTATGTGATGAGAAAATTCGTCAGGGTGATTCGAAGTGACGGTAGCACAATTGGTAGTGCACTCACGGCCTAAGGGTCATGGGTTCGAATTCCACTCGTGGCGATATTTTTCACCACATGTTTTTAATTTGTATAATTATCCGATCATTATAATGATATTAAAAAGAATATGGTAACAGCAAAGCTTTTAATTAATGAAAAAAATAAACGAGAAGCAGTCGAAAAGATTTCAAACATCATCGAGAACGAGATGTCATTTTACGATTGAACGGCGAATCGAATATAAATCGGATTTTGTATTCGAGAGCTCTCAAACTGAGGTGCCGATCACAATCTCCTTTTTCCATGCAAATCACCAGCTATTTATTAGACAAACAAATGTAGAGGCAAACGTTTGTTTCATCATGTGAATGACACAGATATGGCTATCTTTCGCTTTCGTGTTCAAAGGTTATTTGATAATCCCATGGGAACCTCGTGTTTTTAAGGAAAAAGTACCGTGGTGGTCATCTGACCAAATAGAATATTGTATTACATTTTTATTTTTTGTTTATTGATAAACCACCAGCGATACAGTTTCTTATAGTTACAAAATATACAATATACTTAATAGGGCCAAAAAAGGTTTACGCAGGTTTTCATTAATATAATGAACCTTATGTTGATTGCAATAACAAACCATTATTTTAAGTTTAGTTAGGTTTATTATATAGTTTAGTTTTCGTTAGGTTTTCTTTAATGTAAATTAATTGTATTTTTTAATAAACACGCTCATTTCAATGCGAAAGTATATATGGATTTTTGTTTCGGTTTCATGCCAAAACAACTAAACGGAATGGAATGTTTGTAATAACTTTACTGTACTCAGAAAACACAATCACATAAAATAACAACATAAAGAGTAAACTGATAACGGCGGACTTATCCCATAAAGGAATCTCTTCCAGTCAACCGGGGAATGAGAAGATAGGACAAATACTCACAAGAAGGGTATAGAAATTCGTGCTTACACAAGATAAATGAAATTGACATTATAACTAACCAAAATAACTACACATGCATATATACATATGAATAAGTATATGAATGTAGAGTAGATATCTTGATCACGCAAGATGCTGTTACTCAGCGCCCGTTACACAGATAAAAAAACCAATAGTAGTCAAATAGAAAATATTGGCGTAATATTTCTGTGTTTTTTTTATATTACCTTAAAACATAGTTCTAAATATCAAATAAATACACTTAAACACAGAGTGGACATCAAATATGTAAATAAAGCGAATTGTTATTCGATATTCCACATGAACAAACAATACCGTGTTATTAGAAACACTTCAGCACTTAATTACCATAATAATTTTGTCCGATAATGCGTGATAAATAAACAAACATGTAGTATGTGGATGGTATTTTGTGCCCTAACCTTCTATAGACTAGTGCAATAACAAATGAAGTGTGGTCACGCTGTAGGTTGATGTCGGTGTCCATTGGGTAGCGTTGTGGTTGGGAGTGGTGATGGATACACGACAGCCGTTGTTTGTACTATTCCATCTTCTTAAAGCTACTCCTTATACGGTGATGACTCTCTCTCAAGTGAGTACATCTTAAGCTTATATACTATAATGAGATAGGTATCTAAAAGATTCCAACGCTTTATCGGAAGGTGCAACTATCAAGTATCACATAATTTCACGTTACTTTGATATGTAACTAATCTGCATATTATCATCACGTTACCACACAAGGACCAAACGATATTTGTAACTTGTTTTAGGGGAAAACTAAAATATGTAATGCATTGACCTCGCATTATTTTTAGAAGTTAGTCAAGTGTATTCGCTATTTTTAGCTTCAACGACGAAGTACGATATTTTTTTTCTTGTAGTCAAAACAAAATTTTTCTTTGGAATTTGTACGAAATACAGGCGAATGACGTCATAGTTTTTTGGGTCTAATGGTATTTATATTCAGTTTTCATGCAATAATAAATCTAAAATCACTTTAAAAACGAATGTGACAAGTTGCATTATTTTGTGACGTTTTATTTTCTTAACAGTACCAAATAATTTATTTTGCCCCAGTAATATACCCAATTATAAATTAGATAATTTTAATTTTTTTCATTTAGGTACACACTAGCTGAGCGACCGTTACTTTTTTTAAATAAAAATATTTTTTTAAGCTTCGTCACTCCCTTAATACCGAGTTTCATCAAAATCGTAGGAGCCGTTTCAAAGATATTCATTAATTGCTCGATTAAACTATAGAATACCTACTATTACGATTACGATCGACTTTATCCCTAACCGTAACCCTATCAGTTTAGCACTTCGGTGGGCGTGAGGATCCAAAGGAAAGGAAATCCAAAGTGTGATGCGGGTTTGCTAGCCGCATTATACTTATTGATTTTATTCAGAATCTGGTCCATTCCTTCGATCGGCTTTTACAATCGCGAGAAGAGAAGCAACTAGCACATTCTCAGTCTTTTCTTTGTTCCCAGACTAGCTTGGAAGAAAAAACAACTTATTCATTCTCAGATTTCTTTCCGCCAGGCCAAAAAAGTCAAAAAGTAGTAAATAAACTTCGAAATACAAACGTGCGTAGAATAGTGCTACGAAATTAAATAGTTACGATAAATTGTTAGTCGACAGTGATGTGCAATTAAAAAACCTATTTCTATTCTGCTTTCGAACAGCACCTGAATATTAATTTTCGCACCGTATGGTAAACTAAAACAAAAGTAGGCTCACGCCTCTGTGCCGACGAGATTCGGCGGGTAAGGCGCCATAATGAAATTTAAATTACGCGCCGTTCTGCATAAAGTCCAATTATGCGCAATACCTGCTGTAAGCTGCCGCCGGTATATTTCATTATGTGCCGCAATTGACCGGTGTTAAGGTATTAGGCAGTTTACTTGTTAGCCTACCAATTTTCAGAGGTATTTTCTTGCATATTTTTATTTGTAACTTACTTATACGAAGCATGAAACTTACTTTGAAAAACTAAAGCTGAACAAATGCCTACTAATTGTAGATAAAATACAAGACCGTTAAAAAACATATGAAAAAAAAGATGATTAAATTGCTTATAAAAATAATTTCTGTTTGATCCGATTAGAAAGAACATAATAACTTTAAAGTGGCCTTTGTATCAGGTAGGTCTATAAAATGCAATTATGCGCAATACCTGCTGTAAGCTTCATTATGTGCCGCAATTGACCGGCGTTATTAAGGTATTAGGCGGCAAGGTATTAGGCAGTTTACTTGTTAGCCGACCAATTTTCAGAGGTATTTTCTTGCACATTTTTATTTGTAACTAACTTATACGAAGCATGAAACTTTCTTTAACAAACTATCGCTGAACAAATGCCTACTAATTGAAAAAAAAATACTAGATCTTTAAAAAACATATGAAAAAAAATACAGATGATTTTTGAAATTTGCGATAAAAATAATTTCTGTTTGATCGTTTAGAAAGAACATACTACTTTAAAGCGGTTTTTTTATAAGGTAGGTCTATAAAATGCAATTATGCGCAATACCTGCTGTAAGCTGCCGCATATATACGAAGAAATAAGTTTTATTTTTTACTAGCTGATGCCCGCGACTTCGTTCGCGTGGACTTTATGACTCCGGCGTATTAATATAAATAAAAACTAATGAGAGAGAGAGAGAGAGAGAGAGAGAGAGAGAGAGAGAAAGAGAGAGATAAGAAAGTACTTGTTACAGGGTTAGGAGTTAAAAGTCAATATTATTTTAATTCTTTCCTTTGGGAGCCAATATGAAAAGAGCTGAAGTATTACTAACCCAGGAGAAAGCCACATTAAGTTGGCCATGCGAAAAACAAGTCCTTAGATCCACATCAGCAGCTTTAAGCCTCTAATACTGTGACTTATTTTCATAGCAAAGCAAGTAAACACATGGAACTGTGTATTTTCAAAAGGAAAATTGTTAGGGATGAGTGGCATACGCGGAATAAATACAGTTTCACTGGTACCACTCACAGTAAACTTTAAGTGTCTCAGCAGACTATGCCGAAGTTTAGCGGCTAAAGTTCAGTGTTTAAAGTTCGGTGGGGATGACACACTAAATTAGCTGAAGTTCAGCCGCTGAAGTTTGGTGGAAACGCCGGACAGTAGTGATGTGCCGATATGAGAATCTTCCGTCTTTGGCGCGTCTGCGGCGAACGGAAACGGGAGCGGAAGAGGGAATGGAAGTGGAAGAGGGAACGGGAGCGAAAGCGGAAGCGGGAGCGTAAGCGCGAGCGGGAGCGGAAGCGGGAGAGTAAGCGCGAGCGGGAGCGGGAGCGGGAGCGGCAGCGGGAGTGGCAGCGGCGGCGGCGGCAAAGGCTTCTGCGGCGGCGGCGGCGTCGGCGGTAGCGGTGGTGGCAGTGGCGTCGGCAACGGCGGCGGCGGCGGCGGCAGCGGCGGCAGCAGCGGCGGCAGCGGCGGCGGCGGTGGCAGCGGCAGTGGCGGCGACAGCGGCGGGAGCGGTGGCAGTAGTGGCGGCGGGAGCAGGAGAGGTAGCGGGAGCGGGAGCGGGAGCGGAAGCGGGAGCGGAGACGGGAGCGGAGGCGGGAGCGGAGGCGGGAGCGGAGGCTGGAGCGGAGGCGGGAGCGGAAGCGGCGGCGGCGGCGGCGGGTGAGGCGTCGGTGGCGGTGTCGGCGGCGGCGGCGGCGGCGGCGGCGGCAGCAGCGGCGGCAGCGGCGGCGGCGGCGGCAGCGGCGGCGGCGTCGACAGCGGCGGCGGCGGCGGGAGCGGTGGCGGTAGTGGTGGCGGGAGCGGAAGAGGGAGCGGGAGCGGGAGCGGAAGCGGGAGCGGAAGCGGGAGCGGGACAGGAGCGGAAGCGGGTGCGGAGGCGGGAGCGGAAGCGGCGGCGGCGGCGGCGGGTGAGGCGTCGGTGGCGGTGTCGGCGGCGGCGGCGGCGGCGGCGGCGTCGTCGGCGGCGTCGGCAGCGGCGGCGGCGACGGCGGCAGCGGTGGCAACAGTGGCGGCAGCGGCGGCGGCGGCGGCAGCGGCGGCGGTGGCGACAGCGGCGGCGGCGGTGGCGGCGGCGGCGGCGGCGGTGGCGGCGGCGGCGGCGGCGACGGCGGTGGAAGCGACGGCGGCGGCGTCGGCGGAAGCGGCGGCGGCGGCGGCGGGAGCGGTGGCGGAAGCGGTGGCGGAAGCGGTGGCGGTGGCAGAAGCGGTAGAGGGAGCGGGATCAGGAGTCAAATTTCGCATCAGCATTATTGGCCCTCCGACATTAGGACTTATTTTGTGAGCCGAGAGTCCATTTTCTGCAAGTGAATTACGAAACTCAACTGGATAATTGGTGGCGTCGTCAACAAAACTATCCAAGAAATTAACAATAATTTGCGTCATAAGTTGATTTTTAATTTTTTGTTGTCAATATGGCGCGTTCACGTAACCAAGAATTTTTCTGGTGTGTTTTGCTCGGAAGGATACTGAACTTATAAGTTTTTCTTCGGACTAAACAACTTTTTTTTGGAAAAATTTTCAATGTACAGACACATTTTTTTTACTCTTTTATTATAGTATAGATAGATAGATTTAGTATGTTTTTGTTCAGCGGCAACAAAAAAACATCATCTTTAAAAATTTCAACTGTCTTGCTATAATGGTTCATGAGATACAGCCTGGTGACAGACAGACAGACAAACAGTCGGAAGGTCTAAGTAATAGGGTCCCGTTTCTACTCTACCCTATGGAACCCTAAAAATCGAATAAAATAAGTATTTATGGGGGGCTCCCATACTACAAACGTGATTTTTCATAGATTATGGTACGGAACCCTTCGCGCGCGTCCGACTCGCGCTTGGCCAGTTGTATTATAACTCAACAAAAAGTTCTCATCAGACTTAACAACTTTTGCTAAGGCGGCATTTTAATATTTCTTATAGTTTAGCTGGACCATTATAGTTCTGCATCATGTGTTCCATTTTCCAAAATCAATTATAGCCTATATGTTGCCCAGGCTTCACAGCTATATAACAAAAAAAGTTTCATTCGAATCCGTCCAGTACTTCCGGAGATTAGCGTGTACAAACAGACAAACAGACTAACAGACAAACAGACAGACATTTTTTTTTATTTTCTTACTCTATTACTATATCTCCATCGCCCCAAATATTTTTTTTTGAAAAATTTTCAATGTACAGACACATTTTTTTTACTCTTTTATTATAGTATAGATTAAAACTTTAGCAAACAAATTCTTAATAACTGTAGAATAAATCATTTAATATTTATCATAGATTTTCTATTAAGTTACTAAAATATATCTTATTCGTTATTTTATATTATGTTATTTTATATTATGATAAGATTACAATATTTTTTTCGGAAAAAATAATAATTTCTGTTGCTAATATTATAGGTACCTAGCTAATATTATGGGAATCTGTCTAAAATACTTAAATAAGCAATAAAGATATTCGATCAACATTTTCCCCAAAGTAAAATCTCCCCACCATTACCAACGCTTATTAGGGAAAATAACTTCCAAAAAGCTCTTCACAGTTGATGGGGAAAGCTGATGGTAAGTGCTAACTATTAATAATTGTTAAGCTAATGGACTCAGGTGTGCACCGGCCCTTAGAGTGACATCGCGCTACTTAGAGTGATTATAAGGGTGCATTAATACTTTATGTGGTTATTTGTAAATTACAGTATCTATTCTGAAGGGTAGGGTTCATTGAACTTAATTTTTCCGGCACTTCTTACAACTTTTACATACTTTATTTTCGTATTTTTTTTTCCTGGAATACTTGGTATAATTTAACTTTCAAAGTAACATAGCATATCCCACTTACAATTACTTAGGATACCCGTACATACAATATTTGAATATAAATTAATAATAAATAAATAAATAGGGACAAATAACACAGATTGAGCTAGCCCGAAAGAAAGTTCGAGACTTGTGTTGTGGGATACTCAACGATAGTATATTTTATAACAAAAACATATATAAATAAACATCCAAGACACAGGACAATTTGAAAAAGACCATTTTCCAACTTGCCCTGACCGGGGATCGAACCCGGGACCTCTGGGTGGCGGACTAGCATTGTTACCACTACACCACGGAGTTCGTTATCTGAGTGAGTATGGTCGACACTTACTAGAATCTGGTAGAGATGGCCCCGGTGATATGAAAGCTTACTTAATTTTCATCAAAAACTTAGGATTTTATTTAACCCATTCACTGCCGATGCCGACAACGCACTCGTGCTGGTGCGGGCTAAAACAATGCAAAGTACCTAATTGTTATTTTAAAAGTGGCAGTGACTGAGACATGTTCAACTCATCACAACAAACACTTTCACTAGTACTAAACAAAAAAAAATCGCGAAAAACAGCTCTGGTGCTCCATACAATTACTACTCGTACCTATCAAATAGAAGGGGTTAAGAACCTGGTTTACTGGTGTTATTATAAGTAAATTAAATAGCTAATTCGACTCAAGAAGAAGACTGGTGTTTAATAAATTGATCAAAATCTAACCAAAAGTTATCAAAAACGTCTTGATCATTTAACTTTATCAATTAACTTTACCTTAGATATAAAATGAAAGACCACAGTCCTCATTTTATCCCAGTATTTCCTTCCTTTTAAACCCAAAATCGGCACTGAATGGTATTTTGCTGTCGACTGAATACCCATTCACTTGTCTGGACGGGATATCTATCGGCGTTTTCTAGTCAGGTGCAGTTGAGGTTTAATGCAAGCTTAAAGCTAAACATACTGATCTAAGGAATTCTATCCATTACCAATGCGGTAGCTGGCTTTATGAGTTAGCTTAATTCGAAGCAGTTATTTTGATTTCTTACGAAATTAGTCTTAAAGAAAAGAAATGCAGAATGTTCCAGTTTCTTTCTGCCTTTTTTGCTGTGCTGATCGTAAAATCGGATGGAAACTTTTAACGGTTACTAGTGTGCAGGTTTCCTCACGAAGTTTTCCTTCACCGAAAGTAAGTGGTAGTGGTTGAAAATGAACGTAAATAAGTACGAACTGTTGCTGACTGTCACTGCTTTCGCAAACTATCACCGACTGACACTGCTGTCACTGGTACGCTGTCGCTGATACACTGTCGCTGGTACGCTGTAGCTGGTACGCTGTCGCTGGTACGCTGTCGCTGGTACGCTGTCGCTGGTACGCTGTCGCTGGTACGCTGTCATTGGTATGCTGTGACTGGTACGCTGTCAACGACTGTAACTGCTGTCACAAACTGTCACTTCAGGCACGAACTGTCGCCGACTGTCACTGCTGTCGCCACTATCACCGACTGATACTGCCGTCGCTGGTGATCTGTCGCTGGTACGCTGGCGCTCGTCTGTCTGGGACCATAATAATAAATAATTACTGTAGGTGGACAAACAAGTAATGTAGGTTACATTACTAACAACGACTTGGTGAATTCGATATCATAAAGTGCTGTACTCATAATATCAAATAAATAAACCGGTCAAATGCAAGTCGGACTTATACGAGGATACCGTACCTTCGCACAGTGGTTTAGTAGTAGATTGTTAAACAAGGGTTTTTTATTTTTTATTTTTTTATTTATTTAACTTCATACACAAATACAAGTGTAATGGCGGACTTAAAGCCTAAGGCATTATCTACCTGTCAACCAAACGGGTGATGTAGAGAATGACAGGGGTAGTGCAAAACTTGAATAGGTACATGGCGAAAAAAAAAGACTATATGTCAAAACAATAAACTACATACAAAAAAATACACGCTATTAAGTATATACTATGATAAACAATACCTACATATACTACATAAATACACTATGATCTATCTGACAGTTTTTGAAGAAAGTGTGCCTTCACCTGTTTCTTAAATGAAAAGCGGGTTTTAGCCTTCCGGACATCAACTGGTAAATCGTTCCATAGTTTGATAGCCTGGACGATGAAAGAATTTGTAAAGAACCTGCTCCGGTGAACTTGCAAAAATAGGTTGAAATTGTTAGAGGAGCGAAGATCTTTGAGATGGGTATCACCCTGAAATTAAAAATAACACTTCTGGTAAGCAGGAGTAGCGGGTTCAAAAAGAATCGAAAAGAGAGTTGTAAGGATGTGCAAGTTACGCCGTTGACTAATTGGTAACCAATGAAGTTGGGAGCGGTAAGACGACACATGATCATACTTACGAAGAATTGTAAGTAATCAATTACACCCGAGATATTTAGGCTCACGAGCGAGCGAAGCGAGCGAGGGAGCTTATAGTTCGAGGGTGTAATTGATCACTTACACTCGAGTTGAACACTCTACTTTTCATCATGATAGCGAGGAAATAAGGAAAAACTGTTATAACAAAATTGTTTATTTAAGAAGTTTCTACTTACAATTCAATGAAATTAATAGTAAAATTGGAACAATTTGAAAGCGATAAAGTAACCGGCTTCCCTGGTATGTGAATATTTTGTTTCATGTTTTGCGACAATGCAACTTGACTGCCTTGCATGGATTGACCAGTTTCTTCGTCACCTGCACTGTCGAAATCGTAACTCTTGGATGATCAAAGACGCGGCTTACTTGAACTATAACTAGCACGCAAATTAATAGTTTCCGTTATTTTGCTGGTTATTCTGCTCTTATTCTCAATTGAGTCTTCTATATAACCTTCAGCAACGGTGCTTGATTTCCAGCCCCCGTCTCTTTTTATTGTGGTTAGGTCCGCGCCCGAATCAGCCAAAAACGGTCATAATCAATTTATACGGGCATTGCGTTTATTATTATAATACATAATATGACAGGTTTTTATTTACAAACGTACCTTTGCTGCCAAATATATCTCATCGGGGACCTCATTCCAGAAAGTTTCTATTTGTTCTGCAGTAAAAACCTTAGATTTTTTGCATTTATAGCCCGCGGATTGTCTTTTCAAAAACGATAACAATTTGGCGTAGTTTTTCAAATCGATATCATGTATCGTATTGATTGTGGATTTCAACATGGAATAAATACTCCACAAAGAAGAGGGCTTTAGTTTTTTTGATAATTCATTGAAATATGTGATCAATACACTTTTCGAAATAGATTTCACTTTTTTTTCAGTGCGCCACTTAATAAAATCGTCATAAGCTTTTAAATATCTTTCCTTTGAAATCGGAGGTAATAAGTTTTCTATGACTGCTTTTGCCTCTTTTTTAACCGATTCAGGCGTCAAATCTAAATCTTCACTTGAACTCGTTATTTTTTGTTAAAAATTTTCAACTTGCAACGAAACTTATAACAAGAAAATTTTGCGCGCCAACCTGTCTTTTTTTTAGAGGCCAGTGCGCTTGTTTTAAAAATAAAACTAAATTCATCTATACGAGTATTATAGGAGTCGGTGCATACCCGCTTTCGATTTTCAAATTTACTTACCTCCCTTAGGATGTAAATTGAACTCACAACCCGGATTTCGAGTAAAAAACAACCTCCTTTCAGAGCTTGAATGATGAAAAATATATTTTGAGTATTTGTTGTTAATTACAGCGGCCACAGTAATACCTAAAACTGTAAAAAATTCAAGTATATAATTATTGTTATTATAAAGACCGAGTTAACACGCTGAAAAAAAAAATTTCTTGTATGACGATCTCCTTTATTTTTCAAGTTTATCTTATTTAAAGGATTTCGTACTGAAATGGTAAAAACGGGACCCTGTTACTAAGACTCAGCTGTCCCTCTGTCTCAGGTGTTGAAATTTTCTCAGATGATGTATTTCTGTTGCCACTATAACAACAAATACTAAAATCAGAATAAAATGAATATTTGAGGGGGGGCTCCCATAAATAAATGTGATTTTTTATAGATAGTACAGTACAGAACCCTTCGCCCGTAAGTCCGGTTCGCACTTGGCCGGTTATTAGTATTTGTTGTTATAGCGACTATAGTAATACATAATCGGTGAAAATGTCAAGTATCTAGCTGTTATGGTTCAAGAGATGGAGCCCTGTGGCAAACGGACGGACAGAGTCTAAGTAACAAAGCCTTTCAGGCGAGTAGGCGACCAATACTATGAAAATAAGTTTTCAGCAATGGTCCTTACGAAGCGCTGGTATCGGTAGCTATTCTTTAAAAATAAATTAAATTTTAATTTACTTTACACGTAACGTAAATTATACTTATTGACGGGTAAAAGTGCCTATAAAGGTCTAATTACTGAATAAACATTTGTATCTTTGAATCTTGAAGTAATATAATCTCATTTGGCAAATAATTATGCCATGGACGTAAGTTACGGAACCCTAATAACAAATCACACTCATTAACTACAGAACTAGTGCTTCAAACTAAAAATAAGCAACACTGAGTACTAACTAGATAATAATTAGTAAATTTTCGGTGAAAATGTCAAGTATCTAGCTGTTATGGTTCAAGAGATGGAGACCTGTGGCAAACGGACGGATAGAGTCTAAGTAACAAAGCCCTTCTGGCGAGTAGGCGACCAATACTGTGAAAATGAGTTTCTTTTAGCGTTTCTTCTCGGCAGTGGTCGTTACGAAGCGCTGGTATCGGTAGCTATTCTTTAAAAATAAATTAAATTTTAATATACTTTACACGTAACGTAAATTATACCTTTTGACGTGTAAAAATGCCCGTACAGGCCTAATTACTGAATAAACTTTTGAATCTTTAAATTTTTGAATCTTGAAGTGGTGGGATCTCATTTGGCACAAAATTATACCAAGGACGTAAGGTTACGGAACCCTAATAACAAATCATACTCATTAACTACAGAACTAGTGCTTCAAACTAAAAATAAGCAACACTGAGTACTAACTAGAAAATAATGAGTAAATTTTCGGTGGAAATTCGTTGAGTGGCGTTCGTGCCGCGGCGCCGACTTGAAAATTGTTAGCTTGTTTTTGCTGCATAAATTGATGTAGTTTACGCCATTACTACGAAGATTGGAATGATTTTGTATTGCAGTGCAGAAAGGTTTTTTTATACAATATTATTAAATTAAAGTCCGAAAAAGCAATTACAGTGGCAAAATAATATGTTATAAGATAAGAATAATTATACTAATGAAGTAATCCGAGTCTTCATGAACAATTCGGCGTTTGTATGTATGTATATTCGGCGATTAATCGAGCAGTTTTGATCGGAGCTTCACTTTTGATAGACGTGTACCAGAAGCCAATAGAATTGTTAAGTTCAAACATGCCAAATTGGTCAAGGGGTTGCCGAGATACCGGGCCGAGTTTGGAGCGAACTTACTAGTTTATATAATTTAAGTTATGATGCCCCATTCTGATCAGCAAAAAAGAAAAAAAAACAATCGAGTGAATAGAGGACTATCTAAATCACAGTTATAGACATGAATTTTTTTCTATATAGCGACGTCGAAGAAATGCTTAGCAATAAGGCCGCCTTTTATGCATTTCCTAGTTTTTCAAATAATAATTATGTCCAGTATTAATTTCTTTTGTCCAAATTTTATTGTATTGTATGTTAAATGCCTTTAGTATTTCATGGTTATAAAGTCTACAAGAATTTGATTTTTGAAGTTAAAAAGCTGGGTTAACTGACTTCAGGCTTCAAAGCATCAGAGTTAATAATAAAATAGCAAGCGGTATAAGACTGAATTTAATTCTTCTTATCGAATCGAAAAGATTCCAGTGCAATTTCAATTTCAAATCAACTTTAACCAGTATGTGACATCCGCGATACCTCTGCCTTTAGCTTCCTTGAAGTCTTAAATTTAAATTAACTAGTTCTTAAGCAACACGTTCTAAGACTTTGAAAATAAACTTGGCATAACTATGTTAGTTCTCAAACTTAAAGCAACAGTATTGCAGCGTAGTCACTGAGCGGCCGGCAATCAAGCCATTTGTCCTCTGATTAACATAGTTTCCAAAAAGTTAGCTCGAAACTTATTTCTAACTGAACTCGTTTCAGCTGCATTCTCTCCAAGCACGAATTTCTGGGAATTTGACGGTGGAATTTCTCATAGAGCTGTTCTAGACAAACAAAATTACTTGCATTCCTGTTATTAAATATTTGCTTTTATAATTATAGTCTCGGGGTACTGGAAATAATAACGTTCTTAATTGAAACTTGAGAAATGTTGCTATTATAAAATTAATAAGTAATTAAGGTATGTGAAGTTACTTTCCTAACTATTGGGTTGATATTAGCTTGGAGAGATGCCTTTATGCAGCTTAAACATCAAACACATTTTGGCCTTTTGACACAAATGAAACAAGAAGAAGGCTAATTTAAACGTCAAACATACAAATATTTTTGCTTTTGTGTTAAACTGGCTACAGTAATTAAATTGGGCATTTTCCTGGGTCAAGAATAAATTGCTTTGTACTGTTAAGAATCCCTTTACCCTGGACTCTTCCATACAAACGTAGTCTAGCTTTTATTTTGAAATGACATGTAAGATTTTGGCAGTATTTTGTAATTTTTAAGGAAATTGCATAAATCTAGGCATATATCTAGTTATCGACAGCCAAATATGAACTACATAGAAAATATGAGAGTGTAGAAGTTTTCCATACTGATGGTTAAATATGATATGATACACTATACTCTCTTTTAAGTTTATATTTTGACTGTGAAATCTAGTTATATGCAATTTCTTTGAAATTACATAATTGTTTACGCCTATATCGACCGAAAATAAAAGCTACTAGACTATCTTTGCATGAGACAGTCTGATTCTGTCTAGGGTAAGGGGACTCTTAAGAAAATAAAACGTCCCAAAATAATGTCACTTGTCATTGAATATATTCATCTCAACGGGATTTTAGATTGATTATTGCTATTGACAAGAGCGCTATTTGACTCCAAGAAACTATGACGTTATCTGCCTGTAATTCAAACAAATCCAAAAAAAATATATATTTTGTTTTGACATTTAAAAAAAGTATCTGATTTGACTTGTTGGAAAATAGCTAATTGTGTGCAACAGAAAGATTCTTGCACTATTTAAATGGGTCATATTTGTAAAAACTTCGTTAAATACCATACAATATTAAGTTTAAAACGTCATTTCGGACAATAATTGCACTGTTTAAATGAAAAATAATTGTAAAAACTTTGTTGAAAACCATAAAATATTAAGTTCAAAATGTCATTTCGGACAATAATCACTTAAGAATTTTTGTAAACAAAACGAAATACGGCTCACTCTTTATTGAAAAGTAGTTACCTCCGACCTAAGCCAGTAACATTTTTCTATTTTTTCTCGATTTCTTTTTCTATTGACCTCACATGGCATCAGATATTTTTATTGACCAATACTAGATTCCAGTGAAGGAAAAATTGCGTAGTAACCTATATAATAGTTTCTAGTGTTTTAAATGACTCAAGTAATCATTATATAACAGTCATTGGGACACGTTAGGTGCCTTTGTTTGCTGTCTGATACTTTTCTCACTATCGCACCATTTATTAATATTATTATTTTTATTTGCCAATCCTGTCACCCAAAGGAAGCCTGTAAGAGATTGCCTTGATGATAAGGCCGCATATTGTCATCTGTTAACATATTAAAATGTTATTTTCATGTGTTTTAGTGCGATAAAGTGTTTTTACTTACTTTCTTACTGCAGGCAGGCTGGCTCATTATGTTTGACATCAGTGGTAGCCTTTATATTTAACCTATAAACACACTTGATAAGAAATAGAACTAACACTCAGCGACCTGTTAACAAAGAGTAAAAATACTCAGTATTCGCTTTGTAAATTATGTAGTAGTGTGCCAGTAGTCGAAACGAGAGTAACGGAATATTCAAGACAATAGCTTTGAAAGCAATGTTTTATTCAATATAGGTCAATGACTTTCGTAATGTCTAGCTTTTAACCTGAACCAGTGAATTTTTGTATCAGTTTGTCCTACATTTTGAACACGAACATTTTATCTTCTACTGGTTAATTTTAGCCTAAGCAGGCCTGTGTCACTCCCCGTTTAGGTATCGAAAATATACCTACATTTTTACTATGCGCGCGGTGATCACTTCGAAGGGGAAAATTCAGTTACATGAATCGTTTGTCCAGAGTAATAAGAATGAAACTGGCTTGCAATGGATGTCTAGGTATCTAAACGAAGAGGTGAGGTCTTCTGACGCGAGCTAAATTAAACCATAGCGCTAACCACATTCAGTAGATATTTCTTTGAATTTCTTTTCGGAGTAAGACTTCTGTACGTGAGCACTAGTACTTATTCTTTGTTAAGTTTTATTAAGTCTTTTTTAAAACTTTTAATTTAGCTATTTCTTCATTTTGTTATGCGGTTTGTTTGTTTTTCGTGTATGTGTAAGTGGCCAACACCAGTGATTTTTTTAAGCTGCCTAAAGGTGTTTGATATAGCTTGACGACTGTCATATAATGATGGCAGCCAGCTTTTATGTACCTTCCAAAGCATGGACGAGTTTGATTTTTTGTGCCACTGTGGTCACCCATCCAAGTGCGGACCACGCCTGGTGTCGCTTTACTTGCGAAAGCCCCAATAATACGTACTCCGACCGGGCCACCGAGCTCCTCACGACCTGGGCTTTGTCTGCTTAGAGCCGCAAGATCCCAAAAGCTTTATCTGTATACTTTTTACTATGCAATTTACTCGTATGTATGTGATAAAGTAAAAAAAAGTACTTTATAAAAATATATGAAAAGATAGAGTTATTTTATTTCTTGAGTGCTGATATCTTCCGTGCTACATAACACTGGTCTACAAAATTTTACATTTATTGCCACTGTCATAAGACTAATAAGACTAATTGTCTCTTACAGATTTTAGATGTTGTTTATATATAGACATAATTTACTTTTGTTTCCAAGAGGTCAGAATTGGGAATAATGTTAAATAAAAAAAAAAAAAACGATTTTCCCCAAATTCTGATATTTTTAATTATTTATAGTAAATAACTAATAGTGCAGGTAATTTAATTTTGTTTCAACAAATTTTGTTTTACCTTTATACCTTTTTATCTATGGAGATATAGAAAGATTTAGTTTCCTTAATATTTCCCATACATTATGTATTGCGCTGTGGTTCCGGGTTAGAATAGGACCACTCCATCTCTCCCTGTGGATGTCGTAAGAGGCGACTAAAGGAAAAAATAAAATAAAAAAGCACTAATAGCTTGTGCTACAATAGCATTCCCAAGGAGGGTTGACGTCAGGCAGGCGGCCGGTTGTAAAATAAAGCCAAATCAAAAATGGAAAGAAAAAAATAAAAGAGTCAGGCATAGGGATAGGGCGCCACCGCAAAATGGCGCGCAGGAGCCCCGCCCGACTCCTGTGACAAGTGGGCCAGAGCTACCGTGTCTGGGGTGGACACGGCCAAAGACGCGAGCCCCAACCCAGAAACTCCGCTTTGCAACGTGGAACATTGGCACGCTAACTGGACGCACGAGGGAGCTGGCCGACGTACTTTCCAGGCGAAAAGTGGCCGTGGCGTTCCTGCAGGAGACTCGGTGGAAAGGCTGCAGATCCCGGTCCATTGGGAATGGTTACAAGCTGATCTACACCGGTGCACCTGGTGGCGAGGATGGGGTGGCCGTAGTGCTGTCAGAGGGGCTTCAGGATAGCGTCTTGGAAGTAAAACGCTTCAGCAGCCGGCTAATGGTCGTGGTGGTGCTTGTCGAAGGGGTTATGACTCATTTGATAAGCGCCTACGCGCCACAGGCTGGCTGTGAAGACGCCGAAAAGACGAGGTTCTGGGACCTACTCGGCGGCGTGCTGCGTGGCATCCCGTTGTCGCAGGCAATCGTTTTGGGCGGCGACTTGAACGGTCATGTGGGTGAGGCGTGTGAGGAATTTGAGCGTGTTCATGGTGGCTATGGATACGGAAGTCGCAATCCGGAGGGTGGAGAAATCCTCTCAACGAGTGCGGCGGCCGACCTCGCCATCGTGAACACGTTTTTCAGAAAGAAATCCGAGCACCTAATCACCTACAGGAGCGGGGGACGCGCTACCCAAATCGATTACTTCCTAACCAGAAGAGACCATATCGGCAAAGTAATCAACTGCAAAGTCATACCCGGCGAGAGTCTCACTACGCAACACCGTCTCCTTGTCATGGATCTTCGCATTAAGCCTGCTGGCAAGCCCACTGAGCGCTGTCGACGCCAAATCAAGTGGTGGCGGCTCGGAGAATCCAAGTCCCAAGAGTTCGCAACTGCGATCGGCAACAAATGCGACGAAACCGATGGCGAACCAATCCAGCTTCACTGGGACAAGATTCAGGGAGCTATCACTGGTGCGGCGAAGGCAGTGCTGGGTATGTCAAAGGGTGGACGCAAGTGTGACAAGGAAACTTGGTGGTGGAACGACACAGTCCAGAGGGAGACAAGGGTGAAGAAAGCACTCTTTAAAACGTGGCAAGCGTCCGGATCTCCTGAAGACCACGACGCATACAGGGTTGCAAAACGGGCCACTAAGAAAGCCGTTGCCCGGGCCAGGCGTAACCACGTACAGCCATTGTACAATAGATTGGAGTCGCCTGAGGGGCAGAAGCTTATCTATAAGTTGGCACGTTCCAGGGTCAAAGCGGCACAGGATATCTCCAAGTGCCGCTGTGTTAAAGACCCTAACGGCAACCTTTTATGCGAAGACCTCGCGGTGAAGGAGAGATGGCGCTCATATTTTCACGAGCTACTGAACCAGCAGCATAAAGAGGTGCAGCCACCGGACCTCCCTCCAAATCAAGGATTAGTGCCACCAATAACGCCTGAGGAAGTCCACTCAGCTCTTCACTGCATGAAGGACCGGAAAGCTGTCGGAGCCGATGGAGTGCCCATCGAAGCCTGGAAGGCTATGGGTTCCCATGGTGTGGACATCTTAACAAACCTTTTTAACCGCATACTCTTCACCGGTAAAATCCCTGACCAATGGAGGCTGAGTATTATTACTCCAGTCTTTAAAGGAAAGGGATCGGTGCAAGAGTGCAGCAACTACCGCGGTATAAAGGTCATGTCCCACACTATGAAGCTCTTTGAGAGGATAATAGACTCTCGGATCCGACAGGAGTGTACAGTCTCGGAGTGTCAGTATGGATTTCGCCCCGGCCTAGGCACTACGGACCCTATCTTTGCCCTAAGAGTCATCATGGAGAAATACAGGGCAAAGAATACGCCTCTCCATTTCCTGTTTTTGGATATGGAGAAGGCCTTTGACTGTGTTCCTCGAGAGATGATCTGGTGGGCTCTGAGGGCCAAAGGGGTGCCAGAGATCTATACTGACATAATCCGCGATATGTACCGCGATTCCGAGTCCATAGTTAGGACTGCTGTTGGTGACTCCAAACCCTTCCCCGTTACAGTCGGGGTTCACCAAGGCTCGGTTCTCAGTCCGTACCTGTTCAGTGTGATATTAGACGAAGTGTCTGACAGCATCAGAGACACACACGAGCAACCTCCGTGGCTGCTTGTGTATGCTGACGATATCGCACTGGCGGATGCGGACAGAGGGAGACTGGTGCGACGCGCAAATGTGTGGAGGGAGTCGCTTGAAAACGGTGGTCTGAAGCTAAATGTGGCGAAGACTGAATATATGGCTTGCAATGCTACAGATCCCCCACCCGTACGCATAGGCGAAGACTTGGTCAAGCGTACGGACCAGTTTAAATACTTGGGATCTGTACTTCACGCGTCCGAAGACATCGATGCCGACGTCAAGGCCCGTATATCTGCCGCATGGGCAAAGTGGCGAGAGGTGACTGGTGTCATTTGTGACCCCAAAATGCCGGTTAGGTTGAAGGGACAGGTCTACAAATCCATCATTAGACCTGTCCTTTTATATGGGAGTGAAGCGTGGCCTTTGCTTAAGCGGCACAAGCAGGAGTTGCGTGTCACGGAGATGCAAATGCTGCGTTGGATATGCGGAGTGTCACGGAGAGATCGTGTTAGAAACACCCGCATCCGCGGCAGTCTTCATGTCCGTGACATAGCGGACAAACTGCAGGAAAGTCGCCTACGCTGGTACGGTCACGTCCTACGAAAGCCGGCAAGCTACGTGGGAAACAAATGTATAGCCATGCCGCCTCCGCCGGGGCCCGGCAGGCGGGGTAGACCGAAGAAGTGCTGGCTTGACGTCGTCAAAGATGATATGCGTGCTAATCGTCTTACAACCAAGGATGCTCAAGACCGTGCAAAGTGGAGAAGAAAAAGTCGGAAAGCGGACCCCGGGCTTCTCAGCTTGCAGCTGAGGACGCAACTGGGAAAACGCTGAGATGAGAGAGAGAGAGAGATTATGTATTGCGCTGTGTATGGCGTTATACAGACCCACAAAAAATCTGTAACAAGTCCATTTTTTTAAATAATTTAGCAGTGATGTAAAAAATATTGTAAAATGTAAGGTTTGCCCAGTGTAAACCTGGTATTTGAAAATTTTAAAACACCTTATTAAAATGGTATAATTTTGAAGTTACCGAAAAAATAAGAAATTTGAATTTCTGACGAGTTTTTTTTGAAAATTAAGACGTCCTACACATTTTTTATAACTAGATTCATGTTTTGTGTACTGAATTCTTTTAGAAATCGCTGCAAGTATGCTTGTAGCAATCTTGTTGTCCAGTGAATTGTGAACAAATATTTATAAACTAATTCTGTTTATATATTAACAACTCAAAAGAAAATGTCCATTTTCCAACTTGTCCTTTCCTGGGATAGAACTCAGAACCTCCAAACGGTGAACTAGCGTTCTTACCAATACGCCACGGATATCTTCAATATTATCCTTAGTCAATGTAAATGAAACGTTAAATTTCAGTAACTAAAGCACATATTGCACTGAAATGTTCTTTCTGATACAGCACCTTTGTGAATTTGAGAACGGCCCGAAGTTAAAAGTTGCCAAGTTTATTCGACTCAGAAATTATCTTTGTATTATGTTACTGAAAGGCGAACTTTAACTTATTTTGTATCGCGGGGCATAGTAGCGTAAACTTGCGAATGAAATAAATAATGTTTTATACACCGTGGGGTGTAACTTACATGGTACTAATATTATAAATTTAAGACTTTGTATAGGCAGATGTACCTATACTATGTACCTATGAGTATGTAATATCCCACGAATCTCAGCTTAGCGTGTCGGACCTTGTATTACACGATATAGTTCACCAGACGTTTTTTAGTAATTAAACCGTGAGGCAACTCAAAGTCGGTATTCGCAACTACTAAACCCTACACTGGGCATGTTCGAATGACATGCTCACGCTAGACTAGACTACGCCAAGCGCGCATTGCATTTTTTAGAATTTGTTGCATATAATTTGAGTCCTGTTACACATACAACACAAAATTGCATTTACTGAAGTCCACACGCTACTTATGCGCTCACCTTGCGCGACACGACAGGACTTCGGTAAATGCAATTTGAGTTGTATTGATGTGTGATAGGACTTAAATTATATGCAACGAATTTCAAAGCGCGCTAGGCGTGGGCTAGGCGTGCGCCTGTCGTTTGAACGCGCCCTTAGAAGTAGGAAAATAGTCTAAAGTAAAACTTAAAAAGTTGAAATTTATATCCGCTACCTAATCATAATAAAACACAAAAATCCGGGAACTACACCTAATAACGTGGAGTAACCAGAAAAGTTATAAATACCATCAGCGGACAAAGAGTAAAGGCGTGTTTTCATTACTCGTATGCATAAATAACTGAATTTAGACTTTCGCGGTCACAATGCCTATTAATATTGCAGTAAGTCCCGTAATGTGAAAAATAGTCATTATGCATAAAAGTGACAGAAAAAATTATATATTGCAAATAAATTTTGACACAAACTGTATTTCTTAAAATTACTTATGAGTAAGATACAGCGATTGCTTATTTCGTCAGAACCGTGCTTCTATTGTGTGAAAGTGTGTATTGCATGCTAATCTTTAAGTGTCTAATGTATTAGCATTAAGTACAACTTTTGATCTTTTCTGATCAATAAATATTTGAGTGATAAAACAATATTTCGCTACATCACCCATTTGGTTGACTGGTAGATAAGATTTTAGGCTTTAGGTCCGCCATTACACTTGTATTTGTGTATGAAGTTAAATTAAATTTACGATTAATGACTTAAAATTGAACCATTATTTTTCTCTAGAACTGCAAATGGCTCATAACATAATCTTGAAAATGACATCCTCACTTTATTTTTCAAACTTTATATAATATTTAAATAACCTTTAAAATTATTTTATGCCAAGTATGAATATATTACAGTCATAATAAATCATTTTTTAGCAAACATGTTAGTAAAAGGTTAACAATATATTGTGCAGATCAATATGTACCCAGTTTGGGTGTAGCAAAACAATTAGGGTAACAATATTATTATTTAGATTTATACACTTTATTTAATTAATTTATTATATACTTAATTTACACTGTTTTACAACTAGCTTTATTTAAAGTTGTCTAAAAGGAGGCAACGTACCGGCTTTTGCTTCTTTACTTAAAATCGCGAGCGCACTACTAAAACGGACAACTAGGTATATTCGAATAGAAACACAGCCTTATAAAAATAAAGGCAGAAGTTGTGCCGTGTCGATGTTGCGAACATTCTGCTTGAACTAATTTAAAAATTCAATTCCTAAACTAAAAACTGTCGCTCGGAAAATGGCAATTTTCGGGCAAACAATTTACAAATTTTGCAATTTCATAACTAATAGAAGACACAAGTTGTATTACAAAGTAAACAGTTTCTGTGGAATTTGATGTGGCGGGCTCTGAATATTTTTGTAGTTTTGCGCGGGTTTGAAAACTATTTTTTTTAACGCTAGAACAGCCGTGCGGCTAAATGTGTATACCAGAATCTGATTTCTGTCTGTCGTTTATTTTTGGAACGCACCTTACTTATTATCGCATCGCCGATTTGTAATTTCTCGATTAAGAACCCACACGTCACGTTATAGCTTTGACTCACCAACTTCGGAAAATACATGGGTAAAGCTGCAGGTTATTATTAAATTGCACTGTTTTTTTAGATATGAAAGAGCTCGCAAACGTTGTCAGAAGCTAGAAAAAAAAAACAAAAACTGAGTATATTAAAATAATATATATATAGGGATAAAAAACACTGATTGAGCTAGCCCCAAAGTAAGTTCGAGACTTGTATTATGGAGTACTAATTCAACAATATTGTATTGCAACACAAATAATATTTGTCATTCAACAAGCCCGTTGAATATCAACTTCAATAAGCAAATCTAAAAATACCGCTAACAAATACTGCAACTTCAACATCATAAGTTTTCAAACTTCATCTTCAAAACTCAGGTCAAAGCACCGAGCTCATAAATTAAAATACGTACTTTGTAAGAAAAATAAAGCAGTGAACGTCTTACAAGACTGTGTGCTTGTAAACATCTGGCACATCTAAAAGTGAGGACAGGAACACTGGCAATTACAGAGTAAGAGACATCTGCGACGGGCCGGCTTATATGCAATAAAGTAACCGGACGGACTTAGCTGTCTAGATGAGCTGGGAGTCTGCAAGGCGAATCATGCGACTATGTATATTAATGATCAAAAGATATTTATTTTTTTACAAAAAAGGACTTACTTAATTTTTGTTGAAGAATTTCTTCAATATTCATCATATCTTCACCGAATGACCAATGAGATAGTAAAGGCTTTCCAATAAAAAATAATCATGAAAATCGGTTCACAATTGTCAAGGATATAGTGCAACAGACATTAAAAAAAAAACCGTATAGTTAGTTCTATTGATAACGTGTTCCTTCTTTTAAGTCGGTAAAGAGCCGAATAGCTTGTAGCTTGTAGCTTTCTATGTACTCGTATTTATGAAAAAAAAGAAAGTATCTTAACATTAGTATTTATTTAATCTTTAATGACTAAAAAGGTACAAAATGTGGACTTAACGCTAATGCATTCTTTACCAGTCAGCCTTTAGGAAAAACAGAACTAAATTTATGAGTTACTTTATCCCTAATGGCGTAGATAGAGCCCTTTTCTTTATGACCTTTTATATAGTTAGACCAAATTTTTATAACATGTTTCATTTAATACAACAAAAGTTATTAATTTAATTTTATGAGTATAATTCTATAGTTAGACAAGGCAAAAATAACGTTGTTTTAAATAAAACAACTACCAAAATAAGAAGCAGGTACTAAGTGGGCACTATATCAATAAATTATTCAAAATAAAGATGAGCCAAAGCAAAGTAACTCCTCAATCTTCTTCATAAACCAACCCACGCGTCAATTTTCCAAAATGGATCTTTACGCAAATGAGGTAGTAACAAAAGCGTCAAATTGTGATGAAAAATTGCTGACCGTCAAAGATATTGTTAGTGATATCCGAAACTTGCAATCATTTATCAAGGGTTTGTTACTCAAAATCGGATAGTCAAAACCGAAGTGGCGAGTCATAGCTCATCCATTAATTCCTTATTCCATCGTGGTTTTAATTAATAAATAAAGGCAGGATAAAAAAAGGCTAAGCCGCCAGTCGACGTCGTGGCTTAATTAAAGTGGCGCTATTAAAATTCCTTTGGCAGCTTTATTAAAACTTTAAGTGATACGGGAAATGTGTTACGCAGTTGATAGCACTTGATAAAACCGTTTGTGTTAAAGCTGTGTAAATAAAGTCAGGAAGTATTTTATGTGTATGTAAAGTACCGGTTTACTTTATGGGAAAGGTATACAAATCCATCAATTGATCTGTCCTTTTATATAGCAGAGAAGCATGGCCTATGATTGACATCCAAGCAAGATATGCGTATCAAAGAGATGCAAATGTTGCACTGGATATGCGAAGTATCGTCGAGACACCGCGTGAGAAACACCTGCATTTGCGGAAGCATTCATATCCGTGACATAGCAGACAAATTGCAAGAGAGTCGCCTTAGTTGGTACGGCCATGTCTTGCGGAAACCAGACGTGGGAAACAAATGTATAGCCATGCCGTCCTAGCAGAAGCAGAAGACCCAAAAAATGCTGGTTTGACGTCGTCAAGAATGATGCGTGCCAATAGTCTCAGTATAGAATGTTTAAGATTGTGCAAAGTGAAGATGTAAAACCCAGAAAGCAGACCACAAACACTGCCTTACTGCAGATGATGCAACTGGGAATAAGCTAAGATGGGTTATGGGATAAAGTAAGTATTCGTATGAATACAGAGTTACATATTATTCGTTCTAATGGTGTAGCCAAAGTCAAATGTAGCTAGACCCAGAGGCACAGTTTTGCAAGATTGCGAGACAAAATTATTGTCAAAGTAAATAAAAACGATAGTTTGTACATGTTCATACCGTATGTACTAAAGATAAAAGTCCGCATTATTACCTGGGACTTCCTGAACCAAAAATACCTCCACGCCTATACCTTCGCCGTTTAATCGACCTACTAAACGGCACGGTGTTTCCCTCTTACAAACAATCATTAATTAGCTACCGTTTTTACCCCTAAAGGTCTTTTCATACTAAGAATCGGAATTTTATTTCTATCTTATAATAAATGAGGATCACCTTGTACCAAACCTCCGTGGCATAGTGGTCACCATGCTAGTCCGCCACCCACAGGTCCCGGGTTCGATCTCCGGTCAAGGCAAGTTGGAAAATGGCCTTATTCAAATTGTCCTAGGTCTTGGATGTTTATCTATTTATGTATTTGTTATAAAATATAGTATCGTTGAGTTAGTATCCCATAACACAAGTCTCTACTAACAATCTAGCTTAAGTTTACTTTTAATTTTTATACTCGGTTTTGTTAAACATGTAACAAGTTGCAAGAAATAAAAGGCTTTTTATTTTATTTATTTATAACACAAGTCTCGAACTTACTTTGGGGTTAGATCAATCAGTGTTATTTGACCCTATATATTTATTTATTTTTTAAATGGAAGAAGACGTCCCCTACGTCTTTTCACTTCCAACGAAGAGATGGCGGGATGACATTGAGGGTTTCTTGAGTCTTGAAAGGATCGCAGCAGATTGCTCGGAATAGAGATAGATGAAGAAAAGAACGGTTGGTCTTTGCCCAGCAGTGGGGCACAATATCTGGCTATTAAAGAAAGGGATTCATCTTGAATATATTTGTACTATCTTTAAGGGGATACATGATTTTTATGGGTCCATTCTGCCCCCATTTGAAAGGAAACGGAGATATCATTAAAAAATTCGTCTTGATCAAGCTATTTTATGAACTACTGTTTACAGTTGTAAGTAAGAACGTTAAGTTTTTTTAAGCACATTAGCCAAAAGTGGCCTTTTTTTCGCTAATGTGAGTAAAAAAGCTCATAGCAGCACTGGACTCCGAAAAATCAGGTAGACCCTTAAGTAGTCCTTCTCAACTTCAGCTGTGAATCAAAATTGTAGAATTTTAGGAAAAAAATATCTTTTGCCCACGTACTTACAATTATGTGTTCCTACTACTATGAGTACCTATGATTTTTCTTTAAGGTAGTCTTCAGTACCAAATAGGTAACTTTTTTTGTGAATTTTATTATGATTTTTCTTTTCATTAGCTAATTTTCAAAAATCTTTACAGTGCAGACGTAAATTTAGGCTCATTATATTTATTTATAACAGGTGTAAATGTCGACATATACCCAAGGAGGTGTCTTTTGATTCTTTTCCTTATTAAAGAGCTAAGTTCTTGTCTATGTAGCAACCAATCTCTTCCATCTCTCTCTATTTAAAGCCAACTCCTTTACATCTTTGTAGATTCCAGATGTAGTTGAAAACATGGATTTGATCTTTCAGTTGTTTTATAAAAATGTCTCTTTTTGCCTTTTTATGACAAGCTTTTATTTGGTTTCACCTGTCCCGTTGTCTCTCTGCCTGTCTGTAATCAAATTTTGTAAGTTAAAGACCCGCTTCCCGGTTTCTGATTGAGCTGTAATTTTGCACGCATATGTTTATCGCGTGATAATGTAATATTATGATGACATGGAGCTGATCTAATGGTGGAGACTCAAGGTGCCCATGAGAATTTTGTAATGAAACGAAGCAACCCCATCGAGTTTGGGCTTGTTTGATACATCTTGAGGAGCACTTTAAACTTTTAAGTTCATTGTTTTAGGTAAAAGCTTGGTTTACATATTTTTTTAAATAATGACTTGTTTCTTTGAGACATGGGAAGCCAAAACTCGTCAATTACAAAAAATCTTTTGTATGTATGTGAATTTCAAGATCGTACTTTAAAAGCATTAGTGATAATCGGTAATTCCTTTTTAATTCATATGTGCATCTCCTTAGAAGCCTGGGCGTGGTACGCATTAATCACTGGTGAAAAATTGGAATCCTGAGAAAATGCTTGATTGATGAAATGGCTATCATTTCACTGAAGAATTGACACCTTCTTACAAAGAAATATACCGCATATACAATATGTAACAAAAACCTTGTCCGATCCTTGTAGAAGCAACTCAGACCGTCAATATGAACAACTTTTCCTTTCGACATTTTTATACAAAAGTGTTTGGCCGGTCCGGCAATTTGTATGAAAATGTCGATTTTTTTTGAGCTCCGAGCATTGGCTCAAAGGAAAAGTTGTTCATATTGACGGTCTGAGTTGCTCCTACAAGCATCGGACAGGGTATTTGTTACATGTTGTATACTGCCACTGCCACTGCCACATGTTTATCCCCAATTAAACAGCAGAGCTTTTGGATCTTGCGGCTCTAAGCAGACGGGACCCAGGCCATAAGACTCAAAGGCCACTTTTAGCGGCATCGTGTGCAAGAAGGTGGAAAAGGAATCATTGTAGTGATGGGTTGACGCATCGCTGTTTACGCGATTAGCGTTATCGTCCATTCCTTCGATTGGCTTTAACGCACCCGCAGGTGGGCAGAAAAAGAAGCAGCACGCACATTCTTTATGTTTTTTACCCAACTGAGGCAAAGCAAAGCCAAGAGGTTAAGTAATGATTTTAGCAGTCTATGTTTCACCGTCACATCTGAATGGTTTGTCCAATTTTAACTAATGATACAAAATGATTTGTCAATCAATTCATCATTATTGTCCGGGTGACATAGGATTCAATGTGTAAGCTAAAAATGTGTACAACGAATGTTACCTACAAAGAAGTGAGGGTCATTTTTAGGGTTCCGTAGCCAAATGGTAAAAAACAGAACCCTTATGGATGTGTCATGTCTGTTTGTCTATCCTTCCGTATGTCACAGCGATTTTTTTCGAAACTATAAGAACTATACTGTTGAAATTTGGTAAGTAGATGTATTCTGTGAACCGCATTAAGATTTTCATACAAATTTCCCCATACTTAGAAATGAAACTCAATTTTTTTTTTATCAAATGGGATGTCTATGAATATGTCTTCAAAAATGATATTAAGGTTTCTAATATTTAATTTTTTTCTAAACTGAATAGTTTGCGCGAGAGACACTTCCAAAGTGGTAAAATGTGTATGTCCACCTGTAACCTCTAAAATAAGAATGATCAAACTAAAAAAAAAAAATATATGACGTACGCATGCATTTAATTTCTTGCTGTTACTTGCTGCTACGGAACCCTTTATGGGCGAGTCCGATTCGCACTTGGCCGCTTTATTTATTTTTTGTTTCGCGTTCAATGTGGTATCAAATGAAAGGTCGTGATTCTTTCAAAATTACATAATAAATTTATACATTGTTAGCCGTATATATTTTATACCTCCCGTATTAAAATTTAGGAAGTTATCTTTTTTTATCATAGTCCTTCTATTTTCTACTAACTACACCATCTACCAACTATTTGGGTACAAAAAATATGAAAAATACAAAAACAAGATATAAACAGTTTGTTTCCTTTATTTGCGTCATACCTAATGAACATTTTAAGTGTAACTAATATGTTTTCAAACTGTTTGCATAATATTGAATATTTACCCAACATAAATCTAACGTAAACTCTGAAATATTTTGCGGGGCCTAAATGTTTGATGTTTTACTTAAAAGTAATAACTTTACGCTCATCTAACTCAAATTATCGATCATAAAGCTCATCAAATATTACTGAGCTACGATAATTACGTAAAGAACTCATTAAGGGGGTTCTAGACGTATATGATTCAGGTAGAAATTTCAATTCTAGCATGAAGTTTATTTAAACTGCAATTAGGTGAGATTAGGTTACGAATAATTTGTGTATACTTTATGGTAACATACAATAAAAAATAAATATATACGAATAAATCACACAGATTGAGCTAGCCCTAAAGTATTTCAAGGCTTGTGTAATGGGATACTAATTCAACAATACTATATATTTTATAACAGAGTGAGAGAAAGATTGATGCTGTGTGTAAATGAGACGAAAGGGAAAGGATGCGGAACCACTAACTGTGGTTCAGGTCAGGAGTACCAGAAGCCAACAAAGGCTTTCAAGGAGTTGGCCTCATCTTTTCCAAAAGAATAGCAGTATGTGAATGAACACGAATTTGTAAGTTCAAAATTTGTCTGGATTAGAATTAAAGGTGGGTTGAATCCGATGTTAATATTTTGAGTCTATGCGCCTACAAAATTGGAATAGTGTGAATGATGTTTTGAGTGGTTGTGCAAAGACAATGAGATGATAGTTATGCTGGGCGATTTTAGTGGGTGGGTTGATATAAAGCGAGATGGTAATATAAAAAAGTATTGGGTTCTTTTGGCGATGAAATGGAGAATGAGGAAGGGACAAGTCTTTCCCATTCGTAAAAATAGCCTTGTGTGTCTGTCAAGTTATTCAGTTGTTTTATCTATGGGTGGCATTTCTTGACCGGTTCTTGTGATTTTTTTAACAAGTTCAAAATTTATAAGGTCGATTCAGATTTGACATTTTTTTCAAAATGTAATAAAGGAGAGAAGAAGAATAAAGGAGCTAAGGCTGAACATTTATTTACACACACACAAACTCGCGAGGTCTACAGCTCAAAGGAGGCATTAGTCTTTTAAAATAAATAAAATAAAATAAATTGATTTTATCTTACCAAGACCCATACCAACGAATACAGCTCATTTTAATTTCGCGTGACGTCACGATCAGCTAAGATTTTAACCAAAGGTGACGTACATCACCTCCATTTCGCAACTTCAAAGCGCTGTATCTTTGTTAATTTCTACTACTTTTTAAAAAGAAAAAGATTTTTTTACAACGGAGTTTTTTACTTAAATATCTAAGATAGGATAATTTACACATTTACAAATAAAAAGAAAAATTGAAATACCTACATATTAAAATTTTAATCTAAAAAAATCGTGCCCATGTGTCACAGTGCCAAGAACGCGTTGGGCGAAAAAGCAGCCAGCGGCGGAGATCAGTCTTGGGGAGATCTCTTTAAGGAGACCCCTAGCACCGGGACCCCATGGTCCGAAAGTCTCCACGCCAAAGTTTGGCGATCTCAGCGTTTTCAGCAGCCGAACCAGCTTTTGAAACTGATCCCCTGAGATGGGAGGGTGCCAGTGTGTCAACGCATGTGGCATCCCACATTAATGCCCTGCCGCTTTACCATGGGATCAGTGACATTCCATCAGGTCTCTTGCTAACATCACGTATTACACCCGAGGTTCGAGGGTACAAGGTACGTGAGTGGTGGCCAGAGCCGAACTTAATAAAATATTTAATATTTTACCCGGTCCACATTCTTATTATATAATCACGAACTAATCAAAAGATTATTATTAACTAATCAGACAAAAGAAAATACGTATACTATATTTTTGAATAATCTACCTAATAAGGCAAATTATACCTACCTAATAATCTACCTAATAAAAAAAAATTGGCCTTCCTTTTGCAAATTTTCGCACAGTTACTCCTATAAATTATAAGTTGTCATGCTCACGTTTGTCATTCCTGCAACACATGTAAACTCAGCTTAAAACTAGAAAATGCAATTCTGGACACACCTTAAAATAATTTAAGGCAGACATTACCCAAAATAACGAAACATCCACTAAAATATTTTATCTCGACAAACTTTTATTTTCATAACGGCTATTAAATTAAATGGTGTATTTCAGTTTGCTTTATGGTAAAAATGGACGTGTTTTAACTCTCTTTGTGAATCCTTTAAATTTAAATACAACAGTTTGTGGCCGCCACAGACATTGCTATTGTACTGAAAATGGCATTGCGTGGCTTTGTATGGGAAGAACGTAAGTGTCATTATTTTTTAGCTTTTCCTATTCATAATACTAGATGTCTTTTTTTCACCACTGGACTAAGTAATATTTGCAAGCATTTAGAAAATATTTGTTAGGTGCAAAAGGGTGATAAAACCATATTTTACACTACCGTCACCTCACGGCCATGACATAACTTTTAAAAATCACTTCCAAAATGTTCCAAATGCTGGAAAGGCCACGTCAAAAAGAAAAGACAGGAATTTAATATAAGATTTCAAAAGATGTACTGGCTACTTGAAAGGAACTCTGCATTATCAGTAAATAACAAAATAATAAAGTGCCTTCTAATAGAGACAGTAAGAAAATTGCCAATTGACACATTCTTAGTCAATATCGTATAAAATTAGGTCAATGTTAAATTACTTATTAGTCTGAGTTTAGGCTAGATTGTAATATTATTAGCGTACTTATTTACTTTTGTAGGTACGTTTAGAAAGGGGAAAAAAACTTCCAAAATGTAAAAAAAATTGAGATGTGCGAGACGCCCGTAAAATATCTCAGAAAAGGGTCATAATAAGGATTATTACACACTCAAGTTAGATGGATTACGTTTGTTATAAAAATTTAAGGCCTGTTCGCATGATTTTCTACACTCAATAAGCCGTTCCCGAACCGCTATCGTTCATAGATGTGTTATTAAAATAGACAATGCAAATATTAATAACAATAATATGAGGAGTCCTTAATTACTACTATCTAATTTTTATTTTTTAGGCATATTTTATTTAGAAGACGCAACGATGGAAAACACATGACAAACAATAAATGTAAATAGATAGAATTATAAGAAATGTCTTTATATGCAAAAGTTAGCCAGGATGCAATCAAATAACTCATTTTAAGTCTTTCTCGTCTGGCCAGATCTTAATTTTTTCTGTTTTTGTGACGAAAAATGATCACTTGAAGGCTTTGAATTAATTAAAGTGTAGGTGTCAGAAACCAAACTGTTACAAAAGCACACCACTGAAGCTCCATTTTTTTAAACCAAAATTATCATATAACCATAACAAGTAGTTATTTAAAAATATTTTTTAAAACAAGCTTTTATGTAAAGTGCTCCTAAAGACAAATCAAACGAGCCCAAACTAGTAATGTACAAGGTTCGAAGCTTCCGAGTCCTTTTGTCTAGAGCTCGAAGTCGTTTACAGGGCTCGCCCCGTTTGTGTGAAGCTCGACGACTTGGGAGTCTTTTTCAGAGCTCGAGCCTTTTTGAGAGCTCGATCGATTTGGAGGCTTTATCACGGCTTGAGACTTTTTCTATGAGCTCTGTGAGCTCAATAATGTGTAATTGGTCCTATATGTTTATTTATTTATTGATGTTTGATCATTTTCGCGCGGCTACCTACTTTTTTAAAATTTAAATGTAAAAAAAATTAAATATTTAATTAATAGGCTCGGCTTGCGAACTTTCTTAGTAAAATGACTCAGAGAACTCAAGTTTTCATTGAAGGCTCGCGTTCATTTTAATACTCGAGCTTTTTTGAAGGCTCGAGCTCTTTTGATAGGGTCGAGCTCTTTTAAAGGCTCGAACTCTTTTGTAGCCTCGAGGCGTAGAGCCCACGTCTCGGCTCGACGCCTACTGAGCTCACCGAGCCCTGCCAATCTGCCTCGAGGCTTCAAAATTAGAACTCGACGCCTCGAGGTTTGTACATCACTAGCCCAAACTCGATGGGGTTGCGTCATTTTATCACTGTTCCTATGGCCACTTTCCGGCTCCATCATCAGATCAGCTCAATGTTATCATAATATCGCATTGTCATACGTATGCTTGCGAAATATCAGCTCAATTGAAAACCGGGGAGAGGGTCAAATGTAACTTACAAGATTTGATTAAAGACAGACCGACAGAAAACGGGACATGTGAAACTAAATAAAAGCTTGTAAAAACCATATTCACAAGTGTCACTTCGTGTGTGTGTTTTACTGTGGTCTCTATACGAGACGGAGGGACTTACGGGAGGGGGTAAGCTTTTGTTCTGAACGTAAGTACTAGGGGTGTTCAATTAAAAGTGAGAATTAGTATGACGCAATTATTTTTTCATAAAAAGTAAATCCATTTTTCGACGTAGTCACCTTTTAAGTTTATAAGTTTGGTATACATTTTTTCTAAAGCTTAAATTCCCTTTTTAAAATGTCTTACCGGCCGATGGAATCACCTTAAATTTCTTCGGTGTTGGAGATGACGTTCTCTTTCAAGATATGGACAGTTTTTTCGTTTCCGTGTCACAATGGTGAAGCCATGTTTATGAATCGAGCCAAAAATTGGTCAGGATCTTGTTGTAAAAAATCCAGCTTTGTGAAATACTCTGTCTCGTTTATTTCTGCGCTTCAGAAAGCATTCTGGGCACCCAGCGCGGACAATTTTTTATATGACAAAGCCCTTCTGGCGAGTAGTCGACCAATACTGTGAAAATGAGTTTCTTTCGGCATTTCTTCTCAGCAGTGGTCGTTACGAAGAGCTGTGTGAAAGTGCCTGTAAAGGTCTAATTACTGAATAAACATTTGAATCTTTGAATTTGAATCTTTGAATCTCCAGTCTTGATTTACCTGCTCCGTACTAAAAAAAAAATTCATGCAGAGATATTTTATTACCACTCGAACTTTAAATTTCGATTGCGATTGCGATTTCTAACAACACTTTCCGACAAGGCGCAAACAAACGACTTCTATTAAAAAAAAAAAACTAAAGAGATTGATTTAATTTTTATTATCATTATAGGTACCTAATGTCTGGGCTATGCCTACTAGTATATTTTTTTCTATCCAAGGAGAATGTATCGCATTATCGCTATTTATTGAACACCCTTCGTATATATATACATTCTGCAGCCGCATTGCTACAACAGTTTATCTATTTCTTAACTTATCTATGCAAAAGATAGAATATTATCGAGGCAACGATCGATCTGTCACCGCAGCTTTGTTCGCCTAAAAGAGACTGTAAATAATGACAATGGATTACACTGTTTTCCCTTTTTATTAGGACGGAGCAGATTAGGCCTGCAAAAACTCTATACCGTTGTTTTTGCAGCACAATGGCCGGATTTCCATTAACATTTTCTGTTGAGTGAATCGCGATCCGTTTGTTCCTTTTTGTGTACCATTTTCGATATCGGTGTTTGTGTGTTTTTTTTATAAATACCAATGTTTGCTCACGTGTGCCCTATGGTTTCTGGCTTACGCCCTGTACAGGTTTTGTTTGCTTTTACCAATATCAAAAAGGAGGTTTTCCATTCGAATGTAGGAATATGTTCAAGGTTATTCGAAGACGCTTGGACCAATTTGGAATTTTTTAATGAAACTTTTTTTAATGAAAAACTTGTTAGTTGATTTTATAGAAATTTTAATTAGAATCAGTTGAGTTCGTTTCAAAGTCGGGTTTTATTTTAAAGAAATATATTTGTTATCGTCTTTGTAAATGGCCAACACTGGTGTCAGACTTTACAAGCTGCCTAAAGGCGTCTTAAAATTTAACCAAGTGGGCATCAGGCTTGGTCATACTTCTTGTGAGTGATTGTCTTATCTTCTTATTCGCCGGTTGACTGGTAGAGATTCCATTAAGGGATAAGTCCGCTTTTTTATTTTATTTACTCCTTATATTGTAATTGTGTGTTTTTATTGTACAACAAAGTTAATACAAACAGAAAAACTTGGTTTATCAATATCATATGATCTCAAAACTTTTGCAGACTGACTATTCTTTACAGGGTATCGTTTCCGATTTTATTAAGATTCGTTCGTACATATAGTTTGCACGCCGTCGGCGCGACATAAAGATCGCACTTTTGAAAGAGCCGATAAGCGTTTGTCAGTACGCCGACGACATGCCAGACAATTAAACGAATAGGCTTTTATCATTGTCTGATAAATTGTTCAAACTTAATGATATCAACTGTCCATTTATTACGTACAGCTGTCACCTTTCATATTTCGGTCGGTTAGTAAGATTATTCGTAATTAGAAATGTTAACGATTCATTATTTTAATCATACCTTTGCTGTTCGATAAGTGCTGCTTTTGTGGCATGTGTTTGAAACATTTTAATAACAGGACGTTGGAAAAAAAATATCAGATAACTTCTTATCCATACTTCGTTTGTTTGTAAAATCTTTACTGTACATAAACACAGGTTGAAACTAGATAACAGTACAAAGGCGGACTTATCCGAGATAGGGATCCCTTCCAGTCAACCTTGAAATATGAGGACAATTTACAACACATGGTAGAGAGTGGGTCCAATATACAGAAGGCACAAAACAGAAAACCGAATTCAATTACACCTAACTATATGTACTTCATCATCATCATCATCATATCAGCCACAGGAAGTCCACTGCTGGACATAGGCCTCCCCCAAGGATTTCCAAAACGAGCGATCGGAAGCGGCCTGCATCTAACGCCTACCTGCGACCTTGCTCAGGTCATTCCACCATCTAGCAGGAGGGTGTCCTACGCTGCGCTTGCCGGTACGTGACCGCCATTCGAGAAATTTAAACTATTAAACCTACACTTAAACTATTTAAAATTAATACTTGTAAATAAATGCTAAACTATAAAATAGTGAATATAAATACATATATGAATACACACGTAAAATATAAATATGTAATAAGTTGTTACGAAATGAAGTCCCTAGGCGCTAATTTTTATCTGTCATCACTCGACAAACTCAATAACAGTGATTCGGTTTTGTATGATTGTATTATTTAAAGTGTTAAGGGAATACATGATTTTTTTGGGGTCCAGTGCTGCTGGTTCCTCTTCGTTTTTTTTTTTTCAAATCATTTATTTAAAATGAATACCCAAAGGTTAAAATGTTAGTCTCGTTATGCTCTAGATAACTTTTCAAACTATTTCATGAATTATTTTTATTATTTAAAGTGAGAACGTGAAGCTTTTCTTCGCACATTTGCGAAAAACGGCCACTTTTAGCGCGACGACGGCATTCTTATCAATTGACCGAACGGACTATAATAGTATGATTACCTATTTTATATTTTAGTCAGAATTCCTATTCCACAAACACAAACAAGCCGAGATTATCTATCAAGAAAACTAAAAGGTACATAATTTTAGAGTTTATAGTAAGTATTTCTGTTTATGTTAGTTTACTCGGTTTATTTTAAAGGAATATGAATTATAAATCCCTTAGTTATAAATTGCACTACTTGTTCACACGGCCTTCAACAAAACAGAAAATCCGTTCTTTAGAAGGCTACATAGCCAGTTTTATATAAAAGTGAAGTAACACGAGTGCTTATTTCGGTTGAAATAATTAATAGTAGTGACCTTCCCCGCGGTCGACACGAAGGTCGAGTGACCTTCAAACGGGTCACATGATTATGTGAAAGCTCGGCATATTACAGTGTGATAAACAAGGATTATACAATGTTTTTGGTATTTGACTTCTTTTTCATGTGTATTGTGTATTGACGACCTCCGTGGCGTAGTGGTCACTATGCTAGTCCGCCACCCTGAGGTTCCGGGTTCGATCCCTGGACAGGGAAAGTTGAAAATGGCCTTTTATAAATTGTCTTGGATGTTTATCTCTATACATGTATTTGTTATAAAGTATAGTATCGTTGAGTTAGTATACCATAAGCACAAGTCTCGAACTTACTTTGGGGCTAGCTCAATGTGTAATTTGTTCCTATATAAATATTTATTTATTTGTTGTCAACACTAGTGTCATTTTTTTCTAACCGCCTTAAGTTTAAGTCGCAAGGCCATAGCTATGACGTGCCTTCTGAAACACAGAGAGCTATAAGGCAATTTTTATAAAAGTTCTATTTTTTTTCGATTTTGTTTGTGTTGGCCGCCACTAATGTCATTTTTTTATAAATTGCGTAAAGGATTTGGTATTATTTGTAAACGTACGAATTTATTGAACTTACCTTACCTTAAAGAATATGAATAAATGCCATTTAAAAGGATACTTAATCTGATTTAACTACATGCATATAATAGGCATGATGAATGGTAAAATATTATTTGCCCATCTGTTAAATTATAAAAACATTGTATTTTTCATTTCTCTCAGAAACAAAAAAATTTTGAAGTTACAGCGCATTGAAATTTTGCATGACGTCACGGCTAGGTACAATTTTTACGGGTGTGTAAAATATGTAATAACAACAAATCTTCTAATGATCATACACCCTAATATTATGTAATATACTTTGGTTTAATATAAAGATCAATTGATATACCTTATTATTTTTATAATTTCATATGACCTAATTTTATGTGGTATAATGAACATTATATATAATGCACATTTATATTAATATTTACTTACTATAACATCTTTTGCTCTAATAATTATAATCTATACGTAACATATGTCACAATTTTAAAACGCCTGTATTTATTTATGCGCTCAAAGTATTGAATAAAAAACAAGCAATTATTAAAAAACCGACTGATTTTTTTATATTCTCAGTGTCACTCTCAGAATTGAAACTAATTTAACGACACCTCTCAAGCTTTATTCCATCGAGCCGTTAAGACTGCAGAGCGTCCCATAGAAATATACATACATACATACACTAGAAAAACAATACACTCCTTCTGACGCAGTCGGGTAAACAGAAATTGTTTACAAAAATTGAAGTATCATGTATATGTTAAAGGAATATTTAATTGTCTGTAAATAAAAAAAATTGGTTACACATACAAAATTCGCGGCGCATTTTGGATGTGCAACCAAAATTTTTTTCAATATCGAGGGTGCAGATTAAAAAAATATTATTACATACTTACAAATAATTTAATATCGATTAAGCATATGAAAAAAAATTAAATACAAATAATATTTGAATATTATTTACAAAAATTGAAATATAGAAAAGTTTGGTTAGACATACAAAATGCGCGTGCATTTTGTATGTCTAACCAATTTTTTTTATATTAAAGTTTTTGTAAAAAAAAATATTAAAAAAAAATGGTTAGACATAGAAAATGCGCGCGCATTTTCTATGTCTAACCAATTTTTTTATATTTCAATTTTTGTAAATATAATTTAAATATTCTTTTCATATCGAGGGAGTAGATGAAAAAAAATGTGCAATATTTTTTAAATTCAAATATTATTTTAACATCGAGGGAACAGGTGCACATACTTACATAAAATTAAAACAAAAGAAGGATTAAGTGCGGCGAAACACATTCATAACCCTCCTTTTGTTTTAATTGTTTGAAATATCTTCGAGCTTTGGCCTCAATCTTAAATTTAAAATTAAGTTAGGTAATCATTACTTTTGTAACTGATTATTTCCTAAGAAATAAATACCCGTGAATAGGATTAATAAAGTTTTTTTTTTCTTATTACCAATTTTTAATTAGTATCTTTTAGTAAATCAATGTTATATGAAAAGAGCATTCGGATGAGGGATACTTATATAAAAGAAGATTATGACAAATGAACGTTATATAAAAAAGGCATTTAGACAAGTGATTATATAAAATGAACATTAAACTAAAAGTTATTAGAGCATGCAATAGTTATTTGGTATAAAATGTTAAGTGAAATGAAATTAGATAGTGCGTTTTTATATAAATTGAAAATTATATTATTTGAGCGTTATTGTAATTGAAATTATATTATCTGTTGTTATTACATATATTACACACCCGATTTTTACTATGCGGTGTCGACACAAGCCCCCACTCCGGAACTTTGATTGTCGGTATCTTGATGAATTTTTACTTTTTTGGTTAACTGAAAAATATGGATCCATTATTTTTGGAAAATCTTAAAGACAAACTTATTACAATCATATATTTCTGACCCTTTCGTCACCCCTTTTTTTAAAATTAATAGCATACATTTTATACTAACCTGAATACATATTCCATGAACGAAAAACGTTGGCGAAGCGGTAATTATATGATATTTAATTTACAGAAAACAATAATATTATGTTGTTTTCTGGACATAATGAGCTTAACACTCATTAAAACAATTTTTATTTTATTTTATAGCAAGCATCATAATAATATCAAATCATCGCGTTTATAGATATTGACACATTTCCGGTTGCATGTTTAGTTAAGCTGCTTTGGAGCCCGAAACGAACACTTCGTTTTTTTTTTTAAATAGAAAGTTAACTTCTATATAACTCAAAACCAGAATTATGAAAGTAGGTTTCGGCGAAATTTAAGAGTGGGCTGGACTGTCTGTTATATATTTATATATAGGAAATAAATAGGGACAATCACACAGACTGAGCTAGTCCCAATGTAAACTTAAACTGGTAATACGGGATACTTACTCAATGATGAGCAAGAAAGACGTACGATATGGGTTGCAGAAGGGCGGCAAAGACTAGAAAGGAAAAGAGAGAAATAGTAAGATGATATCAAACGCTTTCTGCTTTCAAGATTGGGAACTACGGAAGCAGAAAAAAAGAGACCTTTGCTTAGTGTGGGATGCTTAGCATGTCACGTAAAAGATATTAGTATATTAATAGTACGTTAGTAGATACGTAAAAGTCGTTCCATCCGTCGAAACGACCATACAAAGTTATATAATATAAGAGATATATAATAAAAGAGATAGTACAAATATCCTATGATAAAGATACATTTGATTTTCTGTTATAGGGCGGCAAACAAACAAGCGGGTCACCTGATGGTAAGTGATCACCGCTGCCGATGGACAACTGCAACACCAGGGGTGTAACAGAAGCGTTGCCGACCTTTCAGGAAGATATAGACTCGTTTTTTGAAGGTTTCAATGTCGTATCGGTCTGGGAACACTGCTGCAGGAAGTTGATTCCACAGTTCGGACGTACGTGGTCAAAAGTTCCTTTTAAAACGCCAGTGGTTGATTGCCAACTACCCAAGTGGTGTGAATGAAATTTTAATTTCAGGCGGGTGGTGCGGTGGTGAAATTTTGCAGCAATGAATTTGAAAGTAGAGAAGTAAAAGCCGACAGCATTTCATCAAATCAAACTTGCTGTGTTCTTAGAATATTTGAGGAGTTCTCTTGTATACCTTACCAAATAAAAATAAATAAATCGGTTTTACAACGAAGAAGTAATTGGCGAACATTCGAAAAAATGCATTTGAATTGAAATGATCCTTAAGTTATCCACTGTAGAAATATCTTTTTCTTAAACGTAACAATGGATACAGTATACTATATTTCAGATGCAATTCAGCCCTAGTTAACGGTTAACCGGCAATTTCAGGGCTCACAAAACTTCAACGAGGCGTGAAGGCGATCGGCCGAACCGAACTAAAAATCAAAATATCGCTACGACCAGCTACGGCGTAGCGCTGCTACGAGTCGTAGCACGTTACGCTCTGCTACACAAACTAAATACGAGTATTAGCTTAAGGAGATACCTGAATTTTCCGGTGTTTACTGCTGCCCAAATTTGAGAAAAATCATTTCATAAGAAACGAAGACGTCATTAAAAATATTGTCTTAACCAGGCACTAGATAACCCTTCAAACTATTTTATGAACTACTGGTAACAGTTTCAGTGAAAATATGAAGCTTTTCTACGCACATACGCCAAAAGTGGCAGTTTCTCGCAATTGTACGTAAAAAAGGTTCACGTTCTTATAAATTAGTGTGAAGGGTTATCTAGTGCCTGGTCAACACAAAATTTCAAATGATGTCTCCGCTTCCTATCAATTGATCTATTTTTAATGGTGGCAGCAATGGACCCCGGAAAATTGCAGTCTCCCCTTAACATAATTTATATAGCTCGAGACGTGAAGGCCACTGGCTGAACCGAACTAAAATCAAAATAACGCTACAACCAGCTACGGCGTAGCGTTGCTACGAATCATACATAACACAAACTAAGATACGAGTCCTTGCAACTGAAGGCAGGCCTGTGTCACTCCCCGTTTAGGTATCGACAATATACTTTGTTTATTACGACGACCTCCGTGGTGTAGTGGTCACCATGCTAGTCCGCCACCCAGAGGTCCCGGGTTCAATCCCCGGTCAGGGTAAGTTGGAAAATGACCTTTTTCAAATGGTCCTGGGTCTTGGATGTTTATATGTATTTGTTGATAAGCTAGCCCCAAAGTAAGTCTTGAACTTACTTTGGGGCTAGCTTAATCAGTGTTATATGTCCCTATATATTTATATTTATATATGCGCGGGCCACTCCAGAGTTGTAAATTCAGTTATATGAATAGTTTGTTTGGAGTTATAAGAATGAAGTTGGCTTGCAATGGATTTATAGGTATCTAAACGAATAGGTGTTGAGTTCTGTCGCGAGATAAATTAAAGCATATCACTAACCTTAAGTAGATATTTCTTCGAATTTATTTGCTGAGACTTCTGTACGTGAGTACTAGTATCCAGAGCATAAAATGTGTGAACTACTCTCTGAGCAGCACTATGCACTGAGCTATGACCTTTTTGGATTGCTGTAGCATACTGATAAGATGATATTGACAAATGTTTTCAGTGGGATGTTTTACTGTGTTTTTTTGTTTTACAATTTTGAAAATTTGGTACTGTATCAGTGTGACTATAACTACAAATAAACGTCTTATCTATCTATGTATTCTATGCTCAAGGCATGAAGGGGACCGGCCAAACCGTACTAATAGTCAAAATATCGCTACGATCAGCTACGTCGTAGCGCTCCTACGAGTGGTAGCAAGCTCTGCTACACAAACTAAGGCACGAGTACCCACATAATATGGCCGAACCGAACCAAAAATCAAATACTGCAACGACCAGTTACGGCATAGCCTTACTACAAGTCGTAGCACGCTCTGCTACACAAACTAAGATACGAGTACTTACCAACTATACATAACATAGGTCGAGACGCTAAGACCAGGTACGTCGTAGTGCTGCTACGAGTCGTAGCACGCTTTGCTACAAGTCGTAGACCGGTCTGTAACACAAACTTCGATATGAGTTTTATACCTTCCTTATTTACTTTTTTTCACATTACGGGACTTATTGTGATTGAATTATAGTAATTATAACCGCGAAAGTCTTTTTGATAATTGAAAAAAGGGAAGAGAAAATCCCAGATTTCTTAAGATTTCTCTTTATTTTTATGTATTACTAGCTGATGCCCGCGACTTCGTTCGCGTGGACTTTATGACTCCGGCGTATTAATATAAATAAAAACTAATGAGAGAGAGAGAGAGAGAGAGAGAGAGAGAGAGAGAGAGAGAGAGAGATAAGAAAGTACTTGTTACAGTGTTAGGAGTTAAAAGTCAATATTATTTTAATTCTTTCCTTCGGGAGCCAATATGAAAAGAGCTGAAGTATTACTAACCCTGGAGAAAGCCATATTAACCCTTTCACGCACAAAACTAGTACACGAGTATTTTAATGGATATGAGTGCATTAGGTTATTCATACTGGGGTATTAAAATTCTATGTACCATAAAAAATAAAAATATATCAGTGGTTTTTTTGGAATTTTATGGGACACCGCTGTCCCAATATGCGTCAAGGGTCGGCGTTCACTGACTTCAGTGGTATATATATTTTAGGTATTTTGTTTCATTACATCTATTTGATAATAATAAAACAACACATAATAATAAAAAGGTGATTATATATTATAATATTTACATATGAAAATCAGCAAAACAGTTTCTGTTTGCACTAAAACACGAATTTACATATTCCTTCGCCACTTGAACTCCGGAACTGGTTGATCGTGGGACGATCACTGCGAGGCCTTCATCATCGTTCATCCAAAGTTATCAGAATTAGAAGAAGATTTCGATAAATCTGCAGGCTAGATGATCACACCTGAGACCCCAGCTTGCATGTCCTGTAATAAATAGAACTGGTCCTCTTCGTCCAAAATAAGCGCATTTTCATCGTCACTACATATGTTACCGGCAATGTGTTTTGAAATCTGGCTATTGTATATAATACCTAGTCAATGTATACATTTCCTAGGGAATACAATGCCTGAATCATTGTTAATGTATAAAATGGTATGTTTGTACATTTCATACTTCGATTTGTCACTGAAGGTAGGTTAGGTGGTATGGTTGGTTTAGGTGGTACAGTGGTGCAGTGCAGTGACCATATCAAAGTCAAAGTCGTATCAACATCAGCATCGGTCAATCGAAATATCCTTGTTCTTCTACGTGCTTAAAATAATAAAAAATAATACATAAACATAAAAAATTAATGCTAAACGTAATATGTTTTTATGTACATTTTCCGACCTTTCACGCATATTGGGACGCCGATGTCCCTGGTAACAATTTCTGTATTTTAGCTACCTAACTATTCATATTTACAATAAATAATTGTTAAATCATAGATATTACTTACCGTTCTTTCTAAATTGCATACAAACAATCTTGAAAATACTAAAAATATATTTTTAAAACAATCAAAAAAATAATTTACATGAGCGCGCCAAAACGACCAGAAACAATGAACATTTTTTCATATATTTTTCGCTTGCAATGCTTCCAACCGTGTGCAAAAAAAAATTTCGTTAATAATTATACTATAGGGTTAGTCGGTGATTAAAAATAATCATCAGTTTTGGAAAAATCACAAATTTATTTTTGGGGACACCGGTGTCCCATTTACGTCAAAGGGTTAAGTTGGCCATGCGAAAAACCAGTCCTTAGATCGACATCAGCAGCTTTAAGCCTCTAAAACTATGACTTATTTTCATAGCAAAGCAAGTAAACACATGGAACTGTGTTTTTTCAAAAGGAAAATTGTTGGGGATAAGTGGCATACGCGGAATAAATACAGTTTCACTGGCACCACTCACAGTAAACTTTAAGTGTCTCAGCAGACTATGCCGAAGTTTAGCGGCTAAAGTTCAGTGTTTAAAGTTCGGTGGGGATGACACACTAAATAAGCTGAAGTTCAGCCGCTGAAGTTCGGTGGAAACGCCGGACAGTAGTGATGTGCCGATATGAGAATTTAATCTTCCGTCTTTGTCGCGTCTGCGGCGAACGGAAACGGGAGCGGAAGAGGGAATGGAAGTGGAAGAGGGAACGGGAGCGAAAGCGGAAGCGGAAGCGTAAGCAGCTGCGGGAGCGGAAGCGGCAGCGGGAGTGGCAGCGGCGGCGGCGGCGGCGGCGGCGGCGGTGGCGGCGGAGGCGGCGGCGGCGGTGGCGGCGGAGGCGTCGGCAGTGGTGGCGGCGGCAAAGGCTTCGGCGGCGGTGGCAGCGGCGGTGGCGGCGGAGGCGAAAGCGGCGGCGGCAGTGGCGGCGGCGGCGGCAGCGGCGGCGGCGGCGGCAGTGGCGGCGGCGGCGGCAGCGGCGGCGGCGGCAGCGGCGGCTGCGACGGCGGCGGGAGCGGTGGCGGTAAAAGCGGAGGGAGCGTGAGAGGGAGCGCGAGCGGGAGCGGGAGCGGGAGCGGGAGCGGGAGCGGGAGTGGCAGCGGTGGTGGCAGCGGTGGCGGCGGCGGCGTCGGCGGAAGCGGCGGCGGCAGTGGCGGCGGCGGCAGCGGCGGCGGCAGCGGCGGTAGCGGCGGCGGCAGTAGCGGCGGCGGGAGCGGCAACGGGAGTGGGAGCGGGAGCGGGAGCAGGAGCGGGAGAGGAAACGGGAGCGGAACGGGTACGGGTACGGGTACGGGTACGGGTGCGGGTACGGGTACGGGTACGGGTACGGGTACGGGTACGGGAACGGGTACGGGTACGGGTACGGGTACGGGTACGGGTACGGGTACGGATCCGATTCAGGCAAAAGCATCGGAAGTTCGGCATTATGTGTTGCTAGTAATGCAAATAACATTGCAGGCATGCATTGGCTGAAATTCAGCCGCTGAACTTAGTCATACAGTGCTGAGACACTAAGTTGGGTTCTTTTACACAGTTTCGGCGGAGTCAAATTTCGCATCAGCATTATTGGCCCTCCGACATTAAGACTTATTTTATGAGCCGAGAGTCTATTTTCTGCAAGTGAATTACGAAACTCAACTGGATAATTGGTGGCGTCGTCAACAAAACTATCTAAGAAATCAACAATAATTTTCGTCATAAGTTCTTTATTAATTAATTTTTAATTTTTGTTGTCCATATGGCGCGTTCACGTAACCAAGAATTTTTCTGGTGTGTTTTGCTCTGAAGGTCCGCAAATACTGAACTTATAAGTTTTTCTTCGGACGAAACAACTTTTTTTTGGAAAAATTTTCAATGTACAGACACATTTTTTTTACTCTTTTATTATAGTGTAGATAGATAGATTTAGTATGTTTTTGTTCAGCGGCAACAAAAAAACATCATCTATAAAAATTTCAACTGTCTAGCTATAATGGTTCATGAGATACAGCCTGGTGACAGACAGACAGACAAACAGTCGGAAGGTCTAAGTAATAGGGTCCCGTTTCTACCCTACCCTATGGAACCCTAAAAATCAAATAAAATAAGTATTTATGGGGGGCTCCCATACTACGTGATTTTTCATTTTAGATTATAGTACGGAACCGTACGCGCGCGTCCGACTCGCGCTTGGCCAGTTGTATTATAACTCAACAAAAAGTTTTCATCAGACCAAACAACTTTTGCTAAGGCGGCATTTTAATATTTCTTATAGTTTAGCTGGACCATTATAGTTCTGCATCATGTGTTCCATTTTCCAAAATCAATTATAGCCTATATGTTGCCCAGGCTTCACAGCTATATAACAAAAAAAGTTTCATTCGAATCCGTCCAGTATTTCCGGAGATTAGCGTGTACAAACAGACAAACAGACAAACAGACAGACATTTTTTTTATTTTCTTACTCTATTACTATATCTCCAACGCCCCATATATTTTTTTTTGAAAAATTTTCAATGTACAGACTCATTTTTTTTACTCTTTTATTATAGTATAGATTATATAAATATGAATTATTACTTAAAATCTTGATACCCACATTTAGACTATCTGTATAACCCAAAGGTTGACTGATAGACAACGCTTTAAGCGTTTAGTCCGCCTATTGTTACGTACAATTTGTATTAGATAAAAAATAAAGATTAAAGAAAAAAGAACTTTATCTTAGTCATACGAAGACAGTAGAAATTTTAGCAAATTCAATGTACAATATGTACATCATCTCAGCCGGGAACCGACCAAAAATATACATTTTTGCGCACGTGGGTGTAAAATACCACTGAAAGCCCCGGGCTACAAGAAGCACGTAAAGAATATCCTTTACACCTTTTATTCTTAACATACTTCATTTAAAGTCCTAAGGCCCCCAAGTGAAGCAGAGGGCTTTAGCAGTCTTCCTCCATAGCAATCGCTCTTTAGCTTTGCGTTTTACTTCAAGCCAAGTTGGCCCAATTGTGTTGCTTATTCCATTATTAACTTACTTTATTTAAGACCCTAAGGCCCCCAGGTGAAGCAGAGGGCTTCAACAATCTACCTCCATCGCAATCGCTCTTTGGCTTTGCGTTTTACTTTGAACCAAGTTTAGTTAGCCCCATTGAGTTGCATTATTATTAATCATGCAATATAAAAAATAAAACAGTTGGAAATTACACACAAAAAAAATTGACACAAATACAAAAAATAAAATAAAACATGGATGATACTTTACTTTAATAGTTGAAGTGCCATTAGTAATAATCTGATTTTAATGATATAAACGTCTGCCCTTCAAGTCATTACAGGCTTTAATTATAGCTTTTTATTTTTCACAAAAAAGTACCTGCGGTTTAGGGCTTCATTAAAATAATTCATTTTGTTAGGCCGGCCGGACACGCAAGAGCGTTTTAAAAATGTAATTACCCACTTCATTCCATTTTCGGGATGACTCAAATAATTTGAAACAATGGGTAGCATAAAACATTCTTTTTCGCACAGATTATGCAAAGGGAATTTACAAAATTGTGCAAATTTTAGGTTGAGGTTGCTAACTGACAATTCACATACATGTTACAATTCTTTTCGACTCTGGTGAAGGGTTTCGGATTTTTTTGGGAAAGGCCTGTGTCCAACAGTGAACTTTCATACAGTGTTTATGTGTTTAATAAGTTGGAAAGTGGCCTTTTTCAAATTATCCTGGGTCTTGGATGTTTATCTATGTATGTATTTATTATAAAATATCGTATCGCTGAGTTAGTATCGAAGAAATATCAATTGACAGACCATTATTAAATAAGATGAGCAGTTCAGAGTTCAGATGCTACAGTAAAACATACATAAATACACTTACATAGCCTGCTAAAATCATAACCCGTCTTTGTGGCTTTGCCATAGTCGGGTAAAGCTAACCGAAACATAATCTTATGTCATACATTTATTTCTATTTAACAATTTTTACACTATTTTGGAATTACTTCAAACTAACATTATTATAATACTCATTAATTACATCTATTTTGTCTATGTATAATTTAAAAATTTAACTAAAAGTTTTAAGCAATGTCAAAAAAAAAAGAAAAACGAAAATGGCCAACTTAAAATTTAAGATCGTCACATGAAAAATTCGTCAATGGAGAAGAAAGCTTTGACGTGTACTACTATAGTCACTTAACCATTTTTTACGTTTATTTGTGCCAAACCAGCTGTAGTTCCATGAATCTCGGACACAGCACCTATAAATGATTTAATGCCCAGCCAGCCTTGTCAAAGGCAGTGTTGGGTTAAAAAAATATTTTAAGTTCGTTTCCAAAAACTGCATTTTTGAAAAAGTTTATTTAGCTTAATTTCTTTTAAAATCAGCGGTGTTGTTTGATTTTTCTTTTAATTTATTTCACATTGGTCTATGGCATAATAATATATCATAGTTATTAAACAAGAAATATATCAGCATGTCGGTTAAAATGGTTTGCAAATTTTAAAATGGGGCTACCTCCTACGAACATAAGTACTTAAAAGCATTAGTTATCATTAGCTTATTTTATAAAAAGCACGCACTCAGTAGGTATACATACAAAGATATTATCACGCCTGTTTCCCACAGGGGTAGGCGGAGAAATGGACCTCCACTTACAACGTGCAAGCAGTTAGGCTGTGGAATCAGCTACTACTGAAAATTCGTGAATCAAAAATTATAGCCTCGTTTAAGAAACGAGTAAAATAGTATATTATGCAATTAGTGCATAAAGGACGGATTTACTTCGAGGGCCATAGATGAATCCTGAGCAACGCGAGTGATTCATGGCCCTCGATGTAAATCCGCTTTATTCAAGAATTGCGTACTATACTTTATACCAAGACTACGAAAATAATTTTTCAAAACTAAAAACCGACTTCACCACCAAACTATACAATCGGTTTTAGTAAAAAAATTATGGGACAACCTGACAGGTGGAATACCTGTCAGGTTGTCCAATCAAATCGGTACAAACGTCTTCGAAACAATCGATCAACATATATAAAACATAAAATTACATACGTCTATATAGATATGTTTATTAATTTATTTATGTCTCTTGTAGGTATATTTATTTATTTTTTTATTATACACGCCAATCACCTCTTTCTTCCCATCTCCTCTTGCGGGTCTGCTAGAAGAAATTTCTTTAGAAATAAGTAGCACCTATGTACTACGTAAAATTTTATAAGGTCTTATTTGTAATTTTTTACGTGTACATGAACGAATAAAATAAAATAAATAAACGATCATAAAGAAATACATGAATCCCTCTATTTATATTTAAAAAAATATTATTATTAAATATATACGGATAAATTATACAGATTGAGCTAGCCCCGAAGTAAGTTCAAGACTTGTGTTATGGAATACTGACTCAACGATACTATATTTTATAACAAATACATAATATTTTATAGATATTTATTTGGGGTTAAATAAAATCAAAGGTATTAAATGATATTTCTAAGTTTAAAATTTCGCCTAATTAGGTAGGAATAAAGTTCAATTCAAAATGCAGAAAGACAAAAATAAATTACTTTATGATAAAACGATAATATAAAGCTGTTAGCCTTTACGAGTGTTCCTTCAGAAGTAAGCCGCTTATATACGGGAATCAACGTCAGGCCTAAATTCACAATTTGGGACGATGTGTCCCAAATTGTGAATTAACGCCTCATATGCCTTATATATGATGGGTTTTATTTGTATTTTACTGAAATACTTTCATGAAGTGAGTGAGCATGTATTTTAACATTTTACGTGTTATGTATAATCTTAATTTGTTATTTAAAATAATGACATAACAAACGATGTATTTTACGGCCACATATTAACTTTAATATGAATTTAATTGTGAATTGACATCCTTGGAGAAAATGCTACAGTGCAGTTTGTTACCCCTTTTAAGAAAAAGCACTAGCGCTTAGAAGTGGCACTCAACTTAGCTGTAAGTAACTATTTGACGTCATTGTGCAACAAAACAAAGTGGCGATGGTTAAGAGATATTATGAATATCCCATGACAATAAATATATTTAATATGAATCTAACTGACAGCTTCAAAAACGTAAAGAAGTAACTTGTCCTAATTTAACAAGTGGGTGAAGCGAACAAAGTCCCTTTTTGTGTCCCGGCAAAAATCCTGTCAAAAGAACGTACCACGGTGAATGAGTGGGTATGGGTAGTAACTTACGCTTATATTGCTACGTTGCTATGAGCTCATTTGCTTTTGAGGTAGGCGTTATCACGAGATTATCGCGCGAATGATGTGACCATTGTGTGGTCGTAATTAGATTTTTAATATCGCACAAACGTTGATTAGAACACCTATTTGTAAAATTTTGCAGTGAATACGTTCTATTAGAACAGCGCCGTAGGCTTTACTTGCTGTACGGAGAAATGAGACAAGGAAAACCAAAGCATAAATGTCATGAAGTTAACCGCAATATGTTGGTTTAAGGCGGCCCTTCCCGGCCGCTCTGTCGTCAACGTGAGCATAGTTTGAAAAGCTTGTTATTTCATTCAGGGCAATGCTAGGAAAAGAGGCAAAGCAAAAAGGGAGAGATAGCGCCTGAGGGCTCGATTTACAATCTATTGAATCTAATTATTATCATTATTAACTATCCATTCAACAAATATTCACTTTTCATTGGGTGCGAAAATTTCATAAAACTTGTTCCAGGTGAAACGTTTTTTTCAGTTATCCTTACAAGTGTGTTAAATAAATGTTTCTTATTTAAAATTTTCATTACATTTTCAAGGTTTCTATCGAAATATTTTTTTTTAATTTTTACAATTCATGAGTAAACGGTCGAAGTTCAAGTAAAATTTGTGCAAAAAGGCAGATTTTTGGAGGCTTATGCTGGTTTTTTTCTCCAAATTTTATTTTTTTATTTCGGTAGAAACCTAGAAATAGCGCACTAAATACCTGTCAGTTCAAAAAATTCAAGAATGATCATTTACAACGTCATAATCGCGTACGAGCGTTTGTATAAAAAGTAAGACAGGAAGGCCGCTCTTAAGGCCCTGTATTCCAACGGCCCACTCGGTTGAGGTACGGGGCGATCTGCGAGGCACCCCGCAGACTTTTACATATCTCGTCTTACTGAGGAACGGGAGGCGGGGAATGAACGTGAAAGGACACGGAATGTAGATTTTATCGTTTTTTTTAGTATAAAGTAATCATTTTCCAGAAAGTGACCAGAAATAGTTGTAGTATATGTAATTTACTTTTTTTTTATTTTTTTTGTGAGTAAAGTTTTCATAAACACTGTAATAATCAATAATACATCCAAAAATCGTCGAATTAGCTTCTGCTGCCGATTTTTTTTGATCGAGGTAAGTTATCGATATCATGTTTTGAACCAGAAATAGTCCAAGTACATAAAGTAAACTACAGTGTATATATATTTTTTACTTTCATAACTTACTACTTGTTAGTTTGTTACTGAGCCAAAATGATGTTACATTAGGAATACCTAGCCTTAAGCTGCAAGAAACTAGGAGTACCTTAGTACTTTAGGAGAAACCTTTGTTTTCAGACAAAATAAGTCTTTAGTGAGCGATTAATAAATAAGTCCTAAATATAAAAAATAATGGTAACGGATCAACATTTAAATTATAATCGACGACCTCCGTGGCGTAGTGGTCACCATGCTTGTCCGCCACCTAGAGGTCCCGGGTTCGATCCCCGGTCAGGGCAAGTTAGAAAATGGCTTTTTTCAAATTGTCCTGGGTCTTGGGTGTTTATCTATATTTGTATTTGTTATAAAATATAGTATCGTTGAGTAAGTATCCCATAACACAAGTTTCATACTTACTTCGGGGCTAGCTCAATCAGTGTAATTTGTCCCTATATATTTATTTATAATCAAAAAACAATGTTAATTATCTTAATAACCGGCCAAGGGCAAGTTTGATTCGCGCACGAAGGGTTCCGTACCATTATGTATGAAAAACTACAAATGAGAAAACTCCACCAGCTTCCACTACCCTATAGGTACCTACGGAGCGCAATATTTTTTTAAGATAACACAGGCAGCTTTGTAATTTTCCGCCGGTCCTAAGAAAACACCGGCACAGGCCGGCCTTTGATAATAGTCCGATAATATCTTAGTGTTATTCCATATTGTTCAATGTTTGTCTTGCTTAACACTCTGTACGTCGAGAGCCTTTTCTATTCTGCTTACAAAAAAATGAAAGAATCCTTAATTCGTCGTAATCCTCGCCTTTATAACGTGAATGCGGACTGTAAATGCATTACGACGACCTCTGTGGGCTAGTGGTCATAATGCCACGCTGTCACACCGGAGGTCCCGGGTTCAATCCCCCGGTCAGGCGATTCAAGATGGAAAATGATCTATTTCAGGTTGGATGTTTATCTATATTTGTACTTGTTATAAAATATAGTATCGTTGAGTTAGTATCCCATAACACAAGTCTCGAACTTAATTTGCGGTTAGCTCAATCTGTGTGATTGGTCTGTATTTAATTCAATTTATTTATTTCCTTAAGGTATTACTGATAAGTAGCCTTGACAACCCTATGTTGGTTGCCTTGGATAGAGTCAGCATTTTATCCTTAGAAGTCGAGTCTGTTACACTCATTAGTCTGCTCATGACTGTGCTCAGGCGTAGTTATCTCATCCTTCATTTGAATTCTTTTTAGGGTTCGTACCCAAAGGGTACAAACGAGACCCTATTACTAAGACTCAGCTGTCCGTTCGTCCGTTCTTCTGTCTGTCCGTCTGTCACCAGGCTGTCTCTCATGAACCGTGATAGCTAGACACTTAAATTTTTACAAATGATGTATTTCTGTAGTCGCTATAACAAACAACACTGAAAACAGAATAAAATAAATATTTTAGTGGGGCTCCTATACAACAAACGTGATTTTTTTATAAATAATGGTACGAAACCCTTCGTGAGCGAGTAAGACTTGCACTTGGCCGGTTTTGTTGCAAGTTGAGTCACTCTTAATCTTCTCCTAACAGCTGATATTCATCATTTTTGTTAATGGTTTCTCAAACCTATCCGCGTCGAAATCACTACAGTTAATCTCTTTAGCTGGTTTTCAATTGAAACTACTTAATAAAATTAAGATCAACAGATCATTCTAGTACATTGTTTGTCAATGTGTTAAATTTAAAAGCGATGCTATATTCATAGAATCAATAAATCAATTTGAACACGGCTGTGTTACACAATCGTTTTCGACTGTTTAATGTTAGAGTAGGTATTTAGCGTGAATTTTACATTAGTGTAAATTCAATATGGACTTCAAATCTCTTTATTAAAATAATAAACAATTTAGGAATTTCAACGTTATACTTTTTTTAAATCAAAAAATCATTATTTAATTACAGTAAAACTAAAAACAAACTTCTTGGCCTCTTTCCTTTACAGGGTTGACCCTCCTGATACATTTTCCCCACTCTTGGCGGTTCTGTGTTAACTCTGGCTTAATGCAAAGGTCTTCATACCTTCGGTGATGGTTCTGATCCACGTGATCGGGGGTTGTCCTTTTTCCACGTCTTCCCTCATCTGTGGCAAGGACTTCTTTAATGATTTGGTCATTACTTTGGCGCATTACGTGTCCATACCATCGCAAATGATTTTCACGCATTTTGTCCTGTATTTCTGCTACCTTAATGTTTCTTAAACTACAAAACTAAATTCATAGTCTAAATTAAAATCTTAATTTGCAAATAATTAAACTAAATTAAAAATCTAAATCTGGTTCATATAGCATGGCGCCAAGAACACTGGCTGCCTTCTTGCGGGGAGTAGCTACTTTTTTATTTAGGACTTTATTGTTATTTCATTTTAAATTTTATTGTTGTCATTCGTAGTCGAGTATATGTTTTCCTAGTACCTACTGACGTGAAGGTCACTGAGTGAGGTGAAGAAGCCATAATTTCATCCCTGGCGATTTCTCCTGTCAATTTTTCATGATGTGTCTTTAGACAAAGCTTAAAACTATAAAACTCAAGTTCACATTAAGCGTATAGTGGTAGGCGTTAGGAAGAAATAACAGTCAATTCACTGAATATCTTGCTAGCCGTATCACCAAATGGTATGGTTCAGATTGTTGCCTTCAATAGCCTTTTTCGAAAAGCGTGGGAAGAAGATCAGTTGGTACATTCTATTTAATTCATATCTTCCAGGCTAGTACGGAAATAATATATAAACGAGTCATAATCTTCAGTAAAAGTTTTAAAAAAAGTTATGCTGCACGCGGCCACATATTAATGAAGGTCGCGTGTCAGCTATTTTAACTTACATTTTGAACCAAATACAAGTAACAATCGAGGACACTATTAAGCAGTGATCGAGAAAGAACCCGTCGCAACCAACTCTACAACATGTAACTTATGTAAGTAATAAACAGTTTCTACGGGACGTGGTCTTGTGTCTCCATAACATCATCAAACCTCAACATTAACATCTCTTCATGTAAGGCCTAGGTGACAACCGAAGCCTGTGCCGTACAATAACTATGTAGAATAGGGAATACGCACGTATTTTTTTATTTGCTTTATAAAATCCTAATTAATCAGCGACGAAGATGTGATACTTTAAAGTTTCAATTAGAAAGAGAAGTCCGATATGGATTGGTGATGTCAAAGCATATACCACCTATACATTTGCCATAGAAATTAGCGTTTTTGCGATGAGATAGACATATTCCGCCCCAAATTGTGAACTCACGAATTGCATATCTTGGCAACCCCTACGGCTTTTGAACTTAAAATCTCAATTAGGTACCTTCATTTACACCGCGCCTACTAAGTTAAGCTGCGATTGAAGATACTTGAGTTTTCGTTACCCAAACATTTACTGTTTCAGTAGACTCTTAAAACATCGCTCGCTTCGCTCGTCCTTTCAAATAGTATAACGCTAGAAACATAATCTTACAAATCAAATCACGGTAACGCGGTCTCATCGTTCGCGGAAGTCTTATAAAAACGGCTGGATTAATGGTTTCGGATTAGAGCTAATCCGCAGACTTGAATGAAAATCAAACAGTTTTTACTTACAGTAATAGGATTTATAGTTATAAATTTTCATTGATTTTGATAGTTGGAAAAATCTTCCATTGTGGTGTGAGAGAAAGTAAATAGCCCGCTAAGTGCGAGTCAGACTCGCGCACAAAGGGTTCCGTATCGTTATCTATAAAAAAAAAGTTTGTTGTATGGGAGCCCCACAAAAATATTAATTTTATTCTGTTTTGAGTTTTTGTTCTTAAAGCGCCAACAAAAATACATTATCTGTTAAAATTTCAATTATCTAGCTATTACGGTTCGTGAGATACAGTCTGGTGACAGACAGACGGATAATGGTACGGAACCCTAAAAAATGAGAATGTACAAGCTGCTTTTCTTCTCGTGCAGATCGTAGAAGCCGATCGAGGTAGGCGATGCAGCTAGAAAACCAAAGATGGCTTGCTTCACGGTAGAGAAAAACTAGTGGAAGAGCCGTATGGCAAAACTAGTATCGGAACCGTTGTTGCCAAACTCACACACATAAACCACTAATCACATTTGCAATACACATAAACCATCTAATTGGTCTTTTTTTTAATAATGGCGTTTACGTTTTTTAATAAGATTTATTTTGCTACGGTTCAAAAGTGCTTACGATGTTTTGCATTCTGTAGTATAACGTTACGAAAAAATTGCGGTGCTTCAAAATAGATGGTGCCATTTTCGAAAAAAGCAATTATAAACTTAAGTACGATTAAGAAAAGGTTTTACTTTGCGTTAAAATAGGAATATTGTTGGGATTCATAACGTAATTATGGCGTTGTAACTGATATTTCTTTAAAAAATTTAAATTTACAGGTATCTTGTAGGTTTGTAACTTCTAGGTTTGTAACGAAATAAAAAATTAAATATTGTAAAAACAGAAAAGAGGAGATTTGTAGGAGAACGAAGGTCTTAAGTGGCAGTGGGCGGGGCACATAGCGCGAAGAACCGATGGCCGATGGGGCAGAAAGTTTCTCGAATGGCGGCCACGTACCGGCAAGCGCAGCGTAGGACACCCACCTGCTAGATGTCAGATGACCTGAGCAAGGTTGCAGGGAGGCGCTGGATGCAAGCCGATTCCGATGGGTCGTTTTGGAAATCCTTGGGGGAGGTCCATGTCCAGCAGTGGACTTCCTGTGGCTGATATGATGATGAAAAACAAATTCAGTATAAGTCTTCAAAAATCTGCTTTTTCACAAATTTTACCTGAACTTTGACAGTTCATAAAGTACTCATAAATAGTAAAGGTAAAACATTTTTTTCGAAATAAACCTAGCAAATATAACAAAAAACATTGATCTTATGCACTTGTAAGGCTTACTGAGAAACACGTATGACTTGGAACAAGTTTTTTGAAATTTCCATACCCTATGAATAGTTAATATAATACTAATTTCATTCAATTCAATGCGAACCTGGCCCTCACGCGCTATATCCCTTTTTTAGTTTGCTTCTTTTTTTAGCATTACTCTGGATGAAACAACAAGCTTTTCAAACTATGCTCGCGTTGACGATAGAGTGGTCGGGAAGGGCAGCCTTAATTATGCGCGCCACGCCCTCTTGGCACTTCCACTCTTTTTCTCTTCCGTGGTTTACTTGATTTTAATTTCTTTATCCACCTTCTCATCCACCATCACGTTGAAAGTGGCCTTTGGGTCCTGCAGCCTTAGGCTCTGTCTACCCCAATAGGGATAAAGACGAGATAGTTTATATAAATAAATAAATATATACGGACAAATTAACAGATTGAGCTAGCCCCAAAGTAAGCTTAAGCTTGTGTTATAGGATACTAACCCAACGATACTATATTTTATGATAAATACATATATAGATAAACAACCAAGACCCAGGACAAATTGAAAAAGGCCATTTTCCAACACGCCCTGGCTGGGGATCGAACTCAAATCCTCCGAATTGGCGGACATATATATTTCTATCTATTAGATAAAGTACTTTAATATAATATTTTAAACTGACCCTATATGAAGTAGGTATGAAGCATTATGTAGTTTTAAGTTACATTTCATATCAGGAAGCGTCGGTATAGTAATTCGATTAAGGCCACACTGGGATACAAATTGGATTCCGTATCGCGCCTTCACCTGCGGCGACTGAGCACCTAAAATAACATATCGTGTTGCTTTTTCGTTGCCACTTTGAACATCCGGATAAAGTCACTTTGCGAAATATTTTTACAATGTGTAGTGGAGAGGTAGAGAGCCTAGTATCCAATGGCTCAAAGGCACAAAAAAAAAGTCTGCGAGAAATGAAATACGTAGAATGCACCAGCTACTGGGCTAGGAACCCAGCACTATTTAAATTCACTCTTATGATTGGGACAAATTTGTCAGCACAGAACGGAACTTTTGTACGCTGCCATCCTTTTCTGTCGCACAGAACCGTCCTTTGCTAGAGCGAGAGAGTGAGCGAAGGAACGCATTAGCATAGCCGGTTCCATCGCGCTGAACCCTTTGCTTGACATGTCATAAAATATTACAAAAAAAAATTACTTTACATGTATGGGAGATATTTTTTTTTTCAAGATCTTGCCCATTCCTAATTACCGCATTCCAGTACTCATAGTCTCTGATTCAAACTTTAAGGGTTCCTTGTTCACTACAGAACCCTAAAAACTAATCAAAATAATGTATTGAGTGTTTTACGAGTTGTTAATTAGACTATTTGCTTTAACCCGTCAGCTTCCAGACGGTCGGATCCGACCGAGAGAACAATAGATGACAATGGGTTTGCAAAATTGCGGTTGTTGACGGGTTAAGCCTATTCGATAGGTACTAGCTCTTAAATTTTGTATATGTGAAAAAAACATAACTATTGTTAAATTTACTTATTAATTATTTAAGTACTTTGCCTCGAAGATCACAGTAGATTAGCATTTAGATAAGAAGAAAACTTGCGATATCGTTAATCGAAACTCAATATTCAATACTCAATTCTTGTGACCAATTAGGGTCGTGTTCGAACAAAAATAAAATCATAGTCACACGTGCCAAATTATAAAAAAAGTCGGTATAAAATACTCTAGTCATCTTTGACACAAATTTATCCATGGAAATTTCGAAATGCTCAAGTAAACTCGGATAAATTCACTCGGTTGTTCAAAAAGACAAGAAAATAATGTGACAGACATACACGCGACGTCATAAGATTATTATTATGTGAAGATACAACACCTCTGTTTTATGGTTAGAATTTAAAAACTCAGATAAATTGCTAAACGTGTTACACTGGGAAATGAACAAAACGCAATTAGGCATTCTGTGGCAATTCCTCGTTCATAACCGGAGTGTGAATAATAAAGTGATGCGAGAATGATTATGCGGATCATTTCGGTTGTTTGTCATGAGCTGTCCGTTTATTTGTGTTATGTTAATAAAACAATATAATTTTGTGCTAAATTAAGCACAAATAAAACATTGTAATTTTTTAACTAGTAGTACAAAGTTCTTAAAAAAATGCAGTTCGTCTGGCAAATTCTTCTTCAACGCTGGTCTTGACGAAAAAAATTGGGATGTAGCAGCTCCTTTTTTACGCGTAGATCTTAGAATAAAATCAAGGGAATAAGCCAAAATCTGAATTATGCCAATAAAATAAATAAATAGATGATTATTTTTTACACCTACATGCCTACTATTATGATGAGAGTTACCTTCGGGCTAATGATTCCAGGCTCTGTGTATCCCGTTAGAGATGAAGACCCAATTAGTATATATTTTAGATTTACATTGGGAGTGGCAAGTTAACAAAACGCAATTATAACCAGAGTGAATAATAAAGTGATGCGTGAATGATTATGCGGATCATTTTGTTTATTTGTTCAATGTCATAAAAGCCTTTTGTTTTGCACCTATTAAAAATTACAAAGCACTTACAAAATTTTGTGGTTAGTCTGGCAAAGTTTCCTTTATTTCCTGGTCTAGGCATTCTTCCCTTTTTGCTTTTCTTAAAGACCACCAAGGAAGATTGTTGAAGTTGAAGTTCATATGTGCAGGTCGTTTAACATATACAGCCTGTCTTCATGACCGTCGTTACTAGTTGAACGTCAGACGCCTTTTAGGCAGCTTGAAAAATCTGACACTTAGCTAATAATACATTCGATAAGAAATAAGCTAGTCTGTTCATAAAAGTAGGAAATAAAGAACGTCATAGAATTTATACTAACCATGTATTTACCTTACATATTATAATGATCCGCCACAATACAAGGATTATTTGAAACGACAAAGGGAGGTGGACTAAAAAAAAATTATTGTTTTTCTCATTAGATAGATTATTAAAAGAATAGTATACGTATTATTTCTCTTCTCTGATTAGCGAAGATACAGCTCATTGAAAGTTTAACCAAAGATGACATAAATCACCCCCACTCCGAAACTTCTAAGCGCTGTATCTTTGTACATTTTTACAACTTTGCTTAATGAAAATTTTGGTTCCTTTCTTTTTGAAATAATCTAGTTGATCAATAAATAAATTATTATATTTTTACCCACTCCACATACCTATTGTAATTTTTATGCATGCATACAAATTATTGATTTTGTTTTTGAATGTTGAATCTAAAAAAATCTCTATTGTGTCACACACTGAATCTTCCTTTTAAATTTTATTTTAAAAACATTTTTCAAGTGGTTTTATTACCTAGTCTTCGCTAGCCACCTCCTGTCCAGCGCCAATAATTTATAGCCTGCAAAATATGTGTTTTAGACCCTAAGGAGTCTTAGAAATGTATGAAGAAACGACCTTTTACCAGTTTGTCGAAGGAGTTTTTCATAATCTATGACATTTTAATAATCACGTTATCTGTAAATGCTTTGCGGCCGTGTTAAATGTGTGAAATCAGTCACGAGCGTTCATAAGGAGCTTAATACTGAGCCGCCATGTACGTGTGATATGTGAACAAAACAAGGATAATCTGACACGCTATTGACATCCTTATGCATACGTACAAGGCGTAATCATTTTCCACCAAAAACATTTTCATGTAAAATTACGCCAAGATGAGTGCACATTTCTTACACCAAAGAACGAAAAAAATTTACATTCTTAAGGAGATAACCTAACATGTAACCCATCTTGTCTTCCTTTCCCTCTTATGAGAATTAACTGTTGCAAAAACCAGACTTCGTTAAACGTCAAAAGTAAAATAGTTACCGTTTGCTGTTTAATACGAAAAAATTGTAATGACAGTGTCTTATGACATAAATTAAGATGACTTTTTTATTTCGTAGATTCATACACGAACTGGCATATTTCATACAAAAATTACGTAACGTGAAATCTCAAAAGTATATAACCTTTGTTTTTTAAACGTAGTGGTTTAAAAAAAAAACAGGTTATACTTTTGAGATTTCAACGTGGAATCTAAATACCTCCTATGTATATGGCTTCCACTTTAAAAGAGTTATCAGTTACGTATAGAATTTAAATTTGATTAATGAAAAAAAAACAAAAAGGCGAGCAGTTGCATCCCTAGAGTATTAGTTAACAAGCTAGTCCGCAAATTGTCCTGGGTCTTGGGTTTTTATCTATCTATCTATCTATATATATATATATATATATATATATATATATATATATATATATCTATATATATATATATATATATATATATATATATTGCAGGCTATAAATTATTGGAGGTGGCGAGCGAGGACTAGGTAATAAAACCACTTGTAAAATGGTTATAAAATTAAATTTAAAGGGAAGAGTTCGGTATGTGACATTTTTTGTGAGATTTACGATATATAGAAAAGAAAGGAACCAATTTTTTCATTAAGCAAAGTTAGAAGTTTCGGAGTGGGGGTGATTTATGTCACCTTTGGTTAAAATTTCAATGAGCTGTATCTTCGCTATTATTTATTATCAATCAGAGAAAAGAAAAAATACGTATACCATAACTTTTAATAATCGATCTAATGAGCAAAAAAATGTTTGAAGTGAAAACTTCTTTAGCGGCGTTGTACACTTTTTTGTAATGTGGAAGCCATATACATAGGAGGTATATAGATTCCTGCGCCTTTTTATGTATTTGTTATAAAGTATAGTATCGCTGAGTTAGTATCCCATAACACAAGTCTCGAACTTACTTTGGGGCTGGCTCGATCAGTGAAATTTGTCCCTATATATTTATATGTGTTTTTATATATTGATTCGCAACTAGTAATCGCGTCGCCAATAATGTTTTTGTTGTCAACAGATTGAGTTCCGAAATCCTTGTTCCTTGTTATTTTCACGGTAGAGCAGGCGAGATTCCATTAATGTTGCTAACGACCGGACGCACTTCGGATTGGGGTTTAAAAGGGTTGAGTGGTTTTGTACAATCGTTCTGATAAAAGGGAATGTTGAAGCTTTTAGCGATTTAAAAGATGTCCCGTCGTTGGATTAATTTTAGCGTCAATGAACTAACAATGTTCTTTTGATTGTACATGTCTTTATCCGGATTAGAAGGTTCATTTTTAGGGTTCCGTAGTAAACAAGAACCCTTTTGGAACGAAGTTCCTTATCGCGCGTTGCGAAAGGGAGCTAGACGGAAAAGATTAAGACCAAAAGTTGTAACGACACTTTTTGTTTATTCAAATTTATGAAGATTATACAAACTTGATTTTAGAACGCAGAAAAGAGTTTGAATGTAATTTAGACCTATTTATATTTTACTTCGTTCCATCCGGGTGTCCCTTGACACCTCTAAAGTTTTTTTTTTTTTAGTTTTACTATGCCTGTCTGTCCGAGAATATTAGTATTTAAAAGCTCTAATTTGGCTTAGATATGAATATTAATGGATGCAGGCCGCTCTTGATCGGCCATTTTGGAGATCCTTGAGAGAGGCCTATGTCCAGCATTGGACGTTATGCGGCTGAAATGATGATGATGATGATGATGATAATAAATATTAATTTTTAGACGTTTTAAAACATAAAATCAACCGTTCAAAAGGCTTGAACTCAATGTTAGGATTCATAACTACCCTACACTGTGCGTAGCCCGAAACGCACTTGGCCTTTTATTAAAGAAAACTTAAACACGTGTGATATGATAAATGAAGGTGTGCACTATAACTCAACGGCTGGCTTAGTACGTCATGAATACAGTTTTAACACGCCTACGTCACAGGCATGGCACTTAATAGAAGCAGAGCATCATTTGTGCTCACTACTTCCACAAAAGAAACTATACATCTATGTACACATCAATGTGTGTGTGTTAGCCCGCCAACACATTCAACGGGGGAGAGGTGCGGGAACGGGGAACGGGGACGCATATTGCGCGAGTGTGGCCGGCTGCTAGGAGGGCTTGCTTCTGATGTCTTCCTCACCCCCTGCAACGCCTCGTCGCTTTGGCACGTGTATTTTATAGGTAGATAGGAAATATCGAGAATATAAAAATGCCGTTAATTTATATTTTACTGTGCTTGATTATTATAAGTTGACTCGGCTTACCGTGTGATTAATTGACGACAGTAGGCTAGCCATTAGAATTCTGTTTAGGGCCAACGCGACTCATTTGTATACTCAGAAAACTGAAAGGTTTGTATACTCAGAAATGGTCATTTGGTACATTAGGTACATACTGAATCTACAACTTGATTTGACATTATTTGATAATTTCGACATTAAAAAAAATATATTTTAAATTTTGACAACAAACAATGTATACTCTGTCCACATATCAACTATAAATATAATTTCATTGTGAGTTGACGTTCTTGGAGAAAATGCTGGAGTACAGGTTGTTACCGCTTCTTCTGCACTAGTGCTTTGGAGGCGGCAGTAAACTTAGCTCTAAGTAACATTTTGACGTCAACAATTATTGTGCAACAAAACAAAGTAGCGATTATTAAGAGATAATATTATAAATATGCTATGATAAAAAAGATATATTTGAATTGAATTGAAATTGACTCACTAACCTCGTAATACGTAGTCCGCTGAACAGGGTTGTTAGTGTTTTATTATAATTGTCATAAAATGCCTAGAAAGTTATAAAAATTACTTACGTTTAATGATTTGACATCTCATAACCAGGAGAGGCCCATTGTACACTGAGTTTCTTGCCTGTTGCATACTATAAAATTGAAGCAATATATGACTTGTATGGTCTAAACTAAACGACACCCATTCACATACATGGACTTTACGTAACGTCCTGTACGTTACAGATCGCGCAAAATAACTTGGTGGCTCGGAAGTTAGCTGCAAGTGACAGTGGGGTAGCTGACGCCCGGCGCATCGTCAGGCCTACATCACTCGCTCAAGGCCACGCGCTATTTGCCTACCGCTCGGCGTATCGTCGACGATACAACCGACAAGGGCCGCCAAACCGCCAAACGCCCGCCTGAGCACTCGCACCGCACTGCACCGCACGTTTCCCGCGCTTATGCTTCGAAATGCCGAAACCACGTAATTATTGTGCAGTGCAGTGGGTGTCAAAGTCAAAAATAAATGAAAATTTGTCGTTTTTTTCGCAACATTTGTTACAATAATCATCATAGGACAACCCTAGCGCATTCTTACGATGACGCGTTGTCACGTAACTCACACGGCGGGCAACGAAGTCTCGACTCTTTGTACGCGTACTTATGGTACATTTCTTCTAGTTCTGAGCAGCAGGTATTATTATTAAGATCTTGTAGGCTATTATAGCGTAGGTATTTTCGCTTTTGCATGGGAGTGATGTATCTGTTACGTAGTAACTATTTATAAATCTGTGGCACCGTCCCCGCGCACTCCTGTATTCAAATACTCAGGTTCAGAGCTGCCGAGTTATTTTCCGTGTACTGTAGGCATCTATTTGGTACGTTTCTTCTGAAGGTAAAAAAAAACATTATTAGACCTCCTTCTACACCTCTGTTTTTTTTTAATTAACCTCTACTGTCCCACTGCTTGGCAAACAGAGGAAGGAGGATGTATATAAAAAACAATGAATAGAAAGAATTTCATTTCAAACGAAGCTAAACTTTGATAAAAATTATGTTAGAGCGGCCAACATAATTTATTACCCTTATAACAAGCAACAGATTATTAGGGCTGAAGCTAAGAGGATTACGTGATTATGAAACAACACAAAATTGTTTCTACCTTCCTGTAAATAACTTGTACAGTCTGCAACTTGTGTTGTAACTTGATGATTTAAAGTAACTAAGTATTTTTAAATGAATTTACAAATCTAGGTTACAGATTTTTAACTGCTGAGAGCAAGAAACTCAGAATTCGGTGCTACTCTTCCGCGTTGATTGTAAAAGCTGATCAAACGAAAGATGCGAAAATGCGAATCATGTTAATAGGTGAAGTGTCTTGCAACCCGTGAGACTTCTTCTTACATTTAAGAGCTGGGCTCTTGTTAGTTGAGTACTTGCCATGTCTCTATTTCTTCCGCTAAGTTCTTAAACCTCCTTGTATATTTTCACGTAAAATTTTTCTTTTCTTATATTTTAATTTATTTGAAAGTTATGTGTTGAGCTACAGTGTCCAGAATCATCCTACAATAATTTAATATGGCTGCCAAATTTCCGTGTCAGACTTACTGACTAACTAATACTAAATCAAGCTCATAATCTCATTACTGGCAGCGCAAACCAACATTTTAATCGTATTATGATCTGCAATGTTCTTGTGTTATAACATTGACCGAGCGAGCAGAGCAAGCGAAACGTCTCAGTTTCGAGAGGCCAAAAATGCTTTAGTCCGTTTAGGCTGTCAGTTTGTCTGGTTGTTCTCGCTTACAAGTCGCATTTCTCAACCAATTCTTGAGAATTTTTGTGAGAAGGTTCGAAAATTATATAATAAAAAAATTCCTCAATTTAATTTTTCGACATTTGTCAAATTGGCGAAAATATGTGGGTTGAAAACTTTAGTATCATATTACAGACATTTCGAAAAATTTTCAAAAATGTCATAAAGCATTCTTGTTACTTAAGGGTAACAAAAAAAGTCGCATCTTTTTTATCCAATAAACATCAACGGAACGGGGTGACTCGCGAGGTCTACAGATCACAGAGCAACGAGTTTTATAACTTAATTTTTATTCCTATAACTTGGTGCTTGCTGGGACTAAGCATTGCACGCGCTTTCACAAGTTAACACATTACGGGACACCAACGGCTGTGGACATATTTCAATTGCTATTCCTGTTGTCTGGCTGAGTATGGTCCAGATTGGGATGGGTGACCACAATTGACAGAAAAATATTTCAAGTTTTCCCATGCTTCGAAAGGCATGAAGTCATGTGCCCCAGATGTCATCATTGTATGAAAGTAGTCAAACTATGTAAAATATTTCAAACGCCTTATGGCAGTTTGAAAAGTCGGACACCATTGTTGGCCACTTAGACAATCAAACAAACCGACCTAGCTAAAAATAGTCAAGACCAATACTTTAGAGTGAAAGGGACGCAATGTAATAGATATCGACCTCTATTTTCATTGTTTCCAAGCGTGAAAATTTCCCCGTATTTTCTCTCAGTGGGTTGTCAGTGATAAATTCATCTCAGCCTTAAGTTCGGAAACTCATTGAGATGGAATTAAACCCTCCAACCTTGACAAACAAGTGGATTGAGGGCTTCGATTATGAATTGATTGGTAAGATTCGAGGAAGACAGAAAGGAGGAAAAGATTTTTGAAACTAAAAATTTCAGTAAAACTTATTTAATCGAAGCTCTTGGGGTTCTGCAGGTATTAAGATTTATATAATAAACTAGCTTTTGCCCGCGGCTTCACTCGCGTAGGGGTGTAATTTATCAAAATCCTTTGTTAAGGGATGCCTACGTCATAGTAGCTTTATGCATGCAAAGTCTCAGCCCGATCGGTTTAAAATTGGCAAAGTTTCATACAAAATTTAATTCCCTATTTTATCCCCTTGGGGGTAGAGTTGATCAAAATCCTTTCTTAGCGGATGCCTACGTCATAACATCTACCTGCATGCCAAATTTCAACCCGATCCGTCCAGTGGTTTGGGCTGTGCGTTGATAGATCACAATGTCAGTCAGTCAGTCACCTTTGAGTTATATATATTTAGATTTCAACCCGATCCGTTCAGTGGTTTGGGCTGTGCGTTGATAGATCACTATGTCAGTCAGTCAGTCACCTTTGAGTTATATATATTTAGATTTAACGTTTCTTTATCAACTCAAATATCATATTAGCTGCGCCCCGCGGGCTACCCTCAGAAAAAGGCTATATTTTAATCCAGGGTGTCAGCTTTCTGCCTGCCAAATTTTATCAAAATTGGTCCAGCCGCTTGCGCGTAAAGAAGTAACAAACATACCAAGTGTGATTATCAAGTATGTTTTCATGCAATGATGATTTTATTTTGCTAAATTACTGCAAATTTGTATGAATAATATTTTGATATGATAAAGATTTTATCTAACTGCGTAACTTACTTAAAGAGTGCAGATTTTTTTATATTATTAAAGGAATACATAAATTTTTCGGGTTTGAGTGCTGCCCCCATTTGAAATAAATCATTTGCATATTAGCCAAACGTTTTTCGCTAGTGTACGAAGAAAAGCTTCTCTTTAAACCGTAAACTGTAGTTCACAAGTCATTTATTAGTTCGAAGGGTTATATAGGGCATGATAAAGATTTAAAATATATCCGTTTCCTTTCAAATGATTTATTTCAAATTCATGTATCGGCGGTTAATCCATAGCAGAAGTTTTTAAGAAACAACGGATTAAAGTCTGTGTTCCCTCTTGCTTCATTTCTAAACGATTTATTAAAAGCTTGAACGAAAATTCTTATTTCCATTCAGCACGACAACCTTACAGCTCTCTTTATCAAAGTTCAAATACCGTAATAACGTGAAGTCGATCGCGTTCGCCCTCACCTTTCTCACACGAGAAATTTTAATGTTCACACAAGGAAAATATTCCCCAAGTCAAGCCTTTTTTGAGCGGCAATGCCCACGAGGGGCATCTATCAAAACAAAACTAAAAACTAACTTATGAATATTCGTTTGTGCAGTGTTAGTACATAAGCTAGGCTGTGTCAATCGCATCTGAGCATGCGCGGTGCAGCCTTTAGCGCGGGCTTGCGTGCAGACTTTAGTAATTGGCCAAACGCCGACCGGATCGAACCGGTCCGTACCGGATTTTTCCAAATATTCCCACTTTCGCCAACGCGCGCACTACCTGTCACTTCTAAGTAAATCAACTTGTATATAAAAAACTTATTTGTAATGAAACTTTGTGAGTGTTTTAGAAACTTTGTGTCAGTTTCAAGTTTTTTTTTAAAGTTGATATTTCATTAAGATATGAATAGTTTAAAGACTTTGTAAATAGTACTCATGTGTGTTCTAGTGCTTCTACTGTTTTGTGGATTTGTAAATATAGGTAAGTACGACGTGTTTCTAATTACTGTAGGAAACATGTGTTGGTTTATTCCAAAAAAATTAAAATGTATATTTTTGAGATTTCTATGATATTCTGAGAGCGATTTTCTTAACTCTTGCAAAGGAATTCATTCGTTCATATTTTAGAAATCAGAAGCATAGTTTTTTTCATAATTCCAGTTAGTTATTGTTTTTTGTTTTATGAAATCTTTTATGAAAACTTTGCTTTTTAAGTTAAAATAAAATGTTTATTTATAATAAAAATAAAAAAATCAAATAAAAAAAATACCAAAAATGGACTTAGTGTGCATCCTTTTTATCTGATTTACAACGTGTAACGGAATGCGGGTATCAACCCGAATTTGCTTATTACTATTATTAGATATGAAAACAGATTTCATGATAAAGATGAAGCGTATTGTTTTAATTAATGTAAAATATATCTTTATTAATAAAAAAAAATACAAATGTTGAGTACATTTGTTACACCTAAAGATGTACTTACATAAAAAAACAAAGTCAAAAACGTGGAACAAAAAATTATTGATTAGTAGAATCGTTTTATTTACGAATAAATAAAAAAATATACATACTTCAAATTATTCTTATTTATAGAAGAATTCTTTCGATTCGAGAAGAACGAAAAACTAAAACTGATAATATTTATAATAAAATTTGAGCTGCGGCTACGTGCCCAGAAGGCTGGCAGCATTGTCAAGTTGAATGGCAATAATATAGACCAGTCCTCTGGTCACGGCAAACCATAAAGGGTTTTACTAAGTTTGTGAAAAAATTTACATATTTACCGACAGCGTTTTTGCTCCAAAGTTTACTTTTTAACCGACTTGTAATAATTTTTCAAAACTAAAAACGACTTCACCCCCAAACTGCACAACTGATTTTGATAAAATTTGCATGGTACCACCTGGAGAGTATGCTCTTTCAAACAAAAAAAGAGTTTTTGAAATCGGTCCTGGCGTCTTTGAATAATCGGTGAACATACATAAAAAAAAAGGATCGCGACGAATTGATAACCTGTCCCTTTTTTGGAAGTCGGTTAAAAAGAAGGAGGTTATTAACTCTTCGAGATTCCAGATCCGATTATTCGAAGACGCCTAGACTGATTAAGAAAATTTATTTTTTGTTTCAAGTGGCGGTTGAGTAATTTGGGGGTGTAGTCGTTGTTTAGTTTCGAAAAATTATCTAAAATAATGTTCATTCATATATTTTTTTGATATTTTAATTATTTTGAAAGTCACTATCAAATTTTTGCATTAAGTGCAGAAAACTCTTAAACTTAAAACTAAATTAAATTCTTAACTAAAAACTAAATTAAAAATTTATTTGTTGGAAACTCTGTTTATTCAATGGAATAAAAGAGAAAAGCGTAAGTACACTTAGGAAAATTTAAACTCGCTTTCCGGCAGCTAATGGTTAATATAAAATAATGGTTAATCTAAAATAAATATAAAATAGCGGCAAATGCAGCAAACTTAATCATTGTATTCACCGGTGTAGTTAAGATTTTTTGTAAGGGTGTATTAATTTAATTTATATTTAAATAACTTTATACCATTCCCCCTCTAATAAGTTTATTTTATTCACTGAAAACAGTGAATAAAAAGCACTTCTACTCACTATTTTGGTAATTTATTTAATTCACTAAAAACAGTGAATAAAATGCACTTTTACTCACTATTTTGATGTTTGAATTTAGAACAATTTACTTTTAATTCTAGTAAATGTTTCATTTAATTTAAGTAATTGTTTCAAGTTTAATGTCCATTTTTATTCATTTAACCTTTTTTCTTCATTAAATGTCTATTTTCGCTTAAATTTTTATTTTGAACCGACTTTTAAAAGGGGAGTTTATCAATTTGTCGGAATCTTATGTTTTATATATGTTGATCGATTTATTCGAAGACGTTTGTACCGATTTAGAATATTCTTTTTTTTTTAACGGAATACCTGTCAGGTGGTCCCATCATTTTTTTATTAAAACCGGTTGTGTAGTTTGGTTTTCTAGTCGGTTTTTAGTTTTGAAATTTTTTTCTCGTAGTATAAAGTATAGTATGCAATTCTTGAATAAAGCGGATTTACATCGAGGGCCATGAATCACTCGCATTGCTCAGGATTCTTACACTTGAATAACGAGCGTACGTGAATCACTCCCTACGGTCGTGATTCAGTCGTTAGAATCCTTCACCTGCTCGTGATTCATCTGTGGCCCTCGAAGTAAATCCGTCCTTTATTCACTTTATTAAATTTGCATAATATACTATTGTAAGCTCTGCCACCTGTTTGTGCAAACTATTGCCACAGGAAGTGGAGTATCATTTATGCCAACTACTACTATAAACGAAGCTATACATCCGTACACACGTCAATGTGTGTGTTTGTCCCTCAACACACTCAATAAGGTGAAAATGGGGAAGAGGTGCAAAGACGGGAACGTGGACGCATATTTAATTCTGTGCTATTGCTGGGCGGAGCCTATCCCCTACCGTTAGTATTAACTATTACATGCCATTTTATTATTATTAGGTTCAGCACACATAGTATTTAGGTTGTTGAGTTTAAGTCTTTTTTTTGTTTTTATTGTTATTTTGCAAATATTTCAAATATCTCTTTTTCATTTAACAAAAAGTATGTTTAACAGTCGTCAAGCTATGTCAAATGCCTTAAGACAGCTTGAAGAATCAGACATCAGTGTTGGCCATTTACACACATGAAAAAACAAAAAAGGATCTTAATAAAATTAGAGAGTGTCTTTTTTCTAAAAAAAAAACTAGGTCCGACGTTTAATTGATATAAATCGGACCACGGGCTATACTGGATCACTTTAGTATAATTAAATTAAAATGACAACCAAAAAACCATTAAAAAATCGACACTCCCATACAAATTGCCCAGGCGGTTAGACATGTTTATGTAGAAATGACGAATTTTTTTTTTGTATTTTTACTGTTATTTTAATTTCATGATACTATAGTGATCCGTAGTTCGATTTATTACGGGTGTGTAATAAATCGTGGCCCTTCCGTATAAAAAAAAACATAGGAAAATACCTGGATTCTAGAATTTTCAGACCGATTGTAAAACTACCTATAAAGAAAAACATTCACAAGATCGAAGTACCGTTCACAACGTAAAACTAAATCAATGCATTCGCTGACGGAATATCTGAGCTTTTAAGAGGTTTTTCTGTTTAGAGCCGGAGCTTTAACAGCTGGTTAAAATAGGAAAGGATAGCCATGATAGCCTTTTGGATAGAATAGTTTTGTTTACTAATTTTTTTTTATATTCATGCCACACCGGAAGTCCTGGGTGCGATCCCCGGTCACGTCAAGATAGAAAATGATCTTTTCCAGATTGAGCGCTGGGTCTTAGATGTTAACCTTTTTTCTACATTTTTTTCTATTTATTTTTTCCATTTATTATAAAATACATCGTGGAAGGGACATACCCGTAATAATTCGAACCACGGACTATACTAGATCACTATGGTATTAATAAAAAAAAAATGAAATTAAAATAATAGTACAAAATCAAAAAAAAATTGGCATTTCCATGTGCAGCCGCTTGGACATAAGTCTCGAGCTTGCTTTGGGGCTAGCTCGATCTGTGTGATTTATTCTTATTTATTTATATTGCTTATAAATTGGACTTTATTATTAAAATTAAATCAATCAAACAAATTGACACAGATAGAAGACTAAGTCTTAGACGCTGATGGAAAAATGATCTACACTTCTTACTACTAAACTTCTTTTCTGAAAGGTATGTATGTAACAGTCGCATTAACAAAAATATCTATAATTAAACTTAAAACAGCTCTTGCAAAACTTTAGTTTCAAAATAAATCCTTAAGGTGCTCCCACACCGCAGTTATATAACGTTATAAAAACATTGTGTAACACAATAACATTCTATGACAATGTGTAACATTTTGGTACAACATGTTGTACAATGTTATATGTTATAAACGCTCCCACACTGGTTAAACTCGTTGTGTAACATAATTCTGTTGTATGAAGTTATATAACATCACTAACAATTTATAACTTTTGTTATAATTTGTTATAAAATGTTAGACAAAAAATGTTATGCAACATTCTCTAACATTACTAGGTAACTGCTGTGAGAGAGCAACCCAAGTTAATCGGTAATAAACAACTGGCAGGGCATTGGATTTATTAAACTAAATAAACAAATGAAACCTACTAAGAGAACACCAGTTTTTTCTAGGTCTTCGTTTTCTATTTTGGATTTATAGATAACAAAGTTTTCGAAAAGGGATTTTTCGAACTGGGTATATCCGGCACTAAAATCACTGTACCCAGGTTTTATATAGGTATAAATAACTAATTAGGTATTTGAATATTTACGAATACAAAGTTATTTTTCTCTTAGCAATATGAAAAGTTATTTAAAAAAAATTGCTGTTGAAAAATACATGAAGTCTGAATTTTGAGTAGTTTCATAAGCCTTTTAACCTTTTTACAGCGAAACAAAAAGGAGAGTTATGTGTTTCGCCACTACGTATGTAAGTATGTATGTTCGTCTGTTTCCTATTATATTCAATAATATATTTAATATCATGATAAATGAGGTATCGTTGGGAGCGGATTTGACTGTCTGCTGATGATAAGCTATCTGTTGTTACATTAAATTCAATATGGCGTCCTTTATAGACCATAATGTAACAAGAGAATAAAATTCATCTTATCATACTATCAATAGACGACCTCCGTGGCGTAGTGGTCACCATGCTAGTCGCCACCAAAAGGTCCCGGGTTCGATCCCCGGTCAGGGCAAGTTGGAAAATGGCCTTTTTCAAATTGTCTTGGGTCTTGGGTGTTTATCTATATATGTATTTGTTATAAAATATAGTATCGTTGAGTTAGTATCCCATAACACAAGTCTCTAACTTACTTTGGGGCTAGCTCAATCAGTGTAATTTGTGCCTATATATTTATTAAAAAAAAAAAAAACTGGCCGGGAAGGGATTAATTTTTTTAAAACGCTTGTATATATTTCTGCTAGTAGGAATAATATTTCTCGTTACAATGAATACATAAAAAATTTGGTTATCCAGTTAATTTAATTTTAATTTAATTTAATTAGGAAAAATAAAAATATTAAAAATCGCACTTTTAAAGTCTTTTAACCTTACGCCGCCATTTCTCTTGCCAGAATCGTCTGTCGAAATAAAAAAACAATCTTATAGTAATTGACAGCTAAACTACCAATGTGGTGAAAAAAACTCAACTATCTTTTAACTGTCATTGTTGTCAAAATAGTGTCATACTGGGCTCTATTTAAATTGCATTAGGAAAATATACGAAGCCAATACCGACGTTACTAATTTGACAGCCTTCCACTCATCTTCTTACTTTGCTGAATATTGAAAAACACTTTTGAAAATAATAATAATACTAAAACAACAACTATTGTCGGCAAGTTTTAGGGGCCAATCTAGTGGGCGGCAAGCCATCACCTTTCTACAATAGTCAGTAATCATGATTATGGCAGGTGACGTTCCTAGTGCAATATCCCAGCATCAGTTCATCCCAATCTCATTCCATAACCCATAGACCTTTTCCTCTTTTCTTGCAATAGATCTTTCTCCTGCCGAAACCTGTTCAAGGGTACCACCTTTCATAGGTATATTCAGAAATGGGTTTTGGCGGGGGCTTCACATTACATCAACTTCTCCAAGAGTCTCTATGTGTTGGATCTGAATCCCAACGCAAGCCTGGATCCCAAAGACCGGGATGAAAAGATCCGTGAATCTGAAGGAGATACTAAATTAAAAGAAAGATTCTCGAGTACAGATAAACGCCAGATTGTTCTAGTACCTAAACTCAGAAAACTTACCTAACTGTGCTTGCTCATCATCAGGTTTTTTTAGTCTCCACTGCATGAGTACGATCCCTCCACGGCATCCAGACGAGTTGGAGAGGTCTCATTGATGTTTTTAGCTTGTATTTCCTAAGTTGCCTTCTAAGACATCTCGGAGAAGTCCTATTCTACTCGGAAACCATACGGCATACTTATTCATTCAATAAATAAAAGAACCAACTGAAAAGTAAAATTTATGACTTTTTAAGTAGCTGCAAAGTTCCCATTACTTCTGGAAGTGCATTACACTAATGGTGTCGACTTCATTATTTAGTTAGGCAACTAAATGCACCGCACAAGTTGCACGTCATAATTTAGTAAGTTGGGCAGCTTATGGGACGTTTTACGACTTTATTATCATTTTATACCAGGTGCGGCTTAGAGCGGAAAATGCATAGTGCATTTTGAGCCGCCGAGATGGCCTGCATTAATACCTACTTATTTTAAAGTACTTCTAGTAGTCTTTTTATATCCCTTATTCTTTGAAGTGATATTGCAAATAGTAGGAGAGAAAAGAACGTTGGGCGAAATAGAGGAGAGGAAAAAATATTGACCACTTAATTCAACATGAATCGTTATATATAAAAATACTCATGAGGAGCTCAGTGGCCCGGCGGAAGTGCACGTTACTAGCGCTTTCACAAGTAAAGCAACACCGGGCGTGGTCCATACTTGGCTGGATGACCGCAAGTGGCATAAAAAATTCTTGAGCTCCTTCGTGCTTTGGATGGCACCCATAAGCTATTGGTCCCCGCTGTCATCATTGTATGGCAGTTGTCAAGCTACGTTAGATTACTTTAAGCAGCCTGAAAAATCTGACACATGAAAAAACAATAAAAATACGGTAGGGAAGGATAAAAGGTAAGCGAGGTCCAGGAATACCAAGAAAGAGCTATGTAGACCAACTGTAAGAAAAAAGGCAGAGGTCATGTCGTATCAAACCTAAAGTGTAAGGTTGAATACCAAGAAGTTTGGCGCATACTCCACCGACAAGAACCTCTAAACTCTAAGATAAGAAGAAAAAAACTAAACACCTTATAAGGCCCTTTCTGTCCGCTCTATCGTCAACGCAAGCATGGTTTGAAAAGCCTGTTGTTTCATCCAAGGCAATGCTAGGAAAAGAGGCAAAGCAAAAAGAGAGAGATAGTGCCGGAGGGCTCGGTTTGCATTCTATTGAACGAAATTAGTATTATTATTAAATATCCATTGAAAGAATATTAATTTTTCAAAGGATGCGGAAATTTCATGAAATTGTTTCAGGTAATAAGGGTTTTTCAATAAGCCTTACAAGTGTGTGAAATAAATGTTTTTTATTTAAAATTTTCATTACAGTTGCGAGGAAATGAATATTTTATGAACGGTCGAAGTTTAGGTAAAAATTGTGCAATAAAGCAGTTTTTGGAGACTTATACTGAATTTATTATTCCAATTTTTTATTTTTTATATCGATAGAAACTTAGAAATAGCGCATCTTGTGCGCTATTTCTAACGTTACTTCAAAAGTTTACGCAATAATACTACTACGTAATACCAGTTAGCGTACTGATATATGACTGGACTAGACAGAGACAGACTAGTTTCCCCTCAATCTACCATCCCAAAAAAACAAATTTACTTTAAACCGGTGCACATCCTTGGTGAGCAGGGTTTGTGCCAGCCCTAGCAGCGTCCTAAATGTTTTTTTAGATAGATTTGACTGTGAGTACATCAACCACGCAGCGATGGTTCATTTACTGACTACAGTTTAAACCTATTTATTTATAAAATAATAATTAAAAATGTGTGTCTATGTAACTAAGGTATTATTGATTATGATCTAAATTCTAATCATATTTTCTTACCCATTTTGTAACGGGCAAATGGTGAATAATTTACAATAACTTTATTCCCTGAAAACAGATATTAATAAAACCTTGCCTGCATGTTCTTACAAGCTAAGTTAAAAAAAATTAACACAAATTCATTTCCAAGTTATTGATCGAGTTTCTACGAAAACTGAATTTCTGAAGGAATTCTAATGTATTATAAGATTATTTTGCCTTTCCCAAGCAGCTGAAAATACGACAATAAAGCGATGACGACAATTACTATTAAATTTAAAAATAAATAATGTCACTGAAAACCAGCCACTCTATTTCAGACAGTGATATTATGGCCTAGGCCTTACAATCACAGAAACGTAGGCATGTCCGTTAGTCAATTACAATGCGCATCGAAGTGGAATGCGAGATAGCTTCGACAGTTATGATAAGTAAATATTTCCTACTGTCAAGGGAACAGCGCTTTATTTCGATATTTCGGTCTTCTATAGTAAAACGAACAATATTAGCTCGAATTATTAAAAGGCTATAATAGGTCTTCTTATTAAAAGGCTATAATAGGCCTTCTTATTAAAAGGCCTTCTTAAAATTATAAAGAATCTGTTTTACTTTCTCAAATGTCAACAGGGCTTTATTAGGGATGCCGACAGGGTAAATTATATTATTTTATTTAGTCCAGCAACTAGATTTTTCCAAAAATAAAGGACCCATATTTTTTGTTTAGCAAAGTAGTAAAAATTCATAAAGTTACAGCGTTTCGAAGTTTCGAGGAGTATTTTACGTCACCTTTGTTTAAAAATTATACCTGATCGTGATGTCACGCGAAAATTAAATGCGCTGTATCTTTGTCATTATTTGCTAATCAGAGAAAAGGAAAAATACATCATACTTTTTTCAAAGATCCAGGTCAATCTGAAATATATCATTTTCCAACTTGATCTGACCAAGGATCGAACCCGGTACCTCCGGTGTGACTGCAAGGCATGATAACCACTAGACCACAGAGGTTGTCGATTGTCCAATCACCAAGCTGGACAGGATGATGATCACAATAATGAGCGTTAAGTCGTTGCACAAACTCCTGAACGGACGAGGCACTTGTGAAGAATAGGGTTAGTAGGCATTTCGCATCGACCGTAGTTGGAGCCGTAAGTATGTAATCTAAAGTACTGTTTCTGAATGGAATCATTCGCAGGGGTAAGAGCGATGCAAATGGCACAAAGATATTTTTTTGGAATGGGTCGAATCGGAATCGAAAAACCCAATTTTCCATTTGTAGATCCGATTTGGACTCATCAAAAATTTAAGGATTTTTATTATTAATTTGTACACATGTACTTTTTTGTATTTTTGTATCAAATAAGGATTTTTCTTTCTTTATACTAGTCCTTTAGGGCCTATCTTTATTTTTTCACTTCTTAATTCCTAAGGTTGGTGTAGGTCCTTTTATTGCTTCAAGGGAGCTGTTAGCGGCAAATCTATACGAGTCCACTGGTTTTCACAGCCGATTAAGAGGCCAACGGCACCTTAAGACGCCCACCCCGGTCCGCAAAAAAATATCGCTACAGCCGCACTACTACTATTCACTTTAAACATTTATCATACTGACCATTCAGCATATATATCACCAAACTTAATCAAACTCACGAAATCAATTTTCAAAACAATAAGCAAACTGTGTCTAAATGCCTTGAATTCCCGAAAACCCCATTTCTTTCTTTTAGATGAGTAAAAAGTCACTTATGTCATGAATTGTAACGAGACTGTCGGTGGCAATCGCACAAGTGTCACGAGCATGCTGCCGCTTGTCTATAAGAACCTTACAGCGTGGTCGCATAACACTTGCTAATAGCCAGTATAGTGGAACAAGTGCCTTATCAGTGTGCTGTAAAGTGCCGTCCTATTTTACGACCTAGGGCTTAGGACATAAATCTCAATTTATTGGCATCTTGGTGGGTACGATAAACATGCTTCTATGCATCCGCTTAGCGGGCGATATTCAATTTCATTGAGAATTTGGTGTGCAGGATTATACGTTACTCGAATATGGTTTAAATCAGAAAGATGAGGTTTTTCTTGGTTGCTCTGATACCTATAAAGTGGAAATCAATTTTTTTCTCGACTTACCCATGGTATTGGATGTCATTGAATAGGTCTTTTAAAATATTATGAGTTTGTGATTGTGAAAATCATTTTTCAATTTAGGAATAACTATTATTAGGAATAGCAGTTTAGGAATAATTGATTTTAAAGTGCAAATTTTTGTTAGCGTCCAGTGCCCCCTCCCCCCTCCTCTATCAGATAAACGGTTATATATGAAAACGAAGTCAAAAGAAAAACTACGTTAAGAAGGGTTTACAAATTAAAGAGTTATAAGTCTAACAACTTCTAAAATGTACTTGAGAAATGAAAATGTCATGCAAATTCAAAGTTGACATTCGCAACTACGGAACCCTATACTGCGCATGGCCCGACACACACTTCGCTAGTATTAACTTTTAGATTGACACGTAATGTAGGTCCTTCTTATAAATAATTTATGTTTAATATGTAAACAAATAATTATTTTAAAGACTACGTTCCTATCAGTTCAAATGGGGTCACCATAAAAAAAAAACAAAGCATTTGTTACAAATGCCGCGTGGTTTCCGGCAGAGTAGAACAGGACCACTCCAAGTCTTCCTGTGGATGTCGTAAAAGGCGACTAAAGGATACATTAATCACGTAAACCAAAACAGGCTTCCGATGGGCAGCAGCGTCGGAAGCTATATCGTGACACAACACTGCGCTCGCCAACCCGCCTGCCAAGCGTAGCGATTCTGGCAAAAACCCCCCCAATGGAGGTACAAAAATTGACCAGGCCCCCAGTCTCCGGCAGCCCCGCTATTCTGGCTCCGGTAGCGGTCATGGTAACGGCGGGGCAGGGGTTTCCTAAAAATTTCTGGCAGAGATCCGGCTATCACTCCCGTCGACGACTGGCCCTGGTAACACACAATATCCACACATTGAGGACTGACGAGAAACTAGCTGAGGTGGAAGAAGAAATGAGTAGGTTACGGTGGGACATTGTAGGGTTGTCTGAAGTCCGAAGAGAGGGCGAGGGCACGACAACCCTAGAGTTTGGTACCCTACTCTATCACCGGGAAGGAGACAAAAAGAAGTCCCAGCATGGTGTCGGGTTTATCGTCCACAAGTCCCTCATTAACAACGTCACAACCATCGAGAGTGTTTCTAGCAGGGTAATATACCTGATACTCAGAGTAGCTAAAAGATACACGCTGAAGGTCATACAGGTGTATATGCCAACTGAAGATCACTCCGATGAAGAGGTGGATGAAGTGTATGAGGACATCAGTAGGGCCATACATACTTCTGAAACCTATTTTACGGTTGTTATGGGGGATTTCAACGCAAAACTGGGCAAGCGAGGCGATGGAGAGTTTAGGCTGGGAAACTTCGGATACTACGGTAGGCTGGCTGATTTTTTGGAGCAAGAGGGACTCTTTGCGATGAACTCTTTCTTCAAGAAGCCGCCGCAAAGAAAATGGACCTGGATAGGTCCAGCGAAAAAGAACCAGCCTCCTGTTAAAAACAAAATCGACTTCATCCTAACGACAAAAAGACGAATATTTAACGATGTCTCAGTGATCAATCGGATCAAAACCGGAAGCGATCACCGAATATTAAGGGGCATCGTGATATTGATCTCAAAGTCGAAAGGCCGCGGCTGATAAAGTCGACGCTCCGACCGTCGCAGGTCCAGATCGAAAACTCCGAAGGCTTCCAGCTTGAACTATCAAATCGCTTCGAAGGCCTCCAGGATTGCGTTACAGTAGACGAGATAAACCAAGGGTTTTTAGAAGCTGTCCAAGCGGCGGGATCGAAGGTATTTAGATCCCGCCTCAAACGAAAACCTCAGAAAATCTCTGCTCAGACCCTAGACTTAATGGCAGAGCGACGATCAAGGCCACTGCAGACTTCTAAAGATGCTGAATACAAAAGTCCTTGCGACACGATATCCGCTCATTTGATACAAAATGTATTAAGGAGACGATCGAGCAGAACAAAGGCTCCAAAGTGTTTGCAAGGGCTATGTCGGTTGGGCAAAGCCGATTGATGAAGCTGAAGACGGAGGACGGTGGCGTGGTGTCGCCAAAGGAAGGGGTTCTAGCGAAGATCGAGAGGTTTTATGGACAGCTATATACCTCAGTTTCTCAACCCAGCAAACAAATGGCTAAAGATCCAAGAGCCAAGCTGACCCAACACTGTACCGAAGATATCCCGGACATCAGCCTGTACGAGATTAAGATGACCCTTAAACAGCTTAAAAACAACAAGGAGCCGGGTGAAGATGGAATCACAGCAGAGCTTCTGAAAGCGGGCGGAACGCCGGTACTGAAAGTCTTTCAGAGGCTCTTTAATTCCGTTCTGCTTGAGGGCGTAACGCCAGAAGAGTGGAACAGGGGCGTGGTGGTCCTGTTCTTCAAAAAAGGTGATAACACTCTATTGAAGAACCTTAGGCCTATCACGCTTCTGAGTCACGTATATAAGTTGTTTTCAAGGGTCATCACGAATCGTCTCGCAAACAGGTTTGATGCGTTCCAGCCTCCCGAACAAGCCGGTTACCGTAAAGGCTTTAGCACCGCGGACCACATTCATACGCTGCGGCAGGTTATAGAGAAGACGAGGGAGTATAACCGGCCGTTATGCTTAGGGTTCGTGGACTATGAAAAAGCCTTCGATTCGATCGAAACAAGGGGCCGTGCTTCAGTCTCTCCAGCGATGCCGTATTGACTATCGGTATTTCGAAGTGTTGAAGTGCTTATACAGTAACGCCACTATGTCAGTCCGAGTATAGGAGCAGTGCATGAGGGCTATTCCACTGCAAAGAGGTGTAAGACAGGAAGACGTTATAACTCCGAAACTGTTTACCGTTGCACTGGAAGATGCCTTCAAGCTTCTGGAATGGGAAGGATTTGGCATCAACATCAATGGCGAGTATATCACTCACCTTCGATTTGCCGACGATATCATTGTCATGGCAAAATCGATGGAAGACTTAAGTACTATGCTCGGAGACCTAAATCGAGTTTCCCAACAGGTGGGCCTAAAAATGAACATGGACAAAACAAAGTGATTTCCAATGTCCATGTCGCACCCCTACCTGCATGTGTTGGGACCTCCACACTCGAAGTTGTAGACCAGTATATATACCTGGGTCAATTGATCCAGGCAGGAAATTCCAGCTTCGAGGAAGAGGTCTTTCGACGAATCCGACTCGGCTGGGCAGCGTTCGTGAAGCTAGGCAGTGTCTTCTCATCCAAAATACCTCAGTGCCTCAAGACGAAAATGTTTAATCAATGTGTGTTACCAGTGATGACTTATGGCTCTGAAACGTGGTCCCTTACTATGGGTCTCATAAGAAGGCTGAAGGTCACTCAACGCGTTATGGAGAGGGCTATGCTCGGTGTTTCCCTACGTAATTGAATCAGAAATGAGGAAATTCGTAGGAGAACAAAAGCCATTGACATAGCCCAGCGGATTAGTTCGTTGAAGTGGCATTGGGCGGGACACATAGCGCGACGAACCGATGGCCGATGGGGCAAAAAGGTTCTCGAATGGCGACCACGTACTGGCAAGCGAAGCGTAGGACATCCACCCACAAGGTGGTCTAACGACCTGAATAAGGTCGCTGGAAAGCGCTGGATGCAGGCCGCTCTAGATCGGTCATTTTGGAAATCGTTTGCAGAGGCCTATGTCCTTGGACGTTATGCGGCTGGAATGATGATGATGATGATTTGTTACACTTACCACTAAAATATTCACAATCTAATGACATCTATTTTCAATAATTACGACCGCGGGCCTAAACCCTTACGTTTGTATTTCCTTACGAAGCCTAAAAATTATAGTTTTCATGTGGTAGAAACTCGTCTAGAAATATTATTACTTTTAATATTAAACACATTTCAAAACATTTTCGGTTCATTATGTAGTTAAATAATATTTTTGCAGTCAGGATAGGATATTGCAGGCTTAAGTCACCTGAATATTCGAAAAGTAAGATGATTCCGCGCTTTAGAAGGCACGTATAGCTATGGGTCCCGAACGCCATCAACGTTTGCTCAAACCTATTCAAGGATTGGTTCTGGTTGCGGAGGTCAAACGGCCGTTGCTCTGTGTAAAACCAGTAACCTCGTCAAATTACTTAGGTTAGATAGCGGACCGCGGGCTCAGAAGCGTTACCGCTGAGGATGCTACCGGGAAAACGCTTGGATGATGATTAGTAGGTAAATTATGATGATAATTTTCTAGATACTGACCTGCATTATTTTGATAGTTTACTATCAAAATAATGCAGGTCAGGTATCTAGAAAATTATTGTTTAATATCACTTAATTGTATAAAAAAAGTTTCAAAAGCAAATGAATATAATTTTGAGTGACTCTTTTTTTACAATTCACTTGAACTTTTGCCTTTCAGAAATACACCCAGAGTTTAAGTTGATTGCTCAGCTACCACCATTGCAAAAAAAGAACAATTGGGATGTAGAAAAAATCACAAAGGCTTCAGGAGCTCTTAGAATACCGAGTACGAGAAAGTAATTGCAGTTATATGCAAATAAAGAACATTACAGAGAATAGCAATCATTTTCCAGTAGTTTTCTTGGAATTAACGCTCGCCTTTAATGTAGGGATTCTGAGGGAAAAAATTATATGAAAAACCACTTTCATTTTTTTTTCTTTTTAAGCAAACGTCAAACACGTCATTGACATGGGTTAGTAATTGACCGAGCGAACGAAGCGAGCAAAGCGTCTTCGTTTCAGCTTCAGCAAAAAGTCTTTCGTGTGTCTGGATATCCGATGTCCAGTTTTTTGTCTCTTCTTGCCTACAAGTCGCATTTTTCAACCGATTCTCGTTAAATTTCGTAAGCAGGTTTGATAATTTAACCCTTTCACCGCGAACGTCGGATTTATCCGACAAACATTGTCGTGCCCATTTCGCGAGCGTAGGATATTTCCGACAAAAAATGCTCGTATTATACATAACTTAAGTATCCACATGCCTTTTTGGTTGTAGGTATTTATTTTAGATTTACTACCCCTCACGCTGGGGGCACGACAACTGATAAAAAGTATCGGGGTGAAAGGGTTAAGTAGATTTTTATGTCGATTTAGTTTTCCAAAATTTATCAAAAGGCGGAATTGTGAAAAAAGTGGGGTTGAAAACTGAAAAAAAAATATATTTCAGCTGTATTGAAAAATATTCAAAAATGTTATAAAACTTGCTTGCTATCCCTATTAAAACGCAACTTTTTTGTATAAACAACTTTTTTTCGATTAACTTCAACGGGTTGGGGGCGACTTGCTAGGTTACAACTCACAGAATCACTAGTTTTATACTTCTTCAGTAGCCGTGTGGCTTCTGACCGAGAATAGTACCACTGCATTTCTTTTCGTAGATGTCGTAAGAGGCGACTGAATCAGTTGGTCCCTTAAATGGATTAAGCAATAACATTTCGTGGTACAACTGCAGTTCCAAAGAGGGTTAACTTCGGGCAGGCGGTCATAAAACTGTAACCAAGTCGTTTAAACTGTTCCGGCTTCTCGATTTAGCATGGTCTTCGTATAAGATGTCAAAAATTATTTTGAATAAATAAATATAAATATATACGGACAAAACACACAGATTGAGCTAGCCCCAAAGTAAGTTCAAGACTTGTGTTATGGAATACTAACTCAACGATACTATATTTTATAAAAAATACATATATAGATATATACAAGACCCAGGTCAATTTGAAAAAGATCATATACCATCTTGACTTAACCCGGGATCAAACCCGGGACCTCTGTGTGGCGGACTAGCATGGTGACCACCAGATTAAGAGGATATTTACTCTCTTAAAATAACCAAGTACGTACAAAGACTACAAGATCATACTTAGATCGCTACACACACACACACACCCTCACACACACACACACACACACACACACACACACACACACACACACACACATATATATATATATATATAAATTATAGCATAAAATAATTTTCTCCCTTGTAGCAAAATCTACCAATTCAGTTGTAGTCATATTCTGGTAAGCCACGCTTCGGATCACATTTGGTTAGTAAGTTACTAATTGGAAACCAAACTCGATGCTATCTCACCACATTTAAGCGCCCAAATAACGCTCTAAACACACATGGCAGTTAAGATATACAGGTAATTTGTAGTACTTATCTATGTAGCAAGGGATAGCGACCACACTCCGCAAGCAAACTGTAAGGGCTTAACTTATGGGACAAAATTTACAATGTGTAAGCCCGGCTTTAGATCCGTGGAGGGGGATGCTTATTACGAAAAGCTTAATGCAGATATGAAAGAAGTAAACAAAACTAAAAATTTCCAAATAATTAACAGAATCGTCTAATTTTTTAATAATTTATTTTAAACATTTCATAAGTTTCAAATTTGGGATTAAGATTAAAATAGAGATAATGATAAGCAAATAACAAAGAAACATAAGTTGTCTACAGTATACAAATAAAAACTATTATTAATATTCCAAAAGTAATTACAAATAAAATTATATTTGCCTCTATTTTATTAATAATATTATCAATATTTACTGCTTTATTACCGATAAAGTAAAAGTGCGTTAGTGCCATCACCTATACGGTTTTATTTGCGCAAATGATAAATGTTAAAATTTTAACAGTTTTAAATGTTAAAATTTAATGTTTAAATTTTTAGCATTGCGTTCTTTTATGAACATCAGGATGGTGTCTACCAAAGCACGTCTTGCTGTTCATCAGGGAGTGTTGGTACCTACTCGTATGTTTGGCAGTGAAAGCTGGGTATGGCAGAAGAAGAATGAAAGTCGGATAAATGCAGTTGAAATGCGAGCTTTAAGAACTATGTGTGGTGTAACTTTGAAAGACCGGGTAAGAAATGATGTTATACGTGAGAGATGTGGGGTGAAAGAGAATATAGTGACAAAAATTGACAAAGGAATGTTAAGGTAGTTTGGACATGTTGAGAGGCTGGATGAAAGAAGACTAACTAAACATATTTATCGTGCGGATGTGGATGCAAAAACTGAAACATACGGACAAATCACACTAACTGAGCAAGCCCCAAAATGAATGTAATCTTGTATTATGAAATACTTACTCAACGAGACTACATTAAGGGGCTACCTGAATTTTTCGGGGTCCAGTGCTGCTCCCATTTAAAATAAACCATTTGAAAGGAAACAGAGACAGCATTTAAAAGTTTGTCTTGATGAGACCATTTAAACTATTTAATGAACTACTGCTTACAGTTTAAAGTGAGAACGTAAAGCTTTTCTAATACGCACATTAGCGAAAAACGGCCACTTTTGGCTTATGTGCATAGAAATTCAGGTAGCCCCTTAATGGAAGACGGGTTTCATAAACCTTGAAACCAGGATACGACAAAAAGTGTTTTCTTGAAAAGTGATTTATCTTTATCAGAACGTTACATGGTTAAGAAATTAAAAGTATTAGTGTGAATAATGCACTGAATACCTGGAAAAGCCAGTTTTTGACGGCAGGTCCAGATACACGGTTATTATTGCCATAGCTGTGTTCCGTGGCCTTGAAAGGGCGTCTGTAGGCGCGGTACTTTTGTTTTGTACGGTCAGGGACAAAAAGGTAAGTTTTAGGTGTCGATCAATTTTACTTAATTTACGGACAAAACTTTGGGTTCGTTTTACTGAATTTTCGAAGGCCACACCGTCGTTAAGTATAGATACTTGTATCATGACATTTAGATATGATCGATATTTAGGCAATGTAATATAATTGATGCTAGGGTTAACGTACAAATTTTAAAGCAGTTTTTTTACTATATTTATTTATTTATCATATAAGTAGTCCAAAACTTGAAATAGGAATGTGGCGAAAAAAAAGACTTAGTAAAAAAAAACATCAAATAATAAACTACAAACAAATAATACACACTATTAAGTATATACTATGATAAGCAATAGCTACATAAATACACTATGAGATATATTCTATCTAGGTATGTACAAAGACTTGGAAAATCTACCTTAAAGGTTTTTTTTGTTAGCCATTTATGTCCCAGAGCTAGGCAAAGACCTCCCCTCTTTCCTTATACGATTTTGTACCCTTAATCACACAAATCTTTATCAAATGTACCCAAATCATCCAATCAATTTATCTTCGGTCTATTCTCTCTGTATATATCTGTTAAAACCCAGTTTGTGGTTATATCTTTTTGGATGCATATAGCCTACGAGGAACGCCACACCCCACTTTAATCTAGCTACTTTCTTGTTTACATCCGTAACTTTTTCATATATTAACCTAATTCTTCTTGTTTAAGAACTTAGTGGCTCTTGTCGGTGGAGTATGAGCTAAACTTTTCGATCTTAAACCTTACTCTTTAGTGTTTGATATGACATGATTCCTGCTTTTCCTTATGAAGAAAATAAATTTATTTTTAAGGGAATTGCTTTCTTCGTACAAGCTTTTATTGTGAGGCATAAAAACTTATTAACACAAATTGAATAAGCCCAAACTTGATGGGGTTGCGTCGTTTTATAACTGAGTTCCATAGACCACCTTCCGTCTCCGTGACCAGACCCTAGACATCGTCTACCATGAAGTGCTTGTCAATATAAATCAAAAGAATCCTATTCAACGAAGTAATGTTGTTACATAACTGAGTTCTGTTGAATTGAATATCTCCCAGTTCCATCATCAGAACAGCTTATTGACTCCACTTTATTATATTGTCATCCGAATTACACTTATTTGACCTAAACAAACATACAAAATACATTGTAAGTTAAGTAAAAGCTTGTAAAAAGAAAGTTGTTGTTCTAAATAGTAAATAGGAAAGGACAAAATAATTTGTCATTTTATTAAGTGACTAATCGTGAATTATGTCGTATTCGACATGACTCATTTAACTATTTTAAAATGTACTGTAGAAAAAAATACAAGAACCAAGAAGTCAAAGAAGAGCTATACCAACTGAATAACCTACTACATAGGAAATATTTTTCACTGCGTCTTCTAAAAATAAAATGTGTCACTGCAGTAAGAACGAAATTAACCTACATTTAACTATTTTCACTTTTATTTCTGAGTGTACCCGTGCGTGCACACGTCGTGAGTGGCGACACGCGATCTGACCGTGCGGCGTCTTTGTTCGCGACTGTACACTAAAATGAAATTGTTTTATTTTCCTCCTTTTATTGTTAGTCGTAATGCTGGTAATTTAGAACTTCGGTAAGTGTTGAGCTGTTCTTTCAGCATTTAAGTGTTTATGGTGCTTCCGAGTTTTTTGGGTTTTATTCATTTATTTTTTGTTGTTGATGGCACATCGTACACACACATATTATAAAATTTAACCCTATATTTCTACCTTAAATGATTTTCGTTTAACAAACTATTCGGTTTCGGTTTCTTTTTAAATTTCCAGTTCATCTTGTAATTATAATTATAAAAAGAAAAATTATAAATCAAAACACTGTGTCCGCAAAATTTTGTTATTTCGTATGACGTCTCTTACAATTTTTATCGGGCCGCGCCGCGCCGTGATAGACTCACAAGTCGACTTCCGAACTTCGATACGCTACATCTTTGTAAATTTTTACTAATTCTCTTTCTTTGCCTAGCCTTTTTTTCATTCTGACGACCTCTGTGACCTAGTGGTCATCATGCGAGGCTATCACACCGGAGGTCCCGGGTGCGATCCCCGGTCAGGTTAAGATGGAAAATGATCTTTTTCAGATTGACCTGGGTCTTGGGTGTTTATGTATATATGTACCTATTTGTTATAAAGAAAAGTATCTTAACTTTGGAGCTAGCTTAATCTGTGTTATTTGTCCGTAAATAATTTTTATTTATTATTTTAATAGAGGTTGGCTCTCCTCGTCATTCTTCGCCAAGCTCTTAGTTTTTGGCTTGTCATAACATTTATTTGGGTTTTATTTGTGTCATTGTTGAAAACGGACATCTAAGTTTACATTTTTACTAATTATGATATACAAATAAATACATAGGTATTATAAAATTTCATATAGTTAAAGGCTTGTTGATAATGTTGTTAATGTCGTGATGTAACATTTAATGAATTTAGTATAGAATTGTTCTTTAAATATACTCCCGTTAACGTAATGAATCATTAGCACAATTAGTTCAAAATGTTTGATGAATGTTTTGAGCTAAATTTGTTCGGAAATTGCGGCAAACCTCTACAAAGCGCAAGCCAAATTGAATGATTATACAGTTTTATATGCGTATAAATTGTAGATAGTTTACCGTGTGGTTTTTGTCCTAAATAAGGACATCCGTACCTTTTAGGGCTTTAACAGATGTTCGGCAGTATGCCCGCGACATGTATCGGCGATCTCTCGGTCTGTCATTACTGTCACGAACTATCAAAAACTGTCGCGTGACGGTCGCTGACTGTCATCGGCAAAGAATATACAAGTAGTGATCGCCAACAGTTGCTACTCGTAGTTTGTCCATATCGGATATCGCAAAGAGAGACATTAGGAGTTACTACACTTCGCACATTAATCTTTAATCTAAATATATATAACTCAAAGGTGACTGACTGACATAGTGGACAAACCACTGGACGAATCGGGCTGAAATTTGGCATGCAGGTAGATGTTATGACGTAGGCATCCGCTAAGAAAGTATTTTGATCAATTCTACCCACAAGGGGATAAAATAGGGGATGAAAGTTTGTATGAAACTATGCCAATTTTAAACCGATCGGGCTTAGACTTTGCATGCATAAAGCTACTATGACGTAGGCATCCCCTAAGAAAGGATTTTGATAAATTACACCCCTACGCGAGCGAAGCCGCGGGCAAAAGCTAGTTGTTATATATTTATGTAGCTATTTTTCAGTTCTTTCAACCTCAGTGTTTCCTCTTAACTTTTCCAAAGAAGGTTGACATCAAGCGGTCTTAAAATTATAGCCAAATCGTTGAATGAATTCTAAATTTACTTGTTTACTTCTCGTTAAAGAAGAAAAAACAGGACAGTGTGCTAGGCTAAGGCCTAAGCAGCCCTACTGAATTCTCTCGTGATGAATACATGATATATAGGTAAATGAGATAACATGATCAATTAACAACTATGTTACTACACTACGTACGCTGTGCAATAATTGATTGTTTGACGTAATTACATAAGTACACATAAGTGTAGGTTGTTGGAACATCGTGTACGTACACTTTAGAGTAATTCTAGTCCTAATATAATTTAAGTGAGCAAACTTCCACAGAGCCCGAGCTAGGACTCGGTAAGGTATGATTTAATAAACAGTCCCAGACTCAAACCAACGCTATTACAGAAGAGTACTCGCGTTAGAGTTCATACAATGTGCAGTTTAGGATATCTCTCATTTTTGTTTTTAGGGTTCCGTACCCAAAGGGTAAAAACGGTTCTGACAGACAGACAGACTACACAAAGGGTAAAAGCCGTTCATCTGTCTGTATGTCTGTCTGTCACCAAGCTGCATCTCATAAACCGTGATAGCTATACAGTTTAAATTTTCACAGATGTATTTTTGTCACCGCTCAAAAAAACAAATACTAAAACTTGAATCAAATAAATATTTAAGCAGGGCTGTCATACATCAAATGTGATTTTTTATATATAATGGTACGGAACCCTTCGGGCGCAAGTCCGAGTCGCACTTGGTTGGTTATTTTTTAATATATTAGAATTTTGAAAAAGTCTTAAACTTTAAAACACCATTAACATCAGTGTTTCGGGCGGCGGCTTTGTGCACGAGCGCGTCACATTCGCCCTGATGAAGACCTCCGGATGAGGTCGAAACATGTCGGCCAGTAGCTGACTCTCTACGTGAGTAACCCGTGTTTTATTAATAATGTCTGAGTCTCACGTTAGTTTTAACCAAAACATAAGCTAACCTGGTAAAGTTTATATTCTTATCATCATCCATACATATGCATGTATAATCATAATGTATCATTGCTTTATTTTAACTTTTTATGTTTTTTCTATTATCGCACTAATTTTCTATATAATGTTATGTTTTGGTCAATTCATGCGGTGACAAAGTAAATTGTATTTTTGTATTGTCATTATCATAGTTTTTTCTTTAAACGATATTTCGCAATTTTAATTTTGCCACGAAGTTACAATTACGCGGGGAATGTTTTTTGAAGACATGCCCATAATAATAGGTTTTATTACGCTTATATATCTGGGCTATCGCTATTTTGTACTACATTGCTGGTTGCTATGTGAACTATGGTGAACTCGGCAACGTGGTTACGCAACTATTTTGGCTAAGCGAATTTATGAAAAGGTTACATTAATTCTGTCTTTAATGATGAAGAAAACGTACCACAAGCCGAACCAGAACGTTAATTTATTAACCTTGTTCTATTTTGTAGTTATTTTAATTTAATAAACAAGAAAATTTTGTTTAATATTCTGTAATATACCTATCTTAATTTATAGATACAGATAGATAATCACATATTTATCCCTGACGTGGTAGACAGAGCCAGAGGCCGTAAGACCTAAAGGCCGCGCTTAGCATGACGGTAGGCATTAAGATGGAAAAAGGAATCAAAATAGTGACGGATTGCTAGTCGCATCGTCTCTTAAAATTAATGAAATCTCGCCCATTCTCAAGATCAGCTTATATGGTCTGCGAGGGAAGAGAAGGAGCTGGTAAACAGACACTGGTGGCTGGTACGTGACGTAAGATTTGACGACCTCCGTGGCGTAGTGGTCACCATACTAGCCCGTCACCCAAAGGTCCCGATTTCAATCCCCAGTCAGGACAAGTTGGAAGATGGCCTTTTTCAAATTGTCCTTGGTCTTGGATGTTTATCTATATATGTATTTGTTATAAAATATAGTATCCTTGAGTAAGAATCCCGTAACACAAGTCTCAAACTTACTTTGGGGCTAGCTGAATCAGTGTTATTTGACCCTAAAAAAGTGTTTTCTCTTCTTCCAGACCAGCATGGAAGATAAGATTCTTAGTCTTTTTATACTATATTTACCTTTAAAAAGTTTTAATTCCGTCTACCTTTGATAATTCCCTATATAAATCTCAAAAAAAAGTAAATACGCGGCTGAAATCACCCAAAACCGCGCCCTAAGCCCATTTTTCATCCGTAAATTACATTTGTACTCAAACAAATAATGTACTGGCTGATGTGTTATTTACGTAGCGAAAAAGCTGTGTTTTGTTCTAATAAATGGTTTGAAGAAATGTTATTTTCTTGTAACGTTGTTACACGTTTTGTCTTGGTTTAAACATTTATAGGATCAAAGTATCTTGTGTGTTACCTACTTCTGCGTACACTTTTTTACCTTAAAGGGATACAGGAATTTCGGGGTCCATTGCTGCCCCCAATTGAAACAAATTATTTGAAAGGAAACGGAGATATCATTTCAAATTTCGTCTTCATCGTTCCTTAGATAACCCTTTAAACTATTTAATGAACTACTGTTTATAGTTTAAAGTGATAACATGAACGTTTTCTTCGCACATTTGCCAAAACTGGCCGTTATTTGCAAAATAAAAAAAAAGCTTCCGGTTTTCACTTTAAACTGTAAAAAATTGTTTTTTAAATAGTTTGAAGGATTATTCTACAGTTTAAACAGACCATTATTTTTAATATGCATTGCTGCTTTTGAAAAATTGTGCATTACAAAAAATTAATATCTCAAATTTAAATTTTCATAAAACTCAACATCATGAATTTTTAAATTATTTAACAATGATAAAAAATGTCATAACTACTAACCTACCAAATATCATGCCATTGCCAAATAAAAATAAGTAAGTAAAACATATAGTATATACGTATTATATTACTATATTTCACAATTCTGCATAAAGCTGTAAGCAAACGGTATTACTTTATTATTCCGACTAAAAATAAATGTAATTGCACAAAATTTCCAGGAATTGGCTTGATTGTAACATTTGGAATTCATATCCCAATGAACATTTAATGTTATCAATTTTATTCACTGAAAGTATTGAATTAATTTTGTGTTGTGTAAAAATATTATATCGAAGTTTCAATTAACTGTATTTTGAAATGAATTATTTATGAATTATTAATTAAAGTGCAATTTTGTAAGCAAGTTCAGATCAGATTTTTAAAATGGCTGAAATATGGGAGTTGGACGCTTATTTCTTTTAGTAAAATATCATATAATTTATCATCATCATCATCATTTTAGCCGCATAACACCCACTGCTGGACATAGGAATCTCCGAAGGATTTCCAAAATAACCGATCAAGAGCGGCCTGCAACCAGCGCTTTCCAGGGACCTTGGTCGGGTCGTCTGACCACCTTATGGGTGGGTGTCCTACGTAACGCTTCGCTTGCCAGTACGCGGTCGCCATTCGAGAACCTTTTTGCCCGATCGGCCTTTGGTTCTTCGCGCTATGTGTCCCGCCCACTGCCACTTCAACGATTTAATCCACTGGGCTATGTCAATGGCTTTTGTTCTCCTACGAATTTCCTCATTTCTGATTAGATCACGTAGGATCATATTATTTATATCAGTTATAAACCACTTAATAAAGTTCTAGAACTTGAATCCAATCATCTTTTAGCCATTTTGAAAAATGTTCAAAAACGGCCAAGTTTATCTTTTACCCTTATGAAGACCCAACTTTTTTGTCCAAACAACTTTTTTATCCGTTAAATATAGGTAGTTTAGAAATAAATTTTATTTCACTTACTCTATTTCCTTTAAAAAGCACGCTAAACTAAAATGTCAAAAACACGGCACCGTTCGAATTTAGATGCGGTCAGCAACCAAAATCTTCGCAGATAAATCCTCTTATTTTGTTTTCTTTTGCTTCGGCTGCATTGTTCAACGGTTTTTGAATACTGCAGAGATATCTACATTCGGACAATGGCGTGGCTCTTCGCTTGATAAGGGTTTTCTAACGGCATTTCCTGTAACAGCTTTCTTAAGTGTTTGTTATTTGTTGAAGAAGCCAAGTTGTTTCTTTTATTACCCGACTACAGTGAAGCTGAAAAGGAGGTGTATTTACTCTTTCGCCATTGAAGACTAACGTGAATGCAAAAGCACGCTTTTGGTCGCCGCTAGTTGTATATTTTCGTGGCCTTGCAGTTCAGACTTGCAACAAACAATATTATGTCTATATATAAAAAAAACTAACCTCATATACATATGCTTATATGTCGACTATGTACATAATAAATAAAATTTGCATTATTTTTCGATGGTAATATTAAAATCCTATTTAATTTCGATTATCGATCTCCGTCTATAATCCTATAAATGTGGCCAGAATTTACTAATCAGCCTGTATTATTTTTTTTTGTTTATACTAGATGTAAATTCACCTCGACGTAGACTTAAGGGGGGACTCAGCCCATGAATATGGACAACTTTTTCATAGGACTAATGCTGGAAACTCAATAAAATTTTACTTTCCCATACGAAAATCTTGATATTTTAAGCTTTAGTCCTTTCGGAAAAGTGTTCGTATCGACAATCCGAGTCATCCCTTTAACTACACGTGGGTGTTTAACCCAGGTTTTTTCCCATTTTGCCTTTCCAAAGCAGTCATTATATTGAAGACCAAAGTACTGAACGCAAAAAACGCTTCGCGCCACCGCTAGCCGTGTATTTTCGTGGCCTCGCGTGTAACAAACATCGTAATGTGCAAAACAAGCTTACTGTACCACCAGCTTATGTTGAAAAAGTACAAAATGAAGTAAAAATTTGCATTATTTCTCGACGGCAATAACCAAATCCGCATGTTACCGATCTCGTTCTAATCCAATGTTGCCTTGCCACCCTTTTATTACGCACTGCGTATTTTCCCTTGCAATTTCCGCCGTGTTTTTCTTGTAACATAAAAAATGATAAATATGCGTATAACTCTTCTTTATAGTAATAAAATACTCTTTACACAGGAACGGGTTACTAGTGGAGTTTCTGTGTTTTATGTTTTGGTATATGAGTGTGATTCTTTATGGTTTTTACAGATGTTAGAAAGAAATAAGTTTTAAACCCCGATCCAAAAAGAGGAGTGTTATAAGTTTGACGCCATGAAATAAATAAATATATAAGTACGGAAAAATCTCACAGATTAAGCTAGCCCCAAAGTTCAAGACTTGTGTTATGGGATACTAACTCAACGATATTATATTTTATAACAGCTACAAATATAAATAAACATCCAACATCCAAAACCCAGGTCAATCTGAAAAAGATCATTTTCCATCTTTGACCTGACACGGACAAACCCTTGAAACTCGGGGGAGGGGGGGGGGGTGTTAATTTGCCTCGCAAATAATTATTAAAATAATTGTACGGTTTCATGAATATGTATATACATATATTATAATAAAAATTTTGTTAAGGGAGATTTTATTAACATTCGCTGATTTTGATATTTTTCTTCTTATTTGTTTATTTCATATTTCAGGTAGGTACACAATTTATCTTTGTAGCGGTAGATAGATAGATAAATAATTATTTTATTGATATCCAAAAGACACGCATTATAACACTCATAGTATTTAGGTGCAGAATAAAAAATGGAATAACACACAGTTTGTGGGGTAGTACGTGTGCCGCAGCGAAAGCATAGGGTTTGTTCAGCGATATGTTTCCTCGGAGAACAAACCACTGGTTTTCAGCCACCACCTTGAGATCTACAGACACACACACAACACGACAGAGAAAGACGCGTGCAACAATACATTCGGTGTTATTACTCTTAATATATTATCAATATACAACATGAAAGGGACATACCCGTAATTAATCGAACCACAGGCTACATCACTATAGTAAAAAAAAATGTAGAGTAAAACATATCATATTCATTAAAAATACATATATGTGTGTGTGTGTATATATATATATATATAACATAAAAAATGATAAATATGCGTATAACTCTTTTTAATAGTAATAAAATACTCTTTACACAGAAACGGGTTGCTAGTGGAGTTTCTGTGTTTTATGTTTTGGTATATGAGTGTGATTCTTTATGGTTTTTACAGATGTTAGAAAGGAATAAGTTTTAAACCCCGATCCAAAAAAAAATATATATATATATATATATATATATATATATATATATATATATATATATATATATTTCAACTACATATAACTAGTCAAACTTATAACACTTCTCTTTTTGGATCGCCACAGACCCAAAGGCCACTTGTAGCGTGATGATGGCCGAGAAGGTGGAAAAAATAGTCAAAATAGTAATATGTTGCTCACCACATCGCTTTTAACATAATTTGCATTTGCTGCCATTCCCTCGATCGGATTTTACGATCTACGTGAAAAGAGAAGCAGCCGATACTTTCTTTTTTTGTTACTTTTCACCTAGACGAGCATGGAAGTACCTTTTACTAACGCTATGTAGCAAATCAGAGATCCATACTTACTCATATTATAAATGTGAAAGTAATTCTATCTGTCTATCTCTTTCCTCTTGACTGGACGCTTCAACCACTGAGTCGATTTAGATGAAATTTGGTATAGATATAGTAAGAGACCTGGGGAAGGATATAGGATTTATCCTAAAGCCAAGTTTTTATTCCAAAAATCATTCATTAAGGCGGCCCTTCCCGGTCGCTCTGTTTTCAACGCGAGCATAGTTTGAAAAGCTTGGTGTTTCATCCAGGGTAATGCTAGAAAAAGAGGCTAACCAAAAAGAGAGAGATAGTGCCTAAGGGCATGGTTTGCATTCTATTAAATGAAATCGTATTATTATTAACTATCCATTGAACGAATGTTAACTATTCATAGGGTGTGTGGAAATTTCATAAAACTTGTTCCAGGAAATGCGTGTTTATCAGTAAGCCTTACAAGTATGTGAAATAAATGTTTTGTATTCAAAATATTCATTAAATTTGCAAGGTTTTTATTGAAATATTTTCTTTACCTTTACAATTCATGAGTACTTTATGAACGGTCGAAGTTCAGCTAAAATTTATGCAAAAAAGTAGATTTTTGGAGGCTTATACTGACTTAGTTTTTCTTAATTTTATTTTTTTATTTCGATAGAAACCTAGAAATAGCGCCCAAGATACCTGTGAGTTTTAAAGTTTTCAAGAAAGATCAGATACTACGCCATAATCACGTACGAGCGTTTGTATGAAAAGTAAGACGGGAAGGCTGCTCTTAAGACATTTAAAAGGGCAGTAGAATATACGGGGACGCCTAATTTGCCATACAATAGACTTCATTACAAGTACTTAATTTACGTAGACAAAGCCGCAGATAAAGGCTAGTATTAAATTCTTTACAAGGACAAACTTCTTCCTTATTCTAACGCCTCCCTAGCGTGCAATAGAAGCATAAATAATGAACTTGAATGAAAACATTAACATGTAATATTAAGCATTCATTTCTTAAGCTTTCAAAGCTCTGATAAATGATTCTCTCGGCTTGAATTCGCTACGGCAAAATACCTAGTCAGCCCATATTCTACTAATTAATAAAGTGAGATAAATACATTAATTATATTTGCTCAGGGAGAATACCTCACTTACGTTAATTACTTTAAGAATATTTTCTTGCCAAATAACACCCCAGTGAGCCTTTTGGGCCAATTATGTACATATAAATGTGATTGATAAGTGTTAGGATAACTATTCGGTATGGGCCAAATTAAACTACTATTTATCCGGTGAACTATGACATTATATTATTTTCACTTTTATTTGGAAGTGTAATACGTTTTACACCTTGCAAACAGCAACTTGGTTGTTTTAGTATTTCCAGTCGTAGTAGTATAAAGATAGATTTTTGCAAAATAAATAGGTAATATAAATCAACAATAAGTTATTAGTAATTTAGCAGCGGTTGCGTGACACCCTATATTTTATATATAAAAATAATCAAAGTTATACATCTTTATTAGATACTTTTATATATACTTCTTAGTGTAATCTATAATAATAACCGGTCAAGAGCGAGTCGGACTCGCGGACCATTTGTTGTATGGGACATACTTATTTTAATCTGTTTTTAGTATTTGCTGCTATAGCGGCAACAGAAATACATCTTCGGTGAAAATTTTAACTGTCTAGCTGATACAGTCTGGTGATAGACAGACGAACGGACAGACGGACAGCCTTAGTAACAGGGTCCCGATTTTGCCCTTTGGGTACGGAACCCTAATTAAGCCTGTCCCCTTAGAGGGAGAAGAGACATGCTTTAAAAACATAAAGTACCTCGGTACTAAATTTCATCGAAATGTGGTGACAATCGTTGAAGCGGTATCCGAGATATATACGAATATATGTAGGTAAACGAGATTGCTCGTTTAAAGTAATAGCGGATTAACAGAAGGGAAATATCATTATATAATAACTACCTATTAATTTAACTTTTAGCTTTCTTTGCACCGCCGTTATTTCTGACGTGCCTACATTCCTCTCCATCCATCAGTTGCCTGGAAGAGATCGCTCTAAGCTATAAGACCGCCCATTGTACCTGTGTATTTTAAATTGTAAACCTTTTTTTTGTGTTTTTTTTTGTATTGGTTCATTAGCTCATCATCTGTATAAATAATAAAAGAATAGATACACAATTGACCTGGGAGGAATTCCTCCCAGTGACAGGTAAAGGGTTAAAGAGTTTTTCATTGATTTATTCTTTGATTTCATTGATTAAGGTTCTGGGTTCGATCCCCAGCCAGGGCAAGTTTGAAAATGGCCTTTTTCAAATTGTTTTGGTTCTTGGATGTCTATCTATATATGTAATTAACATAAAAATATAGTATCGTTGGGTTAGTATCTCATAACATAAGCCTAAGCTTACTTTGAGGCTAGTTCAATCTGTGTGAATTGTCCGTATATATTTTTTTATTATTATTATTATTCATTCAAAAAATTAAATTCAAAGGTACTTCCACATACAACTATCATTTAGTTTACGGCAAGGAAAACAGAAAGCAAATATTAGTCTCTAATAAATTGCACTATTTTCTTTACTAGCCTGTGGAGGCCGCCCTTCCGGCTCATATTAAAACCGTTATCGCGAAATCTTAACTGCCTAACTCGAAACTATACTCCACTTGAAAATGATATACTTACTTTCAATCTGCACCTAAAAAGTAACTTTATCGCAACGCCATAAGGTTTAATCCTCCATAAACTACGTTCCGATACGGAGGTTCTATTATTTCTCATTATTAATTTGATAAGAAAAATGCGGCACGCCTCAAAGTGATTCTCGATTCTATGGATAGCGGAATAAGTTTTGTTTTCGCGTGTACGTGAATAGCGTTAGAGTGCTGTTTTAAAACGGCCATTTTATTCAGATAGGGTTTTTAATAGGACCTATTGTTGATTCGGGACAATGGGAATCGGTACCCTCTTTAGCTGTAGCGGGTAAGAATGAGGTTAAATGATGATCTTTGTTGGGTGTTTTCAGCACGTGTTTTTGAGGATATAGTACCTAAATAAAATGTACTAATATTAGATATTTAATTCAACTGAAAGCAATAGAATTTCTTTTTATAAGCTCTTAGTTGCAATGTATCTTGTATTTTTGTTTTTATCAAATCTTGCAACTCAATTTTAAACCCATTATTCTTTCAAACAATTAAGCTTAAATTTTGCATACTAAGTTAGATGACAGTGCAATATTATATTGACAAAAAGTTGGTCTGACGCTGTACCGAAAGGAGGGCATTGAAGCCCTGTATAATATTTTTTTTAAAACTAAAATCGATTTCACCCCTACAAACTACAGTACCAATTTTAATAAAATTTCTTTGGGACCATCTGACAAGAACACCCTTTCAAACTAAAATAAAATAAAGAAATCGGTCCAGGCGTTTTTGAATAATCGATGAACGTACATAAAATAAAAAGATTGCGTCGTATTGATAACTTCCTCCTTTTTTGGAGGAGAGTCGCCGCCGAGTTTGGGCTTCTTGCATTTGTATTGATAAGTAGTTTGAAAAAAAAAATATCACGAAAAAGTTTTGTGTCATCATATTCCCAGTTGTAAGATGTCTACGGCGCTTGCGGTCCCCATTTTGACTTTTTTTTAGATCTAACTTATCGGTTTCCATCTAAAACTATTGTAACGTACTCGACGGCTTTTAGAAACAAAACACATACCCAAATAATAAAATAAAGCCATTATTTAACGAGGGCTTTAGAATTGAATTGAAATCCTTACATTATTTCTACACGTCCTCGTTTTATGTCATCTCTTACATCTTTTTCTCCCTGCAGCCGTAAAAGTTTGTCGCGGCTTTTTGAATTTACGAGTGAGCCGTGGTCGTACCGTGGGCCACTAATCGAATGTAACACTACTTTTGGTGGTTTGGTTTTTTAACCGACTTTAAAAAGAAGGAGGTTCTTTTTCATCGGAATGTTCTTTTTATGTAATTTTCGGAATCTTTTATGTAAGTTTTTGATTACTCGAAGACGCCTAGACCGTAAAAATTCTATTGTGTAGCTATGTTTTTTAACTAAAATAATGACAATAAATAAGTCATCTAAGTAAATAAGTTATGTAATAGCTTTTCTGTAGTTTTCTATAGTGATAAAGTCGGTTTTTGGAACGAAGTTCCTTATCGCGCGTTGCGAAAAGAGGCTAGACGGAAAAAATTAAGACCAAAAGTTGTAACGACACTTTTGTTCATTCAAATTTATGAAGATAATAAAAATCTGATTTTAGAACGCAGAAAAGGGTTTCAATGTAATTTAGACCTATTTATATTTTACTTCGTTCCATCCGGGTGTTCCTTGACACCTCAAAAGTTTTTTTTTATGTATTTATCGGAATCTTTAATTTTTTATGTAAGTTTTTGATAACTCGAAGACGCCTAGACCGTAAAAATTCGATTGTGTAGTTATGTTTTTTAACTAAAATAATGACAATAAATTAGTCATCTAAGTAAATAAGTAATGTAATAGTTTTTCTGCGTATTTTTCTAGTAATAAAGTTGGCATTTAGTTTTAAAAAATCATACACATGTTAAATAAATTCTTACAAATATCTTATCAAAACTAATAATAGCATCTGTCAAAGATTGACGGCTATCAAACAATGATGACAGTTGGGACCAACGGCTTAACGTGTCTTCCGAAGCACTGAATTTTTTATGTCACTTGTGGTCCCATCCAAGTAACAACCACGCCCGGTGTTACTTAACTTGGGAAAGCGCTAGTAATGCGTTCTTCTGCAGACAAGGTGCACTTCGCAGTTTAGGTATGAAGCTAGGTCGCCCACACACGCAGCTTATTCACAAACAGAAGGTTGAAATTCTTGACAAAATTAACGCTAGAGATAAGGAGATGCGGACCGTCGCTTTGCAGATATATGGTACATTTTGGCTCGTTCGACGCTCGCTAGGGTGGAAAGTCGAAAGTCATGTGCATGGCGTTCAAACTGAATTAGACTTTAGGACGCTAGAACTGGGTTTAATTTAGCAAATTTCCTATCCAAGAACGATTTTTTTGTATTTTAGTACTATTACGTGTTCTTAATGTCGGATTAGCCTAGAAGCAAGAGTAGCAATTCGCTAGTTTATCAAATCAGATACTTTTTTCTAAACGTCAAAAACATTTTATATGGGATTTGTATGAAATATTAGACTATTGACGTCATAGTTTCTTGGAGTCGATTGTTTTTCTGCTTAAATCTAAAGTCACGTTGAAGTGATTTTCATGACAAGTGTTATTATTTTGTCACGTTTTATTTTCTTAACAGTGCCAAATAATTAATTTTTGACTTACTACCAATTCTTACGGGCCGCGCAAAGAAGGGCCCATTTTTTATTCAATAAAGACCACCTACCCTTCTGTACAAAAGAAAAATAACCGGCCAATATATAGATATTGGTATCAAAATCTACATCAATAATTGAAAAATTTACCAAGTTTCTAAAAGTTAGCGCATGCAACACCATAAATTATTTATGGACGAAATTGCTAGCAATGCTAAACTAAAACGGGCTTTTACTATCTTCAATCACGGCTGTCGACGGATAATCTTAATTTGTTGTAAGTTTGCCCATATTAAATGTTTTTCTTTTCATCAACCTAATTTGTCCCATTGTTGGGTAAAGGTCTTTCTCATCTTCTTGCAACTATCTCTTTCTTGTGTTAGGCTCGACCATCCTTTTTGGAATGCGTCGAGATCGTCTCGCTAGCGGTTTCATGGCCTAACCGGGCGACGGTAACCATCTTTAGGCAACCACTCTGTTGCGATATTAAATGTAAAAAAGTTAATTTGTAACAATATTGTTTTTTTACTACCATAACTTACTTAGAATCCAAGGTATGGCAAAGAAAGGGCCCTGTCGATGGAATTTACTAAAGTCGCAGGCTCTGGCACTGCTCTGAGTATTCTGTGTCCCGCCGGACCACCAAGCTCCTCCAGCATATAAAATATTGCAATACCAATGACGCTACATTTTTGAAATATCATTAATAAGATCGCATACAAAATTATGGAAAGTGCTGATTAAGATTAGCACACCGCTTATGTACGCTTTTAACTTAATTACACGTCTCGGTCCGTACGCCGACATGAAAAATGGAAATACGTTAATTACTAAAACAATGTTTTCGCAATTAGTACTTTACTGCCGATGGTGGTGTTTTTATTGCAATATGATTAGATGACTAATACAGCATGGTAAAGAGTAAGAAGTAAGTCATTGACTTATTACAAAATTGAGAGAGAGTGAAATTAAAAAAGAATAACCGAATTTAAAATGGTAAAAATAGAAAGTACTTATACATGGTGACTTTTTACCCACCAGCCAAATTGTTGGAGCAAGTTTAGTCCATAATACTGGACTACTTTCCATAAAAGCAATGAACGACAAACGAGAAAAAAAAACGATTTCCCATACAAACTAGTGTTCGGCTAAACGGAATATGTATAGGAGAAAGAAAGATTTTAATTAATTTTTAACAACTTTTTTTTATAGAAAGTAATTCAGTATAATGAACTAAACTTGCTTCTAAAGTTTGGCTGGAGAGTATTTCACCCTGTATAATTTAATTAGGACATAAAATAAATACACAAAAGAATAGTCACTCCTAAAATTTCTTCTTAAATACTTACTATATTAAACCTGTTTTTTGCAGTTTCTGGTTATTATTAAAACACCAAATTGTTTGGCAAATTTCATTCCAATCCGGTCAGCAGTTAAGGCGAGAAAGCGGAACAAACATCCACACATCGATACAAACTTTCGCATTTATAATAAACTAGCTGCGCCACGCGGTATTACCCGCGGAAAAAGTAGCCTACGTGTTAATTTAGGGTGTCAGCTTCCTGCATACCAAATTTTATCAAAATTGGTCCAGCCGTTTGCGCCTGAATAAGTAACAAACATACACAAATACACACACACACTCACAAACTTTCGCCTTTATAATATTAGTGTGATAAGGTAATAGGATATTGCCTATACTATAGTATACTCGTGCATATAGTACATTCTTAGCTCTTCTTACTTGACACGTGACTTGATTGACAAAAGGATTACTTTAGTTTACCTGTATTTTACTTCATTCTGATACCATCTTATAGGTTTCTCAAGAGTTTTACCGTGGGATATCTTGTCGAACGAGATTCTTGTAAAAGTTTTCTATAGAGCTTAAAGCATAGGGTTTCTCGAAAAGGGTGAAAAAAGTTTTTATCAAGTATATTAAGTTTGCAATGAGATAACCCTGACGTTTCGTATATTTGGAGCAGGCCTGAAAAGATATGTAGAAACATGGGTGGAAGAGCTGAGTTTGAGGGCATACTTAAATTTTTCGGGGTCCAGTAATATAATAATAAACCATTTATTTCAGGCAACGAAATGAACATTAACAGTGTAGGCCCATGTAGTGTTTGTGTCTATGAAATAGATATATGCATACGCTGTCTCACTCACACAAGTAGCGGGGGCTAAACGTCGAATAACATTGTACGGCAGTCGGATCGCTCAGTCTAAGAGTGGGTGTCATACGGTGCGGATGTGTCTTGGTGTGAAGGTGAGCCAGTGTCATGTGAGTGTAAATGTGCTAGTGGTATACTACAGCCCATATTAATATTTACTTTTTATTTAGACTAACATTTATATAATATAAAACTTAAAACTAGCTACCCCCATTTGATGTAAATTGTTTGAAAAGAAACGGAGATACCAATTAAAATGTTGTCTTAACCAAGCCCTAGATACCCCTCCAAACTGTTGTATAAACTCTGTTTACAGTTCAAAGTAAGAACGTGAAGCTTTTCTAATCACATTTTCTACGCACATTAGCCACTTTTGGCTACGCATATTAGCCACTTTTGGCGTAGAAAAGCTTCACGTGAGCGCTTCAGAGATTCGAAAGGCTTTGTGAACAAAGTGCTAAAATATCATAACTTCTCATATGGAAAAAAAAATCTATTAGGTAGTTCTGTAACAGGTTGTCGCACATATAAGACAAACGTGACGCGACGTGACGTAATGGAACCAAAGCTATGAAAAGCTGTTTGGCTTTTCGTCACGGATTCAGTTACCGCGATAACATAGAACACCATTGTGACTGTGAAGATCCTATCACATACATACACAACGCGTACCTGATAGTTTCAAAAAGACAGTCCTGTCATGCCTAGGAAAGACATGATTGTCTTTCCTAGGCTAGGACGCAGAGCTCAAGATAAACTACCCACAAGATGGACTTATAATGTCCGTAGGGCTACACTCAAGGAGCAACACAGTTAAATAATTTCTTAACTGTTTTCCATACCTTTTTTTTTTACTTTTTAATTACATGGCTACAACAATCCAATGTACCGAATGTGTCGACTTAACATTTGCCTGTGTTCATCACCTGAGTTTCCTGACATCTTCTGCAATTTGATCGCGGCATTCAAAAGGAAATGCATAATTGTCATTACAGATAACTCTTAAATTTGTAGTATAATGTTCATATCGATTTAATTTATTTTAATCTAACATTCTTTTAATTTTCTTTTGTTATTAGTAAATTTGTTTCATAACTTGATACTTAATTTGTGCTACAATAGACATGTTATGTCACAGATGTATAAAGGGAAGTCCCTTCCTTTTGTACATCTGTGTGTTATGTACTTATATAATTGGTTAGTAAGGCTAACTAGTATAATTTGTTATTCCATGTACTTAACCCACTGAATACTCGTATGAAACAGTAGCGGGGCCTCTTTAGAAGCAGATTCCCATCGAGTTCCCTGACGGGTTCCTTATATACGCATTTATCACGAAGAACAAATATAACCTACGTATATCGGCGCACCGCGCATTAAAATGTCCACATACTATAATATTTTCATAAGCCGTAAACTAGTAGCATGACTAGATTGCACACTTCCACATATTCAAAAAACGAAAATTTTCGCTGATTATTCAAATACACTCATAAGGATAAATTTAGTATAAACACGCTCAGAGAAATTACTCACACTAAGTCAATAAAATATGAGAATTACAAGCCGGACATTGAAACCTAATTATGTCGTATAGGTATTTAGTTCGTTTCATATTTTTATGGCTGTAATAGTCAAAATTCTTACCCAACGCTACTGATATTTACTAATAAATAAAATACACCTGGCACTGTGAGGGAAGCTGCTCCCGATTGTCACGACCATTGCGCAAGTCGCGCCATACAATCGCACACATTTGTCACCTTGGACAACGGATAAGCATGAAGTCTTTAACACCAATAAAATGAACTCATTTTCGAATCCCATACTGATTGCCCCACGTAATCAACGAACGACACTTGTCATCACATAATGGAACCGATTAGTGAGTCGAGTAGTTTCGTTGATATCCACTAATCGATTTTCGAATCGAGTACTCGTGTCGTCGATTGATGGACAAATGTTTTGTGAAGGTTGTAGAGTTATTGATGACATAAGGCAATTTCAATATCATTGAATTGGTAGGCATGTATGTACACACGAAAACACTGAACCCACACGAACTATAACATATGTACGATAAATATAATATCATGACTTGGCGGAAATTTAAAACTGTACACAGTCCGTAAGGGTCAAGATCTGGCGTATTATTAACCGACTACCAAAAAGGAGGAGGCTATCAATTCGGATATAAATAAATAAACTTTGGGGCCGTGGGTACCATCGGCGCATAAATTATATAACACTGTCGCCCGAAAATTGACTGAAATTACGCGTGACCAGAGGGCTGGCCTTTATCTGGCTCAAAAGATAAGCATTGCCATATAACGTGGCAATGCTGCCAGCCTTCTGGGCACGTTACCACGGGGCAGCGATTTGCCAGGGCTTTTTTATTTATAAGTAAGTAATTTAAGTAATTAGTTTAGTTTTAGTTTCTTTTTTGTTTTGTTAATATTTTATTAAAATAAATTATTCGGATATATATATATATATATTTTGTATGGTTCCCGAATACTCAAAGACTCCTGGACCAATTCAGGATTTTTTCCTTTGTAAGGGCAAACTTGCGAGGTGATCTCATATAAATTTTATCAAAATCGGTTGTGTAGTCTGGTGTTGAAGAAGGTTTTAAGCATAGAGCTATTCGGAACTTTAAGGTTAATTTGGTGTAATAGTCAACAAGCTAGTCCGCCAATCCGAAGGTTTCGGGTTTGATCCCCAGACAGGATAAGTTGGAAAATGACCTTCTTCAAATTGTCCTGGGTCTTGGGTGTTTATCTATATATGTATTTAATTAAAAATATAATATCGGTTGGTTAGTTAGTATCCCACTACACAAGCTTAAGCTTGCTTTTGGGTTAGCTGAATATGAGTGATGTGTCCCTATATATTTATTTATTTACATTTATTAGCGGCGGCAAACACTCGTTTAAAATGTTTTATGAGATCCAATGCACCCATATTACAAAGCATGAAGGTACATATACCATTAACAGCAATAAGCTATCTACTAAGATGCTGCAAGTTGTAAAAATATATGATATCAATCAAAATCCGACTTTAACCATCGAGCCGATGTCCATCAGCATATTTTATTAGAAACGCTATTAGACAAATCGCTATAATTTCCTTGTAAGCTTGGTTTGCTATAATACTGAAATTATACCACAGATTTATTAATAATGCATAGGTGCCTAATACTTTTTTGTGAAACCTTCATGATTTATGTATTAAAACAGCTCTAAATAGTGATAAAGACGAAAAGAAAAGCGTTTAATAAATAATAAATGTGCCATCTACCAATATTTCTCATGGATGAAACAACAACGACGAAAAAAAAGATGAAAATATTATTTAAAAAAAAATTAATATTATAACTTATTGAGTCAGTAAATATACACACTAGACATAGTGACATAGACCAACAACGAGGCAATTGTTGAGTGCTTCGTCTTTGTGTCTCCTTCCATACAAAAGTCATATTATCTTGATTTATTCCGCTGCATTTCCATAAAATTACACGGCTAGAAACGTCCTTATCTTCGCGTGTGAACCTCCGACATTACACTAATTCCCCATAAGCACTGCGGTCGCATTAGCCGACCCGTATCATTTTATCAAAGGGCTTGAAAGTCAGCTACATACGCTAATAGACATTTTATTCGTGTCGCCTCTGTCATTTGAAAACTCTGTGGTAACCACAACATAGAACGTTTGTAATTTCGAATTTGCGTGTGGAAAGTCCCGTTTCTAGTTGATGATACGAGAAAAAACGGCACTTAACGAGATCGCTTTGTTTCTAGAAGCCGTTTTTATGTAATTTAAATGGCGTCCCCGCCGCTTTTGTTCAAGAAAACCGACGTATCAAAGTAATGATATGTAATTTGAGGGGGTGTGAAATGAAATTCGTTGTAAGCTTTGTTACAAGGTCTGGCCTATTAGACTTTAAATTAATATAAGTACAGAGATAATGATCTGTTTTTCCACGAACGTCTTAAAGAAATATAATATGTATTTTTCTGCTTCTCTGTCGCAGATTCTATCAAGAGTGCTAATAAAGACCATATTTTGTGTTAAAACGTAAATTTGTATATATTATGTACGCTGGAAAAAAATCGTATTGAAATTCTTCGAAGAAACAAAAAAGAACTGACTGAACCCTGGTGACTGAGATTTCAGCGCTCTTCCGGGAGGTTACGGGTGGATCAAGGGCTGGCAGTTATTTCACCCAAAGAATTTCTATTGCAGTGCTGCTAGCTTACTGGGCACCCTGCCTCGCGGCGACGCGTTGGAATCTCTATTTTATTTGTAATTTTTGTATATTTTTTTATTCATTATTGTATCTGAAATGTATTTTTATTTTGAAATAAAGTTAAGTCTCTCTTACGTATTTATTTAATAAATTCTATTTGAAAAATAAAAGAAACACGATTCCCTCTTAAATTACCATCTCTAAATTTCTCTCTAAAGCCGTTCATCAATTATTATACTGACATTTATACTACATATTTATATTATTATTTTTGACATTACTATTATTGAGATAATTGAAATATTTTAATGTATCAGAAAACACATCAAATTTAATTTAATTAAAATGTAATAGAATTTCCCTGAAATCAATACTTAACTTATAAGTTTACGTAACAGCTGACATTCAATTCAATTACTAACTTGTTACTAACAATTTCTGACATATCCCAAACGTAATATTTCTGAAATCACTATTATTATATAAACTCAACTACATACTTAAAGTTCACAACACCCTGCCAGGGTTCATGTACTTATTTACCTACTAACCATGTTAAAGTATAAGTGCATATAAGCGAGAAATAAATTAATAAATAAATTGGTCCAATAAAATTTTGACATAAAAAACATAGCTCCTTTTAATTACGATGTGATGAAAACTGAAATAAGTTCTCAGCGTTATTTCGAAGCAATTGCAGTATTCCGATACTTGTTAATTATGGACTGGACTGTCAAAGAAATATTAATTACGTCACGGGAACACGGAATAAATAAAACTGTAGCGAGCTTTTTTCCCCATTTCCAATCGTAATGAGAACCATGTCGAAATGAATATCACAGTTTTCGGTATAGATTTTTGTGTACATATATTCTTGATTATCAGTAATGTGGTATATGAAGTGATAATATTTTGTGAAAAACGTCGATGCATTCATATGACCGTATAAAATTTTTGAATTTTATCTGAGTTTTTGTTTTGAATGAATAAAGTTTATTTTTTTTATCACTAGCTGCGCATTGTGGTATGATCCGCGAAAAAAATAGGTTATGTGTTAATTCAGGATGTCAGCTTCCTGCACACCAAATTTTATCTAAACTGGTCCAGCCGTGTGCACGTGAAGAAGTGACAAACATACACACACACACACACTCACAAACTTTCGCATTTATAATATTAACTAGCTTTTGCCCGCGGCTTCGCTCGCGTACGGGTGTAAGTTATCAAAATCCTTTCTTAGGGGATGCCTACGTCATAGTAGCTATATGCATGCAAAGTCTCAGCCTGATTGGTTTAAAATTGGCAAAGTTTCATACAAACTTTCATCCCCTATTTTATCCCCTTGGGGGTAGAATTGATCAAAATCCTTTCTTAGCGGATGCTTACGTCATAACATCTACCTGCATGCCAAATTTCAACCCGATCCGTCCAGTGGTTTGGGCTGTGCGTTGATAGATCACTATGTCAGTCAGTCAGTCACCTTTGAGTTATATTAGATAGAGATAGATAGATAGATGTGATGTGATATGACAATGGTTTCTATAGTGTAACCTCCAAGATATTTTAGTCCATAGGTTAGATTATAAAAAAATTGTGTACACGTATTTTTATTTCATCTTAGAAACAAAAAAAAAATACAAAGATACAGCGCATTCCACATGACGTCACGGCTACGTACGATTTTTACATAGAGGTGACGTCGCAAGCCCCCACTCCGGATCTTTGACGCTTTGTATCTTCGTAAATTTTTACTTTTTTGGCGAATTGAAAAATATGGGTTCATTATTTCTGAATAATCTAAACGATGGACTGATTACTAGTATAATTCTCTAACCCTGTCGTCACCCCTATTTTAAATGACATAGTCAGGTATTATATGCATTCGAACATTGTAAATAAACCATTCCATTAAACAAGACGATAAGTATCAATATGCGAGTACTTAGTACTTACGATAATTATAGTTTAATAACGCCCTTGAGAAAACGATTAGAACGTACTATTATCCAGTTTTAATCGCATAGTAACCGTGAGAACTGGAAATATGTGGAGTTTGTTATCGGGCAATCTGGCCATATTGGATGTATTTCGTGGCTGTTACAATTAGGGCTAGGTTAGGCGAGGGCACGGTTTTAGGGCTGTCACTTAATAGAAGGCTTAAGGGGATGTATTGCATGGTTGGTTGAATTTTCTGCGATTTTCGGCAACATATATAAAGTAGGAAGCGTTCTAACTCTACATTAAAAGGACTTATAGGACCAACATACTTTTTTATCAAAGAAAATTTATCGAAATTTTTATATAGATAATTTCATTGGAATAGTACTTATATGATACGCATTTTGAAAAGGTTTTTTTGTTAACTAATCATATTTTAAGATTTATATATTGAGGATAGGATTAAGAGTAAACAACTCTTTCTTATAAATTATACAAAATTTTGGGGGTTTAAAGAGAAATAAGGGTAAAAAAGGCATGACGCCTTTTTTACCCTTATTTCTCTACCATCTTTTAACTTTTCAAAAATAGACGTTTGCCAGGAGATAACGTTTTCTGTGTAACTTAACTATGGGATCATACCATAAGTAATAAACCAATTAACCTCTTAAGACGCCTGCAAATTACCGATGTGATATAACCCTAATCAAGGCGACCACACTATCGTCAAACTAGTATAGCCATTCAGTGCCCGTCACCCCTTAAAGTTAGATTACACTCCACTGCGTTAGCAAATTAAATGTATTTCAGCGAATTATCGCATAGTTAAAAGTAATTACTAAGTTAAACTATTTTGAAGGTGAATAGGCTAATCTAAGTTTGAGCACACATTGAATAATTACTTACAAATTTTGAAAGGGTGATTCATAATTGATTGCTAATATTCATTTATAAATATCGAATGTTTAAGTGAAAATAATTTTAGGTTTATGAATTAGTCGAATTCGTAATTTATATTGAAATATAAATTGAGGATTTTAACATTATTTTAAAAGGAATAAAAAGCCAATAAATGTAAAGCACCTGCATATACTTAATGCTTTAGTAATAGTATCCAATAAAAGCATTTATAGGGCAATGAATCGACATCTGGTAAAGAGATTCTCTAATTGCGACCTCGTACTAGTAAGCGGAGCGTAGGACACCCTGACAAACTGGTTGGATGGCCTGATTAAGATTGCTGAAGAACGCTGTATGCAAGCAGCTTTACATCGATCATTTTGGAAATCCTTGGGAAGAACCTATAGCTGAAATGATAATAATGATGTCATCATTGCTTTTTTTGGTATATTCCAAAAAAGTCCTAAAGAAAAGATATGATAGGTTCATAAAAAATATGCTAGTATTCATTCCAACTGGGATTAATATACAACTGTATAATGCAGAATTTAACAAATGAGTTTCCTTTTTCTCATACATACATACATACATATTATCACGCCTGTTTCCCACAGGGGTAGGCAGAGGCTAAGGACCTCCACTTGCTACGATCCTGACAGATTCATCTACACTCATCACTTTCTTCATGCATGCCCGCCGGTTATGGGTACTTCCAACCTCTCCTTTTAAGAACGTCTGCAATCTGATCCTTTTCCTCGTCAGTGAAATTTAAAATATAAATCAAAGGCAGATGCCATGAGCATTAATATTTCATACAGAGAAGGAAGTGCCGTGAATCACGGCTCTCTCTCATCTCAGCGCATTCCCAGTTGCGTCCTCATCTGTAATACTGTAGGCCTGGGATCCACTTTTCGGCTTTTTCCTCTCCACTTAGCACGGTCTTGAGCATCCTTGGTTGTAAGAAGATTGGCAGGCATATCTTCCTTGAAGACGTAAAACCATCACTTCTTGGGTCTACCACTTAAAGATACACTATCATGGCTTTATTCCTTACGGGGTAATAAGGCCATAAGCCCTAAAAGCCACGTTTAGCGTGATGTTCGAAAAATGGAATCGAAACAGTGATGGATTGTATTTTTCCTCTTGTAAGTTTTTTATTTTCTTCCAGACCAGCATGGAAGAGAGTAAGGGACAAAAAAAACAAGTCTTTGTGTGAAAAAAAATATATCTGTGAATACACTCAAATAGAAAACAATTACATGTAAGAATTACATGCGCTTAACTTATAGTACCGATTGGGTCGTAGTAAGCTTAAGTTTAGTTTCTAAGTGACGTGATTACGTGACGAAGTAGAGCGCGTGTCCGCGACAAACTACTTCACCCTAATTTCCTGCTAGGTTAAATTGCATTGTTAATAGTAACAAGTAATAAGGAGGATTTTATGTACGTATGTAGGGAACATACTCATACGCATAAACTTCTTGTGTCTTTATTTTCCTAGAAATTGCTTTTTGAAACGTGATAGAACGAGAAGTAAGTCTTTTCAAAACAAATAACATTGAAAGTAAAATTTTTCCGTTCAGAAGAAAAGAATACAAGAAAATCTGTAATAAAACACTCACATAGAACCAATTATATCTAAGTATTACATACGCTAAACTTGTAAGTTCCGATTGGTTCGTAGAAAGCTCAAGTTTAGTTTCCAAGTGACGTGATTACGTGACGAAGTGGAGCGCGTGTCCGCGACAAACTACTTCACCCTAATTTCCTGCTAGAGGGCTGGTTTTGTTAACAGTTGCAAGTAATAATGAGGACCTTATGTACGTTTATAAGAACAAACATACATACTTCTTATGTCTTTATACGAGGTTGTCCCAAGGGTCAGACTACATAGGCCAAAGAACTATATTTAAGACCCGAATGCACAGCCCGAATGCTACGAGTATTTTCAGCATGATTTAGGTTAGTCGAGGAAAAAGGAATCAAAATTAGTCACAGGTTGTTAGCCTTATTGCTTAACATCCCATGCTTTAATTCCTGGCTACATCGGTTTTACAAATTTCGTAGAAAGAGTGACAGATTAAGACTGTCCAATTATTACGTCACGCAAAAGTTTAACCCCCCCCCCCCTATATATTATTTTTTCTTTATATCAGGTTAGTCGAGGAAACAGGAATCAAAATTAGTCACAGGTTGTTAGCCTTATTGCTTAACTTCCCATGCTTTAATTCCTGGCTACATCGGTTTTACAAATTTCGTAGAAAGAGTGACAGATTAAGACTGTCCAATCATTACGTCACGCAAAAGTTTAAGCCCCCCCCCTATATATTATTTTTTTTATATTATTTCTTCCTATATATTAAATTTTGTAGGTATAAATTTAAATAGTATATGAGCAGTGATGTAGTTAGTAGTTAAATGTAATCATTGTCCCCGCTCTCTACCCTGTTACGTAAAAACCTATTCCTTTCAATTCAAGATTGACTGGAACAGACTTACCCTAGATAGAGAACCTGGGTTAAGTCTGTTTGTACTGTATTATGTTTATGTATACACAATTAAGTTTTACAAACAAACAAATAACTGTGAACAGTTCAACATACGTCAACCATTTTCAGGTGAAGTGTCAAGTGAAGATTCGCCAGAGAGCCGTGGAGTGCAGTATTTTAAGTGTCAAACTAACTGAAAAGGTGAGAAACACCACACTGCGCTCCATCACAAAGGTCACGGATGTATCTAAGAAAGCAGAACAACTTAATTGGGATTGGGCAGGTCACGCTGGTCGTATACATGCGGAAAGATCATCTCACAAATCTGGGTTCCATCAGATGACCACAGGGGAAACGAGGACCAAGGGACCAAGGCCGAGATGGACTGACGAACTGAACTGTTTGAAAAGGATTGGACATAAAAGACCAAACATGGGGACTACTGGATGGAAATAAGGGAGGCCTTTGCCCAGCAGTGGGAAATACATAGCTAGTAAAAAAACTTGAGAGGTGTCAACGGACACCCGATGGAACGAACTAAAATATAAAGATAATAAAAACTTGATTGTAGAACGCAGAAAAGAGTTTGAATGTAATTTAGACCTATAAATTATATTCAAACTCTTTTCTGCATTCTAAAATCAAGTTTATATTATCTTTATAAATTTGAATGAACATAAAGTGTCGTTACAACTTTTGGTCTTAATTTTTTCCGTCTAGCTCCCTTTTGCAACGCGCGATAAGGAACTTCGTTCCAAAAAAAAAACCATATCTTATGACGACCTCCGTGGTGTAATGGTCAACATGCTAGACCGCCAATCTGGAGGTTCTGGGTTCGATTTCCAGCCAGGTCAAGTTGGAAAATGGCCTTTTTCAAATTGTCCTCGGTCTTGGGTGTTTATCTATATATGTATTTATCATAAAATATAGTATCTCATAAAACAAGCTCATGTGTCCGCATATTTTTTTTTTTCGCCTTAAAGCTTAAGGCGGCCCTTCCCGGCCGCTCTGTTTTCAACGCGAGCATAGTTTGAAAAGCTTGGTGTTTCATCCAAGGCAATGTTAGTAAAAAAGGCAAACTAAACAGAGAGAGATAGCGCCTAAGGGCATGGCTTGCATTCTATTAAATTAAATTAGTATTATTATTAACTATCCATTGAACGAATATTAACTATTCATAGGGTGCGGAAATTTCATAAAACTTGTTCCAGGAGATACGTGTTTATCAGTAAGTCTTAGAAGTATGTGAAATAAATGTTTTGTATTCAAAATTTTCATTATATTTGCAAGGTTTGTATCGAAATATTTTCTTTACTTTAACAATAAATGAGTACTTTATGAACGGTTGGGGTTTAAGCTAAAATTTATGCAAGGAGTTTTTTGAAGGCTTATACTGACTTTGATTTTCTAAATTTCAATCTTTTATTTCAATTAAAACCTAGAAATAGCGCTCAAGATACCTGTAAGTTCAAAAGTTTTCAAGAAAGATCAGATACAACGCCATAATCACGTACGAGCGTTTGTATGAAAAGTAAGACGGGAAGGCCGCTCTTAAAGCTACAAATAAAACCTTTCATGATTTTTAACAAGATTTCACCCGACATTTGATTTTATCATAAAATCTTTTAAAAGAGATTTTATTTTCACAATCGTGTAAGTACGGAAGAAAAACATTTTGATATAAAAATAACATTAAACAAAATTATTAATTTCGTTCTTCAAATACTTTCAAAATATCCAATGTCATTAAATTGACTCAAGGGCCGAAAGGAAGTATTTTATCAGTTAAAATTTCTCGGTTTTCTGTGACCCGATTGCTGGTTTTGAGTGGATCATTGAGTTACATTGATTTGTATAACCTTAAATATATAAATATATAGGAACAAATTACATAGATTGAAATAGCCCCAAAGTAAGTTCGAGACTTGTTATATGGGATACTAACTCAACGATACTATATAAGGATTTTATAACAAATACATAAATAGATAAACATCCAAGACCCAGGACAATTTAAAAAAGGCAATTTTTCTACTTGCCCTGACCGGGGATCGAACCCGGAACCTCTGGTTGGCGGACTAGCAGGGTCATTAAATTTAATGGTCGTTAAATACTAGTGGCTCTGTGAGCTGTAGACCTCGCGAATCACCCAGACCCGTTGAAGTTTTTAGAAAGGTTAAACTCGGTGGGGCTATGTTGTTTTATCACAAAATGCCATGTCCATCTCCCAGTCCCATCATCAGAACAGCCCCGTGTCACAAATATTGCATTGTCACGCGATAGTGTACGTATGCGTGCAAAATTTAAACTCAATCGAAACCCAGAAAGTGGGTGAAATTTGACTTGCAAGATTTTATTACAGACAGAAAGACAGACAGACAACGTGAAACTAAATATTACCTACACATATTAAAAACCGTACAGTCAAAGTAGACTCGGAGATCTTTTTTCGTTCGTTCAATAAATATTAGCTGTTTAAATAAATTAAATATTACTTGTTAAGAATCCCCTTACCTTAGACTTTTCCATATAAACGTAATCTACGTTTTATTTTGAAACGACATGTTGGACTACGGTAAAAAATTGTAATTTAAAGAAATTGCTATTATCTAGGGTTATAATTGGTTTCCTAAATAAAAGTTATGAACTGGAAAGAAAATATAAGGATGTAGAAGTTTTCCATACTGATGGTCAAATATGATATATTATATTCTCTTTTAAGTTCATAATTTTACTGTAAAAAACCAATTATAACCCTAGATAATTGCAATTTCTTTAAAATTACATAATTGTCCCATATCCGACATGTCGTTTCAAAATAAAATGTAGACAACGTTTGTATGGGAAAGTCTGTTTCTGTCCAGAGTAAGGGGACTCTTAACTCATGAAAACCTAAGTTCGCGAAATGTGTTCGTTTATCATTTATTTTGTCTTATTAAAAAAAAACATAGCTGAAAACGGCCAAATATGTATATATCCTTATCATCATCGTATCAGCAGCAGGAAGTCCACTGTTGGACATAAGTCTCCCCCAAAGTTTTCCAAAACGAACGATTGGAAGCGGCCTGCATCTAGCGCTTGCCTGCAAATTTGCTAACGTCGTCCGACACCTATACGTATGTATATGTTTACCTATATGTATTTATGTATATGTAATTTTACATAAATTTCCATATATATAATATCATACTTCTTCTTCTTATCGTGTCGTTGGCTCAAACATTAAATTTTTTCCCTCCAAAATCATGCCACTCTTACAGCGTTGTCTGAAGCCATAAAGGTCACGTTTAGTGCAGCTGGTGGGACAGGATGGGCAGGAGAGAAGGTGTGACATAGTCTGGTCACCATGGCCACACGGTAACGCCATCGAGCCAAGTTATGCCTGCATCGGCCTACCTCAATATCATACTAAAGAATACTTACTCAACACAAAATAGAAAGAAGAAAGTAATTTTTCAGTTCTAACAGAATACTATACCTCCTCCATCAAATGTTTCCTCAATAAAAAGAAAAGTGTTCCAACAAAGAAAGATTACAAAGATATTTTATTACACAGATTTGAGATGCAAAGAGCGGGATGAAGAATGGATTCCCCTAACCGTGACGAAAGGTGTGAGTAAGAATAATAGGGTGATAGCACTTTTCGAGTAACGCCCAATTTATTCTGAAGATGTAACATGCATTGCTCCTCGGCGAACCACACTCAGTCTTTATGAAAATGTAATTTTGCAATACATTTCTGGGGACGGAATCCCTAAAAGGGTTTCGCGTTTATGATTTTACTCATGATTGACTTATTTCATGCATATTGAAGATGTTTTGGTGTAGTTCGGAGTGGCGTCGGATTTGTTTGAGATAAATTCGTCGCCATTCAGTTATGAATAATGTTTACTTACAACGGTAGCGCACACCGGCACTAATGGAGCCATTTCAAGTGTTTTTTACATATTAGTCAATATTTATTTAGCTTAAATTTTGCATACTTAAGAAAACAAATTTACAGTAATTAGTCAACTTATTAATTGAAACTAGTTTTTCACCACAATTGCACCACCCAGCATAATGGTAATGATGTGCCTTTACTACGATACGATAAACAAGGCTAGAAATATAAAAAAAGATTTTCTCTTTTTGGGTCCAAGAAGGTAAGATAAGTACCTTTCGTGTATTTACCAAATAAATGGTCTTAGTATGTACCAAAATTAAAACTACTGTCACGTACAACCTGACGGGAAAATACTACGGTTTTAATATGCTATTAAATAAATTTAAATATTTTCAACATGCCTTTTAACCCTATGAAATCCATGTACATTATCAATAGGGGCTAGCTCAATCAGTTTGATTTGTCTCTATATATATTATTGTGCTTTTGCAGAGTCCTTTTCTGTCTTTCTTATTACATTTACCTTTCTTCCTAAGCAAACTTCATAGGTATCAAAACAACAGCTTAGTTATTGTTTCCTTACACTAGATCCTAAATGTGTAATAATGACTTGCGTAACGTAGATGCTTACGTTAATTAGAACTTAGCCTGTGTTATGTCTACCCATTAGTTTGAATTATTATTCTGTCTTCTATTATGTGCAGTCAACTTCAAGTATTTTAGGGTTAGTTTGTTCGTTGAAAAAATTTTAAATTTTTCTGGTTTCTTTTATTAAAACTAGCGGTCCGCCCCGGTTTCACATGTCTTGTACTAGTACATATAAACTTTTCTCTGGAATAACTTTATCTAGTCATGAAAACCCCATTTAAGTTATAGATTAATGAATAATTAGTGATATCTATTAATATGACATTTATTTTATTTATTTACAAAACTTATGTACACAAAATACAAATATAGGAACAAACAAAAAAAGAACATTGAGTACATAGGTACTGCTTATTTCATAAGAAATCTCTTTCAGCAGCATTGATATCAAAAATTATTCATAATTTGTATGGACATAGGAACAAAACGCACGTGACTTTGATGTTTACTATGTATTGATGTTAACTAAAAATACATATATACATACATACGAGTATTAGCACGCCTGCTTCCCTCAGGCCACTACCCCTGTGGCCTGAGGCAAAGACTATGGTCAACAAAAAATCAATAAAGTTATACAACTTATTAATAATACATACACACATACTAATATTATACATTAAAACCGGTATAGTTTAATTAACTTTCTTGCTATACTTTTAGTACACCTAACTCTATTTTGAACTGTTGTAAAAATTGCGTGTCACTACTAGTTTGACGTCAACTTCAGGAATCCCATCCACCCTACAAGGCACTAGAAGCTATCTCTACCGTTATTACACTTCACGTCACCCACATTGGTTCCGCTCTCAACACGTCGAGTGAAGACGCCCCCTTACTACATGAGCGTGACATTGATTTTTAAATTATTTTTTCTTTTTCTTGCTGCATTATAGTAACTGCTTCATGTTACGCACGTCATTGAATTTGACAGAATTATACAATAAAAATTATAAACTATACAATATAGAAAAGTACAACAATACAAGGATCGCACAGGGGTTTTGTTATATTTTGTAGAAGTTACACAAAATTTATGAGTAGTTTGTCAAAAACTTCTTGTTACAAGAGAATTATTACCCTTTTAGAATTTATAGAAAAGAAAAAACAAAAACTTCTGTATTTTTGTGTTTTTACTAAAATTGCGTATCACGACTTGTTTGAAGTCAACTGGAAAAACCCGTCCTATACCCTACAAGGCACTATAATCCATCTTCACCACCGAAACCCACATTGGTTTGCCGTACATTCTTACAAACTTTTGCATTTATAATATTAGCAAAATCTAGGTAGAAAAATAGAGAATTCTTAAAGCACTCTCCACTGCTAATATACTTCACGTCAGGCGCATGGATTCCACTCCCAACACGCCCCTTACTACATCACCGTGACGCCGCCTTTTTAAATTGAAGGTGAAGTGATTTTGATATTTCTATAATGAGGTATTGATTTCTTTAGTAGGACGACGTTTTAGTGCATAATACTGTTTCAATAAACAGGCACGTTATCACGACTTTATTAATAACAGTGTAGACAGAGCCTGGGCCACCGGGCCCAAAGGTCACTTTTAGCGTGATCGTCAGTGTAAAGAAGAAGGGAATCAAAATAGTAATTGGTTGCTAGCCGCATAGCCGCATCATGAATTTTTCATAATTGGGTACTTGAAAAGTACCAAAATAAATTATTTGGTACTGTTAAGAAACAAAATGTCACAAAATAATGTCACTTTTTACGATCATAACCATTTTCAATGTGATTTTAGATTTATTATTGCAGAAAAACTAATATTAAGAGTGCTATTTGACCCCCAAGAAACAATGACGTCATAAGTCTATATAAAAAAAATTGACATTTGGAAAAAAGTATCGGATTTGAGTTGTTGAAAAGTAGCAAATTTACACAAACGTCCAACTTATAGGTAATTACATTAATAGAGTGAGTCTCAACATGTTTATATTCTCGAAAATGAACACGAAACTACAGAAACGCAAAAAGTTAGCAAATATGCGACGTACGTTGTGTTAGGGAGGCTATTACATGTGGAGGTCGGAATGAGGCCGTGGGTCAGCGCGAATTCAGACTTGATTCACGAGGTAAAAATGGAAACTTACGTGTTACTCGATATGAAAAAATGTACTAGCATCGTTTATTTTAGTTCCATCACACATTGAATATGTCAATCCAGGAAAAAAATGTTTTCAAACTCTTTTAACTTTATTTCATACGAACAGCCCGTACAAAATTGTAATAACATGTACGCCTTTCATAACGGACATTATAGCCCATCGGTATAACATATTGATGTTATGTTTGTATTTTTTTTTCAAAACTATTTTTAACTGATAGAGTCATCAAACATACAAACTATCACGTTTTTATTCCTGAAAGGGCAGACAGAGCCTTTTGGGTTTTGCAGCTAAGCCCAAAAAAGCAAGACTCAAAAGCCACTTTTAGCGTGATGGTCTTATTCTGTTGGTGACTATGGCTCACTTGCTGAGTTGCCCAGCGTGCCCCTACCTGCACGCTGGAGGACCTGTACAATGCAAGCCCTAATGCAGTTCAGGTCGCTGATTACTGGACCCAGAGAATTTAATCACATGAACATCGACGCGCTAAGAAGAAAAAGCGTAATGGTGGGCGAGAAAGTGAAAGAAGGAATCAAAATAGGAATAGGTTGCTAGCCATAATTCATATTTTTGCCCTAATTGGGTATTTTCCTAGGTCGAAATTAAATTCTTTTGTTCTGATAAAAAAATAAAACGTCGCAAAATAATGTCACTTGTCTTTGAACATGTCCATTTTGACGCGATTTTAGATTTATTATTGCAGAAGAACTGGTAATAAGAGTGCTATTTGACTCCAAGAATCTGTGACGTCATTTCCCAGTATTTCATACCAATCCCATAGAAACTGTTTGTTTTGACGTTTTGAAAAAAGTATCTAATTTGACTTGTTGGAAAATAGCGGATTCACATTTTCTCAATCTGCGCGGTATGAAAAGCATCTGGTAAAAATTCAGTTTTTACTTCTCTTCCAGACCAACATGAAATTAGAATCATTAAAAAGCTCATAAAATGTTAAAACTAGTTTATAACTCTCGTAAAATACATATCTAAATCCTTACCAATCACAATTTAGGATCACTCACATAAACGGCGCGACATAACGCCTAAACGACGCCAATTCACGGCACGCTATCTCTAAAATATCACCACTAAACCCAATCGGAATTCAACGAACATTTTATACTAACACTCGAACCTATCGACCTAATAAAGTGACTTCTCCCCAACCGGGTCAAAACCGTGTTGGTGACACCAAGTAATGACATTTTCCGTCAAGACGTCCTTTAGATGCTAAAGGGTGCTCAAAAAGCTCTTGACTTTACACGTCGTTTTGACTCTCACCCATGTCCCGAGGAAATTTAACCGGAGTGGGACGACGGACGATAAGTAAGACGTATATTTTTTGTCCGAACACGTTTGTTTTTGGGGATCAGCACCACTATTATAGTAAAATGAAACCTCAATATGTTTGGTAAAGATCGCTCTAAGCTATAAATTAAAAATAAAAACATATAAGGAGGTTAAGAACTTAGAGGAAGAAAGAAGACATGTAAAGCACTCCACCGACAAGACCTCAGCTCTTAAATGTAAGAAGATATAAGTTGTAAATACCATTTAGTTATTATTATTACTTTTTGTTTTATATTGGTGCAATTCGTTTTTATTGTTATATTTTTTTTCGTATGGGAAAATACCATTGAACTCGAGACACTGTTATTGTTACCGGAACCGTTACTAAGTTTTCACTTCTGTCGGCATTCCCAGAGTGCCACTGTGTTTTTTAACTCAATGTGTTTGGTCTTTTTTTTAACCACTGACAAAAAAGAGGGGTTTTATAAGTTTGACGCTAATGTCTGTCCGTCTGTCGGCCGGTCTGTTTATCTGTCTGACTGACTGACTGTTTGTTTGTCTGTTTGTGACATCGTATAGCTCTCGAACGGATGGACCAATTTCGATGCGGTTTTTTATGTGTAAGGAAGTTCCTTTGCTGTCCTTATTGTTTGATGTCAATCAGATTTTGTGGTCCTTAGTGTTTGATGTCAATCAGATAAGCCATTTAAAAGTTATCGGGTGTTAACGCTTGAAAATCAAGGTTTTCCCTGAAAAATAATAGACGGCTTTACGGATATCAGTTCGTAAACATACTTCCGCTACTCACCACTAGACGCCGTCTTTGACATTCGAGGTTTTTTTTTATATCTGCATAGCAAATAAACTTGTTCTATTAGTAAAGAAACCCACGGTTATAGTAAGTTCAATTCGCTCTTGACCAGTTTTTGCGCGAAATGTTGCCATGAAAAGGCTCGCGGTTTATCCACAAAAAAGGATGATAGAAGTTTCTTTTAGGATACTTTTTAAGGTGAGAATAAAATATGGTTTTTGCCAATTGTTACAGATAACTTATCGCCGTGTAACTTGTAGCAGTTTATTAGAAGTGGAATTTGAGTTCAGTGTAATGAACTGAGTGAATATCTAACACTAATAAATTATTGATTTAGATTCTTTTATTCTTTTTTCTTCACATAGGTATCCAGTATCAATTAACACGACATAAATGGTAAAATACTCCCCGAAATATGTTGAATCGCAATATTATACTCTGATTCATAAAAGTCGTATGATTCCAAACTATGCTGTTAGTCGTGATCCAAACCCTTTAGATAATACTATGCCTTGTTGGTATGCATAAACCAAATCGTTAAAATGATAAATGTATAAAAGAATATAATTTTGTGATATTTAAATATCTTTTATTTATTATTGCGTCATAAGGAGGGATGTCGAACATCTCACTAAGAGGATGGTCCATTTGGAGGAGGAGGGCTGCAGAGGGATAGGAAGACCAAGAAAAGAAAGACGTGGAAAAAATGTTTAAGGAGAGATATGAAGGAACGAGGGACAAGTGCCAATATGGTGAATGACAAAAAGAAGTGGAAATAGTTGACTTACAGAGCCGACCCCAAATAGAGAAGTGGCGAGGAAAATTATGATGATGATACATTCATTCGAGAACACATATAAAACCTATAAAACTTTCCAGTCGAGTTTTCAAGCATTGAGTGGCCTTCCATTAAAATCGTAGTTCATTGGCGAAAACCGATGTATGTTTGCATTTTCAAAATTGCAGTTGTTTGAAATTACCAACAGTTACAGTTACAGGCTGATGGATAGTGATTTTGATTAATACCCTCATTACGGAGACTTCAATGAATGAATGCTTTGCGAAATTAGGCAATTAGTAGGCTTGTCACTTGCTGTGATTCGTAAATCAGAGGAGGCCTTCGAAAACGTTTTAGGTGGAATAATTTATGAGTGTTACAGTTCTCAGAGCTGTAAGTGGTAAATGTTATTTTAGACTTTTTGAAATTTAAATTTATGTAATTCTATGTAAAAAATATCGCGTTGCATCATAACTAAATTAATGAAACGTCACCGAAAATAAATATAGAAAGTATGTTTCACGTTATTTCCTATGCGCATTTATTTCGCATTTATCTTATTCATTAAACATAATTAAATACGTACGTACTTTATGTACCTACCTATTCATATATCATAATAATGTAAATAAACGTTATTATATATATTTTGGTACCTACAATGTATTTATTCTATAGGCTTGATATGGGTAGGAGTAATTCAAGCTATTTTGCAGAGGAAATATCCTCTTCATAATAGCTTAAAAACAAAAATATTGTATTACATAGAATGAATTTTCATTTAAGAAAACTAGTAAACTAAATGTACTCAGCCCTTTGTTGCTTCGAAACACACGTCATGTTAGTCTTAGACAGACAGTATAACGGGCCGGTAGTAGTATAACCGGCCGTTATGCTTAGGGTTCGTGGACTATGAAAAAGCCTTTGATTCAATCGAAACGTGGGCCGTGCTTCAGTCTCTCCAGCGATGCCGTATTGACTATCGGTATATCGAAATGTTGAAGTGCTTATACAGTAACGCCACAATGTCGGTCCGAGTACAGGAGCAGTGCACGAGGGATATTCCACTGCAAAAAGGTGTAAGACAGGGAGACGTTATATCTCCGAAACTGTTCACCGTCGCACTGAAAGATGCCTTCAAGCTTCTGGACTGGGAAGGATTTGGCATCAACATCAATGGCGAGTTTATCACTCATCTTCGATTTGCCGACGATATCGTTGTCATGGCAGAATCGATGGAAGACTTAAGTACTATGCTCGGAGACCTAAATCGAGTTTCCCAACAAGTGGGCCTTAAAATGAACATGGACAAAACGAAAATAATGTTGAATGTCCATGTCGCGCCGCTACCTGTATGTGTTGGGAGTACCATCCTCGAAGTTGTAGACCAGTACATCTACCTGGGTCAGTTGATCCAGTCAGGAAGTTCCAGCTTCTAGGAAGAGGTCTTTCGAACGAATCCGACTTGGCTGGGCAGCGTTCGGGAAGCTACGCAGTGTCTTCTCGTCGAAAATACCTCAGTGCCTCAAGACGAAAGTGCTTAATCAATGTGTGTTACCAGTGATGACTTATGGATCTGAAACGTGATCCATTACTATGGGTCTCATAAGAAGGCTCAAGGTCGCTCAGCGCGCTATGGAGAGGGCAATGCTCGGTATTTCTCTACGTGATCGAATCAGAAATGAGGAAATTCGTAGAAGAACAAAAGTCACTGACATAGCCCAGCGGATTAGTTCGTTGAAGTGGCAGTGGGCGGGACACATAGCTCGAAGAACCGATGGGCGATGGGGCAAAAAGGTTCTCGAATGACGACCGCGTACTGGCAAGCGAAGCGTAGAACATCCACCCACAAGGTGGTCAGACGATCTGACCAAGCGCTCTTGATCGGTCGTTTTGGAAATCCTTGGGAGAGGCCTATGTCCAGCAGTGGACGTTATGCGTCTGAAATGATGATGATGATGATGAAATATTGACCCCAGTTTAGCCCACCTAAAAGAAAGAGAGATTTCAATTTGCACAAAACATTTTCAAAATGAACGAATAACAAGTTAAACTTACTTAGAAACCATAAAAGAAACTAATTTTCTGAATTTTACAAGAGCCCATACATAATAAAAACTCAGATGAATATTGCTTAAGAATTTAGGGATCATACCAGACTTCTAGATGGACAAACTTTTTACCATATTACGTACTTACCGCTAGTTTTTCTTTCAATTTGTACCGGATAGTAGTTTCTCAAGTTTAATGTCTTGCAAATTGAATTACTCGCTCCACCTTCCAACTCACTTTTAACTGTTTCATATAAATCCACTTTAAAAAGTTTTAGTGGAAAAAGTATTAACCCCCGACACAAAAGAGTTGTCTTAAGCTACTGTCTGTCCCTCTATCTGCCTTTCTGTCTGTGTGTCTGCCTGTGTCATCGTATACCTCTCGAACGGATTGACCGATTTTGATATGGTTTTTTCTACGTGAAAGCAAGTTTTCTTGCGATGGTTTAGCTATGTTTGATAAAAATAAATTTAATTTACATCGGTTAGAATATGTAATTCCACGACTCGTCACTAGATGGTGTCGTCGGGGGTTTTTTTAATTTGCCCGGCAAATAAACTGGTTAGGCGTTTTTTCTCTAGATTTTTCTATACAAATGTAATCTAATCGTAGCTTTCATTTTTGACAAAACTTTGAAAACGACACGTCAGATTTCGACAAAACTTTGTAATTGACCGAGCGAACAAAGTGTCTCCGTTTCAGTTTTGGCAAAAATTCATTCGTGTTCTCGAATGTCCAGATTTCCGGCTGTCCTCGCATAAAGCTCGCTTTTCTCAACCGATTCTCGTAAATTTTTGTGAGCAGGTTCGACTATTATTAAATAATTGGCCAAGTCCGTGTCGGGCCACGCGCTGTGTAGGGTTCCGTAGTTACGAATGCCAACTTTGAGTTCATGCCACTAAAAATGTCTAAAACTACTTTTCTATTGAATTTGTACGAAATTTTTCTTAATCCTACTTAACTGTGATATTATCTTTTAAAGTTTTTTATATTTACTATAGCTCTGAATTTTTTTTATGTGTCCAAATATAACCGTTTAGCAGATAGAGGGGGGACACTTGACTCTAACAAAAATGTTCACTTTAAAACCAAATATTTCAAAAACGGATCCCTAAATCAAAAACGGTGTTCACAAGCTCAACATACTTTTGAAAGACCTATTCAAAGATACCCCACATTATTAGTTAGTAGAGAAAAAAAATACTTTTCACTTTACTTGTATGGGAGCTACCCTAAAAAAATGTTTTTATCAGTATTTTATTTTACCACTTGATTTGCACAATTAATATACATACCCATGCCAAATCACAGCTTCTTAGTACTCATAGTCGCTGAGTAAAACCGCGAACGGACAGACAGAAAGACAGACAGACAAACAGACATGGCGAAACTATAAGTGTTTCTTGTTTACTACGGAACCATAAAAATAGGTGAGTTTTTGTCGTTTCAGTTTTTGAATTTTTTTTAAATGGCCGTGATATGGGGGATTAAAACTTAAAATATATATTATATTTCAGCCATGATCAAAAATGTCACCACAGTACATTACGATATAAGTGCGTTATAGTGGCTTTAACACACGAGGCGGAATTTCAGCCCGAGCCGCGGGCGAGGGCGTAATAGAGCAGAGTGTGTTTAACCAATATACGCACGGATATCGTACGACGTTTAACAACATACTTGTGAGGAAAAATACTTTAAAAAACAGAATTCTTTGATTTTAAATAACCTCGACCACTGTAATGCGCATTGTTGCTTTCCCGCCGTTTTACTTTTTAAAATCAGCGCGGTGCGCTGGCTGGTGCTGCGTGGCGGCGGCGGGCGGGCCAGTTCAAAATTGATAAAATAAAATAAAAAATAGCAAATAGTGCGGTTATAGAATACAACTTCTCTATTTGCGTTTATAAAACACACGTGTTTTATGAGCTGCTTTATACATCTAAAATCGTTGAAATTAGATTCACTTTACGAGCAAGTGTGTTAAAAAACTTTTTTGTTATCCTGATTAAGACGCAACTACTTTTTTATCCGATAAACTTCAAAGGGTGACTTGCGAAGTACACACCTTATAAAGCCACTATTTTCGAAGATTGGGCACGAAAATCAAACAATTTGTTGCCTAGAATTGTTTTTATAGCAGCAGTAACGTTTGACCTCAATCAGTGATAGCCAGGGTCGTGCTGCACGCAACCGGTAGCCATTCATCGCGGCCTTAAATACCAGTGTTTCAGTATGTAACATTCTGACTTACTGACTGACTACATTTAAAAGCTATTTATTCGTGTGGAGAGAAAGAGACACACTCATAACTATTTTAACCCCAAAAAACGGAGGAGGGTATCAATTTATCGCGATCTTGTTCTTTTTTATGTATGTTCAAATTATTCAACGATTTATTCGAAAACGCCTGGACCGATTTTATTTTTTTCGTTTAAAAGAGTATTGTCAGGTGGTCCCATAGAAATTTTATCAAAATCTGGACAGATCTCGGAAAGTACTTGAATAAAAACACTCAAGGCGATATAGCAAAATTTATTTTGCTTCTGTTTAGGATTTTACTTCCTAGTTACACTGTGATTGATGCCATATAAAATACAAAAATGCCTATAGCTAGTTTCAGAAAAGGAACAACTCCATCTATTGATTAAAGTGTAAACTAAGGATGATAACAAGCGGCTAAAGCTGCCAAGACAGACTTAAACAAAATCATTTGTGTAGTTTGGAAGTGAAGTCGGTTTTTCTTTTAGAAAAAATATTGGTAGAGATAACAGAATGATTTTGTTTCACATATTCATTTTTAATCCCTTACTAAAAAGAGGGGTGTTATAAGTTTGACGCTAATGTCTATCTTTCGGTGTAGATTTCGATGCGATTTTTTCACGTGAAAGCAGGTTCCCTTGCGGTGATTCTTAGCTATGTTTGATGAAAATTGGTTCAGCCGTTTTAAAACTGATCGGGGGTTAACGTTTGAAAGTCGGGGTTTATAATTTACCTAGCAAAAATATTTTTATTTCACTTCTCTTTTTCAAAGAAAGATTGTCAGATTGGCTATCATTGCGCTACTATCAAAGAAAATGAATATCATCCAACCATAATTTTACGACTCTAAAACGTAAGATTGACGGCCCGCAAAGTACACCGTAATAACCACAAAATTGGCTCGGCCGTTAGTACATTCTAACATTACCATAAAATATGCCAAATCCATTTACAAGCGCAATTTTTCTTTACAACCTACGGCCCGGCCACATTCCGGCAATTAACGTTCAGTCCGATTCTATCCGGTCCGGTCCGGTCATCGGATCGGATTCACTGAATTAACGTCCGGTTTTTTTTTGCTTTTATTTACAAGCCGGTGGTGAAATCCTCATGGAAATCTGAGAATTGTTCACGTCCGATTTGTTGGTCTGAGAGAAAAGAAAAAACTTAAAATGAACCACCTGCTTCTCTACCCGCGCAGATCGTAGTAGCTTATCGAGGGAATGCGCTAAAATGCCAATTATGTTCATAGGCGATGTGGATATAAGCAACCCATCACTGTTGAGAATACTTTTTCTCCCATCTCGCCCACCATCACGTCAAAGTAGGTTTTGGGTCTTGCGGCCCTAGACACTGTCTACTTAGAGCCGCAAGATCCAAAAAGCTATGTTTGCCCCGTTAGGATTAAAGGCATAGTTTGTTTGTTTGTAACTTCTTTATTGTACACAAAATACACAATTAAAAATACAAAGACAAATATAGTACAATGGTGGACTTATCCCTGTCAGGTATCCCTTAACCCTAAAAGCCAGTCAGTCAACCCTAAAACCGAAAAAAGAATCGATAGTCTGATCATACATCAGGCTACCGGATCCGACTGCCGGAGAGTAAAACCGGACGACTATTCCCAGCTGCTAGCAGGAATGTTCATAACGAATGCTTGTCATAAAGTTTTGACGGAATCCCAAATTTTAATAGGATTGAAAATGACTAGCGTGGTTGTTTTTGTCAAACGGTGTCCCAAAGTTTTAATATTGATGACTTATTATATCATGATAATCTTCAGTTTGTTTGAAAAAAAATATATACAATGTACCAGCGCTTTTACTTTTCGCGCAGATCGTAAAATCTAATCAAGGATCATCATCGTCCTATTGAATTTCTATGATCTGAATAAATAAATAAATATGTAGGGACAAATTACACTGATTGAGCTAGCCCCAAAGTAAGTCCGAGACTTGTGTTATGGGATACTAACTCAACGATACTATATGTTATAACAAATACATATAAAGATAAACACCCAAGACCCAGGATATTTGAAAAAGGCCATTTTCCAACTTGCCCTGACCGGGGATCGAACCCGGAACCTCTAGGTGGCGGACTAGCACGGTGACATTACGCCACAGGGGTCGTCAAAAAACCATTTAAATTAACTATTTTGTTTTGATGACTGCCACACAACGATGGCAGCCGGGATCACTTACCTTTCGAAGGACAGATAAGCTCGAAAATTTTTATGATACTTCTGGTCACCTATCTAACCGCGAACCCAGTGTTACTTGCGATGCTCCCACCGCAATGAGCCACTAAGCTCCTCGTTCATTTAAATGATTTCAATCGTCAGTAGGTAGCTAGCTAACAACCCACTATTTTGATTTCCTCCTCGGATTCCATGTTTCCGAATGAACGATCTTACCTCTCCATTTTAACCCCGAACAAAAAGCGGGATGTTATAAGTTTGACGGTAATGTCTGTCGATCTGTCTGTGGCATCGTAGTGGCGCTCAAACGGATAGACTGATATCGATGTGATTTTTTTATTAAAAGAAAATTCTCTCCTGGTACTTCTTAGCTACCTATTTTTTTATGAAAATCGGTTTAGTTATTTAAAGATATTAAGGATTAACGCTTGAAAGTCAGGGTTATCTCTTGCAAGTAAAAGATTGCGCTATGGATATCCATCTAGTGAATGTTATTTGTCCGTATTTATTTATTTATGAGTTGCGGAACCGAGACGACATCGCTAGAGGGTGTTCTTGACAACCGGTTTTTTTTTTAATTTTTTAGCAAATTAACTTATTCTTTTCTCTGTTAGTATCCAACATTTGATCAAGAGGTTATTTAAATCATTTGTCAACTTAAAACATTACTTTGGTCCCTTGCCAGGCACGACTCAGTCTATTTAGGGTTTTAGGTGATCCTACGTGCTAAGAATATAAATTAATCAATATTAAGACTTCCATTCTAGACATTTTGAGCTCCTGGCTTAGGATAAGGTTGAAACAGTACCGTTCCTGTATGTATTTATAAACGGAGATTTTCATTGGTTTTGGAGCCGAAGGCCCTTCATAAGGATCGTTAGTAAGACCTAATAAGGTAGTCAAAATAAATATTCAGAAACAAAAAATGTTAATTAAAACTTGAAAGTAAAATCGTGAGATCAATTTGTATTACCGGCGGCAAAATTTCAAGTTTGTCGGGGTTATGCGGCAGTTTTGTACGGGCGTAACTACGTGGTCTCGATCGAAAATCATTTTCGCAACTTTTTTATCTTATTTCATACACTAATTTAGATTACATATATGAATAGAAGAGTTTAACTATTTACTATACGATTTTTTTTCTAAAGCACTGAAAAGTCAGCGTTTATGATCTGTAGACCTCCGAGTCAACCCGAACCGTTGAAGTTAATCGGATAAAAAAGTTGCGTTTTAATAAGGGTAACAAAAAAGGTTTACAAAGCTTTTGGAATCTTTTCGAATGGCTACTATATGATATTTACAAAGTTTTCAACCCCCATATTTCTGCCATATTGAAAAATTTCGAAAAACTGAAACAACAAAAAAATTCAATATAATTTTTGAACCTTCTCACAAAATATCACGAAAATCGGCTGAGAAATGCGTCCTGTAGACGAGAACAGATGGACCGACAAACTGATAGCTGGTGACTGACTGAAGCATATTGGCCAATCTCCAAACTAAGGCGCTTCGCTCGCTTGGTCAAGAAGTAACAAAGAAAGCATGTAATTTTTAATATATTTTATTTATTTATTTCTTTAGTTTACGCTGACATGCACCCTGGCTGGGTGTTGCGAACTATAAGTATGTAGATGAGTTTATGTAATAATAGTGATTTCAGAAATATTATGGTACAGCTCTTGAGACATAAGCTCAGCTTTGCATTTGTGTCAGTGCACACAAATAGTGTAGGTAAGACATCGGCTTGAGGCACAGCACGGCCCGCACCGGTTTATACTGGTTTCCGATTCTCTGCCTGAGTCACGGCATGACCCTCGTGCGTCATTTCCCTGCCACCCACTTTCCACCTTCAACTGAAGGTGCTTTCTTCTTGCAAAGGTGCAAAGGTGTGCTTAAATATTAGTCAAATAAAATAACATTAATAATAAATTACGTTTTAAAATAAATCAACATAATATCGTGTTTTTTTTTTAATAATAGAAATCGGTTCATTTCTTTTACATAAAACATATTTTAATTAAACTGTTTGACTGACTTTTATTCTGGCGTTCATTCATATCAATGCAAAGCTGAGTTTCTGCCTCGAGGAATGTGTAAGAAATTGTTTATGATAGTTAGAAGTTAAAGTGTTCATAAAGAAAATAAAACATCAAAAACCATTAACTCTGCCACCAGAGATTGTATTTTATTAATATATTCTTCGCAAACGTTTATTTGGACCGTTCTAGCCTGTACCTGTTGGGCCAGGAAATTTGCAATGATAAATCTTTATCCTATTAAACCGGGCACTCCCATTGCTTCTATCAGTAGTGACACAAAGATTGGTGCTCATTCCATTTTATACGTTTGCGTGTGCCTGTTTCATATTATAATTTTTCTGAACTTTTTTTCTAATTTGCGGCTGGGCATGTTGCGGACTTTTAAGTTTCGATTTCAATAACACGGGATATTTTTCACACTTTCTTAAATCTGACATACAAACTGATTTCGCTCTCCGCTCTACAATACGGTTTGTCTGTTTAAAAACACCTTAGCCCATTTCGTGGCCCAACCTTTAGACCCAACGGTTTAACTTCTGGGCCCTGCCATCGTCAATTTTTCTTACTTTCTTATTATTCCCACGTCGGTGAATGTTTGAAGAAATTTCCCAGTTACTTATTCTTTTATTAATAAAAGTTTAGACGGCCGGCTGGGCCACAGTCGTCCTTCGGCAGTATTTTCTCATGATTTTACGCGAAAACTCGATTTTAATGAAACAATATAGCAGGATCGTGAATCAATCATTTAGGAAGCATCTTTAATGTATTTATAAAGATAACAGAGTTTGTCGAAAAATGGAAGGAAACAGGAAATTTGCTTGACTTTGTTTTTACAGTGCTTTTCTGTATATTAAAGTAGCATCAATAAAGGCTCATTTAGATGGTGCACGTTTATTGGAGCAATAGATAACTTGCATGGTGTAAACGCGTCAGTCATACAAATCAATTATTGCTTCAACGAAATGGCATGCAACAGGCAAAAAACTTGCACTGTCTAAATGGGCCTTATTGGATACTAACTCAACGTTACTATACATTACAACAAATACATGTATAGATAAACACTCAAGACCCAGGACTATTTGTAAAAGGCCATTTTCCAACTTGCCCTGACCGGGGAGCGAACCCGGAACCTCTGGTCTCCTCTCACCATTCTCGTCCGCCACGGACGAGAATGGTGAGATGTTTATCTATATATGTATTTGTCATAAAAGTATAGTATCGTTGAGTCAGTATCCCATAACACAAGTCTCGCACTTACTTTGGGGCTAGCTCAATCAGTGTTATTTGTCCGTATATATTTATTTATTTAAAAAAAAATCCCCCTTACCACTTAGTCATCGAGCTTTCTCTATATTCATTGAGTAGAGTTTGATTCTAGATCACCACTTTGTAAATAATAAAATTTAAATGCACATACACGAACTATCTAAATGCAGCCATAAACTAGCAACTTATTCAGGGTTTAAAATTGCATTTTTAACAGCTTAATAAGATGTTTGGCTTGCAACAGTCTCGATATGAATACGTTACATGAATGGGGCGGGCAACTTTAAAGTATACTCGTACGTCAACGACAAAGAGCTTTAAATAATAAAACATATTTTCTTCTTGATAGTTTTTCATACTGGTCTGGTAATATAGATAATATTGAGATCAAAAGCATGCAGAAGTTATTATAATTTAGAGACAGTGTATCTGTCTCTACTTTTTTATAGCTTTGCTTTATATAAATGAATAAAATGCCATAGAGTGAAAAGACCACCAATAGGCTATTTTACTGTGTATGTTAATGGTTAATATTTTATATAAAACAAAAAGGACTAAAAATTTTTTTCTTGAAAACAGCAAGAAAATTGGTTAATTAATGATTAGTAATTAGGTTTTTAAATATAAGAGTTGGGGCGTGACCGGGACATCTCACTATCTCTTTCGTACGCGCCAGATCTAATAGCAGTGACGTCAAAAGCGCTGTATGTGCATCCTGTTTCTGTTACTTGACAGTTTCCCCTTCCATCAGATTTTGAAAGATTATAACTTACTTATTTTGGGGCAGATTAAAAAAAGGTTTTGGTTCGGTTTGCTTATGAACCTTTATAAATAATAATAAAAATACCGCATTTAAGAAGTGCAACTTTTAAAATAAGTTTACGTACAACAGCACTGCTCCTTAAATCAGTTGCATTGTAGAATGTAGATACACACAACACAAACAACAGATTTAAAGTAGATGCAGATTTTTTATAGGACTTAAGCTAATAAAGTGACTAAAAATCGCGAAAAAAAGGGTGTTACAAGTTCGGATTACCTGTCTGTACGTCTATATATATTTGTTTGTATCTCTTCGAATCTCTACAACTCTCAAACAGATAAAGCTTAAATATAAGTAGTCATTCGGAATGTTATTTTATCTAGAGTGTTCTAAGCTATGTTTCATCGAAATCAAGGTTCATCTGTTTAGAAGATATGGAGGTAAACAGATCAAAATCGCTTCTTAAATTGAACCAACTTTAAAAGTAACAGATCAGAGATGAAAAACTGATCTGGAATATTGATATTTCAAAACTGGTATACCATCAAAGCTCAGTCAAAGCATACTCAAACAAATAAATCCGGTGAAAATGCTGCACAAAAATGCTGAAGCGATATTACGGTTGTTCTTGGTATTAGTTTTGGCATGTCAGCTTCTGTGCCGACGTCAGTTCGACGACTCGAGGCAATAAAGCACATTTTTGGCACGCTACTGTAGTAGGAACGTTTATAGAGTCAGAAAAAAATATTTTATTACATAAGGTCTCTAACAGACGTGACAGTTTGCTTGCGACACCTGTCGGCGATAGTCAGTGGCCTACGAGTATGTCACGCAACTGTTGGCGACCGTTGCGAGTCTCTCAAACACACGTTTAAGTATCGGAAATGGACCAGCATTATTATAATACTATGCGCGCGGCGACCACTGAAGATGCAATGGGAAATTCAGTTATGTATATCGTTTGCCCAGAGTAATAAGAATAAAATTGGCTTGCAATTTATTTATAGGCATCTAAACGAAAAGATGCGGAGTTCTGATGCGAGCTAAATTAAACCATATCGTTAACTACATTGAGTAGATATTTCTTTGAATTTCTTCGCTAATTGAGATTTCTGTACGTGAGCACTAGTACTTATTCTGTGACTTAGGTGATGAGGCGTCGGCTGTCGGCGACTGTCACACACAAGAAAATGACGGTCATACATACTGTAGCTCGTCTGGTAGAGGCTTAGAGTCCTTAGGGCGTGTTCAGACGACCCGCGCTTACCACGCAAAGGACCCGTTATGCTCGCATTGCACCGGGTGAACGCGTATGCGGGGTGATCGTGGAATGGATGCGAGGAGAGCGCGTGGCTTATGCGCGGTGTGTGCTTGAGGACTTCAGTTAATGCAATTTGAGTTGTATTGATTATAAGAACTTAAATTATATGCTATAATTTTCAAACAGAGTTGTATGCGGCTTTTAATGCGCTTGTAGTGGACGTGTCGTAAACGCGGCCTAGTTAACGAAAATGTATGAATAAGTAATACCGAGAAAATGTCCGAGAAGTTTGACCAGGTTTCAAGTTTCTAGTAAAGACTTGAGAAAACCGTTTGACAACACAAAGTGGACAATAATATTGGACGATTCAATTTAAGTAATTAAATGAGAATACATGTTTGCCGAGGTAATTTGTTGTTTTATTGCATTACAACCTCCGTGGCGTAGTGGTCACCATGCTTGTCTGCCACATAGAGGTTCCGGGTTCCATCCCCGGTCAGGGCAAGTTGGAAAATGGCCTTTTTCAAATTGTTCTGGGATTCTGAATCTATATAGGTATTTGTTCCTCCCCATGTATCCCATAACACAAGTCTCGAACTTACTTTGGGGCTAGCTCAACCTGTGTGATTTGTCCCTATATATATATACTTATTTATTTATATTATCAGGTAATAAGTTTATATTAAATTCAACTGTTATCTTGTTACAGGTAAGGACTATTTTACTGGCATGTAAAAACAAAATAAGTTTGGTGACATTGCAAAACATAAAGAACCTTAAGAAGTAAGTATTATTCCATATTGCTTACAGTTAGAAAAAAAAAAACACTCTACAATTGTCTTCTTCTATCGTTGGCACTTGTCACCTTAAGTTGACAGACAAGTATATAATTTTTGGCAAGTGTGACACTTAAAGCATCCATGTGCTGACCACGTGGTTTAGCCACTGCTTGTCTGTGAGGCACGAGTTCAATCCTCGCTAGGCGCGACTTGTACCACTGAGTTTGTAAGTACGACCACTTGCTTCTTACGAAGAAAATTGTGGAGAAGTCTTTAAGTTGGCTTTAGGAAGCTCGACAACAAGTATATTTACCAGACAAATTAAAAAACCCCCGATTTTTAAAACCGCCATCTAGTGATGTAGCGGAATTACCTAATTTATTTCGTAGCGTCATCTATTATTTGCTAGGCAAACTAAAAAATTCCGATTTTCAATGCTTGAAAGTCGGAGTAACCCCTATAGGTGAACCAACGCAAAGATAGATAATTTTAATGGATAAAAATATTCTATATGCAATATCATATAATCTAGTTCTATATTTATGTACTTATATATGACAACTTTTTTTGCTGTGCTCTCTTACAACCCCACAAAGTTACCGAATAGACTTGTGAAGTTATTCTAGTGCATTTTCATTGAATCAGCCTCTATAGAAAAATTCCTACAGTCCGCTTTCTACTCCGGGCATTAAAAACAAGGAGATTTATTCCTTGAAGATTAAAATGACAACAATTGGTGCGATGCGAGTGAACCGAGTTCTCAATTCCAAATATGTATATCCAAGGACAAATAATTAACTTAATTATCGTCATGGTATCACGCTTCACTGTTATGTACCTAATTATGTCATCAAAAGAAATTAAAGACTCGGTTAGTTTCGCCTGGTTTATTTTCACAACTTCTATATTTATTTATACCTGTAATAAGAAAGCCTTGTCAAACTTTAAAGTAGCTTTAATTAGTTACAAATTAAGATTAATCAGTGGTTCTGAACATTTAAGAGTTATTAATTAATTCTCACTCAAAGTTTTCTACCAAAATGCTTTCGACAATGACAAACAAAGATGTTGAAAAGAGCGAAAGTATTATTTTGTCTTTAAATTCAAATTTAACGGATTCACGAGCAAAAAATGAGAATTTTTCGTATCGGGTTTTTGTTTCATATTTTGAATCATTGCTTCTGCCAACAATAAAATATCATTACCAAGTATTCGAACGATATTTTCTGAGCTGTCTGTGTGTTATTTGTTTTTTTATGACTTCAAAAACAAGAACATGACGAAAGATGACCTAGTAAAGACGAAGCAGCATCATTTTATTGTTATTTTAAGATAATGAAAATATATCTACTCATATCGAATTTTTTGCACGAAGAGCGTTCATTTTGTGAAAAGAAAAGAAAACCCATTCTAATTGCTTTTGTATTATTCATTAAATTAAGGCTTCTGTTTTTTAATTTCTTTTATGTTTACACTGTTGTTTGAAAAGTAAAATGTTATTGAATTGATACTGTTACCCACGGTGACAGACTTATGGCTCTGAAACGTGGTCCCTTACTATGGGTCTCATAAGAAGGCTCAAGGTCGTTCAGCGCTACGCAGAGGGTTATGCTCGGTGTTTTCCCTACGTGATCAAATCAGAAATGAGGAAATTCGTAGGAGAACAAATGTCATTGACATAGCCCAACGGGTTGGTTCGTTGAAGTGGCAGTGGGCGGGACACAGGCAAGAACCGATGGCCGATGGGGCAAAAATGTTCTCGAATGGGGACCACGTACTGGCAAACGAAGCGTAGGACACCCACACCCACAAGGTGGTCAGACGACCTGAACAAGGTCGCTGGAAAGCGCTGGATGGCGGCCGCTCTTGATCGGTCGTTTTGGAAATCTTTGGGAGAAGCCTATGTCCAGCAGTGGACGTTATGCGGCTGAAATGATGATGAATGATGATGATGACCCACGGTGACAAAAGAACTTTTTAGGATTATAGTAGTCTGTCTGTCCGTCCATCCGCAATTTTACTCGACAGTCAGAGACAATTATTAGTTTTAGACCCCTGTTATGTAGTTTTCTTTATATATATATATATATATATATATATGTGTATATATATATATATATATATATATATATCACTGTATGATTGTGAACACCAATATTTTATAAACAATTGCGCGAGATTATAAACTGCCGATAAATTGTAAACTGTAACTCACTATATAACGTACACATATTAATTTACGATAGTTTAAACGTTTTGACGGTTTGACGTAGAGAGATCTACGTCATAATTGTGAACATTCAGATAGGATACAATCTCTCGGATGTCATCACTCGTAAAATTGTAAGTCGTCCCTCATTGGTTTGTTTTGACTGACTGAAACTTCACTAGTTCGTTAAATCGCAGTTTTTTGTGTTATTTTCTACACGAAAACTATAAAAAAATACCACTGTAGTTCATGTTTGGTGACTAACGTGACAGCCAAATATTATGTCACGCGGGCATGTTACGTTTTAATTATCCAATCAGAGCTCAAGCAAAGTGCGTTCCAGGTGCGTCCAGTTGCAATCAAGTATAGTCAGCTTGCTATTTGACGGTTTAAAGTGGAGAGATTGTAAACTATCGTAAATTAATACTTTATATTGTGAGCAGTATCATACAGTTCACAATTTATCGACAGTTTATAATCACACGCGATTGATTATATTCAATAGGTGTTCGCAATTATTCAGTGACATACACACAGGTATCAATCACGCTGACGAAGTAGTAAAAAAAAATATTGAAATATTTTTCAAGTGTAACTCCCATGTATACATGAAAAGAGGGTTTTTTTTTTCTTGACTAACCCGTGTTATGGGCTGTCATTGAATATTTTTTTAACTAAAATGTACTGTAAACAGCAAAAGTTATATATATGATATATATGTCGCGGACGGCCGAGTAAAAGGGGGAGGCAGATCAGGGCGGTATCGGCATCTGCCATCCGGGTGACGTGAACTACCCACTTAGTCACTTACAGTACGAGAACAGACTTTGTTGTCAGGATGAAAACTTACTTACAGTCACGTCACCTTACCGATGCCGCCACATGAGAGACCTTACGTGAGCCGTACAAAAATGTGACGAAAGACCGCGCCCCAGCACGCGCTGATCCATGGATTCCAACCAATTATTTACTGCGAGAAACAACATTGTCGCAAGCCGCCGCCATCTTCGCACATAAACAAAGCGTTTGCAACGCCTCTACCGGTTAATTAAGATAACTACCATATAATCAAATAATCCTGACCATTTAATGAAGAAGCCGCGCGTTTAGTTGTTCATATCGAGAAACGATTTATTATCATTGATCTACCCAAACCACATCATGATGTGGCCAATAGATAGTGAAATATTTCATGAAATGCGACCATTTCATGTAATTCTCGAGCATTTCATGAAGTGAGCAAATCTAAGATATGGCGACGACATATCGATAAGCTATTTATGATCCCTTGAGAAGATTAAAAGGTGTGCACTACACCAAATTTGCCTACTATAAACACGGACAATAAAATAATTTCGACTTGGATCGGAGCAAGTAATATTTATTGTACAACAAATTTTTAAACAACGAATAAAAAAACATCAAATAAACTAAAAGAATTGCGATTAATACAATTTTGCATCATTATCATTGTACAAAAGTATTTTAGTCTATTTGGTTCATAGTACATAGTAACTTTTAGCTGGGAAGTAGCCAGTAGCCTTGGAAGAGAGAATCTTGGAAGCAGTTGGAGGAGGCTTTGCCAATAGGGGGCAACAGCAAACCAAAAAAAAACTATTGTTAACTAAATTATTTGATGTGTAATTAATTATTGAAATGTTTGTTTGTAATAAATGGCTTTATTATTATACATAGTAACTTATCCTGAATCCCTGAACCATCCTGTCTACTGATAGACCTTGCAAATCAACATTCCAAATTAACACAGACGATTTGAAATTCTAATGATATTAAGCAGGATTGAGGTACACTCGATTTCCGAATCATTTTAAGTTAAAGATTGAGAGTAATGTCTTTGAAAATGTAAACTTTGGGCTAAATACGTTGTACATTAAAAATAAATGAAGAATTTATAGCTCACTAGTTGCGTCCCGTGGTGTTACCCGCAGAAAAAGTAGCCTATGTGTTAATCCAGGGTGTCAGCCTCCCGCATACCGAATTTCAAATTTTATGAAAATTGGTTCAGCTGTTTGCGCGTGAAGAAGTAAGAAATACACAAACACACACACACACACACACACACACACACTTACAATATTTTGCCTTTATAATATTAGTGTGATTTCTAAGCAAAACTAATTCTTTTGAAAAAGAACTTATTCCTACTAAGTAAACGTTTAAATAACTATATACTAAAGAGATCTATCAATCGAAGTCTTGAATTGCGATTTCCTCCGTTTATAGGTCCTCCTTAATTTCGAATTAAAGTTTTCTTGGAAGCAATCACTAATATTTGAAATACTAATGCCCTCCAGATGATGTTTGTATGTCCTTTTGACTTTTCCAATTGACATCTTCTGTATGGGCTCTATCAAACGAGCCACATGCCCTCGACACCTGTTTGCAATCGTCACGCGACAATTCGTGACAGGAGTGACAGACTGTCATCGGTTGCGCGACAGTTTGCGACAGCCGGCGACCATCGCGTGACACACACAGGTTAGTGACGGTCGCCGACGGTCGCCAACAGGTGTCGTGAGACTCGTGTTACGAACAGAGAGTGCATGATAAATTGGTCACAAAGTTATAACAAACATGTGCAGTGTTCCTCTGTGCACGGTCCAAAACAAATACATTGAGCACAAATTTGTGATTTGCAATCATGCAAGTCAAACATGTACTGCAAGTTCCAACTATGGTCACAAATTAAATAAAACACAGATAATCCTCAAGCGTTTCCTTTGGGGGTTTGTGCATTAACTTACGGCAGCAAATTCACATAATATAAACATCTGTCGTGGCTCGTTCGTCACGATGTGTTATTTAAAACAATAATGGAAAGAAAAATAGAGGAAAAAGAGAAGTAAGAAGAATACCCAGAAAAAAATTGTTTAATCAAATAAAAGAACAATTTAAACGTGAAAACATATAAGAAGTTTAGAACTTGGCGGAGGAAAGAGAAACACGGAAAGCAGAAGAAAGGAATATATTTTTCTGGTCTAATTTTTAATAATGGCGTGTTTGAAAACTCTGTAATATAGGAAGGTAATAAATCAATTATGCTAATAAACTCTATTATCTATCTCCAACACAATCTAATTATTTAATTTTCATTCTTATATAGGCATGAAAACTTCGGAACTCTACTCCTTGCCAGTTATTTCAGTAATGATTCCGTACTGTCGGTATTTTACACCAATATGTTTGTGCTGCAGATATTTAGCAAATAATTTGGCTCCCGAATAAATTACGCAACCGCTTGGAATAGCGACCGAGCTTCAGCAAACCTCAAATGTACAGTAATAGTGGAGCATCAAAAACTCGGCTGTGTTGTCATGCTGTTGTATGGTGAACCATAAATTATTCAATTGGGTACCTTTCTGGATCAAAAATAAATTTACGAGTGGATTGAAAAGTACTCGGCCTAACACAGATCCATTCAATTCTAAAAATCAAATCTACTCACATTATTTTGTTCAGTTTAGACTAGTTACTTGTGTGAAGTTCGAAACGTGTGCAATAATTAGTTTTGATTTTATAAATTTATTAACAAAGCAATCGGACTAGTTTCCGCGAATGGAGCAAATCGAGTAGCGTGCCGTCATTAAGTACCTCCATAAGAAGGGGCTATCATCAAAAACCATCCATGATGATATGGTCAGTACATTATGGCATTCCGCTCTGTCATATTCATCCGTCAAAAAATGAATAGCAGAATTCAAGCGTGGTAGAGAGAGTGTGAAAGACGAACCCCGCTCTGGAAGGCCTTCGACGTTCTCTACTGACGAAAATATTAAAACAGTCCTTGATTTAATTATGGGAGACTGCAGATTAAAAATTACGAAGATAGCCGAGATTATAGGCATCTCTTATGAACGAACTCAAAATATCATAGTCAACGAGTTGGGTTTCCACAAGGTGTCTGGTTTCCGCGACTGCTTTCAGTTGAACAAAAAAGGACGCGATTGACTATTTCACGCGACTGTTTGGAGTTATTTGAAGCCGATGCAGATGATTTTTTGAATAGTTTTGTTACGATGGACAAAACATGGGTTCATTACTGTACACCGGAAACAAAACAACAATCGAAACAGTGGAAAAGACCTGGTTCACCATTCCCTAAAAAGGCTAAGTTGATTTTACGGCTAATAAGGTGATGGCTTCAGCATTCTGGGACTCGGATGGTGTGATTATGGTTGATTATCTTGAAAGGGGTCAGACAATAAATTCTGATTACTACTGCATCTTACTACGTCGTTTACGAGAGAAAATAAAAGAAAAACGTACAGGAATGCTCAGAAGAAAAGTCCTGTTTCATCAAGATAACGCCCGTGTTCACACGTCAACACGAAATCCATCTATGATTTGCTAGGTAAATTACAAAAATCCCAACTTACAATGGCTAACCCCTTCATAACTTTTAAACCGCAATGGAATTTGCTTTCACTCTTTCGAGCGCTAAGATTCCACAGACATACATATAGACTTTTTGTGAGGGGTTGAAAACACTGCTATTTATGTTTTTATGCTATTCGATACAGCGCTTTTGTCCGCAACCTTATTTAACTCAGAATATTCCTTTCAGTTTGATCAAGATATTCCTTGAAGCACAAAATTAATCAACCACCGCCGCGTAATGAAGAGGGTCGCATATCGCATGGGAATGAACCGGATAAATATGGATCGCGTCTGTAAAATACTGATGGATTTATCTTTTACATTTTTTTAATATACACGGATAGGGTAAACTTCCAGTCATTGGACGCTTTCAGTCATTGGACAGAACAAAATAAAACCTTATTTATTAAAGTTTCTTTCAAAATTCAGTTACATGAATCATTTGTCCAGAGTAATAAGAATGAAATTGGCTTGCAATCGATGTCTAAGTATCTAAACGGGTGAGGAGTTCTGACGCGAGCTAAATTAAACTATAGCGCTAACCACACTAAGTAGATATTTCTTTGAATTTATTTTCTGAGCAAGACTTCTATACTTGATTGTTAGTACTTATTCTGTGGTGTTAGTAATGATGAAACGCGATAGTTTAAAAGTAGTGAAACGCATATTACTCTGTAAAATAACAGTAACGTTATTATATACAATATAAAAGAACAGTTATTTGATCAAGATATTCGTGCAAGCACAGAGGAAAATTAATCAACCACCACCGCGTAATGAAGAGCGTATCGCATGGAAATGAACCGAATAAATATGGATCGCGTCGGTAAAATGCTGATGGATTTATGATATTACACCGACAGTCTCATATTATATTTTTTACGAAATTTTTATTAAATATTCTTACTACTGTTTATCAATCTTAATTGGTTTCCTAGTAGGGAAGGTTGAAAATGTTTAAAACGCCTGGAACTTTTTCTAGTGATAGGAATAACATTTTTATTTATCGAAAATAAATATCAGAGTTTTCGGTCTTGACAGTTAATTATAAAAATCAAAATATTGTTAAGTTGCAATTTCGTTCACCACGCGTCTTAAACCTACCATTTCTTTAGCCCGTCTGATCTGACGTATAAAAAAATAATGTCATATGACAGTTGACAACTTGGCTGCCATTGTGGTAAAATGGGTCACGAGTTTTTGGCGGGAAGTCAAGGGGTTCAGTTGGAGTTTGCTTTAAATTATTTTGCAAATTGGTTCTAGTGGACTTTATAATATAAAATCGGTGTAGTTTAGTGTTATAAATGCTCATGCTCATGGACAATATGTAAAATGGTTAAAGTGGACACTCATAGTGCGGCTGTAGTGATATTTATTTGCGGACTGTGGTGGGCGTCTTTAGACGCCGTCCGCCACTCATTCGGCTATGAAAACCAGTGGACTCGTATAGATTTGTTGCCAGAAACTCCCTTGAAGCAATCAAAGGACCTACACCAACCTTTGATTGTATAGTTAGGTTAGGGTTAGGAATAAAGAAAATGGCGCCCGCGCCATTGGTTAACTAGACACTGGCAAAATAAGCTTCAACGAAGTTTAATCGTCAACAACAAGAAAAAAAAGGGTCACGTTTTTGACAACTATGACAGTAAAATGACATCTAAGCTGTCAACTGTCATATGACAGTGGCAGTCAAGTGTTTAAATGTTATATATATGATATTCATTTTAATTGGCAGACGAGACGGGCAAAAGAAATGGCGACGTTAAGCTGAATAGTGTATGAAATTGCGATTTAAAATATTTTTATTTTTTTAAATAATTAACTGGACTGAAACAGCTGATATTTATTTACGATAATAGGAGGGTTATTCCTTTGTGTTAGTGTTTGACGACCTCCGAGGAGTAATGGTCACTATGCTAGTCCGCCACCCAGAGGTTCCGGGTTCAGGGCAAGTTGGATAATGGCCTTTTTTAAATTGTCCTGGGTCTTAGATTTTATCTATAAATGTATTTGTTATATAATATAGTATTGTTGAGTTAGTGTCCCATAACACAAGTCTTGAATTTACTTTGGGGCTAGCTCATGAGTGTTATTTGTCCCTTTTTATTTATTTATTATTATTTCTAAGAATAAAAAAGAGATTCAAGCGTTTTTAAAATTTTCATCCTTTCCCCATTATAAGAAGCTGATTTTACTATATCTGCAATTGTTAGAATGTGTATTCACTATTTCATAATTATTGGTCGTGTTGTTGTTTGATCAAACCGCCACTGAGTAGTACATTTCATTCATTAATTCTTCACTTGAAAATAGTTTGAAATTTTGAACCATAGACTTGGATATATTTTTACTATGGTTTGAGCACATGCTTTGGCAGTTATTATTCGATTCTTAAAAACTAATTCGAAAAGAAAAACAGTAGATTGTGAGCAATAATTAAACATTTTTTTTTTAATTTCTCGTGGCTGCTTGATTTCGTTACCCGAGCTTCGACATTTTAGGTCTTCGCTATATATTAATAAAAAAATCAAGATTACGTACCGGGAAACAATAGGATGTTAGTATTATTTAATGAAAGTAGATTATGAGAAATGATAGGGATATCATTGATAAATTGGGAAATTTCAAATAATATTATAATATGAATGTTGTTGTTGGTGTTTTTAGTGTGTGTGTTACCAACACTGGTGTCAAATTTTTCAAGGTGCCTTACGGCATCTGATATAACTTAACGACTACCATACAATGTGGACAGCCGGGACTAACGCTTATACGTGCTTTCCAAAACACGGAGGAGCTCAAGAATTTTATATGCCACTTGTGGTCACCTATCCAAGTGCGGATCACGCCCGGTGTCACTTTACTTGCGAAAGCGCTAGTAATGTGCACTCCCGCCGAACCACCGACCTCTTCATATCAATATGAATAGATACATAGCCGTACATACAGGTACTTATCAATAATGGGTGTGGTGAGTAATATTTGAGTGCTTGTTGTTTGGATGTTTGTTCCGCTTTGGCCAACCGATTGTAATGAAATTTAGCATGTAGACGGCTTATTACCTGGATAAACACGTAAGAAACTTTTTATTCCAGGAAAATTTGAGAATACCGTGGGATTGTCCAAAATCCGACCACGTGAACATGTTCAAATTTCTATAGGTAGTGCGTTAATTGCATTCTAACCTTACTCCATTATTAAATGTCTTTATTATTCATATTATTCTGTTTCAGTGGTTTTAATAAGAAGATCTGACAGTACTGACTAACGCTCTCTCATTCATTAATTTAACTCTGTTAATTAAACTGTCCTTCCAAAGTTCACATTTCTCCCTAGGGAGCGTAACCTAAAGTTATAACACCTCAAGTTTCCTGGTAAATATAAGGTTATTCCAATGTTTTGACACTTTGCGGGTCATTTACGAAAGAAATGTAAATATTTATTTTTGTTAAGTAAATTTTAGTGTGTCCTACGATGATAGGAATGTGAACTGTGTCAAGAAAAAATTATTCGGTACAGATAATAAATAAAACGTCACAAAATAGTGTCACTTTACATTGATCGTATCTATTTTCAACAAGATTTTAGATTTATTTCTGCAGAAAAACTGATATTAAGAGCGTTATTTGACTTAAAAAAAATGTATGATGTCACTGTTGGTTATTTCATACAAAGCCCATAGAAAAACTTTGTTTTGACGTTTAAAAAAAGTGCCTGATTTGAGTCGTCGTCATCTAGAGAATTACTCTTATTAAGATCAATTTTTATGACGGATAATGATGAACAAGGTGGAACAAATGAATGGTAGTTGAAGGACAACTAATGAACATTGAAGTTTTTTTTTTTCTCCCAGACCAGCATGGAACAAAGATATACTCAAACATATCCTGTCACTGAAAGTATTTCTAAATAGTGAACGATACGATACATTTTTCACGCTCCATCCTACTGAGGCTGACGTATCATGACGACTAAACAATGGTTCCGCATTCCCAACCATTCATACACTGTCGTTGATTTATTGTCCCGAATCTCTTAGTATATTCCGTTGTCAGGATTTAAGCACCTTTCAGGTAATAGAAAAGAATATATTTTATCAAAATTCTTTTTTTTTTTTTGCTGGAATGCCAACATTATTTTTGATTCTACATAGATAACACTCGTGTTCAGTTTTCAAATTGGTTTTAATCCTTAGAGATTTTCTTTTTCACTTTTTAGTCCCGAGAGAACAAACTTCAACCGACAATTTAATAGGTAGGTAATAACCTTTGTTTGGTGTCGTTTTCAAACAATAAATACTAAGAAATATTTTTTCAAAGACCATCAACTTAGAATAAAATGTTCACTCACAACTTTGTTTGCGTGGTCCTTCATATCTTTTTATTTTTAAAAGTAAACTTGATAACTAATCTATTGGCTTAAAATCACGAAAAAGTATTCACATTTACATAAATTATTACATTTAAATACAAATAACCTAAAACATCTGTAATTACTTGAATCAAAGGGAAAAATTGGGCTTTTTAATTATACTTAAGTATGTCTTTTTGCGAAGCAAAGAACATAAAAATTTTATCCTACATTCATCCAAGTCGAAGACGATATGTATTACAAATTTAAAAAATTACGACGTCTGCGCCAATTATTTTTTATTTTAAAACCAAATTCTACTTTTTTTGCTAGACTACCAACATTATTTTTGATTCTACATAGATTACACTCGTGTTCTGTTTTCAAATTGGTTTTAATCCCTAGAGATCTTCTTTTTCACGTTCTAGTCCCGTGAGAATAACCAGTAACTTTAGCTCCAAATGTTTTGGGATGAAAACATCGTTTTTTGAGTAGATGAGATAAAAAAAAATTTTCGCACTTTAGATAGATCGGTAAGAAATATTGTGTAATTAGCAAATTATTACGAAGATACAGCGTATTGAATCAAAGAGTAGGTGAGCATTTCGTCCCACTAAATTATTGTCCCAATCGCAATGGGACGAAACACACACAAAAAAGTATTTAGAATACTGTGTGCGAAAAAGACAAACGATAAATTATTATTTACAAATCAATATTTTGTCTTTTATTTTGATTAAGCGTATGTTGCTGTCTGTACAAAATAAATTAAAAAATACAATAGTAAAAATATTGGGACGAATAGCACAACACATACTTTGTCTTTTTGAAAGTAGCATTTCGTCCAATGGGACGAAAAATTTATAGGACGAAACGCTCGCCTACTCGAATCAAGTGCAATTTTCATTATATGGTGACTTACTCCGAAACTTCGCGCTCTATCTTTATGAGTTTTTACTATTTTGCCAAACGAAAAAATATGGGTAAATTATTTTTGGATAATCTTATTGACGAACTAAATAAAATTATATTTTTCAAACCCAGACATCCTTATTACCAAAGCACCCCAATCTCACATAGTCTGTCCATTAACTGTAAGCAAAAAACGTGTATCCCCACACCGTGCAATTTGCGTTGCTAAATCTGTTTCACCGTTAAGAAAATAGCCCCCGTTCATATCAAGAGTAAGCGGCCTGTTTTCATTAGCATGATTGGACTGACCCCGTTAATGGTACGTGTTTCAATGAACATTTTGTGAATATTGGAGCGTAAATGATGCAGTGAAATGTTATGATCATTGAAAAAGTTTTTTTTTTTTAACTAAAGTATCAAGTCTCGATTGAAACAGGGCAAGAATTTGCTGTGTATGTGTTCTTCGCCCGCGACAGAGAATTTGGACTAAAGAAAATCTAGCTTATTCAATCTCTTTTCCTCCTCTATTCTTAGAAGAAGAAGTTTCATTGTACCTACTCTGGTGAGGCGGTCAAAATTGAATGGCTCCAGGACTATGTCCGCTAGGGGCAACGTAGGAACATCCCGCTGCTAACTCACGAGTTACTAAATGTTTGTCAATTTTCTTCTTTTCTTAAAAATAGTGGTCAAGACATTAGCCTCATAACTCGCGGGTTTGATTCCCACGAGAGACATGCATTTTTAAGAAAGTTGTTCAGTAACCCGGACTGAATTCACCCTAATACCTAGTTTTAGTATATTTTGTAAGAAGATTTGTATTGTATAACGGTCACGGCTCAGTCAGCTAGACTTCGTGAGTCACCCTATACCCGTTCAATTATGACGTATAAAAAAGTTACTCAGATAAAAAAGTTGTTCAAATAAAAAAAATGCGTTTTCATAATGGCAATAAAAAAGTCTAATAACATTTTGAAATGGCGGATATATGACAGTTTTAAACCCCCATATTTCCGCCATTTTGAAAAATTTCGAAAAACTGGCTCAACAAAAAAATTCTATTTAGTTGCTGAACCTGCTTACAAAATTTCATTAGAATCGGTTAAGAAATGAGACCTGTAGGCGAGAACAGAGGAGAGGGACAAAAAAATTTTTGGCTAATCTCGAAACTGAAATGCTGCGCTCGCTTCGCTCGCTCGGTCAATAACCAACAATACTATTGATCGTATAGATCGATGACGACGACCAAACTATCCGTACTGTCGATATTATCGATTGATGACGAAGAATAAATTATCGATACTATCGATAGTACCTACATAAACTATTGCTGTTTTAGAGCGACAATCGATAGTAGCTATAGTTGGTTCGTCATCACGATCGATACTATCTATATATAGTACCGATAGTTTGTTCGCCGTCATTAATCGATTCTATCGATAGTATAAAAGATACCGATAGTTTATCGGTTGGTAAACGATACTATCGATAGTGTCTGTATACTATCGATAGTGGACTACCGAGTGGCAGCACTAATCTCGGCTTTTCAGTGCAGTTTTTATTACCTTTCGTCCAAAAAAATACAAAGTGGGAGAGTTCCAAATCCCAGTTAAAATTAACGGCGATCGGTCGCTGGCACTGGCAAGAATTGAATTATTGTGAAGTAATTAATATTTCTGTTTGATATTCAAATTTACTAGAATCTGCGTCTTTAATATTTAAAGAGGAAGCGTTTGGTTAATGCTAGGATTGGCTGGGAAGTCGCACACCAAAATATTTTCGGATCGAATGTCTTACAGTGAATGAAGGTTGTACCAATTCAAAAGAAATGACAAAAAAAATGTACAGTTCAGGACAAGGTGCTAGCTGTTATGCAATGTGTCATAGGCATCATATTCTTCTTCCTCTTGACGTTAGGCAACAAATTATTGATGTATCTGTTTTGGTCAAAATTGCATAAAGCTTATAATCTGTTCGAATACCTTCTATCCTTACTATAAAACTCGATCTTCATTATATCACCAAAGGAACTGAACTAACTGGCTGGCTGCCCTGAACTTGTTCTTCTTCTTCTGTACCCTCGCTCAGGAAGCGGCAGTAAACTTAGTTGTAAGTATATGATCTCACGTCAATAACTACCTATTATGAAATCGATACAAAAAATTACAATTATCAAGTGATACAAATATCCAAAGATAAATAAATGATGTTTGACTTTTTTTACTTTGGTTTAACTCAAGCTCTGGGGCTTGAGTTCTGGGTTACTGTAGCGGGAGCGAGGTGATATGCTCGACCGCTACAAAGGAAAGATTTTCCCGCTAGGCATGGTGTTGCGTCTGGGAAAACGCGGCTCCGACGGTGCTTTTTTTTTAAAAATGACAGACATAGGTTTCCTCCGACGGCATTTCCTACTTCACCCGGACAAGGTTTGAGGAGCGGGCCAAAGGCCCAGCTTCCTATATTTATATACTAATCTCCGACGGTGTGTCGGAAGTTGTATATATGCAGCGAATCGGGCGAACTCTGAGATTGAGATGTAGGATACTGTTGGCGCCATCTCATAAGCTTCTTGTAAACTATTGTGTTGGTTGTCTCTTGATTGTAGTTTCTCCTAGTGACCGTAAAGGTCGCCACAGCACTGTGTATGCACATGGAAAGTATCAGGCATATACAGAACGAGAGTTGATCGGGCGGCTGCAGACGTTGACAAAGCGAGAACGGGAGAGAAGTGCGAGGACGAGTTACGGGGACGCATATTGCGCGGGACAATATGAGATTCCGTTCTTTATGTAGTACTTCTTAATTCTGTGCCCCAGATGAACCAAAGATGTATCTTTGGGACGTGATTTGGTGGTTCTCATTCTGTCAATAAATTAGACTTTTTTCTATAATAATTTTTTTGTTTACTCGTACCACATTCTGCCTTTCTTTTTCGACGTCACGACCCATACAAAGACGTCATATAAGACGTCACCTGTTGATTGACTGGTAGAAAAGGCCCCTGGCTTTAAGTCGGCCATTTACATGTATTGTAATGAAGTTAAATAAATAAAATAAATATAAAATCCGTTTGGCCAAGCGCTCAATTGTATGGAAAGATATTTTTTTTTTTCGTTTTTCAAAAATTTTGTTAATGGAGAGTAGTTCAGGTTTCATGGACTAAACTTGCTCCAAAAAGGATGCTTTTTTTAAAGGTTACCCTGTATAAAACTAACGTGACACAGACATTATTACTTATTCTTTGTATTTGCTTATTTTTCTTAAAGATAGAGATGAAAGGTAGAGTGTGCTACTCGGGTACGGTAATATTTTTACTTCGGGCGATATATACATGAATCCCTCGCTTCACTCAGGATTCAAAGTAGCGCCCTCGCCTTAAAATATTTTTGTTTGTACCCCTTGTAGCACAATCTACTTTATCCACAATAATCGACATCCGTATTTTCGCAAGTAAATATAAATTCAACGGTCCGAAATACTTTCTCTGTTTATAGCATACACTACTGTAACTTTTACGCCTCAAAAATGTTTCTACCTACACATTCTAGCAAGCTCCGAGAATACTTCACGAAAGTAACTTGTCTCTTTTGAGAGGAACACTCCTGAGAACGTCTTGTAAAATACAGAGTTAATAGTTAACATGTACCCCAAGGACCTCATATTTACTACTAGAGTGGTTTGATCTGTAGACCTCGCGGGCATACTAAAATATTACCTGCCAAGTATAGGTCAGACTCGCGCATGAAGGTTCCAATACCAATATAAAAAAAAATATGTTTGTTGCATAGGACTCCCTATTAAATTTTTTATTTATTTTGATTTTAGTATTTCTTGTTATAGCGGTCACAGAAATACATTATGAGTGAAAATTTTAACTGTCTAACAATCACGTTTTATGAGGTACAGCCTGGTGACAGACAGACAGACAGACGGACGGACAGCGGAGTCTTAGTAATAGAGTCCCGTTTTTACCCTTTGACCTTACTTTGAAGTTTCAATTAGAAAGAGAAATCTGATATGGACTGGTGACGTCAAAGTCCATATCATCTATACATTTGCCATAGAAAATAGCGTTTTTGCGAGTGAGATAGGCATGTTTTCATAAAATCGTTATATCGTTTTTAACCAATTTTTATTCTTTTTTTACTGTCAATTCTTTATTTTTGTATATTTATGGATAAATTAGTTAGATAACTCAAATTTTTTCAAGCATATTTTCAACTAGCTGATGCCCGCAACTTCGTTCGCGTGGACTTTATGACTCCGGCGTATAAATATAAATAAAAACTAATGAGAGAGAGAGAGAGAGAGAGAGAGAGAGAGAGAGAGAGAGAGAGACAGAGGGAGAAAGTACTTGTAACAGTGTTAGGAGTTAAAAGTCAATATTATTTTAATTCTTTCCTTCGGGAGCCAATATGAAAAGAGCTGAAGTGTTACTAACCCTGGAGAAAGCTACAATAAGTAGGCCATGCGAAAAACCATCCTTAGATCGACATCAGCAGCTTTAAGCCTCTAAAACTGTGACTTATTTTCATAGCAAAGCAAGTTAACATATGGAACTGTGTATTTTCAAAAGGAAAATTGTTGGGGATGAGTGGCATACGCGGAATAAATACAGTTTCACTGGCATCACTCACTTACTGTGAGCTTTAAGTGTCTCAGCAGACTATGCCGAAGTTTAGTGGCTAAAGTTCAGTGTCTAAAGTTCGGTGGGGATGACACACTAAATAAGCTGAAGTTCAGCTGCTGAAGTTCGGTGGAAACGCCGGACAGTAGTGATGTGCCGACATGAGAATTTAATCTTCCGTCTTTGGCGCGTCTGCGGCGAACGGAAACGGGAGCGGAAGAGGGAACGGAAGTGGAAGAGGGAACGGGAACGGGAACGGGAACGGGAACGGGAACGGGAGCGGAAGCGGAAGCGGGAGCGGGAGTGGGAGCGGAAGCGGCAGCGGCGGCGGTGGCGGCGGTGGCGGCGGCGGCGGTGGCGGCGGCGGCGGCGGCGGCAGCGGCGGCGGCGGCGGAAGCGGCGGCGGCGGCGTCGGCGGAAGCGGTGGCGGCGGCGTCGGCGGCGGCGGCGGCGGCGGCGGCGTCGGCGGTGGCGGAGGCGTCGGCAGCGGCGGCGGAGGAGTCGGGGGCGGCGGCGGCGGCAGCGGCGGCAGCGGCGGAAGCGGCGGAAGCGGCGTCGGCGGAAGCGGTGGCGGCGGCAGCGGCGGCGGTGGCGGCGGCGGCGGCGGCGGTGGCGGCGGCGGTGGCGGCGGCGGCGGCGGCGGCGGCGGCGGCGGCGTCGGCGGCGGCGGCGGCAGCGGCGTCGGCGGCGGCGGCGGCAGCGGCGTCGGCGGCGGCGGCGGCAGCGGCAGCTGCGGCGGCGGCTGAAGTGGCGGCGGCGGCGTCGGCGGAAGCGGTGGCGGCGGCGTCGGGGGCGGCGGCGGCGTCGGCGGCGGCGGTGGCGGCGGCGGCGGCGGCGGGAGCGGTAGAGGGAGCGGGAGCGGGAGCAGGAGTGGGAGTGGAAGTGGGAGCGGGAGCGGAACGGGTACGGGTACGGGTACGGGTACGGGTACGGGTACGGGTACGGGTACGGGTACGGGTACGGGTACGGGTACGGGTACGGGTACGGGTACGGGTACGGGTACGGGTACGGGTACGGGTACGGGTACGGGTACGGGTACGGTTACGGGTACGGGTACGGATACGGGTACGGGTACGGGTACGGGTACGGGTACGGGTCCGATTCAGGCAAAAGCATCGGAAGTTCGGCGTTATGTGTTGCTAGTAATGCAAATAACATTGCAGGCATGCATTGGCTGAAATTCAGCCGCTGAACTTCGGCATACAGTGCTGAGACATGAAGTTGGGTTCCGTTCCACAGTTTCGGCGGAGTCAAATTTCGCATCAGCATTATTGGCCCTCCGACATTAAAACTTATTTTGTGAGCCGTGAGTCCATTTGCTGCAAGTAAATTAAGAAACTCAACTGGATAATTGGTGGCGTCGTCAACAACACTATCCAAGAAATCTAAATATATATCTAAATATATATAACTCAAAGGTGACTGACTGACTGACATAGTGATCTATCAACGCACAGCCCAAACCACTGGACGGATCGGGCTGAAATTTGGCATGCAGATAGATGTTATGACGTAGGCATCCGCTAAGAAAGGATTTTGATCAATTCTACCCCCAAGGGGATAAAATAGGGGATGAAAGTTTGTATGAAACTTTGTCAATTTTAAACCGATCGGGCTGACACTTTGCATGCATAAAGCTACTATGACGTAGGCATCCCCTAAGAAAGGATTTTGATAAATTACACCCCTACGCGAGCGAAGCCGCGGGCACAAGCTAGTTAACAATAATTTGCGTCATAAGTTCTTTATTAATTGATTTTTAATTTTTTGGTGTCAATATGGCGCGTCCACATAACCAAGAATTTTCTGGTGTGTTATGTTCTGAAGGTCCGCAAATACTGAACTTATAAGTTCTACTTCGGACGAAACAAATTTTTTTTTGAAAAAATTTCAATGTACAGACACATTTTTTTTACTCTTTTATTATAGTATACATTTAGTATGTTTTTGTTCAGCGGCAACAAAAAACATCATCTATAAAAATTTCAACTCTAGCTATAATGGTTCATGAGATACAGCCTGGTGACAGACAGACAGACTAACAGTCGGACGGTCGAAGTAATAGGGTCCCGTTTCTACCCTATGGAACCCTAAAAATCGAATAAAATAAGTATTGATGGGGGGCTCCCATACTACAAACGTGATTTTTCATAGATTATGGTACGGAAACCTTCGCGCGCGTCCGACTCGCGCTTGGCCAGTTGTATTATAACTCAACAAAAAGTTCTCATCAGACTTGACAACTTTTGCTAAGGCGGCATTTTAATATTTCTTATAGTTTAGCTGGACCATTATAGTTCTGCATCATGTATTCCATTTTCCAAAATCAATTATAGCCTATATGTTGCCCAGGCTTCACAGCTATATAACAAAAAAAGTTTCATTTGAATCCGTCCAGTATTTCCGGAGATTAGCGTGTACAAACAGACAAACAGACAAACAGACAAACAGACAGACATTTTTTTTATTTTCTTACTCTATTTCTATATCTACATTGCCCCAAATATTTTTTTTTGAAAAATTTTCAATGTACAGACTCATTTTTTTTACTCTTTTATTATAGTATAGATAGATTGGTGAACTCAACGCGGGCATTGTTTCTAAAACTTGTTGTGTTATCCAGGGCGATGCTAGAACAAGAGAGAAAGCGCCTGAGGGCTCGGTTTGCATTCTATTGAATGAAATTAGTATTATTAACAACTATCCGTTGAAAGATTAACTATTCATAGGGTGCAGAAATTTTAAAAATCTTGTTCCAGGTAATAAGTTTTTTTTTCAGGAAGCCTGATAAATGTGTGAAATAAATATTTATTATTTAAAATTTTAAAAACAGTTGCGAGGTTTATATCGAAATATTTTTTTTTACGTTTACAGTTTATGATTGCTTTATGATCGATCGAAATTCAGGTAAAATTTGTGCAAAAAAGTAGATTTTTGGAAGCTTATACTGAAATTATTTTTCCAAATTTTTATTTTTTATTTCAATAGAAACCTAGAATTCGCGCTCAAAATAACTTTTAGTTCAAAAGTTTTCAAGAAAGGTCAGTTATAACGTAATAATCATGTACGAGCGTTTGCATGAAAAGTAAGACGGGTTGGGCGGACCTTTCCGACCGCTCAATCGTCAACGCGAGCATTGTTTGAAAAGCTTGTTGTTTCATCCAGGGCAATGCTTAAAAAGGGAGCATAGCAAAAAGAGATAGATAGCGCCTAAGAGCTCGGTTTGCATTCTATTGAGCGAATATTAACTATTCATAGGGTGCGGAAATTTCTTGAAACTTATTACAGGTGATACGTGATTATCAGGAAGCCTTAAAAGTGTGTGAAATAAATGTTTTCTAAAATTTTCGCGACATTTGCGAGGTTTTCATCAAAATATATTTTTACCTTTACAATTTATGAGAACTTTCTGGACGGTCGAATTTCAGGTAAAATTTGTGCAAAAAAGTAGATTTTTGCAGGCGTATGCTGAATTTGTTTTTCCAAATTATTATTTATTATTTCGATAGAAATCTAGAAATAGCGCATAAGATACCTGTTAGTTCAAAAGTTTTCAAGAAAGATCTGCTACCGCTTTACCACGCCGTAACGTTCGTTCGTCACGTTCGAGCGTTTGTATGAAGAGTAAGACGGGTTGTCCGCTCTTAACGCTAAAAGAATAAGAATAAACAGAGATTTTGTAAGAATAAATAAATTCAACACATACCTCACAAATATACCTACATTTATTATGTGTATATAAATACAAAAACACAAAAACAATCTATAATATAAAAATAATGAATAATGATGGTGAAATTGGTGAAAAACAGGGATACATTATTTTAGAAGATAAGAGTGTACTTTTATTTTAAAAGAAAATTTGAACAATAGTTGAAATTATTTAAAGGTACATTCAGTTCATGATACTGAACAACCTTAACAAAGTTTAAAATAAAAATGTAGCGGCTAAAACAAGAGCTGTTTTATTAAACATGGAGTGAGCTCTGCATTATAAAGTTGCATTACCGTGTGTAAGAAAATGCTGCATTAACTTACTGCGGGGGCTACTAGAAAACTGGGGATATTATAAAAAGTTTCCACGTGCGTACTAAGATAAGAATAAAAAGTATAATTATACATATATTTGAACAACATAATTTATTAATATAAAAGATAGGTTTATCCGCCAGTCAGTTGAAAAATGTAGTAGTCTGCGGAGTGCCCCGCGGATCGTCATTCGACAGGGCCTTTGGACGACATGGCCTTATAAATTATGTTTCTTTTTTGTGTATGTGTGTAATTAGCTATATAATTTATAAATCTGTGTCTCACTCTAAGGGCCGATACATATATTGAAACTGCAGCAACTGGTAACTTACTTCACTGTCAAACAATATTTAACTTTATTTATATGCACTGAACTTGATTATATGCACTGAACTTGATATGCATAAACTAGATAAAAATTAAGTTGAACATGGCTTGCCCTGCCCTGTCAAATATGGCCTGTCGGTCACTGCTATTCTAGTTGGAATTAGCGCTAAGTATCAGATTATTCAAGCTACCTACCTAACAAGCTTCATTTGCCAGGCAAATTAAAAATCCTAAGCTTCACTCCCAATAACTTTTGAACAGTTGAACTGATTATCATCAAACATAGCAAAGAATCATCGCATCGAAACATACATCCGTTCGAGAGCTGGCGACGGACAAGCATTGGCGTCAAACTTATAAAACCCCTCTTTTTGAGCGGGCGTTAAAAACACCTGACATTGCTTGATGATGACCATTTAATGATGTCAGAATGAGAACACTGAGAATAACGGCTTAGCGTGACTTCTGAAGCAAAAAGGAGCTTATACGATATTTTACGCAACTGAATTTTGCTATAAGCGATCTAAAAATGATTTTCCTATATTTCTCGTGACTTGGCTGCATTTACACAGAACTGTGTAATTAAGTGAATGAAATTAACAATCGGTATTCCGTATTACTATCAGTTTATTAACATCAAGTACCAATAATTGTTCGCGATTCAGGAAAATGAGCCATTTATTAAGTGTTAATGAATTCATATTCTGTTTGTACGTATAATTATTTACACTTTTGTTTGTGTTTCATACTTTTCAATATGACAGGTGGACGACTGATTAGCGCTTACTCATATTTGGTGGTGGTCATTTGGATTGGTGACCTCAATTAATATAACATAAATAAAAATTAAAGGGGTTCTTCACTTACTTTGCACGTCAGCATCTTTGAATGTCTACAATCACGCGCTTTAAAATTTAGTACAAATATTTTAAGGGGATATACAGCACAGAGAGATCTGTGAGTATTGTAGCAAGAGGAGGTCCATAATTTCTGCTTATGAGTATCCAAATTTGGTTTACATGATAATCAAAATTATTATCATGTGATCTATAGTCCATTTGTTTTGGTACTTGAATAAAGGTAAACAATCTTAACGTGTCTTCTTATTAAAATATACTCTATATAAATCAATGCCTTCGCAAATTACAATTCAATGAATGTATAAATTATGAATTACACTCTTAATATGTAGCGTGTAAAGATGTCAATTTGTAAAGTGTATATTTAAATAAAAAGATATGTCAAGATTGTTTAAATTTATTTTAATACTTAACCAAATCGACTATAGTTACTACGTAAAACCTTTTTCGTATTTCAATATAGGTAAATTTATTGAGTAACACTGGTACAAAATGATGAGACTGAATCACCATCTAAAATGTACTTATGTAGCAAGAAATTATTTAAAAAACAAAACACCGACAGCTTCTTTATATTAACCGTGTAGGCTATAGAGCGTCCCACAGAAATTTACATCTTTGTCAGAATTTCTGACGTAGACAGCAAACAAATAATTGTTTAAAAAAATATATTTAAAACAAGCTTTTTAATACTCCTCAAGATGAATCAAACTAGCCCAAACTCGATGGGGTTGTGTCGCTTCATTACAGAGTTCCTATAGCCACCTTCAACTACTACAACTCCATCATCAGATCAGCTGCATCATATCATCGTCATCATAATATTGCATTGTCACGCGATATACGTATGGGTGCAAAATTTCAGCTCAATCAGAAACCGGGAAGTGGGTCAAATTTACTTGCAAGATTTGATTACAGACAGACAGACAGACAGACCGATAGACAACGGGACAGGTGAAACTAAACAAAATCTCGTAAAAAGCGCCTCGTTTAATGTACATCTCGTGAAATCAAAAATTATAGACGAAAAATACTAGAACGGACCCCGGTGTCCGAAGCAAGCCAAGAATTCTGTTACGTTTGATGTGTTGCCGACGGTACAAACTCATCCATTAAATAAACAAAAGCTTAGCCGCAGGTAACTCGCATTCAACAAACTTATACCCATTTTGTATTTTAATAAGGTACACCGAGAATTACATAGTTGGCTGGCGTATTATTAAAGAAGATGCAAAGTTATCTTTATGGAAGCTAGGTATATTGTGTTAAAAGTTCGTGTTAGTAAGTTAATATCATTTTAGAAAACACAAGGTAAACATTTCAAATTTAAAACTTCATAATATTACCTATATTGTTCGCATGAACTGGGAACTGAAGATTTCCCCTAAAGGGAGACATCGCTTATTTGCCGAAAGTTGCAGTTTACCGGTTTTCGCATATGTGCGAAGAAAACCTTCACGTTTTCACTTTTAACTTTAAACGGTAGTTCGTCTAGAGCATGAGCACATATCTAGACCAAAAATTTTACTGATATCTCCGTTTTAATTTCTAATAATTTATTTCAAAATGGGGAAAAGTGGAAAAAAGTTAAAAATTCATGTATTAAAACTATAAAATGTGTAACAAAATATAGTGAAACAATTTTATATCCACAGCTATGCAGCTTCGGATTCCGTGGTGCCATTTTCCTCTGTTTCTTCTCCAAACATGATATGAATGTCAGTGGTCGCTCAAGGATGCCGTCTGCCTTACTAACCCTCTATAAGGACGCCAGTTGTAGCTTAAGATATTTGTCCTTTAGTCGCCTGTTACGGCACCCTCAAGAAGAGATGGAGTGATCTTATCATAAGCTGGAAGCCACTCGGCACAATTATTTATTTATAATTTTATTTACCAATTTATATACACGGAAAATTTCTACAGAGAATACATCAAATAAAAGTTGTACAAAGGCACTACTCATCTCAAAAGAGATCTCATCCAGTAGGCCTGCGAGAGGAGATGTTTATGTAAGAGAGGCATACAGGCGTGTTTATACATAAAATAAAGGAGGAAGAAAATTAAAATGACATACAACTACACTAACTAGAAATAAACATACATATAATACATATATATATTACACATAAACTTAAATAAATACATGTGTCTATTTAAAAGGAAATAATATAATATATACTTAATATGAACATTATAAGTTACAATTATGAGCTATATTAATAAGCTTCGCTTTTTTGACTACTTAATATTTTTTTTTTATTACGCAATTCATGTTTGTTTACTTGTTCGCAAGCATTGCATGTTATAATGTGTTAACATTGTATTATATTATAAGTATTTATTAATTAAAAGACAATAATAATAATATGACAAAGCCCTTCTGGCGAGTAGGCGACCAATACTGTGAAAATGAGTTTCTTTCGGCGTTTCTTCTCAGCAGTGGTCGTTACGAAGCGCTGGTATCGGTAGCTTTTCTTTGAAAATAAATTAAATTTTAATATACTTTACACGTAACATATATTATTCTTATTGACGTGTAAAATTGCCTGTAAAGGTCTAATTACTGAATAAACATTTGAAATACTGAACAATCCTTGAATCTTGAAAAACATGATTCCAAGTCATTAATTAATGAGTTTGTTTACTCTGGTCATGCCTACCCATCGCCTCATAAACATAATTATTTCTCTTTCTTGTCACTAGATATAGCTATTTATTGAAACGTTTAAATCTTTTATTACTATTACTTAAAAAAATTCGTACTCTAATTAATTAAAAATGACTTATATGAAATGCAATAAATATTTTAAAAGCATATTCAACACTTTCTTCTGTTACTTCTTTGCTAGTCGTGTGTGCTGCCATCTCTGTATTGCCCACTAGCAAATCCAGTTTTGCCTATCGGGCCCTCCCATATATTTAGGAGTAACATTTTTTTAGTCTATGGGCCCTCGAATAGTTTCTATGGCATTGGATATCTGTGACGTTAGTAATTATATTACCTTTGCTCTCGTAAAAAGTCAAGGTACTGCCATTTCATTTTAAGAATATTACAGCGTAGAAATTGCTTTATAAAAGCTAGTTTCTTTGGTGGATTATGACTATTTACGACCTGTAATCTGTAATACATGTAAATTGCATAAAATAGCACTTAGTAAACCGTTCCGTGTTACGTGAACTTTAAATCGATTTTTCTTGACCTGAATTCGTTTGACTCTTAAAATAGAGTAGATTTCTTAAAGTTTTAATAGCAAAGCTTTGTAGGTATCCCTTGAGAACCCCTTTTGATTCATAACCAAAGTTTGACATAATGTGTCTGTAGTCAGTCTTTATTGACAAGTCCAGAGATATCGGTGCCGCTGTCAAGGCCCGTTATCTGCCGCATGCGCAAACTCGCGGGAGCTGGTGACTGGTGTCATTTGTGACCCCAAAATTTCGGTTAAGTTAAAGTGGCAGGTCAACAAATCATTCATCATACCAGTCCTTTTATGTAAGAGCCACCTACCTCCGCGGTAGCCTGTTAGTCTTCCAGTCCGGGACATAGCAGACAAACTGCAAGAGAGTCACCTACGCTGATACGGTCATGTCTTGCGAAAACCGACAAGTTACGTGGGAAACCCGGCAGGTGTGGTTGACCCAAGAAGTGCTGGCTTGACGTCGAGACGTAAAAGTGATATTTAATTTGTTGAATTGGTGTGTACGCTGTCGACGCGCCACAAAGGCCACACCTTTGAAAAACCGATTCCGCTTTGTTTTTTTGACCAATTGGAATAATGGGCTATATCGGTAAATATTTACGTTATTTGTGCTACCAAGGCTCAGCGTTGAGCTATTAAGCTCCTATTCACTCGTAGTTTACTAACTCGTATAGAAAATGTATCGCTTCAAATTTTATCTCCCGCTAAGTAAGACATGGGTTTGCTTTTACGATGATTAAATTACTGCAGTTTAAGTCCAAGTCGGGGTCGAGTATAATTTTTCTAAAAACACTTTAAAGCGTTTTAAATTATGACTTTGAGCTGCGAGAAAAGAAAAAAAACTTAAAATGTACCAGCTGCTTTGCACAAAGCCGATCGAGGGAATGGAAAATGCAAACCATGGGTTTGCTTTTACGATGATTAAATTACTGCAGTTTAAGTCCAAGTCGGGGTCGAGTATAATTTTTCTAAAAACACTTTAAAGCGTTTTAAATTATGACTTTGGGCTGCGAGAAAAGAAAAAAAACTTAAAATGTACCAGCTGCTTTGCACAAAGCCGATCGAGGGAATGGAATTTGAAAATGTCAAGTTAAGGGTTACATGAATTTTGTTGAGGTTAAATGCTGCCCCCATTTAAAATAATTTATTGGAAAGGAAACGGAAACATCACTTAAAATTTTGTCTTGACCAACCCTTGAAACTATTTTATGAACTACTATTTACAGTTTAAGGGGATACCTGAATTTTCCGGGTCCAGTGCAGCCCCCATTTAAAATAAATTATTTGACAGGAAACGGAGACATGATTTAAAATTTTGTCTTGACCAGGCTAGATAACACCTCAAACTATTTTATGAACTACTGTTTACAGTTTAAAGTGAGAACGTGAAGCTTTTCTGCGCACATTTGCGAAAACCGGCCACTTTGAGCTTATGTGCGAAGAAAAGCTCACATTCTCACTTTAAACTCTAAAGAGTACCTAGTTCATGAAATAGTTCGAAGCGTAGATAACCCTTGAGCATTATGAGAAAATTTTAAATGATATTTCTGTTTCTGCCTTACTAACCCTCTATAAGGACGCCAGTTGTAGCTTAAGATATTTGTCCTTTAGTCGCCTGTTACGGCACCCTCAAGAAGAGATGGAGTGATCTTATCATAAGCTGGAAGCCACTCGGCACAATTATTTATTTATAATTTTATTTACCAATTTATATACACGGAAAATTTCTACAGAGAATACATCAAATAAAAGTTGTACAAAGGCACTACTCATCTCAAAAGAGATCTCATCCAGTAGGCCTGCGAGAGGAGATGTTTATGTAAGAGAGGCATACAGGCGTGTTTATACATAAAATAAAGGAGGAAGAAAATTAAAATGACATACAACTACACTAACTAGAAATAAACATACATATAATACATATATATATTACACATAAACTTAAATAAATACATGTGTCTATTTAAAAGGAAATAATATAATATATACTTAATATGAACATTATAAGTTACAATTATGAGCTATATTAATAAGCTTCGCTTTTTTGACTACTTAATATTTTTTTTTATTACGCAATTCATGTTTGTTTACTTGTTCGCAAGCATTGCATGTTATAATGTGTTAACATTGTATTATATTATAAGTATTTATTAATTAAAAGACAATAATAATAATATGACAAAGCCCTTCTGGCGAGTAGGCGACCAATACTGTGAAAATGAGTTTCTTTCGGCGTTTCTTCTCAGCAGTGGTCGTTACGAAGCGCTGGTATCGGTAGCTTTTCTTTGAAAATAAATTAAATTTTAATATACTTTACACGTAACATATATTATTCTTATTGACGTGTAAAATTGCCTGTAAAGGTCTAATTACTGAATAAACATTTGAAATACTGAACAATCCTTGAATCTTGAAAAATATGATTCCAAGTCATTAATTAATGAGTTTGTTTACTCTGGTCATGCCTACCCATCGCCTCATAAACATAATTATTTCTCTTTCTTGTCACTAGATATAGCTATTTATTGAAACGTTTAAATCTTTTATTACTATTACTTAAAAAAATTCGTACTCTAATTAATTAAAAATGACTTATATGAAATGCAATAAATATTTTAAAAGCATATTCAACACTTTCTTCTGTTACTTCTTTGCTAGTCGTGTGTGCTGCCATCTCTGTATTGCCCACTAGCAAATCCAGTTTTGCCTATCGGGCCCTCCCATATATTTAGGAGTAACATTTTTTTAGTCTATGGGCCCTCGAATAGTTTCTATGGCATTGGATATCTGTGACGTTAGTAATTATATTACCTTTGCTCTCGTAAAAAGTCAAGGTACTGCCATTTCATTTTAAGAATATTACAGCGTAGAAATTGCTTTATAAAAGCTAGTTTCTTTGGTGGATTATGACTATTTACGACCTGTAATCTGTAATACATGTAAATTGCATAAAATAGCACTTAGTAAACCGTTCCGTGTTACGTGAACTTTAAATCGATTTTTCTTGACCTGAATTCGTTTGACTCTTAAAATAGAGTAGATTTCTTAAAGTTTTAATAGCAAAGCTTTGTAGGTATCCCTTGAGAACCCCTTTTGATTCATAACCAAAGTTTGACATAATGTGTCTGTAGTCAGTCTTTATTGACAAGTCCAGAGATATCGGTGCCGCTGTCAAGGCCCGTTATCTGCCGCATGCGCAAACTCGCGGGAGCTGGTGACTGGTGTCATTTGTGACCCCAAAATTTCGGTTAAGTTAAAGTGGCAGGTCAACAAATCATTCATCATACCAGTCCTTTTATGTAAGAGCCACCTACCTCCGCGGTAGCCTGTTAGTCTTCCAGTCCGGGACATAGCAGACAAACTGCAAGAGAGTCACCTACGCTGATACGGTCATGTCTTGCGAAAACCGACAAGTTACGTGGGAAACCCGGCAGGTATGGTTGACCCAAGAAGTGCTGGCTTGACGTCGAGACGTAAAAGTGATATTTAATTTGTTGAATTGGTGTGTACGCTGTCGACGCGCCACAAAGGCCACACCTTTGAAAAACCGATTCCGCTTTGTTTTTTTGACCAATTGGAATAATGGGCTATATCGGTAAATATTTACGTTATTTGTGCTACCAAGGCTCAGCGTTGAGCTATTAAGCTCCTATTCACTCGTAGTTTACTAACTCGTATAGAAAATGTATCGCTTCAAATTTTATCTCCCGCTAAGTAAGACATGGGTTTGCTTTTACGATGATTAAATTACTGCAGTTTAAGTCCAAGTCGGGGTCGAGTATAATTTTTCTAAAAACACTTTAAAGCGTTTTAAATTATGACTTTGAGCTGCGAGAAAAGAAAAAAAACTTAAAATGTACCAGCTGCTTTGCACAAAGCCGATCGAGGGAATGGAAAATGCAAACCATGGGTTTGCTTTTACGATGATTAAATTACTGCAGTTTAAGTCCAAGTCGGGGTCGAGTATAATTTTTCTAAAAACACTTTAAAGCGTTTTAAATTATGACTTTGGGCTGCGAGAAAAGAAAAAAAACTTAAAATGTACCAGCTGCTTTGCACAAAGCCGATCGAGGGAATGGAATTTGAAAATGTCAAGTTAAGGGTTACATGAATTTTGTTGAGGTTAAATGCTGCCCCCATTTAAAATAATTTATTGGAAAGGAAACGGAAACATCACTTAAAATTTTGTCTTGACCAACCCTTGAAACTATTTTATGAACTACTATTTACAGTTTAAGGGGATACCTGAATTTTCCGGGTCCAGTGCAGCCCCCATTTAAAATAAATTATTTGACAGGAAACGGAGACATGATTTGAAATTTTGTCTTGACCAGGCTAGATAACACCTCAAACTATTTTATGAACTACTGTTTACAGTTTAAAGTGAGAACGTGAAGCTTTTCTGCGCACATTTGCGAAAACCGGCCACTTTGAGCTTATGTGCGAAGAAAAGCTCACATTCTCACTTTAAACTCTAAAGAGTACCTAGTTCATGAAATAGTTCGAAGCGTAGATAACCCTTGAGCATTATGAGAAAATTTTAAATGATATTTCTGTTTCCTTTCAAATATTTTATATCAAATGGGGCAGCACTAGACCCCGAAAAACTAATGTTTTACCTTAATAGGCGATGCGGTTAGCAATCTTTATTGTGGTATCTTTTTTCACCCTCCATCACCCTTAAAGTGGCCTTTGGATCTTGGAGCCCTGAGCTTGGCTGCTTAGAGCCGCAAGGGGCGGATTACCCGTGTACGTATATAACTCGGAATTCTAAAAAAAAAATTCCATACATTAAGTAATACTTCCGGTTGCCTTTATTTCTAAAAAAAAAATTATATCTAAAAAGAACTTTTTTGGATATCATACCAAAGAAAAGAGGCGTGAAAATATGTATGTATGTATATAATATAATCAAATGTAAGTATATCAAAATACAAAAAAAAATCACGTCGTAGTAGTCACGTGATCTCGTTACTATAAAATAATAAAATAAAATACAATAGTTCAGATCGCAAAGACCCGTATTAACCGGTACACATTCGCCAGTCGCGCTTACAATCTGCTATAATAATTGAAAAAATCGTCAAAGTCAATAAATACTATGTCAAGTCATAGATTGTTATTAAGTAGGTATATTAAATTAATGAATTATTAAAATTTAATAACATAAAATTAAAACTGCCTCTCGAAGTAGTGACATGGGACGTGCTTGTCACAACAGTGACAGATGTATTTTTTTAATGTCACAGGGCGGCAAACGAACAAGCGGGTCACCTGATGGTAAGTGATCACCGCTGCCCATGGACAAATGCAACACCAGGGGTGTAATAGAAGCGTCGGCGGCCTTTGAGGAAGGAAAGATGTAGGGGGAGGGGGAGGGGAGGGAGGGGGGGGAGAGTGTGGTAGTTCCCCGGACGAGCCGGCCCATTCATGCTACTAGCAAAACAGAGTTTTACTGGTAGCGTAGTTCTACCACAAGTAGATGTAGGGGTAATCCAGTCGTCCATGAAACATCGTTAGCTACTATGGGAAGTGGAAAACTCATTTCATGTTTGGATATATCCAATCCAATCCAATGTGAATGTATACATTCTCTAGTAAAGTTTGTTCAAAATGATGGACCGAATGACCCCTAAAAAGTAGTACTTAATTTTAATGACTTATACACAGACTTATGCAGTACACATTCCACCTGCCAAACGCACGACAGCCATAGTTATATTTACACAAGCCGATTAAGTATCCGCTATCCGTTTCGAGTTCATACATAACAATGACTTACGAGGTTGCACTCACCAAACTAACGAGCCTTCTTACTTATTCAGCAAATACTCCCGACAAACAATAAAAAGACCTACAGAAAGAGAACTGAAATCATCTTAATTTTAGCGTTCAAAATATTATAGATGATGATGTAAATGAGGTGACTAATCACAAATTCAAGTAAACAATCGGGCGGGATGACGAGTCACGTTGGCGTTTTATGTCTGATTTTCTAACGATAAATCGCGCATTTTAAATGCAACTTTATAACAATATAACTGATATATAAACGGCTTAAGACCGAACATGAGATAAATTGGTCAAAAGGCCCGAGTTTGCAGAGCATGGTTCTGCAGGCTGCGAGTTTACAGTTCGGATTTAACAATTCCTTATAAAAATACAATTTTTAGACTTAAGTTTTATTGTACAATAATAATAATATAACAATATGGTTAAATACATTTAATCTCATAAAAGAATCTACAAAACTTAAAAATTTACATTTAGTGGACGCGTACAAAAAGTTGGTGGGTAGTTAAACAATAGATACAGCTGGACACAGGTTCTGGCTGTGATGTATTTGAGTGAACAAAAGTGATGTATCTGTTTATACTTACTTTAATTTGTTCTCTCAGGTTTGGCAGGGTGCCAAATTTAACCAAATCTTTTGTTGTATTACGCCTGCACAAAACAGCCTTCTGCCGTGTCATTGCAAATGAAATGAGGTAACATCTTTATTTTAAGAACTTAGTTATACTGAGACACACTTGCATGTGTAAAAACATTTTTATAATACTTAAAAATCGTGACGAAATTAATATTAAATAACCGGCCAAGAGCATGTCGGGCCACGCGCAGTGTAGGGTTCCGTAGTTGCGAATGCCCACTTTGTGTTAACGCCACTAAAACGTCTTCAAACTAATTTTCTATTGAATTTGTATGAACTTTTCTTTTTCCGAGTACATTTTATAAGTAGGTCGCTTATAACTTTTTAATTTGTAAATCTTATTTAGCTCTGATAATTTTCCTTTAAACTTCGTTATATGTACTACTGCTGTGAATTTTTTTACATGTCCATGAATAACCGTTTGATAGATAGATGAGGGGACACTTAACTCTAACAAAAATTTGCAATATAAAACCAAATATTTCATAAACACATCCCTAAATCGAAAAATAATGTTCACAAGCTCACTATATTTTTGAAAGACCTATTTATTCATCGATACCTCAGATAATGGACAAGACAAGAAAAAAAAAATTTACTCCAACATTACTTGTATGGGAGCTACCGTAAAAAAATATTTTTTGATATTTTATTCCACCACTTTTTTGGCATGATTAATATACATACTTATACCAAATTACAGCTTTCTAGTACTTATAGTCTCTGAGCAAAACCGCTGACGGACAGACAGACTGACAGACAGACATGGCGAAACTGTAAGGGTTCCTTGTAGGTACGACGGAACCCTAAAAACGGGTCAACTCACGTACCGGTCTGCATGTCGGCCAGTAGCTGTCTCATTACGTGAGTTGACCCGTTTTTCAAATAAATCTGATATAGCCACACACAATAGGTTAATTATATGAGTGTTGGTTTAAATAAAAAAAAAATCACAACAAACTAGGTTTCATTCACAATACAGGTGTATCTTTGTCATTATTTGCTGATCAAAGAAAAGAAAAATACTTTGACCTTATTTTTATCTATGTATCTTCTTCTTGTCGAGTCAAAATGGTTCCAGTAAAGTTTCTAATTCAAATGACATTTTACCAGTATGTGGCTACGGCGTGTCCCTCTGCCGTTAGCCTCATTTAAGTCCTCGATGGTACACGACGTAGGGCGATTCGGACAAGACAGAAGGTGGTCCATCGAATGAAAAATCTGTATCTATAAAGCCAGAAAAGTTAGTGCACATCCGTGTTTTGCTTTTTACATAACTATTTTAGTTACAAAATTAATTGATTTTAATCCTAACTCCGTCTGCCCGGTCAGGGATAAAGACGTGACAGTCTATATGAGACAGTATAACTAATATGAATACCTAATTATATTTCTTTATCAAGTTATCATTGCAGTGCCAGGTCTCGTGCTATCATATCTTCTTCTTTTATCTTCTTCTTCTAAATATATATAACTCAAAGGTGACTGACTGACTGACATAGTGATCTATCAACGCACAGCCCAAACCACTGGACAGATCGTGCTGAAATTTGGCATGCAGGTAGATGTTATGACGTAGTCATTCGCTAAGAAAGGATTTTGATCAATTCTACCCCCAAGGGGATAAAATAGGGGATGAAAGTTTGTATGAAACTTTGTCAATTTTAAACCGATTGGGCTGAGACTTTGCATGCATAAAGCTACTGTGACGTAGGCATCCCCTAAGAAAGGATTTTGATAAATTCCACCCCTACGCGAGCGAAGCCGCGGGCAAAAGCTAGTCATTAATAAAATCATATCTAAAGGGTTGCTGTGTACCCAAACGCTTTCGATTATTTAAGGTTAGAGACATTATGAAATAATGCGTCAATTTCAAGTATTTTGATCGACTTCTAAAAAGAAGGCGGTTGTCAATTCGCATATATAAATATTTATATACTTATATTTATATAAGTTCATATATATTATTTATGTAAGTGCCCTTATCCAATTTGGAAAATTCTTATGTTGAAAGGTGGTACCATAATATTTTTTTATCAAAATCAGTTGTGTTGCTTGGCGTTGAAGTCAGTTTTTAGTTTTGAAAAAAATATCTTGATCACAAAAAAACTCAGACAGTTTAAAACTAAAAGGTCAAAGAAATTATTTATCATTTGTGAACAACCATCATCAAATCTTTAAATATATAAAAAAAATGTTTTTTAACAAAATTAAACGTATTGTGCATATTTCAAAAGGTTTTAGTTGTAATCACAAATATATGCACAATACGTTAAATTTTGTTAAAATACATTTTTTTTATATTTCAAGATTTGATAATAGTTAGCTATTGGGTATCTACCTTATTCATATTTTGAAGCCAGTATTTCAACCAAACTATTATACATTCAGTGGAACTAACTGAAATAGCACTCACTATTAATGTTTTTCATATTCATGTTTTCACGCTCTCTGAAAACTTTTTGTTCATTTAAAACCATTACTGTATGTAGAAGTGTAACAATTTTATTTATATTGAATGCTACAATTCACTCAACTGAATGAGGACATTAAGCATACGTTATCTTTTAATAACCTACTTTTTTAAGTATACATTAATTTGAAATTAAATTCCGCTCTAAAAAATCTAAAATACAAAAAATTTAAATCATTATAAAAAAACTAAAGCGATTAACGAGAAAATTTAAGTATATTTTGCAATTAGTGAATACTGGACGTACATATTAAAAGCGAGGGCCATAAATGAATCACGACTTAGTGAAGGATTCTAACGACTGAATCATGACAGTAGGGAGTGATTTCGTGATAATTGAATCACGAACTTAGCAAGTGATTCAAGTGTTAGAATCCTGAGCGACGCGAGTAATTCATGGCGCTCGATAGAAATCAGTTTTATTCAAGAGTTGCGTACTATACTTGATACCATGACTAAGAGAATAAGAAAGATTTAAGCGAAAAATAAACATTTAATGTAGAAAGAGGAAGGTAAAATAGATTTACTTTTTATTTACTGTTTGAGATGAATAAAATATTTTTTAAAGAGGGAATGGTTTAAATGTTACTGTCAAATAAACATGTGGTGAAAAAAGTATGTCTTCAAATCAAAGCACCCACGCTTTTATATACAAACATTATTTTGTCGTTAATCACTCCTTTCTGCACAATTTTTATGAAACACGTAATTTTTCTATCAAGGGTATGTTCATATCAAGGGTGTGACGTCAACCTAGTATGCCTACCGAATAGCGCGATATTCGTTCTGATTAAAAGCGTAACTCCATTGAAACCCACCGGTGGTTGTCAGACCATTTGTTATACCTACAATACAATACAATACAGATCAACTTTATTGCACCACACAAATAGACACACAAAAATAACAAAACAACAAGAAACAATATAGGCACAAAGGCGGACTTATCGCTATAAATACAATCTCTTTCAGCCAACCTTTGGGTGGAGAAAAAAATTATTTGAAACAAGGTGGGCGCAGTACTAATTCTATTTTACCTACTTACATATGAATATAAACCTAAATACATATACACACATATATAATACATAATATATATATATACATAAGCATAAATAATACATACTTATATGATACATAAAAATATTTACATAAATACATATAGTAAACAGAACTGATTATATTGTCAGGTAATATTTATAAAGGCGATTTTTAAAGATTTTTTTAGTCTTAGCAGTTCGAATTTCAACAGGGAGAGTATTTCAGAGATAGACAGCTTGTACTGTAAAAGATTTGGAGTAGAATCCGGTCGAATGAATAGGAATGTTTAAACTTAAGGCATTAATACTGCGCGTGGGACGGTTATTATCCTGATGGAGAAACGTAAAACGCTCCTTTAGATAAGGAGGAGAAGATGGCATAAAAAGTACGGAGTATAAAAGTGTGAGAACGTGATAGTTACGTCGAAGTCGGATTGGGAGCCACTTGAGCTGTGCACGGAAGATGGAAACGTGGTCATTTGCGTAGTCCAAATATAAACCTGATACAAAAGTTTTGAAGGCGCTCAAGCTTATCCAATTGCTCTTCCGTGATATTGAGGTAGCAAGAGTCGGCGTAATCTAGGATAGGAAGAAGCAAGCGAAATTTTAGTTGCAACAAGTAAGAAATTTTTGAGTCTTCTGAGAGATGCAGCGGACGCAAATAACTTTCGACTTACTTCGTCAATTTGCGGAATCCAAGATAAATTTCTGTCAAAGAATACCCCAAGATTTTTTACTTTCTCACCATAGTCTACTTTGACACCATCAAAGACAATGGGTGGTAAGGACTGCCAATCTATTCGAGATATATACCATCGACTCCCTATTATTATGGCTTGCGTTTTAGCAGGATTAACTATAAGTCCATGGGCTCTGCTCCAGTTAGATATTAGAGACAAATCACTGTTAATTGTGCTAATACTATTAAGCAGATCATCCAATGTTGCGTGACTGTAAATATGCAGATCATCTGCATATAAATGATAGGAAGTGCGGAGCTGAAGAGTTATGGAATTTAAAAATAGTGCGAATAACATTGGGGATAGCACACCACCTTGTGGTACACCAGAATACGTGTGGCACCAAGAAGAAAAATCATTCTCAACGCGCACTCGCTGCCGGCGACCATGTAGATAAGAATGAAACCAGTTAATGACTGAAGGAGATATGTTCAGAGAGTGCATCAGGCCTAAGAGGACGTCGAAATCCACAGTATTGAAGGCGTTACTAAAGTCAAGAAGACCCATAACCGTAATTTTCGAATCGTCCATTTCATAACGGATATCATCTGTGATTTTTACTAATGCGGTAGTCGTTCTATGTCCTACCCGGAATCCGGATTGGAATGGGTTGAGGAGATTGTTTTTGTTGAGAAAGGAATTAAGTTGCATTTGAACCAATCGTTCTAGGATTTTAGAAAGGAAAGGGAGTATGTAAATAGGACGAAAATCTGAAAGCGATGATGGATTTGATTTTTTAGGAATTGGAGTAATATTGGCATCTTCTCATGCGGTAGGAAAAGTACCACTGGGTAGGGAATTGTTTATTATAAGAGTGATGATGGGGAGAAGGATGTCTATGATAGGCAAGATCATATTACGACTAATATCATCAGCTCCGACCGCGTTGGAAGATACTGCTAACAAAGACTTCTGAACATCACTATCAGTCACCTGATTAAATAAGAAAGGTGAATAGTCAGGAGTTGGTAGTGAAGACTTGGTTGGTAGAGAGAGAAATTTTGTTGAAGCAGAAAAATGACTGTTAAGGAGATTAATATCGAAATTCTTGGAAGTACTAACATTGGTTTTACCAACTCCAAGTGACTTTAGAAATTTCCATACTCTGGCTGGATCGCCATTCTCAACGGATTGGTGAATATGGCGGCGTCGTGCATCTCTACACTTCCTATTGCTATTATTGCGTGCCTCAATATATTTCTCTCTATATCTATCTGGGTCAGATTTAAATTTTGACTTCCAACAATTTTTATATGGATAGCAGCTCTAACATCATCATTAAGCCAAGGTGCTGGGAAATGCTTCACTCTTAGAGGGCGAACGGGAGCATGCTTATCATAAAGCTCAATGATTATTTTATTGAACTGCTCAACCTGCTCGTCAACAGAAGCAAGTTCCGCTATGCCATCCCTGTCACAATCTTTTGCATCTTCTCGAAGAAGATCAACATTCATTGCACCAAAATTTCATTGCATGAGTATTTTGGACCTCGTTTTTGGGGGACGAAGTTTATAAGATAGAAATATAAGGTCGTGGTAGGAAAACTTATCGGCGTTCTATTGCCCATGAGTTGCAACGAGATCAATTGAAGACACCAAAACAAGATCTAGAAGAGACGGATTGCAACCAGAAAAATGGTATGTTGCTTGAAGTGGAAGAACAGACAAGTTGCACGCTTCAACAAGTGATAATAAAGCAGAAGTGCAATTATCATTCTTAAGAAGACACGTATTGAAATCACCCATTATTATAACTTGATTATACGAAGGTGCAATGTCTTCTAAAAGGGTTTCAAGGGTAGAAAAATAATTAATTGTATCAGAGGGACTATAAAAGACACCTAAAAGAACGCGAGTATGACTGAGGGTGACCTCTATGAAAAGGTACTCGGCTTCATGTGAAGGATTAGCAGTTTGAGAGGCACGAACAATATTGTAAGAAATATTTGAACGCAGGTAGATGGCAACACCCCCACCTCCTTTACCAGTACGGTCATTTCGAATGAGCTGGAAACCAGGTAACGAGTATGAAGTAGAAGGTAGGCAAGGGTTTAACCAAGACTCTGAGATAAATATAGCATGTCTCAGGTTATTGTCGCAGCTCGTTAATAGATCGGGGTAATGTGCTGGAATACTCTGCGCATTTATGTGCACAGCGTTGAAGCATTTAGGGAATGCAGAAAACGTACTACTAAGAGTTTCGCACAATGTAGGAATAGAGTGGAAGCTATCATCAGATGACGATTACGACATAAAACTGTCATCAAGTTCAGTATTCATCTTATATAAGTATTTATAATATATAATAATAGATAAATATAACAATAATAAAAATAACAGAAAAGAAGAACTAACTACCTTTTAAACTAACCATCCAAATTATTTGAATTGCTAGACAGATGTTATCTACCCGCTGGAGGCGCGGCGATCAAAGCAAAAAAAAAATCTAAATTCTGTTCTTGAATAATTTCTAGCCTAGTTATATTTATTTTTGACAATATAAATATATTTTGAGATAATTATCACATACGAAAATCTGTCATTTGTGTCTGTCATCCCATTTCTTAAGTGTGACGTTGACCTAGCCTGCCTTCTGAATAACGCGACACGATATTCATTTCATGTAAACGCGATACTTGCAATGTGACAACGCACTTAATTCATTAAAATCCTGTTTTTCTTAGCAATGTATAGTAATTGTCAGGTCATGTGTTCATCTTGGGTATGCCAGACCAAACTTCATTAATTTCATGCCTATTACGCATACTTACAGAATAACGCTACATTGTCACCACGACGCATCTGCAGTTGACAGTCCATTTGTTTCACGGAACCTTGTTCTTGCATATTATCACTACGATATGGATCCTTAAGAAAATACTAAGTAGAATAACCTAATCCTGCATCTGAGCAACATTAATTCCAAATCTCAGGTGTGACGCCGACCTAGCCTGCCTACTGAATTACGCGTTATTCGTTCCACGTAAACGCGTAACTCCGCCGCGACGCACCTGCGGTTGACAGCCCATTTGTTTCACGGCGCCTTGTTCTTGCATATTTCCTACCACTACAAAAATTTTACCTAAATTAAATTCCAGGTAGAATAATTTTATAGTGCGTCTGAGCTACTTTTATTCTAAATCTCACGTGTGACGCCAACCTAGCCTGCCTACTGAATTACGCGATATTCGTTCCGTGTAAACGCGTAACTCCGCCACAAGACACCTGCAGTTGACAGCGTATTTGTTTCACGGAACCTTGTTCTTGCATATTTCTCATCACTGCGTATATTGATCGTAGAATAACCTAATACTACGTCTGAGCAACATCAATTCAAAATCTCAGGTGTGACTCCGACTTAGCATGCCTATTGAATTACGCGATATTCGTTTCGTGCAAACGCGTAACTCCGCCCCGACGCACCTGCATTTGACATCCTATTTGTTTTACGAAATCTTGAAATGAAATGAAATAAAATGAAATGATAGTTTATTGCTAAAAATGCGGTACAAATTGGATGGTACAAATAGTAATATGTAGTCTCACACATTTTGTCATCACTGACATGCAACAGTCATTAATATGTCAATTTAAACACATTTTAATTCATTAAATCTAGCTACAAGCAGATTAATATTTTATTTATTGTCAATCACAAAATGTCAAATTATCATTATAGAAGGGAATGTGCGGGTAAAAACTCTTTGATACTATAAAAACACTTCTTAACAAGCTAGTTATACAGTTTCAATTTGAATAATTTAATACTTTGTATTGATTTAATATCTTTAGGCAATTCATTGTAGATTCGTACAGCCATAGGAAAACTATTAGATTTATACAGCCATGTTTTCATTGTAGGATATAACAATCTGTTTGGATTTCTTTTACTGTACCTACTTGGCAAATCATGACTGGACTTAAATAATTCTGGATGTAATTTTACAAGTGAGCATATTTCGTAAATATACATACTCGGGAGACTTAATAGTTTCAGTATTTTGAACAAAGGTCTACAGCTTGTCATAGAAGATACCTCAAAAATCGCACGAATGCATTGTTTTTGTGCGGCAAATGCTTTATTAAGTTCTGTAGCATTTCCCCATAGTGGGAGTCCATACCTGAGTTGAGATGCTACATAACCATGATAGGCAAGGATAGCGGCTTTCCTGCCTGCTATTCTTGTAAATCTTCTTAGAGCATAAGCAAATCTATTTAATTTACTACAGACGCTTTCTATGTGCTTCTCCCATGAGCAATTATTGTCCAAAATAAATCCTAAGAAATTAACTTGATCAGTTTCTTCAACGGGTTGTCCTTTATGTGTAATATTTAGATTTTTCTTAATGTTACTGCGTTTATTATAGAACTGAATAAATTTGGTTTTATTAATATTGACATTCAAATTATTGCATGTCATCCAATTTATTATATTATTTATAGTATTATTTATGTCATCATTGTATTTTATTGCATCATTACAAATGTCAGGTATGATTATGGATATATCGTCTGCGAAGAGTGTGCAAAAATGGTTTGTAGCTTTAGGTAGGTCGTTGATATAAATTAAATATAATAACGGGCCTAGGATATTTCCCTGTGGGACGCCTACTTTGTTAATAATAGGCCTCGATTTGTATGTTTTTTCTTCTTTATTATCATCATTTTTTTCTACTTCAACATGTTGTGATCTGTTCGAGAGATAACTTTGCAACCATCTTAGCGCCTGTCCTCTAATACCATATTTTTCACATTTTGTCAATAATATTTGATGAGCTACAAAGTCAAAAAACACAGTTGTAGTTGAACGTCTATATTGTCCAATATTTTATTTATTAATTTAAATGCAGCTAACGTCGTGGACTTCCCTTTTTGAAAACCATTCTGCTCTTCCACCAGAATATTGTGTTTTGTAAGGAAAGCTAAAATTCGTGAGTACATAGCTTTCTCGTACATTTTAGATAGAATTGGTATTAAGGAAATTGGACGATAATTTTTGATCAATAACCTATCTCCCCTCTTATGAATAGGTTTTATAACCGACTTCTTAAGAGCTTCAGGAAATAAACCTTGAACAAATGACAAGTTAATTAGGTGACTAAGAATCGGCGCAAGTATTTTTGATGTTAACTTAATTATTTTTGTGGATATTCCATCGTAGCCTACAGATTTTGTGTCATTTAAAGAATTAATTATTTTTTCTATTTAATTACTGTCAGTTGGGAATAAAAATATTCTATTACTATTATTATTTATTAAACAATCCTTTTTTTGTTTTGATTTTGTATTATTATTTGCGTTACATGTCAGGTTAATAAAATGGTCATTTAATATATTGGCAATGTCACTTGGGTCATTGTATAATTGATTATTGTGTAGAATTTTTTGAATAGATTATTTTGGTTTGTTAGTCTTAATGACTTCCCAGGATGCTTTACATATGTTTTTCGATTTTATTATTTTTTCCGAATTTTTTAGACGCCTTGAAGTATAAATGCATTTTTTAAGAATACTACTATAATTTCTATACTGTTTTTTAGTTTCTAAAGTGTTTGAGTTGTAGCATGCAAATCTTAAGTTTCTTTTTTTATAACAGGATTTTTTTATACCTCTCGTCAACCATGTGCAATGTTTACGTCTTTGAACATTTTTTTTTAGTATAAGTAGGAAAACATAAGTCACAAAACAATAACAATGTTTCATGAAAATTTTCAAAAGCTTTATTTGCATCTTTTTCTTCATAAACATCAGACCAAGACAAGTTTTTTAAGCAGTCATAGAATTTTGGTAGATTTTCTATACTATAATCACGATATTTTCTGAACCAAAAGCTTGGTGTTTTGTATATTTTTTTAACAGGTATGGTCAGGGTTTGCGTGGTATCGTGGTCGGAGAGGAAAAGTTTATGGGTTTTTCCCTTGGCATTTGGTATATTACTAATAAAAAGGTCTAAACATGATATTTTTCTTGTTGGCTCTTTGATGTGTATATAGTAATTATAACTTTCTACAATTGTTTTTAGTTCACAAGCTTCTTTCGTATTTTTCAAAGTATTAATATTTAAGTCTCCCACAATGACTACCTTCTTATTTTTTACTTTAGATTCAATTTTGGACAATAAAGCATTTAAGTAAGTCAAAAAGAGAAAAGTTTCTTATGTTTGGGGTTTCTATATATACATATGATTATCATTTGATACTGGGTTAGCTCTATACCACATTCGAAAATAAATTCCCTAGACATGTCCTTCCGGAACGGAACTTTTTTAAAATCTATATCGTCTCTACACATTATGCACGAACCACCTCGTTTTTTATTGGATCTTGAGTAATAATCCGCGAATACATATCCTTCCATGTTAACATTTGCTTCCATTCCAGTTTTAATAAAAGTTTCTGTAAAGCAAAGAAGGTCTTTACTTGTTTTTTTAGATTCTGAAAATTTTTTTGAACCTCCTATTAAACTTTGTATGTTTTGGTGAAAAATAGTGAATTTATTTTTATTCGCCAAAAAAATTATCCTTTTCTGAGTAAATGTTAACTGTGTCGTTTGACATGTTATTATTAATTAAATTGCATTTAATTTTGTTTTGCTTCCTAATCACAGGAAAATAGTCCAATATCGTTTTTTGAGCAAGTACTCTTTCTAAAGATTTAGTGCAAGATTGACGGGTATATGTTCTTTGTATTTTTTTTTTATTTCATTAAAATTGAGGTATTTACGCTTATAATCGATATAGTCTACTGTTGAATTTATACATTTACACGCCTCATACAGCGACTGTGTTTTGGTTGTTATAAAATTGCAGTTTTTATAATTTCGCGAAATTAATAAAAGCAGTTCATTTAGTTTACTTTCTCTTAGGAATTAATTTTGAACAACATTCAACAATATTGTGTCATTATTTTTGAATCGATCAAGAATTGTACATAGTTTGGCAGTAATATTGAGAGGATTAGAATCATTTTCTCCAATTGATAACACAAGTTTGTCATGTTCGTTTAACCTAATATTATTACAGGTTAAAGCAATGTCTTCGCATAATGCCTCTGGCTTCGTTATAACCATTATTGAGTATTTTTCATACTTCGTGTTATATCTAGAGTTGGTCAAAACTGATGCCAGACCAACTACTTGTTGACAACCTGTAACATATATCTTCTTCGTGGATTCCATGTCCGAAATTAAGGAGATGTCAGTCTTCTGCGAGTTTTTTTGAGTTTACCTATTTTTGTTTCGTGTGTCCTCTTCCTTACTATTCGGTTCCTGGCATCCAATATTATCCATTGGTTGGCAATTGTTGCAGTTATCGCGTGAGCAAGAGGCAGTATTCCTAGTCTCTAAAGGAGAGACGTTCAAGTTTGTAAAAGAATTATCCTTGTAAACTTTTTTACTCTTTCTTTATGTGAGGGAGTTGGAGACCGTCTTAATATCATGCTAATATTTATAGGTGATGTCACAAGGGACTTATAATGGTTTATTTTCGTCTCCAATTCCTTTGCTTTTTTTTTCAGCACACAATTTTCATCATTTAACTTTTCTACTTCTCTATCTGCACTTTTAAGCTTTGTAGTTAAATCCAATATTTCATTTTCTAATTCTTGTATTCTAAGGTTGTCGACCCTCATAGATATATCAGGTAGACTGTGAGCGGACTCACTTGATTCTGTAAGCTTAGAGAGTTCATTTTCTTTATCACTGCAGTCTAAGGATACTGACAATACTTGAAGTTGAGACACATTCGAGCAGTTTAAATGGTATTTTAGCGAACATTTAATACAAGTTAGGTATTCTCGATCAACAATTTTCTTCTTGTATAGAGTACATTTATTGGTAGAATTCATTGTTGTTGCTAGCGACACTAGCGCCCTTTGATTATAGTTAGTAAATGTAGATGGCGGTTAAGAGGTTCACATCTGTGTATATTCTAGTTGTACTCTTGCTACTCCCCGGTAGATGGAGCTAGTTTATATGTAATTAGTAGATCAGCTGACTATTGAATAGACTTATATCAAGATATTGCAGGCTTGAATCACCTGATTATCCGAAAAGAAAGATGATTCCGTGTTTCGGAAGGCACGTAAAAATATACATAAAATTGTGGGTCCCGAACGCGTTTGATCATCGAACTATCCAAGTATTGGTTCCTGGTTTGCCCGTTGGGTTGTGGAGGTCAGATGGCAGTCGCTCTGTGTAAAAACCAGTAACCTCGTCAAATCTCCTTGGTCAGGTAGCGGACCCCGGACTCTGAAGCGTTACTGCTGAGGATGCAACCGGAAATACGTGAGGATGATGATGATGAGTAGATCAGCTGACTGGTTAATATTCTTTGTTTACATGTAGGTACATGTTTAGCACTTAATCATATTTTGTAAGAATACAGTAATTCCCTTTGTTTAAGTTCACTATTTATTACGTTTATAGTCACTGTTTGACCAAAAAAGGTAAAGAAAAAGTCTGCACTTTCTTTTTAGCAAGTTCTAACTAAATTTACAGTTCACAGTTTTAGTCACATATTTTGTCCAAAAACGTTCTAATATTTAGGAGATAACATTTGCTATCACAGTTCCAGTTGCGAGTCACAAAATTATTATATAATTATACTGATTTTCACTCTTAAAGTATTTAATCGATAAATTATTGCGCGAGACCGATGTTAACTACGTGACACTAGCGCCACCTCTTGTTCTAGCATATTTCTTATCACTGCGTATATTGATCGTAGAATAACCTAATACTGCGTCTGAGCTACATTAATTTCAAATCTCAGGTGTGACGCCGACCTAGCCTGCCTACTGAATTACACGTTATTCGTTCCACGTAAACGCGTAACTCCGCCGCGACGCACCTGCGGTTGACAGCCCATTTGTTTCACGGAACCTTGTTCTTGCATATTTCTTACACCTTTCTTCAATGCAGTGCTATTAAATTAATCGACGGAAATAAATTTAATGTACTTAGCGAGTGTAAATGTTGTTGACGCATACTTGTTGCGGTGACTCAGCTCGTGAATATGAGCATTGATTTCTTAGTAAAAGTTGTTAATTTTGATGCGATAAACTACCACCTTAAGTTGCGCCATACTTTTAAGTACTATACACATAATATACATGTACATGGAATATTTATGCACATGTTTATTTCCCGTATTTTAAAGGTTTCACTCCTAATAAATTTTGGACGGCTAAACCAATTTAAGTCAAATATAGCTAAGAAGTAGTGGTACAAGGAAACTTGCTTTCACATAAAAAAACCGCATTGAAATTGGTCCATCCATCATCATCTTTTTGCATCGGTGGTTAAAAACTGTAAAGAAAATACTACGAGAAATGAAAAAGCATAAAATCACATTTTGCAGTATAAAATTTGTTTCAACATGTTTTATAGTGGCACTGTATTAAAAGTAAAAATATTTTAACAAACTGTGAGCGTGACCGACCTAAAAACACAGATTTTCAATCCGAGTGAGCCCATGTCGATAAATGGTTGCACATTAAAACAATTGCTGCAACAATAAGTTTGGTCGAAAAAGTATTTTGTAATGTACTCCAGTCTTTTATTTTACCGTAAATTGCGTTTTGGGAAATTGCGATTGTGTGAAGTATGAAACGGAATCGCCTACCTATATTTTGTATCTTTTATAATATTTAACATGAATAATACACATAAGTTCTTTGGAATAAAATATTTTACATTGTTTGGAACAATATTTCTGTAATTTTCGTTAACAGTTTTACAACTGGTATCGGTAGCTTTTCTTTAAAAATAAATTAAATTTTAATATACTTTACACGTAACATAAAAAAAATTTGATCCTTACTAAAATCTTAATTTGCGGTCAAATGTTTTTTCGGTTTAAGAAATCGCTACATCACACCAACCAGTACAAAATATATTCTATAGGTTCTATTACTAGTAGCTTCATATTTAATCTTGCAGTAGCATGCGGTGAAAATCTCTAAACCTGTGAGCTTTTATGAAACAAATTACCAATATTTCCAAACAGAGGCCCCTAAAAATCCGGATCACGGTGGTTTCTGCCGGCGACGAGCAATTTGTTCGACTTATCCATCAAACCGAACGTTTGAACAAAACACGAAGAATATAGAAAAAAAAATCCTTGATTATACGTAATAACAATTTTCGGTTATATTTCTATATTGGTTTCCGATTTAGGCGTAAATGATTATATATAGTTATCTGATTTCGGCGTACGAATACATAACTAATACCGGAATTGGAAGTTATTTTTTCTTGTAATTAATTAATTACTATATATAAGTCAATAATTTATATTCACGTCATACCATGCATATATAATAGTCAAATTTAAATTCAAAATAAGTATTTTTTATTTACTTTAAGTAGAGGGTTTCATCACATGGGTACAGGAAACAAGACTGGACAGAAAAGACAAAAGATAGCAAGTACTGGAAGGAAAGAAGGTGGCCTTTGCCCACCACTGAGACATACAAGGCTAACAAAATAAAAATAAATGTTTGCTGTATTTCCATACGCTCAATATGTTATGATCAAACCAAACGTTTTTCGTAATGGACTGTTTACAGAGAGCCGAGCGTTTTTTGACTCCTCCCAGATGTGATTAGAGGAAGGATTTAGGGCTTGGCACTTGAGGGAAAAGGGTGAATCTCAAATATGTTTTACGTTTACACGATCGCAATTCTACGCTTGTTTGATAACATGGTGATTTTCTTGATATGTTTTTGTTACATTTCGTGCTGAGTATATTTGGAATAAAAATTTAAATAGTAAAAATTGGCATTCAAATATCTGGCATGATCGTTCAACATAATTAATATTGAAGGTAGACTGAAATATATTTTAACTTTCAGTAAAAAAAGAGAATTTCGGTGAGAATGCGCATTATTAGCGCTATCGTAAATAAAGCATCACCAGGCGTGGTCCACACGTGGATCGATGATCACAAGTGGCATAAAAAAAATTCGAGCTCTTCCGTGCTTTAGAAGGCACGTTTAAACCGTTGGTCCCAAATGTCATCATTGTATGACAGACGTCAATCTATGTCAGATGCTTATTATTTAGGCAGCCTGAAAATTTACTTACAAACAAACAAAACAATATTTTTTACATCTTTTATTTTGCATCATTTGCCGTCACGAAGTTGCCATCAGTCCCTAAATCCCTGCTCCATCATATTATAATCTGTTTCATAGTACTCGTACCAAAATATTGCAATGTCACTGGACTTAATTGAAAAGATATGAGCGAGCAATTTGGGTAGGTTAATACACGATAAAGAATATTTTTATGAGGTTTTTAGGCATTTTAAATGCTGTACTTATCGAACTAATGTACTTAAACTAAATAATGAAATAAGAATTAATGTTAAATATTATAAAGAATAGTTAGCATATAACGGACAAAAATACAAAGTATACTCACACATAAAACTTAAGAGTTAAATTAAGACTTATAAAAAATAACAAATATTTGTTTATGTTGTATGTATATTTGTAATTATATATATGTATGTTTGTAATTATATATATGTATGTAATATTTGTTTATGTCGTATGTAGCCTTGGACTTACTATGATTCTCCTATGAAATATTTCGCAGATTTTAATGCGACAAACGCAAATTGCGGGATGTAGGTGCAAAAATAGGCTAGTTGAAGTGGAACTGGGCAAATATGTCTGCCAGATGCATTCAAAAGGATAGGTCAAAAATTCCAAGACTTGAATTCTGAACGGGTAGGGGTACACCTAGGACAAGATGACGGAACGACGTAGGCAATTTTTTACTAGTAGCAGGAGGTCACATGAGATATAGATGCAAATAGCAAGTAAGTCTATAATTTGCATTTAATACTAAATTGTACATATATTCATATATAGATGTTATTTGTAAAGTTTATGTAATTAAATAATTTTTTTTTGGGCATCATAATGGACGGTGAGCTTAGGTTAAACATGTTAGCAATATCGTTAGAAATTGTTTCTTTCGTTAATTTTTTTTTTTTTTTGTATAAAATAAGAAACTTGCTAACGGTGCAGGTGCGTGTTAGACTTTGTGAATCCTTGATTCTATCGCGACTCAATTACGGAGCTATACAGTTTATGGGCCTCGACTTCTAGAGCGGTCTCAGCGTCTTATCCAGCGAGTTCAAAACGCGTGTTGTAGATTTTGCTACAAAATCTCGCCCCGTAGTCATATAACGCCGTATTTGAACGATTCTTCAATGCTAAATATGGCCTCGCGTAGACAGCTACACCTAGCAACACTGTTGTTTGGAGTGATAAAGCGTAGGACTCCAGAATATCTCTATTATGCCAGATCTTGTCGTCCACCACTTCTCGTATATCGCCACAAAACAGCAGCTTCCGATATCAGGCGACGAAATGTTGAAATAATATACCACCTCCAATAAGATTATACACATCTATTCCATCTTTTAAAACAAGATTTCGTACCCATTTACTAGATATCCAAAAAAATTATAATCCAACACGTCGCCGGTAGCTGTTGCTGTCACTGAAGGATTTCTTGGTTGCATTAACCCGGCGTAAATGAGGTGATGAATTGTTACACTAGCTATGAGGTGGGTAGGAGGTACCCAAAACTTTAAAAATCGTTTTTTGATATTATGGTTGTATAATTAGATTTTTTCTTCAGTTAAATAAAAAATAGTATCCATCCAACAATATTAGTAAATAAAGTACCAGCACTAATCGCAAAAAGCGTTATTTTTACTGAAAAAAAAAAGAACTTGAGTTTCCTTTTGAAAAATACGGAATTCAGAAAGTTTAGGTAGTTTAGCTGGCTATTCACTTAAAAATCTTACGGAATTCCAATTACTTTGATTAATCACCACGAAAATAGTAGTTGCTGATTAGTATGATGAAAATAGGTTGTGAATTATTATGAGGTCATAGATACGTCTAACACACTGAAAAAAATTACAACGACTACGAGGTCGGGTGTGACGTACCCAAGCCACATTTGCACACGTGTATTTACCATAGCCACCGTTGCAACATCAAACCTGTTACTGTACCCTAAACCTTACAGCCACACCTCCAGCTACTGCAAGGACACGACTTCCATGGAAATAGAAACATTACATAAATAATCTGCGTCTAAAATTTTCTCGGGTGTAATATACCCGACCTCACTCACGCCGGGTTAAATTAATATCCCAAAATTATGTCGTACACTCGAGCTAATAGACCTAGTTTCGAATAAACATTGTGCCATTAACCTGACAACCTTATGTTAGTGCAATTTACTATTTATTTAAACTTCTCAATTTATTATATCACAATATTTTATTTATTTATATAAACGTACACATACTCTTATTTTTGCTATTTATTTTCATCATTTATTATTGGATCCGCACCACACATCTCCTTAGTTCACAACTGAAAATCAGTGTATTGCTTCCGGGCAATATTACCACTCAGTTGTAGCCTTTTTGTATTGCTGTAACACATACATTTAAAATTTTGCAGGTAGGTATCTGTTTTTTGTGTCTACATTCAATTTGTTTGTACTTATGTGTGTTCTAGCTGCAAATAAATTAATTTATCTAATCCTAATTTATTCCTTTCGATATAATTACCTAATAAATTCTCAAGGCCGTGCAAAGTGGAGAAGAAAAAGTCGGAAAGCGGAGCCCGTGCTTCTTAGCATTGCAGCTGAGGACGCAACTGGGAAAACGCTGAGATGAGAGAAAGAGAGAAAGATACTTACCTAATTGTTGCACCCCATCTATATTTTTTTCTACTACGTTCTAATGGTGAACTGGTAGACAATGCTTAGCATTTGTATAATCTTAAGATTTTAAATGCAATAAATTAAATAAATGAATACAAAATAGACGTGTGCTAAAATAAGGGGGACCCTTTTGTCGAGCAGTAGGGAACTACACCTACAAGTTGGTATAGAAAGTAAATAAAATCATATTCAGTAAGTAATGCTGCTAAAAATCAAAATCTAGAAATATTTTCAATGATTTCAAACTATTTTCGTGCACATTTCGCTAAGCAATTTATATTCGCGTCCCACAGGGAACATACTTTGTGAGATTAAAATTTAATGTTGGCATTACTTTTCCTCTACTCTTCAGGAAACTTGATTTCGTGAATCTGAAAATGCACGATAAAACTCCAATACTATTACGAGGCAAAAAAAGCTATTAGGATGATTCAAAGGTTTGAATCTTTGAATCCTCGTAATAGCATATGTATCATAACGTAAGTTCGCCAAAAATACACGCCTAGCCATAGACCTATTTTTTTTCTTTAGATCTATATGCCAAACTGCCTAAGTAGATTGCACTTAGGTTGAGGTTGACAAAAAAAAACACACACTACCAATTGAACAAACAACTGAATTCGTTCAGTTTGTATTAAAAATACAACTTTCTGAAATAAATTCTTTACTGCCAACATAAATAGGTTTTTTTAAATATAGTCACTATAAAAAATCAAAATTATAAAAAGAAAAGTGCCATTGATACCTAGTATGACATATGTCAATTTTTCAATGATTTTTCAAATATTTGGAATACACAAGTAGTGTTTATTTTTGTATTTTATTTAGTAAATATAGTCGTAGAAAAAATGTTGTATGCGACGTTGTATAAGTACGTCAAAAATGCTCGATGGTGTCTCCTTACGATGCTCATCAATGCTCGCATGCCATACCTGCGCCTATCGTATTTTTTGAACCTTCTTATACAATGCCATCATACCTAAAGATCAGTTTTGGCAAGATGATTGGTATAAATTTCTGAACGCGCTAGTTTCTTTAAAATTTATTTAAAGACGTGGATTATACGAGTTTGTATCGATTGACAGAGGGTTTCATAAAGACAAACGCTTAATACTTCTCCGCTTTTTTTAATTTATAGACTTAAAATTTCTAACAATGTCGGCGGCAAGAATTAAAACCCCAAACGGAACGTTGAACTTGCAAGGTAGACTAAACCTCTGAATAATACAAGTGGTACAACCAAAAGCGGGCTTAATCCTAAGACGCGGTTCAGATTGGTCGAGTAATTTTCTCCTCAGTAACACTTTAGCGCCAAAGTAAAGTGCTTAAGTAGTTAATGGCTTTACAACCATTTCTTTTACAAGCCTGTGGTTTCCCACTACTGGGTAAAGACCTCCCCGTTATCCTTCCACCCACATGTCACTATCTTCTGCCACTCGCGTAAAATCTCATTATATGAGATTTTTCAGATATTATCTGAAGGTCGTCCCGCTATCTTGTCCTGGGTCTATCAACATCTCTGCGCTCATCTGGAATCTAAAATGTAGACAATTTGGCATATATTTCAAAACTCGTCCGGCAGACACGTCACCACCACCCAGTTGCAACTCAGTGGCTGTTTCTGCATCCACATTCGCAATTTGCGTTGGTGAGCGCATACCTGTGTTTCATATATTGTCTAAAAGATCTCTAATGTTATGCTCCATAGCTCATTGGCAAGCCTCGGTCATTGATTATGTTTGTGCACCGTATGTTATTATAGGTACACGTCGAAAAGCATTTGCTTATTGAAGGCTCTAAGATCATCTGCCCGTCTTATTCGAATTTTAATAAGTTAGGTTAAGTTTATAAATACTCCCTCAAGAGGAAAATATAGCACGTATTTCATTCATATAAAAAAGCAAATAAAGAAAATGTTTATCCACTCCTAAATGTTTTTTAGTATGTTTTAGACGCAATGAAATAACAGATTTATAGATTTCCCTTTTTTTAATTTGCAAATATAATATATTAATATAAATAATAGTAATTTAAAAGAAAGGGTATCTATAAACCTTTTTATTGTGTTAATAACATAATAAAAATCATTGAGATCAGATATCTAACATTTAGGAGTAGAAAAACATTTTCCCTTTTGTATGGACAAGTGCGTCTCTCTTGATTCTCTTACAATCAACTCGCCCACCGTGAACTAATCTCAACAATCTAAATATACAAGCAACAGTTCCTCGTAGAATTTGTTAGAAAATCAAAGCGATTCTCTCGTCAACAAGCGTGCGGCTGACGTCCCATTTGCCTCGAGACGAGATGTTACTGGTTTAGCAGTGAAATACTTCCTTTGTTGCCTCTGCCACTAATTCCGATACACCCGTAGACGACTATATTTAGCGATATATACTCTTTTACTGGGTATCAATCGGCTGATGTATACTTTTTTTTATTGCTGGAGGTAAATAGACTTGAAGATAAGTATGTTCTTATTAACAAGTTGGCACATGTGGGTATTAATTCCTTTAGAGTACTTATCAGTTATGTTTATTTATTAAGAGTCTTGAATTATCAAATATTAATCTATATATCTAAAAGAAGAAACTGAATAACTGACTGACTGACTGACTGACATATCAACGCACAGCCCAAACCGCTAGGTCTAAAGGCTCCAAATTTGGCACATAGGTTCCTTATGAGGTCTAGGGTTGCCCCTAAAAAGGATTTTCAAAATTCACCCCCTAAAGGGTTGAAACCAAAGTTTGGACGAACAAGATCGGTCATACTGACCATTTGATACGAAACTTAGCAACAGTACTCCCGGCGATAAATAAGTAATCTCCCCGACTGGGGACGGAGGACGGAGGACGGAGGACGGGAGAGGGAGAATCCTATAAGAACCATTTTCGACTTTTACGCGGACAAAGTCGCGGGTTAAAGCTAGTAATCTATAAGTGGGATTGGGCGGGACACGTTTGCCGAATTTATCCTCATATATGGCTTCTTTAGTAACAAAGTCGACTCCCGAAGATGGCCAAAGGAAAAGAGGTAGGACTCGGAAGCGTCGGTGTGACTATTTCCGACAGTTTGAAAAGGAATGGTTGGAAGTGGCACACGATTGAGATTTTTGGAAGGAGATGGGGGAACCTCTGCCCAACAGTGGGACAGTAGACGTTATAAAAAAAATCTATAATGTATTATGTCAGTAATCACACTAATATTATAAAAGCGAAAGTTTGTGAGTGTGTATGTTTGTTACTTCTTTGATAAAACTTGGTATGCAGGAAGCTGACACCCTGGATTAACACATACTTTTTCCGCGGTTAACACCGCGGGGTGCAGCTAGTAAACAAAAATTGTCTGGTATCAACGGGACCCTATTACTAAGACTCCGCTGTCCGTCTGTCTGTCTATCTGTCACCAGGCTGTAACTCGTGAACTGTGATAGCTAAATAGTTAAAATTTTCTGAGATTATATATTTCTATATGCGTTTAAGAACAGAAAAATACCACAATGTCTTGAAACACGCCTCTTCAACCAGTGTGTCCTGCCAACCATAGCTTATGGTGCCGAGAGTCATGGACTCTTACAAAAGGAACTATGTACAAGATTGCTGTTTCGCAAAGAGCCATGGAACGAGCCATGCTCGGCATCAAACTACAAGACCGAGTTCGCAATGTAGAGATTCGCCTTCGGACGAAAGTTCACGACGCGACGAATTCTCTAGAATTGCAGCTCTTAAGTGGAACTGGGCGAGACACCTGGCTAGGAGGAACGATGGAAGGTGGAGTAAGGCCGCCACCGAGTGGTATCCCAGAAATGGTAAACGCAGTGTGGGACGTCCGGTGGCTCGGTGGTTCGATGATATCAAGCAAGTCGCTGGGAAAAACTGGATAGCAGCGGCTGCCGACATTACGGAATGGCGCAGATAAAGGGAGGCTTATACCCAGCAGTGGGTTTTTGAAAGCTGATGATAATGATATATTTCTATTGCCACTGTAGCAACAAAGAGGAGTAGTTCGAGGAAAAGGTCTTTCGACGAATCCGACTCGGCTGAGCAGCGTTCGGGAAGCTACGCAGTGTCTTCTCGTCTAAAATACCTCAGTGCCTCAAGACAAAAGTGCTTAATCAATGTGTGTTACCAGTGATGACTTATGGATCTGAAACGTGGTCCCTTACTATGGGTCTCATAAGAAGGGTCAAGGTCACTCAGCACGCTATGGAGAGGGCAATGCTCGGTGTTTCTCTACGTGATCGAATCAGAAATGAGGAAATTCGTAGAAGAACAAAAGTCACTGACATAGCCCAGCGGATTAGTTCGTTGAAGTGGCAGTGGACGGGACACATAGCGCGAAGAACCGATGGCCGATGGGGCAAAATGGTTCTCGAATGGCGACCGCGTACTGGCAAGCGAAACGTAGGACACCCACCCACAAGGTGGTCAGACGATCTGACCAAGGTCGCCGGAAAGCGCTGGATGCAGGCCGCTCTTGTTCGGTCATTTTGTAAATCCTTGGGAGAGGCATAGGCCTCTCCCAAGGATTTACAAAATGACCGATCAAGAGCGGCCGCCATCCAGCGCTTTCCAGCGACCTTGTTCAGGTCGTCTGACCACCTTGTGGGTGTGGGTATCCTACACTTCGTTTGCCAGTACGTGGTCCCCATTCGAGAACCTTTTTGCCCCATCGGCCATCGGTTCTTTCCAGCAGTGGACGTTATGCGGCTGAAATGATGATGATGATGATGATGTAGCAACAAATACTTAAAACCGGTAATACCTTAATACCGGATTCCGGTATAAATCAATTGTTTTACTATTGTGTCTGGTTTTTGCAATACACAAAAGGTGAAGCGGGGCTCCCATACAACAAAAGTGATTTTATTGTCCGTTTTTTCCTCGATATCAATAACGGTAACAGGTAGACGCTTAAAGTATTCACAGCATATTAAATTGTTTATACTCTTTAGAAATAAATAATTAAGTTAAAATATAATAAATATTTGTTTGTTTGTAATGACTTTATTGTACAAAAAAAAAAAATACATTAAAAAGACAACACACGAAAGAGCAAATATACAAAGGCGGACTTATCCCATGTAGGGATCTCTTGCAGTCATATTTATGGGCGGTTCCTACACAACAAAGTAAATTTTTTAAAGATAATGCCACGGAACCCTTGGCTGATTATTTATTTTAATAAAGACCATATAAAAACAATGTATTGATCTTTCAGATAAAATAGATAAGAAACAAAACATTATTTAAAAAAAAAATTAAAACAATTTTAACTTAAGTGATCTTCAAGACGAATCCAACGAGCCCAAACTCTACGGGGTTGCGTCGTTTCAGTACAGAGTTTCTATGGCCACTGTCCAGCTTTATCATCAGATCAGCTCCATGTCATCATAATATTGCATTGTCACGCGATTAGGTATGCATGCAAAATTTCAGCTCAATCGGAAACCGGGAAGTGGGTCAAATTTAACTTGCAAGATTTGATTACAGATAGACAGACATACCGACAGACAACGGGACAGGTGAAACTAAATAAAATCTTGTAAAATATACATATAATGCGGTCTTATATACCATTCAAAGATCATAAGCTTCGTTTATATACATACCTATTCAGAATCACTAACGTGGTATTTACAGCAATTATACTTTCGGTTATTTTTCATTTGGACTATAAAACCACCGTTCCGCTTCAATTTATTAAAAATACCAATTAAACTAACTGTAAAATATTGAAGAGAAATTTTATTTTAAAAAACTTACAAAACAAAATGTGAAATGAAAATGCATAAAAGTTAAAAGTATTAACTACTATTTACTCAAATACAGGAAAATAAACACGATAATAAATAAACGATTGATTGAATGTTTTCGCGTCGAACGTTTTTAGTTATTTAGTTCGGTACTGCAGTACCGTGGCGTAGTGGTCACCATGCTAGTCCGCCACCCAGAGGTCTCGGGTTCGATCCCCGGTCAGGGCAAGTTGGTAAATGGTCTTTTTCAAATTGTCCTGGGTCTTGGATGTTTATCTATATATGTATATGTTATAAAATATAGTATCGTTGAGTTAGTATCCCATAACACAGATCTTGAACTTACTTTAGGGCTAGCTCAATCAGTATTATTTGTCCCTATATATTTATTTATTTTTATTTACTTTAATGAAAACTGATAGATTTTAAATTGCCAATAGAAAGTTTTGTTATCGATGAACGGTTCCATTGGTAGTAAGTTTCCAAACCCATGAAGCAAAAAAAAAGGGGGTCCTTCTGTTATACGTTGGACGTCAATGTCTGTCTGTCTGTGGCATCGTAGCTCTCATACGGGTGTACCGATTTCGATGTAGTTTTTTGACGAATCAGTTCAGCCGTTGAGAAGAAATTAGGGGTGAACACTTGAAAGTCGGGGTTTTTGAATTTGCTCGGATATTAACTTATTGAAGTATGCAGTAAATGGAATAGGTACCTCACAATTTTAAAGTATTTATTATAATTTGTAGGTATGTTACCGAAAATAAAAGTTATATATAATTTCTAAAATCGATAAGAACGCTAAACGTGGCGTTTGAGTTTAGGTTGGGTGCTCCGTTATAAATAAAGACGAAAGAAGAATTTATTTATATCATAAAATTTTATGAACCACCCTTATAATTCACTCTACTCATACAATATTAAATTGACAACAAAATATAAATGGCAACAAGAAAAAACAAACTGCAGCTAAACTCTATCTAAAACTTAAAACTACTCTAGCCCCAAAGCAACTTAAAAACCTAACACAAATTTAAAAATTCAGTACATTATTCGACAAAATATGAATACAAAATACAGTGCAAACGTCACAGAACGAAAATTTGTTCAAAACTACATTTCCCAGTCTGCTTTTGACTTTATATTTTCACATGGTTGCAGACTTAACAATCAGTGTAAAATGGCCAACAAAAAATCTCCAATTACGGTACCGTCCATTGAATTTAATGAAATCTGGGCAATGGCTGACGACTGAACAGGTGTATTTTTGTTTAATAAGCGTTAAGACAAAAGACTGTCCTTATCTGGGGTCAGACAAAGGGCACGGACCTTTTTGCCCTTTTTCCCGTCTTGAGATAAAAAGAGAAAGTGGATTAAATGCATAGATAGTCGTCACTATAAAGAGATCTACTTTGCGATAAGCTCGGAAAAAGGTTTTGACGTTGTATTTTATGCAGGTGTCGCGTTTAGATAACTTTGATGAGTTCAATTAGCTTTTTTTTTGAATTCACAGGTCATTTTGTAGGAAAAGTAATTTGGAGTTTAGAGACTGGCCACACGTTTTTAGTTGTATATATGTCGTAGCCATATCGTAAATTTAATCTCTTCATTAAATGATCGAGAATTTCATGAAATGGTCGCATTTCATGAAATGTTGCACTGGCTGCTGGCCACATCGTGATGTGGATGGGGCGGATCAATGATAAGAAATTGTTTCTCGATATGATCAAATAATTTCGACCATTTCATGAATTTACCGTGTCACTTCATGAAATGGTTGATTATATCGTAAAATTGTTATATTTTTAGTTTACACTATTCATTCATGTTGTGCGGCGGGATGGCCTAAGGGCCACCCCGCCGCAACCTTAACCTACCTATAGCGCTCTGTCACAAGTTTTTGTTTTTGTTTGCTTTTTTCAGCCTGTTTATACGATCCGGCCAAACGTGGATGACAAAATCGTGATGCGTTGACGATTTCATGATCTGGTCAAATTAAGTTGGCCGTTTCATGAAATGCGACCATTTCATGAAATGTTCGATCATTTCATGAAATGTTCGATCATTTCATGAAATGTTCGATCATTTCATAAAGTGATCAAATCTACGATATGGCCACGACATATATGCAACTAAAAGCGTATGGCCAGTCTATATACAACTAAAAACATACATGTTCCGTAATAACGCGTATTAAAAACATGGCAGGGTTTATTTATATTTTCTTTGAAAAATACTAAGAAGTTTTAAATATTTAAGTACCGTATAAACGTTCAAATTATTTACTTTTCGAAAACGCTTTGAATCTTATCCATAAGAAAGAAATAGTTGCTGAGATTCCCATAAAATGAATGTAGCCTGAATTGAACTAAAAATCATTCAAATAAAGCGCCTCCCCAATAGGTGTTGAAATCTTGTAGAATCCTTGTATTTCGATGCCATTATACGAAAATTTGTTTTAAAAAAATCCATTAAATTTTTTAAATCATCTATTTTTGTTTTATCAGCTTGTAACCAGTATTTCAAATGAATTTCTTTCTTTCTGTCTTTTCTATATCAAATCACTTAAAGTACCAACAGTAACGAAGGATTGTTTAAAATATTCCCTTGAATTGTTTTTGAATTTGCATCGAGCCGTTTTTGCGGGGCTTGCATTAAATTTCGTATTCCCTTTAGAAATTCCTCGCAATTATTTGTCTTTGAGATGCAGTTCGCGCCATCTCAGGGTGTGTTCACTAGGAAACGCTAAGATCATTGTGATCTGTTGAATAAAATAGATTACACTGTTAAAATTATGTAATTTTATTTAAAACTAGCTGATGCCCGCGACTTCGTTCGCGTGGACTTTATGACTCCGGCGTATTAATATAAATAAAAACTAATGAGAGAGAGAGAGAGAGAGAGAGAGAGAGAGAGAGATAAGAAAGTACTTGTTACAGTGTTAGGAGTTAAAAGTAAATATTATTTTAATTCTTTCCTTCGGAAGCCAATATGAAAAGAGCTGAAGTATTACTAACCCTGGAGAAAGCCACATTAAGTTGGCCATGCGAAAAACCAGTCCTTAGATCGACATCAGCAGCTTTAAGCCTCTAAAACTGTGACTTATTTTCATAGCAAAGCAAGTAAACACATGGAACTGTGTATTTTCAAAAGGAAAATTGTTGGGGATGAGTGGCATACGCGGAATAAATACAGTTTCACTGGCACCACTCACAGTAAACTTTAAGTGTCTCAGCAGACTATGCCAAGTTTAGCGGCTAAAGTTCAGTGTTTAAAGTTCGGTGGGGATGACACACTAAATAAGCTGAAGTTCAGCCGCTGAAGTTCGGTGGAAACGCCGGACAGTAGTGATGTGCCGATATAAGAATTTAATCTTCCGTCTTTGCCGCGTCTGCGGCGAACGGAAACGGGAGCGGAAGAGGGAATGGAAGTGGAAGAGGGAACGGGAGCGAAAGCGGAAGCGGGAGCGTAAGCGGCAGCGGGAGCGGAAGCGGCAGTGGGAGTGGCAGCGGCGGCGGCGGCGGCGGCGGAAGCGGCGGCGGCAGTGGCGGCGGCGGCGGCAGCGGCGGCTTTGGCGGCGGCGGCGGCAGCGGCGGCGGCAGCGGCGGCAGTGGCGGCGGCGGCGGCAGCGGCGGCGGCGGCGGCAGTGGCGGCGGCGGCGGCAGCGGCGGCTGCGACGGCGGCGGAAGCGGTGGCGGTAGAAGCGGCGGGAGCGGGAGCGGGAGCGGGAGCGGAAGCGGGAGCGGGAGCGGGAGCGGGAGCGGGAGCGGGAGCGGGAGCGAGAGTGGCAGCGGCGGTGGCAGCGGTAGCGGCGGCGGCGTCAGCGGAAGCGGCGGCGGCAGTGGCGGCGGCGGCAGCGGCGGCGGCAGCGGCGGCGGCAGCGGCGGCGGGAGCGGGAGAGGGAGTGGGAGCGGGAGCGGGAACAGGAGCGGGAGAGGAAACGGGAGCGAAAGCGGAAGCGGGAGCGGGAGCGGAAGCGGCAGCGGGAGTGGCAGTGGCGGTGGCAGCGGCGGCGGCGGCGGCGTTGGCGGAAGCGGCGGCGGCAGTGGCGGTGGCGGTAGTGGAGCCGGGAGCGGGAGAGGGAGCGCGAGCGGAAGCGGAAGCGGGAGCGGGAGCGGGAGCGGGAGCGGGAGCGGGGGCGGGAGCGGGAGCGGGAGCGGGAGCGGGAGCGGGAGCGGGAGCGGGAGCGGGAGCGGGAGCGGGAGCGGAAGCGGCGGCGGCGGCGGCAAAGGCAAAGGCAAAGGCTTAGGCGTCGGCGGAAGCGGCGGCGGCAGCGACGGCGGCAGCGGCGGCGGCAGCGGCGGCGGCAGCGGCGACGCCAGGAGCGGCGGCGGTGGCGGCGGCGGGAGCGGGAGCGGGAGCGGGAGCGGGAGCGGAACTGGTTCGGGTACGGGTACGGGTACGGGTACGGGTACGGGTACGGGTACGGGTACGGGTACGGGTACGGGTACGGGTACGGGTACGGGTACGGGTACGGGTACGGGTACGGGTACGGGTCCGATTCAGGCAAAAGCATCGGAAGTTCGGCATTATGTGTTGCTAGTAATGCAAATAACATTGCAGGCATGCATTGGCTGAAATTCAGCCGCTGAACTTCGTCATACAGTGCTGAGACACTAAGTTGGGTTCCGTTACACAGTTTCGGCGGAGTCAAATTTCGCATCAGCATTATTGGCCCTCCGACATTAAGACTTATTTTGTGAGCCGAGAGTCCATTTGCTGCAAGTGAATTACGAAACTCAACTGGATAATTGGTGGCGTCGTCAACAAAACTATCCAAGAAATTAACAATAATTTGCGTCATAAGTTCTTTATTAATTGATTTTTAATTTTTTGTTGTCCATATGGCGCGTTCACGTAACCAAGAATTTTTCTGGTGTGTTTTGCTCTAAAGGTCCGCAAATACTGAACTTATAAGTTTTTCTTCGGACGAAACAACTTTTTTTTGGAAAAATTTTCAATGTACAGACACATTTTTTTTACTCTTTTATTATAGTGTAGATAGATAGACTTAGTATGTTTTTGTTCAGCGGCAACAAAAAAACATCATCTATAAAATTTTCAACTGTCTAGCTATAATGGTTCATGAGATACAGCCTGGTGACAGACAGACAGACAAACAGTCGGAAGGTCTAAGTAATAGGGTCCCGTTTCTACCCTACCCTATGGAACCCTAAAAATCGAATAAAATAAGTATTTATGGGGGCTCCCATACTACAAACGTGATTTTTCATAGATTATAGTACGTAACCGTTCGCGCGCGTCCGACTCGCGCTTGGCCAGTTGTATTATACTCAACAAAAAGTTCTCATCAGACTTAACAACTTTTGCTAAGGCAGCATTTAAATATTTCTTATAGTTTAGCTGGACCATTATAGTTCTGCATCTTGTGTTCCATTTTCCAAAATCAATTATAGCCTATATGTTGCCCAGGCTTCACAGCTATATAACAAAAAAAGTTTCATTCGAATCCGTCCAGTATTTCTGGAGATTAGCGTGTACAAACAAACAAACAGACAAACAGACAGACATTTTTTTTTATTTTCTTACTCTGTTACTATATCTCCATCGCCCCATATATTTTTTTTTGAAAAATTTTCAATGTACAGACTCATTTTTTTTACTCTTTTATTATAGTATAGATATATGTAACTTTACATTAAAAAATTACATAAACCCTGCAAAATTCCCAAAAAAATCTGGGAAATTTACGGAAAAATATGAAATTGTACATTAATTTCATCAATTTTCAGAAAAATAATGTAAAATTTAATATTTTTCCGTTAATTTCCCAAATTTCTCGGGATCTTTACCGTTTTATGTAAGTTTCTGTATGTAAAATGACATAATTATTTAAGAAAAATTATATAATTTTTAACAGTGTAGATACACTTTTATGTAGTTATCCCTGGGGCAGACAAAGCCTAAAGCTGTAAGAACAGTTTTGGGTAATGGTTTATGTAGAAAAGGAAATCAATACAGTGATGGGTTGCTAGTCGCACTTTCGATCGGCTTTTACGAACTGCAATGAAAAATTGTAGTTTATCTTGTTTATTTTTCCCTTGGCTTGCATGCAAGAAAGGTACAATCCTTTGTGTAAACTACTGGTGGTGATAGCTTTCAAAGAGCTATCACAAGTGGTTTAAAATAATTACATTATAAATAAAAAAAAAGCTTTCAGGAGTTTTTTCTATATCTCTAAAGCAGCAAGTGTATTTTATCTTGTTTATTTTTCCCTCGACTAGCACAGAAGAAAGAGATAGTGTATAAATACCATTGGTGATAGCAGTGTGAATGCATTTTTATATTTGTAATTTTCGTCTACAGAAGAAACAAACAATTCTATAAACAAAAAAAAAATTTGTGAAAGGCCTAAGTCCAGCAGTGGACGATGTGGTATGTTATATTATTCTTTATTGTACAAAAAAGATATGACCAAAATACAAAAGAAAACAATACAAAAGCGGACTTACCCCTTTAAGGGCTTCAATTTATGCGGAATTTATGAGGCTGAAATGATGGTGATGATGATAAAAATGCCACTTTTAGGGATCATACTATCAGAGTGAAAATACCCATCGGATGCGCTTCTGCACTTGCGATTCAATAATGCTGAGACAATAAAACTCGAATGATTTCTTTCCGCTCCCAAATGAATTATTAAGCAGAACTGGGAATATCTCTTCATCAATTCTCTCTGGGAGTATTATAGTTGGAACGATATTTGCAATTCTGCATTTCAGTAATTTATGCTTTGTCCACCTCTTTTCGTATATCCGTATTTCCGTTTTATATTTCGTTCCTGACTCGGGATTTTACGTCAAAAAATAACAGCCATCTACGAGCTTGTTTCTCTTTAGTCATATCAGTGATTTTTGTCATATAAACCCCAAATTAAATCTGACATTGAATATAACTATACATAAAAAATGAGAAGCATGTATGTTTTTTTTTCTTCAAAAAATATGTTATCTGATAGCGTTATGTTATGCTATATGATTAAAAATTTCAATGTGAAAATGAATTGCATAAGACAACAAGTTACGACAGCATAATCGTGCACGTATGAAAAAACAAACCTAAAGCTAAAAAAAAAACAAAACAAAACAATAGACTATTTTTCGAATCGGTAAACCGTGGACACCAAAGAAATCCCCTCCCCGGAAGCCTCGGCTTCTCATTGGCTGTTGTTTCTTCAGAGTCATTAAGAATTTTCATCACACCACTCGCTCCGGTCTCGCTAAGTGTGCCCTAGAGGGTAGCAGTTGGGTAACACGGCTTTTTCTTGAATTTTTAACATCGCCTTGATACGGTGGTGCATTTTACGAGCGGCAAGCGGAAACTGTAAAGTGAGGTGATAAAGTAATGTAAGTGATTTGAATTGTTAATAACGTCTTAAGTGTTTCTCTTAAAAACACTTTACAGAAATGCGTGTTGCATTAAAAAGGTAACATTTTATTGTCTAGATTAGAATTAGATAATACTAATACAACATATCTTTCCTTATATATGAGGTGATAGATAGATTCCCTCATTTATAGTTTTGTGACGGACAATTTTTATTACTCAAACATTAAGTTTTTTTTGCCCAAAATGAGACAAAACATGTAAATAATGATGATGATGTTATTTTTATTGCTGTTATTTCTTTTTATTGTCTAATAGTTTTTCTTAGAGTCTTTATATTAAACAAATATGTATTTACATCAAAAATAATAGCTACTATTGCTTTTTACAGAAGCGGGTTACCAGGAATATAGTTAAAATATTCATGAACTGTAATGTCAAATTGTGCAACTGGTATTTTTCGTAGATAACCGTTGGTCCCTGCTGTCATCTTGTATAGCAGTTACCAAGCCATCCAGTGTTGTAACTAATACACACAAAAGAGGTTTTTTTTCTCACTGTCGGGCCTCCTTTTTCATAATTATCTAATCGCTTTTTCTTTTCTCTTATACCATTCAGATGTTTCAGGATCTACATTATACGTAATATAACAGGATGATGTTCTTTGTAGGTAGGATAATGGCCGTGGTTGAGGTGTATTATGATTTCTGGGGTGAAAATGGACTCTGAAATGATGTTATAGTTGTGGAAACCCATTACGGGGTTGTGAACATTATTTAATGTTCAAGGTTATGAAAGTGAGATTATTTATCTTTCAAATAAGACAGATGAGATTTTGCTCAGATTTTGCCTATTTTAGAGCTGTGGAATAAACATTCTAAACAGTAGTCTAGGCTTAGAATTGATACAGATGCATTATAACATCTTTATACCTACCGAAGTAATCAGAGCCCAGGGTTGTTAGACCCAAAGTCTATTAAAATCTTAAGGCCATTAAGACTACCTATTTTAGGTTTTCTGGCCTAATACATTTTCATATAAATAAATACTCAAGACCCAAAACAATAATATAAATAAATATAAACGGACAAATCACACAGATTAAGCTAGCTCCAAAGTAATTTCGAAACTTGTGTTATGGGATTCTAACTCAACGATACTATATTTTATAACAAATACATATATAGATAAATATCGTTCTTCGGCAATAGTTCATATAAGTATAAAAATGCAGGAGGTTTGGTTAAAAAAATATTTTTTTTTTAAACTGCCCTAGATTGAGGACTATAGAAGCAGAATGGGGAGGCCTTTGCCAAACAATGGGCTACCTTAACAGGCTTCTGAAAAACGTCTAGAAATTGAACTATTTGTATTTATATTTGCTAATTTTTGCTTACGCACTGCGCACATTTAGGCACTTTTGCTGTTTGCGGTTACGACATTTTAGATTTTAGACTTAAAAAGTGTGTACTTACGTTTTTTTTCTAAATAAAAGCAGTTAAATATCTCACCATTTTCAACTTCTTTTACTAGGCTATTCTTCTTTTACTAGACGTGTTCGACGGCCGTAATACCCAAGACTTTCCGAAGGTTCCATTTGCTTTGAAAGGATTTTAAAATACTAGTTTAGGTTTTGGAGAACTGCCAGATGTAATGGCCTTCTATTTATCTAATGCTTCAGTGTCTCCGATTCGCACATACGACAGGAAGTCTGCTGTATTGCTGTGAGTTTATCCAAGTTGCTGATTTTTACTATACAAGATTACTTTTTAGATACCAGCAACACTTTTGGAGCAAGTTTAGTCTATAATAAGTAAATAAAAAAAATAAAAAAAATTTTTGCATTTTTTTTATGGAAAGTAGTTAAAGTATCATGGACTAAAAGAAAGCCTGTAGTTGAATATAGCTAAACTTTTGAAAAGAACTATTAATAACACAAAGAAAAAAAAATGAATTGATGACAATTTGACTGACAAAAAAACGAAAATGAACTGAAAACACAATGTATTTCTTAGATTTTTAGAAAATAGGTGGCCAAAAGGTGTATATTTTTAGAATCAGCCTCTGAAGTCCTTTCATTTGATATCACACACGTTAAGTTTTTGATATTTTTCAATTCCGATACATACAAAATTATAACGTTATTACTACCTCTCTGGGCATATGGGAATATGTTTAAGAACTACCACTTAAAATGATTGTTTTAACCTAAAGTACCCGTGTACCATAAGGCTATTGTGTTCATCAATTTGCGGTATTTTTTTTTATCGTTGCTGGACCACAATTTGCGCCAGGTATGGTGTTGCACCTGGGGAATTGCGGATCCAAAGATGTATCGTCGGACGTTGTATAATGTAAATATAGTCAGCTATACTGCCATCTGGCAGTTTAGTAAGATAAATGGTAATTGTCTCCTCAAGTTTTGAAAATATGAATATTGATGATCAGACCTGTATTTAAATGATTAGAAATCAATACGTAAGCTACTTACCGTAAAGTATCAACTGATATTTTAATCTTGCGTAATTGCAATATAGTCCCAATTTGAGGTACATGTGAAAAGGCACTTAGAAATTTAAGACAATCAAAGATGGCAGTTTAGTTTGATGAATGCTCGTTGTCAGCTTGCACTAGAGAAATTTAATGATCAGACCTATCTTATATACTAAGATAACAATACATAAGCTACTTACCAAAAGGTATCAATAATTGTTTTGATCCTGCATATAGTCCCAATTCGAGGTCTATGTAGAAAGGCACTAAAAAATCTTTAGGCAGCCATAGATGGCAGTTTAGTAAGACGAATGGTCGTTGTCAGTTCACGCTCGACGAATATAAAGGTTGATGATCAGAGCTATCTTATATACTTATACAAAAATACCTGAACTACTAGCCAAAAGGTATAATTTTTTTAATAATCCTGCATATAGTCCCAATTTGAGGTAAATGTGGAAAGGCACTTAGAAATTTTTAGGCAGCCATAGATTGCAGTTTAGTCGTTTAATGAATGGTCGTTGTCAGCTTGCGCTCGAGAAATATGAATATTGATGATCAACCTATCTCATAAACTTAGATAACAATACTTAAGCAACTTACCCAAAGACATCGATATTTTTTTAATCCTGCATATAGTCCCAATTTGAGGTCCATGTAAGAAGGCACTAAGAAATCTTAGGCAGCCATAGATGGCAGTTTAGTAAGACGAATGGTCGTTGTCAGCTCGCGCTCCGGAAATATGAAGATTGATGACCAACCTGTTTTGTATTGACCCGCGTGTACTAATAAAGGCTTGCGAAATATTACTCGTGATCCTCTATTTGCTGTCATAATATGTTAGTTGTTGACTAGTGATGGATAGTTGAAAAGATAAATTAAAGGTTTAGTTACAAAACATTGTTTTTTTATCTTACCTTAAAGATAACTTTGAACGAAATACACATGGTGACTTTTAGTTTATCTGGTAAAAGTACGAAAATAATATACATACTTATGTGTTAAAAATGTAACATTTTTTTACGTTTCTACAGCTTGGGTTAAGGTTTAAAATATAATAGTCCAGTTTAAGTCAATACTTAGTTTTTATAACATATTTAAGTCTAGTACAGTTTGATTTAAGTACCGATATCCAATTTCAATATTTAAAATTTTAATTATTTAGTAAAATTTAAAGATTTACTTTTGAAAAAAAAAATTCTATTTAATAACTTTCATATTCATGTATTTTCAACATGCTAGTTATAAATTACAGTATAGCGAATATAGGTTTTGATATTTATTTATACCAATCCTTACAAACGAAATATCACTCGTAGATATTTGATCAAAATATCACTCGATCAAATACCTACTATTTGTTCTACTAAATTCACAATCAAGAAGCTTTCACGCCCACGTCTTGACAAAGAGACTTCGCACAATTTTTAATAATTTACATTCTCCCAATTTCGTATCATAACATTGAACAATACAAATGTTTGCTTCAATTCCCATTTCGGTATAAAGGCTTTAGTCACCAGAACATTTCTCGTTTCCATCCATTGGATCGGGTAATATGTAAAAAAAGAAATAGGCCATCGGAGAAAGGTCGTGTCCCAAAGAGAATTTCAGTGGTTTCATGCGACGAATGCGTACTTTATTTCTCTTGGATTGGAAAATAGGTCCTTTGCTTGAATTCTATTTTTTGCAATATATCTAGCTAAAATGTTTGTTTCTATCTTCTAGCAAAGAAATTGATGACATTTTCTGACCAATATAACACAAAAAATTTGTGAAGCTGGCTGCATGGCAAAATTTGTCATGTATTCAGTTTTATCAACATTGAATTTGTATTTTTTCGACTGTACTTGAAAGCGACAGTAGTGGCAGGTGTCTGGAAATCAAAATACAATTATTTCGTTTAGTGGGTTTGACAAGCATTCCTAGTTCAAAGGAACACCATAGCTATCCAAAAGGGAAATGCTGCCATTCGTCACGTCATGCACTTTTTACTTAAGTAACATACTAAAGGCGGTATTTTTAAGAAAATGATGGAGGATTTTTTAGTCTAGCGTTTTTACTTTAATGTTTATACTTCAAACATCAACTTATTTAATAATGCTATTAAACTGTGTTTAAAGTAATTGTGGATATTTCATTTTCCATCATAATGACGACAATAATCTTCCTTTCTCGTTTCATATAAATAGATACACCTACATAAAAACAAATAAATATAATTGAGCAAACTTTTTTCATATCGTTCAGATCGTATTACCTCATAACTTCTATATTTCTGTTTATTGGCATTGTTCTTAGTTTGGCAGATATAAAACTACTCGTATATATTGCTTCGGAGTTTCTAGCTGAAGTCAAAGGGTTCAGTTTTGCTTTAAATTATTTTGCAAATTCATTTTAGTGAACTTTATAATGTGAAATCGGTATAATTTGGTGAAATAAATGCTTATATACATAAAGAATATGTAAAATATTTAAAGTGAGTAGTAAAAGTACGGCTAAAAAGCTAAAAAATGTTATGTTGAGTTGATTTATTTTATGAAAAAATGAACTTCATGTAAATAAATGATAGAATGTAGAGCAGTTTTTGCGGTATGAAAATAAAACACAATTCTATAAAGAAATATTTACTGGGAAGTCTTGTACTAGTTTCGACATACATACAAATACAATTATACGGTAAAGAGTTTTCAAGTAATTTACTTTTCAAGTTGGTTTTAAAATATTTACCATTCAAGGATTGTAGACACGTCGAAAACTTTTAATAGACACGTACTAAATCTAATTTCCTCAGTCAAAAGCCTTAACGCGTCACCGTTGTCTAAGAATAGAGTCAAAGGAAACTCGAGTAAAATTTTAATATACTTATGCAAGAAAACAGCGTCTAAGTAACAAAAACTTCTTACATAATAGCTTTTGCAAATAATTATCATACTCATAGACAACTTTTAAGTCAATTAGAGTTTGAGTCAAAGACTTTTATTATACGTTTCGTTCTGGAAGAGGCGAAATGTTGTCAGTATGGTGCGATTTAGTTTTCAGTTTCAAACTGATTGAATCTAATTTGAACCAAAGACTTATTACGGAGGATTTGTATGAAACAGCAACTTACATCTATTAGCATCTATTTATTTATTTAATTAATTAAGTCTTTATTGCACAATAATACAAAAGGTGGACTTAACGCTAATGCATTCTCTACCAGTCAGCCTTTGGGAAAAACAGAAAAGTTAATTTGAAAGAATATATGCATAATATATGTATAAGTAGACACATCTATAACGTTAACGCAGCTTAAAAATCTGTATTGTTAACAAAACGCAACAAAAAAAGAAGTATCTACCTACATAAAAATAATCTTTGTGATTCTACCTTACTGAAGTAACGTATCTAGTTGCACTCAAGATAAGAGGTCCTCCTTCAAAGTAATTAAGAAGAAAAAAAAATAACAAATTCTCAATTGGTCTTTCCGTTGTTTCAGGGGTTCGAGATAAATAAGCGATTTCCGTGGAAATGTAATCCCGAAGATTTTGTGAAGTGTTCGGGATATTTTGTTTTGTGACTGGTTTTGGAAGAAGATGGAGTGCTCTCGAAGCCCAAGAGTTCTGTCGCTGTGGACGATCTTATTCGCCAGCGTCAATTTTGCAGGTAAGTGAAGTTTTAGACTGAAGTTCTTACTCGCAGGTTAAGTGAAAAGAACACTTATCTCCATTTACGAACGCAACGTAAACGAATTGACATTTCGTGAAATGATAATTTACAAAGCCTAATAAACGAGACATCATCTGATAGCCGAGCGCTGGCCCTGTGTCCCGGATAGTTTTGTTTCTTCATATGGTCTGTCTGAGCTTAATAGCACAGCAGTCGCCTTCATATCGCATGGAGATTAAACCGGTGGCTGCGCCTGTTAGTGGTATTTTATGTTTTAGCTCCTCCGTGCTTCAAAAGTCACGTAACACACGTTTTCTTCGCAGAACGAAGAGCAGCTGATACATCCTACTCTTTTTCCTTGCACCAATTTGCTCAGATGTAAAAAATTACAACAAATATTTTAAATAAAGTATGTATGGCCTTGGAGCTTATGTCTATATCAAAAGGAATAAAAACGTGATTAATATATACATATAAGTATATATAACATAAAAGTGCGTACATTATACCTACATATAAAAGATAATAAACATTGTATCGACGCCACGACGAACCAGCATAACATTATAATATTTTGCGTTGCTGCCAGTTACGATCGCTCCAACACATTTCCATGTCGTATAATATATATTTATAAACATATTTTTTACGGGTGAACGTATAATTTATAATTTTATGCTTCATTGGGTCTAAATTCAGGCTTATTACTCATACAGTTGATGGTGTGACTTAATGGGCTATTTGATAAATTGCATTATAAAAGTACTTTCATGAGTAGACGAGACATAGAGTAAGTTAATTTTAGGCTTCGTTGGGTTTTAATCATCGGTATTTATGCAGAATGATAATACTTAAACGAAGGTTAAGTACAAAAAAGAGAAAAAAGATTAATTAACTCCATTATTACACGAAGAGTGAAGTTTTGGTGGATTTTATGAAAACTAAGACCAAACTCACCTTGAGAGACCTAAAGTTGGAATCGCGTCACAACGTGAATTTTAATTCATATGTGGTGCGAGTTCCAACCGCACAGCTGGATCCCTTCACTCAAAAGGAGTTCTGGCGGAGAGGTGTCGTCTTCCGGCATCATCGTGGGAGGCTACCGGACACCCCGACATCGTGCAGTGTGTCACAGACATTACTTATAAAATAGTGTTATTGCATAATTATATTTCAGCTAGTGTGTTAAGTATTTATTCTATGGACCTTGTTGCCTGAAATAAAACGATTTCATTTCTAGCTAGGTCTGTGGCATTCTCCCTGCTCACCAGGCGGGTTGGAGGGATCTCATTGTGATCTATGAGTTTGTATTTTCCAAAGACTTAGAGTGGTCCTATTCACTCTGTAGAAACCACATGTAAAAAATTTGAATATGAATCTAATAACAGGGTTGACGAGATATGAATTCATGATTAATGTATACATAAATTTGTGATCCAGGAAAATACCCAATAGTATTACGGGCTGCAATAGAAAAGATGCATAATGAGTAGATTTTGATAAATGTCTCTAATTTTGTAAGCATTTTTGTTCAAAAGGCATTAACTTTGGTTTTTAGTTGATTGAAAAAGTCAAGTTTAGAAGTAATACAAAGTATAAAAATAATATAACCAAAGGTCATTTTTTTTTAAATTAAAGCTACTTTTGTTATGAGGCCAATCCTGTTAACGCAATTTTTGACATAGCACCCTAACAAATGTTCTCACATAACGCTTACAAAAATAACATAAGTGACGTTACTCCTGTCCGGTCTTTCTAAGGCGCTTGGAGACGCCATCCAAAGGCGGACGTGACTTTGTTACTTTATATCTTAAAGAGATTTTGGGTTAGCGAGGTAGTTTTTTATTGGACATGCTATGGAAATAGTTTCTACAAATAGGCACTTGTAGAAACTATTTTCATAGCACACAGAAAAAAATGCATCTTCCCTATTTGTAATGAGTTAAGAAGCCCTGATTTTATCAACTCTCCGCTAATAGATTTTATATAGTATATTATACTCGTATATTGGAGTTTAATTTTATCGGAATTGGAGGAACGCTAGGAATACGTAAGAAAATCCTATAGCTTGATTGATCGGTAGCGTGTGAAGTGGAAAAGGCAAAAGGGGCAAAAGTAAATCGGTGCCTTTCGTTAATTCGTTAAAAGATTGTTAAAGATAGGTTTACTTACCATAATAATTGTATTTATTTATTTACCAATTTATGTACACAGAATACTTATACAGAGAATACATCAAATAAAAGTTGTACAAAGGCACTACCTATCTGAAAAGAGATCTCTTCCACACACAGGCCTACGCCTGTGAGAGGAGATGTTTATGTAAGAGAGGCATACAGGCGTGTTTAAACATAAAATAAAGGAGGAAGAAAATTAAAATTACATAAAACTACACTTACTATAAATAAACATACATATATTATAACACATATACTTAAATAAATACATATGTCTATTTAGAAGGAAATATAATATATACTTAATATGAACATTATAAGTAACAATTAAGATAATTTCAATAAAAAATGATCTTTTACTCGTCTTTGAAACACAGAAATCGTTTTAGAGTCAAGTATATTGTAGTTTAATGCACCCAAATATCTTCTTCATCTAAGTTCCCAGTTGCAACCTCTGGTCGACTGGTCGCTTGCCTGACGTCAAACTTCTACGGAAAAGCATTTGTGCGAATAGTTTTACAACCAGCCGCCGCAGCTATAGTTTTAGTCGCCTCTTACGACATCCACAAGAAAAGATGGAGCGGTCCTATTATTCTAAGTCTAAAGCCACACGGCACACCATGACTGCGTTTTTACATATTTCTCTATTCAGTAGAATCTTAATAGAAGTTAAATGACCGGCTAAGTGCGAGTCGGAAGTGCCTACAAAGGGTTCAGAACCATATCTATATAAAAATCACGTTTGTTATGTGGGAGAGCCCCGCTTAAATATTTATTTTATTCTGTTTTTGGTATTTTTTGTTATAGCGGCAACAGAAACACTTTTTCCGTGAAAAATTTCAACTGTCTAGCTATCTCGGTTCATGAAAGCCTGGTGATAGACAGATTAACGGATGGACAGTGAAGACTTAGCAATAGGGCCCCGCTTTTACCCTTTGGGTACGAACACTAAAATCAATCTATTTTCCATACAACATTTCGTCAACTGGTCGGCCAGCGCGGACTAAACAATCTCCAAAAGTGTCTTTTTTTAAAAATATATATAGGGACAAATCACACAGATTGAACTAGCCCTAAAGTAAGCTTAAGCTTGTGTTATGGGATACTAACTTAACGATACTATATTTTATGATAATGGCATTTATAGATAAACAGCCAAGACCCAAGACAATTTGAAAAAGGCCATTTTCCACTTGCCCTGGCTGGGGATCGAACCCAGAACCTCTGGATTGGCGGACTAGAAAATTAATGTCATTAACGCGGAATCACCTAAACAAATGGTTATTCCATATAAAAACCGTTCGTTTAACTCTGTGTTTGAAAAATGGCACTTCTGATAAGTACACTCTGTTATCTTGTCACATTGACATTACTTTCTTTTTTTTTTAAATAATAAATATATAGCGACAAATTACACTGATTGAGCTAGCCCCAAAGTAAGTTCGAGACTTGTGTTATGGGATACTAACTCAACGATACTATATTTTATAACAAATACATATGTAGATAAACATCCAAGACCCAGGACAATTTGAAAAAGGCCATTTTCCTACTTGCCCTGACCGGGGATCGAACCCGGGACCTCTGGGTGGTGGACTAGCATGGTGACCACTACGCCACGGAGGTCGTCGTTCTTGTAGGGACTAATACTTAAAATAACTTCTTCTCAGCAGTGGTCGTTACGAAGCGCTGGTATCGGTAGCTTTTCTTTAAAATAAATTCAATTTCAATATTAACTACACGTAATGTTTGTAAAATTATACTTATTGACATTTTGACATTGCCTCTAAAGGTCTAATTACTGAATAAACATTTCAATTCTGATTTTTATACGCACCACAGATTGCATTCGGCAACCGTGCTCCACCCAACCGCACGTTAAATAAAACTTTATACATTGAAAAGCTACTATTGAACCAAATAATTCAGTAAACATTTCCGATGCCTTACTCTGCCGGCGTAAGTAATTCAATATAATTCCCACCTAGCTGGAACAAAGCATCTTTATTAATATTTGTAAATTATTTATCAAGAACGTACTCGCTGAAGATTTAAGTAGTACCTAATTTTGTTCATAATATTTAAACAAAATTAAGGAATTCGCGTAAAATTTCTCCAAAGTATAAACGCTGGAAACAAGAAAATCCCTAAAAACAATAAATCTTCCCCGACTCGGGAAATCGCGTGGCCCGCTCATTAAACGAATTGTTTATTAATATATTCGATATTGAACTCAAGAAACAATAAGCAATTAGGTCGAATTTCGCTTAAAACGTTACAATTACAGCCCTCTGTGTTTAATATGATTTGCCAAATTCGATCTTTGGAACAATCTGTAATTACTTACAGTATTAAAATGCTTCTCATTAAGTTTTTAATGCGATGCTAAACAAAATTAGCTAAAATACATCAAGTTTTCAAAGATAACAGGTTAGTGAGTTTTTAAGTATATCGGGTCTCTACAATTCAAATGTTTCATTTTAATCAAACTAACCTAAGATAAATTCTATTAACTTAAAATAAATTTAACTAACTTAAATTAAATTAATTATGAATATTGTTGAAAGGTTAACTTAAGTAAATACCGTCGGCAAGTAAGAAAAATGCAAAGAAACTTCGGGGTCGCCGCTCCTTACACTTGCTTAGATCATTATAGCCTAAATCTATTAAAAATTGGTCGGCCGTTCCGACTATATTACGTGAATAGACCATTAAACAATATTCATTATTAAATATATCAGTTCGAAGCCATGATTGGAAGAGAATTTGCCTGAATATCTAACAGAAAACTGACAAAAGTTAAAGAAAAAACAATTATTGAAATCATTGCTAAAAGAGTTATGGCAGTCAAACATATTTTTTTCACATGTCAAAGAAAATTATGTTCTAATTGGACACTCGAGAGTAAAGGGTACCTACTCGCGGCGTCAAAAATAAATAATTTGTTATAGTTAAGAAAATAAACCGTCACAAAATAGTGTCATGATTATATATTTTTTACGTGATTTTAGATTTACTAATGCAGAAAAACTGATATAAAACCTCTGTTTGACTACAAGAAACTATGACGTCATTAATCTATATTAAATACAAATCCTATAGAAAATGTTTGTTTCGACGTTATTTGACTCCAAGAAACTGTAACGTCATTAATCTATATTTAATAAAAATCCTCTATAAAATGTTTTTTGACGTTAAAAGTTTGAGTGATTTGAGTTGTTGAAAAGTTTGATTAATCTATTTTCAACTATCGGATTGAAATATAATATGATAAAATTTTATCATAATAAGCTCTATCCCGACATCAAAAAGGATTGATTTCAATTTCAACCTAAAATATGCCCTGTAACCGAACACAGGTGTACGCTTTACAACTTCGGATCATGTTTGGGTACATATCTAGTATATTATATTTTATGTACGAAACCCGATTCACAAAATAAGTAAAATACAGAAAATATCTTTAGACCCGGCTATAATTCTTGAATAGTATTGTTGCGAATTCATTGCATCCGCTTTTTGATAGTATTATATTATGCCTTAACCTGATTGGGACAAAATATATAAAATTGGTATCAGGTACATTAAAAGGCTAAATATATTTATGTCTTTACTTTAAGTACAAACAAGTAGGTCCACATTTGCACAAGATTAAAACTTTATTCTTGGTGGGTTCGTTTTAAGGCTTCTTTTGCGATTGAAGCTTAGGACAGTATAGTATTTAGTTCATGTATTCATAGCCACATTAAGTTACTTTGCTAAAGGAATATTTTTTAATAGACTAAGGAAGAGGTTATCAATTCTTCGGAATCTTTTCCTATTTTTAGGGTTCAGTACCGAAAGAGTAAAAACGGGACCCTATTATTAAGACTCCGCTGTCTGTCCGTCCGTTTGTCTGTCACCAGACTGTATCGCATGAACCAGGATAGCTAGACAGCTCAAATTTCACAGATGTTGTATTTCTTTAGCTTCTGTAACAACAAATACTAAAAAGAATAAAGTAAATATTTAAAGGGGGCTCCCATACAAAAACGTGAATTTTTATAGATAATGGTACGGAACCCTTCGTGCGTGAGACTGTCTCGCACTTTGCCTGTTTTTTTATGCATGTTTACCGATTATTTGAAGACGCCTGTCTTATCACGTAGTCCCATATACATTTTATCAAAATCAATTGCGTAGTTTGGGGGTGAAGTGGGTTTTAGTTTTGAAAAATTATGTGAAGTGAAATCTAAAATGTTAAAAGTACTTTTATGATCATCATCATAATTTAAGATTGGTGCTCTTGTCGGTGGAGTTTCTTCCATTCTGTTCTATTTTCCGCCATCCTCTTGACATCTTGATAAGACACTCATCTCTCCTTTTTCTTAACTTGCTTCATATAGCTGTGCCTGAGCTTTCCTCTCTCCTTTTTTCTTCCTATTTTGCCTTCTATTATAATGCGCATAAAATTGTCATGTAGTATCAACTATTCTTTTTAGGACTTCTATGTTTGTTACATTGTCCTTCCAACAAATTTTCTCTAGCCTTCTCCAGCACCACATATCGAACGCTTCCAATCTTTTAGTTTCCTTCTTTGTTAGTGTCCACGTCTCGCAGCCGTATAGAGAAATGCTCCAGATGTTCATCTTAATGATTATTTTATGATAATTATATTTGTACTTATTTAAGAAAAGTGTAATTTCTATGTTGTCTTTGTTTTGCAACACTGCATATATATTTGATGCGGGCCGGATTTACGCTTGCTAACATTTCATTATCGCTGTCAGCCGGTTATTTAATAAGCCAGAAATGGACGGCAGGAATGTGCTCAATTTTGAGGGTCATGTAACAGGGTCAAGATATGTGCCCTTGTGTAACACGGCCGAGTTAGGTATTAATTTGTGGATTAATTTAGTAGTGCGTCGGAGCGTTGATCAAATTTGCAAAATTCAATTATTTGGCGACGGTGGGGGAGGTAACCGCGTTGTAGGGTTGTTGTTTCGAGAGTATTTTGGTTGCGCATAAGGTACGCATGTTAATTACTGTGCATCAGATATCTTGATGTCACTCGGCAATCACCGGAAACAATCGTAAATGTATGAAAAGCTATAGTTGCCGAACTTTTTTTTCCTTTCATAACGTACCAACTAAACTAAAAAAAAATAAGTACACAATAAATAATATTACAATCTAGCCTCAACTCAGACATGAAATTTATTGGAACGAAGTTCCTTACGGCAGGCTTGGAGGAGATAGGGATTTTGCTGCGCGACCGAACTGAAAAAAATGTGATAGTAAAACCGTAAGGATGACCTCGTTAAATAAAACCGTTAAATGAGACGTGCGCAGGCGCGACAGTCGTATACACATTGTGTCGATTCTACATTAGCCGAAGGAACTTCGTTCCTACCTGGTGTCCCACGACACCACATTCTTTTTATTGACCTAGTTTTATTAGTTATTGACTAAGAATGTGTCCATTGGTATTTTTCTTATTGTCTCTATTAAGGGCAAGGCACTATGTTCTTGCGACTCTGCTGGCACATCGGAACTGTTGCACTTTAGAACTTCACTAGTTCATAAGGTTTAGTTTTTTTGAGATGTTGCACTATGTCCGTGTTGTGGAAGATCTGGATCGCCCAGATATTCACGTGGTGAAGCAGTATATACTCATGTGCTTCGACGGATTTCATCATAACTTTATCGACGGTCTGCATGTTAAGATGGTTTATGGTAATTTATCGATGGTTGCCGAGTGGCATCAAGATATTAGATAGACGCACTGTACTAAGGTCAGATGATTTTAGGTATAAAAACCTGACATAAGTAAACACACAAAATAAAACTTAGGCACTATTTACTACAGCTTTCCGAAATCTCGTTCCTTTTCGGCAACAAAAGGCAAATTCTTAACTTCAATAACTTCTACCAATGTCAAGAGAAAGTTATGCCCAAAATCACATACGGGCAACATTCTGTCAACAGCTGGCATAAAATATTTGCTCAGGACGGAGGCCGAGTCTCGCGGACGATAAAATCGTTAACTTCCAACTCATTGTAAAGAAGTCCGCAAATAAATCCCAAAACGGTTTGCCTTTAAGTTAAGTTTGGTTTGTACGTGTTGAAGTTATACAACTTATGCTTAGCCTGCGGGTTTAATGTCATTCTTCTGTGTTCCAGGAACATGCAAAAAAAAAAAAACAAAATTGTTGTTGCCTTTTGATTTGACAAACTAGCACACTTTTACAATTCAATATCAGTACGGATAAATTAACTTAGTATCTATCTTCTGAAGATCAATAACTTATGCTTTTTGTAAAGAAAATCTGCTTGGGAAAGAAAGGGTATCAAATATAGGTACGGTAACCTGACAGCGTTTAGGGCTTCAACAAACAAGCGACAGTATGTCCGCGACAACTGCGGCGGCGACCGTCGCTGACTATCAGTCTTGTCACGAACTGTCCCACGACGGTTGCCGACGGTAGCCGACAAGTGCCGCGGAAATACTGCTGCTCCAAAAGGTTATATGAATTTTCGGCGTCCAGCGCAAAATTTGAAATAAATTATTAAAATGGAAACGGAGATGTCATTTAAAAATAACTCATGCGGCTTTAGATAATCCTTCAAACGATTTTATGAACTACTATTTACAGTTTAAAATAGAGGCTTTTCTTAGCATTTTTGCCAATAAACTATTGCGGCAGCGTCTTTGCCACTTGGGCGATGCGGGTTTTTATTTTGTTAGTATTTTTTTCTTTTATTTTTCGTGTGTTTATGTGGTTAACTGGTGTCAGAATAGTCTAGCTGCCTTAAGACATCTGACATAGCTTGACAACTGATAAACAATGATGACTGCCGGGACAATCGGCTTTAATTTACTTCCGAAGCACGGAGGAACTCGATATTTTTTATGTCACTGGTTTTTCCATCTAAGCGCAAAAGCACCCTGGATTAACACATAGGCTACTTAAGGCGCAGCTAGTAATACATAAACAAAAGGCAAGCGAATAAATTAATAACTCACAACATGACACGTGATGACCTCGACACGGCTCGAGTTTGTTGGGTAAAACCACAGGTCATGGCTACTCAGAGGGTGACATATTCAGATATACTAATGACATATACTAAGAATACAAGTATCCTACTCTAGCAGAATATTAATTGGTTTATAAAGTATTATAAAAAAGAAAATTATAAGTAAGCAGTGCGCATTGCTAGCGCTCTCGCACGTAAAGCGACACCGGGCGTGGTCCGCACTTGGATGGGTGACCTTAAGTGACAGTCGTTAAGCTATGTCACGTGCCTTTAGGCAGCTTGAAAATTCTGATACTAGTATTGGCTACACACACGAAAAGCAAGCAATGGGAAAGTTGTTTCTTCGATTTTTGACAAACCAAGTGCGATACAGTTTTTTTCTAACTATATAACTTAAAAGCTATGCTTTTATCGATGGAGTACAAAATTTCTTTCATTTGTCTCTATCGTCCGCCAGCCGTTTCACTTCACAGTACGACATGACGTTCACCTTCTACTTTATTTGCTTAATGTAGCTATGCCTAGGTCTTCCTGGTTCTTTTTTCCTTCTATCTTCCCTACAATTATGTTTTTATTTTTTTTAAGAAATCCTTGTGTCGTATAATAGTTTCTTATAGTTAATAATAAAAAATATGCCATACCTTAAAAATGTATCAAATTGTATTGTTAACAATTATCGAGCCTTAAAAGATTTGTACATTTTCTTTTATCAATGCAAAAGTTGATTTAAATGTGTTGTGTTGTGTGTTGAAAGTATAATTTGTAGTCCATCTAGCATTTAAAACACGTGAACACTTTTAGCAGGAACTTGGATTAACGTAAATTTTCAATGAGTGATATAAAATTTTGATGGTAACTTAATGCCTATATGGTTAGCAGAATTGTAACTTGTTGTATTTAGACGAGGGCGTCACTGGACCATGCTCTTCACCTTAACAATAATTTTAAACTAGGCATTAGGCATACTAGGCTATTATGCCTAGTCTAGCTAAAAATCATTTGCTGAAGATGATTTTCTCTCTTATATAAAATATATATAAATATATACACATAAACTGAATATATATATATATATATATATATATATATATATGTATATATATATATATATATATTCAGTTTCTAATTTTAGAGTTTTTGACTACATCGAAAATTTGGTCATCAAAATTTTAATTTTTTGTATACCTTATTCTCGATACATACACACATAAACAATAAAAAAAACATGTCTACGATATCTAACATGTAATATATCAAAAAGTATATGAAATACTTTTCTTAAAATAAGTCACATTTTTTAATAATTTTTAAAAATGTTTGATTGTGCGAGCGAGACAGCCAACTAAATGTTAAAAGCCTCTTAAGTCCGCCAATTACAATATCATGTAATAAAGTTAAACTAAATATTTTATAAATAACCATTATTTCAAATGCCGTTCTAAGTCCACGAAACATACCTAATGAAACTAAGACAAAATGCTTATAAAACACTTCATTATAAATGACAAAGGCGTTATAATAACAGGGGGTAACACAGCATGACTTTTAAATAAGCATATAGGGGTAACTTGGAGAAAACGAATAAATTTCCCTGCAAAGAGCTTATCATGTATGAGTACATCTCTGCAGGTACCCTTTAATTAATAAGTGGGAAGGTTGCGTCAGTCTGACACTTAATTAAAAGATTCGTAGCAAAAGTGGGATCAGAGGGCATATTTTATTATGCGTTAACTCAGGCCAATTAATTAAGGATGTTCCTTTTTGTTTTTTTTTTTAGGGTCCCGTAATAAATAAGGAACCCTTATAGTTTCGCCATGTCAGTGTCTGTCTATCCGCGGGTCTACTCAGACACTAGAAGTACTAAAAAGCTTTAATTTGGCATGGATATGTATATTAATCATGCCAAAAAAGTGGTAGAGTAAAATCATCAAAACATTTTTTTGGTTAGATTCCAATCCCGTGGAAGTAGTTCTTTTTTATTCAAAAATAATTTGAATTACTGAACAACATTTTTAGATTTAAGGATCCGTATCTGATATTTGATTTTATAGTGAAAATATTTGTTAGAGTCAAGTATCTCCCCCCTTTTATCTTGTAAATGGTTGTATATACACACGTAAAAAATTCACGGCAGTAGTATAATATATAACAATGTTTAAAGGAAAATAGCTAAAAAGGATTTACGAATTAAAAATTTAAAGGCAACAACCCTCTGAAATGTACTCGGAAAAGTAAAATGTCATACAAATTCAATACAAAATTCCTTTTTTTGACGTTTTTAGTACCGTGAACTCAAAGTTGGCATTCGCAACTACGGAACCCTACACTGCGCTTGGCCCGACACGCACTTGGCTGGTTATTGTGTGTGTAAGTTGACCACGGCCATATATAAATTCATATAATGATATCAGTGGGGACCGACGGTTTAACGACCTAAACGTTCTTTAGAAGCACTCCACTTGTGAGTGCAAGAAGAGCTCGAACACTAATGGTCACCCATCCAACGGGCGACTGGGGTTGCTTAACATGCGAAAGCGCTTGTAATGCACATTCCCACCGAGCCACAGAGCTTCAAAGTCTTTTTATGGGAATTTCCTAATTGTATTTTTTTTTATCTGCTCATATTATTATACTATGAATGTATTAGGCGATAGGCAAAATAAATAGACTCATACAATTAGAGAGATTATTTTTAGCTTTTCTGATATATTATCATAATATCCTTTTATGTCTTTGAGGACGTAATATTTTTTTATGTCTTTGATTTTTTTTTATGAGGAGCTCGGTAGCCCGGCGGGAATGCGCATCACTAGCGCTTTCGCAAGTAAAGCGACACCGGGCGTGGTCCGCACTTGGATTGGTGACCACAAGTGGCATGAAAATTTCTCGAGCTCCTCCGTGCTCCGTAAGGCACGTATAAGCCGTTGGTCCCGGCTGTCATCACTGTATGGCAGTCGTCAAGTATTTCAGATGCCTTTCGGCAGTTTGAAAAATCTGACACTAGTGTTGGCCACTTACACACATGAAAAGCAAAGCAAGCATGTCTTCACATGCTCTAAAAATGGCTATAGAAAACAATGAAACGTACTCTAATAAAAATTGGTTTCAAGACGATACTTTGAATAAGACCAATAAACAAATTATTATTGCAACTCTTTTGACACATGAAACTAAGAAAGTACGTATTTCAAAACCACAACGACTCTATTCGCAACAAATATTGCGAGTATCATAAAACGAGACTCAATTCCGACATGACTGCTGTATAAAATAAAAAAGCTAAAAATGCGACACTTTCTTTCACGTGGTATTATAATTATGTATAAGTAGAATTATTAATAAATAATAACAACATTCATCTTAATAAAGAAGCAGTTTTATACATGAACAATTATAGTTAACTATAAGCATTGTGGAGGTCTTTTAGTCCTCCACGTGGTTTTTTCAAAATGGACTGTATTATTCGTAAGGGTCTGCTGAGTGGTAGAGCCTGCCGGGAGGTGGAGTAAAAGATGTATAATTTCGAGCACCGTTTATTGTGCAGCACTATACTTTACTCTTGTTACTTTCACTATACTCACAGATACTATGTAATTCGAAATTATAATAATTACAACACAACAGTTGGACGCGTGCGTCTCGATCGAAGGTTGGCAGAGAAGAGAGAGAGCTGCGGAAATAGAGCGAGACGGCAATCGGATGTCAAAGACAACGAGATTTAGGTTTTTAATTTTGTGTCCTGGTAGGACGATATTTGTATGTGGTTCTCAACAGCATGAATTAAACGAGTTACTCACGTAGACAGTCAGCTACTGGCCGACGTGTTTCGACCTTGTTTTCCCGTAAAAAAAAAACCGCATCAAAATCAGTCCATCCATTCGAGTGCTACGATGCCAGACAGACCGCCAGACCAACAGACACTAGCGTCTAACTTATAACACCCCTCTTTTCTGGTGGGGTTTAAAAAGCAATTATTGACTGAGCGAGCGCAAAGTGTCTCCGTTTGAACTTGGGCCAAAATACTTTTAATGTCTGTCCGGTTGTTCTTTCTACAAGTCGCAATTCTTAACCAGTAAGGCCGGAGTGGTTTTAAGAGGCGCTATGGACATAAACATATCAAAGTATTTTTATTAATTGTAACAAGTCATTCTTTAAAAACAAATAAAAGACCCGACTGTCTTTTTATATATGTTACGGTAAATTTGATTATTATGGTTATTATTAATAATAACCAGTTCTTATTAATACTTACCTCATGATTTGGTAAATGTGATGAAAACTGTGAAATTAATCACTTTTACTGGTTTTTATTAATAATTGACTATGTGGTTTGGTAAAAGTGATAAAACAAACAAGAAACAATCTGTGTTAGTCAATATTTATAAGCAATTTATGTAATAAAATCATGAAATTAACATTAAAAGCTTACAAAAATTATTATTTATTTTTGCAACAATTATAAAATTAACATTAAAAGTAAGTAACAGAAATTATCATTTTTGCAAGAATCATAAAATTAACATTAAAAGCTGACAAAAACTATTATTTATTTTTGCAACAATCATAAAAGCAAAAAATAGCTGCTAGCACGCGTGCACTCGGAACAACAATAGAACCGACTGAGACGCGTAATGACACGTTGCTGCCGTGCCCCCCGCGAGTTCCGGCAACCCCCGCCTGCTTTTAGCGTACGTTATTTTTGAAAATTTATTACATTTACCAACAGTAAGGTGTAATTATTAATAATAATCGGTAAAAGTAAATAATTCATTACTTTTGCCTTCAATTTTGGTAATTATTAATAATTGTTGATAATTATTAATAATTTTCAGTTAATCACACTTACCGTAACATATACACAGTGTCAATCTCAGAACGAATCGAATGACACCACTCAAGCTTAAATCCATCGAGCCGTTCAGGCCGCAAGTGCCAAACAATTATACATACATACATACTCTCGAAAAACATAACCCTCCTACTGGCGCAGGCGGGTAAAAAGCACGGTACTGCATTTTACCGTATTTTTTTCTGAAATCACAAGTTATCCTTCTGTTACCGTCATTAACTTAGTGGCTGCGATATGAGACGTCAGTCTATCATAACACTCTGAAAATAGCTACCACATCGAGCTATGTCAAAATATATCTCGTATCAACTCGTACTCTGTTTATGAACCGCGTCTTTCCGTTGCTTTTTACTAAAATTTTGTATGAAAACAATATTTTACTCAAAAGTTTTATTTACTTTTTAAAATTATTTTGTTTAGAATCTAGACAAAGAGAAATAAGAACAGAAAAATTATAGTTTTATTCGTTTTAGACTTGATCAATCAAACAGGTAGACCCACTAACAAATCAGTGCCATTTTGCACAATCGTATAATATGGATGTGCACAATCGTATAATATGGATGTGTGACAATAATATGCCAGTGAATAAATAAATATATACGGACAAATCACACAGATTGAGCTAGCCTCAAAGTAAGCTTAAGCTTGTGTTATGAGATACTAACCCGACGATGCTATATTTTATGATAAATACATATATAGATCGACACCCAAGGTCCAGGACAATTTGAAAACGGCCATTTTCGAACTTGCCCTGGCTGGGGATCAAACTCAGAACCTCCAGATTAGCGGCCTAGCTCGGATCGGAATGAAGATGAAACTAACTAATATAAAGCCTAATGCCATTATATTAATATTTAAGTTATTTTAATCGACTGGGAAAGAACTCTGTCCGCCATGAGAAGAGTTTTTTCTTGACAATAAATAAAAATAAAATATCACAGGTTGACTGGAAGAGATCCCTGTACGGGACAAGTCCATCATTGTATATTTGCTCTCTCTTGATTTTATTTTAGTACTAGCTGATGCCCGCGACTTCGTTCGCGTGGACTTTATGACTCCGGCGTATAAATATAAATAAAAACTAATGAGAGACAGAGAGAGAGAGAGAGAGAGAGAGAGAGAGACAGAGGAAGAAAGTACTTGTAACAGTGTTAGGAGTTAAAAGTCAATATTATTTTAATTCTTTCCTTCGGGAGCCAATATGAAAAGAGCTGAAGTGTTACTAACCCTGGAGAAAGCCACAATAAGTAGGCCTTGCGAAAAACCAGTCCTTAGATCGACATCAGCAGCTTTAAGCCTCTAAAACTGTGACTTATTTTCATAGCAAAGCAAGTTAACATATGGAACTGTGTATTTTCAAAAGGAAAATTGTTGGGGATGAGTGGCATACGCGGAATAAATACAGTTTCACTGGCATCACTCACTTACTGTGAGCTTTAAGTGTCTCAGCAGACTATGCCGAAGTTTAGTGACTAAAGTTCAGTGTCTAAAGTTCGGTGGGGATGACACACTAAATAAGCTGAAGTTCAGCTGCTGAAGTTCGGTGGAAACGCCGGACAATAGTGATGTGCCGATATGAGAATTTAATCTTCCGTCTTTGGCGCGTCTGCGGCGAACGGAAACGGGAGCGGAAGAGGGGACGGAAGTGGAAGAGGGAACGGGAGCGGGAGCGGAAGCGGAAGCGGGAGCGGGAGCGGGAGCGGCAGCGGTGGCGGCAGCAGCGGCGGCGGCGTCGGCGGTGGCGGAGGCGTCGGCAGCGGCGGAGGAGTCGGCGGCGGCGGCGTCGGCGAAAGCGGTGGCGGCGGCGTCGGAGGCGGCGGCGGCGGCGGGAGCGGGAGAGGGAGCGGGAGCGGGAGCAGGAGTGGAAGCGGAAGTGGGAGCGGGAGCGGAACGGGTACGGGTACGGGTACAGGTATGGGTACGGGTACGGGTACGGGTACGGGTACGGGTACGGGTACGGGTAAGGGTACGGGTACGGGTACGGGTACGGGTACGGGTACGGGTACGGGTACGGGTACGGGTACGGGTACGGGTACGGGTACGGGTACGGGTACGGGTACGGGTACGGGTACGGGTACGGGTACGGGTACGGGTACGGGTACGGGTACGGGTACGGGTACGGGTACGGGTACGGGTACGGGTACGGGTACGGGTACGGGTACGGGTACGGGTACGGGTACGGGTACGGGTACGGGTACGGGTACGGGTACGGGTACGGGTACGGGTACGGGTACGGATACGGGTACGGGTACGGGTACGGGTACGGGTACGGGTACGGGTACGGGTACGGGTACGGGTACGGGTACGGGTACGGGTACGGGTACTTGTACGGGTACGGGTACGGGTACGGGTACGGGTACGGGTACGGGTACGGGTACGGGTACGGGTCCGATTCAGGCAAAAGCATCGGAAGTTCGGCGTTATGTGTTGCTAGTAATGCAAATAACATTGCAGGCATGCATTGGCTGAAATTCAGCCGCTGAACTTCGGCATACAGTACTGAGACATTAAGTTGGGTTCCGTTACACAGTTTCGGCGGAGTCAAATTTCGCATCAGCATTATTGGCCCTCCGACATTAAGACTTATTTTGTAAGCCGTGAGTCCATTTGCTGCAAGTGAATTAAGAAACTCAACTGGATAATTGGTGGCGTCGTCAACAACACTATCCAAGAAATCTAAATATATATCTACGTGGGGCGCACTATAAGTTTCCGGAATGAATATGAAAAAATACTATTAAAGGTACAAAATTAATTTATTGTTTTTCAAAATAATCTCCCTTGGCGTCTATGCACTTTTTCATTCGATGAAACCAGTTTTAAAAAACTTTTGTGCCACTCCTCTGTGGTGACCTCTGAAACGTGTTTTTCATACTCCTCGACAGCCTCTTCTGGTGATGAAAATCGTTGACCGCGTAATTGGTTCTTAATTTTTGGGAACAGAAAAAAGTCACAAGGTGCCAGGTCGGGACTGTATGCAGGTTGACTCATGAGTTCTACATTTTTCGCCTTCAAAAAGTCGTTTGTCTGTCTGGCCGTGTGAGAACTAGCATTGTCGTGGTGCAGGATGATACGGCGTTTACGGTTATTTTTACGGAGTTCGTCAATAACTTCTGGCAAACAAATGGTCGTGTACCAGTCACTATTCACTGTACGACGATTCTCTAAAGCAACAGTAGCCACGTGTCCAGTTTTATTAAAAAAAGAAGCAATCATCCGCTTAGATGCACTTTTCACGCGCGCCACTTTGGTTGGTTTCGGCTCATCTTGAAAGACCCATACGCTCGATTGCTGCTTTGTTTTGGGATCGTAGCAATAAATCCATGTTTCGTCACCTGTTACTATGTCCCACACCAAATTTGACGCACCTTCGTTGAATCTGGTAAGCATGGCACTGCACCAAGTGACGCGGTCCGTTTTTTGAGCCTCGGTCAAGTTGTGTGGGATCCACCGCGAGCACAGCTTTCTCACACCCAAATGTTTGTGTATGATTAATTGTGTTTGACTCATGCCTATTTCTAAGGATGCGCGAATTTCATGGTAGGTCACATGCCTGTCTGTTTCAATCATACGGCGCACAGCATCGATGTTTTTGTTGGTCACAGCGGTGGACGGCCGACCATCGCGAGATTCGTCACTGAGATTGATACGACCACGCTTGAATTCTGCAAACCAGCTATAAACAGTTGTCTTGCATGGTGCTTCATTGCCAAAAGCTGTTTCAAGCCGAGCGATGCTCTGTTGAGCTGTCAAATTACACTTAAAATCGTAGAAAATCATACTACGAAAATTTTCCCGAGTTAATTCCATGTTGATGCAGACACACAATTTTTTAAATGGCGCCACAAGGTAAAAACAAAAGACAGTCAGATGAAACAAACTGCATTCTACAGCCAAAGAGTTCTATTTTCAAATGTTGCAATAAATTTTTAAATATTGTATATGTAAGTGGCCAGTTCCGGAAACTTATAGTGCGCCCTATGTATATATCTAAATATATATAACTCAAAGGTGACTGACTGACTGACATAGTGATCTATCAACGCACAGCCCAAACCACTGGACGGATCGGGCTGAAATTTGGCATGCAGGTACATGTTATGACGTAGGCATCCGCTAAGAAAGGATTTTGATCAATTCTACCCCCAAGGGGATAAAATAGGGGATGAAAGTTTGTATGAAACTTTGTCAATTTTAAACCGATCGGGCTGAGACTTTGCATGCATAAAGCTACTATGACGTAGGCATCCCCTAAGAAAGGATTTTGATAAATTACACCCCTACGCGAGCGAAGCCGCGGGCACAAGCTAGTTAACAATAATTTGCGTCATAAGTTTTTTATTAATTGATTTTTAATTTTTTGGTGTCAATATGGCGCGTTCACATAACCAAGAATTTTTCTGGTGTGTTATGCTCTGAAGGTCCGCAAATTCTGAACTTATAAGTTCTTCTTCGGACGAAACAACTTTTTTTTTGAAAAAATTTCAATGTACAGACACATTTTTTTTACTATTTTATTATAGTATACATTTAGTATGTTTTTGTTCAGCGGCAACAAAAAACATCATCTATAAAAATTTCAACTGTCTAGCTATAATGGTTAATGAGATACAGCCTGGTGACAGACAGACAGACAAACAGTCGGACGGTCTAAGTAATAGGGTCCCGTTTCTACCCTACCCTATGGAACCCTAAAAATCGAATAAAATAAGTATTTATCGGGGGCTCCCATACTACAAACGTGATTTTTCATAGATTATGGTACGGAACCCTTCGCGCGCGTCCGACTCGCGCTTGGCCAGTTGTATTATAACTCAACAAAAAGTTCTCATCAGACTTAACAACTTTTGCTAAGGCGGCATTTTAATATTTCTTATAGTTTAGCTGGACCATTATAGTTCTGCATCATGTGTTCCATTTTCCAAAATCAATTATAGCCTATATGTTGCCCAGGCTTCACAGCTATATAACAAAAAAAGTTTCATTCGAATCCGTCCAGTATTTCCGGAGATTAGCGTGTACAAACAGACAAACAGACAAACAGACAGACATTTTTTTTTTATTTTCTTACTCTATTACTATATCTCCATCGCCCCAAATATTTTTTTTTGAAAAATTTTCAATGTACAGACACATTTTTTTTACTCTTTTATTATAGTATAGATTAGTACAGTGGGCGAACGAGATACTTGTGCTGGCTTTATACCTATATCTTGAATTTTCTCTTAAACTCAAAATAATATAAAATTGAACGTTCCGGGGTCCAGTGTTGCCCCGATTTGAAAGAAAACAGAGATGTCATTTGAAATTTTGTCATGATCAGACCCTATATAACCCTTCAAACTACTTGTTTACAGTGAGAACGTAAAGCTTTTCTACCCACATTAGCGAAAAACGGCCACTTTAGGCTATAACATGAAAATGTATATTTAGAGAGACTTCATTAAAATCTTTCTGTTAATATTAATTTGACTTTAAAAGAAAATTTAAGAGGGGAATACATAAAAGTAGAGAATTAGCCTAAGTTTCTCGTTGGCTCCTGTACAATAAACTTAAATAAACTTCTGGCAAAAAACAAACAAAATAAATGCTGAGACCACGTCTTTGCCTTAATTCAAATGTGCAATAAAAAGGAATACCACTTTTTTTGAATAGAAGTAAACATTTAGATTAATCAGGTCAGGATCCGAGCCATACGTCACAAGGAAGCTCTCCCTGGCCGTTTTTCAGGCTTCAGCGGTTCCCGGTGACAGTGATGAATCAGCTAATCGACTGAATATTTTCCTCGCAAAAACGTACAAGTTACAGAATTGTTACTTATTTGTACGGAGAACTATCTTTAACTAATGTACATATTAATAAAATATCAGATTTTCTCAATTAATATAAAACAGTATAATGCTACAAACTATAGAAGTGCTGACTTTTTTAGAAACTTAGCGTCGTATTATTAAAAAATCTGCAATCTGATTTTTGAAGTGAAAACTTCTTTAGCGGCGTTGCACACTGGGTAAAAAATGTTTAACTCGCATCAGGACACGTGACTGCGTCAGGACACGTGACCCTGATCAAAAACTCGTAAGACGGATGGAGAGTAGACAGCCGGCGCGGCGTAGGAGAGGAAGTATCCCCCTCTCTTTCTACGGCGCGGCGAAAAGGTATGCCTGCGCCTGCTGTTTCGTTTAGGCGGCGCAGGGCGCTTGCGCGTGGCACGCTGTAAATAAATATTGTATTCTACCACGTAAATGATAGTACTTTTACTACAACTAAAAATGAATAGGTAGGGACAAATCTCATTGGGCTAGCTCCAAAGTAAGTTTAAACTTGTTTTACGGAAATTTCCAATTTGACTAGTTTGTTAAGGCGTCCCTTACCGGCCGCACTGTCGTCAACGCGCGCGTAGTTTGAAAAGCTTGTTTTTTCATCCAGGGCAGTGCTAGAAAAAAAGGCGAAAAGTGAGAGTTAGCGCCTTAGGGTACGGTTTGCATTATATTGAATGAAATTAGTATTTTTATTAACTATCCATTGAACGAATGTTAACTATTCATAGGGTGCGAAAACTTATTTCAGGATATAGTTTTTTTTTCAGTTAGCCTTTCGAATGTGTGAAATAAATGTAATTTATTAAAAATTTGAATTACATTTGCGAGGTTTCTATCAGAATATTTTTTTTATTTTTGCATATTATAAGTACTTTATGAATGGTCGAAGTTAATGTAAAATTTGTGCAGATTTTTGGATGCGTATACTGAATTTTTTATTCCATATTTTAATTTTTTATTTCGATAGAAACCTAGAAATAGTGCACAAGATATTTGTTAGTCTAAAAGTTTTCAAGAAAGATCAGTTACTACGCCATAATTACGTACGAGCGATTGTATGAAAAGTAAGACGGGAAGGCCGCTCTAAAGAAAATGCTACGTCGTAATAGTTATTTATTAATATAGCAGGACTCCTGATAGATTATTTGAAATTAAAATTTCATCCACACCACTAGGATAGTTGGCAATCAAGCACCGTACGTTTTAAAAGGAACTTTTTGCCACGTACCACCGAACTGTAGAATCAACTTCCTGCAACAGTGTTCCCGGCCCGATACGACATTGAAACCTTCAAAAAGCGAGTCTATATCTTTCTGAAAGGCCGGCAACGCTTCTGTTACACTCCTGGTGTTGCATTTGTCCATGGGCAGCGGTGATCACTTACCATCAGGTGACCCGTTTGTTCGTTTGCCGCCCTATAACATAAAAAAAATTATAAACTACTCAGAGTAAAAACTATCCTATGTCCTTTTCTGGGACTCAAACTACATCCATAACAAATTTCATCTTAATAAGTTCAGTGGTTGAAGTGTGAAGAGGTAACAAAAAAAACAATATACAAACTCATTTTCCATTTATAATATTAGTTGGGATAGTTGAGATTCAATTGTTCAATGGTTTGAACAACTGTTACTTTTTGCTAACTCGCGGCCTGTGGGGTGCCTGCCTGCACTGCGCCAAAATGTTCAGGATATATTTGATTTTGCGACTTCGAAGTTGATTTTCTAATGAACATAAGACAGGACCACAGGTGAGTACTCCTGAAAATTACTACAAGTAGAAATAGTTATAAATAAGAATGATTTGTAAAACAAATATTGAAAGACATCGCTCCTTAACCACACTATCGTGGTTCTAAGTTAACATACTCAGAAAATTTCAACTTTTGTAGCAAACAAATAAAAGTAAGTCAGAAAACTTGGTATCTTGTAAATGGGCACTGATAAAAAGAAATATGATTCCAAACTTCTACCCCACAATGCAGCGTAAAATAAAGTACAGTTAAAAAAGGAGCATAATCGTCCAAAGTTACTCAGAATAATTGAAAAATTACCATTTTACTTCTTTAACACAAGCTGTGTAAAAGTTTTTGTTGAATAGCGCGATAAAATAAGGTGATAGATACACACATCTCTTAAATTTGTTGAACATCTAATTTATCAATTTAACATTTAGGTCCCATAGTTTGACAATAGCCCCCGTTTAGTTTCAAATTACTTTCGATTCCTCGTTATTGATACCTATGCATTTTTATATTATTTTTAAAACATTTTTCTATTTCTTTATTTTACTTTGTAGCAAACTAATTTTCTTCTTCTTAAATGACGAAAAAAGCATGGCCTAGTTATTAAACTTAAGTGAAACAAATGCTCCACAAATGCTTTCAGATCTGGATGTCAGTATAGATTTGTGTAGGGACACAAACCTTATGGAAAGATACCGAGAACTAGTTAATTATATGAACACGTTTAAATGCACCAAGTTACATAAATACTTAGTTACAAAACGGTGGCCTAATATTGTGTACTTTTTATCTTTAGTTTGACTCCTAATGGGGGTTAAACAGATTAACAATTAATTTTGTTTTTCTCAAAAACATATGATAAAAACACAGGAACCTGCATTTAGAGCAACGGATATTTGTAAACTGTCAGTCGTAATTTTATTGACAGCGTACAATTATCCGTTGCGCAAGTTGCCAAACATGCTCTTGGTTCTTTCCAGCCGTGTGTCCAATCTAGAATATCCGTTGAATATTTACGAGACGGCAGCGTGGCTTGTTTTCATTAGCGTGATTGCTTCAACCCATTTTTGCAAGTGTTGAATGTAACTCGCGTATCCTAAGTGAAATAAATGCAAACTTTCCTCAATAAACACGGTTTGCTTACAATTGCTTACAATTCAGACAATTATCTAGCAAATTGCCTGCTGCCGCAGTATTCTAGTGCTGTTAATAAGCTCATTATTATTGTTTTGCAAAGGTTTTTAAAAGCGTTTTTCAGTATTATTGATTTTAAATCTTATTAATTCTGGATTTGTGTCTTAAGAGCGGCCTTCGCGTCTTACTTTTCAAACAAACGCTCGTACGTGATTATGGCATTGTAACTGATCTTTCTTGAAAACTTTTGATCTCACACGTATCTTGTGCGCTATTTCTAGGTTTGTATCAAATTTAAAAAATTAGGTTTGCATAAATTTAATGAAAATTTCAAATAAAAAAACATTTATTTCATACACTTGTAAGGCTTACTGAAAAACACGTATCACCTGGAACAAGTTATATGAAATTTCCGCACCCAATGAAAAGTGAATATTCGTTCAATGGATAGTTAATAATAATGATAATTTAATTCAATAGAATGTAAAACGTGCCTTAAGGCGCTTTCTCTCCCTTTTTGGTTTGCCTCTTTTTCTAGCATTGCCCTGGATGAAATAACAAGCTTTTCAAACTATGCTCGCGTTGACGACAGAGCGGCCGGGAAGAGCCGCCTCAAGACTCTGGATTGTGTCAACATGATTGTCAGGAATTTGTACAGAAACGTTTTGAGATCCGCCATTTTTGTTCAACTTATTTGTGTCGAATTGTTCATTCATACATACTATCACGTCTCTATCCCCAATTAGACAAACAGAGCATTTTGAGGCCCGTAGCAGATAAAGCAACGGGCCTCAAGACTCAAAAGCCACTTTCAGCGTGATGGTGGACAAGAAGGTGAAAAAAATTTCAAAATAGTGATGAGTTGCTAGCCGCATCGCCTATTAACATACATTTAACCCTTTCACCGCGAGACTTTATATCAGTTGCCGTGCCCCCAGCGTGAGGGGTATGAAATCTAAAATAAATACCTACAACCGAAAAGGGATGTGGATACTTAAGTTATGAGCAAAACGAGCGTTTTCTTTTTTTGTTTTGCTGGAATTATCCGACGCTCGCGAATGGGCACGACAATGTTTGTCGGATAAATCCGACGTTTGCGGTGAAAGGGTTAATATACATATTACTTATGCTACAATTATCGAGAAAATTACCTGCAGCCGCAGTATTCTGTCCTATCCGAGTATCCAAAAAGAGATGAAGACGATGTATGTATTTATACAATGCTGCTCTAAAAGCAAAGAAAACTGTTACAAAAGCGTCTTATTATATGTAAATCGCAGAAGTCAATCAACGAAATCCAGTGGATAGTTACGTCATTTACATACAAAGTTACGTCATTTATATATAAATAGATACAAACATATTACTCATTTGATTCTTAGTTTTAGTTCTGACATTTTCACTATCAAAGCGGAAGATTCATTTCATGATATCTGCCAATATCAACTTTCATAAATAACCCTCCATTTTCCGAGAATATCTGACGTATTTATATAGTTCCACTCGCTATTAGAAATCAGAGAGCATTCAAAGCTGTTATAAACAGAAACAGAATGAATGGTAAAAGCATTTTCAATTGTAATTAGGACCTTAAAATTTCAATATTGTTTTTTGTTTAAAGAATTTATTTTATCAAGGAATTAACTGAATTTACACTACGAGAGATATAATATATCAGTTTTGGTTTAATCTACGTACCTATAATTAGTTATTTCATTCATTTATCTACTTACAGTACGCTTCAAAGTCACTAGTCACAATCTCTCAAACTAATTGTATGAGAAATAGGCATGACGAATGGAAAAATATTTTTAGCTCATCGGTAAGATTATTAAAAAATATTGTTCACGTATTTTTTCTTTTCTCTCAGATACAAAAATGACCAAGATACAGCTCATTTAAATTTCGCATGACGTCACGGCTACGTACGATTCTCCGGAATACGACTCCGGAACATTGATGCTTCGTATATATGTGAAGTTTTACATTTTTTTTGGCAAACTGTAAAATATGGGTCCATTATTATTGGATAATCTAAAAGACAGACTAATTACAATTATATTTTTCTAACCCTGTCGTCACCCCCCATTATTACTCCATTTTTTTAAGCCTGACCGTACATACCATGAAGGAAATTTGCACATAGTGAACATACACTGCGAATATTACTCACACATTACACTTAAAAATAATTAATACGTATTAATTAGGTTAGAATAAGGACTTTTAAATTTATAAAAAAATCTTTAACCACATGAAATCACTATTGAAATCTGAAGATAGAACTATAGCGAAGTTTTAATCAGTGAATAAATTACAAATTATACAATAAATAGTAGATTACATTCATGTTCTCAAGACTGCTGCACTTGCCTGGGTACATACGTGAAAGCAGATTAAATTCAGTTTCTGATGAGTCGTTAATAAATATAACAATGCAGTCTTTTACACCGTAAAAAAATTTAACTTAAAACCCACATAAAAATCAGGTCAATAAAAACAAAATTTCTTAGCAATGCCACGGCAATATGTTTCTTAATATTCTTATTTTTTAGGGTTTCGTACCTAAGGGGTAATAACGGGACCCTGTTACTAAGACTCTGCTGTCCGTCCTTGCGTCCGTGCGTCCGTCCGTCTGTCTATCTGTCTCTCTGTCACCAGGTTGCATCTCATGAACCGTGATAGCTAGACATTGGAAATACAGATGATGTATTTCTGTTGCTGCTATAATTTTTTTTTTTACTAAAATCAGAATAAAGTAAATAGGTATTTAAGTGGGGCTCCCATACAACAAACGTGACTTTTTAAAAGATAATGGTACGGAACGCGAGTCCAGCTCGCTCGTGGCAGGTTATTTTCGTATTATGTTGATGTTGAATTCCACATCTTACTTTCCAGTTTTAGTTCAGTTCAGTCCAGTTTTAAGTTAGCAATTTAATGTGTTAACCATGATTTTAACTGAATAAATAAATAAATAATAAATAAATATATAGGGACAAATAACACTGATTGAGCTAGCCCCAAAGTAAGTTCGATACTTGTGTTAAGGGATACAAACTCAACGATACTATATTTTATAACATATACATATATAAATAAACATCCAAGACCCAAGGCAATTTGAAAAAGACCATTTTCCAAATGGTCTTTTTCATGACCGGGGATCGAACCCGGGACCTCTGGGTGGCGGACTAGCATGGTGAATGTTTTGTACGTGGTTATATAAAGATAAAGATAAAATTTCTTTATTGCACCAACTAAGTATGACAATAATCAAAAGTACATTTAAAATCTAGTAGGTACAAAGGCGGGCTTATCACTAAAGCGATTTCTTCCAGTCAACCTTTGGGCAGAGAAAACTATAGAAAATGTAAGGGAGTTGGCGCAGTTAGAGTATTACAGTGTAGAAGAATATAAGTATACCAATAAATAATAGAAGTACATACATAACAAATGAATGAACAATAAAGTAATATAAATACATAAACTATAAAATTTGTACGAACATTAAGAAAAGTAAATGAAATAATAATATAATGCAAAGTTAATAATAATTATTAATATATTTCCTACAGGGACGTCACGTTCGTATTCTTAAGGTCGCTATAATTATGATCTTTAAACTTTTTACTTTTTATTTTACTGTTTAGAGTCTCCTCCGAAGCACAAAAGACTTTTTTGTTACCAATACAAGAGTGGATCACACAAATAATGTTACTTATAAAATAGGTACTGTTCCTACTAACACGCTCACTCCCACGGGAACGTCGTCTCAATTATTTTATATAAAATGGCTTATCTTTTTCCTCTAGATATCTAAGATTTGTGATAAACAGAAATAGAACGAACGGTAAAAGCTTTTTCAATTAAGAGGAGTACTGCAGTCTTTCGAGTGTCATTTGGGCTCTCGAGAGCTTCCAGTTTCTTATTTCCTTATTTGATATCGACTTCATGCCTCGAGATCAGGTTTAAATGTCGTTGCTAAACTTGGGATCGGATATTCAATTCATCCTTATTTAAATAATCTTATCTATATCCCTGAGACAGAGTCAGCCTCTACCCGGGGTAGACAGAGTCAGTTGTTGTCGACGTTTGTCCACCGAATCATTAATAGACAAATTATTTGTCCTTTCCGCGGCTCGCCGACAGTACACTTTGTTTCCGTACGATTGCTCGACAAGACATTCCAACTTTCGTCTGCTGGCCGACAGAACGATTCGTAACTTAACTTTTGACCGACTCAAAGGCAACTATTGACAGGATGGTGGGTGTGCAGTTGGAAAAAAGGAATAAGACTAGTGAGAGATTAGTAGGGGAGAAGTGCAGGGACGGGGAACGGGGACGCATATTGCGCGGGACCCTAGGAGTTTCCGTTCTCTATTTAATTACTCAACTTTATTATTTCTGTGCTAGTGATTCAGATTTTCGCCCAGAATTCTCTGTATGTGGAAGTGGCCAACACTGGTGTCAGATTTTTCAAGCTGCTCAGGCCTCTGACATATCTCGATAACTGCCATACAATGATGACAGCCTTTCCAAGTATGGAGCTCCCAGTGCAGACCACGTCTGAGGTTGCTTAACTTGCGAAAGCGCTAGCAACGCGTTCTCCCATCGAGTTACTAAGCTCCTCCTAAATACAATGAGAAGTTATTCGTCTGAAAATTGCAGACTTATTCTGTTCATTACATTGTTCAAAACAATTATACGCTCTTTCATTACCTTCTTGGAACATTCTATTGAAAACCAGCAATGAATATCATTTTTATGAGTTTAACGTCCCGCCCTTTGAAATATGTCTCTCTGTCGTCTCACAGCCGTAAAATTTCAAACTTCAGGGCAATAACTCGAGATCAACTACTCATTTCATGGATCGACTACGTGGATTCTAAATTTTTGTGAATTCAGCGCTTATCTGTGGTTTAAGAGAAAAAGAATAAGACTAAGGTCGATAGAATTGAAAAATAAGTATTAGTAAAATCTATTGCTGTCGCACCGTGCCTGCACGATCTGTCGTGCTGTGCGATAGAGAAAACTGCAGCTCGGAATGAAAATACCTGTGTACACAAAATCAACTTTTCGTAGTCTCCTGATTTCTCCTTTAAATCTTAACCGTTTTAATGTCTTTTTCACAAACATTTAAGAAAAGTTAGCAGTTTAGTTGCTACTCAACTTAAATATTTGAGAGTTTCCGCTGAACAAATAATATATTTTTTTACATACAAAAGGAAAAGTATTCTCTCCACCAAGATGTCATGCCGGCACTTTATATACAGTTATAAAATCATCATCATCATCATCATTTATCTATATCCATTTCTGGATGTAGATTGCAGGCCTACCCCATTTTTCTCCAACATTGACTGTTTTTGGCTTTTGTCATCCAAAATTGAACCAAAGTATAATCAAATTCCATGAACGAAAATATTTGGTAATATTCTTCATTTTGAATGTGAAGTAATATGACTAATTGTAGAAGTGTCTTAGACTGGTATAACATTTTACAAGCTGCCTAAAGGCATCTGACTTAGACAACTACCATTTTATAAGCCTGCCGAAGCTCGGTAGAACTCGATATTATTTCATGGCGCGGACTTCGGCTAAGGTTGCTTAACATTCGAAAGCGCTAGTAATGCGTTATCCCACTGGTAACCCAGTGGTAACCCACTGGTAACCCAAGCTCTTATAACCAACTGAGCAATAACTTCCAAGGACTAAAAGGAATTTGTTTGTAGATTGCACAATATGTGTTCTGTCTAGACTTCCAGCGGAAAAGAAAATATAGTTTGCACGTAATAGAGATTACATGGAGCGGAACACGGTCTAAGTGCCCTGCAAAGTGGGAAAAATAAATGAAGAAACATATTGTATGTTTTTATTTTTCATGTGTGAGTGGTTAAACTTGGTGTTAGATTCTTCTAGCTGTGTAAAGACATCTGAATAAGCTTTGAGGAATACCCATATAATGACAGCCAGCACGAACGCCCAGAATGCCTTCCAAAGCACGAATGAACTCGAGATATCTTTGTGCTTGTTTTCATCATCAATCCAATTGCCGACACCGGCTAGTAGTGCGTACTTTCACCGGGATACCGAGTATGACCAACCGGACAACTAACTTCCACGGACTAAAAAGAATTTGTTTGTAGATTGCACAATATGTTTTCTGTCTAGACTTCCAGCGGAAAAGAAAATATAGTTCGCACGTAATAGAGATTACATGGAGCGGAAAACAGTCTTAGTGCACGGTGAGAACAAAATGTAAAAGATATGTCCGTCCAACCACTGAAAAAACAGTTTTTACCCAACTACGGCAAAACTAAACGGAAAGGTACTGATTTTAGCAGTGTATGTATGCATGTGGGTATCTATGTCTATTCAAATGAGATGTCAATCGATCCATTATTATTGTTTAAGTGACATAAGCTACAATTTGTTTGCGATAAATGTAAATAACGAAATTTCCGTACAAAAAGGCTGAGTCTTTTTGTTTCCATATCGTGTGGGGTATCAAACGAAAGATATATAGCTCATTTCAAAAATATATACTTTGTTAGCCGTAAATGACTACCGTAGTCGGGTATTTGTTTTTTAAATGTGTATCTTGTATGTTTAACAATTAGTGCTTTTCCAAATTATCATTGTCTAATTAACAATGATAGTTCAGAAAAATATGTTGAGTTCATACGAGCATGTGCTTATGTATTATGTTAGTCTTTATTCCTAACAGAGTAAGGGTTTAAGGCCTTAAGAGTAAAAGACCGTATTTAACATGACGTAGGTATGTATTTGTGTAAAAAAACTCTCCCTTGGACTGCCTACTAAAAAATGAACGCGCCATCAATACATCAGACGGACATTAGTTGACCCTAGGGATGTTTCCGTTAGCTAATGTACTCAAGCCCATTCTGATCAAAAGCCATCTATCTACTTCCGTGATATCAGACAGGATTCCGATTTGCAATTATAGTCTACAATAGATAATTCAGATAGTTCCTGCTACTAGACACTGTATTTCAAAGCTTGAGATAAATATTTCCAAGTTTATCAAGTTATTTTTATTCACCTCATTGCAAAACAGTGAAATAATAAAAACTTGTAGACCCAATTTTTTTTTTGCTTTATTTATTGTTTATTAAAATATAACATACAGTTAACAGTTTTACAAAAACACATCTGCATGCTACATGCTTTTTGTATAAGTATGCTTCTTAAGGGGATACATGAATTCTTTGATGGCCAGTGCTGGCCCCATTTGAAGTACGTTAATTATTTGAAAGGAAACGGACATATGATTATAAATTTTGTCTTGAGTAAGCCCTAGATAACCCTTCAAACTATTTTATGAACTACTGTTTACAGTGTAAAATGTGAAGCTTTTCTTCGCCGTTTTTCACAAATTTTCGAAAACAATTTTTACGTTCTCACTTTAAACTGTAAACAGTAGTTCGTTAAATAGTTTGAAGGGTAATCTCTGGCTTACTCAAGACAACATTTTAATTTATATCACCGTTTCCTTTAAATAGGGCCGCACTGGACCCAAAGAAATTAATGTATCCCCTTTATCAAATGCTAATATTGTGTTAGATATTTCAAGCTGCCTAAAATCATCTAACGTAGCTCAAAGCCAACACTTATTTTACCCACTAGTGTGTAGGTTTCTTCATCATGCTTTCTTCATTGGAAGGAGTTGTAAGTAGTTGTCAATGTCAATGATCGCACATGAGTCAGATTGTACTACAAATTCAGAGATCACAGCAAAGAAGACTGAAGATGTACAAAACTTCGAAAGTTTCTTTCATCGATATATTATAAGTTGTAGTTCAGTGTAACAGAATTGAACCGTAGATCTTTTGGTGCGCTCTTAAACCATTAGACTACTACCACTTTTTGTGCAGGCATTTAAACATATTTAAAACAAATGTGACGCAATTTTTACTCACTGTCTTTACTAGTCTCTCACAACATATTTCAAAAGTGGCGCCAGGAACAAACTAATCCTTATAAATGTACGGAACCCGAGGACACGCTAAGCCCGCATCCGCGCTCTGCACAGCATTCCAGCTGAGATTCAACGGAGCCATAACTTTATGTTACGTTGCTCACATTCACACCAGAACACGACTTTTTCTAACTTTAGTCTATCATTTGTTTTCAAACTAAAGTAAAAAGAAGAACTCATAATATAAAACTATAACTTTACCATAGCTTATAATTTACACAGAACACAACTTGTAATTTTAATCTATCATTTGATTTGTAACTGTAACTGTAACAAAAGTTTATTTGCTAAACAACTTAAAAAAAAACATTGATTATCAAGAACGCCATCTAGTGATGAGTAGTGAACTACCGATACGACTTGATATCTATTATTTCCTAGAGATAACGTTAACCCCCAATAACTTTTAAATGGCTTAATCCATTTTCATCAAACATAGCTAAGAACGACCGCAAGGAAATTTGAATTCACTTTGAAAAACCTTAACGAAATCGGTTCTTTCGTTCGAGCGCTACGATGCTACAGACAGACAGACAGACAGACCGACAGAGATTAGCGTCAAACTTATAACAAACTTTTTTTGGTCGGAGGCTAAAAAGATGAACTAATCCTAATAAATGTACGGTAACCGAGGACACGCCAAGCCTGCATCCGCGCTTTGAGCAGCATTCTTGCTGAGATTTAACTTAGTCATAACATCACCTTACGCTGCTCACATTCATACCAGAACAGGAATCCTAATAAGTATACCATTTGTTTTCAAACTAAAGTAAAAAGACGAACTTTAAATGTACTTACCCAAAGACACGCGAAGCCTCCTTCCGCACTCTAAGCAGCATTCCTGCAGAGATTTAACTGAGCCATAACTTTACTTTACGCTTCTCAATTTCACATCGGAACAAGATTTTTACTAAAATAAGTCTATTTTTTTTTTGTTTTAAAACTAAATAAAAAGATGAACTTATTCTTATAAATTTAATGTACGGTTCCCGAAGACACGTTTATCCTCCGTCCGCGTTCTAAGCAACATTCCTGCTGAGGGTTACTAAGCATATAGAGTACTATAATATTTTACTCTTCGTTACAAAGAGCCGTGATATATATATATATATATATATATATATATATATATATATATATATATATATCACGGCTCTTTGTAACGTAAGTCACATATATTTTTTTAATAAAAATTGAGAAGACCAACAACTATTGTAATTTATGTAAGTGAATAACGCTAGTGTCTGGCTGACTAAACGCATCTGACATAGTTTCCAATAAAACGATGGACCTGGACGTCTGGACCAACGTCTTAACGTACCTTCATCTACCTTCTTAACGTACACGGAGCAGCTTGGGAAGTTTTTGTGCCACTAGTAGAGTAGTGCCACCCATTCAAGAACAGAGCAAGCCCGAGGTTGCTTAAGAGCGGCCTTCCCGTATTACTTTTTATACAAACGCTCGTACGTGATTATGACGTTGTAACTGATCTTTCTTAAAATTTTTTTTAAGAAACAGGTATCTTGTGCGCTATTTCTAGGTTACTATCGAATTAAAAACATGAAATATGGAAAAACAAATTCAGTATAAGCCTCCAAAAGTCTGCTTTTTTGCACAAATTTTACTTGAACTTCGACCGTTTATAAAGTACTCATAAATTGTAAAGGTAAAAAAAAAAAACGATAGAAACCTTGCAAATCTAATGAAAATTTTAAATAAAAAATATTTATTTAACACACTTGTAAGGTTTACTGAAAAACACGTATCACCTGAAACAAGTTTTATGAAATTTACGCGCCAAATGAAAAGTGAATATTCGTTCAATGGATAGTTAATAATAATAATGTCATTTAATAAAATGTAAACCGAGCCCTCAGGCGCTATCTCTCCCTTTTTGCTTTCTCTTTTTCTAGTATTGCTCTGAATGAAATAACAAGCTTTTCAAACTATGCTCGCGTTAACTCGCGAACTTTTCGTTTCTTATGTAGAAAGACGAACTATGCTAATAATATTTTAAAAACTAAAATCCGACTTCAACCCCAAACTACAAAACGGATTTTGATAAAATTTCTATGCGTCCAACTAAAAATTAAATAAACATTAAAAAAAAAATAAACAAATCGGTCCAGGCGTTTTCGAATAATCGTGGAGAACACACAAAAAAAATTTAAATAAAAGATGGCGACGAATTGATTGATAACCTTCTACTTTTTGGAAGTCGGTTAGTATATAATAAAGTAATTAAGTCAAGTGTTCGTGCCAACAAGAAGACATGCAAAAAGTAATAAATTTTCCTTGCAAATGCCTAAGTCTACAACTGACTACCATTTTGTTCCGTTTTATAGCGCTCTAAATCAACTGTTTATTTTTAACAGCCGCCGCTAGGAATAGAATTTGTAGTTAGTATTACGCCTGACTAGAATTTATTCTTTTGGTTATCAGAAGTTAGGTATTATTCGCTTTTCTGCCTTTTTAGAAGCTTTTATTGAACTTGCAATGTAAATTGTATGTTTGTTTAGGTCAAAGGCAACTCAATTTTGAACCAGTTACCCTCAACCGATTGAGCTGAAATTTGGTATATTTGTGTAATCGAATAAAGTCAACTAGCTGTACCGGTGATGAAATCGGTAGATTTATACAGAACTCAGTTATAAAACAACATAACCTCATTGAGTAGTACTCGTTTAATTTGTCTTGACAAGCACTTTATGGTAGATAATGTCAAGGGTCTGATCACGGTTGGTGGTCGATGGCACACAGTATTAAAACGAGGCAACCCTATCGACTTTCAGATTATTATGTTTTACTTGCTTAGTACTTAGGCCTTGCAATAAAAGCTTGTAATACGAAAAAGTTAAATTAAAAAAAAAAAATTTCATAAATAATTGGTATAGGAGAAACCACAAAGGCTTAAGACCAGAAGAATTTAATATTATAATACAAGATTAAAGTAATAATAACAACCGTAAGATATCAAATAAAAACTTGAAAAATATTACCTTTGGTATAATATTTTAAACGTAGCATTTTACCTAATACCGGTACAACGGGTACAACGGAGTAACGGAATTAAAAGTTTGTAAGTCAAGTAACAGGCGAGTCAATTACAGTTTTAACAAGCACAATAATTATCAGAAGAAAATGTCTAACAATCCGTTGAATCGCGAGTAGAAATTAAAGGTTCTGTGGAAAATTTACGTTTGTTGTATCCAGGCCTCCTTAATTTTACATGTTGATATATCTTTTATTGTTTTATTAAAGCGGCTGATAATCTAATCACTCGTACTTATTGTTGTAAAGCGTAATGTGTATATTACGGTAGATAATAAAATAATAATAACAATCTCTATACTCTATTTCAGATGTCAATCTATAATTTCTCTTAGTAGTATTTGTTCATGTTAGTAAACAGGTGAAAGATTACGTTTTTTTTTTAATTTTAAAGGTTAAGGGGATACATAGATTTTTATGGGTCCATTGCTGTCTAAATTTTTTGACTGCCTCCGTGGTCCAGTGGTCAAGGCGTTCGCCTTGTGACCCGGAGGTAATGGGTTCGATTCCCACTGGGAAACATACTTTGTGCAAAGTTGTTTCCAGTCTGGATAGGATATTGCAGGCTTGAATCACCTGATTATCCGAAAAGAAAGATGATTCCGTGTTTCGGAAGGCACGTAAAACTGTGGGTCCCAAACGCCACCTAGCGTTTGATCATCAAAACTATCCAAGGATTGGTTCCTGGTTTGCCCTTTGGATTGTGGAGGTCAGACGGCAGTCGCTCTGTGTAAAAACCAGTAACCTCGTCAAATCTCCTTGGTTAGGTAGCGGACCCCGGGCTCTGAAGCGTTACTGCTGAGGATGCAACCGGGAATACGCTCGGATGATGATGATTGCTGTCCAAATTTGAAATAAAACATTGGAAAGGAAACGGAGATATCATTTAAAATTTTGTCTTAATCAAGCCCTAGATAACCCTTCAAACTATTTTATGAACTACTGTTTACAGTGTAAAGCGAGAACATGAAGCTTTTCTTTGCACATTTGCGAAAAACGGTAACTTTTGGTTCATGTGAGTAGAAAAGTTCATTTTTAACAGTAAAAAGTAATGCATACTCTACCTGTATGCCTCTCTTACATAAACATCTCCTCTCACAGGCCTACTGGAAGAAATCTCTTTTGAGATAAGTAGAGTCTTTGTACAACTTTTATTTGATGTATTCTCTGTATAAGTTTTCCGTGTACATAAATTGGTAAATAAACAAAGTAGTTCATAAAATATTTTGGAGGGTTATCTAGGACTTGATCAAGGCAAAATTTTAAACGACATCTCTGTTTTCTTTAAATTATTTATTTCAAATGGGGGCAGCACTGGACCCCCAAAACTTCATGTATCCCCTTAATGTTACTTATATTTTTATCAAATTCTCTAAATAAACCTCGTACATAAGAACGTTTCAAAATATCAGTTTTGAAGACGCAAACCTACAAGATAATAATTTTATTTACCAGGCAAATTTAAAAATCCCTGACCTTCAAGCTGAATGCTTGAAGGTCAGGGATTTTAAAAATATAATTAATAATTTCTGAACGGCTAAACCGATTTTCATAAAAATATAGCTAAGAAGAACCACCGCAAGAAAATTTGCTTTTACGTGAAAAAACCGCATTGGAATCCGTTCGTCCATCTGTTCGAGAAGTAAGATGCCACGGACAGACATTGGCGTCAAAATAACACACCGCTTTTTCGTCGGCGGTTGAAAAGAGAAATTAAAGCCCAAGTATCTTGTTGGCACCTTAAGGTAAGGGGCCCTAAAATAAGTATGACACAATAATAAATCGTATCTTACGTTTTTATTTGAAGGTCACGCGATAACTCGCGCGCCCCATTTTATTGTTCAGCAGTGTACCTTTTCAAAATCGGTTGCGTGCCGCTGCCGCGTCGTATGTATTTTGCATGTGAAAGAGCTACTCGACTGTTTCATAGAACAATGAGAGTGTAGAAGAGTAACTCATCTTTGACGACCTCCGTGGTGTTGTGGTCACCATGCGAGCCCGCCACCTAGAGGTTCCGGGTTAGATTTCCGGTCAGGGCTAGTTGGAAAATTGCCTTTTTCATATTGTCCTGGGTCTTGGATGTTTATCTATATATGTATTTGTTATAAAATATAGCATCGTTGAGTTAGTATCCCATAACACAAGTCCTCGAACTTACTTCGGGGCTAGCTCAATCAGTGTAATTTGTCCCTAGATATTTATAATTTATTTATTTCAAGCGGATAAGAGCCTTTTTTGTAGAGTTGGTTTTAACAAAATATACGTTTTAAAACTAATACACGACTACGGAAAAATGTTTACGGCAAACAATGTGCTAATAAAGACCTTTCATTTGATACTCGACTTGATATGGAAACAAAAAAAGATTCTCTAACTTTTTTGTATTTTACATTCGTCATATACATTTTTGCATATAAATTGTCTTATAGATAGATAGATAAATTCATTTATTTGCAGCTATAACACACATTAGTACAAAAACTATACAAAAAAATGGAATGCAGACGCAAAAAACAGATACCTACGTGCATAATTTTAAATGTATGTGTTACAGCAATACAAAAAGGCTACAACTGAGTGGTAATATTGCCCGGAAGCAATACACTGATTTTCAGTTGTGAACTAAGGAGATGTGTGGTGCGGATCCAATACTTAATGATGAAAATAAATAGCAAAATAAGAGTATGTGTACGTTTATATAAATAAATAAAATAGTGTGGTATAATAAATTAAGAAGTGTAAATAAATAGTTAATTGCATTGACTTAAAGTTGTCAGGTTAATGGCACAATGTTTATAGGACACTAGGTCTGTTAGCTCGAGTGTACGACAGAATTTTCGGATATTAAATTCATACAACCGAGAAGTCTTTCAGTGACAGCAACAGCTACCGGCGACGTGTTGGATTATTAATCTTTTGGATATCTAGTAAATGGGTATAAAACCTTGTTTTAAAATATGGAATAGATGTGTATAATCTTATTGGAGGTGGTATATTATTCCGACATTTCGTCGCCTGATATCGGAAGCTTATTGTGGCGATATATGAGAAGTGGTGGACGATAAGATCTGGCATTAGGGTTAGGATTGAACTGAGTCTTCGTATAGAGATGTTCTGGAGTCCTACGCTTTATCACTCCAAACAACAGTGTTGCTAGGTGTAGCTGTCGAAGCCTATGTCACTCAGACAACAATGACAAATCGATTGACATCTCACTTATGAAAATTGCTTAGGCGGTCTGGATGCTACGGTGAAAGACACACAAATATCCACATGCCTACCCACACACATACCTACGTACATACTTTAAGCTTTGTCGCAGTCGAGATTAAGACGACGCTTTTCAGATTTCCACAAGGTAGTTTAGTGGTCAACTATCATAATATGACACAATTTTTTTGAACCCGTCATATGTGGTATATATGGTGTGGGCCAAATAAATGGCGACGACACGCTGTAACGGTGTTCATTTTACAGGATTTGAAAATAATCATTTTTTAATATTGACTTAACAGAAAAATCTGACCTTTCGTATAATAAAGTGGAATGTTATTCCTAAGAGCAGAAAAATATTCAAGCGTTTTTAAATATTTCATCCCTTCCCTATGGTACTTAGGATGGTTTTATAATCGGCTTCCTACCTGAGCTCAAAATATCGGCCTTCTTTGACGACATGCAAAAATAAATAAATAAATATATAACGACAAATCACACTAATTAAGTTAGCCACAAAGTAAGTTTAAACTTGTTTTATAGGATACTAACTCAACAATATCTAAATACATATAAAGATAAACACCCTAGACCCAGAACAATTTGAAAAAGCCATTTTAAAACTTGCCCTGGCTGGGGATTGAACCCAGAACCTCCGGATTAGCGTATTGACAATTACGCCACGGAGGTCGTAAAAAAAAGCCGTAAGAAGTGTCCATTTGCATACATACAGTAACACTTCTTTGTCTCTAACGGGGCAGACAGAGATTTTTGAGTTTGGCGGCTTTAAGCAGACAGAGCCCAAGGCCGCAAGATGCAGACCATTTATTGCGTGATGGTGGACGAGAAGTCAGAAAAACGAATGAAAACAGTGATGGGTTGCTAGTCGCATCGCTTATAGTCGATTCGCACCTTCAATTCCTTTCGATGGGCTTGTACAGTCTGTGCGGGACCTACAATAGATTTACAACTTGACAATATTTAAGAATATCGACATTTCAAAATTAAATTAAACAAAACAAAAAAATTATTCTCTGTTCCCATATTAACTTTAAATATTAATTTTAGTGCGAGTTGACGTTTTTGGATAAAATGCTGTAGTGCAGTTTGTTACCGTTTCTACTGCACTAGAGCTTAGAAAGCGGCAGTAAACTTAGCTGGAAGTAACCAATAGGGCTGGATCTTACTTCAGCGAGAGAGAGAGCGGCGGAACGCTATAGCATCGGCCGTGCTATAGCGTTCCGTCGCTCTCTTTCGCTCTGGCAAATAACGGTTTAAAGTGTTAGAAAAAGATAACATCATGAAAAGTGCTGCTCCGTGCTGACAAGTGAGATCCAACCCTTAAGCGTTAAAAATTGTGCAACAAAACAAATTAACGTTATTTAGAGATATTATAAACATCCGATGATAACAACGATATATTTGAATTTGAATTTGGTACAAGTACATTTTTTTTCTTATCTCCCACACCAGAATTCAAGTTATCCATCTGCCGTTTCGCTAATTTGTATAGGCCCAGCGGCAAAAAGGTGCGTGATCTTTGTCGGATACACGGCGAAATTTATGAGGCATAGTGTATAATAAGTTTTATTAGATAAAGCCTGTAGCACCCTGTAGGTCAGCGTGCGGCCTTGCGAACTTGGAAAAAATGTCTTCTTTGCGAGTGATGTATGGGTATAGTTTGTAAATTGTTGCGGGTTGCTTCTAAGTTCTTGAGTTTGCAATACTATACTAGTGGCTCTGTGAGCTGCAGACCTCGCTAGTCACCCCGACCCGTTAAAGTTTATCAGATAAAAAAGTTGTTCAGACAAAGAAGTTACGTCTTAATAAGGATATAAATAAGGATAACAAAATAATTTAATGAAAATTTAAAAATTAAGTCTAAATTGCTGAATTATGATATTTTTTTAAGGTTTCAACCGCGTTGAATTATGATAATTTACCATTTTGAAAAATTTAAAAAAACGGAATCAAAAAAGAATCTATATAATTTTCAAACCTTCTCTCAAAATTTCATGAGAATCGGTTGAGAAATGTGAACTTTAGAGACGACAGACAGCCGGACAAAAGCATTTCTGGCCAATCTCGAAACTGTGACGCTTCTCTCACCTCACTCGCTCTGCCAATTATATAAGTACACATATTTACGTATACATACACACTATCATGCCTGTTACTTACAGAGGCAGGAGCTATGTGGCCCGGCGGGAGTCCGCATTACAAGCGTGGTCCGTCCTTGAATGGGATAAATAGCATAAAAACTTCTCAAACTCCTCCGTACTTCGGAATGCACGTATATGGTATAAGCCATTAATCCTGACTGTCATCATTGAATGGCAGTCGTCAAGCTACGTCAGATGCCTTTAGGCAGCCTGAAAAATCTGATACCAGTGTAGACCACTTTTACACACACGAAAAAAAGGCAGAGGAAGGAAGCATGTTTAGTGGAAACATGCTGCGATTCTGAGAGACTCCCTTTGCTTCATAAAGCATTTATAAGTTTCGCCGCTGCGGAACCGCGCACTTAATTTTTCCCGACTGCGCCAGAAGGAGGGATTATTTTCGAGAGTATGAATGTATTTATCTATGTATAATTGATTGACACGCTCTGCAGCCTGAACGGCTCGATGGATTTTAGCTTGAAAGATGTCGTTCAATTCGTATTTACTGTGAGAGTGACACTGACCCTCAAATTCATAAAAAATAACAAGCGTTTGCTAAACCCTTTTTAGTTAAAACATGTTTTGTCCCTTTCCCTCTTTTGAATATTTGACGTTGAAAGAACGAGACAAAACATATTTTAACTAAAATAGGTTTAGCAAACGTTTATAATTTTTTTATGAATAAGGGGGTTAGTATATAACTATTAAAAAATACAATAAATAACAAAATGAAAAAGTCAGTTGGGTTTTTTGTTTTTGTAATAATTACTTGTTTTAGTATTTGTTACGGCACCGCGAAACCGTGCGTGGGTCAGACCGAATGCATACAAAATCCATGCACGCACCGCAACGACTTAGGGCCAGAACAGACGGGGCGCAAGTTGCGCCGCGTAACAGTTAGTGATGGGCGGTGCATAATTACTAAATCAACCCATTTGAATATTTACTCAGTAAATTGAGTACATACCCGACAAATATCCGTATTTATCAATTTGGTGACCAGACTGGTTAATATGAGTTGCGACTTATATTTTATATTTATATTCATTATTTCATGTTTTCATGTCAATTTTTAAACTTAAATCTAGTTTACACTTGCAGTTCTTGTCGGAAAGTGTGTGTATATGCTATAATATGCTTAAAATGTAGGTAAACGTCAAATGCGATGCTAAAATATATGACCATATCAATGATATACTGAAAGTAGGCTTCTTTGAATTATTATCATTTTTTGCTGGGAGGTGTGCAAAGACGTAATTTGATGTTAAAATATATGAGCACCCTCTATTTACTCTATTTATTAAATCTAGTGAGTAAATACTCAAATGGGTAGATTGAGTATTATCCACTGCCCATCTCTAGCTGTGACGCGACGCAACTTGCGCCCCGTTTGTTCCGGCACTTAAGTCGATTCGCACACTGCTCCGCATATCGCTACGTCTCGCGGGGTCGGACTGCATGCAAGTAAATTATCTCAAATTGTATAGAAAGTATAGGACGACACACTGACACCGCGTCTACGTGCGTCGATTTTGGATGGCAGCCCCGCGCTACGCAGCGGGATGCGGGGCAGTGTCCCAATCGCCAAGCAAGCTTTATAACCCTTCAACAACCGCAATTTTGCAAACCTATTGTTATCTATTGTTCTCTCGGTCGGATCCGACCGTCTGGAAGCTGACGGGATAAGTATAAAATAACAAGAAAAATCAATCCATTACAGTTACATCTATAACATTTAAAAGATTATCTAAACATTAATTTAACAATATCAATATACGGTACCGGCAATATGTTGAACTCAGGCATTGTATAATGTGCCTAGGCAATGTATACAATGCCTGAATCATTGTAAGGCAATGCTTGAAATGGTATATACACATTTCATACCCCGAATTAGTCACGGAACGTAGGTTAGGTAGTATTGTTGTTTAGGTGGTATGGTTGTGCAGTGACCATTTCAAAGCCGAAGTCAGAGTCGAAGCCGAAGCTGAAGCCGAAACCAAATCCGAAGCCTAGTAAATGTATAAATTACCTAGGCATTGTATAAAATGCCTGAATTTTACACATTGCCGGTAACATATTCGTATAATAAGTACTAAAAACATTACTTCTCTCTTTAGGCTGTATTATTTATGAGCTACTACGCTTAGTCATAAAAAAAATATAATTGCCACATAAAACTTTACAATAATTAACTTAGGAATAAACTTGAGAACTTTTCACTAAAGCTAAAAATAAAATAAAAATTAATTACTCCTGCAATTTACTTGTACGTAAAACATAACGATGCTCGAAATGTGTAATCTAAACCTGTCTGAGAGGGTTCAAAGACCTCTCCTTTCTAGTGTACTTGTAATGCCTGAAGATCACTGAAATAAGGAGATGCATTTGAGTGAAATAAAATTACAACTTTTCTAACTACAAAATCAAAATATTTATTGAAAATAATTAAAGGTTAATTTTTTTGACCCAAACTGATTTCGCGAATCCTTGTCATGGGCTACCCATTCGCAGATGTGACTTAAAATCACATTTCAAAAGAAATTGGTCTCATTTAGATAAACCAAATTTAACCTAATAAAAAAAAGTATTATGATAGTTACCATTAAAACATATATTTAAATGATTATAAACACACGGTCAAAAAAAATATTGTACCTAAAGCGTAAAGTAAAATATTTATTAATGTATTATTTATATACAAACCTCTCCTCCTTGCTCCATTCTTAGATAATGCTTACCACAATAATAACTTAAGCATCGCCATTTTATAAAAAGTAAAAAAATATGTTTACGAAAATTTACAAAATTATTTTTATTTTTAAGCTGATTTCATAGTGACGCCGGCGAGACGCGCCGTTGACCAGCGCGTTTAAAATCGCGCTGTGAAATTAGTTTGAGTATCGCGCGTTGCGTTCAGATCGCGCGCGCTTCGGCAACGCTGGACGATGGCGCGCGTTTCACGAACGGCGCGTTTGAACTGCGTTACTATGAAACGTGGCTTCTTACAATCTAGTGTAATACAAACACACGCGTCTCAAACGCATGACTCTGAAATCAGCCTTAGAATAGTTTTAGTATTACAATATGCATGAAATATTCATACGACATACTAAGAAAACCCACTTCCCATATTTCCTTCTTACTCTGTTCTTTCATAATATCACAATAATGATTCTCAACATACACGACAGACAGCTTATCACGCCAACTTTAGCATCCCCATTCTGTCAGGGTGAAAAATGGACGGAATTTACGAAAATTCCTTGTAAAAAACGCACCTAGTTAACTTAATGGTAGGCTCATTACTACGTGAAATACTTTTAAAGGGGCTCACGCACTGGGCGGATTTCTGGCAAGGACACTTCTACGTCTTAATCAATTGCGGAGTTTAAATATAACGCTTGATTTTATTGAAAAATGCAAAAACGTTGATGTTATTTAATGAATACTATATGTAGAGTTGCTTTATATTTATTTATTTAAAACTTCATTTGCCAATAATAAATGGTTACTAACCGGCCAAGTGCTAGTCGAACTCGCGAAGGAAGGGTTCCGTATCATTTTATCTATAAAAAACAGTTTTGATGTATGGGAGACCCACATAAATACTTAATTTATTCTGTTTTAGTATTTATTATTATAGCAACAGAAATACGTCATCTGTGAAAATTTCAACTGTCTAGCTAGCACGGTTTATGAGATACAGCCTGATGACAGATGGACGAACAGATAGAAGGACAGACGAACAGCGGAGTCTTAGTAATATGGTCCCGTTTTTACACTTTGGGTAAGGGACCCCAAAAAGCCGGAATTAATGCAATGCAATAAATTCAGAATAGACAGAAATCTAGCGCAGTAGACGCAAAAGTAGAGTACTCAAGAGTGTTGATAAATCTCAAGTATACCTGCTTAGGTATACTTGAGATTTATCAACAAAACAATTTTAGTTAACTTTTTCGCGCCAAAAAAGAACTACGAGTATATATACAATTTTTCAAAACTTAAAACCATCTTCACATCCAAACTGCACTAGCAATTTTTTACAAAATTTCTATGGGACCGCCTGCGAAGGTATTTGAACCGACAATAAGAGATCACATTTATCCTTAAGCTATCAAACTGTACCTCCAGGTTCGATCCCGCGCTTCCTTCAAACAAATCTCGGATCTCATGCATAATCAATCGGTAAGTATACAATACATCAAGCAATCAATGACTGACGTCTATTGTCGAACGCTTATTGCAGGCTCAAAGGTAAACTAGAGAGGTATGTATTTAATATTTGAACATCCAAGCCAATTACAATTTCAATAGAGCGATCCCGAAATCATTGTCACGGACAAACGACTCGGAATTGCTTTGTGCCATTAAAATGTTTTACAAAGAGTAATGCCACAGGGCGAGTAATATCGCGATTGGCGAAAATCCTCCAAATTGCTTTGGAGAATTGGGATTGTACAGTTAGTTCCGATAATATGATCTAACTCGATTCCGGCGCTCGTAAATAATGGAAACGTTTTAAGTTTTTGTTGGGTTTTCGTTCTTTGTCAGTGGATTGGCTCTATATAACTCTGAGTTATTGGTCTGTTTCCTATGGAATGGGAGCGTTGATCAGACACAATTTCAATGATAATCCTTCCTACTAATTATTATATTATGACTACTTATCCTATACTTTAAACAAGCAATTCTGTTATGTTTATAAGGTCTTGGAAACGGCTCCAACAGTTTTGATGAAAATTTAATATCCGACCGACCGACCTACTGACGCGGCAAAAATAAAATGATTTTCAGAAAAAAAGTCTCCCAGCTTGTAGATAATTCTACTAGCTGGCAGACTTTTTAAATGAGAAAGTTTTATAGATGTATGGATGTTTTTCAACTTTCACGACAAAATGGTAGAACGAAAAATCTTTATCTAGGTAAAGTCTGACGTTCCCGTGGAATTGACAATAATTTCACCACCTAGGCTGCACCGCGGTGCGGGCATCAGCTACTATTAAAAATAAATCCAAAAAATTGTATAGATGAATGAATGTGTGGATGTTTGTTCGACTTTTACGATACAACACCTAAATGGATTGTTATGACATTAGGAATAATAATAGCTTATTATCTGGATTAACACATAGGATTATATACCGGAAATATACGACCCACTGTTGGGCATAAACCTCCTTTTGTCTATGCCATTGAGTCCTATCCCTAGCCATATCCAGTTTTTTCCAGCATTCTGTTTGATATCATCGACCCACCTAGCTGGCGGATGCCCAAAACTTCGTTTTCCATTCTTAGGGTACTCGGTGATAGCCTTACTCCACCTTCCATCATTCCTTCTAGTCCGGTGTCTTGCCCATTTTAGGTTCGCAATCCTAGAGAGCACGTCGTAAACTTTCGTTACAGTATACATACATAATATTGACGCCTGTTTCCCACAGGTGTAGGCAGAGACTATGGACATGGACCTCCACTTGCTACTTTACGGTCAACATAATTGTGAAAAGAAAATATACAAAATATGCTTCACTGCTTGTAGATTACAGGAAAACCTAAACAATTCTATCAATGGAAAATAAAGTGGTAAACTCAATATATTACGTGAATTTTTTTTTGACGACCTCCATGGCTTCAATCTACCTTCCACCATGCTAGTCCGCCACCCAGAGGTTCCAGGTTTGATCCCCGGTCAGGGCAAGTTGGCCTTTTTCAAATTGTTCTGGGTCTTGGGTGTTTTTCTATATTTGTTATAAAATATAGTATCGTTGAGTTAGTATACAATAACACAAGTCTTGAACTTACTTTTGGGTTAGCTTTGTAATTTGTGTCTATATATTTATTTATTTACTTACGGAAAATCTTTGGCATTGTACGGAACCCTCTCTACGCGAGTTCGACTCGCACTTGGCCGTTTTTGGAACGAAGTTCCTTACGGCAGGCTTGGAGGAGATAGGGATTTTGCTGCGCGACCGAACTGAAAAAAATGTGATAGTAAAACCGTAAGGATGACCTCGTTAAATAAAACCGTTAAATGAGACGTGCGCAGGCGCGACAGTCGTATACACAAGAACTTTTGAACTTCGTTCCTACCTGGTGTCCCACGACACCACATTTCTTTTTTTTTAATTGCTTACTTAGACTTATCATACAATATGTATAGAAACTTACCAACAGACTACCCATGTAACTTCCTTTTATTAATAAAAGTTGCTGCATCTTCTAGCAAAGTATGATAAATATTGTATATCGTAATATTTATCGTATCGTCCGTTCTCATTACCGCTCCGTTAAACGCAACTTATGTTGTAGCCGTGTCTCTAGCCGCACGCCACCGCATCGGAGCGTGAAACGAGGCGTCATATTGAGCGTGTTACTCTTCCACTGAATAAAACTTACAGGGCAACTGCACATTTAGCTTTATTTAAAAAATGTATAGCAAGTTTATTTGCTATAGGCAAATTAAAAAAATTCCCCGATAGAGAAGATGCGTATTTTTTTTCATTGTGCTATGGTAAGAGTTCCTAAAAGTAGGCAGGAACAAGCAAAAACTACCTTGCCAACCCAAAATCTCTTAGATATCAAGGTTACAAAGTCACGTCCGCCTTTGGACGGCGTCTCGGAGCGCCTTAGAAAGACCGGACAGGAGTGACGTCATTTATGTCGCATTTGTAGACGCGATGTAAGAACATTCGTTCGGGTGCTATGTCAAATATTGCGTTAACAGGATTGGCCTCATAACAAAAGTAGCTATAATTTTTTAAGCTAATCCTGTGATATTGTACTTCCAAAATCGAAAAAAAATATAATTGTGTTTAAAGACAAAATCAGACACATTTATCAAAATCTACTCTGTATAAAACAGCATCTAGTGATTAGTAGCGTAACGTCGAAGTCGTATCGTAGACGGATATCCGTAGCGCCATCTATTATTTGTTAGAGAAAGCGCTGATTTTCAACTGTTAACATAAATAACTTTTAAACGGCTCAACTGATTTCCATCAAGCATGGCTAACATCCACCGCAAGGGAACTTGCTTTCATATAAAAAATACACTACGATGCCACAGACAGACATACACACAGACAGTCAGACAGACAGACAGACCGACAGACAGACAGACAGACAAACAGACAAACAAACAAACAAACAGGCAGACAATAGCGTCAAACTTATAACACCCCTCTTTTCTGTAGGAGGTTAAAAAAATATACGTTATGATCTCTCTGAATCTAATAGTTTATTTTAATGTGTTAGCTTACACCGTTTTAAACAATAGTTTCGGCAACCTCTTTACTGATTTAACTCGTTTTGGAAATATAAATTCGCTTTTTTCCAAAACCTCGAATCGTATTTTTTTTTTAAACGTTAAGAACACATTTTTATGGGGTTTGTTTGAAATAAAGACTTATCACGTCATACTTTGACGATAGGTCTAAATTTTATTTAAATCCCATAGTAAATGCGCGCTTTTTGACTCTAAGAAACTATGATGGTCTTGGTTTCTTGGAGTCAAAAACTGCTCTCAATATCAGTTTTTCTGCAAATAAAAATCTAAAATTACATTTAAAGATGGATAGGATCATGAAAAATGACAATATTTTATGACGTTTTATTTCCTTAACAGTACTAAATAATTTATTTTTGAGCAAGGAAAATACCCAATTCTTAATATTCAATGTGGAAGTGACATACCCGTAATAAATCAAACTACGGGCTATACTAGATCACTATAGTATAATGAATATAAAATAACAGTCAAAAACCAAAAAAATATTTTTGGCATCCCCGTACAAATTGCCCGGGCGACTATACAATTTAGTATGGGCATGCCAATTTTTTTTTTTTGTTATTTTAATTTCATTATACTATAATACCCGGCACGTAAGTTGAACAAAAATGGCGGCCGTCGGCGCATGTTTAGATAAAAGTGTTAAAAGAGATTTTTAGGTCTTTCTTCATAGCCGAAATCATTTCTATCTGATGTTAAAATAGAAATGTGATTTTAAATGGACAAACACGTCGAACAACGACCGCCATTTTTGTTCAACTTACGTGCCGGGTATTGTATAGTGATCTACTATAGCCCGTGGTTTTATTTAATATCAAGATGACTCGCATACATAATATATTTCACGTTCCAAAAAAATATACCTCCATACATTCAGACAATTATCATAATTCAGACTAAGAACTTTCGTCGTCCAATAGAAACGTTATTTACCTATGTATCTGTAAAGTGTATAATTTTTTTTTGTTTAATCGTTTATAGTATAATACAGATCACCTTTTAAAAAAATGTACGATGTGTTACAAATATTAAAGATATCAAATAATTAAGTGTATAAATACGTGTGACTGTACCTACATAGAATTGAATGATCCCATCCAGAAAATGATTTAAGTCAATTCTCGTATGAAATTAATGTCTAAGTTACATTTGTTGTTGTATTCTACTTTATTAATTTATAAATACCTACATATTTTTAGTTTAGTTGAGGAGCTCGATGGCCCAGTGGGAGTGCGCATTACTAACGCTATCGCAAGTAAAGCGTCACCGGGCGTGGTCCGCACTTGGATGGGTGACCGCAAGTGGTATAAAAATTACTCGAGCTCCTCCGTGTTTTGGAAGGCACGTATAAGCCGTTGGTACCGGTTGTCATCATTGTATGGCAGTCGTCAAGCTATGTCAGATGCCTCTAGGTAGCCTGAAAAATCTGACACCAGTGTTGGCCACTTATACATATGAAAAAAAAAACAAAATTTGTAGTTTATCGTTTTTGTGTTTTTTTTTTCGTCTGTTTTGAGCCAAGTATTACTTATTTTAATGTTTTTGTTCTTAATATCGCTGATAGAATGAGCTAAGCAAAGTTCTAAGATGTAATCAGACTTATATAATGTATGTTTGAGGAACAAAGTAAGTTGGTTCGAATATGAACCGAGTCATTTAAAAGAGATTATATTCAACTCGATTTCACAGTTGGGAGAGCTATAGAACAGAAAAAAGAAACGGCTTTAGTCCATAAACATAAATTTTGATTTCATTCCGGGTTCATTGGCTTTTAAAAGTTGGCTATACATAAGTATAGTTGATATAGAATCGTGGAAGGATTAGTATAATAATTTTATAACTATCCGGCTCGAGGCTTTTGTTGAAACTCCTCGATCGGTGGTTTTTGATGAACTCAACTTTGTGCTTCATTTTGGGTCCATTATTAGTTTTCGTGGCTTATGTATATTAAAATACGAACTACTTTATCTGCGTGTTTCACGGTATATTGACGTTTAAAGAAATACGGACTTTTCAGACGGTACAGACTTAGTGGATAGGCAAAAAAAAAACAGTGTAAGATTTTTCCATATCAAATTAATTATTTTCTACGAAAGTAACATTGTTCCAATCGAGTTATACTTTTTGACGTCCTTTTTTTGATAGACGACATCACTCCTCTGCCACTAAGGTTCTAAGCTATACTATCCTAGAACAGAAATAATTTCTCATATTTTCTTTTACTCTTCTAATTGTAGTGCTGTTTTAATCTTAAAATATGAAGCGTCGGACATCGGAAGGTGGTCAGACGACCAGGTCAAGGTAGCTGAAAAAACGCTTGATGCAGTCAGTAATTTAGGAAATTCTTGGGAGGGGCCTATATCCTTCAGTGGACGTCATGCAACAAAATGATGATGATAAACGCTGAAGTCGACACGCCTTTGTTTTTTACACCTAACCCTTGGTGCCTACTATTTTTTAACCCTCGACAAAAAAGAGGGTAGTATGTTTGATCAAAATCGATGTCCTCGTTGCCGTATATCATGACGACCTCCGTGGCGTAGTGGTCACCATGCTAGTCTGCCACGTCCAAGGTCCTGGGTTCGATCCCCGGTCAGGGCAAGTTGGAAAATGGTCTTTTTCAAATTGTCCTGGGTCTTGGATGTTTATCTATATATGTATATGTTTTAAAATATAGTATCGTTGAGCTAGTATCCCATAACACAAGTCTCGAACTTACTTTGGGGCAAGCTCAATCGGTGTTATTTGTCCCTTTATATTTATTTATTATTATTATTTATTTATTGTATATATCAGTCGTATTCTAGCTACGTATTGAGATCGTTTTGTCCGCCCGACCAACTTTTTTTAGCTAAATATGCCGTGTTGTAGTGTTTTAGTATGTAAAAATAGCAGTAAGAACAAAAATAAAAGCAATGTAGGTATTTCTTTCCATCAGTATGTACGATAGCATGCATTTTCTTTTAAAAAATTACGAAAATCATTCTGGTACGATCATATTAACTAGGTAGTTCTAGAAAGTTCGTTCCCGTAAGTTGTCGCTACTCGATTAGTGATGTACAGATTTTGCTATTCGATTAGTGATGTACAAATTTTGTCGATGAACTTCGCTACTCGATTAGTGATGTAGTTGAGTCAGATGCGGATTTTGTCGATAGAATAAATCGAAATTTCAGGTATAATTTAATAGAATAACGCAACTATTTTTAGTAATAAATAGATTTATTATAAACATGAACATTTTCTAGTATTTTTATTGCAATAAAAAAATTAATATTAGTCTAACCTTTCGAATTATTTTTAGACCCAAATGTAAAAGAAAAGTGGATAGATGCAACGGCCTACCCGTTGCATCTATCCACTTTTCTTTTACATATTATATAATTATATCTAATTTACTTATATATAATAATTTAATTTTCTTATAAAAGTTGTCCTTTATGTCAATTTTTTTCTGCTCTAGCTCCTGCTGCTGCTCACAAATTTATATGTAACTAGCTTTAACCCAAGACTTCGTTAATGTAATATAAGTAATTTGAAAAAGTCTCCATTTGTATGGCAAAATAAGATTCACCATGCCAAGTTCCATCACTCTTTTTTGGGGATATAAACCTATATCCTTTTCCGAGACTCTTAAACAATAAACCTACATATTCAATTTCAATTAAATTGGTTAAGTAGTTGAAGCGTGAAGAAGTAACAGACAGACGGATTTACTTGAATATCACTGTAATAATAGTAATGGATCTACAAAGTTATTGACACAATTCTCTGTATTTTAAGCTCACCATGCTGGTTTGGGTGAAAGGGACAAAAGAAAATAAATAGAATGTACCAACTTCCCGCATTCCCGCGCAGATTTTAAAAGCCGATCGAGAGAATGGGCAAAATGGCAGAAGAGAAATTCCTCTGCCATTTCGACCATGCGGGTAGCAACCCATCACTATTTTGATTCCCTTTCCCACTTCCTCGCCCGCCGTCACGCTAAAAGTAGCCTTTGGATCTTGCGGCCCTGGGCGATTTCAGCTTAAAACCGCAAGACTCAAAATGCTCTGTATGTTCCATTCCATTTGGGATTAAGATCGCTACAGGGATAAAGACGGATTTTTCATGTTCTCAAAATAATAGATCTTTAATTATTTGAGACTGGCTTCGCCCACGATTTAGTCTGCACATCCATACTAATATTATAAATAAGAAAGTTACGCAGACGAAGTTGCGAGTGAAAGTTAGTGTTAAATAAAGATAAGAAAATTCGAAAAAAAAATGCCTTTGCGTCGAATGATATCGATACTGTTAATCAATATTAAATAATATGGACATCACTATTCGAGTAGCGCACCTGTCGGCAAGTAGCAGAATTATTTCGTAGCTTGGGATTCAAGTGACGAAAAAATTCTGCTTTTTGATGATAGATGGCGCAATTATCAGACTTATTAATTTGAGTTAGATAGTAAATAGCAAAACATCGTAAGTACTATTTGAACCGTAGCAAAATAAACCTTATGCTTGAGACTTAATGTCGTTTTTAAAATGTAGGGTCTATTGACTTAGGCCAATATTGAAATAAATATATTCGACCAATCAAACGAATGTGTGCAATATGTGATTATTGGTTTATTTGTGTGAGTTTGGCGACGCTTGTTTCTTAACTAATTTAGGCCCAAGGCACTTCCACCTATTTCTGTGTTCCGTGGTGGCGGGTATGAAAATACTACAATAGGTATAATAATTGTTATTTTGGTGGAAGCTTACGAAGTTAGATCAAAGACCATGCAATTTGAGACAGTTTTGTTATTAAGGTTATCACTGAAAGGTCGTAATCGGGTTGTGTAGCTACTATCTTACAATACTGGATATGTTATGTAAGATTTTATTATTAAACCAAACTTTTTGGAAATAAACTTACTGTTTACTCTGAAAATGAGCGTTTTCACAATTGGCAGTTTTATAAATTTTCTATAGAACGCTTTAACACTGTGTCGTTTGTCGTCACCGATATTGGGATGACAGTTTGCCATGGCATTAATCGGCGGACGACAATAAGCGATGTTTTAGGGTTCCTTACCCAAAGGGTAAAAACGGGACCCAAACACTAAAAGTCTGCTGTTCGTATTGCCAAAGAATGTCCGCTATACCAATTCTCTGAAGAACTTAGTGAACTCCAGCTGTAGACTGGCTTAAACACCTACCACTAAATGTTTAGGATTTGTGCAGTAACATGACATACGTCATGATGATGATGATTTACGCATAAAAATAAGGCTGCTTGCAAATAGCTATTTTGCATCCTAGTGTTTTTTATTGCGTATTTATTATACATTGAAGTTTTGCATAAATATATATATAAATTTGTTTGTGTTCTTAGTCCATCGAACTATGAAACTACTGAGCCGATTTTAATGAAATTTTACTAACAGTTTAAGGAAGTATTTCTCCAAAACGGTTCACTTGTAGAATACATACCCGTGTTAAGCCCGCGCGTGTCACAAGTTGCGACTAAAATAAACTATTTTTTTTTTTCTTTTGTAATATCCTAAAAATGTCGTAAAACTCTGTTACGAAAGTTCTAATAATGTCTTGTCTAAGCCCAGAATAAAAAATTTTATTTAAAAACTTGCATTAAACACTCATTTTCTACGATCTTAATTAAAACCTGGAGCATTGTTCGTAATAGTGGTTACAAGCGTTCGAGATGTCAAATGCAAAGCGCGTTTTTTCTCACAAATGTTTTCTTGTTAGTGTCCTCCCGTAGCGACAAGCTGAAGTGAAAAGTAAATGTATGCATAGAAATAAGGCCACTTGCAAATAGCTCCTAGTTATTTTGCATCTCGTAATTATTATTTTTTGCATATTTATTATACAGTGAAGTTTCTGTAAATGTCTATAAGTCTTCTTGTATGCGGTGGACTATGAAACTAATGAGCTGATTCTAGTAAAATTTTACTCAAAGTCAAAGTAAGTGTCACATGTATAACATATATATATATATATATATATATATATATATATATATATATATATATATATATATTGTCACTAGAGTGGGTTGGGGGTAGGAAAGGAAACAACAATAAACTGTTTCACTTTACTCACTACTATTCTTTTATTCTTCTATTCTCTTTTCTTCCTTCTTCGAATTTCACTTTTCAACTAAAACCTTAGGCGGCGCCTTGTTCTGTTTATATATCCCCCGAATTCGAACAAAATCGCATCAATGTTCCAAACTCAAATTACTAATTTTATATCGCCTTCTCTCTCACTCATTTTCTGTCCCGTATTTTCTTTTCCATTTAGTCTATAGTCCATTTGTTTAGGTATTTAAAAGAATGTAAACAATCTTGACATGTCTTTTTATTGAAATACACACGTTATAAATCAATACCTTCGCAAATTACAAATTATTTATTTTATAAATTATAAATTACATAATTTATTTGTAATTTGCAAAGGTATTGATTTATAAAGTGTATATTTCAATAAAAAGACATGTCAAGATCTTCTTCTTCTCGAGTCGAAAGGCTATAATAAATTTGACCAGTGTTTGGCCGCGGCGACTCCCCGATCATTTGCCTCATTAAGGTCCTGCGATATGCAGGAAGTGGGGCTTTTTGGATAGGACAATAAGTATCATTGATTGAATAGCACCACACTCGCATTTATCGTTTTTGGAGAAACGCCACGTAACTCGGTTCTCTTGACATCTTCCAACGCCAGTCCGAAGTCTATTTAACGACTTCCAGACTGCCCAAGGGAGATCGGCACCAGGTGGAAGTTTCTCAGCAGGCGGAAATATCAGAATCTGGAAATTATTTGCCCCAAAGCTCCACTCTTGATCTAGCGGCTTGTCAAGATTGTTTAAATTCTTTTTAAATACCTAAACAAACGCACTATAGTATTATCTAGAAACTTCAAAAACACTATAAGTGACTGTGATTTGAACCAACGGTCTCTGGATCTGGTCTCTCACAGTCCATCGCTTAGTCCACTAGGCCAATCGTGTTCTGACGCTATTGACGAATTTTTCCTTCAGTTGAATTCTTTTTGTTCGAATTCGTGACGTTGACATTCATCTCCTTACGCAACAATATTCTTAAAAATGTTGTAAAACTATTTAACCGACTTCCAATTCCAAAAAGGGTTTTCAATTTGTCGTGATCTTTTTTTTATGTATGCTCACCGTTTATTCAAAGACCTGTGGACCAATATGGAAATTATTTTTATTTGTACTTTTGACAGGTGGTCCGCTAGAAATTTTATTAAAATTGGTTGTCAGATTTGGAGGTTAATTCAGAAATAATATTTTTACCAAGACAATAATAAAAACAATAAAAAATATATTAATTTCGCCATGTCTGTTTGTCTGCCTGCATGTTTGTCCGTCTGTCTGGTGTTTCCAAATTATTATGAGTTTGTCAACACTGTTTCTCGATATAGGGATCCGTTTTGAAATATTTGGTTTTAAAATAAAAAAAATTGTTTGAGTCAAGTGCCCCCCCCCCACCCCCCCTATCTGCTAAACGGTTATATATGCACACGTAAAAAAAACACAGAAATCATAGCTAATATATACACAACGAAATTTAAAAGAAAAATATCAGAGCTAGGTAGGGTTCATTAAAAAGTTATAGGCGACCAACTTATAAAATGTACACGGAAAAGAAAAATTTTCATAAAAAATAATAGAAAATTAGTTTTTATACGTTTTTAGTGGCATGAACTCAAAGTTGGCATTGGTAACTACGGAACCTTACACTGCGCGTGGCCCGACTCGCACTTGGCAAATTATTATTTATTCTACAGAAAATTTTGAGCGCCATTGCTTATATATTTTTGTTGTATTAAGTGAAAAAAACTTAAAATAAATACGATAGTATTTCTTAGAAACAGAGTGTGTACACAATACTAAAGTTTAGGGCCTAAAATATAAATTCGAACCTATTATAAAAAGAGATGTTTTTCAATGACTTAAAGTATCAACATTCAATTTTTTTATTTTCTCCTCACAACAAAAACCTTATACATGTTAAAACAAATGTATCATAGTATAATATAGAAATCTGTTTGTGAGGAGCTGGTGTCTGAAGTAGGATGAACCTGAATTACAGATCACCAGGTCCCCAACCAACGGATCAAAATCAATTTACAAAAATAACCAGACAAAGCAACAAATGAAAGTTTATGTTGAGCATTATCTAAAGTACTTATATAATTAATTATACAGACGTATTCATAAGATTTCTTTTTGTATATGACTGTGTTTTCATGATACAATAAAGTTATTACAAACAACAGAATTAAGTTTCAAGAAATTCAATAAAAATAAATATAACCTTTGCATTATTTATACAAAAGCTAAAAGCTTATGGTATAACACATCCCTTTTGGGCCAACAATAGCAAACAAACAAAACAAATAACTCAAACAATATATGTAAACATCCCCATAAGAGGAAACATTGAGAGTACAGAGATATTGTTTTATATAGTTAATGTACTTCGCAAAGGGACAAGACTTAAAATAGTATTTTATGCCACAGTTGTATAAGGAGGGTTAAAAAATGCGAGTGGCGCAGGTTACGATGCGAGCCTTGGCGAGCATCGTAAATTGACGCCATCGAGCATTTTTTGACTAATTATCGACGTTGCATACAATACTTTTTCTACGACTACATTTACTACAATAAATACAAAAATAAACAAAGAAAAGTACGAAATACTATCATATGTTTGGTAGATACTAGGTATCTATGGAAGACTTAATTTTTTTTATTGACGTCTTCCTAGTGACTAAAAGTGCCATTTTTGAAACATGGGATCACTTAAACAAATGTTTTTCATACAAAAAATCATTTGTTCAGTGACTTCACTAACGATAACGATTTTATTATGTTGGCAGTATGGGAGATCTAAAGAAAAAAAGTTATAGGTCTATGGCTAGGAGTATCGTTTTGGCGAAATAACGACACATGTGCTATTATATTAGGAATAGACTATAGACTTTTCTGAAATCATATAATCTATGTTCTTATATTAGTGTTCGGGACTATTTAAAAGACAAATAACAGTACAGGAGTAGAAAAACTATTTAAAGTAAACAAGTGTATAATTTCTATTCAAAAATAAAAGAAGTGGAAAAAGGAAAACTTATCTTTTAATTTAGTACTTTAAGATTCGTATATCATTTAGCCAGCTAGGAAATGCCAAACCGATTACCATCAAATATAGCCAAGAACAATTTCGATATAGTCAGCTATACAACGTGAAAGGGACATACCCGTAATTAATCGAACCACGGGTTATACTAGATCACTACAGTATAATGAAATAAAAATAACAATCAAAAACAAAAAAATCGAGACTTCCTTACTAAAGTATACATACAAGCCGTTTACGGTTATATCAATGTATATATGTTTAAAATGTGCCTAATCAAGATCTTTGATTTAATATCCCACTCAATATAGAAAGAATATATTTTACTTTAACTTTTTGTATGTTGCAATTGTTTTTATTTTTTTTGCAAACAAATTGCAAAAAAAAAATAGCAAAATGTTGACTGAAAGAGATTGCTATGCGATAAGTCCGCCTTTGTATCATAATTCTGCCTTCTTTTTTTCTGTTATTTGTTTTTCCTTTTGTTTATGGTGCAATAAAACGTATTCGTATTTTATTGTATTTAGCTTATATCACCCGGATAGCAATGATGAATCAAGCGATTCGGATAGAGTAGACATACATACCGCCATACATGCACACACTGCTAAAATTATTACCCTTCCTCTTGCCTTTGCCGTAGTCGGGTAAAAAGAATTAACGCATACGGCATACAAAGCTTTTTTTCTGTACTTTTCAATGTTTTGTGCCAATATTGTTCCACGTTCGGAATCTCTCCTTTGGCCCAATTATTTTCCTTTTCCGTAATCGACTGACATGGTTGACGCAAGTAGTGACGTAATGATACAAAGCTGACGCCTTCCTGACACTATTGTTCCTTATTAGTTACTTTTATTTATTTGTGTTTTCTTTGGGTTTATTGGAAGTTTGTAAGGAAAATCGTGTGTTTGTGCATTGAGTGTATGGGGAGTTAAATTTTTTTACAAATCGTGGACTTACAAACTAGTCATTAATGAGCTAGATTTTAAAGCTAGAGCATAATATATAATAATTAGCATAGGTAGTTATTTTAACATTCTCATTTAGAAATGTTAATTTAATAGTTTCTTGGAGTCATAAATCGCTCTAATATCAGTTTTTCTGTAGTAATAAATCTAAATCATGTTTAAAATGGATATAATCATGACATTATTTTGTGATGTTTTATTTTCTTAAAAGTACCAAATTATTTAGTTTTGACCCAGGAAGTTACCCAATTCGGTATTTTTTTCTTATTCATATCAAAAAGTAACATGATATGAAACAGAAAACATAAATTATAATTTTACTTTTTCAAAATTAAGCAAGTCGCCTGAGCCTTTTAAATCCGGTGGAAGGGGAAGCTATCAAATAACAGAAAAAGGATGCACATACACGCGCGTGACGTCACTGTCATTAGGTGTCACGCTTACGAAAGAGATAGCGAGATGTCCTCACCACGCTCCCAATCTTATTTTTAAAATGATAATTGCTGTCTCATTTTATAACCAATTTACTTTCTATTTTCGCAAAACGGCTTCTTCTTAGTTTTACATGTTATTTGTATAAAATATTGTCCTAAAACAAAGTCAAATAGCCCTATTGAAATAAATAATATTCTTGCGATAAGTATTTATCAAATAATAATAATGATAGCTCCACTTTCTTTCTTGTCAGACCTTAATATTGATAAATAAATAAATATTTACGGACAAATAATTTAGAAGGTTTTCCTAGTTTCGCCTATTTCCTTGATATTTTTGATCTGCGTTACAGGAAACATAGCACGTACATAACAATATTTTTTTGCCTCAAATTAGCACGAAAGACTCTATAGGGACGTGTAAACAAAGTATTTTTGGCTCATTACATAGATTATTAAAAAGTATACGTACTTTTTTCTCTGATTATCAAATAATAAAGAAGATACAGCGCATTTTAATTTCGCGTGACGTCACGATCAGCTACGATTTTTAGCCAAAGGTGACGTAAATCACCCTCACTTTGAAACTACGAAGCGCTGTATTTTTGTGAATTTTTACTACTTTGCTAAACGAAAAATTATGGGTCCTTTATTTCTAACTACCAACCTAATTGCTACTTGACAGCCTACATAAATAAATATATTTTTTCCCAGTCCACATTCCTTATTTCATAATATTTTATTGATAAATTCAAATACAGAATAGATTAAGTTCAAATCTAGCTACTCTGTGGTATATCATTGTGCAGTAATCCACCACTACCGAAATACTATCTATTTCAATTACGTGAAATACATTCTGTGTTTGAATTCAAGAACATTGTGCATCTCAGATATACCATTTGAATTTCGCATGTATTTCAGTGCGACATTGCAATTATCGCGGATAACTTCGGTTCATAGACGTTTTCAGAAATAAATGTAGAAACAGAAATAGAAACACATTCTAAAAAGAAAAAAATATGTTTGGCAAATCCAAAAATGCACGCAATAGAACGCTCATTCAAAAAATAATAATTTAAATTTGTATTGGGGCTTCCAGACAATCTGATAACTCAAAGGACTTATATCCAGAGCCGTAAGAAAATTAAAAAAAGACGGACATCGATGTTCTCGCATATTTTTGTTGCTTGCAAAATGTGATTTGAGTATTTTGTTTATTATAATTAAACGACAATTAATTTGATAGAATATTTTAATAGGAAACAATCCTGTGGCGTGGATAAAGCTATTAAAAAATGTTGCAAATACAATTAGATATTACATACGTCCATACAGACATACAGACACTCTCAAACAATTTTCTTATAATATTATATGTTATGATTAAAAAATATTTTTAATCATAACATATTTATTCGTTATTCCTAAGTATTAAGGACCTTATCATACAAGCGGATTGCGAACGGTTCCTCGGCGGAGCGGGCGCGCAGCGAATGCGTCGCGAACACGTCGCGGCTGCAAAGCGAAGACTGCGGATGCGTGGCGAATACGAAACGTTTTCGTCGCGTGTTCGCAGCGAGTTTACGACTTAAAATACAATCAGTAATAAAATGGATTCCAATTGATCCTTATTATGACTCGAATATGGATTTAAGAAGGGGAGGCATCTTAAATTTGTGTACAATGCGGGGTTGTGAATCATCAATTTTATTTGTATGGAACATTAAAAAAAAATACCTGTAGTGTGGGGTATCAATTAAAAGGGGTTGACGAATTTATTCTAAAAATATACTATATCAATACATTTCAGTCACCTGTTTTCTCAAAAACCAAAAACTATTTCAAAACATTCCAAGGTTGGGCTCCTGCAGGTAGAAAACGGTTGAATGAATATATATTATAAATAAATAAAAAAAAATATATTAAAAATAATTGGTGTCCTTAGAATTTGAAATAAATCAAAAGTTAAATAAATTATGTAATTTTTTATAATACATCAACTGTTGACCTTTACGACAAAAATTTTGATTGATGATTGATATGATTTAAGATAAGATTTTTTTTATTTAAACCCGTCGTTTGGGTATCAAATAAAAGGGCTTTTTCGGCTGATTTTAAAATATACTACACCATTCATTATATGTCAGTGCCCTATTATCTGAAAAAAACCAAAAACATTTTCAAAATTTGTAAAAACTAAGTAAGTGGTAATATTTTAAAAATTGCTTTTATTATGTTGAATTTGAGGATATAACAAATTATTTGGTGAATATTAAAAAATATATAAAAAGTTGTTTTCTACCTGCAGGAGCCCAAATTTGGTATGTTTTGAAAATGTTATTGGTTTTTTGTGGAAATCGCACTTCAGGCTAAGAAGCAGCTCAGCTGAGGATTTAACCTGCAAACGCACTAAAATGTAGAAAAACATATTTAGATCCCTTTCTGGGATAAGCCCGTCCTTGTTTTTTTTTTTTTTTTGATGCAATAAAGAGATCAATAACAAACCTAAGGACTCAATATTTTATGACAAATTTCTTTACACATCCAAGATCCAGGACAATTTGAAAAAGGCCATTTTACCACTAGCTAAGAATTCTATTCAAAACCTCCAAAATGTAGGTGTAGCCCTGTTCTACTTTTCTGGAAACTACACGGCATACCTTACAAAACATAATCATCACTTTTCCTTCAAAATATACTTGAAAACAGTTCAATTAAACCAGCACAATGATACTGTTGAGCCCTCTATCAACTACAACAGTATGTATAGTTAGAACAGTACTGAGTATTGAGTAATCCTCAGAGAGTCAGCGACTTTAGTAATTCACTCAACCACAAAATCCGACCAACACGACCCAAATATTATAGCTGTATTTAATGTAAGAAAATCATAATGCCTTTTAGTTATTTGATATTTTAGGGATAGAATTTGAAATGTATGTAGTAAGTACGTTTTTTTTTTTACTTTTATTAAAAGACATGGTTCTGTCGTCACAGGCACAAATGACGCAAATTAGAATATGGCTTTTTTTCAAGTTGTGCATTATACACTAAGGTCTTGGAAGTTTATCTATTATATATACTTATAGTATTATCAAACTGCCAAGGAAGGGTTATGTTCTGTTTTCGTGCTTTTTGTAAATTTCTTTATTAATTACCTCGTATCTTCCAAACTGGTGAATGTCTGAAGTGATAGATTTCAATAATTTTATTAAGGTATCGTACATTCGTCTCAAAAATCAAAAGTTTCCTAAGGTAAATGGCGGATTTCAGTTGTCAACACTTATGATCAAACCAATCAAGTATATAAGGTATCAAATAAAGGTGCTGACTAAAAGGAGATTAAAAAGATTGAAAAAAAAATTGTAAGCTGTTTGTTAAATTTAATAAAAAACATAATAATCACCACCAAACGAGTAGATCACTTCTGGATGAGGTGAGTAACCCGTTAGATTCATTTTAATAAAATAGCAATAGATAAATTTATTATAAATATATAAATAAATATAGACGGACAAATTACACTGATTGAGCTAGCCCCAAAGTAAGTTCGAGACTTGTGTTATGGGATACTAACTCAACGATACTACATTTTTATAACAAAGACTTATATAGATAAACACCCAAGACCCAGGGCAATTTGAAAAAAGCCATTTTCCAACTTGCCCTGACCGGGGATCGAACCCGGAACCTCTGGGTGGCGGACTAGCATGGTGACCACTACGCCACGGAGGTCGTCAGTTCAGTTAAAACATTGTTGCAGGCAGACAGCTTTTTTAATTGCATGTTATACAATCCTATTTTCTCATTGTTCTTCATCTAGCGAATCTCAGTCTCCCAGGTTGGTATTTTAATAGGACAATATCAAATTCTGTGCCTAATACCTCTCGAGGTTATACCGTAACGTGGCACCTGTGAAGTCACAAGGAACGCGTGATTAACGATTTGAATAACAGTTGGGTTAAATTTTGTAGACTATGTTAAGAACTTTTTAAAATTAAAACCGTTGATTAATTTAATGTCTTTGTTCGCATTATTAAATATTCGGTTTTAAAAACTTGTGAAGTGTTAGGCTAGGACACACCGGAACAGTGCGACTAGTAGCCTATTTTATTGTCAAACCATAGTCACCTTTATTTCTATATATAAAATGCAAAGAAATAGTATAAATAACTGGTCAAGTGCGAGTTCGATTCGCGCACGAAGGGTTCCGTACCAATATCTATAAAAAATCACGTTTGTTGTTTGGGAGCCCCTACTTATATTTGATTTATTTTGTTTTTAGTGCTTGTTATTAAAACGATATCAGAAATACTTCATGTGTAAAAATATCTACTGTCTACCTATCACAGTTCATGAGATACAGACAGACAGACGGACGGAAGGATGGACAGCGGAGTCTTAGTAATAGGGTCTCGTTTTTAAATTATAAATTTTACACACAAGATATTAAACATTAATATTCCCATAATATTTTTGTTCGCAAAATAATCCGCGGTTTCGTTATTGTAGTCGTCAAAGCTGTGTTGTGTGTGCCTAATAGGATTACTATTAGTAAATACTACTCCATTACTAAAGTGGATTATTTCTCTATTGACTAAATATACCGCAATAGTTTTGATTTTTAATTTCGGGTTACTCACGTATAAAGTCATCCTCAGATGGAATGAATGTCGGTCAGCTGACTTTCTATGTGTAGCGTTTATCGCAAATTAAAAATGTCCTGTGACTCACAAGAGCTTAATTTTGAAATTTACTCTTACACCGCGATCGTTGGATTTTTTCAACAGTGAATTTTCTTACTGAAATTACAAGAAGACCTTGTATTCTTCGAGCCAATCCCGAAATGGACACAAAATTTTTTCGTTCGCTGACGTTCGCTGTTGAAGGGTTAGTACCGCTGATCATGTTATAGAATACATAACTAAAGGTGTCCGTCAAAACTCAATAATGAAAGGACATTGATTTCTAAATTATGTACATACATATTTTCACGCCTGTTTCCCATGGGGGTAGGCAGAGACTATAGATTTCCACTTGCTACGATCCGTGCAAACCTCTTTGCTTCGTCAACACTCATTACTCTTTTCATACATGCTCTCCGGTTATAGGTGCTCCTTACTTCATCTTTCTTCAGAACATCTGTTTGGTCGCAGAGCGTTCGTCGAGAACGACCCGGTCCGGTTCTCGCATCCACATCCGCACGATAAACATTTTTAGTTAGTCTTCTTTCATCGATCCTCTCAACATGTCCAAACTACCTTAATTACCACATTAACATTCATTAATTGATTATTTTTCCAATCAAATAAACTTTTTTTAAATCTTCTTCTTATTAAGCCCGCGTGTACTCAAAATAAAAAGTAGTAAAAATATTCCGTTTTTAGAACAAACTTTTCATCTAAACGTGTTCTCGATTGAATCCTCAGCTGTGCTGCTTTGGAGCCCGGGGTGCGCCTTTCCGCTTTTTCTTTTTAACCCTATTCCAAAAAGAAGAAGTTTATCATTTCGTAGCAATCTACATGAACATAAATAAATAAAAAATTATGTATGTTCATTGTTCACCGATTATTCGAAAACACCTGGACCGATTTTATTATTATTATTATTTTTGTTAGAAAGGGTATACAATTACGATTTTCAGTAGCTTATATCTGATCTATATTTGGCTATTTGCACACCGATGACGGTAAAACATGTTACACGATATTAATTAAGTACCAACTGCACTTTTGAATGTATATAAAATATGTTTGCAAATAAATATATCTTTATATTTATACTTGTCAGATGGTCCTTTAGAAATCTTATCAAAATCGGTTGTGTAGTTTGGGGGTGAAGTAGGTGTTAAGTACAGAAAAAAAAATTGAAAACATATTCAAATATAATATGCATGTCAAAGGTCATTGGTCACCCAAATTTCCCGATGACCATGTTTCAAACTGGTTTGAAACATAAGACAACAAAAAAAGTAATTATTTAAAAAAAATATTTTTAACACAAGCTTATATCTTCAGTACTTCTCAAGACGAATCAAACGAGCCCAAACTCGATGGGGTTGCGTCGTTTCATTACAGAGTTCCTATGGCCACCCTTCAACTACATCTTCAGATCAGCTGCATGTCATCATAATATTGTCACGCGATATACGTATGGGTGCAAAATTTCAGCTCAATCGGAAACCGGGAAGTGGGTCAAATTTTACTTGAAACATTTGATTACCAACAGACACAGACCGACAGATAACATGACAGGTGAAATTAAAAGCTTGTAAAAACATAAAAAGTGCAGTTCTGTTTTTTTTTATTTATATTTAAGTTAATAAAGCTGCTTTCAAGTTTTTTTTTTTCAAAACTTTTGTACTTAATAACGTTTAAGTACAAACAACTTAACCGCAAGCAAAATCTTTTAATATAAAAACGTTTATCAAAGAGCTGTGAAACGCAAAAGGAGAAATAATAAAAACACTCTCCGCTTGAAAATACGTTTTAAATTGAAAACACCAACGTCGTTTCCTCATGAAAATACTGGAATGACGCTGAGGCTATTTAGAGGATCGAATCCAATGATGTTATATTATTTTAAGATATCTCACTACATATACTTAGTTAGTTAATTAGTTAAAAGCCCATTAGATTAGATCCCATTGTTGGGCAAAGGCTCTCGGCTCTCCATTTAATCTTTGTTTTGTCATTTCGCGTGCCAGTCTCCAAGTAGGATAACTACATATAATTTTTCAAAATTAAAAACCTATTTCATTCCTAAACTATACGACCGATTTTGATAAAATTTCTATGGAACCTCCTAACAACTATACCCTTTCAAACAAAAAAAAAAGAATTTTCCTAATTGGTCTAGGCGTCCTTAACTAATGCGTAAACATACATACGTCGTATAATCGTATAATAATAAAAATCCGTAAACATTTACAAAAAAGAAAACAAAAGATCGCGACGAATTGACGACCTCCTCGTTTTTGGAAATCAGTTATTTTAAGCCCAAAAAGAGATAGATAAACTCCATAGACTATGAAGAATAAGAAACGCCATTTATTATAATCTTATTTAAGTACTTTCATTACTAGTAAGAGATATATATACAAAGAAGTTTAACGTATACAAATTAATTATACATAATTTTACATACAATATTTTACATATGTTATTATAGCTGACCTAGAAATTTAATGTACGAATATCGATAGCTGAATCACACAAATTTTATTGTTTGCACTTTTTATATAGGTCAAACATTAGGTATGGGTATGTCATTGTTATGATTTAAAATTATTATTTATAATTCACTTTTTTCTCTGGCCATATTTATATTTTTAGCAATAAATATTAATATGTAGATAGCGAGTCCTGGTGACCCGTAATTACAGGTTCCTCGGAAACCTAGCATGGGCACCAGTCCTCCGCAAACACTTTTAGTAGACTTATATTAAGGTTAATCTTTTATTTACTTTTGTAGGTAGGTTTGTAGTATAAGAAGAATTAAATACAGGTTATGCAGATATATAGCGAGTCCTGGTGACCCGTAATTACAGGTTCTTCGGAAACCTAGCATGGGCACCAGTCCTCCGCAAACACTTTTAGTAGACTTATATTAAGGTTAATCTTTTATTTACTTTTGTAGGTAGGTTTGTAGTATAAGAAGAATTAAATACAGGTTATGCAGATATATAGCGAGTCCTGGTGACCCGTAATTACAGGTTCCTCGGAAACCTAGCATGGGCACCAGTCCTCCGCAAACACTTTTAGTAGACTTATATTAAGGTTAATCTTTTATTTACTTTTGTAGGTAGGTTTGTAGTATAAGAAGAATTAAATACAGGTTATGCAGATATATAGCGAGTCCTGGTGACCCGTAATTACAGGTTCTTCGGAAACCTAGCATGGGCACCAGTCTTCCGCAAACACATTTATTGATTGATTAAGTTTTTTTTTTGTGTATATTTGTTGTATAAAATTGTAACTATTTTTTGGAGGAAATAAATACATTTATTATTATTATGTTGGTACGCTTTTCAGCCACGGATCCATGGGGACCGGGTCTTTTGAGGCGTTCATGGGGCCAAAGCCAACATGAAGAGGCCGTTTAGTACCTTTTTATCTAATAAGTGAGATGGCTGCATCTATGGAGGTCTATCCTTTAATGTACCATTGAGATGCACTAACGTACAGTCCTCCACAGCTGCCGAAATATGGCCAGGGAGGGATTTACTTGGTTTGGCCTTTATGGATGGGATGTTAGTGGACTGGGTAACTGGGTGATGGAGTGAGATACATTATTATTATAAAAAGATTCTTTATAATCTGAGTACCTAACTTTTAATTAAACAATAAAAAAAATCATATGTATTAAACATATCATTTTTGTGGACCCACTAACTGCTCTTGGAAAAGAAAAACATTGTTAAAGAACTGGCACATTCAATAAAAAGAAAGCATACTATGTGTATTGTGTACTGCGTACTATTTTTTAAAGAAAGATATTAATAACTAACATTGATTGAATAGTTGTACAATAAATGTATTTAAAATTTGATTGATTTATAAATTGCTTGCACTTTTTTTAATGAATGTAATTAGCGACGGCGACGATGCTATATCTACAGTTTTTTTATCAATGATCGAACCGCTGGAAATCTAAAAATATTTGCTTTCTACGTGAACTGAATTGAATGGACTTCTGATACTAACTGACCAGTCGTGTAGATACATTGATATAATTTATAAACGACTTAAATAAAAAAGAATTGATATAAGAACACAAAACAATAGGTAAAACGAATGTAAAAATATTTTTAGCCCATCAGTTAGATAAGTAAAAAATATTGTATACATATTTTTTTCTCAGAACAACAAAATATGACAAAGAGTAACGCATTGAAATTTCGCATGACGACACACGACACTATAGTTACGATCTTTACTTATCGGTGACGTCGCAAGCCCCCCCCCCCCACTCCGGAACTTTGATGCTCCGTATGTCTGTAATTTTATAATTTTTTTGGTAAACTGAAAAGTATGGGTCCATAATTTTTGTATAATATGAAAGACGGACCAATTACAATCACCCTGTCGTCACTCCTTATTGCTATCTTTATAAGGGAGGAAATATTTTGTTGCAGATTTTTTATTTTACTAACATATAACTAGGAAAATATTAGTAGTAAATTAACGTGAATAGTACCTGCAAAACTTGTTTATTCTATCTTTAAAATAAGCGTTCGATATTTATAGTGCGCCTATAACGCCAGATCGAGAAAAAGTGATAAATTGCTTTTCCAACGTAATCACGAAGTAACAGCTTATTCCCTTGAATAACATTTAAGACTTATTTTGAAGAAGAATCATCGTATTCCAAAATCTCTTTCATCACCAGTATGTTAGTTGAAAAGATGATGAATGCAAAAACTTACGAGTAACACAGTTTTAGATTGCTCTACAAACTATAAACTAAGCTTGTTCTACTGGTAACTAAATTCCAAACAATTATTGTCTGTATTCATAAGTCTGAACTGGTAAGTTGAGCCGTATTTGCTGCCAGAGTTCATAGAGGAATCTGTGCGGAGCGAGTTGCTGAGCAAATTGAATCTAAGAGAACACCTGAACACGCTTACTTACGCATAGTTTGAGGTGCCAAGATGGCGAGTTACTATAAATTACAGATTCCTCAAGTGACTGGACACCATGTAGATGGTTTATCTGGTACCATCCAACTTAATGCTAACTTTAATCTAAACAAACACTGAGCAAATTGAATCTAAGAGAACACCTGAACATGCTTAAAAAAAAATTATTTTCAGGCAATGGGTGTCCATACATACAAAATTTAGTTACATAGACAGAAGATTCACTGATTGTCATGTAAAACATGCAATTCAGTGAACCTCCTGAAGATGGCTGCAACCATCCTTTCTGCTATCTGCTTACTTATGCATAGTTTGAAGTACCAAGATGGCGAGTTATTATAAATTACAGACTCCTGAAGTGACAGGACAACATGTAGATAGTCCATCTATTAACATCAAACTTAGTTCTAACTTAATTATAAGCAAACACGTAACAAATTGAATCTACGAGAACACATTAACACGCTTTGGGTTGGTCAATCAAATAATCCTTGTATCCCTAGAGGTCTAATCAGTTTGCACAGATAGAGTTACAGTTTCAGGTCCAGTAAAATAGATTAGCGCTCAAATTTTATAGATAGTTATTCCTTGTCATACAGGGCACCATGTCTATATACATTAAACTTAATGCTTACTAAATTCTAAGCAAACACTGAGCAAATTTAATCTAAGAGAACACCTAAACACGATTGAGGTCGGAACATATATGGCAGCACAGGACAGCAGTTTCCTTGAATCTAAGAGCACCTGAACACGCTTACTTATGCATAGTTTGAGGTGCCAAGTTGGCGAGTTAGTATAAATTACAGATTTCTTAAGTGACTGGACACCATGTAGATAGTTTATCTATTAACTTAATGATAAGCAAACTGAATCTGAGAGAACACCGAATCACACTTTGGGTTGGTCAATCAAATAATCTTTGTATTCCTAGAGCCCTAATCAGTTTTTACAGATAGAGTTACAGTTTCAGGTCCAGTAAAACAGATTAGCGCTCAAATTGTAACTTGATTTTGATTTGATTTATTTATTGTTCAAAATCCACAGCTCTTAAATAATTTACAATATTAATCTTATTAAGTACAGCACTGACAGCCAATAACGGATTTACATTTTTTAGTTTATTGTTAAATACGCAACAAACATTTTATTATGCAAATATTATTTTACAGAGCAAAAATTTGTCCAACTTATTCTTCATTTGAGGACCTATTGAGAAAGTAATAGCAACCCTAATTCAGAAAACACCAAGTTTATGTTAGATAACAGTAACTGTTTGCATTTGAAACCATTTGAGTCAAACTAAATTATTTTTAATGCATATGCATTATGTAGATAGTATTATCTCCTAGCATCAAACTTAGTACTAACTAAATTCCAAGCAATTATTCTCGGTATTCATAAGTCAGAAACTAGCAAGTTGAGCTGTGTTTGCTGCTAGAGTTCATAGAGGAATCTGCGGAAAGGGAGTTGTTGAGTAAATTGAATCTAAGAGAACACCTGAACATGCTTACTTACTTGCGCATAGTTTGGGTTCCAAGATGGCGAGTAAAAACTATATTTTTTTTAAATAGTGTCAAAGTTCGTAAGTGTATTTTAAAAAATTATTCATCAAATTTTTCGCTGAACTTCTAGATTCAATATTAGGACTTATAACACATAGTCATATCCAGGGTTATTTTTTTATTTCCAGCCAATTTGCGTTTAATTCCAGTACATTAATCTGATCAAATTTTCATAAAAAATGTAAAGGACAACGATAAAAAAAAAAACAGAAATCAACGCTCAGCTGAATGGATTTTTCACAGGCGGATAAAAATTTTATTTTGATTTTCAATATTATTTATTTTGGACATTAGTCGTTCAAGTTCATGACCTTGAAGGGAATAGTTTTATTCCCAAAAATTTGCTGTTGGTGTTCCGAAAAGATACGTTACATTACTCTCTTCGGTCTAAAGGAGGTCAAAGGCGCAATTTCAAATAAAATCATAAGCAACATAAAAGGGTCCTCTTATCTTTAGACAAATAACTACGTGTATCTCACAGGAAACGAACCCGCGGCGGAAGGAACACACATCACCGCCATCCGGACCCATTTGTTTGACAAATTAAACCGCACAAATTTTGCGAAATAGAAAATATCGAACGTGTCGTTAGGGATAGCGCTTTCTCTCTCTGTCTCTCTCTCTGTTTCTCTTATCGATTGTTGTACAATCATTAAGGCATACGCTAACTTTGCAGAAGTGTGAGTAATTATAAAATAATAAATAAATATATACGGACAAATCACACAGATTGAGCTAGCCCCTGAGTAAGTTCGAGACTTGTGTTATGGGATACTATCTCAACGATACTATATATTGTAAATATAACATATATAGGTAAACAAGAGTGAGCGCTAAAAGCAAAGTCAGTTAAAACTACATAAAAATAGAATCTAGAAATTAAAAAAGACAATAAATTAACCCTGCTTTTGGCACTCACTCTTAAATGTTTATCTATATATGTATTTGTTTTAATATATATGTATTTGTTTTAATATATAGCATCGTTGAGTAAGTATCCCATAACACAAGTCTTGAACTTACTTAGGGGCTAGCTTAATCTGTGTGATTTGTCCGTGTATTTAATTTATTTTAGTTTTTTTTTAAATATTTAATTTTATAAAGATCCTAACAAAATTAATCGAGCTATCATCTAACAAACATACATACATACATACGTACAAACGCCAGATCGTGCAAGTAGACTCGGAGAACTTAGAACTCGCTCGTTCAATAAACGATTCTCCAATAAATTAGATACAAATATATTATATCATACAACAAATTAATTTGTCACTGCTCCTATAATGAAGTACACGTGCCGTTCCTACATACTGTTCCTACTTATATGGTATAATTTTATACCAAGATAATCAAAGGCCCTGGTTCGTCCATTAGGACGTAACGTGATTGATTAAAGGTGACAGGGCTGGTATTACGTTACATCTGAATAGTTTGTGTGTAGGTAGTCATTATTTTTGACCGATTTTAAAAAATAGGAGGTTATGTTCATTTATTTATTGTGATGAACTTATTACAATTCGGTATATGACTCGATTTTTTTTCTTATTCATATCGAAAAGTAACATGATACGAAATAGAAAACATAAGTTATAATTTACTTCTCTCAAAACTAAGCAAGTTTTAAGCCTTTTAAATCCGGTGGAAATGGAAACTGCCAAATAACAAAAAAGGGATGCACATACACCCGCGTGACGTCACTGTCATTAGGTGTCACGCTTACGAAAAAGATAGCGAGATATCCCCACCACGCTCCCAATCTTATTTTCAAAATGATGATTGCTGTCTCATTTAAAAACCAATTTACTTTCTATTGTTCTTTCTAGTATTATTTGTTATTTGTATAAAATATTGTCCTAAAATAAACTAAGTCAAATAGCCTACAGAAATACACGTACATTCAGAATAGTCTATAAGTATCTAAAAACTAATCTTTATAGAAATAAATATGTCAGTAAATATTATTAATTCAGATGTATCAAAATACATTTCTGTCCGTCCGTACTAAGTGTCAATTATTCACTATCATAACCATAGACCTAGAAATTTTAAATTTATGATCATCACTATCAACGATATTGACTATTGATCACACCAACTTCACAATTCGTCAATATAGCCTTTACACTGGTTCACCAGAGGTTATCAATTCGCCCATATTTTTTTTGTATGCATGTTATTAAATATCTTCACCACTTGTGGTGACACACAACTTTTAATGAATTTGAAATTTTTATTATAAATTTAATTATGTAGAATGCACTGTTACAAGATATTTTCACCACTTAGAAACGAATTTCGATGATTTTATTTTTGTTAAAAATTTAATCACGTAGAATGCACTTTACTAGAGAAATATTTGTGTATAGTTTTAGGCCCTCTAGGGTTTAGTTTTGACAAGAAAGCATTATAGTTTTACAATGTGAAATGAAAATAAACAAACAGGCTTTTTTTATATTAGCCATTTAGGTCCCATAGTTGGGTAAAGGCCTCTCCTTGTTGTTTCCAGCTATTTCGATCTTTAGCTACTTCTTTCCAATCCTTGTCAAAAGCAGACAGGTCGTTACTTCATCTCATTTTACGCCTTCCCCTTGATCTTGGAAAAAGATCAAAGGGAAACAAACAGGCTATGACATTATTTTTCTGTAACCTCATCAAATCACGTAGGTTAGGTAGTGACCCCAGACTCTGAAGCGTTACTGATGCAACCGTGAATACGCTCGGAAGATGATGATATGTCACATTTGGCTTTAATGGAACGTAATATTTGGATAGCCCCTAATATAATTTTTATATTTGTTGTAATCTTCGTTCATGAATTTAAGTAGAGCACTCCAGAAACTTCTCAGACATAAATTACACCTACTCGTTTATTGTTTGACCTAAAATCGCCAAAGTATTAAACCTACACTTAACAAAATTGCGAAAACGTTCGTATATTCCAAAGAAAAATACTCCTCGAGACGAGATTCGTCCATTATTTATTTCTTAGAAACTCTTGAAAGTTTTAAACTAGTTAGTAGTTCTACGAATTCTTCTTGATTATATTTTGATTTGGTATATTCCTGACTCTATTGTTTATTCATTCCAATGTCATTTTACGTCAGATTCTTTCATGATATTAAACTCGAAATTTTCGTGTAAACATTTCCAAGTTACTAGAAAGTTCATTTAGCTATTAAAACATTTTTGATACCTATTTTAGCAATAGTCCCTTATAAAAGTTTTTTTAAAAACACCTTTTTAAGTATATGTCTACCAAAAGTTTTTTTTTTTTTCAAAAAGATTTTTGTCGTATTTTATGCAACAGCTGAAGTTAGAAACCGTAGTGGCCTAGTGGTTTAAGAGTAGTTTAACTTCAACCCAAAGGTTCAAGGTTCGATCCCAGACCAGCCTGACTTTTTCCTCTGAGTTATTAATACAATCTGACACGTGTACGGCTATTTCTGTCGACACAACTTATTTCCTGTGAAGGAAAACATCGTAAGGAAACCTGCAAACTAGATTATCAATGTGTTACAATTACTGTAGTTACTAGATGACAGTGATTGAGCTATGTCAGATGCCTTTAGGTAGCTCAAGAATTTTACACCTGTTTAGCTACATTTTCGTCTCCTCTCGGAAGCTCAAAATGTAAGCAGATTTTTTTCCCTCTAGAAGGTTGCCACTTCACAGCTTTTTCTGAAACTTCACATACAAAGGTCATGCTGAATGCAGCTGGTAGTGTAAGATAGGAAAAAGGTGAGTTGTGTTACAGTCTAGTCATTATGACTATAATGACACTGTGTTGCAGTTGGATTAAATAAATAAATAATAAATATATAGGGACAAATATCACTGATTGAGCTAGCCCCAAAGTAAGTTTAAGACTTGTGTTATGGGATACTAACTCAAAGATACTATATTATATAACAAATACTAGATATGCTATATATAGATAAACATCCAATACGCAGGACAATTTGAAAAAGGCCATTTTCCAACTTGCCCTGACCGGGTATCGAATCTGGGACCTCTGGGTGGCGGACTAGCATTGTGACCACTACGCCACGGTGGTCGTCGTCGATGAAAACAACGCCATTTGACTGGAAAAGATTACATTATTGAATAAGTCAGCCATTGTCAATTTACTCGTCATGTTGTTTTTTTGTGTAATTGTGTGTTTTCATAGTTCACTAAAGTTTAAACAAACAAACAAACTCTATGGACAAATTTATGCTTGCACCGGCCCTCCTCAGTTCGGCATTTTATGCTTTTCCGTTTAGTAGTAGGTAGTTTCTTTGATGATGAAATGAAATCAATAGGAGGCAGATATTTATTGTAAGTAATCTTAATATATGTAATTACTTATTGTAGAAATAGTTGTTTAAATTGTCTTATATATATTTGGTACTCAGTTGTAGTAGTTGATTTAATAACGAATAGGGCAACATTATGTATTTCCTGTCAGAAAAGAGCAGTTGTACTGATATTGGCTATAAATGTAACATGAGCAATAGCCTGAGGCCTTTCCTAACTTGGTCGTTGAAGAATACAGATAACTGAAGTGAATATTTGTTGTTTCTAATTTTAATACCCCCACATTATGAACACACGTCATAAAACAGATGCAAACGACAAATTGCATAAATAAACTTCAACTAAAACCATTTGACTCCAAACACCAAAAACAAATATAATTTAGGCCTTAATATTGACGGGTAGCGTTGCGATTTGGCAATTGTTTAATTTATTCAGGGGCCCGGAAATTAGCATTTGAAACGATAGGCGCGTCTTTATAATTGGGAATGCTGTTTATACGGAATACTTACGAATGCTGCCTTTGAATAATGGATCCCGTACTCTGATTCAAACAGTGGTATGGGAGACGATTGACGGCTTGAAGCTTGGTAACGGGTAATGAGATAAGCGTATACAATTAAAGGGATCCGTAATAAATCGAACCACAGGCAATTGTAGATTACTTTAGTATAATGATTTTAAAATAACATTAAAAAAAAAAATTAAATTCGACATTCCCATATAAATTGCCGGGACATATTCCATACACTTATGTATAGAAATGGCGAATTTTTTTTAGGGTTTTGGTTATTACTTTAATTTTATTAAACTATATTGATTTAGTGTAGCCTGTGGTTTGATTTATTACGGGTATGTCCCTTCCACATTCTACAAAAAAAAACTAAATTATTTAATGCTGTTATGAAACAAATGAAGAAATGAAGCATATACCAGCTGCTTTTCCCCGCACGCAGATTGTAAAAGCAGATCGAATGAATGGGTGAAACGCGCATCATGTAAAATGGCGATGATAGCTTACCCTCTTTGATTTGTTTTTCCACCATCACGCTAAAAGTTGGATCTTGCGACCCTCTGCTCTGTCTGCAAGCTGTAAGACCCAAAAATGGTTTGCCCCATTAGGAAAAAATATAATCCAATTATTGTTTTTAACAGTATTACAATGCTCGGATTTTTATCCGCAAACAGTTTTTAACAGTATTACAATGCTCAGATTTTTTCAAAATTCATCCCCTAAGGGGGTAAAACGGTTCAAAGTTTGAACGCAAAGTCTAGCAAATGACGGGAACGGGGACGGGAAGGAAACGGGAGAGGGAGTGGAAGCAGGAGGTTCGCCAGGTCTGCTAGGCCTTTAAATCTCTACGTTATAATAAACAATTAAATATACTTACATTTTATAGGTATTCAAACATTTAACATAATAATTCATATGTTATTACAACATTAATAACGTAAAAAACCAATGAAAAATCCTATTAGAACTATTTTCGACTTCTACGCGGACGAAGTTGCGGGTTAAAGCTAGTATTTTATAAATATTCCGAATATGTAAAAGTTTTGATCTCGTCGAATCACCTCGGATTCCGGGCTCTGAAGCGTTACCGCTGAGGATGCAACTGGGAATACGCTCGGATGATGATGATTGCAAGGTCTGGCATTCTTCTTAAAAATCGCTGATCTTACCACTATGTACTTGAGGCTTTGACTTCGCTTCAGCCTCAGGTGGGGACTTTAAAAGGCTTAAACAAACACAAGGCATCGCGACGCACCCTCTAAAATGTAAATTCGGGCACTGCCATAATCAACCCTGGGTAGTTTTGCTTCGAATCAGACCCTCCGTTTTGTAACTTCGCACTGATTTGGGAAAATATTCATGAGGTGTGTAACATTTTAAAGTTTTGTTAGTTTAAACCCATAGAATTCGGAGGGAATAGGTTTTGTTGGGTTAAATTTTGTAGTAATGCTCATTCTGTGATTTTGAACAAGTTACAAAGGAATGAAATTTTAAAATATTATAAATAAATATATACGGACAAATTACACAGATTGAGCTAGCCCCAAAGTAAGCTTAAGCTTGTGTTATGAGATACTAACCCAACGATACTATATTTTATGATAAATACATATACATAAAAACCCAAGACCCAGGCCAATTTGAAAAAGGAATTTGCCCTGGCTGGGGATCGAATCCAGAACCTCCAGATTGGCGGTCTAGCGTGTTGACCATGGGGGTGAAAGTCCCATACATTGCGAATTTTTTGTTTTGAAAGATGTCATCTATTAATCTTATTCTGAACTTTATATCAAAAGCACTTTTAGTTATTAGTTTGTTAGAATTTGAAAAGACGTCGCACTACATGCTTTCTCATTTTACGGTTTTACGGTATAGTATAACCAATAATTTCACGTTCTTGTTATGTTTAAGCGTTTGAAATTAATCAGGAGTTCTCAGGTTCAAATCACCATCAAAGCTTAAAATATTTTTGGAACGAAGTTCCTTACGGCAGGCTTGGAGGAGATAGGGATTTTGCTGCGCGACCGAACTGAAAAAAATGTGATAGTAAAACCGTAAGGATGGCCTCGTTAAATAAAACCGTTAAAATTAAATGAGACGTGCGCAGGCGCGACAGTCGTATACACAAGCGAGTAGTGTATAATACCTTTGAGCACGATTTTTCTTTTGCAAATTGTGTCGATTCTACATTAGCCGAAGGAACTTCGTTCCTACCTGGTGTCCCACGACACCACATTTCTTTTTTTTATTTGATTTACTATTCATTTAGTGATAAAGTATGAGCTATAAATTCGCGCACCCAGTACCAAGCCGAAATGGTGTAGGTTAACGCAATGGACAAACATAAATGCAGATTTCAGGAACCTCAGATTCAAATCTCACCTCATAGCAATAAATTCTATATTTTATTTTGGAATAACATTAATAGATGACACTACATTTGCCGGTTTGCGGCTTAAATTGTTGGCAGAAAAACTACGCGAGATGGCTCACTATTTCGGTTATATTATAGTACTCAATGGTGTTGACTATTACGCCACAGAGGTCGACAACTCGTATACAACCGTCCAAAAGCGAGCGTTTCTATAAAACCACAAGTGTTTTTTTATTGTTATAATATTTTAAATCCTTTTTGTTTGACTGAGCGTGGCCGTTTATTATTTTTCCACCTTTCAAGTACCTTGCATACTCTTTCAAGACAATAAAAATAAATAAAGAGGCGAAAAGAATTGTAACATAGTCCTGATTTAACTGGGTCCGTATTAAAATATATTAAGAAAGGCAACGAGTAAGTCGCAGTAGCAGGTGAAACGTTTTACTCGCTGTGTTCGCTTTTGTACATTAATTTGCATATAATTACGCCCAATGTTCCGTTCCCTGTAACATGGAACGCTCAAGGATTTTGCGACGTAAATTATATTTTATTAAAAGATTTTTTTGCGTAACGGTTTTTGCGATACTGTCACCAAACACTTTGTTTATTTCCGCGTGCCTACTAATTATGCCCTTGCCCCAGAATATCTCAAAAATCAAGTTTTCAACTTCTATCTTCAATTTACCAAACAACCCTGAGTTCTCTTAGTTTGTCCCTTTCTATTCCTTCTCACAGTACTAGTTTTCTTTCTAACTCTTTCGCCATCGTTTCGACTCTGGAATGCGCTTCCTGAATCCATGACTCGAACTGCTCCTAGTCGCGCTTGCTTTAAGACACTGGTGTGCATTTCTTAGCGGGCCTATATTAGTAGATTAAAAAATAGCTGCGTATATATCAGAAAATTAAATTATTGTATTTTATTTTTCTTATGTTTCTATACGATTATCTCGAAACCTATATTGAGACTCTCGATAGAATCTAAAGAACTTGAACTACTAGACAACGCTTTGTGCTTTAAGTTATGGCTGTACAAATTTTATTTGATTTTTTGTGCGAGTAGCAGAAGATATAGACGTGGGGAAGATGGGGTGAAGGCCCAGCAGTGGGACAAAACCTAAGTATTACTAAAACATACCAAAGTCCATCCATTCTAGCCACTTCCCTATTTGTGTGGTCAGCTCTGTATTTCAACTGTTTACACTTCTTTCTGTCATTTACCATATTTGCACAAGCCTCTCGTTCCTTTATATCTCTCCTTATACATTAAAACATACCAAAGTACTACTAAAAATTTCCAATCGCTAGTATTTTTACCTTCCATGCTGGTGTATTATTAGAATCGGATTATAAATGTAACAGCTGCGTAGTTTGTATAAATCAATCATTGTCTCTCTTCGTGACTCCCATTAAGTAGTATTTGTTTTGCTCATCACCAATAACCACCATGGCGATATTGGTGACAGACAAATTAGTAGCTATCGACGATATTATAAAAGCTATCGTCGATTTTAGCTTCTCAAATTTAAAAAAAAACTAATTACAACAAATTTAACCAGCAAAGTATATATACCTCAGACATGACAAATTATCTTCTGTTCATAAACATATAATACTGGATATTAGTCTTAATTTCGTCGAACTCGAGACTCCAAACTTGAATTTAGAGACGAGAAACTACGATACTTAATCACACCAATTTATCATTTAAAATTAATATTGCCTTCCGAACATACGCGTCAAATTATACACAAATATTAAACTCTAACTTTGTCTACAGGCTTGTCGCCGAATACTTAATTGGCAAGTTCGTAAGTGTCACATAATTTTGTAGTCACATCTGTATTTGAAAATAAGTTACACGCATTGACTCTGTCTCGCTTATGTGCGGGGTGAAAGAAAGAGATAGATGATCTTAAGTTTACACTGTTCCAGTATAACAAGCGAGTTCAATGACGTAAACAGTATCATGCCATGAACGCCATTTTCAATAGAGAAACTAGTGGAGGTTATAGTCTCTGCATTATGTATGTACATGTATGTGTGTATGTACTTATGTAAGTAAACAAAAAAAAATGGAATATAAAGAAAGTATTGTCTGTATCAAAGTAAAAGTACAAGTACATTTTTCATTGCATTTAGTCCGAATATTTAATTACGCATTCCTTCAGCACCGTAAGGTGAGGGGTCCCTGCACAGGTAAACAATGCCAGTTCAAGGTTACGTGAATAAAAATGGCAAAACTAGCATAGGAAAGTTGATTATCACGCTGATAAAAAATACTTATTAGAATACGTTTCATATTAGTAGTTAATATTAGTCACTCTTATTCGAGTTTAGTTTGCAAACCTCTTAGTTTTCTATTTTATTAATATATTAACCGAGGAGCTCGGTGGCTACAGAAATATTACTAGCGTTTTTACGAGTAAAGCGACACCGGGCGTGGTTCGCATTTGGATGGGTGACCACAAGTAGCATTAAAATTATTTCTAGAGCTCCTCCGTGCACCGGAAGGCACGTAAAGCTGTTGGTTCCGGCTGTCATCATTATCTTGCAGCTGTCAAGCTATTTCAGATGCCTTCAGGCAGCTAAAAAAATCTAACACCTGTATTGTCTATCACACTCAAAAAAACCAAATAATAACTATTGCTTTCTTATCTATCTCTTATTTCCTCTATGTAAACTACTAAAACAAGTAAGTACCTATTTAGCAAAGACTCTAGCAACTCGACTAATCACCACTCCACCAAAGTGAAGTTGCTTATGGAAATTTTCGCGGAGAATGGTCGGAACGCTGACTTGGAATTTTGTAACGAGATAAGGGCGCTCACACGCTCGTACTGCTAATGTTGAATATGATATTTGAATTAATTCACGCGGGCTTAAGTTATCGAAACGTGCCGTCTGTGCTTAGTTTCGGGCCACATTCAGAGCTCAGAAACTTTGAATGTATTCTCAGTTTAGAATTCGGTTTAAACAGTTTTCTGATTATGTTTGGTCTGAATTTTATACTCATGACTACGTGAGTCGTACTTAGAATATAACATCTGTGAAATTGTGAAGTTGAATTAATGTTATTTATAATAGCATTTAAAAGAGGTTTTTGTTTTCAGCGTAGGTAGTTATTAATAAGTTTGTTGTATTTTTAGGGTTCCGTAGTAAACAAGGAACCCTTATAGTTTCGCCATGTCTGTCTATCTGTATGTCCATCCGCGGTTTTACTCAGCGACTATTAGTACTAAAAAGCTGTGATTTGGCATGAATATGTATATTAATTAGGCGACAAAAGTGTTAAAATAAAATATTAAAAACTATTTTTTAGGGTAGCTCCCATACAAGTACAGTGAAAAGGCAATTTTTTTCTTGACTAACCAGTTATGTTTGGTATCGTTGAATAGGTCTTTTAAAAATATATTGAGAGGTTGAAAAATGGTGTTCACCGTTTTTCGATTTAGGGATACGTTTCTGAAATATTTGGTTTTAAAGTGAAAATTTTTGTTTGAGTCAAGTGTGGCCCCTCTATCTACTAAACGGTTACATATAAACACGTGAAAAAATTCACAGATTTAGTAAATATCCAAACTTAAAGGAAAACTATCAGAGCTAATCAGGGTTAAAAATTTAAAAAGTTATTGACGATTGGCGATTAGGCGATCAACTTGTAAAATGTACTCGCAAAATGAAAATTTTACACAAATTCAATAGAAAATTCGTTTTTAGACATTTTTAGTGGCATGAACTCAAAAGCATTCGTAACTATGGAATCCTACACTGCCCGACACGCACTTGGCCATTTTTTGTATGAGTTTTATTGATTCTATTTAACATAAAAAACAAACTGTTACAAAATTTGAGACATAGCTTTATGAGGCTAAAGTATTAACTAAGATAAATGAGATAAGCCCAAACTCTATGGAGCAGAGTCGTTTTATTACTGAGTTGATCATCTCTAGAGATTGTTTACCATGAAGTGCTGGTCAAGACAAACGAGTCCTACTCAAGAAGATTCTGTTGTTGTGTAACTGAGTTTTGTCGAATATCTCCAGAATATATCATGGTCATCCAACTTACACAAGTATGCAAACTCAGCTGAATCGGCGGAGGATAACTGGTTGAAAATTGAGTTGCAAGATTAAACCCTAACAACAGATATAAGATATATTACAAGTAAAATAAAATCTTGTGAAAGCCGTCAGAATAAAGAAGAAAAAGCATTTGTGTTGGCCCAAAGTATGAATGAAACCGGAAACATAAAAAAGGAAAAATATATTTAACGGAGACCCCGACTTTCAAGCTTTAACCCTAATATCTTTTAAAGGGCTGAACTGAACCGATTTTAATCAAACCATAACCACCAAAAGTAATTTTTTTTCACGTAAAAAAAACATTGCATCGAAATCAGTCCAACCAATCGAGAGCTACGATGCCACAGACAGACCGTCAAATTTATAACAACCCACTTTTTTGTCCGTGGTTAAAAAATGTGTTAGAAGGCCCATTTATACAAGCAAGACATTAATTGTAATCCGATTGAGATGGAACCCTTACTTATGTATATAATATACATAGTAATACACCCGCGGCTTACTGCAGGAGTTCCAAATCACGTGAGCTATGATCGTCTTATTTAAAACATTGAGTACATTATCAGATACCCCAAGCTGTGCACTCTACTCTGAATTTATTTTAAAAGTCTAAAATGAGTATATCGATACTAGATATTATTTATTACGTAATTTAATCCCTTATTGAAATAGTCGTATTACAGAATTGTTCTTTGTAGCTGTTATGGTTTATATCATTCAAATTATTGACTTCATAAAGCGAAGGAATATACGCCATTCCTGAAAAATCAGGCGGATCGATCCATATTTGTAATCAGTTAGGTCATAGGTTTGCTATAGCTTAATTATATGCGGTAATGTCGTACAAAGTACGATAAATGGGCGTTGAGAGTCTTGGATATTTGGTTAACCAATGTAATTTTATAAATTCGCTTACGCGAAACAGGTATGTAGATGTTGGTCGCGATAAAATCGCGAAGAGCTCTTATAATAATAGTATTTTCACAAGACTCTAATTATTTCGAGTAAACTCGATACATCTTGGCGATACAAAGTCAATATATCTGGTTTGCTGTGTTGCGAGGAATGAGATATTATATCGTCATGGACAGCAGGTTTCCTCTTTAGGAGAAAGATGTCACGGTTTGACACCTTTGCACTAACATGCATAAGAAAAATATATGGTTTTGGTTAATAAGTCCACTTCCAGCGAAAGTATGTCTGTTTGGCCTCTCGGTCACTCAGGCATAATTTTGCCAACCCTTAATAGCCTCGGAAGAACCAAATTTCCCGATGAAATTTGATAATTCTTACCACTTATTAACCTTTTCGCGACTCTAATATTACTATGTAGGAAAGCAATCAAGATCTAAATGATCTTGAGCCAAACAAAACAAAACAACCCTACCCGGCTATCCTAACAAAGAGTCCTAATCCTATCTGCTCTGTAATTACCAGAGCTTCCACGTAAATTCTATTCTTTTACTTATTTTCTAGTTTAACATGCTCGCAACGGTTGGCGTGTCAAGATCCTGAGAGCAAATATATTTGAGACGTTAATTTAGATCATAAGTTCTATACCTAACTTCTAACCTTCTAACCTTTCTCTGGTGAATAGATGTTTGATATACTAGTTACCATATATCTCTATAACCTCAATACACATAACTATCAAATATCATAATCTGATAACCTTTAGATATTCACTATTTTGACTAAATTGATCGGATCCGATATCTTTCAATTATATAGATCTAAGGTAACAAATGGAACATATGTGACTCTCAATTGACAGCAACAATGATAATACTACATTTAACCCAACTATAGAAATTCAAGTAATCTTCGATATATATATCATCTTTCCCTTTTATCGTATCTATCTTTAGCAGATTTATTAATTTAACCGTAAGCAAAACCTCACTATATTCCGATAACGAACCTAATCACGAACCTACGTCTAAACCGATCTAAGAGCAGCCGCAACCGCTTGCCTAACCTAAGTCTAGTCTAATGTAAGACCTAGTGTGAACCTAGGGTCTGTTATTAGCCACCACGCTCATAACAGTTGTGTGAGAAGTTAAACGTGTGTGTGTGTAAAGCGACTTGTGTAGGATATGCAAATAAGAACTACTCTAGGGATACATTAGGATAAGGTCAACCCTCTGTAAACCTACAGGTTGACCTAGGATACCTAGGTGAAAGGAAAATGGAAGACCTGAAGCGCCCGAATGCCAGTCTCAGCACCCAGTATAAATTACCTATTCAGTACTTATCTAACGCTCCAGCGGAATTTTGGGGTTTGTGAGAAAGGTATAGATAAAAATATTTAGGAAGTCTAGAATTCTAGACCCGTCACTTCACAGTAATTTACCCGAACACAAAGCAACGAGCTCAAATCGGTGAATGAAATTTATAACACAAAATCACACACACTCGATTTTAAACTCGAAACTTGTATGTCAGGCAAAGGACGCGCAAGGACTGAACCCCTACTTCTTGCCCCGCGTTACTTTTATTAGCTTCGTCTGACCCCCGAATCTTGACGCGACGACCTACTACCGTGCAAAAAAAATATTGCATCCCGATCTCCATTTACATGCATGCAATAGCGTGTCCATCTAAGATAACTTAATATATTTACATTCACATAGAGATCTTCCGCAATCGTCATTCTATCGAATAATATGACATATTTATAATTTATTTAATTGACGAATGTAACACGATATATGAATCAACTGTATCTTGTGATTCCATGTGTACCTATAGTATATGAGTAAATAGACGCAACCTCACCCTTGTATATATTTGAATGTACAATTATAAATATGTCTATGTATAGAATTCGATTTTTCAGGAAGTATCTAAGCATTAGTACTACCCGACCTCTGTCCGTGTAATCAGCGAAAATTTAGACCAGATAAGCCGATCTAAAGATATGACAGAGTATAAACTCGCATTTACACAACACGGCGTAAATATAAACCATGTAATATTGCATAATTACATTTATTTATCACGCAAAATTTTACCAAGTCCAAACAGCTGTGCAGCTCCGCAACCATTCCATTTTTTTTTCAAACCCTCATAACGCCCTCGTTTTCGCAAACGAAAAAAAAAATCTTGGGTACACATAAAACCATCTTTATGATCGTGTGATTGTTTTCTACATGTCTATGTGACCACTACAGACCCCCCCCAGACTTGTGACAATGTTTGTTTTTCAAGCATGAAGCAAGTCTCAGTTTTAATAAATCGCTATTTAACTATATGTTACAACCTATTATTAAGTTGATTCAGCATAATTATCCACTATCTAACTCACTCGCTTAAGTCTATTTTATTCATTTATAATTAATTTATATTTATAATTTTTTTTTCTAATAATGTAAACCGTACATAATAATGCTGTAATTTGATAACTTAATAAATTAATTAATTAAAGTCAATCACATCTAACCTATTTCTACAACCTATAAATCTCTTGATCTAAATTTCTAAGTATACTAAACAATCGTTAACTCATTACATAAGTTACATTAAACTTACAAAAATCATATTTAGTTTTTTTTTTTTTTATTTTCACATGTTGCACCAGCTCAATTCATCGCACCTCTCTTCTGACCGTCAATATTTTATCTGTCGACAATGATTCACGTTTTCCGAACGCTAATTCATTCGACGCAAAACCTGTTGAACTATGATTGACATCTCTGATAAAATATCCACCCATCCTTTATTATTCTGATTACAATATGTCCTTATCAATCTTCCAAGCTCACGATTAACCCTTTCTACAGAATTGGAATTCGGACAATATACAGAAGTATGTGTGACTCGAATACAAAGTTCTCTCAATCCATTTTCCCAAACTCTAGATGTGAACTGAGGTCCGTTATCCGTAATGATAGTTTTAATAGGTATTTCGTTATGAAATTTTCTTGTACACGCAAATACCGTCCGACCAGTAGCTTTACGCATCGGATATAACCTAATAACTTTACTGTACACATCCTGCATTACATATATATATTGACAACAAAATTTCCCTACTGGTAAAGGTCCGTACAAATCGGCAAACACCTTTTTGCCTAAATTTTCCGCCAAAACTGAACTACAAGGACCAACAGTGTTTATACTACAAGGTTTAACCTTCTGACAGACGTCACAACTCTTTACCACCGTGTTAACTATCTTACTCATTTACGGAGAATAATACCTATCTTTTATAAATGCTAATATTTTATATCTACCATAATGTCCAATCTCTTCACGTATATGCGAAATCAATTCTTCCTGGAGTCGTAATGGAATGACTAATAAATTGATATCACGTTTCGTAACCGAGAAATATAATGTATCATTAATTTATTTGTAATAAAAAAAAAACCCGTCGTATATTGGATTCTATACAGCCTTTAATACAACCTATAATCTCACTTAATAACTCGTCTTCGTTTTGCAATTTTGAAATATCTTGCAAATTTAAAATTATACTATCGTTATTTGTCGCTTTAAACCAATAAATAGGTGGTTGGTTTGCTCTGATAGTATTTTCTCCCTCACATCCAGATATATGTCTGCTCAATGTGTCTGCAATTTTACTATCTATGCCAGGTACGTATTGTATAGTGTAATCAAATCGATCCAAGAACATAATCCACCTTGTTACGCGAGCTCCCAATAGAGTCCACGATTTGATGAACGTTAGGCTCTTATGATCCGTTTTGATAATTACCTTAGCACCCTGTAAATATATTTCAAACTTCTTTAGCGCGTAAATAATTGCATACATTTTTATTTTTGTTCAGATACCGACCATCTTAAATGACCCGACTTATTTTTTTGGTTAACATATGCCCCGATCCTAACTGCCCTAGCGTCAGTTTGTACAAAAAATGATAACGTGAAATGTGGCTGCACTTTAGTACAACACTTGGTACAAAAGCTTTCTTTATCTAACCAAAAGTTGCCTGAGCCAATAAATTCCACTTCAAACTTGACATTGGCTCGCAATAAATTGTGCAACGGTCGAACAAGTGTCCCATAATTTTTTTGTAAACATCCTAAAATAATTTACAAATCCCAAGAATGCCCGCAAGTGTTTAACGTTTTTTTGGAATAGAATATTCTCAAACTGACTTCATCTTGTCGGGGTCCAACGCCATAAGTTGACAACACATGTCCCAAAAGCTTGACCTTTTTTTTTTTCCAGCGATACCACTTTTTTTTTGAAGGATACTGTTAAACCTGCCGTTCGCAATTTTATTCAAAACCGTATCTATTTGTCGAATATGCTCGTCAAAATGGCTAACTGAATAAAACCGAACTCTAAAATCAGGTCTTTAGGTAACTTGCTAAGCACTAAAGTCGGAGTGTATATTATACATTCTCCAGTCTTAAATGGCAAATAAACTAATTTATTTAACCTTTCTTTGCTTGTGCCTAAAGCGCCCGTAGCTCTAACGCTAGGAATAGGGATTTCAGCTTGCTTTCCTAACAACCTACATATTATCCGTGATCTATGTCGGCTTGACTGATTCACTTGTAACTCATTGCTGAAATATACGGAATATCCGTTTGTTTAGTGAGTCAATAATTGAACAAAGTCATTTACTCCCACTTCAGCATTTAAATTACATAATTCATATAAATTATGATTTCTTTGTGAATCACTAACCGTCCTTCCACACCTTTATAAGTAATTTAGCCCGAAGTCCCTGTCGCGCTTGACTGCAAGTTATATGAAATAATCTCATTATTTCCTTGCTGTGAAGATGGTTTATCTTCTGACGCTGGCTGAAACGCTATAGCCTTAAAACCTGGCCGTTGCGTTCTCGCATATCCACGAAAAGAACCACGACCTCGGTTATAATAACCGCGAGAAATTCCTCGGAATTGTTGACTATTACGATTCGTTGAGTTATTATACCGTATGGTATTTACTCTCAACGTTCTGTTCTGAGTTCTCATATATTGTTCTCTACTATCGTTCAAGTTATGTGTCACACTGCTAAACCCGGGTTTGGCCTCTTTTACGAGCGGCCTTTCAACATTCCTTTCTAACTGACGTAAGAACTCCATAGCACTTCGTATAGTCATGGTCTCACTTTTCGTAAAGTAAGCGATTTGTATTTCTCTAGGCATCTGCCTGAATATAGTGTTCACCCGTTCACCTTCCGTAAATGGTATAGACAACCCATAAATACTATTCAGCTGTGCAGCAAAATATTCTTCTAAGCTTTGACCTTTCTTAGAATCGTACTTCGCCGTTATAAATCTCTGCTTTATCATTTCCTGCTCACTACTTCCCCAAAATACCTGAATGAAATCATTCTCGAAATCTGTAAACGTACGCCAGCTTTCTCGGTAAATGTTCATTCTACTTTTAGCGTTACCCGTTAAGCTATCGATAGCCCATGCAAGTGCTCTGCTGTTATCACCCGATACCTTAATATAATTCTTTAAATCTCGTAAGAATTCCATCGGATTAACAGAACTTCGGCCATCGAAAGTTGGTAACTTTTGTGTTAACTTTACTATACAAGTAGAACGTTCATTGGTTTCTATTCTCTCTAAAGCCTGCGAAGGTCCCGCTACCTCGCTTGAAGATGTACTGGCTTTCTCAATATTGTCCAATCTACGCATAATCGTAGTTAATAATTCAGTTATTTGTCCCGGTGTTTCACTTCCTATATTTCCAATATTTGATTCTTCCGCCTGTGTCCTACGAGTCGAAATACGATTCGAATGCCTACCACGAACCATAGTTAAAACTTAATTAATTAAATTATTAAAGAAACTATTTATCCTATACGTAATCGCCTACGACTTTCACTACGAAACTCTACGAAACGCTACAAAGGTCTACGCACCTGGCTACCTGCGCAACGACCCTATCTATTGTTCAATTGCCCGAACTGCTAACAATGCTTTTGTAAACAATGCAATTTTCTTTCAATGCTGCTGTTTTCTTTAAGTAAATGGATAATTATTCTGAGACTCAATAATTTGTTTTATATTTCTACGTTGTGTATTTAAATTATATAACCCAATAAGCCTGAGTTCTTTTGAATAGTTCTGTTGTATATGAAATATACAAACAAGATACTATCCACGGTCTACGGCACCAATTCTGTGATGGAACCCTTACTTATGTATATAATATACATAGTAATACACCCGCGGCTTACTGCAGGAGTTCCAAATCACGTGAGCTATGATCGTCTTATTTAAAACATTGAGTACATTATCAGATACCCCAAGCTGTGCACTCTACTCTGAATTTATTTTAAAAGTCTAAAATGAGTATATCGATACTAGATATTATTTATTACGTAATTTAATCCCTTATTGAAATAGTCGTATTACAGAATTGTTCTTTGTAGCTGTTATGGTTTATATCATTCAAATTATTGACTTCATAAAGCGAAGGAATATACGCCATTCCTGAAAAATCAGGCGGATCGATCCATATTTGTAATCAGTTAGGTCATAGGTTTGCTATAGCTTAATTATATGCGGTAATGTCGTACAAAGTACGATAAATGGGCGTTGAGAGTCTTGGATATTTGGTTAACCAATGTAATTTTATAAATTCGCTTACGCGAAACAGGTATGTAGATGTTGGTCGCGATAAAATCGCGAAGAGCTCTTATAGTAATAGTATTTTCACAAGACTCTAATTATTTCGAGTAAACTCGATACATCTTGGCGATACAAAGTCAATATATCTGGTTTGCTGTGTTGCGAGGAATGAGATATTATATCGTCATGGACAGCAGGTTTCCTCTTTAGGAGAAAGATGTCACGGTTTGACACCTTTGCACTAACATGCATAAGAAAAATATATGGTTTTGGTTAATAAGTCCACTTCCAGCGAAAGTATGTCTGTTTGGCCTCTCGGTCACTCAGGCATAATTTTGCCAACCCTTAATAGCCTCGGAAGAACCAAATTTCCCGATGAAATTTGATAATTCTTACCACTTATTAACCTTTTCGCGACTCTAATATTACTATGTAGGAAAGCAATCAAGATCTAAATGATCTTGAGCCAAACAAAACAAAACAACCCTACCCGGCTATCCTAACAAAGAGTCCTAATCCTATCTGCTCTGTAATTACCAGAGCTTCCACGTAAATTCTATTCTTTTACTTATTTTCTAGTTTAACATGCTCGCAACGGTTGGCGTGTCAAGATCCTGAGAGCAAATATATTTGAGACGTTAATTTAGATCATAAGTTCTATACCTAACTTCTAACCTTCTAACCTTTCTCTGGTGAATAGATGTTTGATATACTAGTTACCATATATCTCTATAACCTCAATACACATAACTATCAAATATCATAATCTGATAACCTTTAGATATTCACTATTTTGACTAAATTGATCGGATCCGATATCTTTCAATTATATAGATCTAAGGTAACAAATGGAACATATGTGACTCTCAATTGACAGCAACAATGATAATACTACATTTAACCCAACTATAGAAATTCAAGTAATCTTCGATATATATATCATCTTTCCCTTTTATCGTATCTATCTTTAGCAGATTTATTAATTTAACCGTAAGCAAAACCTCACTATATTCCGATAACGAACCTAATCACGAACCTACGTCTAAACCGATCTAAGAGCAGCCGCAACCGCTTGCCTAACCTAAGTCTAGTCTAATGTAAGACCTAGTGTGAACCTAGGGTCTGTTATTAGCCACCACGCTCATAACAGTTGTGTGAGAAGTTAAACGTGTGTGTGTGTAAAGCGACTTGTGTAGGATATGCAAATAAGAACTACTCTAGGGATACATTAGGATAAGGTCAACCCTCTGTAAACCTACAGGTTGACCTAGGATACCTAGGTGAAAGGAAAATGGAAGACCTGAAGCGCCCGAATGCCAGTCTCAGCACCCAGTATAAATTACCTATTCAGTACTTATCTAACGCTCCAGCGGAATTTTGGGGTTTGTGAGAAAGGTATAGATAAAAATATTTAGGAAGTCTAGAATTCTAGACCCGTCACTTCACAGTAATTTACCCGAACACAAAGCAACGAGCTCAAATCGGTGAATGAAATTTATAACACAAAATCACACACACTCGATTTTAAACTCGAAACTTGTATGTCAGGCAAAGGACGCGCAAGGACTGAACCCCTACTTCTTGCCCCGCGTTACTTTTATTAGCTTCGTCTGACCCCCGAATCTTGACGCGACGACCTACTACCGTGCAAAAAAAATATTGCATCCCGATCTCCATTTACATGCATGCAATAGCGTGTCCATCTAAGATAACTTAATATATTTACATTCACATAGAGATCTTCCGCAATCGTCATTCTATCGAATAATATGACATATTTATAATTTATTTAATTGACGAATGTAACACGATATATGAATCAACTGTATCTTGTGATTCCATGTGTACCTATAGTATATGAGTAAATAGACGCAACCTCACCCTTGTATATATTTGAATGTACAATTATAAATATGTCTATGTATAGAATTCGATTTTTCAGGAAGTATCTAAGCATTAGTACTACCCGACCTCTGTCCGTGTAATCAGCGAAAATTTAGACCAGATAAGCCGATCTAAAGATATGACAGAGTATAAACTCGCATTTACACAACACGGCGTAAATATAAACCATGTAATATTGCATAATTACATTTATTTATCACGCAAAATTTTACCAAGTCCAAACAGCTGTGCAGCTCCGCAACCATTCCATTTTTTTTTCAAACCCTCATAACGCCCTCGTTTTCGCAAACGAAAAAAAAAATCTTGGGTACACATAAAACCATCTTTATGATCGTGTGATTGTTTTCTACATGTCTATGTGACCACTACACGATATGAGACTATTAATAAAAGCTTAAGTACAAGTACCTATATTATTTTCCCTGTGGTATAATAACTTACACCCACGTCCTTCTTTTCTTAGACAAATTGATACATCATAGTAATAGTCATTTATTTATTTATTCAATGTTTATTGACCATAATGTTACAAAAGTGGACTTAATGCTAACGCGTTCTCTACCAGTAAGCCTTTAGGAAAAACATAGATAAATTTAGTAGCGATAGGTACTTAAAGATATACTATATTATAAACACACATACACAACATACATACTTATTTTTTTATACCCATTCATTCATATACATACATAAATACAAAATATAAAATGATTAGTTCTGCTGCATCAAAGGGTTATGTTTATCGAGAGTAGTATGCATAATTGTTTGCACGCTGTGCAACCTAAGCGTTTCGATGGATTTTAGCTTGAGAGGTGTCGTTAAATTTGTATGTACTGTGAGAGTGACACTGGGTATATCAAAATAAAAATGATTGGCCAAGTGCGTGTCGAGCCACGCGCAGTGTAGGATTCGATGATCGTTGAGTTTAACATACCTTAGCACAAGTTTAAACTTAATTTGGGGCTTAATCAATCGTGTGATTCAAAGATCAAAGGTGTGATTTGCCTCTATATGCTTATTCATTTATTTTACTACATAACTTGACTTCAATAAAAGAACATCAGTAATTTTATTTACCTCCTATTTCAATATTTTAACCTTGATACCACTCAGTGATGTCAGTTTCCATATTGGCTAATAAGCGAGTGATTATAAAAAAAATCTTCTCTTATTTTTATAATTACTCGTAGAATATAGGTACTTTTTATTGTAATTCTTAAAATAATTTTATCTATCTATCTCCTGGCCTCTTTCCTATACAAGGTCGGTCCTTCTGATACATTTTCACTCTTAGCTAAACGCCCAGTGTCCTTTAATCTTCGCTGACGGTTCTGATCCAGATGGTTGGCGGTCGTCCTCTTCCACGTCTTCCCTTGTCTATGGCTATGTGGTCACAACTTCAGCGCATGACGTGTCCATACCATCGCAGACGATTTTGTATTTATGCTATTTTAAATGCTCTCCTAACATTCTTTAAATAAGAATAGAGAATATGCATTTTATTTTTTTTATTTGCTTTTTAAAATCCTTATTAAACATTTAACAAATATCAAAGAACTTATAAAATATCTTAATTAGCGCCGAACATGTAATTCTGTAAAGTTTCAATTAAAAAGAGAAGTCCGATATGGACTGGTGACGTCAAAGTCCATATCATCCATACATTTGCTATAGAAAGTAGCGTTTTTGCGAGTGAGATAGACATATTTTTCTAAAATCGTCATATCTCGTTCGTTTTTTAACCAATTTTTATTCTGTTTTCACTGTTAGTACTTTACTTTTGAATATTTATGGATAAACTGATTAGATAACTCATATTTTTTTCATGCATATTCCCTATTGTTTTATGATTGCAGTAGTACAGGTAATTGAGTAAATTAAAGGTGGCTTTGCATCTGATGTCAACATAATAAAAAAGCTATAATAAAGGTCCTATTTAAAATTGAATACACACGATTACAAAATGTGACACACGCTTTATCCTAAGAAAGAAGCCACTACATTCTTACCCTTTAAAGTGTCAATCATTGACTCGATAACAAGAAGATTCACTCTTATTTACTTAGGCAACGGCAGGATACCTATTTAGCCAGAAAACGTACAAGGTAAATATAGCCGACACCCAACGATGTAGCTTCACTTATAAAGTTTGGGAACCACTCTGTCAAATTCCTCACATGGAAGTTAACAACAATAGAAGGTGACAATGTTAAAGCGACGCTATATCAAAAGACATAACGTCGGTTATCACTCTGTCAAAATGGCATAAAACCGATCCAATAAATGACGAGACAAAACAGTGACGAGAGACAGAATGTCAAAAAGACGCAGTGGCGAAAGAAAAATATATCGAGAGTATCAAGACATCGCAATGTCGAAACTCCGTTAACCAAGCACTGGGGAGAATCTGTGGGGCAAATGGGAATGAGCTATAAAGGCGGGGCGAATGAGATTGCTCGAATCAAGCACTTATGTGAATGTGACTGCGATACGCACAGCTGATATTTATTATGTCAGGGTAGTCAAATTAAATATTTTGTGTGTGTTTTGAGTTCGGCAAACTTTCTGAGATGCGAAATAAACATGAAATTTTGTTTGAAGTTGGATGTATATGATTTTCTTTATGAAGTTTTATTAGGTCAGAGCGTGGAGTGTTGTGAAATTTAATATTTTGAGTTGTGTGTTTCAAGTTCTTATCTTTTTATTTTATTATTTACAAATAAATAAAATTAAAACTTTATGGTTTTGATACACCTATATTCATTACATAGACAAAATAAGCATAAATACTCGTAAAATGAAATGTTTTAAATTTCATTTTAAGCGTAGTTTTGAAGAGAAAAGAAGAAGAAAAGGTTCTAGACCTTTTCTTTTTCTTACCTTCTTTCTTCGCCCTTTCCCTACTTGGGGTCGGCTCTGTAAGTCAACTCTCTCCATGATTTTCTGTCCTAGACCTCTCTGTACTAACCCCCCGTTCCCCCATATCCGATCTCACGCATTCTTCCCGCGTCTTTCTCGGCCTTCCCCTTCCTCTATACCCGTCTACTTTCAAGTCAACCATGTTTTTAGCCAGGTGTTCGGCATCCCTTCTCATTATGTGGCCATACCAGGTCAGGCGATGGCTTTTCAATTTGTCCACTATTAGCGCCACTTTTAGACTCCCTCTAATATACTCGTTCCAGATCTTATCCATTTTATTAACCCCAGACATTTATCTTATTATATGCATCTCATCCACATGCATCTTGTATTTTCTTGTTTTTTCGAGTGCCTAACGCAATGATAATAAACTTTTGGGAGTATTTCTTATAAAATGCTCTTTGGTTATTTTTTTAATTATATATGGAGACTCTTTCTTCCACACTCACATAAAAAAACGAGTACAATAAAGTCGTTGAACTAAGAGCCAATTCGGTGCGGGTCCTTAAGTTCATCAGATACGAGTAGGTGCGCTGTCGCGAGGCGTTGTGTAGTGACCACGTTTCACATATGAAATAGGAAAATATATAAAAGCGCGACGTGAGCGATGCTTTTAGAGTTTACTTGAACAATTCGGCATTTGTATGTATGTATGTTTGTTCGATGACAACTAAAGTAGTTCTGATCAGAGCTTAATCAAATTTGGTAGGCGTGTAGAAGTTTCCAAGAGAATTTTTAAATTCGATCATGACCCAAAGCAGTAAAGGAATTCCCGAGATATGGGGATATGGGGTTACTAGTTTTAAATGAGCGAAAAACTAAGAATTCTTGCCAACAGGTGATGTGGCTAGAAACTTATCACTATTCTATTTAGATTTTCTCATCCCCTTTATAGGCCATCGACCCTGGTATCTGTACATTCGTAAACACATGATTAATAAGTTTGTTTTTAGTCAGACAATTTTATAAATCACTTTTCTGTTCTCTAATTTAATAAAATTAAAATAATATGATGAATTTATTAATTAATAAAATTTGATCTTTTATTTTCTTTCAGGTAATCCATGTAATGATTGCAGTCACTTCACCACTAGTGGCAACATACGGTAAAATACACATGGCACAATTTTTCGTAATGCAAGCAATTCACAGCGCTCGGTGGGCTTCTTTGTTTGTGTTATTTGTATTAACTTTATTGTACTATGAAAACACACAAACCGCTATTTTCCGACAAGTCAAATCAGATATTTTTTTATAAACGTCAAAACAAACTTTTTCTATGGGATTTGTATGAAATACAGGCAGATGACGTCATAGTTGCTTGGAGTCAAATAGAGCTCTTATTATCAGTTTTTCTGCAATAAAAAATCTAAAATCACGTTAAAATGGATATATTCAATGATGAGTGACGTTATTTTGCGACGTTTAATTTTTTTAACAGTACAAAATGATTTATTTTAGACCCAGGAAAATACCCAAATTTGACTTATCACATAATTGAATCTCTTTCAGTCAACCAGCGTATAAGAAGATAGGAAAATTACCCACAAGAAGAGTAGAGAACTTCTTAATTGGGCTGCTTGATTGTAGCCCACATTCATTTATTCATTTCAGCTGCATAACGTCCACAGCTGGACATAGAACTCTCCCAAGGATTTCCAAAATGACTGATCAAGAGCGGAGTGCATCCAGCGCTCTCCAACGACCTTGGTCAGGTCGTCTGACCACCTTGTGGGTTGATGTCCTACGCTTCGCTTGCCAGTATGCGGTCGCCATTCGAGAACCTTTTTGCCTCATCGGTCTTAGGTTCTTTGCACTATAAGTGCCGCCCACTGCCACTTCAACAAACTAATAGCTGGGATATGCCAGTGACTTTTGTTCTCCTACAAATTTTCTCATTTCTGATTCGATCACCTAGAGAAAGACCGATCATAGCCCTCTACATAGCGCGCTGAGCGACCATGAGCCTACTTATGTGACCCATTGTAAGGGACCACGTCTCAAAGCCATAAGTCATCACTGGTAACACACATTGATTAAACACTTTTGTCTTGGGGCACTGAGGTATTTTGGACGAGAAGACACTGCGTACAGCCGAGTCTTCCTCATCATTTACCCACATTACTTTTGTCTTTTATTTGGATCCATCTTCTAATGTATCCTACAGTGTCGGTCACTTTTGAAAGAGAATGAAATCTAACAAAACGTGTAGCTGACACACGGCACAAATTTCCGTTTATAAGCAAAGTACAACGCTTATTCGTTAGTCACGCGAGCCAACGCATGGGGCATTGCCACGGAGAATTGTTCATACAGCAATAACAATGATTTAGTCCTTCAATTGATCTCTTGGTCGGGGATTCGGCTGTCTGGAAGTTGACGGGTTAAAACGTTTATTTTGTTTTAGTTTAAAATAATGTGTTTTGCAGTTCGGTAAAATTTTTAAACGAGCTATGGAGATTTTTCCGTTTAGATATAGGTCTCTAAGAATTATGCGACAATGATCCTTATACTCATAAAACTTAAGTTTTATTTAGACCCACTTCCCTGCGTTATCTGCAGTGATAATCATTAATATATTCGATAAAGAATAAAATCTAACAAAACAAAACGTGTGGCAAACACACACGGCACAAATTGCCGCGCTATAAACGAAACACAAGGCTCATTGGTCATCATTATAGTAGCTCACAGTACTCGTGTCTCTTATTTAGACTTTATTGCGTATTTTGCATTTGATATTCATTAAATTATTCGAAAAAGGATAAAATCTAACTAAACAAAACGTGTGGCAAACACACACGGCACAAATTGCCGCGCTATAAGCGAAACACAGCGCTCATCCGTGAGTCACGCGAGCGAACACACGGGGCATTGTCACGGAAAATTGTGTACACTATCTGCGATCTAGGGTGCCTTTTTTGTCACTTTTGTTTCGTTATATATTGCGGTCCTTGGTTACATCATATGTGAGGGATGGTTTATTTAATGTACTGTGTAGAGAGACCATAAAATATGGGTAAAGAGCTTTACTTTGTTAAAATATTAAAAATATATGAGAAAAAACAATCCGTTATTTTCCAACAAGTTAAAACAGATACTTTTTTTTAAACGTCAAAACAAACTTTTTATATGATATTTGTATGAAATTCAGGCTTATGACGTCATAGTTTCTTGGAGTCGAATAACGCTCTTATTATCAGTTTTTTGCATAAATAAATCTAAAATCACGTAAAAATGGATATGTTCAAAGACAAGTGACATTATTTTCCGACATTTTATTTTCTTTTCAATACAAAATAATTTAATTTTGACCCAGAAAAATACTCAATTGGCTCACAAGGCCTCTACGTATTGGATCTGTATCCCCACGCAAGCCTCTCAAAGGACCGGGATGAAAAGACCCGTGAATCTAAATGAGATATATAATAATAAACTAGTCATATTACAAAATGAGTAGTTTCACAATATCACCCCTAGGCAGCGTGGCGAAAAGGCTGGCAGCATTGTGACGTTGTATGGCATGAGTCATATAGTTACTAGCCCTTTGGTCACGGGATACCCAGAATAAACGTTTTGAAATAAATAAACAAGTTTATTTTATAAAACTTAACTTCGTAATAAAAACTGCTTTAACATATTAATATTAGAAATAAACAAAGTTTTAAAAACGAATTTATAAGAAGTTTTATTTAATTTTGTTACCGCTTCAAACAACTTCCAACGATTATTCCATCAAAACAAAGTTAGCAGTCCGACATCCTTCATTTAATTAAAATATTCTCCTGTCGCGCCACAAACGGTAATTAAAAATACCTGCGAATCCTATTCAGAAATAAACAGAGCTAAGCAGAAATACGTAAGCACGTGGAAATGTAATTTCAACTCGTAGGCATGCACTTTGATCAAAGTTCCTGCGAAACGCACGCATCACACGCAGTTACTACATGTATCCCACACTCACACAAATTATTTCAAGAATTCTGTATTGTGTCGAATGGTTTATATCTATAATAAATAATATTCAAATTTAGATTTGTTCCATCTCTCCAAATCCCGACCCAAAACTGACATTGTCACTGCATCGTTTATAACTTGGATGTCCCCCCCCCCCTCCAGCCCACTAATAATACCATTTGATTGCTCGGTAATTATGCATGTACTAGAATACCCTTATTCATCATCATCATCATATTTTCAGCCGCATAACGTCCACTGCAGGACATAGGCCTCTCCCAAGGATTTCCAAAATGACCGAGAATGATCTAGAGCGGCCTGCATCCAGCGCTTTCCAGCGACCTTAGTCAGGTCATCAGACCTCCTTGTGGGTGGGTGTCCTACGCTTCGCTTGCCAGTACTTGGTCGCCATTCGAAAATCTTTTTGCCCCATTGGCCATCGGTTCGTCGCGCTATGTGTCCAGCCCACTGCCGCTTCAACGAACTAATCCGCTGGGCAATGTCAGTGACTTTTGTTCTCTTACGAATTATTAATTATCTATTTGAAATAGGTCATGTAACCTTGTTTTGTTATTGCAACAACATTAAGTTCATATATACTGATAAAATCCTGTGTAAATCTTTTTTGGTCCTATTAAGTATATTCTACAGGGTGTTTTTTAAATCACTGGCATCTTTTTTACTAGGGAAAGTACTCGTGAATATGAGCAACATTTTGCATGGGACCAACTCAATCCAACCGAAAAAAAAATCAGCTGTTCCATACTATTTTACTATACTTAGAATCCCAAAATGTATGGAACAGCTGATTTTTTTCGGTTGGATTGAGTCGGTCCCATACAAAAAGTTGCTCATATTCATGAGTACTTTCACCAGTAGAAAGGATGCCAATGATTTTTTAAAAACCCCCTGTATATTTTGTAACTATAAGAAACTGTATCGCTGTTGGTTTATCAATAAACAAAAAATGAAACATGAGATGCAGAGATAATGAAATGGGGGGACCATTAAAAATGAAGCTTCTCTTGTGTAGATGTTAAATATCGTAATACATTGATGCCGTAGGTATAAATATTCATGATAGAGAAGAGACGCACCGCAGCGGCATGTTAACGTGGCGGCTTAAACGCTTGGATTGTGGCCCAAGTTAGAAACTGATAAATTATAATGCAGTAACAAAATATATGTGATCACCCTTTGGGTTGATGTCGGTGTCCTTTAGGTAGCGTAGTGGTTAGAAGTGGTGATGGAAACACTTGAGCCGTAATTGTATTTATTCCATCTTCTTTGACGACCTCTGTGTCGTAGTGGTCCCCTTGCTAGTCCGCCACCCAGAGGTTCCGGGTTCTATCCCCAGCCAGGGCAAGTTGAAAAATGGCCTTTTTAAAATTGTCTTGGTTCTTGGATGCTTATCTATATATTTGGTATAAAATATAGTATCGTTGAGTTAGTATCCCATAACATAAGTCTCGTACTTACTTTGGGGCTAGCTTAATCAGTGTTATTTGTCTCTATGTAATTATTAATTTATTTATTCTTAAACTTACTCCTAACATGGTGACGACTCTCACTCTATGGAGTACACCTTAAGCTTATTTACTATAATGAGATGGTTATCTCAAGGACTCCAACGGTTACCGGAAGGTGCAATTATCATGTATCACATGTGTTCACGTTTCTTTTATATGCAACTAATTGGCTTATCGTCACGTAACCACAATAACAAAGATATTTTTAACTGTGTAGTTTCCAGCCAAGAATATGTATATGACTACTCTATCTCTTTTTTATGATGTTTTAATGTTCTGACAAAGGACTAAGCTTAACTATCTCGAGCGACAACTGTTCGAAAAAGTTGTCGCGCCAAAACATTCCCAAGAAGAATGAACATCAGGTTTAACTATGTAACTCTGTAGCAGCGCTGTATAAAACATTGTATCTGGTCGAAAGAACGTATCAGGGCTACGAAATGTCGTAGCAGTGCTACACAAGACCGTAGCAATGCTACGGATCTTCCTTTATAGCGGTGCGTGCATTGTGCGCTACGAAATATATCTTTCAAAACTCTTCGAAATAAACTTCATTGTCGTGCGGAGAAGTGAAATTATATGAAGGAACATTTTCACATTTAATTTTGTGATGGCCACGTTGAAAAACAAACAACCCTACAACTTCTGACTTGTACCAGCCGGCAATAAGGGCGGGGTAATACGGCGTGTATTCCACTCGAGGCACCGGCTGTTTTACTAAGTAGATAGCAGTTACACTTATACAAGTGTAACGAGGTAGGTATACGTCTACCTTATAGATGTGCATTTTAGGATTACTAATATATTTGTGCTGAGTGGTGACGGAAAGCTAAAAATATGTCACCTACACTTTTCTAGTAAGAGATGAATTAAAGACCTTTCTTAGCCAATAATCTCTACAGTAATGAGATCAATATTTTACTTTAATTAAGAACATGAGCCGAATCAGCCACACTATAGACACGGTATTTTTTTATCTTTATAGTCAGCTAGATAGGTTTAAAAATCATATTACGTTTCTCTAATTTATAAATTTAGTGTAATTACAAGAGATAATTTTTTGAAAGTGATAATATGAATCAAACCCTTCAAGAGTTAGACTAGATATGTGTTGTAAAGTTGTCACGAATTCATAACTTAGGGCTAGCTAGGCACTTGTATTAGTTCTAATAGGGTTTTTGTTCACATAATATATAATTTGGCAGTGTAAAACGGTGAGAAAAAATAACGAGTAGAATTTACAATATAATAACGAAAACTACTGCTATTAAGTCGTGCGTGTGCGGAATTCAAAAGCAATCAATGTTGGAATAGAGATCGCCCATTTTTATTTTAAACGCTAAACTTGTACAGAAAGGATCAGAAAGGCAAAGTAACCCATGTAGGACATGCCCAGTCAAAAATAAAAAATAGCTAACTCAAAAAAGATTTTTCAAAAAATAAAAATTTAAACATTTTTTTTTACACATGGAATCTGATTTTTTTTTAATAAAAAGGCAGTATATTTTTTGGACATAAAGAAAAAGAAAAAAAGATAAGCTTTATTCGGCAATCAAAACCATCACACATGTATTTACAATAAATATAACAACTACTAATTGCCAAAAAAAAGATTGTCAAACTTTAAGGTCTGTGTCAATTACAAATTTAGACCATGCACATCTTGAAAAATTTAATAAGTACCTCTCATGAGTCATTAGCTAACCTAGCCTGGCCTGTGTCACTCCCTGCTTAGGTATCGAAAATATACTCGTACCTACATTATTACTATGCGCGCGGTGACCACATCAAAGGGGAAAATTAAGTTACATGAATCGTTTGTCCAGAGTAATAAGAATGAAATTGGCTTGCAATGGATGTCTAGGTATCTAAACGAAGAGGTGACGAGTTCTAACGCGAGCTAAATTAAACCATAGCGCTAACCACATTAAGTAGATATTTCTTTGAATTTATTTTCTGAGTAAGACTTATTAGTACGTGAGTACTAGTACTTATTCTGTGTTCTAGCTAACAATTACCTCACTGGAAAAAAAAACAATCCTATACGTATACAACAGGGAATAAGCATAAAAAAATATGTGTGTGAGTGGTTGTGGGATTGAAAAATTTATCTAGCTAGGTTTCATTATTATAGATCCTCTTTTTTCGTGATTTTGATAGAACAATGCTTGGTAACTCAGGAACTATTCATATATACGTGCAAATGAGCGTACAATAATAATATCATTTAATTTGATTTAGATTGACTGTAATCGTGTTTACGCTTTAATAACCAGGATATTGATACTTCCAATATTTGACCCGGATACAAGACTTCAAAGCATATTAGAACAAATTAACTCGCGAAATTTAGCAATAGATCTGAAATTTCAATAAGTTTACGGGTACTTGAACAATATAGTGCAGTCATGCGATATACAATGAGTAAGGCCGAAGATTCAAAGATTCAACATTACTTTGGTTTAATTTTCTAAAGGTTTTAGGGTCTTATTGTTTGGGTATGTAGCACCATTTTCTATTTCCTTATATGGGGTAGGCGCAAATGTCTTTTCTCTCCTATTTTCTCTATTGCGAGGCATACCTTTATCTACTCCAAGGGCTTTCATATAATGTCTTATGCATTTCTTCCATCTTTTCTTTGGTCTTCCTCTTTGCCTATATCCACTAACAGTCATGTTCTACACCTTTTTTGTTACATGAGCCTCTCTTCTCATCACGTGGGCAAACGATGACAGTCTATGACTTCTCAACTAGTCTGATAGTTACTGTGATTTGTTCTACGTGAAAAAAAGTAAATCCAAACAACGCATACGTGTTTTAAAAAACACGGCATACACACGCCAATCAATTTTGAACCTGCCCCACTAAACCTCAGCGACATAGCTAAACCTGGCTTTATAAATTGGAACATAAATACGTGCGTACAAAACTCGCTTATTCAGGATGGGGTATGGAAAATTTTTTTTTTTTACTTTTGAAGTCATTGATGTACTTTTGTTAATAAAAATTTCAATATGTTCTATTGACTCACTACACTATTATTTATTAAAATCTACGAAAAAAAGTGAAAAAATTACATAAAAATAGTTGTATCCCGAAGTGGCTAAAGGACAACTTTTTTTTCTGTTTCAAAATTTCTTTGTGTTACCTACGAAATCTACGTTCAAATCAAATCAAAAATGTAATTTGCAATATCATCATAATTTTCCTTATTTTCCTATATAATTACAATTGTATGTATATACCCTATTCAACTTTTGTATAGTGGGGGCGATATTATCTATCCAAAAAAATAACGTTGTTTTAAAACGAATACGTGCCAATCACTTTGAATCCGCCCCAACTAAAACTCACCGTGAACTACAGTGAAGCAATAAATTTATAAATTCAAACACATACGTAAACGGTTTATTTAGGTCGTGGCCCGATTTTATAAAACTGAAATTGCAAAAAAAATATTATTTCTGTCAAGTTTCAGTATCCAAGTATAGTATACTTAATGATTGGTGCATAGTATAGTTAAACATTATAATGATCTCAAAATGTGTAAATAAGTTATATATCAAAACCTGGCCTTAACTCCGTCATTTACGTGTATTGTAATGAAGTTAAACAAATAAATTGAAAATAAATAAATGAATGTAATCTCGTGATTGCATATAGGTAAAACTGATACCGGAAACGCAAAGGATTTACTTAATCAAAAATAAAAAGCAACGAAATCTAAATTCAGGCCAAAATATAAATAATCTCAGAATCCGCGTCGCGTAGCACTATTCCATGTAAAAACCGTAGCGATTTCGGCCAGTTGGAAAACGTCCAGAGAGGATGACCGTGCAAAAAATACGCAAGCAATTTTAGTCCCTAAGGAGAAGAGAAGTTAATAGATTTCATTAATTAACCCGTTCAGTGGACCGAGTGATTGCAGCTCTGTCCTGGGATAAAAAGTGACAATTCGTTGGCACAGATTTCGAGTTACACCTTTGTATGTATGAGCTCGGCTGTAAGCCGCTTGGGGTTCCGCACTTGAACCATATAAATGGGAATGAGAAAAGGTCAAGTATTTTATTACCCGGTTTCGGTTAAGTCTATAGGTAGGCTGTATAAATTAAAGAATCTGTGGATGTGGCACTTTTTCTGTAGAATAGTTAAAAACCGTCTGAGAAAAATCCATTACTTACGAGTTTAAACAGTTCAAGTTGGATTTTTATCTATGAATAAACTAGATTTTCATAATACGCTGCAAGAATATACTCACGTGTTGACTACGAACTTACACATGTAGTTCATTTTGTTCTGATGACGATTTTGAAGCATGTAGATGCCTACTTTTTATTATGAGTCCATACATAGATGTGGCACGGTGGGAATTTTTCAGAATGAAAAAGTTTAAGCAAGAAGTATTATATTCATAAGTATTGTAATGCCTACGCCTATACGGTATGCTATTCATAAATTATGAAGCAATAGATGAAAAAATATGTAAACTTACAAGCTACCCCTTCTGTAGCCTCAATATTTTGATCAAGCTATTTCGTGGATTTTTCTTTGTGAAATTGATTCTGGACGTTGAATTGGAAACCGCATTGATTATTTTTGATAATAAAAAGCTCAATTTACGGTTCCTCTGTAAGCTTCAAAGTTAATAAAATCGGAAAACTTATTAGACTTTGTAATAAAGTTCTACTTAGAGACCCTCTAGGAATATGAAGGCTCAGAAATTTCTTCAGTATTTTTCCTTATCCATGTAGTAACTTAATAAAATAATACTTTAAATATTTTCTACAAAATTTATGCCGTACTTTTATCGTTATTTTTTAATTTTTAACCGACTTCAAAAAAAGAGAACTACGATACCATTTTTCCATGGTAAGATACAAATTAGACTACGACTAAGACTTACAAATTAACACAGTTTTCAATTTAAACAAATCAATTTTTGGGTGAGGATGTTCTCAGAATACTCAAATTCGCCTGGACTAATTTAGAAAATTCTTTTTGGATGAAAGGACATACTTACAAAGTAGCCTCATATAAACTTTATCAAAATTGGTTGTTTAATTTGGCGTCGGAGTCGGATTTCAGTTTTAAAAAAATATATTGAATATGTATAGTATTTATGAAGTTAGATAAAGGACTTCCTTTTGGCCAGCAATGCGACACTGGGTCGTTTTGTTTATTAGTATCTATTTTTTTTTTTTCAACTAGTAATGGCGTAGTTTACATGATATAGCAGTGCAATTTCATGATAAATTGTACATAAATATGTATCAATTTCTGTTATCATAATTCTAAACAATTTAAGTACCACCAATTGTTAAATACTGGCTGTTACGTATATAATGTAAATTTTTAATAAGCTGTCAACTTAAGTCAATATCTTGAGCTTAACAATGTTTACATTGCCTGTCATGCTGTGTGTACACGTTTTTTGGATCTCAGTCTAGAGCAAAGTGTCTGTTAATTCTTAGATTTAATCATAAGTGATTGTGACCTGTTGTGTATGCCATAATAAACAATAAATTAAACAACTATTAATAATATAATAAACCAAAACTAATTTAGCAAATATCATTTCCAAAATTAACACTAAATCCACATTTCAACCGACGTATTTATTACTACGATAAAATCTAAACATACAACATGGATTGTGTTACAATATTGTACAGGCTATATATCCCCTGCAACCAATCAGTGAGGGTGACCATAAATTCTTATCTAAAACGGGAAAAAAATTCTTAACACCCTGCTATCACGTTTCACTATAAAAGTTTCCTGTCCAATAAAAAAATGTCCTTACGTTGCTCCTTCGAATTGCGTTGTATGAGATCCATTTTACGTCCCCCTAGCGTCCGATTGTTCCTCTACCGCTTCCCTTACGGTCATTTTTAATGAAAAAGTCCGTATTTGTTAGACACGCGTTGTTACCCACATAGATTGAGGAGATATTTTTCTTGAATATTCATATCATCGGAGAACTTTTAACGACGTAAAATATTACATTTATAGGTTTAACGTTACTTATTTTTAGTCGTGTACTTGTATTTTTTCTTTATTTTTAAACGACTCCAAAAAAGGTTATCTATTCCTTCTATACACTGATTACTAAGAGGCCTAAACCATTTTGAAAAAATTTTTTTTGATTGATAACTTTGATAAATTTTTTAATGCAACCACCTGGAAAGTACCCTTCCTAACAAAAAAATAATTTTCCAAATCAGTCCAGGCGTATTTGAATAAGCGGTGAACAATGAATATACATAAAAAAAAGATCGCGACGAATTGATAACCTCCTCCTTTTTAAAAGCCGGTTATTAAATAAAGTATTGGATTTTTGAAGTTATAATCAAAAAATGATAGATAGATAGATAGAAGTTTATTCACAAAAACTGCATCACATACAAATTAACTTACAAACTTAATTATTAATACTAATAAAATTTACAATTTACATGCACTGTTCAACTATAAATGTATGAGCTCCAGCAGTGCAAAAAGGCCAACGATCAGCGTGGTTAGCCTGTGAGGCGACACACTGGTTCAGTTTTAACCTAAACCAGTATGATGAGAAAATGGTAATAAATACTTTTTAATTTTTTTTATTAGCCTATACTTTCCCACTGCTGGGCAAAGGCCTCCCCCCTAGTACGCCACTGATCTTTCTATCTTGCGCGATGGATGTCCAAGACTTGTCAAAAAGCGCCAGATCATCACACCACCTTGTCCTTGGGTGACCTCTCGTGCGACGCCAGCCTACCGGCACCAATTCTGTAGCAATCTTAGCTCACCTATCTGGGTGCATCCTACAGATATGTCTCGCCCAGTCCCATTTGAGTTTGGCTGCTTTTTTCCCAACGTCTACATAATACTATGATAAAAAAAATAACTAATGTTCTTTTTGTGTAACGTAATAAACATAGTAATAAAACGTAGAAAGTGCGACTATTATTACACCACATTAAGCTTGTACTTCTACACGAATTAGGTCATTAGAGTGGTGAATAATAATGTAAAAAGCCTATTTTGTAGCGACTTATTCTAGGGGACATGCTAATGACATTAGTCATAATTCAACTAAATAAACTCTGCCTGGGACACCAAACATTTGTTTGCCTAAAATATCTAGAAATAAGGATTCAGTAGACGAAGATAGCAATTATTTTACAAAGTCAAAATCATTTCAACATGAAAACGTGTTAACGTGTAAGATTAAATAAGAAAAAGAAGGTAATTGGTTGACGGTAATTTAAAACAAAAAAATAATAATATATAATTGGAAAATTTTATCACTTGATAATTATTGTCAATTTCGCTTTAGATTTCATAATCATTGTTGGCGACGTAACTTTTATTTATAGCTACTTATTTCAGTGTCGCTTAGGAAGCGGCACTCAAGCCACAGAATAAGTAATAGTACTCAAGTACAGAAGTCTTACTCAAAAAAGAAATTGAAAGATACATAAGTTAATATCTACTTAATGTGGCTAGCTTTGGTTTAATTTAGTTCGCGTCAGAACTCCTCACCTCTTCATTTAGATACTTAGACATCCATTGCAAGCCAATTTCATTCTTATTACTCTGGACAAACGATTCATGTAACTGTATTTTGCCCTTCAAAGTAGTCACCGCGCGCATAGTAATAATTTAGGTATATTTTCGATACCTAAACAGGGAGTGACCGTGATACAGACCTGCTCAAGCGGCAATCAAAATCATTCGTTAATCTTTGGATTAAAAGTGTAATGGTGATTATGAGCAAACCCTCTTTTTATTGGTACAGACCTTTAAATCAGTGAACTTTTATAGGTTTTTAAAGTAAGAGATCAACACTAAAAATTAAATTTAAGTCCTTGCTAAATCCACCTAAACAAATACAAAAAACTTTATATTTTCTCCTTCTACCCCAGAGACTAATAGGCACGTAGTATAATTAGGGAAAATTATTTTGTACAGCAGAAATAAGGGTGAGGGCGGGACGAGATGACTCAAATTAAATAAATTACAGAAGTAAAAATAAACATGTAATTTCCAATTAAAAAGTTATGTTCTAGTTTTATGCTTTTTACTTTTGTGATTTCCGCAATGTTTTACAAGAAGAAAATAGACTAGAAATAACCGGCCAAGAGCGAGTTGGACTCACAAATGAAGGGTTCCGTACCATTATAAAAAAATGAAGTTTGTTATATGGGAGCACCACTTTATTATTTATTTTATTCTGTTTTTAGTATTTGTAACTGTAGCGGCATCAGAAATACATCATCTGTGAAAATTTCAGGATATCACGGTTCATGAAATTCAGCCTGGTGACAGACAGTCGGACGGACAGACAGTGAAGTCTTAGTAATAGGGTCCCGTTTTTACCCTTTGAGTACGGAACTCTAATAAAAAAGTATTAAATAAGAGTTAATATTGAAGGGTTTGCAAGTAAACAGTCGAATATTTTAAGTTTCGTGCACTGGGTAATATAAAATAATAGCATATAATAATATATATAATAATTTGATCTTTTTGCTCACGGGTGAATCTGTTCGATTCTGATTTATCTTTATGTGATATTTATTCTATTCAAGTGTATGGAAAAACTTAGTGTTTTCAGGTGTTCCTTAGTATTTTTAAGTTTATATAGTGAGAACAGGCTAATCTCACAAATAAAAACCATGACATTCTTAAGTGCCATATCTGTATTTTTGATAATTTTTGATGAGGTGATTTCATCTCACGGCGTTGCACAGTACGATAACATGTAATGACATTGAGACAGCCTTAATCGCTTTGTTTGTAGGGGCCCTAAGTCACAACATACATACACAGGGCTTTATGTTGCGAAAGGCAATGAAAGCGCATGTTTTATTAACAATAAACTTGAAGCCGAGTGTTAATTCAATGTTGTCAAATTAATGAAGAACTTTTTTTACCGACTTTGGATACAAAAAAACTTACTTTGTCATGAATTAATAATTACCCGACTACGGAGAAACCAAGAAGAGTGTTATGTGTTTATGAAACTTAAAACATAAAGTATGCTGAAAAGTAAATTTAAAAATAAAACAAGCAACAAGGATTGTCTATTTATAATATTTGTTAGTTAAGGCAACATTGCTCTCTCTCTCTGGCTCTGCTGTTATCCATGTTAAGACGTGCTATGTATAAAATTTATCAAAAATATACATTACAGTCCGTAAAATATTTTTCTTATAGTTGTAAACCAACAAGCGGCGAAAAGGCGGCAAATTACCTAGCAGGTTAGTTTTGCGCATTTGGCATCCCTGCCAAACTCAAACGTCACTCAGTGTCAGCTTTCAGCGTGATGGCTCATCTAACCTCACTTCGGCGTCATCGTGTGTAAACAAACCAACACATCGAGTTTTTCTCAGGAGTTTTTCGGTTGCGAAATTGGTGTGCGTATTTGTGTTAAAGGCGTTAAAACAAAAAATAATAAGTGTCGTACGGCTTTAAGTGTACTTATAGTGCGGTATTATGTCAGAGGATAAGGAACTGAGGACTCTACGTTTGGCGCGCGGCCAACTCAAAGGTACTGAAACACGCATTGAAAATTTTGTTAACGACCCGATTAGCCTTACGTCAGCGTTTACCAGAATGATCCAGGCGCATATAGACAAGCTTAACACAGTTTTTAAAGACTATGAAAAGGTTCAGTTAAACATTTTGTCATTAGATTGTAAAAATACAGAGGATGTGTCTATCCTGGAAAACAAATATTTTGTCATTATAAGTAAATTGTCAGCTGCTTTAAAATTATTAAATACCAATGAGGTTCAACAATGCTCCAATGTAGCAATATCTAAACTACCGAACATTGACGTGCCTGTCTACAATGGAAAAGATTATACAAAATATACTCCTTTTATTGAGCTTTTCATGGCTGTCATTCATAACAATAAATCTTTGTCCGATGTTCAAAAATTATTTTATTTAAGGAATTTTCTCACTGATGATGCATTGGTTGTTATTGTGAATTTGCCACTTGAAAGGAATCCTACAAGGAGGCCCTCGAGTTACTAAAGAAAAGGTTTGATAATAAGGCTAGAATAATTACTAATCATATAAACAACATTTTACAGTTGCCGTCTTTGCAGAAGGGTACAGCAGGTGCAATTAGAGCATTCATATCACAAGTGCAACAACAATTATATGCACTCGAAAATATACAACAGAGTGTGGATTCATGGGACATGCTATTTATTTCTATATTAACTAAAAAACTGGATACTTATACCAATCGTGTATACCAATTAGAGCGAGACTCAAATAACCTCCCTACTATAAAGGAGTTCATTTCATTTTTGGAAAAGCGTGCTCTAGCGCTAGAAGACAGTAGTCCTTCTGACTATGTGAAGAATACTGCTGCAGTTAAGGTGAGCAATGTTGTCACCAAAATAAATAAATGTGGCTTCTGTGAAGGGTCTATACATCCTTTGCATTCATGTCCAAAATTTAAAATTGCTGCAATAGCAGACCGTAAGAAGTATGTTGTTACAAAGGTTGTTAAACATAAAGTATGCTGAAAAGTAAATTTAAAAATAAAACAAGCAACAAGGATTGTCTATTTATAATATTTGTTAGTTATGGCAACATTGCTTTCTCTCTCTGGCTCTGCTGTTATCCATGTTAAAACGTGCTCTGTATAAAATTTATCAAAAATATAAATTATAGTCTGTAAAATAACCCCAGCATTTTATTTATCGTACATTATGTGTTTCGTCGCTATGTATGTTTATCTGTTCCCTCGTATTTTTAATAATATCCATGATACCTGGATTAATAAGATATCGCTGGAAGCGTCTTGGTTATCCGCTATGGCTATATGCTATGTGACGTAACTGTAAATTCATCATCAGGCCATCAAGTAATGAATATAAAACAAATTAATCGTATGATACCGTGTTGGATATCAAATAAAAGGGCTTAACTAGTAAATTTGTGGTGCTTGTAATAGGATAAACGAACTTTTAAATAAAAAGAATCCCATTGTCAGGTTTTTGTTTTTTTTTTAACTATATCTTGGTACTTTACTACCTATAATGTTTATGTACTTCCTTTATGACTGTGCTTATAATATGAATCTTAATCAGTAGATTGACAATTTACTAGAGTTATTAAAACACCTTACAAATAGTGAGGTCAGAATAAATTATATTGTACAGTTTGAGAATCACAAAATTTATGTGACTTGTCATTGATCATTTTTCTTTATTTTTTATAATCAATGGAGCGCTATTTAATTTCAATAAACTATGACGTCACAGTTTGATATTTCATACAAATCCTATAGAAAATGTTTGTTTAGTACCTGACTAGACGATATGGAAATTAGGGGCCTGATAAAAGGGGTACTTAAAAAAAATCGCGATGTATACTAAACACTGTTTGTATCTCTCCGTGTACTTATTACTCTATACAAGTTTATTAGCTAGGAAAATTAAAAAGAACATACATACATACATAAATACATATTGGACTGTCCCCGTAGTCCAGTGGTCAAGGCGTTCGCCTTGTGACCTTAAGGTCATGAGTTCGATTCCCACTGGAAAGCATACTTTGTGAAAAGTTGTTTCCAGTCTGGATAGGATATTACAGGCTTGAATCACCTGATTATTCGAAAAGAAAGATGATTTCGTGTTTCGGAAGACACGTAAAACTGTGGGTCCCGAACGCCACCTAGCGTTTGATCATCAAACTATCCAAGGATTGGTGCCTGGTTTGCCCTTTGGGTTGTGGAAGTCAAACGGCAGTCGCTCTGTGTAAAAACCAGTAACCTCGTCAAATCTCCTTGGTTAGGTAGGTAGCGGATCCCGGACTCTGAAGCGTTTCTGCTGAGGATGCAACCGGGAATACGCTCGGATGACGATGATGACATATATAAATACATATTATCACGCCTGTTTCCCACAGGGTAGGCAGACACTATGAACCTCCACTTGCTACGGTCCTGACAGACCTCTTTAGCTTCATCTACTCACATAACTCTCTTCATGCATGCCCGCCGGTTCACGGATACTTCTGACTCTCCTTTTTTAAGAACGTCTGCAATCTGATAGCGGTAGGTTCGTCGACGACGACTTTGATCCATTTTTCTACTCATATTCGCTTAAATTAAAAGAAAAAACCTCAACCGAAAATGTTAAAAACGCCACCTAATGATGAATAGCGAAACTATTGATACGATTGAATATCCGTAGCGCCATCTATATTTTTTTTGGGAAAGACCTGACTTTCGAACGTTAATTCCCAATAACTTTTAAGCGGCTACACCAAATTTCATCAAACATAGCTAAGAACCACCGCAAGGGAACTTACCTTCACGTAAAAAATCGTATCGAAATCGGTTCATCCGTTCGAGCGCTACGATGCCACAAACAAAAAGACAGACATTAGCGTCAAACATATAGCACCCCTCTTTTTTCGTAGGGGGTTTTAAAAGAAGATAATAGTTGGCCAAGTGCAACGGGCTACGCGCAGTATAGGTACCGTAGTTGCGAATGCTAACTTTGAGTCCATGCTACTGAAAACGTCTAAAAACGAATTTTCTATTGAGTTTGTACGATATTTTCCTTTTCCACTTTTTTTCACTTTACTTGTATGGGAGATACCCTAAAAAAATTCTTTTTAGAATTTTATTTTACCACTTTTTCTGTATAATTAATATACATACTCATGCCAAATCACAGCTTTCTAGTACTTATAGTCGCTGAGTAAAACCGCGGACGGACAGAAAGACAGACAGACAGACATGGCAAAACCATAATGGGTTCCTCGTTTACTATAGAACCCTAAAAATTAAATAAACGCTATTTTGTTTTGAATCTTCTTTTTCTAAAGTCATAAGTACTCAGAGAGATGGAAAAGATTTTAAACTCATTTTTTATTAAACTCTAATCTTATTCTCCGATTCGTT